>CM066330.1:230396781-231666781 GCA_033807585.1 Hydrophis major
GAAAACCCCCAACAACTCACAACAACACCTGAAACAATTAGTGTACAATGTTTCCAACAGAGAACTCACCAAAACAGAAACAGAAGTCCTAACCAAAGGATTCAATTATGCTATAGCACCCCAAAAAATCCCCACAGAATCCATCATATGTGCAGTAGAATCCAGCCTAACTAAATTAAACACAGATAAAGCTGATAAAATAAGACACCAAGTTACCAACATTCTATGCACAAGCAAACCACCCAAAAGCAACTTACAGCAAAATGAAATTAAAGCGCTACAAACCCTGAAAAGAGACAGCAGCATAATCATCCTCCCAGCAGATAAAGGGAATGCCACTGTAGTAATGGACAGAAAAGACTATGAAACTAAATTGACAGACCTACTCCAAGACTCCACATACAAACCCATAAACACAGACCCAACCACATATCTGGAAAAATTAACCAAGAAGAAAATTATAACCAGTCACATAAGCAAAGAGATCCAACACGCGATCATACCCAGAGAGAAATCTTCCAGATGCCCCAAACTATACGGCCTCCCAAAAATACACAAAGAAGGCATACCTCTCAGACCCATAGTCAGCTCCAGAGGAGCACCACTACAAAACCTGGCTAAACACCTAGCAAAAGAGCTACAGCCCCATGCTGAAACAGCAGCTTCTCATGTACAAAACTCATACCACTTCTTGGAAATGATCAAAGATCTACACGTGGAGCAAGAAGATCTGCTTGTAAGTTTTGACGTGGTTTCACTATTCACTCAAGTCCCGATAAAAGAGACCCTCGAAATCATCAAAAATAAATACCAACCAGCTAAACACCTCATGGAACTAACAGAACACTGCTTAACCAACACATATTTCATATACAAAGGACAAAGATACAAACAAATTGAAGGAGCCCCCATGGGATCACCACTGTCACATGTCATTGCAAACCTGTTCATGGAAGAATTCGAATCCAGAGCCCTGGCCAATGCCATACTCAAACCCAAACTATGGTTAAGATATGTCGATGACACATTCATGATTTGGCCCCTTGGACAAGAAAACTTAAACAACTTCCTAAAGCACCTAAACAGCGCACACCCCAAAATCAAGTTCACCATGGAAACAGAAACAAACAAACAACTACCATTCCTAGATGTACTAATCTACAAGAAAACAGATGGCACACTAGGACACACCATATACCAGAAGAAAACACACACCAACCGCTACCTCAACGCCCAATCCCACCACCACCCAGCACAGATAAACTCCGTTGCTAAAACACTAATTACCAGAACCAAACGCCTGGCAGACAAGACACACATTAAGACTGAACTATGCACCCTGACTAAAATATTGACAGCCAACGGCTTCCACAAAAGCAATATCACCAACTTGATCCACAAAAACACACTGAGACATAATAGAGACCCAGAAGATGAACAGACCTGTGGAACAGCTGTCCTGCCCTACATAAGAGGCACTACAGACAAAATTAGTAAGATTCTATACAGACACCACATCAAGACTGCCTTCAAAACAGACAGAAAAATAGCAGCCATCCTCAGGAATCCCAAAGACAAAATTGACCTGGAAAACCAAGGCATATATGAAGTCCCTTGTGCATCATGCCCGGCCACATACATTGGACAGACCAATAGAAGAATAAGCACCCACCTGGATGAACACAAAAATGCAGTCAAAAAGCTGGAACACACTTCCTCACTCGTCCAACACATGGAAGCCACAGGTCATAACATCAACTTCAATGGCACCAAAACCCTAGCCACCATAGAAAATCCCAGCCACAGAATCATCAGAGAAGCCATAGAGATTGAAAAAAGACCAGAAAGAATGAACAGAAGAGATGATTCCACCAGGCTCTCAATCATTTGGAAGCCTGCACTCACAAACAAAAAAATCTCCACACCACAAGCCAGGCAAACACCTGGGCACAAACAGATCCCCCCTGATACCTCCAGCTCAAACACACCCCAACCAGGCACCCAGATGAAACCCAGCTTCCTAACTAATGATAGCCGTCCATTTACCCGAAGCCAAGCTGTACTAAAGGCCTCCAATAAAGTAACACAATGTTGCCAGCCAATCAAGACACAAAAAGAGCCCCCCCCAAAAAAAGACAGAAGATATTAGTAGCAGAACACAGCAAACTCCAAGACCAATAAACACAGACCAAGACTCTCAACCAATCAGGAGGAAGAAAAAACCATTCTGACACAGCAATAGGCTGCCCCAAATTTAAATCTGAAACCACTGTAAAAGTCTGACTCACAGACAAACACCATACAGAAGCCTGATGATGGCAGATGAGATTCTGCTGAAACGTTGCTACAACTTTAAAAGCACCACTATTATGACGTGGGAAAACACCCGAACAAAGCTGAATGCCAGATATGTAAGTACCCGCGAAAACTTAAGAAAATATATATATATATATATATATATATATATATATATATATATATATATATATATATATATATATATACATACACACACACACACACACACACACACACACACACACACATATATATATATATATATATTTGTTTTCTTAAGTTTTCGCGGGTACTTACATGTCTGGCATTCAGCTTTGTTCGGGTATTTTCCCACGTCATAATAGTGGCGCTTTTAAAGTTGTAGCAACATTTCAGCAGAATCTCATCTGCCATCATCAGGCTTCTGTATGGTGTTTGTCTGTGAGTCAAACTTTTACAGTGGTTTCAGATATATATATATACCTACCTACCTACCTACTTACCTACCTATACACACACACACATACACACACACACATATATATAAACCAGTGGAAAGAGAACTGAATACTTAGAGGAACAGGAAGGAAAAATCTTACACATTTATTTTAAACAAAAAGCCTGTCATCAGCTCTTCACTACACATTTTGTGCAACATAGTGTAAAACTGGGACTTCTGTCATATACACATGCTCTCATTGTGAACTTCTAAACGTCTTGGCAAAGTGGAAGGACCACAGATGTTAAAAGATATGAGACTACTTTAGGAAAAGTTCATGATACAGTGTTATGTCAACTTCACAGCTGCTATTCCCTGGAATTCAGTGGCACAAAGCTCATTTTTACACCACAGAGTTTTGAATGAATTTTGAGACAGACAGCAAAAGAACATCAATGGATTCCAATGATTTTTGGATAAATCCCATGTTAAGCCTAAAAGTGGCTTATTTACCAAATCTGCTGTGTCAAATTAATGCAAATGGTTGTGTAGTGGCACAGATGTAGAATAAATAAATCTTGAAATAGCACATTTGTATAGAAAAGAATCTGTACAAATGGTGTTAAGAATTGAAGCTTTGGAAATTTATTTAATTAAGTAAGCATGCTTATTGTATACAAGAGTCATGATTGTTTAATATGCCATGAAAAATTTAGATAATACTGATTTATTGTAATAAATTATTTAAAAGTAATTTTAAACCGCAGATCACAAGTCCAAAAACATGTGAAGTGGTCAAAAAATAGAAAACATGATTTATTTCAAAAAGAAAAAGCAATGAGTTGTAGATACCTTCCTGAACCATTCTAGATATGCTGAAAGTTAGTCGAGGAAGAAGAAAAAACAAGATCATATTGGTTCTTTCCAGCTTTAGCTAAACCAATATTTGAATGATTTTACAAGAGTTTTTTGAAGTTGCTACAGCTCACAGGATAAGAAATCCAACATCTTACTTGCCTCCCAATCTTCCTAGCATCCTTTCCCCCCACTCTCCTTACAACTTCCCCATATGTCAGTATCTTTGTCTAAACACCTTGATCCACTTCCTGATAGAACAACTGTATTTCAGGCACTGCCCAGAACACAACAGTTTTGAAGATATTCAGAGGGTCAAAAGAACAAATTCTTGCAAAACATTTATATTCCTAAAGATGATAGGATTCACAGGTTTATCATATCTTTGTTGTCATTTGTTTCATGGTTTCAAGTTCTATTCTTTTTATTACCAACAATATTCTATAATCTATGTTATTCAATACAACATGGTTAATCAATAGCAGCTTCACTTGATGTGTAAATCTACATTAAAGATACTAAGATTTATCAATACTTTGAGCACATAAACTTTATTTTCTATATTCTCAAATATTTCTGTCCATATTTCTGAATTTAAAAAAAATAGCACATTGCCAGCAAAAGGCAAAACAAACATTATTTTCTTCCTAAGAATACGTGAACAGAATCTTTTTGGAATCAAGCAACACAAATCAGAGTATGGCTAAGAACTGGAAGCAAAATGCATTCATTTTGATTTGAATGGATTGAGTTACTTAAGTGACTAAGTCTATTTAAGACTGATAGTGAAAATTGAACTCTGCACTTTTTGTTTTCATCTCCTCCAAAAAAACAATCAAAATGTAATTGCAAAAATTGAAGTGTTGAGAAAGCAGGTTAATATTTTTTTGGATCCACACCTGACTGAATTCCTAGGAGAAAGTTGTTTAACAGTAATTGGATACTATCTACAAAAATCTATCATTTGAGATGTATTACTGAAATTAACACAAATGCAGTTGAAGGCATTAGAACCAAAAATTGTTACACTGGTTAAATCGCATCACTGCATTTATGTTCTTCTGTTTCCTTCTCTAATATCTTTACACAGAAAAATACATGTACCATACATGCATGCATAACCACATAGAAAGAGATGACACTATGTGTACAATGTTACATTCCAATCAAAGAAACAATAAACTACTTGATTTGCAAAATATGGAAGGATATTTCAGTCTCTGATAAGAAAATCATATTTATATATGTTCAAATACTGAGATTAAATCCAGTATCCCACATTGTTTTGAACAACTGTCTACTCTGTATGCAGAACTGTGATCCAAATCAATAACCCTGACCATAAGAAAGTTTAATTTCCCTCATGACAAGGTAATCACTGCTTTTCATTTAAATAACCAGTTTATAAATGTATCAAGGGCAGTGCCATTTTTTTTATTTATAACTTGAGCTTGAAAATCAGCTTGTACTTTCCTCACAATTTTAACTGATATTCATGTCTATGTAATTTGATATATGTATTTTTTAAAACGTGGTATGTATGCTTTAAAGTTTGCTGATTTGGTCTTAAAAAAGGAAAAAGAGGTTGTTAACTACCAGAATTGCATTGAATTTATCATTCTTCTTCACTAAAACCCATACATGATGTCTCCACCTTCTCCCTAGCTTGTTGCATTTCTGAGAAATGGCCATTTTATTTCACCTACTGCTAGTTTCAGACATTCTTCTCTGTTTGAAATCTCAAAATTTATTGCTGAATGAGTGATTAAAGATGCTGCTGAAAAGCTGACAGGCCAGCTTCAAGATCCAAGTGCCACACAATAGGGTGTTACCTGGCCCATCTCCTGTCAACCTAGCAATTCAAAAGCATGTAAATGTGAGTAAATAGTATCAATTTGGTGAGAAGATAACAGCATTCCATGTCCTCTGTATATAGCTTTGCTGGACACATGACCACAGAAGTATCTTCAGACAACGCTGTTTCTCATCGAAGAAACAGAGATGGACACTGTCCCTAGAGTCAGATGTGACTGGACAGGGAGAACCTTTATATTTTATAAACCTTTACCTAATTCTAACATATCAAACATACAAACACAGAGAAAGACACACATGAACACAAATAATTAAAACTCTAAAAATATAAGACAAAAACTAATACAAATTAATATAAAGGTCAGAAGAACAAAGGAAAATAAAAATAAAAGAGAAAGCAAAAAGTGCAAGGAAAGGAAAAAAGTTAAAGAAAAATAAAAAAGTATTAAAAAGTAGCTTCTAATATTATTAACAACAGATATAAGTATAAAATTATATCTTAAGCTCTCTCTCTCTCTACAGTTATATCATAATACTTGTTTTTCTATATAATGTAGTGTATTTATTCATCAAAACCATAAATTACAAGTTCATTTTTTTTTCATTTCTTGTTCCATAAGAAATTTTCGGTCACCAATAAGTCTTTTGTCTTTTCTCTAATCAAAAAAGTTAGTTTATCCATCTCAGCAAGATCTCTCAATTTTACCAATCATTCACCCGTAGTGTATATTGTTAGCCCTCATCTTACAACCATTCATTTAGTGATGGTTCAAAGATACAAAAGTACTCCAAAAAGTGACTTATGATGGTTTTTATTTCACATGGTCATGTGATCAAAAATTTGATGCTTGGCAATTGACATGTATTTATGATGGTTGCCATATCCTGTGGTCATATGATCACCTTATGTGACCTTCTGACATGCACAGGCAATCTGGGGAAGCCAGATTTACTTAACAACTGCGTTACTAACTTAACAACTGAAGTGATTCATTTAACAGTTGTAAGAAGAAAGATTGTGAAATGGGACAAAACTCACTTAATACAACTCTCTTGCTTAGCAACAGAAATATTAGTCTCAATTGTGGTCATACGTTGAGGATTAACTGTAATCCCAAAGGTGCTTTTTCAGGAGACAACTGCACTTTCTTATTTTTACTTTGAAGATGTTTTGCTTCCCATCCAAGAAGCTTCTTCAGCTCTGACATGATAGTGGGGAATGGAAGGATTTATACCCTTCCAATCCTGTCAGAGCTTCCAATCCTGTCAGAGCTTCTTGGATGAGAAGTGAAATGTCTTCACAGAAAAAACAAGAAAGTCCAGCTGCCTTCTGAAAAAAAAAAATCTTTGGGACAACCATGACCTGGAAGAAACAGTTGGCCCACTAAAGAGAGAAGACGGCAAGGAAGTAACAGGCAACAGAGAGAAAGCAGAACTGCTTAACTTATTCTTTGCAACCATCTTCACGCAAAAAGAAACCATAGCTCAATGCACCAAAAACATAACTGTAAAAGACAGACCAGAAATAAAAGTTAAAATAAGCGAGAAAAAAAAAAATAGTAAGAGAACACCTGTCTGATCTTGATAAACACAAATCAACAGGGCCTGATGGATTACATCCCACAGTTTTAAAGGAGCTGGCAGGGGTCATCTCAGAATCACTGCACCATATCTTTCAAAAATCGTGGAACACCGGAGAACTACCAGAGGACTGGAAAAGAGCTGATGTGGTTCCCATCTTCAAAAAAGGAAAAAAAAAAAAAAAACAGACCCAGGAAACTACAGACTAATCAGCCTAATATCAATAATCGGGAAGATACTGGAAAAGATAAAAAATCTAAATAAAGATAAAACCACATAAAATAAAGATAAAATAAAGATAAAAACAGATCTGCCGACGTCTAGAAACAAGTAAAGTAATAACGAACAGTCAGCAGGGGTATGTTAAGTACAGATCATGCCAAACCAATCTTATTTCATTCTTCAACAAAGTGACTAAATTAGTAGACCAGCAAAATACTGTGGACATAATATGTTTAGATTTCAGCAAGGCATTCGACAAAGTAGGCCACAACCACCTTCTTAGTAAACTAGAAAAAGTGGAATAGATAGCACCACCACTAGATGGACTTGCAACTGGCTGACAAGCTGTACTCAATGAGTAGTCCTTAATGAGTCTAAGTCTACATGGAGGGAAGTAAGCAGTGGGGTGCCACAAGGTTCTATCTTAGGCCCAGAACTCTTCAATATCTTCATTAACGACTTAGATGAGGGAATAAAAGGGCAATGTACCAAATTTGCAGATGATGCTAAGCTGGCAGGAACAGCTAACACCCAAGAAGATAGGCTCAAGATCCAGAGGGATCTTGACAGACTAAAACACTGGGCCATATTAACAAAATGAAATTCAATGTCGAGAAAAGTAAAGTCCTACACTTAGGCAAGAAAAATCAAAAGTACACATATAGATTGGGTGAAACCAGGCTTAATAGCAGTAATTGTGAGAGGGATCTTAGAGTCTTAGTGGACAACCAGCTAAATATGAGCCAGCAGTGTGCAGCAGCAACCAAAAAAGCTAATTCAATCCTAATTTGTATTAACAGAGGGATACAATCAAGATCAAGGGAGGTACTAATACCACTCTATAAAGCCTTAGTAAGACCACACTTAGAATACTGCTTCCAGTTTTGTTCACCACATTACAAAAAAGATGTTGAGATACTAGAAAGAGTACAGAGAAGAGCAACCAGGATGATTAGGGGACTGGAGACTAAAATATATGAAGAACAGTTAGAGGAACTGAGCTTGGCTAGTCTAGTAAAGAGAAGGACCAGGGGAAACATTATAGCAGTCTTCCAATATCTGAGAGGCTGCCACAGAGATGAAGGGGTCAAGCTATTTTCTAAAGCACCTGTAGGCAGACAAGGAATAATGGATGGAAACTGAACAAAGAGAGATTTAACCTGGAAATAAGGAGAAACTTTCTGTCAGTGAGAACAATCAACCAATGGAAACAGCTTGCCCTCGGAAGTTGTGGGAGTGCCATCACTTAAGACTTTCAAGAAGAGATTGGACTGCCATTTGTCAGAAATGGTGTATGGTCTCCTGCTTGGGCAGGGGGTTGGACTAGATGACCTACAAGGTCCCTTCCAACTCTGATTATCTGGTACCTGAGAATCTCTACAGAGTACCTGTAATGTTGAATCTTTCCATCATTGCATACATAATCTTACTGCAGTAATCATATATTGACATTATCTTCCATGGTGTTTCTTTTTTTTCTTCTGTTTATCTATTAGTCCTAAAAGGAAAAATTCTAAGTCTGGCATATAATACTCTGATAGAATTTCAGCAAGGCACTAGCCAGTTTACTTCCAACATTTCAAAGCCACTTCTGTCACACCTGCAGAGATAAGTGGGCAGTTTCCAAAGCAGCTAAGTGAGCCTGGAAAATAATGCAGACACTTTACTGGTTTGAAAAGAGGTACTTTATATGTGCTTCCACATATTCCCACCACTCATTCTTCAAAAGATTTGTACATGCACCCTTAAGTAGAGATGGAGTATATCTGTAGGAATGAGAGTGGATTATGCTGCAAGATTGAGAGAGATAAGAAAATAAACCTGCAAGTCACAGGAAAGTTAAAATTTATATCAGTGGTTCTCATTGCTTCTATAATCATCATCATCATCATTATCATCATCTAGGGCTCAATGGTTTTCCCTAGCCCCAATCTTTTTCCTAAGAATATGTGAGAATTGCAAAACAGAAACAAAATAGAATTGTGTACCTGCAGCAACCGAAGGGCAATATTTTGCCAATTCAGAGTTTTCCCAGGAAGACAAAGAGCCTCTACAGTCCCGTGGAGTGGTGGGGGAGAAGGGTCAGGGTCAGCACACCCAAAAATATCATAGGATACATCTAGTGGCTTAGAAAGCTATAGCTTTAGTCTGGCAAGATTCTGTCTATTAGGTGTAAGCAAATAAAGGATTGGACTCAACTGGATTTCACAATCTTGTCTCTGGGCTTAGGCCTGACAAACATGGTACTCTTAGATTCTATTCAGCCACTCCCAGGATATTCAACTTCCCATCAATATATCTATTCAAGTATGCCAGAATAATGTTCATATTCTATTTACTGTGATTAGTCTCTTTCAGGAAACTTTTTTCCTAAATTTTAGTTTACTTTCTATAAATCTTGTGATCACATCAAGTCTGGTGAGAGTGTGCTGCTGCATATGAAAGACAAAAACCATTTTAGTTGTTAAAGTACAATACTGAGAATGAATTTACCATCATAAAAAGATTTTGCACATGTATTTTATGATGTATTAGAGCTGTGGGTTTTGTGCTTTACAAAGCCATTCTTCTTTTACCTTCAACACTTTCCCAATTTCTGAAATGTGATTAATAGCTGTCTCTCTATTATAGTTTTATAAAGATTGCTATATCCTTTATTTTGGTTTGCCAAGAAGTACAAAACAACTTACCTTTAAAATAAATTTCATATTTAGGCTCAAATCTGTCTACTTTTGACCAACTAACTCAAACAGGATTAGCAGCCACAATTTCCTAGTGGTAGGGCAAATTTACTATTCACATGTTCAACTATGCTCTTTCTTTTCTCTTTCTCTCAAATGTTTAAGAAAGAATCAGGACATTCAAAAGACACCAGAAATTAATCAGAAGGAGGCATGCTTCAAATTAAAACTTTATATTTATATATACATTCATAAATGTCATACTTTGATAAAAAAAATATTTTAAAAGCATTTTTTTTATCAGACTTATTTTTATCTGCACCCAGCTACTGGCTAAAATTACAGATGTTTTATCACAAGACAACCTTCAACAGTGGAACATAATTAGAAAAGGCTTTCCAGATCATTTGGCCAGTGTTACTGGGATCTCAAACTAATGCATACAACTGTGACTATTGAATACAACTTCCAACAACAGTAGTGTTTTCCTCCAAGACTAGCTTCTCTTTCCAAACTGTGAAAGCTTCTTTCTCATAGTGTTAATCCTACATTATGTCTGTCAAAACATACTTACTTCACAGATCAAAAACCTCTGCAGCCTTTGGGATTCAAAATCACACAGAACATCTTGGGAGCTGAGCTTCTAATACTGAATTAAGTATGCCAGTATTTGTAAAGCAGGAAAAAACAAAATAAAAGCATCTTGCATTTCAGAGTAAAGTAGACAGGTTCTCAACATATCACACTTATTTTTGTATGAATGTAAATAGAGTATACAGAGAAATCTTGCATACAAAATTCAAAAATCTCGTAATCCTTGTTTAAAATACGCCTGGTGAAATTAAAATAGGCTTAACTAAGCAGTGCTTGTGAATATTAATAAATCTATATCCCAAACCGTCTTTTAAAAAAAAAAAATCAAAAGAAAATAATTTTCAAAGTAATTTATATTTATACAGCTCTTTTCAAATGTGAAATTATCGGAACACTGCACATTGTAATAAAGCAGGGCTGAACCTCATTTTAAAAACAAAGTATCAAATTGTATTTAAATTACCAGAATAATATTCAACTTCAAAATAACATATGTGTGTGTACCAAGCAGCTTTACACTGAACAAAATCTTTGTTCCACAAAGAATGGTGTTTTAAACTATCCAGATACATTCTCCAGGCATTTAAAAAGTTTTGAATTCATTCAAACTCTACTGGTGAAAATAGTTTTTACATGCAAAATATATATTTGATCACAATCTCAGAGTACCCAATTTTAATCAGGCCAGGGATGGCCCTTAACTTTTAGTGGAAGGTCAACCTACCGAGACAATGGGTACAAGATAAACATGAATTTTGATTTAATTCAATTTTGAGGGAATATGCAGATTTCCTCTGTATTTAACAATTTCCCCATATTACTTATATTGAACATTTATTTGATAGCCATTTCAAGAAAGGATCTGAGAGGGTAGGATTTACCAGATGTCCTGCAAAACATATCCTCCTTTTTGTCCTTAAGTCCTCAATCCAACAGGCATAACCTTAAAATAAAACAGTGTCCTTTGAATGTCTTTTTCCCCATATTGAAGTATTTTCACAATAGCAATTCATACTCGTTAGGGAATTCTGGTAGTTGAAGTACTAATATCTTAAAGTTGCTCAGGTTGAGAAACATTGCTCAGTAGGCTAGCCTACTGCTGTGCCAGAATGGGTTTTTTTTTTTCCTTCATCCTGATTTTCTTCATTTTTCAACCAATCAGGATGAAGAAAAATATCATTCTGGCACAGCTAGCCCCAAATTTAAAACCGAAACGGCCGTGAAAGTTTGACTCACAGACGAACAAAACACAGAAGCCTGATGATGGCAGATGAGATTCTGCCGAAACATTGCTACAACTATAAAAGCACAACTACAATGACGTGGGAAAATACCCGAAAAAAGCTGAATACCATATATATATAAATATACATACATGTCTGGCATTCAGCTTTGTTCGGGTATTTTCCCACGTCATAATAGTGGTGTTTTTAAAGTTGTAGCAACGTTTCAGCAGAATCTCATCTGCAATCATCAGGCTTCTGTATGGTGTTTGTCTGTGAGTCAGACTTTTACAGTGGTTTCAGATTTAAATTTGGGGCAGCCTATTGCTATGTCAGAATGGTTTTTTCTTCCTCCTGATTGGTTGAGAGTCTTGGTCTGTGTTTATTGGTCTTGGAGTTTGCTGTGTTCTGCTACTAATATCTTCTGTCTGTTTTTTTTTTTTTTTTTTTTTTTGGGGGGGGCTCTTTTTGTATCTTGATTGGCTGGCAACATTGTGTTACTTTATTGGAGGCCTTTAGTGCAGCTTGGCTTCGGGTAAATGGATGGCTATCATTAGTTAGGAAGCTGGGTTTCATCTGGGTGCCTGGTTGGGGTGTGTTTGAGCTGGAGGTATCAGGGGGGATCTGTTTGTGCCCAGGTGTTTGCCTGGCTTGTGGTGTGGAGATTTTTTTGTTTGTGAGTGCAGGCTTCCAAATGATTGACAGCCTGGTGGAATCATCTCTTCTATTCATGCTGTCTGGTCTTTTTTCAATCTCTATGGCTTCTCTGATGATTCTGTGGCTGGAGTTTTCTATAGTGGCTTGTGTTTTGCTGCCATTGAAGTTGATGCTATGACCTGTGGCTTCCATGTGTTGGACTAGTGAGGAAGTGTGTTCCAACTTTTTGACTACATTTTGGTGTTCATCCAGGCGGGTACTTATTCTTCTATTGTTCTGTCCAATGTATGTGGCCGGGCATGATGCTCAGGGGACTTCGTATATGCCTTGGTTTTCCAGGTCAATTTTATCTTTGGGGTTTCTGAGGATGGCTGCTATTTTTCTGTCTGTTTTGAAGGCAGTCTTGATGTGATGTCTGTGTAGTATCTTACTAATTTTGTCTGTAGTACCTCTTATATAGGTCAGGACAGCTGTTCCATAAGTCTGTTCATCTTCTGGGTCTCTATTATGTCTCAGTGTGTTTTGGTGGATCAAGCTGGTGATTTTGCTTTTGTGGAAGCCGTTGGCTGTCAGTACTTTAGTCAGGGTGCATAGTTCAGTCTTGATGTGTGTCTTGTCTGCCAGGCGTTTGGTTCTGGAGATTAGTGCTTTAGCAACGGAGTTTATCTGTGCTGGGTGGTAGTGGGATTGGGCGTTGAGATAGCAGTAAGTGTGTGTTTTCTTTTGGTAGATGGTGTGTCCTAGTGTGCCATCTGTTTTTTGGAGATTAGTACATCTAGGAATGGTAGTTCTTTGTTTCCATTTCCATGGTGAACTTGATTTTGGGGTGTGTGCTGTTTAGGTGTGTTAGGAAATTGTTTAGATTTTCTCTTCCATGGGGCCAAATCACAAATGTGTCATCAATGTATCTTAACCATAGTTTGGGTTTGTGGATGGCATTGGCCAGGGTTCTGGATTTATATTCTTCCATGAACTAAGCTGAATGCCATATATATATATATATATAATGTTTTCTGAGGTTCTGAGAAAACCCGAATAACCAAAGATCCACATACAAATACCCGCAAGACCCACCTGAACAGAACATGCCTCCAGCCAATCAGGACACAGCCAACCCCCCAACCAATCAGAACACACCCAAACCCCCAACCAATCAGAACACACCCCCACCCAATCAGAACACAGCCAAGCCCCCACCCAATCAAGTCACATCCCCACTAGCAGTTAAAAGGAAGAAGCAGCTGCAAGCTCACATCACTCTGAGAAGCACAGAGCTGAAGACCAAGCATGAAGATGATGAATGAGACTTCATCGAAATGTTGCCTTACGCGGGAGAAAACCCGAATAACCAAAGATCTATCTATCTATCTATCTATCTATCTATCTATCTATCTATCTATCTATCTATCTATCTATCTATCTATCTATCTATCGATCTATCAATCTATCGATCTATTGATCTATCTATCGATCTGTCTATATATTTGTTTTCTTAAGTTTTCGCAGGTACTTACATGTCTGGCATTCAGCTTTGTTCGGGTATTTTCCCACGTCATAGTAGTGGAGCTTTTAAAGTTGTAGCAACGTTTCAGCAGAATCTCATCTGCCATCATCAGGCTTCTGTATAGTGTTTGTCTGTGAGTCAGACTTTTACAGTGGTTTCAGATTTAAATTTGGGGCAGTCTGGATGAACACAAAAATACAGTCAAAAACCTGGAACACACTTCCTCACTAGTCCAACACATGGAAGCCACAGGTCATAACATCAACTTCAATGGCACCAAAACCCTAGCCACTATAGAAAATCCCAGCCACAGAATCATCAGAGAAGCCATAGAGATTGAAAAAAGACCAGAAAGCATGAACAGAAGAGATGATTCCACCAGGCTGTCAATCATTTGGAAGCCTGCACTCATAAACAAACAAATCTCCACACCACAAGCCAGGCAAACACCTGGGCACAAACAGATCCCCCTGATACCTCCAGCTCAAACACACCCCAACCAGGCACCCAGATGAAACCCAGCTTCCTAACTAATGATAGCCGTCCATTTACCCGAAGCCAAGCTGCACTAAAGACCTCCAATAAAGTAACACAATGTTGCCAGCCAATCAAGATACAAAAAGAGCCAAAAAAACAGACAAAAGATATTAGAAGCAGAACACAGCAAACTCCAAGACCAATAAACACAGACCAAGACTCTCAACCAATCAGGATGAAGAAAAAAACATTCTGTCACAGCAATAGGCTGCCCCAAATTTAAATCTGAAACCACTGTAAAAGTCTAACTCACAGACGAACACTATACAGAAGCCTGGCAGATGAGATTCTGCTGAAACGTTGGCAGATGAAATTCTGCTGAAACGTTGGTACAACTTTAAAAGCACCACTACTATGAATGCCATATATAAATATAAATATAAATATAAATATAAATATAAATATAAATATAAATATAAATATAAATATAAATATAAATATAAATATAAATATAAATATAAATATAAATATAAATATAAATATAAATATAAATATAAATATAAATATAAATATAAATATATATTCTGAGGTTCTCGCGGGTGTTTGTATGTGGATCTTTGGTTATTTCGGGTTTTCTCCCGTGTAAGATTGGAAGTATCTAGGCAACATTTCGATGAAGTCTCATTCATCATCTTCAGGCTTGGTCTTCAGCTCTGTGCTTCTCAGAGTGATGTGAGCTTGCAGCTGCTTCTTCCTTTTAACTGCTAGTGGGGGTGTGACTTGATTGGTTGGGGGGTTGGCTGTGTTCTGATTGGCTGGAGGCATGTTCTGTTCAGGTGGAGGCTTGATTGGACTCAGGTTAGTCTTAGTTGCTGGGGGATTTGAGCTGGTGAGCTGTGATCTTGCTGTTTGGCTTCGAGTTCGTGGTCGTGCTGCATCTTCATGGTGGGGGTCAGTTCATATATGGCTCAGAGGGGTTTGAAGTGGGTAGTGATGCAGCTGCAGTGTGGCTTCTGGTCCGTGGTCTTGTTTCATCTTCTGTGTGGGTGTGAGTCTGCTTTCTATGTGGAAGTGTGGTGGTGGCATCTTGTGTGGCTCTCGGGGGTGTGGGTCTGGTGTCATTCTTCATGTTAGGTACTCGTCTGTTCATGAGGGTGGGTTTCCAAATGGCTGGTAGGCAGGAGGTATCATCTCGTTTATTCATGCTGTGTGGGCGTTTTTCTATCTCTATGGCTTCTCTGATTATTTTGCTGCTGAATTGTTCGGTTTTGGTGATAGTTCTGGTGTTTTTTAAGTCAATTTCATGTCTTGTGGCTTTGAGGTGTTGGACCAGGGAAGAGGTCGGTTCTTCCTTTTTGATTGAGTTCTTATGTTCTTCAATGCATGCACTTATTCTTCTGTTAGTTTGTCCAATGTATTTGTTGGGGCAGGCAGTGCAAGGGATTTCGTATACTCCTTGATTTTCTAACTCGATTTTGTCCTTAGGGTTTCTTAGGATGGTGGATATCTTTCTGTTTGTGCAGAATGCTTTCTTAATGTTGTGTTTTTGGAGGATCTTGCTGATTTTGTCTGTAGTGCCTTTTATATATGGGATGAGGGCTTTACCATTCTCTTGTTCTCTGTCTTGGATTTTGGTTGGGGTTTCTTTTTGGATTAGGTGGGTGATCTTCTTTCTTTGGAATCCATTGGCTGTCAGCACGCCGGTGAGAGTGTCTCTAGGTTTTGTTCGGTCTCTAGGTGTTGTTCGTCGGCTAAGCATTTTGTTCTGGAGATGAGTGTCTCGGCTACGGAATTGATCTGTGCTGGGTGGTGATGTGAGAGTGCTGGGTGGTGGTGTGAGAGTGCGTGTAGATAGCGGTTTGTATGTGTTTTCTTCTGGTAGATGGTGTGTCCTAGGGAGCCATTGGATTTTTTGTATACCAAGACATCTAGGAAGGGAAGTTGGTTGTTAGCTTCTGTTTCCATGGTGAATTGTATTTTGGAATGTAGGCTGTTGAGGTGTGTGAGGAAATTGTTCAGTTTTTCTTTTCCGTGTGGCCAGATTATGAAGGTGTCATCTACGTATCTGAGCCAGAGTTTGGGTTTGTGATCATATTTTTCTAGATCTTGTGTTTCAAAGTGTTCCATGTAGAGGTTTGCGATGACAGGTGAGAGGGGTGATCCCATGGGTGCTCCTTCTATTTGTTTGTATTTTTGTCCGTTGTAGGTGAAGTATGTATTGGATAGGCAGTGGTTGGTCAGATCTAGGATGTGCTTGGAGGGGTTGTATTTGTTTTGGATGGCTGTCAAGGCTTCTTTTATTGGCACTTGGGTGAAGAAGGATATGACATCGAAGCTCACTAGTAGGTCACTGGGTTGTAAGTTTTGTTTCTTTATGATCTCGATGAACTGGAATGAGTTTCTTATGTGTGAGTTGATGGATTCTGCATAGGGCTGTAGTTGTTTGGTGAGAAATTTGGCTAGGTTTTGTAGAGGTGAGCCTATGGAGCTGACTATTGGTCTAAGTCTATTGAAGCAAAGTAACTTTATTAGAGTGAGTTTTAAAATAGACATTTCAACATATAATTAAGAGGGCTCCAAGTTCATTTCCAATCCCAGTTTCAAAGTACTGGCATTAAATTATCCCTTCATGATGTGATCATAGTATTTGAAGAATCAAGTTTTCCCATGGATAGTTCCCCACTCCCAAGATATCAAGGTCACATTCCAGAGTGGGCCTTTATTGTAGTAGCTTCTGATTTCTGGAATAGTACCAATTATACTCTTTCTTTAAGGATGAGCAAACATTTTCTTATTCTCCCAGGCATTTTAATAGTGAATGTGCTAATCTAAACATAAAAAATGGGTTAGGAAATTGGTAACTATTCAAGCTCTTGCTTTTATATTTCTAGCATTTTAAAATATACTGTTTAATTACTATATCTTACTATATATTTTAATTATGCAATGATTTTTGGTGATTTTAGTATCATATAAGCCTGTTGTTATTATAAACTTGCCAAATCTGTTAGAAATATATGCAGGCATAAGAAATGTTTGAAAATAAAGATGGATTGTCATTAAAATGACCAGCCTGTGTTTTGCTAAGTTTTTAATCTTCCTCTGTAATAGATATAGCAACATATGATCCAGAATAATAAGTTTGGCTGGCTTTTATTTTATATGATCCAGAATAATAAGTTTGGCTGGCACTAGTCAGTAACATAAAGTAAAGTTTTAGAAAACACACTCTGTTTGTGACAACATCATGTATTTGGCTTTGTCTAGCAAACTCTATTATGGACTAAGCCAACGCAGCAATAGAACCCTAAACAGCTTTTACTTTACAGCAGGCTTGTAATCCTGCACTTCTCATTGGCCCACAAATAGCGAGTCGTGATTGGTCGTTTTTAGCCAGTCTGATTGGCTGTTAACGGGCCCCTCTGATTGGATGCTTGTGAAAGCAGTAAACTCAAATCATTGGTTATTTTGACAACAGCCAGCTCTATAAAAGAGCTGCTGCTGCCCAAGTATTTGCTCTATTCTTATTTTACAATAAAGAGTTGAAGTCACCGTTCGATGTTTCATCTCCGTTCCTTGCGCCCATGCTCAGGACTTAACACTGGCAACAAGGATGGGATGCGGAGACGATAGAGCTGACTAAGTACACATCGAACAAGACAGAGCACGTGGCTGAAGAGCACACGCAACAAACAGCAAGATGACCAGTGGCGCCATACCACCCGCTCCATTCGACCCAGCAACCAAAGACTGGGAGTCATATATAGATTGCTTCCAGATGTTCCTGGAGACCAACAATTTAAAAGATGCTATGCCTGGCAAGAAACGAGCGGTGTTCCTGACTCATTGCGGCCCCGCCGTTTTCAAAATGGCTAAAGCACTGGAAAACCAGCGGAAGTGAAGACCATGGATTGGGATACCCTCGCCCCAATCCTCCAGGCCCATTATGCACCCGCAGTACCTACACTGATATGAAAACACGAATTTTACCAGAGGGACCAATGAAAGGACGAGAGCATTGGGAATTTCATAGCCGACCTCCGGATCCTAGGAGGCCTTTGTGGTTTTGCAAATTTAGAGGAAGCCCTAAGAGACTGCATAGTTCTGGGATTAAATGCACTGCTTGTGTAGAGTAAACTGATGGCAAAAGGAGACATCAGCCTTACAGATGTCATCACCGACGCTACTGCTGCAGAAGCAACCAGGAAGTCAGCCGCTCGAATGTGCCGAGCGAACACACCGATTCGCCAACTTGCTAACGCTAGCCCACTCGCCACTGAGAAGCATGCTACCACCACCCACCACGAAGACCTCGAGTCATCCTCAGACAGTGAGGAAGAGGAGGTCAACCGCTCTGCTCAGAATGAGAGCAAAGAAACCAGAGACGTCCGCGCCCATGTGCTGGTTGCAGGGCAAACCACCCACGATCGGACTGCAAATTCCTCGACGCACTCTGCCGTACTTGTGGAAAAAGAGGCCACATCGCAAAAGTCTGCAGAAGCAAGCGAGAGTCCAGTCCCAGCCAAAGGGAGAACAACCTCTATTGGGAGACAGGCAAACCTCCTGAGAACCAGGACCTTCTGAACCACCAATGGAACAACCACTACTACTACAGAAATCGAGCACCTGCCTCTTCAACGAGACCAGAAGAGGCCCACCAAACCATTATTATCGGCCATGCTTCATTGTTCGATGCAAGAAAGATCCACGTAAGGGTTACTATTGAGAATCGACTGTGCGTGATGGAAGTTGATTCAGGATCATCCCTATCGATGGTATTCTGGAAAACCCTCAAACAGCTGATCCCTGCCATCTGCTGCCAGGACCTCAGCACAAAACAAATCATCCTGAAAGACTACCAGGGAAATAGAATTCCAGTTGTCGGTTCCAGCCACTTCCAAGTATCATTCAAGGACTGCACAGCAACGCTTCCCTTGACTGTCGTCGATCGTGACTGACCCAGTTTGTTAGAGTTACAGTGGTTCGCCCCACTCGGGATTGAACTAGCCGGCATACACCAAACTAGAAGCAATGACTGGGAAGAGGCCCTCATCCAGGAGTTCCAGGACGTGTTCACAAGAACATTAGGCAAGTACAAGGGGACCCCTATATCATTTAATCTCAGCCCCGATGTAGCTTCCATTCAGCTTAAGCCTCATCGGGTACCTTTTGCCTTAAAGCCGAAGATTGATGAGCAGCTAGATAAACTGATAGCCCAGGGCATATTGGAACCGATTGATCATGCCCACTGGGAAACCCCGATAGTAACGCCCATGAAGCCAGATGGTTCATTAAGAATTTGTGGGGATTACCGGGCCACCCTAAATCATGCTCTTCAACAGAACGCTTACCCAGTACCAGTGGTTCAACACCTTCTTCATTCCCTGGGTGGTGGAAAAATATTTGCGAAATTGGACTTAGCTCAGGCGTACCAGCAACTACCTGTAGACGCAACAACTGCAGAAACCCAGACAATAGTTACACATAGAGGCTCCTTCAAGTGCAATAGACTCCAATTTGGAGTAAGCATGGCACCTGGCATTTTCCAAAGTTTAATGGGGAGACTATTACAAGGCATAAAAGGCGTCGTGCCTTATTTTGACGACGTCCTAATATCTGCCCCCACTAAAGAGTTACTAGTACAACGACTCAGAAAAGTTCTTCAGAAATTTAAAGACGCTGGTCTGAAGGTAAAAAGGGACAAGTGTCAACTTTGTACGGAGAGAGTGAAGTTCCTGGGATACCTTCTCGACAGACAGGGAATCCACCCCACCGAAAAAAAACTAACCACAATCAAAAAGGCCCCGAGACCTAGGAATAAGACAGACCTCCAAGCTTTCCTGGGACTCATTAACTTTTATAACATCTTCTTCCCAGAAAGCGACCATAGCTGAGCCCCTACATAGACTTCTCGATAAAAAGGCTTCCTGGGTCTGGGGACGGTGTGAAGAAAGGGCATTCCAACAAGTAAAAGACCTCTTAACCTCCGATGCTGTATTAATGCAATACAACGAGACTTTACCTTTGACAGTTACCTGTGACGCCTCACCATTTGGAGTGGCAGCCATTTTAAGCCATGTCCTATCAAATGGGAATGAGGCACCAATTGTGTTCTTTTTGAGAACTTTGTCTAAAACTGATAAAGAGGCTCTTGCTATTGTATCCGCAATTAAATGTTTCCATGAATATGTGTATGGGAGACCCTTTACCATAATTACAGACCACAAGCCGCTACTTGGCATTTTGGCAGGAAACAAACCAACTCCCCATATCTTATCACCAAGAATGACACGTTGGTCAGAATTTTTAGCCGCCTACGATTACCAATTACAACACCGTCCGGGGAAAACCATTCCCCACGCTGACGCTTTGAGCTGCTCTCCACTACCAGCCATAATAGAGGACCCCGCTCCAACCTTAGCCATATTGCAATTCGAAACCCTCAAATCGCCACCGCTGACCACTCGAGACATCGCCTTAGAAACAAAAAAGGACCCTGTTTTGGCACGAGTCCTCAGCTGTATGGAACGGGGTCGGCTGGTCAGCGCAACCAATGACACATTCAAACCATTTAGGAATTGTCAAACAGAGCTATTCTCTCAAAAAGGCTGCATAGTGTGGGGAGACAGATTCATAATCCCGGAGAAATTGCAACATAGGGTATTAAAAATGTTGCATGATGGATATCCAGGCATCATGCAGATGAAGGCATTGGCCAGGACTTATGCATGGTGGCCTGGGTTAGACAAACAGATAGAGACCTGGGTAGCAACGTGCAGCAAATGCCAGGAGACTCTCTCCACTCCTCCAAAAACTCCCCCTATTCAGTGGAAAACACCTCGAGGTTCTTTGTCCTGTATCCACATCGATTTTGTGGGACCCACAAGAGGACACACTTTCCTCCTAACAGTGGATGCCTATTCAAACTGGCTCGAAGTCCACAAGATGAAAAGCACCACCACAGAGGCAGTCACTAAAAAGCTGAATAAGCTATTCGCTACCCACAGATTTCCGGATGTCCTGGTCTCCGACAATGGTCCCCAATTCACTGCCTTGCCATTCGAACAGTACCTGGCAGATCGGGGCATCCACCATGCCTTAACATCGCCAGCTCACCCTGCGGCCAATGGTAGGGCTGAGCGAATGGTTCAATTTGTAAAAACGACCTTGCACAAAATGGACCATGGTGACATTGATGACAAAATAAACCGGATGCTTCTCCTCCAGCACATAACCCCAAACAGTACCACGAACAAAACCCCAGCTGAACTCCTGATGGGTTGGAAACTTCACTCACATCTCGATCGCCTCCACCCAAACTACAGGCCGGAACAACCCCCAGGATCCAGCAGCAAGTGTCGGGCATTCCAGGAAGGTGACCTCGTGTTTGCGAAAAATTTCTCAGGCGACCCATTGTGGGTCCCCGCTACCATAACGCAACTTGCGGGACCTCGATCCTATCGCCTGCAAACTGCAGATGGTAAGATGTGGAAACATTGACCAACTCCATTCCAGATTAGCACCTAGTCCTATCTCAGCCCCGGAATCTCTAGCTGGGGGGGGGAACATTGAGGAGGCCGAAGAAGAAATAACAATTGAAACCCAACAGTCTACACAACCAACCAGGGGATACTCACCATCAGAAGGAGAACCGAGCCAGGGAGTGGCCTCGCGGTGTGACAGCACTGCGATGGAAACAGATCCAGGGAACCCGGAAGACAGCACTGGCGTAAGCAGAGAAAGCAGCCCAGGGCCACAATTTTCACCATCCAACCCAGCTAGCAGCCCACCGGAACCAGAGCCAGGACAGAAACCGGTGGAACAGCGCAGGTCGAGCAGACAGGTGAAGTGACCTGCCTATTTACGAGAATACGTCATCCCACCCCTCAGACAGAACCTAGGGGGAGGGGTGTTATGGACTAAGACAACGCAGCGATACAACCCTAAACAGCTTTTACTTTACAGCAGGCTTGTAATCCTGCACTTCTCATTGGCCCGCAAATAGCGAGTCGTGATTGGTCGTTTTTAGCCAGTCTGATTGGCTGTTAATGAGCCCCTCTGATTGGATGCTTGTGAAAGCGGTAAACTCAAATTATTCGTTGTTTTGACAGCAGCCAGCTCTATAAAAGAGCTGCTGCTGCCCAAGTAATTGCTCTGTTCTTATTTTACAATAAAGAGTTGAAGTCACCGTTTGATGTCTCATCTCCGTTCCTTGCGCCCATGCTCAGGACTTAACATAAACCATAATTTTTTGATTAGCATGTTGTAAGAAGCTAGGCAGCTGAAGTCTATTTGGCACAAATGCATAAACTGCAAGTGACTTATTTAATGAAATAACATGATATAGCATACAGTATTAAATAGCCAGACTGAGAATAATAGATCATACATTTTGATAGTTAAATGTTGTTATCACCAAAGAAAGAGAAACTAAATATAAGATTGTAGATTTTAATATCATCATATCTTTTTCACCTAATTTTATATCAAAACTTTAGTTTGTACTTTTTCACTATTTTCATTCAACATGATGGGATATAAATCATTTTCATTTTTTCCAACAAGGAAAAAAACCTGAAATAATTTTAATACAGGTAGTCCTTGTGTTGGGTTTCAACAATGCTGCCAATGGAATGAAGCCTGACACATCATCATGGTTGGGGGCAAGTTGCCCATCCTGATAGTCCTAGTTGATGACAGCTGACGAATCCAGGTGCACCTCCTCTCCCTACTTCGGCATAACCAGCTGGGAGGCTATCTTGTCAGCTGTTCAGCATTTTGTGGCCCACTACGCATGTCATCATGGTTGGGGCAAGGTGCCCATCCCGGTGACCCAGGACAATGACAGATAACAAATCCAGGTGTACCTCTTTTCCCTACTTTGGTGCAACTGGCTGGGAGACTGCCTTGTCAGCTGTTTGGTGTTTTGCAACTGTCTAAGTACAACACCTCTTCCTCTTTTCAGCACGACCAGCCGGAAAACATTTCAGGATATAGTATCGGCTGGTCAGTGTTTCATATGGGGGATATTGGCTCAGTTGGATCGGGGTGGGAAGACACCTGGGGGGAAGTATTATTTGGGAATTTGCACCATGATTAGAATTAGAGTTGGGTGGAGGCACACGAGATTTCTGTAGGTGGATGTTGAGAGTTTGCTCAGATGGGTGTTATCTAATTATTGGGGGTGGAAAGGGATTATAAAAAGCATCAAGAGGCAGACTCTCTCAGCACTGGCTTTGCTTGGAATTGCCGTTTGTTGCTGTTGTTGGAGGAAATAAGCCATAATAAACACGTCTTGCCACACCAGGACTGTGAGTAAAGTGTTTTATTGTACAAGTTTCAACAAACTCCAGCGGAAGCTGAGAGAAAGCCAGCGCTCCCTAACATCTGCTCCATTAGTGAGACACCTACTTGAGGAACCATGGCAGAAGGTAAAGACCCAGATTGTTTGGATAAATAGGGCTTCGAAGAGGTTGAAGAGAGTGGTGAGAAGAGACAGGAACGTGAAGATATGGGGGAGAAGAAGGAGGCTACCCCAGTGGCAGCACAGCCAGCAGTGAGGCCAAAAAACAACCAGAGAAGTGCGATTGAGTGAATGGAGTTACGTTCCTAAAGGGCTTCAACAAATGGAATGAACATTAGATTGAAAATGAAACAGTGGCCTGGGGCAGAAGATAGCTGATGGATGGTTCCACAAAGTGAAGGATTTCACATACATTTCGATATCAGACTGCATGCCTGGCCACCAAAACTGTCATTTTGCCAAATGTAATGTTTTCAAGAATCCGTAATGTCCTGCTTGCTTAACATCATGACATCATTTCAGCACCACTGATCTTAATACGAGAAGGGCAGATACAGATGGTGTGTATTCAAATTAAAAGGGCAGCTTCAGATTTAAAACCATTAGTTGTGTCTAAGTCACAGATATGATTCTCCAAGTAACAGCAACAATCACTATTATTCGGCTGCAGGCAGAGTGACATAAGCAGAAGTCTAATGAATATTTCTCCAATATTCTGTGACTAAGACAAGTTAAATGTCCTAATTGTCTTTTAATAAAATCCTTTATTTTCCTTTATTTCTGCTTGCGAACTTCACAGTTGAACACAGTAACATGTATTCTTGAGCCTATGTGAGAAAGCTCAGGTGTTGCTTACTCTCTCCAACCCCCCATATTGTAAGAAGGGCACTCATTTATTTCAGAGCTGCCAAATGCAGCAACCATTTGCCAAAATTTCAATTTAATTTATCTTGTTCTGCAGAGCCCCAATTCCCAGAGGTAAATACTGCTGTCTCATGAGAGAGAGTCATGCACAATTACACTATGAAGCGGCAAACAGCCAACAATCTTGCAAAAGCTTACACAGCCTTTTTTTTCTCCTTTTCTTGTAGCACAGAATGCCAGTTGATATAAAAAGGCTACTACTTTTCATATATGATGGCAATCACCATGCTAGAACTACATTTGTTTGTGACAAACAGGGAAACAAAATGAAATGCTGCAAGCACACAATTAAACTATGGAACTATGTTCATGCTATGGCAAAATAGCTTGTTAAAGTTATGTGGCTGAGGTTGTCTTAACAAACTGCAAAAAGCCTGCTCCTTACACTGATCACCTCAGATCAATATTTTTTTTCTACCTTCTCAAGGGACCAACTATCAAATGGATTGGCAGCAGACAAATAGAAAGCACAACCTTAACTGATATATAGTAACTGCATGCTGAGATTGCTTTAATAGGATATTCCACACACTCATGAACAATAAACCTTCCAACATATCCCAGTTACCATATCTGTGTTACAAACTCCAAATTACCACTAAATGGTAGCAAAGTGACATAGAATACATTAACTCTCTGCTATCAGCTTAACTGTTGTGCACAATTTTGCATTCCAGATAGCAATAGCAATAGCAACAGCACTTAGACTTATACACCACTTCACACCACTCTCTAAGCAGTTTACAGAGTCAGCTTATTTCCCCTAACAAGCTGGGTCCTTATTTTACTGACCTCAGAAGGATAGAATGCTAAGTCAACCTTGAGCCTGCTGAGATTTGAATCAGCAGACTGCTAGCAATCAGCAGTCAGCAGAATTAGACTGCAATATTGCATTCTAACCACTGCACCATGGCAGCTCTAGAAATCATAGGTCTATTTCCATTAGTAGCATAATGGCTATATGGGACACCAATATTTTGAAATAAATGTATTACTGAATATAGATTACAACTATGAGACAGAGTTATTGTCATCATGTTTTGCATAAAAAATTAATAGATTGATGTGACTCTTAAGGATGAAGGGTAATTTATAACATTTGGAATATTTAAATTTAAAATTTCATAACCGACCCTTTGCAAACTTATATGCAAACTAAACAGTGTTATTCATTGTCCAATCTGTTCATTCTTCTGAATTTTGATTTGATAAAATACCTTAACATCAATGTATTAAATGTGTTTTCAGTGAATGTTATTATATTTGAAACATGTCAATGTGTGACACAAATTTGACATCAGAGATATTAACTTGTAATAGGCAATGTGCATAACTGCCTTAAGTTTCTCATGAGATGCTTTTCAATCACTCTATTTTAAATGATTATTAGTGGGCAAAAAAGAATAAGAGATACAATTTGCTAGGTCAGTTAAACATACATCCTTTCTTCTGAAAATATTAGAAAACTATAATTTTCGTAGGTTTGGGAAATTATTAGTTTTTGGTATACCTGATCAGCAAAAGGAAGAAAACTGCAGCAAAGGTCAGTAGGGGTGGCTGGGGTAGGGGGCAATGACATGCAGACAAAAGGGGAAAGATGGGATGGTGATAGAGCCATGGTGATACAGTGGTTAGAAAGTGGTACTGCTACTTCTGCTGACTGCTGGCTGCCTACAATTTGGCAGTTCGAATCTCACCAGGCTCAAGATTAACTCAGCCTTCCACCCTTCCAAGGTCAGTAAATGAGGACCCAGATTGTTGGTGGCAATATGCTGTCTCTGTAAATTGCTTAGAGAGGGCTGAAAAGCACTTTGAAGTGGTATACAAGTTTAAGTGCTATTCATAAATGCAGGTGGCCTGGTATGGTAAGCACCTGAACTAATTCATGAGAGTGCTGCAACAGTTATAACTTTGAGGACCAGCTGTAACTACCATTCATTCAGAACTGTAATAACTGAATCGTTGCTGAATGAATAGTAGTGAAGTGAGAACCACCTGTAGATTTGAGAAAATTCAGTTATTTATCTTAGCAGCCAAAATATTCCTCAGCTCATGAATGTTAGAAACACAGGTATTGCCAGCTTTGGAAGCCATATTGAGATTTGATGCTCCCAGGCTGCCATAGGTAATGTGATATGCAGGGGAAAAACCTGCATATAGCACACAGTTTTCACTAGTTTCTCCTGATGCAGCAAATCTCCTAACCCATAAGTCACAATGACAGCAAATACTACCAATGCTTCAACTGGAGTGTTGACAGATAGACCTTGATATTTATCTGAGAATCTGATCTTCATGAAACACACTTTTTGAATTAACAGCTAGCAAGACTGCTTATGTGAAAGGGAATGGCCATAAAAACCTGAAATATAGGCAGTGATCAATTCCAAATCCAAGAAAAAAAAAATGTTATTCAATATTTAGAAGGGTAGGAGTACAGGAAGTGGGAGTTTCTTCCCAGTAGATTTTACTACCACCACTACAGATTTGCCCTGCAAAATCTAGTATAACTTTTTAAAATGAATGTTTTGATGGGGCTCAATCCCATTGATTTTGCTGTATTTCAGGGTTGCTTAAATTGGAGGAGGAGGAGGGGGAGGAGGAGGGGGAAGAGGAGGAAGAGGAGGAGGAAGAAGAAGAGGAGGAGGAGGAGGAAGAGGAGGAGGAGGAGGAGGAAGAAGGAGGAGGAGGAGGAGGAGGAGGAGGAGGAGAAGAAGAAGAAGAAGAAGAAGAAGAAGAAGAAGAAGAAGAAGAAGAAGAAGAAGAAGAAGAAGAAGAAGAAGAAGAAGAAGAAGAAGAAGAAGAAGAAGAAGAAGAAGAAGAAGAAGAAGAAGAAGAAGAAGAAGAAGAAGAAGAACCAACTTCAAATACTGGTGCTTCCCTTGGTAGACATGCCTTTAATCAGTTCAGAAGATAAATTTCATTATTTTTCCCAGTACCTGTTTATGTTCACTTTACAAACAGGGAAAAGCTAATTACTTTGCAGTGCCAGTAAAACCTATCCAAGGAATACAACACTTTTATCTAATGCCACTAACAGAGGGACCAAGCTGCTCTGAATTATCTCTGAGATCAAAGTGTGTTTGTCATATTACCATATTTTCTCCTGCACCTCCCATTTTCTTCCCCTCTATATACATTCCATAAGGCTTCATTTTCATTTCAGATTGCTACACTGGTTATGTTTGCAACTAAGATGACTTTCAAATCATTGAAAATGAATTCAATTGCCTTATATTCTTCCATTAAAAGTTTGGCTGCCTTTATATTTTTATTGAATTCAGAGATTGCCATTGAATAAATTTATCACAATTCAAGTCAGAAACAGCCATTTATGCAGGAACTGATTTTGTGATATAATAATAAGCACAAGCCAGGTACAGAGCAATATCAGTCAAACACTCAGAGTCATTACATTATGCTGAAAGCTATGTTAATATATGCTACATACAAATTGCAGATTCAGAAAATAATCTCCATTAGATTTTTATTAACAAATCTATGAAGAATTCAACACATGTAGCACTTTAAAATAGAAAATAAACATTAAGTTCCAGGAAGATAATGGAAGACACAGCATCTCTTAATATTAAAAAGCATGAAATAAGGATGTGATATATGGATATATTTAACACAAAGTGAGAGTTTAAATATCTTTATCAGATTTGCAGGTAACACAAATAATAGAGTAGAGTATATAACCCGGAGACAGTAGCAAAATTCAGAAGGATATTGACAAGCTAGAACAATTGGTAGAAACCAATAAAATTAATTTCAGCCAAGACAAATGCAAAGGCCTTCAAAGAGCAGAATAAAAAAAATAAAAGGTATAAGATGAAGTATAAATAAAAGATGAAGAAACCATATTCTAAAGGTGGAACATATCTGAGTATTGGATTATAAAATAAATGTGAGCCAATAATATGATGCAGTAGCAGCAAAAATAAAACAAATGCAATCCCCCCAAAAGCAGAAATATAATATCATAATCAAGACTTCTGATTCCCTTTTGCAATACCATTGTAAAGCATTCCATAGTCACACGATTGCATTTTATTACAGTTTTGCTGAATATTGGCATTTTGAGATTTTGGTAAATCCAGCCCATATCAAACCATTGGTTCAGTTAAGAAGGATGGCATTCACTTAATTCTATCACAATTGGCAATATGAGACTATTTCACTGGGTAACATGTACCATAGTTGAATTGGCTTTACTGCTAGGATATATTTTTTTCTAACAGTCAATCAGAATTATCTTCCTGTAACATAAATCCATTATTCTGTATTCAGAACTCTGGTATGAGAACAGGTCCTGATCTTCTTAGTGTTATCCTCTTAGGTTTGAAGGGAACTATCATGTCTTATCTAGTATTGCCTCTTCTCCTTCCAAGGATCTTTTCTCAGGGTTAAACTTCCCCAGCTCCTTCAATTTTTCATCAAATAAATAAATTTCTAGTCCCCTGTTCATCTTATCACTTTCCTCTAAACTTGTTCCAACATCTCCAAATTCTTCAAAAATGTGGAGCTCAGAATTGGTATTCATTCTTGATATTAAGTCTGATCAAAGCAAACTAAACATACTGTAGTATGATTCAGAAAACATACAAAATTGCACTTGCCTTTTTTGCAGCCCCATCACAATATTGCCCCATAATTTAACTTACAATCAATTGTAAATTTCTAATGACTGCATCACAAATTCTGTAACCAAGTTAGATATACTCTTTTGTATACTTATGTGTTTGATTTCCCTTTCCTAGGGGAACTCTAAGGCAGTGGTCACCAACTGGTTGGCTGTGGTCCAATGGTGGGCTGTGAGAAAATTTTGGTGGGCCACAGAGAAATGCCACCCCAGAGCACCCCCAAAGCAATTAATCCAGGCTGCGCAGGAACACAAGGCTGTGCCACCCACATGGCCCATGGGAACCCTCCCTTCCCACTCACTCCTTACCTGGCAAACTTGCCTGCTAAATTGCTATTTTTCCTTTTTTTTCTTTCCGACCATCAGCTGTTCTGCTGTGCTGGGAGATTTAGATTAGCTAGAAAGTAGGAAATGGTTGCATTTCTTGCTTTCTAGCTACTCTTTAGATCATCTGCTCTGCTTTTAAGCACAGCCAAACCTTCCTTAGGACTGAAGTTTTTATTATTCAGCGCAGACTCATGGCAAGCAAATTTTATGTGACAGACTCAGGCAGCTGATGGCAGATAGATAGATCACTGAATGATTCTGTGAGCAACTCAATTTGCCTCTTCCTATGCCTGATGTTGGGTAAAAATTGCTCTTTTTTATAAAAAAAAAAAATTATTTAAATACATGTTGTGTTGTAAGTTAATTTTGTGAGTGTACTTGCTAGCAAATTTTATGAGTTTGCTTGCAAGCAAATTTTATGTGACAGACTCAAGTAGCTGATC
Source organism: Hydrophis major (assembly GCA_033807585.1). NCBI lineage: Eukaryota > Metazoa > Chordata > Lepidosauria > Squamata > Elapidae > Hydrophis > Hydrophis major. The sequence continues at coordinate 230,426,750 of CM066330.1, forward strand.
ACAGATCTCTGAATGAATCTGTGATTCTGTGAGCAGCTCAATCTGCCTGCCTGCTTTGCCTGATTTTGGGTAAAAGTTGCTCTTTTTTAATAAAAAATATCAATATTTATATCAATATTTATAATATTTACATACAAGCCATGACCAACCAGTCACATGACCACCAAGCCACACCTAGAAATTAAGCCATGCCCACAGAACAAGTTAGTGGTCCCTGGGATTTAAAATTATGAGTTGGTTGTCCCTAAGGTCCCAAAGGTTGGCAGACTCCAAGGGATCCCTGTAAGAAAAGAGAAGGGCCATCTATATTTACATGGATGTACTTGTCAAAGAGCAGATTAAATTAGATTAACAGAGTTGGAAAGGACCTTGTCTAATCTAACTCCCCACCCAAGCAGGAGACCCTACACCATCTCCAACAAATGGCAGTCCAATCTCCCCTCAAAAGCCTCCAGTGATGACATTCCCACAACTTCTGAAGGCAAACTGTTCCATTGATTGATTGCTCACTGTCAGAAAAAAATCTCCTTATTTCTAGGTTGAATCTTTCCTTGATCAGTTTCCATCCATTGTTCCTTGTCTGGCTTTCAGGTGCCTTGGAAAATACCTTGACACCCCCCTCCTCTCTGTGGAAGCCCCTCAAATATTGGAAAACTGCTATCATGTTTCCCTTAATCCTTCTCTTCACTCGACTAGCCATGCCCAGTTTCTGTAACCATTCTTGAAATGCTTTAATCTCCAGATAAAAAGATGTCATTTTATTGTATACTGAAATTATAGTTTGAGATGGGAAACTATGAAGTTTAAAAAAAAGGAGTTTGTAATTGGTGTAAAATCAAATAATAATCAAACAACAGAGTTTAAGTATAAAATAGTCATCTATCTCCCTATATACTTGGCCTTCCTACACCTGCAAGTGTTCTCTCTATATGGATAATATGCCATACTGCTGTGTGTACACTTAATTGCCATGTTAACCAGCCCATTCTTAACTAGCTTGCTAGACAGCATATAACAGAGTAGTTTGTTCAGTGCATTGTGGCAGTTAAAGTATATTATACCTACCCTATTCCATTGTATTATTAAGAAAGTTACCCAATTAAAAATGATGCAAAGTTAATCTAGAAATATTTGTTTTTGATAAATCAATGATAATCGGGTATTATTTTTGTGTCATCTGAAGAGCCACTTTGAGAATCTTCCTTGGAGTTGGTTAGACTGATCAGCCTGTAGTTGGTGGATCTTCTTTTTCTTCTTCTTTTAGTTAAAAAAAAAAGATTTGTTTTCTTCCAGTCATCTGGCACTTCATTAGCATTTCTCAAAATAATATACAGTACAAGCATTCAGCCACACAATTAGTTGGTCCCTTCTGTATTCTAAAAAGCAATTAGTCTTGTCATAAAAGTTTCCATTCATTCAAACTGAAGTATTCCCTGACCATACTTCTATCAGTTTCAGATTTTAATTCTGCCCCTTTATCCTACTCTCACAGTTTCCTGATTAAGACACATATTTTTATGATACAAAAGTTCAAATCAGACGGAAAATTCAATAGTTTCATCTTTACAGTGTTACTTGTTTAGAGTTTGCCAACATACTGATAAATTGACATATTGTTTTGTCTTTTAGATTTTTTTAGTTCTTTTTTGATATTTTTAGCATCCTTTCCTAAATTCAACAGATTCTAAGCTTTCACTTTTCTGATTCAAATGTGTACTTTGAAGCTACTTCCTGTTGTCCGGTAATATTGTTACCAAAAGAAGATACTATTTGTAGCTTGTTATGTATGTACCATAGTTAATAAAGTATGAGCTTGAGGTTAAGTGCAGGGTTCTGGCCCTGCACTTCTGATTGGCTGTTAGGCGACCAGATCAGATTGGCTAGTTCTTAGGAATCTGATTGGCCCTTAACAGAGGATTATTATTGGTTTAAAGTACTTGCATTCATAGCTCGCTATTGGACAATTCCACAAAGGTTGCCTATATAAGGCAGGGTTCACTGTTGTTGTTTTGACAAGTCACTATGTAATAAAGAGCTGAAAGTTCACCAACAAAGACTTTCTCCAGTTTACTTCAACCCATGTCAGAATACCTAACATAGCTCATAGTTGAAATGAGTGGATGCTCTCTGATCTTGGTTGTTTCTGTTAAGCCTGGTCCCCCAACCAATGTTAAGGAAACACGCTAAATAGAATGTGCAGCGTTAGTCAGTTAGGCAGACAGGTAAATGTGTGAGATAAGTTTGTATGTTAGTTAAGTTTCAGTAAAAAACAGATACGCTTGTGCTATCAAAATATAGTTTATTCCATTATGATTTATAGCATAGTCAAAAAACAGTCCATTAGTCATGTATCATTTCAGTCAGTCCATTCGGGGATACTCAATTCGCAAAGTCCGTGTTGAATATTCAATGTCAGTTCACTTACAATAAATCAGTCCGTGTTATCTTTTCTCACCGTTGAGAAATCAACACCCCTTTCTCTCTCCCATTCCAGTAGGAGAAAAAACGCAGTCATCAATCCATCCAGTAATTAGGGATCATTAAACCAGAGCGTGAGCTGCCGTTGTCTTGCTCCTTTTATGGTGGTTGTAATAGCACAACCACACCCTTAATTATATTCTTGCAGTTAAAGTTACACATACTTTAACCAACAAACCATGATAACTTATTTATTATTTTACCTAAACCAGTTAGGGTAAACAATGTTATGCCTAACAGTTTCTTGCAAACATTTCCTTGCTCAAGCTAAGTTGCATCAGTGCTATTTGGCTTTCTAACAAATCTCCATCAACAGGGAAATAGACATAAAAACATCTATAAACTAAGCAAAAGAAACAACCCCAAAAAGGAGACAAAAAGACCAGAAAATCTCCCTGACAATAATCAACACTCACATCAGTAAAAACCAAGGTTAACATTAGACCAACAATCAAGCAGCAAACAATACCCCAATCAAGGATCTGCCAAACAAGCTAAAATAAACAGCCCAACCAAAGAAACACCAAAGCCATTCTCTGCAACACTGGTAGGACAATCCACTAGAACATAAAATGTGAACAAACCCCACTCCCTACTAGCACTCATATTACTTAGTTTGAGTAAAGAAATGTCTTCAAGAAAACAACAACAATCAAGCTCAGAGAGCCCAAAGGATCCCTCACTGATATTTTTGTATAGTTACTGTATACTGGCTTTTTCAGCTGTCCTCTATGTATTCTTTCCCTTCATTTGATTTTTTTGCAATTATAAGTTTTTCCTTATTGAAGAACTCCTATCCATCTTGAGCTCTTTTCCTATGAACTTCTTCTGGTATAAAACCCTACTTATCATTGTTCTAAGTTAATTAAAATCTGATCCTTTTAAAATACAAAATGAGTATTTAAGTATGCTCAATTTTAGTTTCTCTTCAAAACAAAAAATCCCTACATGTTCACCTGCTACTTTCACTTCTTCAAGTAAATCATATATATTTAACATTTATCACATCAAAGTATCATGTTCAGGACAACAAATTTTGTCCTTCTTGTGCCATCTGAAAGATACATTAGTCAGAAAGACTAATCAGGAATATACCATGCTTAGCAGATTCAACTTTTAATTGATGTTGGTGTCATTAAAATGTTTCATCACTATGTTACACCTTTTTGAAACACACTTTTCTCTTGAAAGGCACTATCTTCTCTTCAGTTTGGTAAATAATAAACAGAAACAATACTTCTTCCTTCATAACCAAGATGATGTTTAAATCATTATCAAGTCAGAAATATTTATTGACCTGGTATTGATTTAGATTTTATTTTGTATTACTGAGGAGGAATGGGTAATTTTAACATCGTGAGCAACTTTTCCCCCTGTCCTATTTCTTATGTCTCTTTGAATAATCATGAGAAACATCCTATAAAGTCTCCTTGGCATGAACAAAATCCTATTTTCCTTTCCATAGTCACAATTCAAGCTGAACATTAGTATTGTTGTGAATCAATAAATGCTTAATAAAGATCATTAAGAGCTTGAAGTAAAGTGCAGGGATCTGGCCCTGCACTTCTGATTGGCTGATAATAGCGACATCAGATTGGCCCGTTCGGGGGAATCTGATTGGCTATTAACGAGCCTCTCCCATTGGTTAATGGAGCTAGCGCTTCCTGTGTTTCATTGGTTCAATAAGTTGAGAGTTGCCTATATAAAGGGGCCCATCGTGGCCATTGAGCTGAGCTGTTTTCACATGTAAATAAAGAGTTGAAGTTCACTGTTTCACTGGCTCGTCTCCATCCTTGCAACCATGCTCAGAACATAACACTGGCGACGAGGATGGAATGTGGAGACATCAGAGCCTACTGAACGACGAACCATAACTGAGCACATGGCTGAACGCACCAACGGCAGAACCATGTCCGGCAGCGTCATACCACCCGCTCCATTCGACCTGGCACAAGAAGACTGGGACTCATATATGGATTGCTTCCAGATGTTTCTGGAAAACAACAATTTAAAGGATGCCACTACTGGAAAGAAATGAGCGGTATTCCTAACTCATTGTGGGCCAACCATATTCAAGATGGCCAAGGCACTAGCAAAACTGGCAGAAGTAAAGTCTATGGACTGGGACATCCTCGAACCACTGCTGAGGGCTCACTACGCACCGACCATACCAACGCTCGTGAGAAGGCATGAATTCTATCAGAGAAGTCAGTGGAAGGGCAAAAGCGTTGCTGATTTCATCATGGATCTCCGGAATCTGGGAGGCCTATGTGAGTTTACTGACTTAGAAGAAGCCCTAAGAGACCGAATCGTTCTGGGATTAGATGCACCAGGCACTCCGAGTAAATTAATGGCAAAGGGCGACATTACCCTTAAAGATGCCATAGCTGAAGCTACTGCAGCAGAAGCAACCAGGAAGTCAGCTGCCCAAATGTGCCGCACACACGCACCGGTTCTCCAACGAGCCTGCGACATTTCACCTCAGTCAGAGGGATAGCTAGAGACGGCCCACCACGAAGACTTCGACTCGTCGTCAGAAAGCGACAAGGAAGAGGTCCATCGACTTCGGTCTGAACGGGACCAATGCCAGAAATCACAGTACCAATGCGCCAGGTGTGGAGCACGCCACCCCCGGTCTGAATGCAAATTCCTCGACGAGCATTGCCATGTGTGCGGGAAAAGAGGCCATATAGGTCGGGTCTGTAGAAGCAAGCCAGGACCCAGCCAGCCCTCAATGGGGGCTAACTACCACCAAAAGATGGGAAGTCATCCCGTGAAGCGAGAACCCGTGAACCACCAATGAACAACCACTCCTACAGAAACAAAACCCTAAACCACCCAACGAAGCGAGAAGAGGCTCACCAAACTATCACGATCGGTCACGCCTCATCTCTGGACGCCAAAATGATCCGAGTGAAAGTGGCTATCGAAAACCAGCCCTGCCTGATGGAAGTCGATTCAGGATTGTCCCTCTCGATGGTTTCCTGGAAGACCCTCAAGCAGCTCATCCCCACTATCCGTAGGCAAGACCGGTTCCAAAGGCTCATACTTAAGGACTATCAAGGAAATTGAATCCCGGTTGTTGCATCCAGCCGAGTACGGGTATCATTTAAGAACCTGTAAGTACAGCATTTCTACCCCTGACTGTAATCGACAAGGATCGGCCTAGTTTGTTAGGCATCCAATGGTTCGCTAAACTTGGAATTGAAGTAGCCGGCATTCACCGAACCTGTTAAGCCTGGTTTCCCCAACCAGGGTTAGGGAGACAAGCTAAACAGAATGTGCAGCGTTGGTCAGATAGGCACACAGATAAATGAGTGAGCTAAGCTTGTATGTTTATTAACATACAGTAAAAATAACAGATACGCTTGTGCTATCAAAAATATCGTTTATTCCATTATGAGTTCATAGCATAGTCAAAATAACAGTCCAATAGTCATGTATCATTTAGTCAGTCCATTCAGGGATATTCAGTTAGCAAAGTCCGTGTAGAATATCCTATGTCAGTTCACTTACAAATCAGTCCTTTGTTTTTTCTCCCATTCGAGCAATGCAGTCTTGATTCCAAGCAGTAATCAGGGATCATCAAAGCCAGAGAGAGAGCAAGCTGTCGTCTTGCTTCTTTTAAAGTGCTTTCACAACCACTCCCTTAATTACTTTCCTATATTTAAAGCTGCAGACACTTTAACTAACAAACTATGATTACTTAGTTATTATTTTACCTAAACCAGTTAGGGTAAAACAATGTTATCCCTAACAGAACCTATAGCAGCGATTGGGAAGAAGACCTTGTCCACGAATTCCAGGACGTCTTCGCAGAAAAATTAGGCGAGTACAAGGGGACCCCGATATCGTTTAACCTCAATCCCGAAATAGCTCCCATCCACCTTAAGCCTCGTCAAGTTCCCTTTGCCCTTAAACCAAAGATTGACGAGCAGCTTGATAAATTAATAGCTCAGGGAGTGCTAGAACCAACTGATCACTCTCCCTGGGAAACCCCAATCGTAACACCCATCAAGCCGGATGGATCAATAAGAATTTGTGGGGACTACTGAGCCACCCTAAACCACGCCCTTCAACAAAACGCTTACCCGGTACCGGTGGTGCAACACCTCCTCCATTCCCTGGGGGGCAGAAAAGTCTTCGCTAAACTAGACTTAGCCCAGGCATACCAACAACTGCCTGTTGACAAAAAACGGAAGAGGCCCAAACAATCATTACGCACAGAGGTGCGTTTAAATGTAACCGACTCCAGTTCGGAGTGAGCGTAGCCCCGGGAATCTTTCAAAGCTTAATGGAGAGGCTATTGCAAGGGATAAAAAGTGTTCTTCCATATTTTGATGATGTGTTAATCGCAGCCCCAACCCAGAAAATACTAAAGGAACGCCTGAGGTTGGTTCTCCAGAGATTTAAAGACTCCGGTCTCAAAGTGAAAAAGAACAAGTGTTATTTATATACGGATCGCGTAGAATTTTTGGGATATTTAATTGATAGTCAAGGCATTCACCACACCGATAACAAACTCAGGGCAAGAATGCCCCAAAACCCTGGAACAAGGCCGACCTCCAGGCTTTTCTGGGCCTTATCAATTTTTATAACGTTTTCCTGCCTCACAAAGCAACCGTAGCTGAGCCCCTACATCATTTATTGTACAAAAAAACAACCTGGGTATGGGGACATAGAGAAGAACAGGCGTTTCGACATGTAAAAGATTTATTGACTTCTGATGCTGTCCTGATGCAGTATAATGAGACTTTGCCTTTAACGATCACGTGTGATACATCCCCATTCGGGGTGGGTGCCATTTTAAGCCACGTTTTGCCAAACGGTAATGAAGCCCCTGTTGCTTATTTCTCAAAGGCGTTATCAAAAACAGAATGCAACTACAGTCAAATTGACAAGAAGGCCCTTGCTATAGTATCCGCGGTTAAGAGATTTCATGAATATGTATATGGCCGAGCATTTACCATAGTGACTGACCACAAACCTTTGCTGGGAATAATCATGGGAGATAGGCCAACACCATATATATTATCTCCCAGAATGACCCGCTGGTCAGAATTTTTGGCGGCATACAATTACAAATTACAACATCGCCCAGGGAAGGCCATTCCTCACACCGATGCATTGAGCCATGCACCTCTTCCAGAGACTATTGATGACCCCGCTCCAACGGTCACAATGCTGCAGATCGAGACACTTCAAACGCCGCCATTAATGGCCCGAGATATCGCGATAGAAACAAAATGCAACCCCATTTTAGCACGAGTCCTGAGTTGGGTCGAGCGGGGATGGCTGTTAGACCAAATACCTGATGACTACGTCCCATTCAAAAATCGGCAAACGGAACTATTTTCTCAAAAGGGCTGCATTATCTGGGGTGATAGAGTTGTCGTCCCAGAGTGGTTGCAACCAGCGATACTAAGGACCTTGCACGATGGCCACCCTGGCATCGTCCGTATGAAAGCCCTCGCACGAAGCTACGCATGGTGGCCGGGTATTGACAAGCAGATAGAGACATGGGTAAAAGCCTGTTGCAAATGCCAGGAAGTAAGCAACGCCCTGCCGAAAGCAAACCCAACCAAATGGGAAACGCTGAGGGGACCATTGTCCCTCATTCATCTGGACTTTGCGGGTCCTACCAAGGGACACACATTCTTACTGAACTAGCTTGAAATCCATGAAATGAGGAATACAACGACCGAAGCAGTCATCAGGAAACTGGACAGACTCTTTGCGACACACGGATTACCAGACGTTCTGGTATGCGACAATGGGCCTCAATTTACCGTGCTGTCCTTCGAACAGTACCTGGCGGACCGCGGTATCCGACATGTGCTGACTTTGCCAGCGCATCCTGCGGCCAACAGAAGGGCCGAGCGCATGGTACAATTCGTCAAAAAAACCTTGCATAAGATGGACTATGGCGATATAGAAGACAAGATTAACCGGATACTCCTTTTGCACCTACATCCAGCATATGAACCTGAAAAGCCATACGGTTCTAGCAGGAAATGTCGCAATTTCCAGGTAGGCAATTTGGTTTTCGCTAGGAACTTTTTGGGCGATCCGTTGTGGGTCGAGGCAACTATAGTACAAGTAACAGGCCCTAGATCGTTCCGTGTAAAATGTCGCGACAATAGAATTTGGAAATGTCATATTGATCAGCTGCGTTCAAGGCTACAGTCGGGGATCTCCGAGCCCCCTAATTTCCAAACCGAGGGAGGAGGAGATAGCGAGGAAGCTGAATTCGAAGTGGCAGAAAGTTTAAATGGTAGTAATGACCGCTCAGAGGCAGCACGTGATGGACACAGAATGGGGGTGGCCTCGCCTTAAAGAGATGCTGAAAGCAGTAGCAACGACGAAAATTCGAATGCGGAACAGGAGGCACCCTTTTCACCAGATAACATCCTACCCCAACAAGACTGTAGCCAAATATCGGGAGAACAACGTAAATCAAATAGACAATCAAAACAACCTGCCTACCTCAAAGACTACGTGACCGCACCCCTTAAACGGAACCAGGTGGGAAGGGGTGTTGTGAATCAATAAATGCTTAATAAAGATCATTAAGAGCTTGAAGTAAAGTGCAGGGTTCTGGCCCTGCACTTCTGATTGGCTGATAATAGCGACATCATATTGGCCCATTCAGGGGAATCTGATTGGCTATTAACGAGCCTCTCCCATTGGTTAATGGAGCTAGCACTCCCTGTGTTTCATTGGTTAAATAAGTTGAGAGTTGCCTATATAAAGGGGCCCATAGTGGCCATTGAGCTGAGCTGTTTTCACATGTAAATAAAGAGTTGAAGTTCACTGTTTCACTGGCTCGTCTCCATCCTTGCAACCATGCTCGGAACATAACAAGTATATAGGCAATGAAAGCAATGAACTTTACAAGGCAATATTCTGATTTTTCACTGAGTAGTTTAAGAGGCCCATTTTAGCAGTGCAAAATATATTCTGCATCTCTTGTTTACAGTTGTCACTCTTATCTATTCAACTTTCTCTTCTGTTTGACATTCTCCTTACATTGTTTCTTCCACATCACTTTCCATCTTTTTTCTTTGAACCATTAAATCCTTATCTTTATCATTTATCGCTCTGATCCTTTGACTTTTTTCTCCAAGGACTGTTTTGTTGCAAATGTATGCCAGATTATTTTCAGTCAGAACACACATTTCTCTGTTATTTTTCCCTGAGGTTATGTAAAATCTCAGGACACATGATAAAAATAAATGGGAGATTGCAGGAAGGTAATAAATGCAGTCCAAAGCTGTGAACAAAGCTGGATTCATTTGTAATTGTACATGACTGCATACTCATGAGACTCTCCTTTTCCCTTAATTACTTCAGTACAAGCAATTTTATTAGTGTACTTTGCAGCATCATTAACTATTACTTTAGGCTTAATATTAAAAATAATGAACTAATACAATATTAGTGATATTAATTAATATCATCAAAGCTTCCTTATCCCCTGATATAAAGTGCCTAAGAAGTTATTCCTATCTACCATTTAATTGTAAGAAAAAGACACAGATTGAATCAGGGAAAATCAAGGTGAAGAAGAGACTCTATTTTTGTCTTCTTCTTAACAGAAAAACAGAGTTGGAAGGAACCTTAGGAATCTTCTAATCCAACCTGAATGAGAAGGAGCCTCTATACAGCTTTCCAATGTCTTCTTGAAAGCCTCCAATATCTGAAGGCAAGCCATTCCACTGGTTGATTGTTCTCACTGTTTGGAAATCTAGAGTGAAATCTATTATTATCCACACAGTCATGGAATCGCTGAAGAACTTAGAGAACGAAAGAAATCAGGAAAAAATGCCTGGCAAGTATGGTTGCATTTAAAGGAATAAGAATCAATAGGCTGGGTCAGCTTGCTTTGAACATTGAATAAGGAATTCTTTTCCACAAAGATGTAGACTTTCTGAGGAAAAATGAATTTATGTTTACATACCAACCATAGATAGAAGTAAAATATGCACGCACGTACATATACATACAGAAATAGTCCTCCTGTGTTTCAATATGGTGAGAGGGAATCACTCATAAATAAAAATAGATTTCAATATGGTGAGAGGGAATCACTCATAAATAAAAATAGCTTTCTATCAGAGAAGAAGGATATTCCTTTCCAACAGAGATAACTTAGTTTTTTCCCCCTATAGGCTAAAGGGGGCTCTGTCTATCAGCACATGAATCCTCTCAATTGTGGTCTTCAGTTTCCCAAAATAGAAAGGCAGGTGGTATATACACAATCATGGAATGAATTGTTATTATATCTATAATACACATCCTGTGTTTCACATTTAAAGTACTATATTTGCATAGTCTGCTTTTTTCACAGTCAGCATCATTTTCTCATACTCTTATTAATCTGAACATTTTGCTCCAGAAACATCCAAAGGAGGACACTCACTAGCAAAAAAGTAGTCTGGCTAGTATTTATCATTCTTAAAATAAACACAAACCTTCTCTTGAGAACAGAGATAACATAGCCGTCTCTAAAGTAACTGTACAAAGTAGTTAACAATTCTCTTCATTTCGTCCTCTCATTTTTAAAATGTTCTGCACATATTTTACAACTTTCTTAGTTACACATGTGATCATGTGCTACAGAAAGAATAATTCTCAGGCAAAAATAATAATAATAAAATAAATAAAAAACCTGGCCACTGTAAACATGAATGAGTCTTTTGAAAAATGAAGCTGGTTTTGAATGAACTGCATATCTCTCTGACAGTAATTTAAAAATATATATTTTCCTCCTAACATCTGGATTTATACTCAGCAGAATATTAATCAATCTATGTATTATTTTAACAATATTTATAAAGTACCTAAAGAAAATTTCAGGCAGGGTATATTGATGGGTAACATAATGATTAATATCAGATTGCTGTACACAATTTCCTTATGAGTCAAAGGTTACTGAAAGAAAATCATTTTAAAGGTTTTCAAAACTGACATGGCAGGTCAGAGCCAAGCAGTTTTCTTGGAGGCAACATTGCTTTCTCTGATGTCATTTCCTGGAAAACCTGACTCTGTCTTACTGATCAATATTTAGGACAAACTGGCAAAATCAAGCTTCCTTAAAGTCCCTAATAAGTCCCAATGCATCACAATGTAGCCTCCATCCCACAAATCCTGCTATGCTGCCTTATTGTAGTAAGGGTGTTTGTGGGAAGAATAAGCAAAGAATGCCATATACCAAACTACTATAATCACATCAAATACCCAGAACAAGCAGTAGCAATAATGCTGGAGACTGAAGAAGAATCATAGTATTTTTAGCTTAGAGGGATGTAGGTGGTCATGAATTCTAACTTTGTGCATACTGCAGGATTTACTACATCAATGATTCTTAACTTTAATCATTTTAAGATGTGTGGACTTCAACCATTCTCCAGCCAGCTTGCACTCCTTGATCCCTGATAGATGATTATCCAGCCTTTGTTTGAAAATCTTCAGTCCAGAGAAAGAAACTACTTATTCAGTAATCTTTTCCTTTAATTAGCAAGTCTTACAAAGAACATAAAAACTAATGCAAACTAGTAAAAAGGAAAAGGAGAAAAGAGAGGAGAAGAAAGAAAGAAAGAAAGAAAGAAAGAAAGAAAGAAAGAAAGAAAGAAAGAAAGAAAGAAAGAAAGAAAGAAAAAGGAAGGAAGGAGAAGCTTTTTCAATTCCTTTATAGCAAATATAATATCAAATTCTATGATTACAAAACAAATCTTACTTGTTTGTATTGTTTATCAAGAAGTTCTTCCTGATGTATCTACACCCTTGAAATTTCATTCCATTATAGTTTTGGTCTTAGTCTCTGGAACAAATGAGAATAAATCTGAACCTGCTACAATGAGACTGGCCTTCAAATATATAAAGATAGCTATCATACCCCTTCTCAGCCTTTTCTTCTGCAAGTTAAACATACTTAGATCTTTTAACATTTCCTTGTAGAACTTGGTTTCCATTCTTTTCTTGTAGAGTTTCTCTGAACTTGCTCAAGTTTCTCAATGTTTTAACTGCGGTGTATAGAACTCAAGTTAGGCCTGGCCAAGGCAATTGATTATTCTCTGAAACACATTATATACAACCATGACTATTGATTCAAATTGCCTACTCAAGAGTGGAAACATTGCCTCTTACTCCCACATCCTGCAGATAATCCAGATGGACTCAAATCAGAGGGATTACTGAGAGGACAACCCTCCATGTCTAGAGATTTAGATGTTTTGTCTAGTATTACTTGAAGCAGAAACCGCACCACTCCCTTTAAAAAGCAAACTGGGTAAAAATGGTCAAATTCAGGTTGATGGGGAGATGGTTTCTTCAGGTGGGGGCACATCACTGTCATTTTTTAAGGACCTGTAGTATCACATGCTTCCCCAGAAAAGCATTAACTACCTCCCAGTAGAGCTACACACATTCTAATCTGCAGATTATATAAATGTACACATACCCACACAAACACTGAAGGTCTAGCATTCTAGGACTCCTAAAAAGAAGAAAATTTAAGAATAGCTGCAATAGCTTTTCCTAGTCACCAAATATGTTTCCTGTTCCACAAAACAGGAAACCAGAGCCATCTTCTGGTTAACAAGCTCTCTCTTTTTCAATTAGAAAATAAATTCCTTTTAATGAGCTGAGACCCAAAATTATTGAATGGGACATCATGTCCAGAGATAAAATTTTGTGTTGGCTGTGAGAATCAGGCCTGTTTTCTTTCACCTATCAAACTACAAATATATAAAGATTGGAACTTTCTAAATCTGCATCAGTTTATAATCCCATCACATCCAGATGGCATCAAATTCAAAAGGATTCTGTCCTGATTCCATTCCATTCTAAATTGAAGAATTCTTAAAAGAATTCTTCAACTTAGCTCATAAGTATTTTCTTAAAAGATGTATGTTGACAGTGGCTATGGCATATTATGTTCTCCTTAGCAAATTGGCAGAATTTGCAATGTTTCTATAAAAATACAGATACATTGAAAAATTACTGTCTCTTTATAATTCATATTTACTTCTTAATTTTGCAGTGAATTTTGAACAAGCTTCAAGAGAGATTTCTCCCCTCTTTCTAGACTACTTGTGTATTTTACAGTGCTAAGAGAAATATGCAACAGAAAGAGGGGGGGAGGGAGGAAGAGAAGGAGGGAGAGAGAGAGAATGTCAGCTGGTGCTCCATTCAAAATCCAAGAAAGAAATACTTAGACCATTAATCAGAGAAAAGATATATTTTACTGGAAATCAAGTGGTAGCAACAAAAGAATTCTGAATCTGAGAAAATAGGCGCGTAAATCACATATATAAAGTAATGGCAACGTTCCCATCCCCAAGAGTTCAATTTGCTCATCCAATGAAAAGTTGTGTATATCATCATGTGGGCATCTCCAGGTGGTGATGAGGCCTCTGTCCATTGACCTTGACATATTTTGATAAAGAGTTGCAGCTGCGCATAGCAGAGGATAGAAGCCTAAGCTACACCCCCCAGCTTATACAGTTCTGTTTTGTAACACCTTCAGTTCACTTCCCATAACTATATACCCTATCCCCCCTGTTACTTATGACAGCCAAAAGATGCAAAGCAAAGGGAGAAAATCTTGAAGGCTGACAGATATATATATATATATATATATATATATATATATATATATATATATATATATATATATATATATATATATATATATATATATATATTAGGAGGCAACCTTCTTTATTTACAAGTAAAAACATTGCTCTGGACTGTAGAACAGCAATCAAAAAACCCTTGCAAGGCCCTGTTTTAAAGGAATATGCCGTCAATATTATCTCAGTAATTCAATATTCAAATTATAAGAGTACACTCAGAAATTTCCATTAAAACCTGTCTAAAATGAGGTGGGATGTGCTCAAGACTGTTGATATCATTGAATCCTCTCAAATTTCTACTGTACCCATCAATGGCTAATTATTTTCAACTAGAAGAAGCCATGAAAACCAGCAAATAATGTATTATCAATTAATTTCTAATTCACTACTTCTCTCCTTTTCACATTAAAAAAAGTTTTAACAGAGCCCCCTCAGTTGAAGTTCTCTAGATATCAAGTCATGCAATGAAATTTCATTTTAATGTATGCTGCTTAGTGTACATTTAAATTGACAATAAAGTTATTCTAAGTCCCCAACTTTTCCATAATCACTAAAATTCCTTACCCATCCTGATATATTTCTATTTGCTCTAAAGTGTTTAACTTCCTTTTCTTTATTTTACATAAACATAACCACACAAAAGTTGCAATATTGCTTTCTCCCAGTTCTCATGTGCACAAAACAAATGGGCTGTTTTGGTGGGTCAGTCAAAGTAAAATGAACCAATGGACCACTTTCACAAGATTCTGGACAGATTATGTTGTTGTTGAAGTAAAATACTGGCAATACTCTTCCTTCCCTGAAAAGTTTTGGGTGTGAGAAAGCAGACTAGCAAATGCCAAGTTTCTTTTTGTTGACCCTACAGTTCTGTCTGCTCAATGGAATATTCAGAGAACATTGCCTAGCAAGTATGAGATGCCTTTTAAATAATAGATGATGAAGTTCAGCTACAATAGTGCAGCCAAGGTGCTCCCTTCAAGGGCAAGCCAGTGATTTTAATTACCTCATCTGTATGCCTCCTATCCAATTTTTACCTTAGTCTATGTAATGATTTATACATAAGATTATTTACAATGCTTAACTAAATCAGCTCTGAACTGGACACAGTAGTGTTTCATAAGTTCAAGCTGCAACTTAATATGGATTTTTAGTTGAGAAATAAATACTCCTTGAGCCAAGGAAATATTTTTATAACTATTTTTGCTTGGATAACATGCACATCATACTTCTCTTTACACTTTTGTCAAACCTGAGAAAAAAGGCCAAACAATATTGTGAAATTTTGTAGGGAGATAGTATGACAAACAGAATGAAGTTAGAAAAAGTGTCAATAAGCCCTGATCATTCTATCATAGATAGACACATTATATAGATCGAGTAAAAACCACCCTCTCTTTTTATAACCCTATAATCCCTTAATTTGGGATAGAAAATACATAATAAGACCAATGCTTGTTCCAGAATGAAATTCAGCTACTGATGTTAAATGATTAATGATGTTGAAAAAACTATGATCCTTCCAAAAGTTTCTCTACCAAATTACCTTAGATTCATAAATTTGAGACATGCGCCCCTGCATCTAAATGATATATCTCTCTTTCACAATTTTAATCTCAGTTCTTCATTTTTGACTGCCAACCATTGAAAGCTTTTGGGAGGGTGGTCCTCAGCATTCTTGGTCTCACGAGCAAATGGCAACAAGAGCCAAAGTGAGGAAGCTGTCACCAAACTTACCCCTATTAATCTGTTTTGCTGCCTTTCTCCTGTAGCTGAAATTGCTCAAATGATTGTCTTCTTAAATGAATCAGCTCAGCATGTGAAGAATGCTGGAAGTGCTATAATGTTATGGGGCATGCAATGGCACTGCCAATTTCAGACTGATATCCTAAATATATCTAGAAGATCCATCCAGATGGACCACAAATATTTAATATAATAAAGACACATATTTAATTTGATGCCACAAGGTATGATCATGGGAACCTGGACCCAAAGTCCAACTAATCATATTTGATAATCTCACTGCCTCAATAAAGTAGTTGAATAAGGAGAAATAACATAATCTCCATGCATACATTTTTTTCACCTCCTTTCTATCAGGATCTACTTACAGGTTGGAGAGAGACAATTCAATCCCAGACCACTATGTTATCTAATAACTTGAGTTTAAGCACTAATAATCCTTGAAACAATGTGTCCATTTTATCATACTATAAAAATTTCCATTCCCAAATAAGGTAAGCCTTGTTGCTGGAAAGCAAGAAAAGCAAACTGATCTAAAACATAAAAAGGGTGAATAAAAGCAGATATAAGTTCTGTTTTTGCTTTTCTTTCATGCCCTTCCTTCCAGATCTAATGATATAGGTAAATGCGATTGGGGAGAGACAGTCCTTCAAACAATCATCTATTTGCATATATTTTAAACTTTCCTTCCTCCTCCTCCCATTTATTGAACTCTCTTAGGTTTCAGCTTAAGTCGGAAATAAACTGTATTCCATGAATGAACTAGCAAAATATGCAAAATATACAAGACGTAACTAACACTACTTGTATGTGCACCAGTATTCCATAACTTTTGAAATAAGATGTTTTGTTTCAGTATTTTAAGCACGTAAGATGTCATGGTAACCCAAGAATCTTCTGGTGTACTGTAATAGTTATATTAGAATGCACTAGCAGTGTTCACTTTCATCATCACTCAAGGCAATAATCAAAAAGAGATTTTCAAACATTTCAACTTTTGAATCACACTTAGATCACATCTGTCATTATGAAGCTTTGGCTAAGCAAGAAGCTGCCCTGCTTCTAAGAAAGTGGGGGGAATCAAACCTTACAATAGAGCCAGTGTTGGGTGCTGAAAGACTGCAGGGATTCAGAGCAAACTAAAAACAGGTTTCTCAAAGCTCCCTTTATCACTGGTATGCTCACCAGCTGCATTTTGTGCTTTATTTATAGTTACATATGAATGTTTCTAAGACTCTTACTGAGCCAAAAGGAATCGTCATTCATTCAAGAAACAACTAAAGTGCTCAATAATATAAAATATCCAGAAAAGTATCATAAGGGTGTACAATATACTGGCCTCAAATAAATTGTGCAACGAGTACAGCCATGAGTACAGAATAAAGCAAGCTAAAGGTATCAGAGTTCTCATAAACAGAATGCAATGAATAAATGTCAAGACAAATTTATGACATTAGATATCATATATTTTATATCAAAATAATAATCTTCAAATAGGTGACTGCTCAGATGATTATGGGTCCAGAGAGCAACATTTTTATTAACTTCATTAATAATCATACAGATAAAAAAGCATTGAGCTATATATCTTTATGCGTAGACCTCACTGTAGCCAGAAACTTACCTATAAAGACAAGTGTGAGGGAAATGCTAGCCATTTAGAATAAACTCACTCAGATTTGCTCCAAACTGGACTATATAAGTTAGGTTCCAAGGAAATGGCTGAAGCTCAGTCTTACTAAGTTATTTGGGATGTGCTTGATCCTTTTAGTCCTGAGGGAATAGATGGTCTCCCAGGGCTGTGAATTCAACCACTTGGGTATTGAAATCATATCTACCCAGGCTAGCTAAGGTTTCTCAAGAGAGATGTAAGATTAGATTTTGTGAAATATAGTTATTCCAATATTTTTTCTAAGTCCCAGGGCCCAATGACTCAAAAGAATATTTAGCACTCAAGAGAAAAGTGTGCTTTTTATGTGTGCGAAATTTATTTAAAAAAAGAACATAGAGGGAAGGATAAATGCATAGCTTTCATAAAGTAACAAAGGATTCGGTATGGTAGCTCAGTGATGTAACCAGTGCCATTCAAATTATGCACATGAATATACCACTAAATTCAACCCAGTCACAAATTTTGCTGATGAATTCTCATTTCACATACTTCCTGATGGAACATACATTGGCAGTTACATTACAAACAAACAATCTAAAAAGTCCTCATGGGACACATAACTAACAGATTTAATCTTATATACATCTGCCCAAATGCAAATACCACTGACTTTAATGGCACTTATTTTTCAATTACTGAGTATAGAATTGCAGCATGAAAATATCATCTCAGTGGGTTGCTATTTCACAAACTACTAGATTATGATGCTGGAATCTATGATACTGACTGATTGAGACAAACAATATTAACCTACAGTAAATCCAATCAGCTAAATAAGCAGCACCCATCCTATATATATAAAAAAAGTATGTCTTTCCCCCTCCACTCCCCAACACACAATCTAAGTACCTACATAAAACAGTTCTGATGTTTGCAAAAGATTTTCATAATACTTTGACTGGAAATAAATAAATCATAAAGTTCAATGGTATTAATCCAAAATAACATTGATGCCAAGTTTGCTAAATTTGCGTTAAGAATATTTCATTGTGTTCATAAATTATTCATTGTGTTCATAAATTATTCACAGTTCATATTTTCCTGTCCTGTTCTATTAGACAGAATGTACCTTTTGGAAGTTTGAAATTCTTCCCAACAGGCCATAAATGTATATGTTATTACATGTAAGCAAAGGTCCTTGCCTATTATTTGTAATTCATTATTGCCTCAATGGTTTTCTAGTTGACTTTTTCCTACTTCCTCTTGACAACAATAATAAATCTGCCTCTAACTTTAAATAAAAGGAGGTCCTATTAGAATATGTTAACCTATGTAATCAAATTCATTAATAAAACATATATCTCAATATACTTACAGAAAATAATGAAGATGACCTTGATGGAAATAGCAATAGTATTTAGACATTTTATATCACCTCAAAATGCTTTGAAGCACTCTCTCAGCAGCTACAATGTCAACATATTTTCCCTAACAATCTGGGTCCTCATTTTACCCACATCGGAAGGATGGAAGCCTGAGTCAACTTGAGCACTGTTAGGATCAAACTCCAGGTTGTGGACAGAGTTAGCTTGCAATACTGCATTCTAACCACTGTGCCACAAGGCTTCATATTGCGAAATATTGTATGCAAGAACCTAGGTAAAAGAGGCTGAAACATTTGCTATATACAGACAAGATAATGTTTGAAAACAGTTGCTCTCCTAATTCACTGGAGTATAAAAGGAGAAGGAGTTATAGCCTCAGACTTGCACAATACTGTTATTATAGCTAAATTCAGTAAAAGTATAGTAGTTTTAGTGTTTCTGTGAAGTTGATATCCTGGCTTGGTCTCCCTTGGGCAGCTGACAATATTACTGACAATAAATCATGGTTATTGTGAGGGCTACTGCAAGTAGCACTGGATGAGATCCTTAAACCTGAAACAAATAGATCCTGGTTTTTTTCTCTGAAAAAATGGATCAACTGTACAAAAAAACACACAAAGACCACCAAAGAATTCAGATAAACTGAATTAGCTGATGCATTATGTGGAGCTCTTGAAATTGTTGAGGGTATTGACAATTGACTCAGTGCTGAACCAACAATATGTGTGTGCATATACATAGATGAGAGCATATAACTGTGAGAGAAATATTTTTAGAGCTACTATGGGCAAGAGGAAATATATAGAAACAGATGCAAGAGATCTAAAATTCTGGAATGCCATGCATGACCTCCATTTTATCCTCCTGTGTCAGCTGCAGAGATGGGAGGGTGATAATTTTATTAAATTCAAACATGCTATTTTGAAATATGTCTTGACTGGTGTGAAAATGTAAAATTAATCTTTTTCTTGGTTGCTTTTTTAAGTTCTAAGTTCATCTTTTCCTTGCCCCCCTTCCGCATTTCTTCCTCCACTAAGTGTGTTTGTCCATTAAAGACGGCTTCTTCTCCTTCATCCCAGCCTTCCTGTAGTATTTCTTGGTAGGTAGAAATCGCCATTTCCAAAAAGTGAAAGATAGATCCAAACGAGCCCTTATCTTCGTTTTTCAGTTTTTGAAATTCCATTTGTAGTCCTTCAAAAGATAATGCCATTTTTTCTTTCTTTCTTTTTTAATGCAACCCTAATGTCTTAAGTCCCTTTTTTTAAAAAACAAAATTTCACAAAGATCTCAAAGTCACAAAGCAAACCAAATCAATTTTAAGTTGTTGTTATTTTTTAAATCCAATGTCCAGAAATCCTTTATCCCTTGGCTTTAAATTTCAAATTGAGTTACCTTCCGTGCCCAAGTAAATTTTCCAGATCTCCGCCTGCTATTTCTATGGGGAGGGAGAGTTAAGAAAAAAAAAATTTTCCCCTTAACAGCTTTAACCGGAGCTTTCCAGTCTTCTTTGGGAAACAATGCATCCTCAGGCAATTCAAACAGTTCAGTTTCCAGGGTAATTAAGAGTTGTTATTGTCTAGGCTCAGCCAAATTATCACTTCCTCCTGCAACCTCCAGCACAAATCTTACCCAGCTGCAGGCTTCTTTGTGACGGCCATCACTGACCGCCGCTCCACCACCTTGGGAAAAAGGGTTTCTTCCAGCTTTTTCTGGAGGGGGTCTGCGACACCCCCAAACCCCTGTCTGGATCCCCTCTCTCTTCGGCTGCCTCTACAGGGGAGCCATATCCCCCAGACCCATTTGGATCAGGGGCACTTGGCAGCAAGCACAGCAGGACTTGCAGACAAGCAAATTCCTGCTGCAGCCGAAGCCACGCAAAACCAGAAGAAAAAGAAAAAGGAGATGAAAAAGCAATATGATATCAGAAAGCAACAGAAAAGAGAAATACAACAGAGAGGGAAGATTAAGAGAATGAAATTAGAGAGATGGGGGGGGTCAAAAAGTTAGAATGGAGAAGAAAGAAAGGGGGAAAGGAAAGAGAAGTCATAAAGGCTTCAAACAAGATGCAAAAAAAAATGTTGTTTTTTTTCAGAGATAAGGGGTAAGATAATCTTTTTTAAAAAATGATTCTGCAAAAGTACATAAAAATGTATTGTAGACATTAGTATTTGAAGTTGAGCTAGAAAATTAGAATATTATATGATTTTAAAATGTATTAAAGCGAAGTCATGATTTAATTATAGAGTTTAATTTCTTAAATTCATAATAGTATGAAATAGTATTTTTATTGTTTAAGAATTAATAATAGAATTTAATTTCTTATGAAACATTGCTTTTACTATATTATAAATTTAATATTTCTTTTTTAATTTGTTTTTAGTTTTATTATTACTTATTAAACTCAATATTATTTGTTTGTTTTACTATTTTGAAATGTAATACTTTGAATGTACGGAGCAGAATCAGCACGGAAAATATGTATTATTTTAAGTGTTATTTGGGGGGAAGATAAAAAGTTGTCATACTTCAATCTGGGTTTACAGGAGAAATATTGTATTAGATAGAAAGGATAAGTAGGTGATTGAAAGAAAACAGACCAAAGATGCAAATATAATTATTTAATTGAGATGGAATAAATAAAATAGAATTAAAAGAATGAGTAGGAGAGAGAAAATATATGGAAAATAGAGAATGTTAAATAAGATATGAGATAGTATATTAAGTGAGTATAAATTTTGATTGATGTCTGTATAAAAAGAGTTAACTCGGGGTAAGCCACCTTCCAAAAAGAAGTTTTATGTATTTATGTTTTGTGTAATGTTTGTTTAAGTCTGACAGGATGTGGAAGAATACTAATGAAAATATATATATTTTTAAGACAGAAGAAATATGATTAAATAGAATGAAAGGGAATAATAAAGAAAAGTTTTGAAAAGATATGAAGTTGATTAGATAAGATAAATATATATATAGAAGTGTGATAATTTGGAATTATCTTCTTTTTAAATAAGATTTGTTTCTTCTAGAAAAGATATTTTATGTTACTACATTCTATGTTTTGTTTGTGTGTGTTAAAAAAAATTAATAAAGTTTGTTATAAAAAAAATGTAAAATTAATCAAAAGGATATAGATTTTAAGTGAAACATGAGAACAAAAGGAAATATTGTTTGGGAAAGGGAGATTTGTTAAGTATAGTTTTCATATAAGAAAATACAGGATGGCATAACAATGGAAATGGGAGATAAAGAAACAAAAGGATATATGCAAGTTATTTTCAAAAGACCAAATAATAACTGAATACATTTAGTTCTATTCCATTGAAAAGGAAAGAATTCCATTCAAAATGCAGACATGTGGACTATTTTAAGTTAAAAGAGCTGCTGAATGTATAGATTTGTAAAATTTTATTATCATCATAACAACTGAAACCATCATAACTGAAACAGTCTGTGTCATCTTTTAGATATTTATATTTTGAAAAATTCATATTTTATAACACTAATGCTTGTTGTGTTGGATGAATTCAGTTTTAGAAATGTTGAGGATGGGCATTTTCATTAACATTTTAATAGGTATAAGTGTTTATAACTTATTTAATAGTTATAGAACAGTTGTAATATATGGCTGTAGAAAAGTCAAAGGAAAAATGGTTGATCAACTATAACATATTAATCTACTGCAGCATGTACTGTATGAACAGTTTATACAGAAACAATTCATGGAGTTAAGATTTCAGAGAATGCCACAAAAATAGATTGACATATATCTTATGTCACAGAATCTGAAATTATATTATTTAATGAAGGTGACCAATTGACTGTGAACAGTTAGCTCTCAAATTCTGATTAAGTGCCCCATTAGAAAATATCCAATAGCATGTCAGCAATCAAGTAAATTGAAGATACCCATCAAAAGTAATTCAAAAATCTCACCTATCTAATACTACATGTGGTCCTCACTTACCCCATTTTGGACTGGCAACTCCTTCATTAATGAATGTAATCATAAAGTGAAATGTCACATGACCACATCCAACATATATCAGTTTGTCAATTCCAACTGTAGTAATTAAGTGAATTTCTGCAAATCATTAAGTATAATATCACATGACCATGACCTATGAATCTCTGACAGCTTCCCTGTTGACTTTGTTTGTCAGAAACCAGCTATGAAGGTTGCAAATGGCAATGATGGATCAGTAAGTGGTCAGTAAGCCAAGTCCAACTGTGCTAAACAATGGCACTCCAATGTTTAACACACAAAATTCTGTCTCATGCCTAATATTTAAAGAAAGGAATGAAATCTGATTATTCCAAATGGGTAAAATGAAATTTATATTCAGAACAATAGTTTATTTCATTTTTAAATATTCTACCTTCTTTTTTCTATATTTAAATGTGGATAAAGCATTTAATGCTGTACTTAAAAGAAATACCTCAATTAATGATACTGATACAAAGCAAATCCATATAATAGGTTGAGGTGTCAAAATACTAAGATTAAAAATTAAAAATCTTTTGAAAGATACTTTTACAAGTCTGGGGTCCAGAATTTCCATTCCTCCATTTTTATACTGAGAAAATGTAAATCATTACATCTCTGGAGAATATAAAGGAATGCTAGTTCAGTTATTTAAAGCCATCTGCTATTGATCTGAAAAGGCGATGTCCATTAAAGCTTCCTCAACACACCAAAACTTTGGGGAATGTCTACCTTTATAGTATTGATTTTCACTTTGTAGGATTTGTACAGTTAAAGTCTCTTTAAGCTTTACCAACTCAATATGTATGAGGAAAAGAAACAATCCAGGAGCCATGTCTAACCACTTCAGAAAAACAGATCTGTCAACACTGACTAGCAAGATTAATTGAGCTGAGAAATAGTTCTTTTCTTCCCACCACTCACACACACAGAAATAAATCTAAGTGCCTTACAGCTGTCTCCAATGTCCTTATTATGACATGCTACTGCAAACCTATCAATGTAGAAATGGCATTATTAGACAAACAACTTGTCATTAAGATAAACCTCTGTCTCTGCCAGAGGTTGATGGAGTCTCTTTCTTGGATGATTATGAAGACTCAAAATTGTGATGAAGCTGATTTGTAGCAATGTGAAACTAAACCTAATTACTTTAAGAAGCATCTTGCATGGTTCAGAAAGGATGGCTGCTCAACATTCATCCATAAACTTACATGACTTTAATTCTGCTAGACTCTTGATATACCAAGAATCTTACACAAAACTGTAAAAAAATTAAAACTAATATGCTTTGGAATAACTTCAGGTTTATACTAAGCTATATCATGTTGCTCATAATTTGGAACTCTCTCAATATTATTATCTCATAGATTCTAATGTTTAGCAATCACTGGAACATATTAGTACATAGTATATATTAATTAGAACATTCATATAATATCTTAGTCCATTCATCTATCTTGTAATGAGCTCCCATGCTAGAATTATTTGGCCATCTCTATCATGCTGTTGAGAAACAGAAAACTAACAATGTAAAAATATAAGAATTTGATAAAAACAAGAATAATGTTAGTTCTTTTAAAATATTAGCATCTATCTTCTATAATAATCAGAATCCTAAATGCCTAAACCTCTAAAATCTTATTTATATAACATCTTAAAATTTATAGGCTCTATGCAGAACATAAATGTATAAAAATCTTCCCCTAATTGCTATAGCTAATTTAGCTTTCTCCAAATTTGTATTCAAGCGTGTATTAAAATACCATGTATTTTAATTTCTGGGGAAAAGATGCAAACAAAATTCTGTCCAAGAATATGGACAACAGATGGTTTCTTAATGCAATACGTAAAATAGTAAGGCAGAGGATAGAAGATATATTTGTTGACCCATCCCACTGCATGTAGGCTTCATAACACAAGCTGTTTAGTGTTGTTTATGGAATATTATTCTGGGACAGGATATTTATATATTTAATGGGAAAAAAAGCTAATTTTGTGTCTTGTACAGACACAGAAAGAAAATGGTTCTGCAGATTTGAATTTCTGCCACAAAAAGAACATATGCTATTATGCCCATCTAATTTAAATCCCATTTAATCATAATACTTGACATTCAGTAATGACAAATGTTCTTGACATGCTCTTTTCACAGGTCTTGGTTAAGTTTCTACAATATGTAGCAAATCTGTATATTCACAGAATAAAAGCTGCCAGCCTTTATCCATCAAAGCAATAACCCTACATTTAGATACCATCTTCCTCAATCTAGTGCCCTCTCTATGCCTTACAAATGCTAGAAGCTGTTAGGATTACAACTGAGAGTCTCCATCCTATTTGAGAAATGCCTATGAGGAACTGTAACCATACTTGGATGGCACCAAGTTGAGCAAAAGGATATGAAGAGATCTTAGTAAATGAACTATAATTATCATTAGATCATTAATAAAGACTGGACTTTCAATTTTGTATACTGTTAGTACTGAACTAACTACATTCAAATTTAGTTTTCTCCAAAATTTTGTTGAACATAAAGCAAAGTTGTTGTTACAACAGAGTCCAATTATTTTTATTGTAGATTTATAGCATCTGCATTTTTAATTAATTTCACTTCAAAACAGCCCCCAAATCGATATTAGAGTAAATCTTTATTTTATTTACTTAATATAGTTGCCCAGTTCAGAAATGTGCCTATGGATGGCATATAATAAAGCAAACAGTAAACACATCTTAGATAACTATTTTTTAAATAGAAACATTCAAATAAATAAGACCACGTGAGAATATTAAAAATCTGATACATAATAAAATCATCTTGCAAGCTCCCAGTTTCTAAAGGACTTCTAGGAAAACCACACATTAAAAAAATTGTTTCCTTAACGAAGGGATACAATCAAGATCAAGGGAGGTACTTGTTATGTTCTGTGCATGGGCGTTAAGGAGGAGACGAGCCGGTGAACAGTGAACTTCAAACTCTTTATTTACATGTGTAACAGCTCAGCTCATGGCCGTAACGGCCCCCTTTATATAGGCAAGCTCTTGAGTATTTAACCAATGAAAACACAGGAAGCGCTAGCTCCCTTAACCAATGGGAGATGCTCGTTAATAGCCAATCAGATTCTCCTGAATGGACCAATCTGATGTCGCTATTATCGGCCAATCAGAAGTGCAGGGCCAGAACCCTGCACTTTACTTCAAGCTCTTAATAATCTTTATTCAAGTACTTTTATTAATTCAAAACACCCCTTCCCCCCGGGTTTCATTTAAGGGGTGCAGTCACGTAGTCTTTGAGGTAGGTAGGTTGTTTTGATTGTCTATTTGATTTACGTTGTTCTCCCAATATTTGACTGCAGTCTTGTTGGGGTAGGACGTTATCTGGTGAAGAGGGTGCCTCCAGTTATGTATTCAAATTTTCGTTGCCGCTAATGTTCTCGGCATCTCATTGAGGCGAGCTCACCCCCATCCCCGATCCTTCTTCACGTGTTGCCTCTGAGCAGTCATTACTTCCGCTAAAGCTTTCTGCCATTTCAAATTCAGCTTCCTCACTATCTCCTCCCCCCTCAGTTTGGAAGTCAGGGGACTCGGAGATCCCCGACTGTAGCCTTAAACGCAGCTGATCAATATGGCGCTTCCATATTCTATCGTCGCGACATCTCACGCGGTACGATCTGGGGCTGGTTACTTGGACTACAGTTGCCTCGACCCACAATGGATCGCCCGAAAAGTTCCCAGTGAAAACCAAGTCGCCTACCTGGAAGTTACGGCATTTCCCGCTGGATCCGTGTGGTTTTTTAGGTTCATATGATGGGTGCAAATGGTCAAGGTGGTAGCAGAGTTTCCGCCCTGTTAAGCCTGTGTTCCCCAACCAGGGTAAAGGAGACAAGCTAAACAGAATGTGCAGTGTTAGTCAGATAGGCACACAGATAAATGAGTGATATAAGTTTGTATGTTTGTTAACATACAGTAAAAATAACAGATACGCTTGTGCTATCAAAAATATAGTTTATTCCATTTATAGCATAGTCAAAATAACAGTCCATTAGTCATGTATCATTTAGTCAGTCCATTCAAGGATATTCGTATAGAATATCCTATGTCAGTTCACTTACAAATCAGTCCGTCGTTTATCTCTCCCGTTCGAGTAACGCAGTCTTGAGTCCATGCAGTAATTAGGGATAATCAAAGCCAGAGAGAGAGCAAGCTGTCGTCTTGCTTCTTTTAAAGTGCTTTCACAACCACTCCCCTAATTACATTCCCATATTTAAAGTTGCAGACACTTTAACTTATAAACTATGATTACATATTTATTATTTTACCTAAACCAGTTAGGGTAAACAATGTTATCCCTAACATTCTCCCCTTTTAGGAAATAATAATAAATATAACTATTTACATCTTTAAATCATATTTGTTACAACTCTCTTTAAACTTAATTACTCCTTGAGCTTTTGTAAATTGGTCTGCAATGTTTTCTTCTGTCATGCAGTATTCCAATTTAATTAGCCCATTCTTTACAGATTCTCCAACATTTAAGTATCTTAAATCAGTATGCTTTGATCTAGTTTTTACAGTAATACTAGTAGCTAACTTTATGGCTGCCTGGTTGTCCTCGTACACAATAATGGAATCTTTAACAGTTATACCCATGTCTAATAATAACTGTTTGTACAGAATTAAGTCAGTGCATAGTAATGACAGACAAGAAAATTCCGCTTCCATTGTGGACAAGCTAATATGCTGTTGTCTGATTGACCTCCATCCTATTAGTGTCTTACCAAATAATATAGCCATCCCAGATGTTGATTTTCTAGTGTTTATATCAGTTGCAAAACTTGCATCTGCATAGGCACGAAGACTCAAATCACCCTTTCTATATACAATGCATGGTTCATTGTTCCTTTAAGATATCTTAAAATTCTCTTTAATGATTGCCAATGACATTGATGTGGATCTGAATTAAAACGTGCCAGCTGATTTACACTATAAGCTATATCTGGCCTTGACCAATTGCTTATATATGATAAAGATTGATATATCAAAGATTGATATATAGACTTATCAAATTTGGGACTTTGATCATCAGTTTGGCAAACTTCCTGATTCATTGGAGTCTTTGCCGGTTTACAAAGTTCCATTTTGTACGTTTTAATTAATTGGCAAATTTTATCTTCTTGAGATATCTTAAAACCATTTTTTGTTTCGTTAATTGTCAATCCTAGATACTTTTTAATTTCACCTAAATGCTTCAATTTTATCTTTTTGGCTAATAATGATATAATTTCATTAGCTTCATTATTAGTCTTAGTTATCAAAGCAATATCATCTGTAAATAATAACAATAATGACACCATTCCATTATTTTCTCTTTTAAACACACATGGATCTGCTAAACCAGATTTAAATCCTATATTGTTTAACTCTTTCACAATATATTGGTTCCACTCAAAGCCAGATTGTTTCAACCCGTAAAGACTCTTTTTGAGTTTTCAACAATCATTACTATTTACTTTATTGTCTTTTATAACAATTGGCTTTTTCAAATATGTAGTGTGCTGCAATGATGCATGCAAATAAGCAGTTTCTACATCTAAATGGTTAATGACATAGTTTTTCTTAGCTGCCCACACTAAAGCTGCTCTTAAAGATGTTGCTTTAAGACTTGGTGCAAAAACTTCATCATAATCAGATGCAGTTTGATTAAATCCTTGAGCTACCAACCTAGCCTTATGGGTAACAGTCCCATCATTTCCAGTTTTTACTTTAAATATCCATTTGCACCCAATGGATTTTTCTCCTGGAGGTAATTTAGCATCTTCATATACTTTCATTACCTTTAATGAATTTAGTTCTTTTTCCATTGCCTTTTGCCAATTCTCCTGATCCTTAGCAGGATACATCCTAAGTTCATCTATACTAGTTGGAACTTTAGTTACTTGGCAAACTATACTTCCTTGATACCTATCAGGTGGTCTAGTTACACGTGTAGTTTGTCTAGGTATTACAGGACTTACAGGTGGACTTTCATTTATTAACTGTTCTTGATTATCTAACTCTTCCTGATCAACTGTTTCCTCGTGTTCTGGTCCTATTTGCTCTTCGTGGACTTCTTCTTTAATTGGACTCTTATAACTAGTCTGATCTTTCTGCCTTTTGTAGGGTTCAATAATTACTTCGTTATTTAAATCTTGCTCTAATCTATTCCATCCTACATGTTCTAGGAATTTAGCACTAGCACTGGTGTAAACTCTAGATGTACCTGGTTCCCAGAATTTATAAGATCTATGATTAGATTTATATCCTGCAAAAAATAATATTTTAGTTCTATGCTGTCCTTTTTGTCTAAGTTGTGTAGGGATATGCACCCATGCTGGTGCTCCAAATGTGTGCATGTAACTTAAATCAGGTTTTGTACCATGCCACAGTATGATTGGTAATTCACCTGTTGTTGAATTAACAACATTAATATATGATTACCACACATTATTGCTTCTCCCCACAAATTGTCAGGTAATCTTGAATCAGACATCATAGTTCGTGTCATTGATTGTAATGTTTGGCCTCGTCTCTCTATAAAGGCTATATGTTGTGGCCTATATGGTGCAGACTTTTTATGTTGAATACCTAACATTCTAAGTCTATTCTGGAATTTATTATTTGTAAATTCTGTACCATTATCTGTTATAAGAGTTACTAATTTCTTTTTAGTTTTCCTTTCAGAAAATTTTATCCAATTAAAGAGATTTAGATACGTTTCAGTTTTGCTCTTCATTAAATAGCAAAACCCATATCTAGAATAGTGGTCCATTATACTTAGCATATATCGAGCTCCTCCTACACTTGGCTTTTTTCGGACCTATTAAATCAGCAAATACTACTTCTAAAGGCTCTTTGGTAGTAAATCCATCAACTCTATTAGCCAGTATGACCCTGCTTTTGCTTTGATTACAAATAGAACATTGCAAATACTTATTACAAGGTTTCAAACTTATTCCTTTAGATAGTTGAACAGTTCTCTTAAGCATTTTAAAATTTAAATGCCCTAGCCATCAGTGTAACAAGTGAATACATTCATCATGAGCTTTCTTATTATCATAAACTGTGTTAGCCACCTCTAAACCATTATCATTTAACACATATAATTCACCTCTTAAAGATGCAGTAATTTTCTTATCTTCTTTTTCAATTATGCAGTTATCTCTTTTAAATGTAACTACATATCCTAGTTTAACCAAAATTCTAACTGAAATTAAATTAAACTTAAATTGTGGTACATATAACATTTTTACATTCCCTTTTATAAAAGAACAATATGCTATACCTTGACCTTTAGCTTTCAGTTTCCAGCCATTGGCTAACGATATCTGCTGTGTACTCTGGCACATTTTAATAAAATTGTTGTTATCATTTGTTATACAGTGGGATGCTCCACTGTCAACCACCCATGAATTATTTTTTACAGCTCCGTTACTATACATGGCTAACTCTAAATTTTTATTTATCTTTTGATGACTTTTAGTATTCTGGCCAGTGTTCTGGTGCTTTGCTTTTTTACAAAATCTTGCCAAATGTCCTCTTCCTCCACAATTAAAACACTTTTTAATTGTGTATGCAGTAGGAGATTCATTATCTTCTTTTTGAGTTGTTCCCTCCTTAACTCATCTCTTTGAAGTCTTCTTTTTGCCTCTTCAATCAATCTGCCAGTTATATCAGTTAAAGTTAGGCTTTCCTTTGGCAATATTTCAAGGGAAGTTACGTAGTTGTCATAACTTTCATCTAGTGAAGATAGAATTATGTAGACTTGGTGTAGTTCAGAGAAAATAAGCTCTTTCTCGTGCAGTTCTTGAAAAATGCTTTGCATAGTTTTCAAATGACTCAGCATATCACCATTCGTCTGGAGATGCGTCCTGAAAAGCTTTCGTGTTAGATTTATGTGAGCACCAACATTATCTTGAACATAAATCCTCTTCAGCTTCTGCCAACACCCAACAGCCGTTTGCTCTCCGTGGATATGAACAAGTTGTTGGACAGTTAATGTTAATCCAATTATGCAAATAGCTTGTTGATTTTTATGCATAAATTCTTCTATTTTTAGTCTATATTCATCATCCTCTGGATCCCATTTCTCTACGTTGGTGGATTTTCAATTATGTTCCACAGACCTTCTCTTCGTAGAAGTAGACTACATTTCATAGACCATGATACATAGTTTGTTCCATCCAGCTTGGATATAAGGGACAAACTTTGTAGATTGACTTGTGCCATGTTTTCTTATATGGATATAAAACTATAATTAATAAAACACAGCTGTCTGTTTACTGTAATGTATAACAACACAAACTCTCACTTTTTATATAAATCTGTTTTATCCTAGTTAAACTGACTTTGCAGCCTCTGGGCCCATAACCAGTGTTCAGCCTGTGTTCCCCAACCAGGGTTAAGGAGACAAGCTAAACAGAATGTGCAGCGTTAGTCAGATAGGCACACAGATAAATGAGTGAGATAAGTTTGTATGTTTGTTAACATACAGTAAAAATAACAGATACTCTTGTGTTATCAAAAATATAGTTTATTCCACTTAGAGTTATATAGCATAGTCAAAATAACAGTCCATTAGTCATGTATCATTTTAGTCAGTCCATTCAAGGATATTCAATTAGCACATTCCGTGTAGAATATCCAATGTCAGTTCACTTACAAATCAGTCCTTTCTCTCTCCCATTCCAGTAAGGGAAAAAACGCAGTCTTCAGTCTATCCAGTAATTAGGGATCATCAAGTCAGAGAGAGCAAGCTGACACTCCTTGCTTCTTTTATGGTGTTTTCACAACCACTCCCTTAATTACATTCCTATATTTAAAGTTGCAGACACTTTAACTAATAAACCATGATAACATATTTATTATTTTACCTAAACCAGTTAGGGTAAACAATGTTATCCCTAACACAGTCAAGAAATATACTGTAGTTACCACTTGATCGGCTTGCACAATTTTTTTTTTTTTGAAGAATTTTATTAATTTTCTACAAACAAACAAGACAAACAAAATATTAAAACATCAACTCTCATATGTTCATCCAGTGTGTCGGTTGGTTTATCAGTTTTGTGCATTCATTTTGTAGTCTCAATTACAATTATGTTACATAACAACTCATATTGTCAATCCAAACTTATATATCCTAGTATCACTAAAAAAAAAAAAAAAAATTTTTGACTATACTTTTAATCATTTGTGCTTTATGAGATAACAATACTTTAAACAGTTTATTCTGTAACAAATCATATAATCATACCAAATCAATCCTAAAAACCCTTTATAAATATAGTGTCAATATTCTATTATCGTATTTTATCATCTAGCCATTGATAAAAAAGATCCCAAATTTCATAAAATTGTTTATCCTCTTGCTCTCTAATTTCAAATATCAATCTACTCATCTCAGCACATTCCAATATTTTCTTAATAATTTCTTCCTGTAATGGTATTTTCTCATTCTTCCAATTTTTAGCAAATACAATCCTAGCCGCTGTTAATACATTTACAATCAGTTATTTCAAATCTTTACTCTATGTATCAGGTAAAATTCCCAATAAGAAGATCTCTGGTTTCAAGTCTATGTGTTTCTTTGTCATTTTTTCCAACCACATGCGAATTTTAGTCCAATATTTTCTGGCGTCCTCACAAGTCGGCTTGCACAATTTTTATAGGTATTCTTTCCAAAGTTACAAATGCTGTGATGTGTCTATGCCTACAAAGATCAGTGTTGTGCAAGTCATGGTATTCCATGAAAAAAGCAGGCTAGGAAAGATATTGATGCCTATGAGATTTGATGTTTAAAAAGACTTCTAAGAAAACTGAGGACATTATTGTTATTTCTTTCTTAAACATTGGCAAAAGATAGCCAATAAAACAAACTAAATGGAACATTGAACAAATCAACCCAGATTTCTCACTTAAAGGCAAATAAGTAGGTACAAATTACTCTATTTTGGACAAATTATATGACAATACAGTTCTCTGGGGAAGGGTCCAATGCTGGGAAAGATGAAAGGGAAAAGAAGAAGACAACAAGTAGCATGGTGGATGGACTCAGTTACAGTGACAATTAGAGTACTGTTGGAGTACCTGAAAGATCTATTTGGGGGCAGATCATCAGGAAGAAAATCTATTCATGTGATCGCTATCAGTGGAAAACAATTTGATGGAACATAATCAATAAAACAAAATATAAACAAACGTTCATAAAACAGCAAAAGAGGAATAGCATTTCTATTCAGGATTGTTTGCAGGATAATGGGTTGGAAAGATATGGTGTTACCATTTTACATCAAGGAAGCATTGTTGGGCAGAAAAATTTCTTTGTCACTGCAGAAATGCCAACATACAAACAGATATATATGAGTACTATTCCTTTTCTTTTGATAAGGCATTTCCTGCCAAAAAGACTACTTTATTGTTGACGAAACCTGAAAGAAATTTGGGAGGATTCAAGAGTTTGTTTTTTAAACACCACAAGCATTTTTCTTTGGAGATTGATATAAAGAGCTAAGTGCTACCAATAATAAAATGACACATTATCTTATAATGAGATAATAGAACCCACACATCCTTAGAACTGAAGGCAGCTCATTTCTCTAACAGGTTGCCATTAGGAGACAAAAGAAGCCACACTGCACTGCCAACCTGCCATTCCTTATTTAAACCCATCTCTTTTGTGTGACTTTGTTCTTTAGATCCTATTTGTAAGAAAAGAGAACCTTGACAATCTGAATGGCAATAGAATTGCACCAGCTGCAGAGGCAGAATAGCTTAAACTCCCTTAAGGGACTATATTTGAGGAGGAACTGCCATTAGAGGAAGCACCCAAGCACCATCAAACATCCAGCTTGGCAGTATCACTAAATAGGTATTAATGTACATGCTCACTCATGGGGAATTTTATTTCAGAGACACAATAGGAAGACAGCCCCTTTTCCAAATTGGAAAAAGTAAAACTGTGTATATTATGTGAGAAGGATGTCCTCAGTAAGCTTGAAAAGCCCATGCACCACCAAAGGCCAACAGCTGTGAAATGATAAGCTTGGTGGCATTAGCAAAATGAAATGACAAGCATGCAGTGAATGACTGGGAGGGAAAAGGAGATGGAAAATGCAATTACTGTCATAAAACACTGTCATGGTAAAGATCACAATACCACTACAATATGCCTAATTCCAATTATACAGTGGTGAAAAGTCCTTTCTGTTCTAATTTAGATTATTTTTCCCCGCTTGCTCTTCATGTTAAAACCCAAGCTAGCAAAACTGGGGAGAGGAATTAAAGCAAGGAGGGGGGAAACTATAGGTCTTCTAGCTGTTGCAATTTGATGCCAGACTCTCAGAAATTCACTCTTGTACCAGTTTCATTCCATTTGGGTTGTACTGAATGCCAGATCAGCCTATAATAAAGCTGTCCTCATCCTCAATATGATAGCAAAGAAGAAACTGAATTGACTTGTATCTTTGAGATCTGAATGGACCAGAAGGAGGGGATATCCCTCTTAGAGATGTGCCCACCTGGATTTTAGATCTGACATCAGTCACCATTCTGAGAGAGGGGAGATGGGGCAGCTTCCAAACATGCATGATCACCCATATCCTAGTCATATCTTCATTGGGTTACTGCAAT
Organism: Hydrophis major; assembly: GCA_033807585.1. Classification (NCBI taxonomy): domain Eukaryota; kingdom Metazoa; phylum Chordata; class Lepidosauria; order Squamata; family Elapidae; genus Hydrophis; species Hydrophis major. The sequence continues at coordinate 230,461,253 of CM066330.1, forward strand.
ACACTCAACGTGGGATTACCCTTCAAGAATATTTGGAAACTACCATGGGTGCAGAATGGTGTGGTGTGTACTGTTCTGAGAGTTCTTGGGGTTTGCTTCTGGGTCCAATTCAATGTATTGCTTATTACTAATGTGGCACGGGTCCAAGGTATATGAGAAGCCATCTCACCGTTAAATTGGTTTTGCCCATTGAAAAATTGGGACCCCAAGGGGCACTTACCCCTGGTTGTTGGGGTGAGATGCTGTCCATGTGCAGACCATCTCTGTCCTATTTTATTGTATAGTTTAATTTTTTTTATTTGCATATTTTTCCTATTTATCTTTTTATGGTCTGTAAGCTGCTCAGTGATGGTGATGATGTTATCCATTCAAAGTGTCTGACTCTTTGTGATTCTATGGACTGGATCTCTCCACATCTTCCAGTCTTGCACCAGCCAGACGGTAGTTTTTCTATTCTCTAGCTGGTTATCAGCATTGATGGTGTCCTGCCATCATGTTTTTGTTGTTGTTGGCCTGGTTTCCTTTTACCACTAACTCTTACAAATATAATTGATTTCTCCAGTGAATTTCCCTGCATGACATGGACAAAGTAAGTGCAGTTTTGTGATTTTTACCTTTTAGAGAGATGTCTGGTGTTATGCGTTCCAGTATAAGCTGCCTAGAATTACCTTATCAGGGAAATTGATTTGGTTATAAGCCACCCAAACTTATTTGGTATTGGGCATCCTATAGATTAAATAAATAAATAAAATTTGCAAGTCTATGATTCTATGCAGCAATTCTGACTAAATCTTTGATACGAAAAAAATGTCCTATCTACAGTCCCAAAGGTATTTTTTCAAAAGGAAACTGGACTCTGATTTTTTTTAGGATGTTTTTTTACTCTTCCAAGAATCTTATCTACAGAAATAAACATTTATATATATGATATAGCCTCTGTTGGGTTTCTCAACACATAGTGACTAAAACCTCAATACAATTAGCAACCCTGAAACATGACTTCCAGTTGTTCACGTTCTTGATTTCCCGCACATAATTATCAATGGCATTGTTATAGTCAAACAGATGATTTGACGTTGTGAATTAAGATCCTCCAAGTCAAAATGCTAAAATATTCAGTGATAGGATGTCACAAGGGTAATTTCCTTTTTGTCAAGGAACTAAGAACATTTTCTCAAGCTCAAGTTCTTGAGCAACGAATAGAATTTCAATGATGGTGTTCATATTAAATATTTCACTTTGTCAGCTTTTATACTCTTCTACAGCTTATTGAAGTGCAACAGGGGAAAGGGTGGAAAAGAAATCAGGAAAATGAAAAGTGAATACTTATTTAATCCAGAGTCCAATTTTTGAGAAAAACATTTCAGCTTCAGTATCCAAAGGAGGCTTGCACGAAGAGAAACATACACAATTATTCCTTACACGAATTGGGACCAGAATTTCTGTTGCTAAACAAGGTAGTTGTTAAATGTGTCATGTTCAATTTTATGACTTTTTGGCCATGGATGTTAAACAAATCACTGCAGTTATTAAGTAAATCCCACAGTTGTTAAATAAATCTGGTTCCTCCATTGACTTTGCTTGTCAGAAGCCAGCTGGGGAGGTTATAAATTGTGATCATATGAATCCACAGTGTTGCAACTGTCCTAAATAAATGCTGGTTGCCAAGTGCCTACATTTTGATCATGTCACCATGAGGTTTGTAAGTGTGAAGACAGGTCATAAGTTACTTTTCTTAATGCCACTGTAACTTCAAACAGCCACTAAATTAATCTAAGTCAAGGACTCGTAGCATCTATCTATGTCAGGGATTTCCAACCGTGGCAACTTTAAGATTTGTGGACTTCAACTCCCAGAATTCCTCAGCCAGTTTTGCTGACTGAGGAATTCTGGGAGTTGAAGTCCACAAGTCTTAAAGTTGCTGGAGGGTGGAGCTGGCATTGCGACAATATGGCATGCAATCTTGGAGGTCTGAGATCGCTGCTGATATCTTTGCTCCTGGATGGTCCAAGTGGATCTAAACTGTCCCAAAGAGATGGTGAATGTAAAGAGCACATCCTGTCAACCCCAGGAACATCTCAAAGTCCCTGGTAGATCCAGGAGAAGCTCTTTTTGCCAGCAGCAAAGAGGCAGCCATTAAAGCTGCTGAAGTTGTGACAGCTCCGAAATGAAAGAGAACGGAAAGAGAGAGTGTGCCGGTTTGGTGAGAACTTTTTCTTTATTTTAAGTCTTGAAAGGACACCCTAAGGGAAAGAAAGAATCTATAAAAGTTTTGACAGAAGTGATTAAACAGCGATTTTAAACAGGAATGCCAAAGTAATATTTTTTTTTCTCATTACTGGATTTTCTATACATGATCTTATACTTTGAAATTGGACTGGTTTTTTTCTCTTCTTTTTATCTGTTTTTTTCTCCTTTTGACTTTATAATATTCTAAGCCAGAGACTCCTTTTTAGTTATTTTTTTCAAATATCTTTTTCTTTTTAAATTAATTTTTATTATATTTTGCTTGGAAAAGGGGGGGGGGAAGTGAAAGCTAAAGAAACTTTGCAACACTGCCAACTATAGGCTTGGAAATATTCTATTTCTCTTTTGACCAGACAAAACTGAGAAAGAACTGAGACTTTTTTCAAGGACATCGCCTGTTTGATAAGATAGAGGGAAGAGCATGGGAGAGTATTATTGCAGCTGCTCTTCTGGGTTTCTATCAACAGCTGGATTCTGGTGTTAAAGCTTAGGAAAAGAAAAGAAAAGGCTTTGGAGAAGAGAGTTATAACAAGAGTCTGGGATAATTAAACAAAGTGCAATGTGCTCTTTTTATTCTTTCTAAGCTGTGCTACCCCTCCTCATCAGTTTACTCTTTTTTGTAATAGCTATTTGGATTTTTGGCTCTTTGGAATGTGACTTTGTTTATTTTTTCTTGTCTTTGAAAGTTAAATTTCTACGCCTGCTTTTTATTTTAAAGGAAAAGCTTTAGTATTAATGTTTCCCTTCCTTTTCTTTTTAAGGAGGTAGCCTTCTCTCTCCCTTCCTGGTACTTTTGTCTTTTCATCTACCTTCCATATTGGTTTTTTTTTTTATGCATCCTTTTATATTTGAGACCTCTTAATTGGATTAAGGTGTTGAAGAACCTGAAGAATTTTTCCTTTCTTTTTTTAGTCTTTTTCTTCACTTTTTTGCCTTTTTTAGGATTTTACAACTTTTTCTTTTTTGTGTGTGTTTATGGTCTTTTCCTTCATTTTTGAATTTTTACTGTCATCTAACCAACCGATTGGATTAAGGTATACAAGAACCTGAAGTATTTTTTTCTTCTTTTTTATTATTATTACTATGTGCCTTCTTTTTTCCTACTATTTTTATTTGGATCTGCAATTGGTTATTTCACAATTGGATTAAGAAGAACCTGAAACTTTTGAATTCCCCAAAATGAGTAGGAAATTAACAGCTCTGGGTTCTTCAACTTCTACTTCTTCCTCTCCACCATCTGGAGGACAACGTTCAATACAGACAATGTTAAGGCAAGAAAAAGAACAAGAAAAAGTGGTTTATTGAGTCTTCACAAGATATGCAATGAGAAATAGCTTACCAAGAAGTTCACATCAGATTTACAAAGAAAGCCATTAAGAGAGCTTCTGGTGGCAGGACAGGGACGTGCAGAGGTGGAGAACACTGCTGCGGTTTTCGGTTACCTTCTCTAGCGTCTGGAGCAATCCTCAGGGGATACACGAACCCCAGAGAGGTTCATGTCAGTGTAGGAGAATCTCGAGTTACAGGGTGGGGATAGGCAACCCCCTGGTAATGAAGAGAAGAGCTCCTGAGCCCAGCATGGAAGAGCTAGCTGCCAGTTTATGGCGGCTCCAAAGTCCGGTCTGCCACTGAGGTGACTAAGCAAGATAGTGACAGTCTGCAAGATCGAAGCAGTAAAAGGTGTTGAAAAAGCATAATACAATATTGAAGATTGAAGATTGAAGATTGAAGAATGACTGTGGCGTGAGATATTTCTCTTCCTGGTTGTGAGCAGCACTTTGTGGAAGCAGGAGAGAAAAGCGGCCAGAAAAGCAGCTTGAAAAGCGAAAGTGTGACAATTGTGAGCAGAAAGGCGTGATCATTAGAGCAAAAGTGTGGATTACAGCTTTTGAAAGGGAAACCCCTGGGGAGAGAGGAAGAACATTGGAAACCAGGAGATTGGAGGCTTGAATTTGTGAGTGATTTGGCATTTGGGACTAACTTTTTGACAATATTTGAGAAGAAGGAGGTGACAGAGGAGGAAAAATTGCGGCACTGAAAGTTCAGAGAACTGCGCTCAATAGGATTATTGGCTTTATTTAATACTAATATGTTGGGAGGACAGATTGTTAAGTGATCAAGAAGAGATGACTATTGGATTTTGGAGGGAATAATAGGTGAAGGAGATTTGTACATCGAAATCAAAACCAGGAAGGGAAAGAAGGAAAAGGAGGAAGGAGGAAGAGACCAACAGAAGGCTGGGAAGGATTGACTTCTTATTGCGATTAGTCAGCACATTATACCATTCGCTCCCCGGAGTGCTGGGAAGAAACTCAAAACTTAAACCTTTAGCTTGAAGACTGACTATAAAGTTTATTTTTTTATTTTCTCTCTTATTACATTTCTTTATTTGTTGGAATTTCTATTTGGTAATACTTTAATATTACCATTTCGGTAATATTTTTACAATTTGAACCTCTAGCCCCTTGCTTATTGACTGCCTGAAATTAAGGTAAACTTTTCTCTCTTTTCTTTCCCCATTGTTTCAGCCTTTCTCCTTCCTATCTTAACCCCTTAAAAAGTCTGATAAATTTACCTACTCAAAGGGGGAAAAAAGTATATTGCCCTTATAGATTTCAGTGACAATTGATTTGATTGTCTTAAATAGTAACAACAAAGAGTGAAAAATAGTGTTGATTTAGATTACTTAGAATACTTAAGATTAATTCTTAAAGTAGTAATTGGGTTGGATTTGATGTATTATTGGTGATTAATATTGATATTCAGTATATAAATTAATTATAAAGATTATTTTATATTATTAGATAACCTTTTATAATATAGGTGTACAGACTGCCTATCTATATATTTGATTGAAGTATTAGAATAGAATTTTTATTTTAGGAGTTAAACACTGAATGGTGATCTGGGATAATATATCCAATATAGTGCAACAGCAAAAACAAATATTAAGAGAGATGACCTCCACAACAACTATGGCTTTGAAATCGGGAAGGAAGACCACCCCGACCCTAATGACGACTTTAACTTCTGCTTCACCAACAATCCAAAAAACCATTGAAGAATCTCTAATAGGGGAAAAACAGTCCAATGTCTCTAACGTTAATATACAAGCTACCCTACTATTCTTGCAAGAAGCAATGTCTAAGGTGCAAGAAATAATGATTAAGAATCACAAAGAAATCAGAGAGGACATTAGCGAATTAAAAGATGAGATGGGAAAGCTTAAAGTGGAAATGAAAGCAGATTTACTTAAGGTGGAGGATAAGATAGGGTCCTTGCAACAGGCTATGGAGAAAAATGAAGTTAAGATCAGAGAAATAGAGAGTAGGACAGAATGGATGGAGACAAATTTTGAAAGGACAGAGGAGGAATTTAGAAATGTAACTAGAGAAACCGAAGACTCCCTTGTCCACCTCGAAATGGATAAAGCAGCAGTATATTTAAGGTTTCAAAATGTGATAGAAGCGAAAAATGAAGAACTAGAACAATTAATGGCAGAACTATTGGCTGAATGGTTAGGGAAAGAAAAAGACGATCTAATCAAAGAATTTGACGAGGTGTATAGGGTCAGCACAAGTTATGCTAGATGCCATAACTGCCCAAGAGAAATTCATATTCATTTCACAAGGAGGTGTGTGAGAGACCTAATCCTTAAAATGTCCAGAGAAGAAGCAATAACATACAGAGGTAAAGAGATTACGATCCTAAAACAAATCCCAAGGAAAGTGGGGGTCATAAGACAGGATTATAATTTTTTTTTATTTAAATAGAAAAGAAATTCCTTTTGAATGGTTAATCCCAGAAGGGATGTTAATAACTTGGAATGAGAGAAAAATCAAAATAGACTGTATAGAACAGGCCCAAGACTTTCATGATCAGCTAATAGGCACGGATGACCAATACACCAAGGAGGAAACTAAAAGGAAACCACAGGATGATCATAATCGCCATAGAAACCAAAAAGAAGGACTTCCTCAAAATTTAGGGAATGATAAACCACAACCAGGGAGAAAAGAACCAATCTCACAACAACAGCAAGAAGAAAACTGAATCACCACTAGACAAAAAAACTAAAAAGACCTAGATAAATAGAGATAGGAAAGAAACTCCTCTCCATTAATATAAATGGTTTAAATTCAACATCTAAAAGAAAAAGGATATTAACTAAATTAATTAAACAAAACGCCGACATAATATGCCTACAAGAAACACACATTAGGAAAAAAGATGAAAGATATTTAATTTGCCTGAAACTTGGAAAACTCTTTACAGCACCAGCAGACAAACATAAAAAGAAAGGAATTGCAATATTTGTGAAAGATGATGTAAAAGCAGAACTAAACTAGTCGGATCCGGAAGGAAGAACTCTGGTTATACAAATTTGGATTAATTATATTACATTTTTATTGGTAGTAATCTACGCGCCAAATGAAGAAAGGGGAAGAAAATGAAGAAATGAAGAAAAGGGAAATTTTTTAAAGATCTTCATCAGAAAATAATAGGTTTCGAAAAAAGGAATATCTGCATGATAGGTGACTTCAACTCCATTGCTGATCATCAAAAAGACCATAGTAATGTGAATAAGAACAAGAAAGGGAAAAGAGAATTTTCTATGCCCTATAAAGACATGATGAAAGAATTAAACTTAATAGACTTATGGAGAAAACTAAACCCAGAAGAAAAACAGTTCACATATTATTCAAATCCACACAAAATTTGGACCAAAATAGATATGGCCTGGATGGATGGGGAATTGACCAATGAAATAAAAGAAATTAAAATCCTACCAAATGAATGGGCCGACCACAACCCAATACAATTAATTTGGAGAGATAGGAGAAAAACAAAGAAAAGATGGACACTAAATACTCAGTTAATAAATGAAGAAGAGTACATTAAGAAGCTGAAAGAGGAATTAAATTATTTTCTAAAAGAAAATAATAATGAAGCAACCACAAAACAAAATATTTGGAATATAATGAAGGCAATTATAAGAGGAACAACAATCTCTTTTTTTTTTTTTGAAACAAATTTTTATTAATTTTAAAGATAAAACAACACATCATTAACCGTTAAATACATAAACACATAAAACCTCTTAACATTGTAAATCCTTACAAGTCAAACAAAACATTATTTTTATACAGCGTAATTCCAATTTATCCCATCTCCATATGGACACACAAATATCTTTCAGCAAATTTCTCATTATTTCTCTTTACTCCTATTCAATTTCATTTCTCTTCCATATTTATCCATTTTATAGTCATCATATTCTTTTCTTTCTGACTTGTTTAAATTATTCTCATCTAACATTCCTCCAAGGTTTTATTGATTCTTTTTTCCTTTTTTTTATAAAAAACAAATTTTGTTAGTTTTACCAAAAACACAATACACAAACATACAAACACAAAACATAAACAAAACTAAAAGATCTTTTCTGAAGGTTGTCTGTTCCCGGGTTAAAAACTCTTCACACAGACACAAATTCAAACATCATATTCAACCCATATCTCCTTCCATATCTTATTATCATTTTCTTTTATATATATATATATATAAACCATTTTTATCAGTTTTATAAAAACAATGCACAAAGAATCAAGGCATAGCAGCTTATAAATTCTTTTCTAAGAAAAAATAATAATAAAAGACCAATAAGGCATAACATTTCCAGATTATAATATCAATATTTCATATAATATTAACTTCATATCTTATCCCTACTTCTCCTTTCCATCCAAATTATTTATTAATTAAAATTTTATTGCCTTTTATCAATATACAAAATCCAAAAAAGAAAGCATATATATCCTTCCATATCTTATTACCATTTTCAACAACATTCTTTGTCTGTTCTATTTCCAATTATCCATTCATCTTTTTTTCTTTTACTATACTTCTCCTGTACACCAATTGGAGTAACATCTATAACTCATTACCCTAACTTAGAAATACTACATATAGCAATCTTTCTTGGGATTCTGTTTAAAAGATTCTAAAATTACATAATAAATTTTATATTCTAAATACACATATAAAAACACAATCTTATATACCCTCCAGAATCCCTCTTTTAATCTAAATTAAATTCACCCATTGTCTCTAAATAAACTTTTTCTTTTTAGGTCTTGCTTCCCCCCATTAAGGCTTCTCCTCCCCCCCTTTCTCTCTTGCTTATTCTTCTCCTTGCCCTTTCTACCCCTTTGCTTTTTCTCTTCGCTTTTCTTGCTCCTTTTCCTTTGCTTTCTAACCTTGCCTCCATCTTTTCGCTCATTTTTCTCTCTTTTGGTTGTTTTTATAATTCTTAAAATCCCCTTTTTCTTATCCTTTTTCTCCTCCTCTCCGGAAGGGACCCATTGTTCATCAAAGATGGCTTCTTCTTCCTCTTCTTCCTTGTCCCAGTCCTTCTGCTGCGTAATCAACTTTTCAACAGAACATAACACCATTTCTAAGAATTGAAACAAAGCGCCCAAAGTATCTTCTTTTTTATATTTTTGATATTCAATCTCTAGTTCATCCACAAACGATGCCATTATGAAAAGGGAAACTTTTTCCAAAACAACCACAAGTATTTTTAATCAAAGACAATCAAAAGCAATTTAAAAAAAAGTTCCAAAAGTTAATACTTTTCTTCCTTCTTCTCTTTCTCTTTGTGGATTAATTTTTAATCAAAGAGGTCCAATTACCATATATCTTCCTTTGGGATCCACAAAGACGTTCTAGACAATCTCCTCCCTTTTCAGCTTCTGCTCCAATTTTTTTTCTCCCTTCCCACTTGCAATGACAATTTTAAATAATCAGAAATCCATACCTCCAGCAAAGATTTTCCAATTTCTTAAATTTTTCAATGTCCAAAAATCCCTTTGTCTCTTAGCTTCAACTTTCAAAGCAATCCACTTTCAATGTCTAATATATCCAAATATTTCTGCTATTTCCGTGGGTTGGGAGAGTAAAAAAAAAAAAAGTTCCCTTTAACAGCTTCTCCGCCGCTTTTCGCTCTTCTTAGGGATACAATGTATCCTCCAGCAATTCAAGCAGCTCAATTCCAGGCAATTTAAAAGATGTTACTTGACCCGGCTCAGACAGAACTTTCACTCTTCACACTTCCTCCAGCACAGTTCTTACCCGGTTGCTGGCTTCTTCGTGGCGGCCATTGCTGACCGCCGCTCCACCGCCTTGGGAAAAAGGGGTTTTCCCGGAGAAGGGGAGGGTCTGCGACACCCCCACCTCCCTATCCGACTCCCCTCTCTCTTCAGCTGTCCCTACAGGGCAGCCATATCCCCCTGACCCATCTGGATCGGGGGTACCTCGACGGCTAGCACAGCAGGAATCGCGAGCTGTCGCGAATTCCTGCTGCCCCGAAGCCACGCGAAACCGGAAGTCCAGGAACAACAATCTCTTATAATGCCATGAGAAATAAAAGAATACATGCACAACAAAATAAATTCCAACAACAAATTAAAGAATTAGAAATACAACTACAAAAATCCCCTAAAAACCAGAGAACACAAAATCAGTAAACAACAATTAAACATAAATTGAACTTACTTGAACAAGATAAAATAGAATTTAACTTGAAAAGGTCCAAACAAAATTATTTTGAGCATGCAAATAAACCAGGAAGATGGTTATCCCATAAACTTAAAAAAGTGATACACCAACTAATGGATGAAAAAGACGTCTTACAACATGAGATAGAGAAGAAAAAAGATATCATTTACAACTATTTTCAAAGATTATATAAAAAGGAGGAAGTTAATGAAGATAAAATAAGAACTTATTTAGAGGAGACGAATGACAAGGTAATTGGAGAGGAATGGATAGAGTTATTGAATAAAGATATTACATGTCTGAATTGAAGTCAGCAATGGAGAATCAAAGTAATAACAAATCTCCAGGACCAGATGGGATTCTGGCAGAACTATATAAAGCAATAATGGAACTAGTAGGACCACTGATGCTGGAAGTGTTTAATGAGGTGCTTCTGGCAGCCAAGATGCCGGACTCATGGAGGGGGGTGCTGATTTTGCTAATCACAAAGGAGGATGCAGATCATAGATACATCAACAACTATAGACCGATTTCACTTTTAAATGCCGATTATAAATTATTTACTTCTATCATAGCTAATAGAGTAAAACAAGCTTTAAATCTACATACCCATGAAGATCAAAATGGGTTTCTTCCATCCCGACAAAAAGAAAAATTTAAGAACCGTTATTGATGTCCTAAAATATTATGAAGCCCACCCAGAGAAACAATCCGCAATCATGTTTTTAGATGCTGAGAAAGCATTTGACAACTTAAATTAGCACTTTTTAATTCAAAAAATTTACAATATGAGTCTTGGCACCAAATTTGAAAACATTATAACAACAATTTACAACACACAACAAGCTAATATATTAATCAATGGTGAACAAACAGGTCCAATAAATATAGAAAAAGGTGTCAAACAGGGCTGCCCTCTCTCACCTCTTCTTTTCATTTTTGCCCTAGAATCATTCTTAACATGGGTTAGACAAAACTCTGAAATTAGAGGAGTGAGGGTCAAATCAGAAGAATATAAACTACAAGCGTTTGCTGATGATATGGTTTTCTTTTTGGAGGAACCCATGGAAAAAGGATATAATCTAATAAAAGAATTAGAATGATTTGGCGCAGTGGCAGGATTAAAAATTAATAGAAAAAAGATGAAATTAATGACCAAAAACTTAACAGAAAACCAGAAGAAAGAATTAGAAGCAATGATGGGGATACAGGTAACAAAAAGGGTCAAATATTTAGGAATATGGTTAACACCACAAGGTAAATCACTCAAAGAGAACAATTATGATAAACTACTTCAACAAAGATTTAGAATCCTGGAATAAGCTGAAGCTCTCCTTGTTGGGCAGGATTGCCTCGATTAAAGTGAACATATTACCAAAATTTCTTTACTTATTCCAGACAATTCCAATTAAGTTGCCAAAAAATTTTTTTTGAAGAATTAAATAAGATCACACTTAAATTTATTTGGCAGGGGGGAAAACCCTGAATCAATGTAAAGGCCTTACAAGATGTGAAAAGTAGAGGGGGTCTAGCTCTTCCAAATTGGGAATTATATTATTCGGCAGCTATCCTATTATGGTTAAAAGACTGGGTGAACTTACTTAATAAAAGAATTTTAGCATTAGAAGGGTATGAGCTCCAGAAAGGGTGGCATGCCTTCTTATGGGAAGTGGGGAAACCCATGCCTTCTTATGGGAAGTGGGGAAACCCAAGCAGTCTTACTTTCATAGACACCTCATTAGGGACTCATTATTAATTAATTGGAAAAAAATATGCAAAAAACACTATCTAAAAATTCCAATCTGGCTATCAACAATGGAGGCAATGGTACACCCCAATAATTTGGACATAACAAAAATGATTAAATACAAAGATTTATTAGATCTGCAAGGAAAATTAAAAACTCGACAAGAATTACAGGAACAGGGATTTAAAATTGATCAGTGGTTATATATACAAATCCATAGCAGATACAAACAAGATATAAAAGACTTTGGAATTTATAACAACCTGCAGTATTTAGATAAAATTTTACTAGGATCAAACAAAAAGAACATGTCAAAGGGAACATGATAGCCTGGAGCAGGAATGTCGGAAGAAGTATTACATTATCAGAATGGGAAAAGATTTGGAACAGAAATATTAAGATTACAAAATCAGCAGCATATAAAGAAAATACATACAAAATGTTTTATAGATGGCACTTGTCCCTTCAAGGTTGGCGAAAATGAACCCAAACACGAGTCCAAAATGCTGGAAATGTAAAAGCATAGAAGGAACCTACTTTCATATGTGGTGGTCTTGCAAAGAAACCCAGAAATATTGGCAAAAAATCAGAAAATGGTTGGAGGAGATAACCAAAGAACAAATAGAATACAAACCAGAGTTCTTCCTACTAGGGATTTCCGATAAGCATTTACCCAAAAAGATGAAATATGTAACAATTCATATTCTAACTGCGGCCAGATTAGCGTTCACCCAGTGTTGGAAATCACCCTATACACCTACAGAACAAATGGTCATCCAGAAAATATGTGATTGTGCAGAAATGGATAAATTAACTATAGCACTTAAAAACAAAGATCCTTCAACATTTTACAGTAATTGGAACTCTTGGTATAATTGGTTAGTCCAGAGATAAACTGCTGAATGGACAATGGGTAATTTAAGCATAGATATCGATAAGATGCGTGTATTCAAATTAAGGTAGGAGAAATGGATCTTGCAGACTGTCAAAAAAGATATTGTCTGTTTTTAAACGTATCTTTTTCTTTTTTTCTCTCTTTCTCTTTCTTTGTTTCTTTCTTTTTTTTACATCTCTTCTTCTCTTCTCTTTCTGGTTCATAAGACCGAGTTTTCTTTTTTTCTTTTTTTCCCTTTTGTGTATGTAATGTTGATATATTTTTAATTGTAAATTTAATAAAATTTATTTACAAAAAAAAACACAAATATTGCAAGTGGCAAGAGAGAAAACATTGAAATGCAAAGATAAGGAGATTGTGGTCTTAAAACAAATACCCAGAAGAGTGAGAGAGATGAGAAGAGAATACTGATTCCTGACCAAAATGCTATTTAAAAAAGAGGTGAATTATGGATGGGTGATTCCAAAAGGTTTAATGTTTACATGGCAAGAACAGAGATATAGAATTGACTCAACTGAGAAAGCTGAATCATTTTACACAGAATTTTTCAGAGGGGAGGAAGAAGCAGAAAAAGAAATTTCACTAATTGAATTCCAAGAGGACTCCCAAATGACAACTGAAAAAGAAGAAGTGCAGTAGGTGGAAAAGAGGAAGCCAAAGAACAAAGTGAACCAAGATCCACAAGCCTAACTACAAAATATAACCATGGAAGAGAAAAAAATGATTACAATTAATATAAATGGACTTAACTCAGCCGTTAAAAGAAAGAAAACCTTTCATAAATTAGAGAAATTAAAATTTGATATAATCTGCTTACAAGAAGTACACATTAAAAAACAATATGAACAATTGTTGATACAGCCAAAATTATGGAAAATATTTACTTCCTTGACACAATGTAAGAAAAGAGGAGTGGTTTTATATATTAAAGAGACCATCCCAGCGAAATTTATTTATACTGATGACAACGGAAGAATATTAATGGTGGAAATAATGGATAATAATACGAAAACATTCCTGATTGCAATCTATGCCCTGAATGACAATCAAGAAGAATTCTATAAAAAATTACATATGAAAATAATTGAACTGGACTATGTTAATATAATTATGATGGGAGATTTTAATGGAATTGTAGACAATAAACTGGACTATACAGCACAGAAAACAATAAAGCAAAATAGAAAGACTCTTCCTAAATCTTTTTTTAAAATGGTAGATGAAATAAACTTAAAAGATACGTGGAGAGAAAGAAATGCTAAAACTAAACAATACACCTTCTACTCAAATAGACACATCATGGTCCAGAATAGATATGATATGGATGTCAACAGAATTGTTAACTAATATTCAAGAAATAAATATTGAAACAAGTACTTGGGCAGATCACAATCCAATGACAACTAAATGGAAAGGACAAAGAAGAAGTTCTAGATGGACATTAAATAATACTATTTTAAAGGAAAAAGACTTCACACAGTGGATGGAGAAAGAATTAACCTTTTTCTTTAGAGAAAACAAAAAAGAAGATACATCAATCCAGCATGTATGGGATACAATGAAAGCATATGCCAGAGGCTTGATAATAGACTATACAAGGAAATGAAATACCACGAAAAGATTAGCCTCTAAGGCATTAGAAGATGAGTATAAAGGATTTGAAAAAAGTGAAGTCTTAAAGTTGCCAAAGTTGGAGGCCCCTGATCTATGTTTAAAACAACTGGGCAATTCCAGGAAAAGATACAATTACTTCTATTGATGATACAAATAAACATATATTAAAAATGCAAATTTAATTCAAATAATATTCAATATAAATATAACACTCCACTTATTAAGATAGAGTCTATAAACAATACTCAACTTTGAAATGAAACAAAAAAGAATTCTTCTGAAACACAGGCCTTTTGCAGTAACTTATGAACTAACAAACAGAGTACCAAATGCCCCAAAAAGGAAATTTGGAATCTTCAGAAATATTAATTCTATAGGTTTTTTAAATTATGGCCACTCTAAAAAAGAAAGAACAATAGATACTGTTTGTTTGTTTCTTTATTTGTTTGTTCATGTAGAACTTATTAGCTGTTTAATGTTTTCTGGAATCAAAAAATATAGACACCACTTGCTTAATAAAAATGGATACATTGCTATAGCATAATGGAGGAGAAGACCATTTAGCACATTATCCCCAAGCTAAAAAAATTGCTGAAAACAAAAGCAGCTACATAGCAAATTATTCCAACAGTGTTCATGGGACCATGTGTCATGCCCCTGGTGAAGATTGACTCTGAGAAAGAGGAGGAACAGCTGACAGGGAGTGGAAGTGTGGCTCCGGAGGTTGTGGAGGAGGCTGGAAAAGGGCAGAGGCTGGCTGGGCAGTCAGATGCCCATCTGCTTTCCATCCTAGGGCATGCAGGGAGGAGAGGATAAGGGAGAGACATGGTGTATGAGGGAGGAGAGGGCCTTGATCCTCTTCATGGGCTGTAGCTGTGACAACTGGATAAGAGGACGGACTTGCGTACAGGCCAGTGCTGGAAACAAAGCATGGAAATATCTCTAGTTTATTGTTCCTCTCTGAGTTTGTGTTCTTCCCAGTGTGTGTTCTGATATCTGTGGACGTCTTCAAGCCCTTATCTTTCCTGGTTTGTGTTGTTTTTTACTCTTTATAATTTAAACGGCATTCCTCCTTGTAACTGCTTGTGTGGGAGTTTTTTTTATCTCCAGTCAAGGATATTTGGAGCTTGGAAGAAAGTAAAGGAATAAAAGAGGCTTCACCTGTTTTTTGTGACTGTGTTTCTTTTGTATCCCACCCTGGGTCATCACACCATGACTAAAACAGTGTTATTTGTCATGATGCAAGCCCTTCCTTTGTGTGTTTTGATTACGCACATATGTCCATAGGAGCAAATCTTATGGACAATAGTGTGATCTGCTTTTTTCTTGTTCCTGAAAATACTCACAATTTATTCCAACAATATAATCTGAAAGGATATTTCTTAGAATTGACTTGCATTTGATTTTTTTTCCTCTCAAATTTTTGCTACAGGAACCAATATTTAAACACAGCTTTAATATGGACTGATTAAAAAGTGTAAAGAAGGTAATGAAGGGCAATCATAAGCATTCTCCTAATAACTATTTAGACATCGATGTGTCAACAAGAAAATAATTTACATATTTTACTTCAGATGGTAAGCTCTCTCTGAAATTTGGTGGGAATGAGTTCAAACAGTAGAGTCAAACCAAGAAATAAAAATGAGAATAGGGAAAGTTCTATTTATTCTTAACCATCCAAATTGTCCCAGGGGAATTGAAGATATTCTATATAGCAGTATGTCTAAAGCTTTGGAACATTTTTCCATACAACTGTCATGATCTTCTTTTCATCTTTCCTACTATCGCCTCCTACTGGTATCTTATGATTCATTGCTTGTTATTTTTATCTTATGATTTATGATTGCACCTTATGATTTATGATCTATGACTTATCACTTTGCTGTTTGTATATATACCGAGAGCTTATGCACTAGAGATAAATTCCTTGAGCGTCCAATCATACTTGGACAATAAGAATATTCCAATTCCAGTTTGATTTCATTTGTGTCAGGCTACATAGAACAGTCTGATATTTCCACTTCTCTTGTTTATAGCTATGCTTGAATACAATTATATTTTTAACTCTTTCATTAAATGTTTTCAATCATTTGTTACATTTGTTTGGATATCACTTCATTATTTGACAAATGCTGATTTTAAATCTGTATAATAGATTCTTATAATGTTCTTAATATAAAAGCACGCTTGCACCAAAAGAATCAAATCATATACTCTATGTATGCATAATTCCTTCAAGTAGCTATTGTAATTGCTTATAGTACTGTTTCTATTCCTCTTACAACTTCTTGTTTCAACCTCCTTACTGTTGAGGGGAATCAAAGTCACAGTCTCCTTGACTAGAGAGGCAATGAAGAGACTTTAGTAAATAGGTAAATAAATAAAAACTTAACAACTCCTCTCCCCTATTTGCTTTAGTTAGGTATTTAACAATACATATTGTTGTGAATTAATAAAAGTGCTTGAATACAGATTGTTGAAACCTTAAAGTAAAGTGCAGGGTTCTGGCCCTGCACTTCTGATGGCCGATAATAGCGATATCAGATTGGTCCGTTCAGGAGAATCTGATTGGCTATTAACGAACCTTTCTCATTGGTTAAAAGAGCTAACGTTCCTGTGTTTTCATTGGCTAAATACCCAAGAGCTTGACTATATAAAGGGGCTGTTGTGGCCGTTTTTAGAACTGTTGCACCATGTTGAATAAAGAGTTGAAGTTCACTGTTCATCGACTCGTCTCCACTTCTTGCGCCACGCACAGAACATAACACTGGTGACGAAGGTGGGATGTGGAGACGTCAGAGCTGACTAAACACTACAGAGCGATAACTGAGCATGTGGCTGAAAGGCACCAACGGCGGAACCATTCCAGCAGCGTCATACTACCCGCTCCATTCAACCCGGCACAAGAAGACTGGGACTCATATATGGATCGCTTCCAGATGTTTCTGGAAACCAACAATTTGAAGGATGCCACTACCGGAAAGAAACGGGCGGTATTCCTAACTCATTGCAGACCGACCGTATTCAAGATGGCCAAGGCACTAGCGAAACCGGCAGAAGTGAAGTCCATGGATTGGGACATCCTCGAACCCCTGCTAAGGGCCCACTATGCACCGACCCTACCAATGCTCAGCAGAAGACATGAATTTTACCAGAGAGATCAGTGGAAGGGCAAAAGTGTTGCTGATTTCATAGCTGATCTCCGGAATCTGGGAGGCCTATGCAGGTTTGCCGACCTCGAAGAAGCCCTGAGAGACTGAATAGTTCTGGGATTAGATGCACCCGGCGTGCAGAGTAAGCTGATGGTGAAAGGCGACATTAGCCTTACAAATGCCATCGCTGATGCTACTGCAGCAGAAGCAACCAGAAAGTTGGCTGTCCGAATGCGCCGCACCTGCGCCCCACTTCACCAACTCACCAGCGAAGTTTCACCTCACTTAGAAGAACTGGCAACGACAGCCTACTACAAGGACCTCGAATCATCATCGGAAAGCGATGAAGAAGAGGTCAACCGGCTCCGGTCTGAACAAGACCAATGCCAGAGATTGCAGTACCAATGCGCTGGTTGTGGGGCAAACCAAACCCGATCAGACTGCAAATTCCTCGACGCGCTCTGCCCATGTGTGCAGGAAAAGAGGCCACATCGGACGGGTCTGCAGAAGCAAACAAGGACCCAGCCAGCCCCCAAGGGGGGCTAACTATCGCCAATCTACAGGAAGCCGTCCTGTAAAGCGAGAACCCTTGAACCACCAATGGAACAACCACTCCTACAGAAACAAAACCCTAAACCACTCAACGAAGCAAGAAGAGGCACACCAAACTATTACGATTGGTCACGCCTCATCGCTGGACGCCAAGAAGATCCGGGTGAAGGTAGCCATCAAAACCAGCCCTGCCTAATGGAAGTCAATTCAGGATCGTCCCTCTCGATGGTTTCCTGGAAGACTCTCAAGCAACTCATCCCTATCGTCCGGCAACAAGACCTCCAATTCCAAAGAATCATACTCAAAGATTATCAGGGAAATCGAATTCCAGTCGTTGGATCCAGCCAAGTCCGTGTCTCATTTAAAAATCGTGCTGCATCTCTACCCTTAACTGTAGTCGACAGGGATCGGCCTTGCTTGTTAGGCCTCCAATGGTTCGTTCCACTTGGAATTGAAGTAGCTGGCATTCACCGAACCAGCAGCAATGACTGGGAAGAGGATCTCATCCAAGAATTCCAGGACGTCTTTGCAGATAAACTAGGCGAGTACAAGGGGACCCCGATATCATTTAACTTCAACCCCGAAATAGCTCGCATCCGCCTTAAGCCTCGTCGAGTTCCATTTGCCCTTAAACCAAAGATTGACGAGCAGCTTGATAAATTAATAGCCCAGGGGGTGTTAGAACCAACCAACCATTCTCCCTGGGAAACCCCGATCGTGACACCCATCAAGCCGGATGGATCATTAAGAATTTGTGGGGACTACCGAGCCACCCTGAATCACGCCCTGCAGCAAAATGCTTTCCCAGTACTGGTGGTGCAACACCTTCTCCATTCCCTGGGGGGCGGAAAAATCTTCGCTAAACTAGATCTAGCCCAGGCATACCAACAACTGTCTGTAGACAAAAAAACGGCAGAAGCCCAAACGATCGTTACACACCAAGGTGCATTTAAATGTAACTGACTCCAATTCGGAGTAAGCGTGGCCCCAGGAATCTTTCAAAGTTTGATGGAAAGACTATTGCAAGGGATAAATGATGACATTTTAATTGCTGCTCCGACTCAAGAAATACTAAGGGAGCGCCTGGGGTTGGTTCTTCAGAGATTTAAAGAATCGGGTCTCAAAGTTAAAAAAAACAAGTGTCAACTATGTACGGATCGAGTAGAATTTTTAGGTTATTTAATAGATAAACAAGGCATTCACCCCACCGATAGCAAACTTAGGGCAATCAAAAGCGCCCCAAAACCTTGCAATAAGGCTGATCTCCAAGCTTTCCTAGGCTTTATCAATTTTTATAATGTCTTTCTGCCTCACAAAGCAACCCTAGCCGAACCCATACATCGTTTATTGGACAAAAAAGCACCCTGGGTTTGGGGGCACTGAGAGGAACATGCATTTCAGCAAGTAAAAAACCTATTGACCTCCGACGCTGTTTTGATGCAGTATAATGAGACTTTGCCTTTAACGGTTACATGTGATGCATCACCATTCGGAGTGGGCGCCATTTTGAGCCACGTTTTACCAAACGGAAGTGAAGCCCCTGTTGCCTATTTTTCAAAAACGCTATCAAAAGCAGAACACAATTACAGTCAAATCTATAAGGAAGCTTTTGCTATTGTATCTGCTGTTAAACGATTTCATGAATATATTTATGGGTGAGCTTTCACTATAATAACTGACCACAAACCTTTACTAGGAATAATAGCAGGAGATAAACCAACCCCTTATATATTATCTCCCAGAATGACTCGCTGGTCAGAATTCTTGGCTGCCTATAATTATAAGTTGCAACACCACCTGGGGAAAGCCATTCCGCACGCTGACGAATTGAGCCGTGCACCACTTCCAGAAACCATTGATGACCCTGCTCCGACCGTCACAACACTGCAGATCTAGACACTCCAAAATCCGCCGTTGACAGCTCGCGATATCGTGATTGAAACGAAATGCGATCCCATTTTAGCACATGTCCTCAGCTGGGTAGAGCATGGATGACCATTGGACCAAATCCCTGACAACTATGTTCCCTTCAAAAGTTGACAGACGGAACTGTTTTCCCAGAAAGGCTGCATCATTTGGGGCGATAGAGTTGTTGTCCCAGAGCGGTTACAGCGAGTGGCACTGAGAACCTCGCATGATGGCCACCCTGGCATCGTGCGCATGAAAGCACTCACACGAAGCTATGCATAGTGGCCGGGCATAGACAAGCAGATCGAAGTCTGGGTAAAGACTTGTCCCAAATGCCAGGAAGTCAGCAATGCCCCACTGAAAGCAACCCCAACAGAATGGGAAACACCCAGGGGACTATGGTCCCGTATTCATCTGGACTTTGTGGGACCTACGAATGGACACACATATTTATTAACAGTGGATGTCTACTCGAACTGGCTCGAAATCCATGAGATGAAAAATACAACAACTGAATCAGTCATCAGGAAATTGGACAGATTATTTGCAACACATGGACTACCGGACGTTCTGGTATCCGACAACGGGCCCCAGTTTACCATGCTTTCTTTTGAACAGTATCTGGTGGACCGCGGTATTCGCCATGCGCTAACTTCACCAGTGCATCCTGCGGCCAATGGAAGGGTTGAGCGCATGGTACAATTTGTCAAAAGAACTCTACATAAAATGGACTATGGTGATATTGAAGACAAAATTAACCGGATACTCCTTTTGCAGCACATCACTCCACACAGCATCACCAACAAAACTCCCGCTGAGTTATTGATGGGACGAGAACTCCGCTCCCACCTCGACCGACTACACCCATCGTACAAACCAAAAAACCACACGGATCCAGCAGGAAATGCCGTAATTTCCAGGAAGGCGACTTGGTTTTCGCAAGAAACTTTTATGGCGACCCATTGTGGGTCGAGGCAACTGTAATCCAAGTAACCGGACCCAGATTGTACCGAGTGAAATGTCGCGATGATAGAATATGGAAGCGCCATATTGATCAGCTGCGTTCAAGGTTGCAGTCTGGGGTCTGTGATTCCGGTTATTTCTAAACTGAGGGGGGAGGAGATGCCAAGGAGGCTGAGTTTGAAACGGCGGAAAGCACAAGCGGAAGAAATGACCGCTCAGACACAACATGTGAAGAAGGATCGGGGACAGGCGTAAACTCGCCTCAAAGGGATACCGAGGACATTAGTGGTAACGGAAGTTTAGCTACAGAACCAGAGGCGCCATGTTCACCAGATAACGTCCTGCCCCAACAAGACTCTAGACAAATACCAGGAGGACAACGTAAATCAAATAGACAATCAAAACAACCTGCCTACCTCAAAGACTATGTTACCGCACCCCTTAAATGAAACCCGGGGGGAAGGGGTGTTGTGAATTAATAAAAGTGCTTGAATAAAGATTGTTGAAACCTTAAAGTAAAATAAACTGGCCCTGCACTTCTGATTGGCTGATAATAGTGATATCGGTTTGGTCCGTTCAGGAGAATCTGATTGGCTATTAACGAGCCTTTCTCATTGGTTAAAAGAGCTAACGTTCCTGTGTTTTCATTGGCTAAATACCCAAGAGCTTGCCTATATAAAGGGGGCTGTTGTGCCCATTTTTAGAACTGTTGCACCATGTTGAATAAAGAGTTGAAGTTCACTGTTCATCGACTCGTCTCCACTTCTTGCGCCACGCACAGAACATAACATATATGTTCTCCTATATTGACATGTGTACCTTTCCTTTCATTAAGACAAGCTCTTGACTTTAAAGGACTGTTTCACAATTCCTACCCTATTTCTTCCTTCTTTCCTAATATAGATTGAATGTATAAGCCAAAAGAAAAATAATGTTTTATCTTTGATAAATTCACTTGATAACATGGAAAACTCTTGAAACTAAATGCCCAGGGAGTTGAGAAAAGCTAATGCAAGCCTTTCTAGATATAATCTTCATCTTTCAAGATATAAGATTAACTATCTCTATAGATAACATGATGGGAAATCCCAATCGAATTTCAAGACTGTGATAAATTCTATGGCATCTTCCTTACTTACAAGTGAATTTGCCTTATTAAAAAAGTAATGAGCTATTAATTAACTGCACTCATACAAAGCTGTTTAATTCCCAACCCAATTAACAGCAATCTGCTGAAAGAGTCTAATGATTATTTTAAATTTGCTAAGAGAAACATATCTGTGTCTTTTTTAATAAGCTATTTATATAATGGCTAATGATGCAACCTGCCTGAATTTTAATTTAGCCACATACATATTGCAAAAACACTTATGCTCTTCTGGCATCATCTCAATCAGATAAACATTATGATTTACAGTTATGCATATAGTATTGCTTGCTAGCAAACCATTTCCTTTTTCAGTTTTATCTGTGTGTGCGGCCATCATTTAGAAAATACTTCCCATAAAACAGAAGTATATTCTTGAAGGGACAGTGACTTTTTCTCAGTGAAATTCACCACACAGACTTGCTATTGTGGGGAAAATAGGAGAAGGGAACAAGTTGTACGAAATAAAAGCAGGATGCAAATTGTTATGAACTAATAAAGGTGCTTAAATAAAGTTTTAACAAATCTTAAGAAAAGCAGGGTTCTAATCCTGCACTTCTGATTGGCCTATAATAGCAATATTAGATTGGTCCGTTCTGAGGAATCTGATTGGCTGTTAACGAGCCACTCTCATTGGTTCAAGGGTTTAACACTTCCATGTTTCTCATTGGCTAATAGGTCAGTAGCCTACCCTATAAAAGGGCTGCTGCTGCCCTAGGATTTTGCTCTGTCCAGAATGATTAATAAAGAGTTGAAGTTCACTGTTCGCTGCCTCGTCTCCGTTCCTTGCACCCATGCACAGAACTTAACACTGGCGACAAGGATGGGATGTGGAGACATCAGAGCTGACTAAACACTACAGAGCACCAAACAGAGCATGTGGCTGAAGGCGCATCGACAACGGAAACAATGTCTGGTGGCGCTATACCACCCGCTCCATTTGACCCGGCACAAGAAGACTGGGACTCGTACATAGACCGGTTCCAGATGTTTCTGGAGACCAACAACTTGAAGGATGCCACGATGGGGAAAAAGCGAGCAGTGTTCCTGACCCATTGCGGGCCTGCCGTCTTTAAGATGGCTAAGGCACTAGCGAAACTGGCTGAGGTGAAAACCATGGACTGGGACATCCTCGCGCCCCTTCTACGGGCCCACTATGCACCCGCCGTACCAACGCTTGTCCGAAGACATGAATTTTACCAGAGGGACCAGCAGAAAGGAGAGAGCGTTGCAGATTTCATCGCGGATCTCCGGAACCTGGGAGGCCTCTGTGGGTTTACAGACCTCGAAGAAGCTCTGAGAGACCGAATAATTCTGGGATTAGATGACCACACTACGCAGAGCAAGATCATGGCCAAAGGGGACATCGACCTTGCTGATGTCATCAAGGACGCTACTGCAGTAGAAGCAACCAGGAAGTCGGCCGCCCGAATGCGCCACCCATTCTGGGAAATCTGATTGGCTGTTAACGAGCCACTCTCATTGGTTCAAGGGTTTAACACTTCCATGTTTCTCATTGGCTAATAGGTCAGCAGCCTACCCTATAAAAGGGCTGCTGCTGCCCTAGGGTTTTGCTCTGTCCAGAATGATTAATAAAGAGTTGAAGTTCACTGTTCGCTGCCTTGTCTCCGTTCCTTGCACCCATGCACAGAACTTAACACAAATAAAATTAATAAGTTACAGAAGCTTGCCGCTGCAAGTAGTATTATTTTATTTTGAGAGTAGATGATGAAGGAACATGGTTTGTTGTTATATCAATAGCCTAAAGCCTTGCACATCTGTTCAGATTTTAAGAAGTCAATTTTCACAGGCTCATACTCCAATCGGTAAAAAATATAAGAAAAATGAGCAATGTGGCACATTTGACTGCTTTCCTGTGAACTAATTATTGATCGTTACAGAACTAAATCCAAGAATCTTTCAGGGTATTGTGCTGCCATCAGCCTCTATTTCCCAGAATCTTCCAATTAAACTGAGAGGAACCTTATGTTTTTACCCCCTTAAAAAAAAGTTAGCAAGATATACGTGAAGGTGTGCAGGCATTATGGTGGAGGTGTGTAAAATAAGAGTAAGGGCATAGAAATATGAAATTAGTTTGTATTTATTAATGGATAAAGGAGCAAGTCTCCAACAGCATATTGAACACATTTGGGTACCAAGTATTCTTCTTGAAATCTAATTATTTAAAATTATATTTCTGCTTTGCTTAGAACCAAGTTTGATGATATGTTATGTAATATAATATTTCAGAATTGAGAACCTTTCTCCTTAAGCAGAGAAAGGAAAACGGGTTACTTCAGGTGCCCCACAATTTTACAACCAGAAAGGAAATAGCTACTATTACTAGCCAGGGGACAATTTTGGATATGAATTCCTTCTTATAACAGCAATTTGATTACTATAATTGCTCCCTATAAGGTTGTCTTTAAATACCATAATATAAAATTGTTACAAAAATCAACCATCAACAGTGGGAGTCACAGAAGCAAGACCCTTGAATTATACTTTCTCTGTACCAGGTACACTAGCAATACATTCATTTCCAGGTTTGATTTAAACTGCTGTTATTAACCTTTAATGTTTTAAACTTAGATTAGTTCTGCACTAGTTTTAATATCAGAATTTGTAGCCTTACCTTTGATCATCCAGCAAAAACTGTGAAACTGACACACTAGTATTTTGAAGATTTATTTCAGTCTAGTATACCTTCACTTAGTTTTATAACCATGTAATTTGAATTAATGATTTATATGCTATTATTAATTATATATCTCTTGTTATTTTAATTATTTATGTACTAAATATTGGGTTAAGGGTTGGATTCTTTATTTTGCATTTTTAATTCAATTTTGATGCTATTCTATCCTGAAAAGAAAGCTATCAATCTATTTTATATGCAAACAAACATTATCATATAAAAAGAAATAGAGAGAGTTGGGAATCCCCCTTCTAATTAGGAGAAACAGTTTAATCTTCTCTATCCACAACTATATTGATGAACATTTATTATGCATGCAGTAGTTAATGTGGCACCAATTAGTGTAGCTAAAAGCCAGTGGGACTAATCTAGCTATGCAGAACATTTGATAAAATTTCAACAGGACATGGACAGATTAAATCTTTCCTCCATATACCAAGGATATCAAATCAAACTTGGACCATCAATGTTAAAGGAAAAGATATAGTTGCAGCCTTTAAAGTAACACACTGTTGGGTATTATTAAACCTCCAAACCAATCCTACATAAAGTAATACTTCTCATTTCTTTTGCCTCTTAATTCTAACAAATGGTCATTTGTTTATAATATGGCTTACTAAAAAGGAAACTGTTAAGTACTGAACATGGGTTGGAGTAAATGGAGACAGCCTCTGAATAGTGAACTTTCAGCTCTTTATTTGCATAGTGACTTCTCAAAACAACAACAGTGAACTCTGCCTTATATAGGCAACCCCTGTGAGATTTGTCCAATAACGAGCTATGAACGCTAGCTCTTTTAACCAATAAGAATTCTCCGTTAAGGGCCAGTCGGATTCCTCAGAACTAACCAATCCGATCTGGCCGCCTAACAGCCAATCAGAAGTGCAGGGCCAGAACCCTGCACTTTACCTCAAGCTCATACTTTATTAACTATGGTACATACACAACACCCCTTCCCCCTGGATTCTTAATTACAGTGTAGTTATATAGTCCCTTAGATAGGATTTTCATTGGATTGGTTGGTTGCAATCCTGTTGAGGTAGATTGTTGTTTGGCAGTGGTTCTGCTTCTTGCTCAGCTGCAATTTCTTGCGGTGCAAACGTTTCTCCTTCCTGCTCCATTTCCTGAGTATCACTTAGTTCGTCGCTCCCTTCGAGCAGGTTCCCTGGAACTTCATCTTCTTCCGTACCTCCCCCCCCCCCTCGGTTTGGTCATGGGGGAGTTGATGACTGGCCGTTGTGAGTCGTGAGCATAATTGGTCGATATGCCGTTTCCACAGTTTATTGCCGGTCAATCGTACTACTGTAGCCTCTATCCATAACGGGTCACCCAATAAGTTTCGTGCGTAAACAAGGTCTGCTACCTGGAAGGTGCGACAGCGGCCGCTGGATCCTATTGGCTTTTCCGGTTCATAAGCAGGGTGCAACCGGTCGAGGTGGGAGCAGAGTCTTTGCCCCATCAGTAGTTCGGCGGGAGTTCTGCCGGTGACGCTATGTGGAGTTATGTGTTGCAAAAAAAGAATTTGGTTGACCTTGTCATCGATATTGTCAAAGGTCTTTTTAACAAATTGGACCATGCGTTCAGCTCGGCCATTGGTCGCAGAGTGCGCAGGCGAGGTGAGCGCATGGCAGATGCCGCGGTCCGCGAGGTACTGCTCGAACATTAGTGCCGTAAACTGTGGCCCATTATCGGACACCAGGATGTCTGGCAATCCGTGGGTGGCAAAGAGTCTGTTTAGAATCTTGATCACCGCCTTGGAGGTCGTAGCCGTCATACGATGAATTTCTAACCAATTGGAGTATGCGTCGACTGTCAGCAGGAAGGTATAGGCCTTGGTTGGCCCCGTGAAAACCAGGTGGATTCTGGACCAGGGTCCACGTGGCATCTCCCATTCAGTAGGCATGGCTTTTGGTGGGGCGTTGCTGACTTGTTGGCAATTGGAGCACGCTTTAACCCACTGTTCGATTTGCCGGTCCATGCCCGGCCACCATGCGTAGCTTCGTGCAAGCGCCTTCATTCGCACGATGCCGGGGTGGCCCTCATGCAGAATTCGCAGCAGTGCCTTCCGGAGTCGCTCTGGGACAACGACTCTATCGCCCCAGATGATACAGCCTTTTTGGGAAAAAAGTTCAGTCTGTCGAGATTTGAATGGTGCGAAGTCATCTGGTACTTGGTCTAATGGCCATCCACGTTCTACCCAGCCTAGGACTCGAGCTAGGGTGTGGTCTCGTTTGGTTTCTCTCGTGATGTCTCGGGCAGTCATAGGCAGCGAGTTGAGTGTTTCGATCTGCAACGTGGTTGCCATTGGTGCCAGATCATTGAGAGTCTCTGGAAGCGGTGCTCGGCTTAATGCGTCGGCGTGGGGAATGGCTTTCCCCGGGCGATATTGCAGCCGATAATTATAAGCAGCTAGGAATTCTGACCATCGGGTCATTCTAGGGGATAATATGTAGGGAGTTGGCTTGTCCCTGGCTATTATCCCTAGCAACGGTTTGTGGTCAGTTATAATGGTAAATGTCCTTCCATACACATATTCATGAAATTTTTTTACAGCTGAAACGATTGCGAGGGCTTCTTTATCAATTTGTCCATAGTTCCGCTCTGCTTGTGAAAGTGTGTTCGAAAAGTATGCAACAGGGGCTTCGTTCCCATTAGGCAGTACATGGCTCAAAATGGCACCCACCCTGAAAGGCGATGCATCTCAGGTTATAACTAACGGCAAAGTCTCATTATACTGCATAAGTACAGAGTCAGATGTGAGCAGTTTTTTAACATTTCGGAATGCTTGTTCTTCCCGGTAACCCCATACCCACAATGCTTTCTTATCGAATAATCGGTGTAACGGTTCAGCGACAGTTGCCTTGTGCGGTAAAAATACATTATAGAAATTAATGAGGCCTAAGAACGCCTGGAGATCGGCCTTGTTTCGTGGCCTGGGAGCGTTTTTGATCGCTTTTAATTTACTCTCGTAGGATGAATGCCCTGACAACAATCTGGTACCCTAGAAACTCAACATTGTCAGTATACAATTGACATTTATTTTTTTTCACCTTAAGTCTGGCCTCTTGGAATTTTTTTAGAACGCATTTCAAATGGTCCTGTAAGATTTTTTGGGTAGGGGCTGCAATTAATACGTCATCAAAATAAGGGACCACGCCCTTGATTCCTTGTAATAACCTTCCCATAAGGCTCTGGAAGATCCCTGGGGCTACACTAACTCCGAATTGCAATCGGGTACATTTAAAGGCACCCCTGTGCGTCACAATTGTTTAGGCTTGAGCCGTTTTTTCATCCACTGGTAATTGTTGATAAGCTTGAACTAAATCCAATTTAGCGAAAACCTTACCGCCCCCCAGGGAATGGAGGAGGTGCTGCACCACCGGAACTGGATATGCATTCTGCTGTAGGGCGTGGTTCAAAGTGGCCTGGTAATCCCCACAAATTCGGATTGACCCGCCTGGCTTAATGGGTGTTACAATAGGGGTTTCCCATGGAGAGTGATCGATGGGCTTCAACACCCCTTGAGCAATTAGCGTGTCGAGTTGTTCGTCGATTTTTGCTTTAAGACCAAATGGAACTCGACGGGGCTTCAAGTGAATGGGAGCTACTTTTGGATCTAGACTGAATCAGATCTAAGCTGTCCACGAAGACATCGCTGAACTCAGAGATAAGGTCTTCCTCCCACTCACAACCACCGACTCGGTTCACACCGGCCACTTCAATGCCAAGTGGCATGAACCATTGGAGGCCTAGTAGGCTAGGCCTATCTCTATCGATGACCGTTAGAGGTAAGTACGCTGTATGCTTCTTGAAGGAGACTCGGACTTGGCAGGACCCGACAACGGGGATTCGATTTCCTTGATAGTCCTTGAGGATGAGGCGTTGAAATTGGAGGTCTTGGCATTGAATTGTGGGGATGAGTTGCTTGAGTGTCTTCCAAGGCATCATCAAGAGGGACAATCCTGAGTCGACCTCCATGTGGCAAGGCTGGTTCTCGATGGCTACCATGACTCAGATTTTCTTAGTGTCCAAAGCTGAGGCATGACCGATAGCGATAGTATGGTGAGCCTCTTCTCTTTGCAAAGCTCGATTTCTGTAGGAGTGGTTTACTGGCTCTCGCCTTACAGGACGGTTTCCTGTCGATTGGCGATACTTGGCCCCTTTTGAGGCCTGGCTGAGTCCTGATAAGCTGCGGCAGACCCGGCCGATGTGGCCTCGTTTCCCAACTCATGGCAGAGTGCGTCGCAGAATTTGCATTCGGCCCTGGCATGGTTGGCTCCACAGCCAGCACAAGGGCGTAAGGGCTTTGGGCGAGGGTCCTGGTCAGACCGCAGTTGATGGACCCCTTCTTTGTTGCTGTCTGACGACGAAGAGAGGTCCTCATCGTGCGTTGTTAATAGCTGCCCTTCTGTGCTAGGTGAGATTTCGCTGGCCGGTGGTGGTACCAGAGTGTGGCTTTGCCGTAGTTGTGCAGCCGACGTTTTGGTCGCCTCCACAGCTGTGGCTTTGGCAATGGCATCAGCAAGGCTGATGTCACTTTTCGCCATCAGCTTCCTTTGCACGCCTAGTGCATCTAATCCCAGAACTATTCAATCTCTAAGTGCCTCTTCTAAATCGGCGAACCCGCAGAAGCCCCCTAAATTTCAGAGCTCCGCCATGAAATCGGCCACGCTCTCCCCTTTTCGTTGGTTTCTCTGATAAAACTCATGGCGTCTCACGAGTGTAGGCACGGTTGGCGCATAATGGTCTCTCAGGATGGGTTCGAGGTCGTCCCAGCTCATGGCTTTCACTTCTCGAGGTTTGGTGAGTGCTTTAGCCATCTTAAATACGGCTGGGCCACAATGCGTCAGGAACAGCATCCTTTTCTTTGCTGGTGTGGCGTCCTTCAAGTTATTCGTCTCGAGAAACATTTGGAAGCGATCCATGTAGGATTCCCAATCCTCTTGGTTCGGATTGAATGGAGCGGGTGGTATGATGCCGCCGGACATGGTTCCGTTGTTGGCGTCGTCTATCACGTGCTCGGTATTGCTTCCTGGCTTCTTCGGTTCAGACGTCCCCACATCCCACCTTCATCACCAGTGTTAAGTACTGAACATGGGTCGGAGTAAATGGAGACAGCCTCTGAATAGTGAACTTTCAGCTTTTTATTTGCATAGTGACTTCTCAAAACAACAACAGTGAACTCTGCCTTATATAGGCAACCCTTGTGAGATTTGTCCAATAACGAGCTATGAACGCTAGCTCTTTTAACCAATAAGAATTCTCTGTTAAGGGCCAATCGGATTCCTCAGAACTAACCAATCCGATCTGGCCGCCTAACAGCCAATCCGAAGTGCAGGGCCAGAACCCTGCACTTTACCTCAAGCTCATACTTTATTAACTATGGTACATACACAACAGAAACATTACTATTATATACAATGCAGTGGCTTTTCTCTTCTAAGTTGTATTCTTCACTGAAAAACAGCAATAATGGATGACATTCTACCAAAATGTCAGAACTGATGTATCAAGTTTGATGTGTGCATTTCTATTCTTCTCTGAAATCCAACAATAAATACATTCTCAACTGGATAATATGCATCACCAACTTCATATAGATGGTGCACGAAATTCATATTTCAGTAATCAAATCAAATGGTCTTTTCACAGATACCATTATTAAATTTGAGCAGGGATAATGATTCTAATGTTTGCTCTGAAATATACAACACTCACATGCTCTGACACAGATTAAGAAATTGTTTAATGACCAGTGATGTTTCCTATACTAGGAAGTAAAAGAAACTCAGTCCTGATCTGAAATTGTAGGTATTTTCTCAACAAAACGGATGAGAAACAATTCACTAGCTCCATTTTCTTTCAAGGGCTCCTGTGAAAGTTCTTTTTATGTCTCTGAAACTTGCACTTAATATATTCCCACTGTGTTACATTTATATCAAAACAACAATACATACTAGGCTATACTGAAAGAGAGGTCACCTCTAAGATAGATTTTCTAGTTTGTCACAGTAGACTTTCAAAACCGCTTAATGTTTAGACAGCCTAGTTTGAATGTGGAGAGTCTGAATGTGACATCCAACCTGGAAAGGATATGCTATTCATCCTTATATTCCAAGCTCTTACAAATCATAAGCAAAAATATAATCACATTTGGACTGATGAGCATTCTGAGTTTAAACAGCTTCTTTGTCATCTGTGCATTTTGTCCAGGTCCAATTCCAATTTTTATGCTTTAGAATTTCCTTTCCTCAGAGCATGCATAAATCTTTCCTGACTGAATGTTTCTCTGAAGATATGTAGGACTTATCGCATTATTTTATTATCTGGAACATGTAAACTGAATATTATTTTTGCTGCTATACCGGTTATGCAGTTGCTTGGATCATAGATGAAACTTACCATTACTAAACTGCTCATACATAGTCTCTGATTCAGCAGAGTTTCCTTTGTAAACAGTGCTTGGATAATTCTATTTATTCTCTCTGTTTGGCCATTAAGGGATGCAAACTCTGTTCTGGAGAGCTCTATTCTAGTGTCTACCCTACAGATTCTACATTTTCAGTTACTGTAATAAATTGCTTAAAGTAGTAATTAGTAAAATCTACTCAAGGGTGATGAGTTTATTGTATGACTTGTTAATTCAATCAATTAATCAGAATACAGCTAGAAGGAATCTTGGAAATTTTCTAGTCCAACCCCTGCTCAAGCAAGAGACCCTATACCATTTCAGACAAGTAGCTGTCCAGTCTCTTCTTAACAGCTTCCAATGATGAAGCACCTACAACTTCTGACAGCAACCTGTTCCATTGGTTAATTGTTTTCACTGTTAGGAAGTTTCTCCTTAATTCCAGGTTGCTCCTCTCCTTGATTAGTTTCCATCCATTGTTTCTTGTCTTGCCTTCTGGTGCTTTGGAAAATAAGTTGACTCTTTTGTGGCAAACCCTCAAATACTGGAATATTGCTGTTATATCACCCCTCGTCCTTCGTTTCTCTAGACTAAACACACTCAAATCCTGCACCTGTTCTTCCTATGTTTTAGTCTTCAGAGCATCTTAGTTGCTCTTCTCTGCACTTTTTTTGTAAAGTGGTAACCAAAGTTGGATACAATATTCCAGGTGTGATCTTACTAAAATTTTATATAATTTCCATTACTGAAATATATGTCACGTAAACATAATTATACTTTAGCTCTTAACTAGCAGTGTAAGCATGCTGATTTTATATAAATACACTCGTTTCAATCTAATCTGATTCATTTTGGAACTAAATGAACTGATATACCACAGAGTAGGAGTACTCAAAGTTGAAACTATGCTGTTTATCTGATCTGAAAACTAAATATCTATATGCAGTCCTCCTAGATATTTTATGCCAGACTGTATTGCAATCCCTAATACAAAATACATTTAGAGAAATAGAAAGCAATCTCAAAGGAGGCTAACAAAAGAACAAATAGCTAGATGTTATCACTGACAACAGAAACAGAAGAATAGAGGGCTCAAAGGAGCAGTTAGCAAAAGAATATTAAAGTCACAAGAAGTTCAAAACAAGTAACAGACTCAATAACAAGCAACAACAAAACAGAAAAAGAAATTTCCTTTGTACTGATCTGGACCATAGAGCATTTCATAGAGTATTTACCTGTATGAATAAGCAATATATGCAATGTTTCAAGAAGGGACAAAAGAATGATTCATGCACAAATGATGAAATAAGGAAATGGGAATAACTAATGAGAGGTGCAAGTTTCTAACAGGCAGCCCTTTCAGGTAAACCAGATCAAGAAACAAACACCATAAAAAGAGTAGTATTAAATGAATATAGATTGCAATAACCAAAGCCTGGCAAGGCTTCTCCTACTTCCTTATGTCTAAGAGGAGACCAATTCTGAATTTCTTTCTTTACCCTTCCTGTCTTCCCAGTGTGAGCTAACATATTTTCTTCAAGACTACATCCCTAAATGATACTTTTGACATTTCAGAATTACAGGTATAAACAAATATAAACAAATTCCTCAGTCCAATGTGTATAATAATTCAGAAACATGCCAAAAGACTGTTCCTGTGCAGAGTGTACTATTCTTCAAACCTTCAAACAATCAGGGACTAGGTTTTCTTCTCTCTACATGTCTTTTTTTTAAAAAAATATTTATATAAAACTTCCAATCTATTCAATATCCAACGTTTCCTTTAATCTTTATTGTTTTTTCCTTTCCCTTATCTCCATTAAAAACCAATAGAAAAAGTCCTATTTCTGTGTAATCTACAGGCTATATGTTTACACTTGCTTCAGAACATAAAATCAGTAAGTTACATTCCAAATATAATATAATATCCCAATGCCTGTCAAATGCTGATATTAATACGAATTGTAAAATACAAATTAGAAATATTAACGGTAAAACAATTACAGGACCAAATCTATGCTGAAAGCTTACTTTTCCTACTAAATGCTATTAAGAATTTGGGTAATTGGAAACAGTATGGAGACTATGGTATTCAAAAGGAAAAAGTAGCTGGCATCGTGTATATTAATACCATGGTAGATTCATAATTTTTTTTCCCACACACAAACCAAAATAAACAATCATATTTGAAAATGAGAGAAAAACAAATTTTATTCTCCATGAGTGTTTACAAGTTGAAGGTTTAGGCCTAGACCTACTTTGGTGCACAATTATGCAAGATGATATAAATCTGTCAGGATAGTGATTTTAGAAACTTTTAAAGTGGGATAGGGCAGAAAATAATAATGCTATTAGAAATTGTGAAAAGAGATTTCTAGGAATCCAGGCTTCAATAGTATTACTTGCCAAGGTGAGAAGAATTTCCAAACACTGTCTGGAGACCATTCAGATCCATTAGCACTATTCCTGACATCAAACACTGCAATGACCTGACTAAAATGAGAGAAGCCACATGCAGGTTACCTCCATCTCACTTCAAACAGCCAAAACAATTTAACAAACAACCATGGTCTACTACATAAATGTGATCAATAAAAATTGGGAGGTATCTATGACTACCATGCAGATGGTAAAGTCCTCAGACATTCCTGTCCTGGTATGTTAATTTCAGCATGTTTGGTGAAGTCATTCTAGGTTTCACAATCAAATTGAATTCCAGCATCACCCAAGAATTTTCTACTGGTGTGCTTCATAAGAAAAATGCATATCCTTTCAATAATGAATCCTGAACTCAGTAGAATCCTTGGGTTGTGTCTCAAATACTATTCTTTCTTCCAAATTAAAAGCTGACTACATTCTTGTCTTTTATTATTAATAAAATCTTGATATGTGAGACCAGTTATCCACATGGCACCCTGACACCAATGACTATAATCCTACAATATCATTAAGTTATTACTTCTCATTAATTTTAAATAGCATGTGTGTCAGACTGAAACCTAATTGCTTTGTTTCTTTGATACATCTTAATTCAGTTTTAATAATGAAAAATACACTGAAGGATCTAGTAGCTGAATTTAACTAAATTAAAGTCTTTAAAGGCTTAACAAAAAATTAACTAGGGTTTCTTTTAAGAACATTTTAAAAGTTAACTGGTTTCTTTTTTCAAACTACATTAAGGAACTATGAATGTATATGTAGTTATACATGTGTATACACATGTTATACAAGCTATTCTGCATATAGAGTTTGCTTTGGCTTCACTTATTTACAATGCATCAATGAATCAATCTGAGTTCAGTTTTTTTTAAAAATTGTGTTCATACCAAATAGCCTTTTCCCTCCCTCTCCTCACTTGTTTTTTTTAATCTCCTTTAGGTTCTTTTAGAATACAATCTGTTTATTAGTATATGTGACAATAGAAAAGATTATTTATAAAAATGTGGAAGCAATACATTTTACAGGAACAGCTGTGTGCAAAGATGATGACATATTAATCCTCCTGAAAGTAAAAATAAAAAAGGATCAAATAAAACTGTAGCTGACCCATATTGATACATGAGAACACACACTTTTTTGCTTTTGGGGCAGGGGGTGGTGGCGAAGGTGATACCACAGACATTTAAAAAATAATACATCATAAAATACAATGATCTTGGGACTAATTTTCTTCATATATATTGGCTACTACACTTTGCAGTTGCTCAGGAAGGAAGGAAAGAAGGAAGGAAGGAAGGAAGGAAGGAAGGAAGGAAGGAAGGAAGGAAGGAAGGAAGGAAGGAAGGAAGGAAGGAAGGAAGGAAGGAAGGAAGGACATATTTTTAAAACTTGATAGGGAATGTGGACAGGTTATACATTCTGAACTATACCATACCATATTCCAATCCATCTGTTAATTGTGAAGCTAGAGTAAAAGAGTAAAGTAAAATGACAACATCTGGTATATCTAGATTAACCATGCTTGGTGTTTTCTAAAGATATTTGGATTATCTAAATAATATTCAGGCTATCCATCTCCAAAAGGATTCTATGTCCTATCACAGAATTAATGGACACATTGCTCCATGTAGGAACTGATAAATACAGAAAAGGAAGTAAAGGATTTAAACTCTAAATGTATCTGCACATTTGCAGCTTCCGTTTCAACAGGATCCATGCTTAAACAGTTCTGCAGAGAATATAACAGTTGATCTTGATGGACAATGTGAAATCCCTCTGTGAAGATCTTAAAGAGAGAAGACTGATAAGAGTGCAGACTCTCAAATACAGTGTCTATTTATAACAGAAGCTGTGCAGGTTCACGGTAGTCATATACTACCTTTGCTGTTATGAGCCACAGTAGGATTGTTTTCAAAGATTTGACTTTCCCAATATATGGGACTGCAGATTACCAATATGATGACCTTGTTTTTCATCCCCGGGGCTTTGTCATGACTCCCACCCTGATCTCAGACTATCCTAGATGTGGGATCATGCTATTTTTTTTCTTCAGGATTGTGAAACCCCAACTTTAAAAATTGCTCTTTTATTTGTTAAGACCCTGAATTTAATACAATAAAACAGCTTGTGTTTTATTGCAAGCTTTGAGGAATAAAGCAGGACATGAAAGTTCAACCATCTGCAGGGACATGGTAGGAGAAGAACAATGTACAACTGTGTATTGATGAAACCTCTCTCATACCCAGCACTTTGACTGCAATTAGACAACTAGATAGATCAAGATTCTTTTTATAATTTTATAAACAAATGTGTACATTTTCTTAACGTAAAAGATAGATTAACATAAAAATATTGTATTGAATCTAATCTTGCTGTATCCGATTTTGTTTAATTAGGATCCCCATCAGATATGAAAAAACCCTTCATCAATATTATAAAGAAGTGATGTTGATTTTTTTTTTCAATCTGCACACTACATTTGGAATTTCCAATGATTTATCAGGCACCACCATACTTCAGACAGTACATTAGATCATGCTTCAAATCAAGTGGGGCAAAGACAATTTCAATTTCAATTAATTTAAAATTGTATTCATTTAATTAAATTAATGTTTCTATGCCTTTGACAATTTTTCCCATACAGTCATGTTCAATATCAAAGCTGCAAGTAGTAACTTATATAGAATATCTGGGGCACAAGATTGCATGCTTCTAAAGTAACTGGAAATTTCTTTAATTTCTCTATAGCTTCCATTTATACATGAAATATAAAACACATTATGCATAATAAATATTAAAGATGGGACTTCAGCTGAACAAACCAGAAATTATACATAAAGCACAACTAACTAAGGAGATCACCCACCCTAACCCAAGTGTTACAGAAAAGCTATATCTTTAAGGCATTCTGGAACATCATTGAGATAGGAATCATATGGATCTCAGGGAAGACTTCATTCTAAAGGATGGACTTTTAGATGACATTGTTTAATCAAAGAGATCTGGAGTATATAAATTCTGTTGGCTTTCACTCAGCAGAAACCATGGAAGATAGGCGGTCCCTCAAATAATTTGGTCCTTTGCTTTATAACTAATACCCAATACTTTGAATTGCACTTAGCAGCACAGTGTCAGCCAGTGTAGTTCAAAAATCAGCGGAGTGAAGTGGGCATACTGAAGCAAGTCCACTACTGTCCACACCACAGAATTCTGCTCTAATTGAAGCATCCAACTCATCTTCAAGTGCAGCTCCATTTAGAGTATATTGTAATAGCAGAACTGTGAAATACGAAGGATGTGGGTGTACGATAATTCACCATGGCCAACTCTCCATTGCCAACTCATCTTGGCCAACTTGTCTCAGCTAACTTGCTGCAGGGCAACTCACCACAGCCATCTCACCACATCTCTTGTCCCTCGCTGGGGATAAGAATTACACTAATATCAATGAAATGGTGGAAGAGAATCATTAAATAAAGGATGCAAAAGGAGGGACAGAATGAAATGTGGCCAGCAAAAATTAAAATATTTTTTTTTTTTTAATAATTAAATAGAATGATTAAATTGTCCCACAGTGAATTGTTCTGCAGCGAGTTGGACATGGTGTGTTGGCCACAGCAAATTGTTCCATTTCCATGAGTGACTGCCTGAAAAACAGTCTAGTCCAGGAAAGGGTGCCACTGGTACACCAGATGAAGCTATATAAAGCTCTCTTGGTCACAGATCTAAAGGTAGGAAGACAAACCACTCAATCATCTTGAACAGTAAGATGCGCAGAAAATAAATTTGATAATAACAACTACCATAGTAACAACTGGCTACTCAGCACTTCCCTCTTGATGTGTTATGTCTAAGCTTCCAGGAGAGATTTGACTAGCCACTTGTCTCTTCAGCATTGAAATATATTATATACATATAATTACATCTAGACTACTTATGTGATACAATCATTAGAAGGAATGTTTAATAAAGCTGTAAATTAATAATTCAGTTGCCCAATAATCTTAAACTAAACCTCATGCACTATGCCTGATTTTCCAATTTATTTTATGCATTTTGGTACTTGTCAGCACCTGTAATTTGCGAGATCTTCAATGATGAAATGTTTAGAATTTCCTGATTTATAATTGCATTTGGTGAGCCATTTATCAGCCTGGAAAACATTCATCCTTTTACCCACATAAGGCTTGCAAACAGGAAACAGAATCACGATAAGCTTTCAGGATTCATTTACACAAAAGTGAGATACTTGGAATTGCATTTCTTTCCTTCACAATCAAAGAGGGATTTTTATGCCTATAAAAGTGCTGCTTAAAGCAATAAAGAAAAAGAAAAGGCTTTGAAATCTCTTATGTAGTACATCAAGAATTGGTTCTAGACTTTTGTAACAATTTTATGGGGGAAAAAAACCCAACACCAAGCCTAATTTATATTCAACACTTTCATAAATGTAGACTTTTAAAGCAGCATCATGAATCCAAAGCAGGATTGTCCAGCTGACCCTTGTGCAAATTATGGAAAGCAAAGTTCAGGAGTTTTTACAGGTGAACCAGACAGGAAACACAACTAGATGTCCTAATTCTAATTTATTGTAAGGCTACAGGATCTTGCAAATCTGAAGGCACAAACTTTCCATCTTAATTAAACTGTTATTAAAACAGGTCCTTCATAATATTCTTTTTCTGCCATTAAACCAATGGGGGCTCCTGCTTTTCTTGCCTCACTGTTTCCTAAGTAGTATCTCTTCCTCCCTTGCCCCAAGTTCATTCATACATTCCATTGCATCACCCTCTTCTTCAGACTCATCCTCCCTCCTGAGTGTCCAGAGAAAATAGGTTGTGTGCAGGGGTGGGATTCAACTGGTGTAATAACTGTTTCAGTGAGTGTGCGCAGCATTTGAAAATCATCTTCTCCTGCAAGCCTCTCATCTTCTCCTGCCACACAAAATCATCTCCTTCTGCACAAAGCAGCTGTGGTTGAAGAAGCAGGAAATAAAGGACAGCCTAGAACCCTGGCAGACAGGAGGGCCAAACAGAAGAACAGAAGATTGTCAGAGCAAACCAGTTCCCTCTCAGCTGATCTTCGGAACTACCAGTTCAGCAGAACCAGGCTGAACTGGTAGAATCCCACCTCTGATTGTGTGTATGAGAACAAAGTTTTCTGGTAACTCCCCGCACATCTGCTCCAGTTAAAGTGGCAGCTGCCCCTCCGTCAGGAATCTACTGATCTGCCCCTCTCATATCTTGTATGTCTAATGTAGAAAAAGTTTATTTATTTATTTTATTTTATTTATTTGATTTGTCAATCACTTACAAGATAATAGGTATAAGTACAAACAAAGTTATGAATACATGAAATGGATACATATAAGAAAAATAAAAAGAAACAATAGGACAGTAGGCATGTTGGTGTGCCTATGCATGCCCCCTACAGACCTCTTAGGAAAGGGGTGAGGTCAATAGTAGACAGTCTAAGGTTAAAGTTTTTGGGGTTTGGGGAAGAAACCACAGAGTCAGGTAGAGTATTCCAGACATTGACCACTCTGTTGCTGAAGTCATATTTCCTGCAATCAAGTTTGGTGTGGTTAATCTTGAGTTTGGATCTATTGTGTGCTCTTGTATTGTTACGGTTGAAGCTGAAGTATTCATTGACAGTTAGGACATTGCAATGTATGATTTTATATACTGTATTTAGATCGGACCGAAGGCAGCGTAGTTCTAGATTTTCTAGATCTAGAATTTCAAGTCTGGTGGCATAAGGTATTCTGCAATGCGTAGAGGAGTGGAGAACTTTTCTTGTGAAATATTTCTGGACTTTCTCAACTGTGTTAATATCAGATACATAATGTGGGTTCCAGACTGATGAGCTGTATTTAAGTATTGGTCTAGCAAATATTTTGTATGCTCTAGTTAGTAGTATGATATTACCAGAGAAAAAGCTACCTAGGATTAGATTAACAACTCTTAATGGCTATGTAGTTACAATGTCTTTTTGGCTATGTAGTTACAGTGGGCTCTAGCACTTAGATCATTTTGAGATGAGTACTCCAAGATCCTTGACAGAGTTTAGATCATCAACAAGGTCTTGACTATTGAGCCTGTATTTTATTTTCTGATTTTTTTTGCCAATATGTAAGACAGAGCATTTATTTGTTGAGATTTGAAGTTGCCATTTGTTTGACCATTCTGATACATAGTCAAGATCTTTTTGAAGGGTAGCAGTATTGTCTGTGGTATTGAACAACTTTACATCATCAGTGAAAAGAACGCAGTTGCTCTTAATATGATCACAGAAGTCATTTATGTAGAGTATGAAGAGAGTTGGTCCTAGAACACTGCCCTGGGGGACACCACTGTTGACAGGTACAGAATTTGATACGACGCTCCCAATTTTGACCATTTGTTGTCTGTTTGACAGGAATGTTTCTATCCAGTTATGCAGGTGTCCAGAGATACCGTAAAATTTTAGTTTTAGTAGTAGTTTGTCGTGTACCACTGAATCAGAGGCTTTACAGAAATCTATGTAGATTGTGTCTATTGCTTTGCCCTGATCGAGTTGTGTAGTTCATATGTTTTTACAGTGTAAGAGTTGCAAATTACAGGATAGGTTTTCTTTCTGAAACCAAATTGTTTATTAGAGAGTAATTTGTTTGTTTGAATCATTTTATCCCACTTTCTTAGTATACTTGAAGTTCCTTCCATCCCATAGAAAAATTCATTTTTCTGCCTTTACTTTTCCCATTGCTTTCAGAAGGGGAAGTGTCTTTCAAATATTCAAAGGGGGAAAAAAACCAAGTTTGAAGCAAACTTAAAGATGATCATGTGTGCCCAACATCTTATACAAATGGAAGAGAGAGAGAGAGTTCCAGCAAGTGGAATGATTCAAAGTACAGAAGCTGTGGTCACATTGATTCATACGAGATCTTTTACCTCCATCAACTTCTTTCAGTGAAGCCTCCAGCCTTCCTGTTGCTGATTATTTTTAAGACATGAAATTTATCTTTGCATCATTCTCCTAGGAACTATAGAAGAAATTATTGTGAATCTGGCAATCGAAACAGTAAAAAGAAAGAAAAGAAAGAAAATATCATGCACCTGATCAACACACTCCTTCAATCAGAAAACAAGCGACAAGGCACCACAAACACCCTACTGCAGGATCTAAGAAAACTGAGTTCTTAAATACTTCCAGAATGTTATCATGGAAAGAGATTGCACAGAACTTTTTCTGGGTGAGAGGCAGTGGTGGTATTCTACTGGTTCTGCCTGGTTTGGCTGAACCGGTAGCTCTTATGATCTGTGAGTGAACCAGTTCACTCCGACAATCAGCTGCTGGGCCCTCCCACCTGACCCAGCTCTATATGGACCTTTATTTCCTGGTGTTGAAGCTCAGTTGCTTCATGCGGCACAGCGGATTACTGCGCGTTAACTGTTGAAGACACAGGAAGAGTGCAGGATTGCAGCAGAAGGTCAGTATTAAACTCTATGTGCGTGAAGCGTGCCCACCAAGCCACACCCACAGAACCAGTGGTTAAAAAAAGTTGAATCCCACCACTGGTGGGAGGGATATAATTCCAAAGAGCAGGTGCCATGACCTCAGTCATGTACAACACAGAGAAGATCCCAACAAATGGCATTGTTTAATCTTCCAACAAAATGAATATCCATACAATTTTTTCAGAAAGTGCATGACAGCACAACTTACTAGAGTACAGCCAGAACAATCTATGACAACCCCTCCCATCAAAAACATCTCAGACATAACCAACAAATGTGTACAAACAGCATCACTATAGCACACAAAGAAACATAAACCTTCTTAAGCAATCTGCATAGAAACAGGTATCAAAGCCCACAATCATTTGCATGGAATGCCAGACAAGGAATAATGAATGGAAACTGAACAAGGAGAGATTTAACCTGGAAATAAGGAGAAACTTTCTGACAGTGAGAGCAATCAACCAATGGAACAGCTTGTCCGCAGAAGTTGTGGGAGCACCATCACTTGAGACTTTCAAGAAGAGATTGGACTCCCATCTGTCAGAAATGGTGTAGGGTCTCCTGCTTGGGCAGAGGACTAAATGACCTACAAGGTCCCTTCCAAGATTGATTATCTGTTATCTGCACTGTAGTATGAACCTAGTTGCATAAGTGTTTGTAAGGAAACAATCAAGCTCAGACAGCATCAAGGACACACATTGACATATCACTTAGACATCCCAGGGTTAATATATACAAGTAGGTATTTTCCACATTGATGGATTACCCCACTTGGTGGATTAATGTAAACATTAAACAAGAAGCAATCTTGTGCTCTGATGTATCACATGAAAAAGATGCAAAAGGCCCAATGTGTCCACCTGCCAACAACAGTAACTAACCACTAAGAAAGGAGAACCATCATGGCAAAATGCACCCATCTTCCAAGCCTTGCAGCTGGTTCAGAAAAATATCACAATCAACATTAACAAAAACAAGATAAAGAGATAAAACAATACATGAGGATTGACACATCATCTCCCCTTCTCCCCAGTTCCTTCAGATGTTATTAGCAAATGCCAGCAATACTACTTCTGTATGGTGGCAAAAAGAAACTGAAAACTCTTCACTGCCATCTAGGGGTTATCCAGATTTGCAGCTCAGAATGGGAGCTCTAAATTTTTTCAACTGTAGGAATGCATATTATTAAAAATGCCTTTTGATCTGCTACCAAATTATAAAAGGAAACAAATACTCAACTAGAATACAGTAAATAAAATCACTACAACCCAACAGATTTGCTTTAAAAAATATTATAATCCCCTCTTTATTTCTACCAGAAAAACAACAGTCAAGACAACAATATCCTTTCAATTTATCAAAAACAAAATTACTATATCCATTCTATACCTACCTACCTACTTACATTTCACTAAGCTAAGAGCCCAGAATTTCTTATTTAGCTGATTTTTCATTCTTGTTTTGTGGTTAATAATACAGAAATTCATAAAAAAAATATCATAAGAAAAAGGAGAGCAAAATACAGAAGTCAACATAGCTGATCGAAATATCATACAGGAAAGAAAAGCAATTCTAAGCTTTGTGCTCAGCTGCTTGCTGCAGGAACACTGAATACACGAGTTGTTTCCTGCTGTCAGCTTTACAGCAAGCACCTATGTCTTTAGGGACAAAACTACATGGTTTCTAAAGAAATGTCTCAACTGCCTCTTATCCCACTGTAGCAGTAACTAGATTGTCCAGGAGAAAAGCCTTCCTTTAGGCTAAATTAGCTAGAAACCAACAATTTGGGAAGTTGGAGGAAGAAAAATTTACTTCTATTGTTAGACCAAACACACACACACACACAAAGATATAGATAGATAGATAGATAGATAGATAGATAGATAGATAGATAGATAGATAGATAGATAGATGTTTTCTTAAGTTTTCGCGGGTACTTACATGTCTGGCATTCAGCT
Source organism: Hydrophis major (assembly GCA_033807585.1). NCBI lineage: Eukaryota > Metazoa > Chordata > Lepidosauria > Squamata > Elapidae > Hydrophis > Hydrophis major. The sequence goes on from CM066330.1 coordinate 230,504,038, forward strand.
TTGTTCAGATATTTTCCCACGTCAAAGTAGTGGTGCTTTTAAAGTTGTAGCAACATTTCAGCAGAATCTCATCTGCCATCATCAGGCTTCTGTATAGTGTTTGTCTGTGAGTCAGACTTTTACAGTGGTTTCAGATTTAAATTTGGGGCAGCCTATTGCTGTGTCAGAATGGTTTTTTCTTCCTCCTGATTGGTTGAGAGTCTTGGTCTGTGTTTATTGGTCTTGGAGTTTGCTGTGTTCTGCTTCTAATATCTTCTGTCTGTTGTTTTTTTTGGGGGGGAGGGGCTCTTTTTGTATCTTGATTGGCTGGCAACATTGTGTTACTTTATTGGAGTAATATATACATATACATATACATATACATATACATATACATATACATATACATATACATATACATATACATATACATATACATATACATATACATATATATATATATATATATATATATATATATATATATATATATATAATTTATTTATTTATTTTGATTTGTCAATTGCTTAAGAGATAATAGGTATAAGTATATACATACTTATGAATACATGAAATGGGTACATATAAGAAAAATAAAGAAACAATAGGACAGGGACGGTAGGCACGTTGGTGCGCTTATGCATGCCCCCTACAGACGTCTCAGGAAAGGGGTGAGGTCAATATTAGGCAGTCTAAGGTTAAAGTTTTTGTTGTTTGGGGAAGAAACTATAGAGTCAGGTAGAGTATTCCAGACATTAACCACTTTGTTGCTGAAATCGTATTTCCTGCAATCAAGTTTGGTGCGGTTAATCTTGAGTTTGTATCTATTATGTGCTCTTGTGTTGTTATGGTTGAAGCTGAAGTATTCATTGACAGGTAAGTCATTGCAATGTATGATTTTATATACCATACTTAGATCAGACCGAAGACGACGTAATTCAAGGTTTTCTAGGTCTAGAAATTCACATCTGGTGGCATAAGGTATTCTACAAGTAGAGGAGTGGAGAACTCTTCTTGTGAAATATTTCTGAATTTTCTCAACTGTGTTAATATCAGATACATAATGTGGGTTCCAGACTGATGAGCTGTATTTGAGTATTAGTCTAGCAAATGTTTTGTATGCTCTAATTAGTAGTGTGATATTACCAGAGAAAAAGATACGTAGGATTAGGTTAACTCTTAATGCCTTTTTAGCTATGTAGTTACAGTGGGCTCTAGCACTTAGATCATTAGAGATGAGTATTCCAAGATCCTTTACAGACCTTGGATCATCAACAAGGTCTTGACTATTCAGCTTGTATTTTATTTTCTGATTTTTTTTGCCAATATGTAAGACAGAGCATTTATTTGTTGAGATTTGAAGTTGCCATTTGTTTGACAATTCTGATACATAGTCAAGATCTTTTTGAAGGATAGCAGTATTGTCTGTGGTATTGAATATTACATCATCAGTGAAGAGAATGCAGTTGCTCTTAATATGATCACAGAGGTCATTTATGTAGAATATGAAGAGGATTGGTCCTAGAATACTGCCTTGGGGGACACCACTATTGACAGGTACAGAATTTGATAGGACACTCCCAATTTTGACCATTTATTGTCTGTTTGACAGGAATGCTTTTATCCAGTTATGCAGTTGTCCAGAGATACAATAAGATTTTAGTTTTTGGAGTAGTTTGTCGTGTACCACTGAATCAAAGGCTTTACAGAAGTCTATGTAGATCGCGTCTATTGTTTTGCCCTGATCGAGTTGTGTAGTCCATATGTTTTTGCAGTGTAAGAGTTGCAGATTACAGGATAGTTTTTTTCCTGAAATCAAATTGTTTATTAGAGTAGGTTGTATGTCTCTAAGTGGAGGATAATGGATGGGTTAATAATTGATTCCATGACTTTACAGGTGACGCAGCATAAGGAAATTGGTCTGTAATTTTCAACTAGACTGGGGTCTCCCTTTTTGAAGATGGGGATGACTGTGGCTTGTGACCATAGGTTAGGCAAGGAGCCTAACCTATTGTTGGCTTTAATAGTGTCGTCATTGCAGTCTTTACCATTAGGTCCTCTCAAGGGTTGGGATGGACCTTGAGTCTTTTAGTTTGTTGTTTACAAAATTGTAAAAAGCACAGGTGGAATTGGTACATAGGTTTTCCTTTTGTTTAATGTGATAATTGATGCATTCAGTCTTTATCTGGTGGCATAAATTTTTGTATCAGTTTTTGAAGCTGGCAACGTGACCAGATTTGTTTTTCCGCCAGAGTGATCTCTTTTTGGATTGAAGTTTCCTTATTGTTATGAGTAATCTGGGTTTTTTTTTGGGGGGGGGGGTGGAGTTGTTTTTTGGGGGGTGGAGTTGTTACATATAGTTTGATAACTCTTTTGACTTCAAGTAAAATATGTTGTAATGGTCTTCAACAGTATTGCATCCAGTGAATAGAGATTGCCAATCAAAGGATGAGAGATTGTTGTCTATAAGATCATAGTTGCTTTTTTTGAAGTTATAATTGGGGATTACGTCATTGTGGTGATTTTTGTGTGGGCATATGTTGAGGCAAAAGTCAATCATATTGTGGTCACTGTTGGAAAAGGGTTCTTTAGTTTGTATTCCATAAACTAAATTCAAATTATTGCAGAATCTAAGATCGAGGCAGTTGTTAAGTCTAGTATTGTTGGTTACTAGTTGTTCCAGTCCCAGATTTGTAACAGCATTGTAGAACATTGCATGTATGGGTTCAGTTGTACATTCATTTAGGGTCCAGTTAATATGAGGTAGATTGAAGTCACCAAGAAAGATAAAAGCATGTGAGCAGGATGTTGCCCATGTTAGTAGTGAATTTAGCCTGTTTACATGTTCAATGTCATAATCAAGTGCTCTGTAACATAGTAAGAATTGAAATGTGATATTTAAGGATAGTTCACAGATGATGGTCTCAGGAAGAGCAAGCTCCTGGGTAACTTGGATGTTTATAAATCCAATCTGTCAAGATTGCATGCGCCTACACTCAAACTTGTATGTCAATACTAGTAAAGATAAAGACACTCAAATAGCTAACCCTAACCCATATCTGCACAGTCTAATTTAGAAACATTAGATTATTAATAACTATCTGTAGTGATAGATAGTACATTTGATGTACATTTAGATGTCCATTCAAGCAACTTAAAGCAAAGTAAGAAAAAAAAGGTTTCTTGTCTATAACAATAACAGGACACCAGTGTGAACCATTGCCTGCTCTCTGTCCTTAGTAAGGGCAGAAGAAAGATGTATGATTTGAACTTCGGGTATTATATATACAAGTTTTGGAACTTACAGTTTGTAGTAGCAGGTATTCTTTGTTATGAAACTGTCTGCCGTGATCTACCTTATTGTGACTGTGGTATTCTTTCTGACTACAGGTTTTCTGGTTCAAGTATCATACTTATTTATTTATTTGTTTAGTTTAGTTTGTCAAACATGTATGAGAAAACAAGTATAAGTGTGAACATAACATACTGTATAAACAGGTATAAGTATATACATAATAAATATGTACAAATAAATGGGAACAGTAGGACAGGAATGGTAGGCACGCTGGTGCACTTATACATGCCCCCTTATAGACCTCTTAGGAATGGAGTGAGGTCCATGTTTAAGGTTAAATTTCATGGGTTTGAGGATGTAACAACAGAGTCAGGTAGTGAGTTACAGGCATTAACCACTCTGTTGCTGAAGTTGTATTTTCTGCAATCAAGTTTGAAATGATTTACTTTGAGTTTGTATCTATTGTTTGCCATGTATTATTGTGGTTGAAGCTGAAGTAGTCATTTACAGGTAGGACTTGGAGAAGCCTACCAGATGCATTCAAAAAAAAATAGATAAAACAGACTTAAAAATAATAAAGCTCTCAAAAAACCTTACATTTGATTTATTCTATAGACAAGGGAAGTCTTTCTGAATAAAGTCAAGTATGTAATAAATGGTCAAGTATATAAACTTAGGATGAAAAACAATCCCATCTACCAAGTGCTTCCATCAGTCAGAAAAAGTACATTAACCTTTCCCTAACATTGGAAAATAAAAATATATCTATGTGAAAAAGCTGGTATCAGACATGAAACATTCTTTATAAAGCACTCTCAAAACACTACACTGCTTATTACCAGTAGCATTCAATATTTTCAGTAACACAGTCTTAAAAGGGTTGACTCATCTAAATCCAACTTGTATCAGTACTCTTTAGCATCACTAAATTGCCTTCCTCAGAATGCCTGCATGGCCCACCCTTCAAAGTAGCAGACCAAGCAGATAAAGACAAATGAAAGAGACTTGAGTTGAAAAGTCATCACTGGAAGTTCTTTTTCAAACTAACAAGCAAGGAAGTTTTGCTTTTAACATAAACACTGACTACATTCTTATTCAACCTCCTTCCATTTGAAGGAAAGTAAAATACTCTTCTTCATCCTTTTTCTCATATCAATCTTGGAATGAAGGTTAGGCTGAGTATGAATAATTGCATCAAAATTGCATAGCAAAGATGAGAGCAAGTGGTGAATAGTGCAAATTAACCTTGCCTCAGCCCAATCTTCCCCAATTGCTGCTTCTTATATTCATTTGGAGTCTGCATTTCAGAATTTCCAGCCAATATATCTGAAGAGAATAAAGTTATGGATAAAGGACAAACATTCTAAATACAAGTATCACTTGGATGTACAAGTCAGGATTATATCTCAGGATATAATGCTGTATGCATTTATCTAGGAATGAATCCATTTGAATTTGACAGAACGTTTTTCCTGAATGAAAACACCCGGTGACATTTTTTATAAGTTCTCCTGTTTTCTTTCTCTCTCCCACAACTGATCCTACTCAAAGAATAGCAGGTCTGTGGTCATTCAGATAATACTTCTATAATTTTTACACCTTGTCCTACTTTTCCTCAAAAGCCTGTGGCTACTTACATAGAAATACCTCATAATTATGGGTCTTAATTATTATATGTGACTCAATAATTATCATCCAGCGTGATTGGAGCTGCTGTCTCCCTATATATACTGGTGGGGAGGTTGGCTGTTTGTCATTTCTTGATTGGTTGATGGAGTTGATGTTTGCAGATTGGCTGGCTTTTTCATAAGAACATGTGTGGCTGAGGTATTGACTGTGTGTCTATCAGCCTCCTGTGTTGTAACGACCTGGGTAATGGGCTGTGTGATGACCTTCTGAGTTCTATTGTTTTGACATCCTGGGTCTTGTGCTGTAATCTCCTGGATTGTTGGCTGTGTTGCAACATCCTGAGATTTTGTGGTGTAACCTCCTAAATTCTGTGATGTGATATCCTGAGCAGGTAGCTGTGATGTGATGTTCCGGGTTTTGGTTTGGCTCCGAGTTTGAGGCCTGGATATGTGTTCATGGCATGTGTCCATTTGCTTGATTTGTGTGTGGCAGCTGGTGATGCAGCCATGGTCTGGTTTTTGAACAGTTGTTGTCTTTCATCTATGGGATGGTTCAGGGTTTTAATCTCATAAGGGAGAATGGTGGTGGTGTCATGTGTTGTTTTGGGTCTGGTGTTGGTTTTCATGGCTGGGACTCATTTGTTGATAAGGGCTAGTTTTCAGATGTCTAGTAGGTGGGAGGTATCATCCCGTTTATTCATGTTATGGGGGTGTTTCTCTATTTCAATGGCTTACCTGATTATTCTCTTGTTGAAGGGTTCAGTATTGGAGATTAATTTGGTTCCCTCAAAATTAATTTCATGTCCTGTGGCTTTAAGGTGCTGGAAAAGGGAGGAAGTATTTTCTTCTTTTCTGACTGCGTTTTTGTATTCTGTGATGCGTGCATTTATTCTCCTGTTGGTTTGTCCAATGTATGTGGCTGGGGAATTGTTGCATGGTATTTCATAAACTCCTTGGTTTTCTAGCTGGATCTTGTCTTTGGGGTCTCTTCGGATGTTGGCTATTTTTTGGTCAGTGCCGAAGGCTATCCTGATCTTGTGTTTGTGGAGAATTTTGCTGATTTTATCTGTGGTGCCTTTGATATAGGGGAGGAGGGCGATACCGTTGTCCTGTTCTGTGTCTTGGTTTCTGGGGGGTGTCTCACTTAGGATTAGGTTGGTAATTGTGCTTCTTTGGAATCCATTGGAAATTAATATGATTATGAGGGTGTGTAATTTTATTCTCAGGTGGTCTTTTTCAGTTAGGCATTTGTTTCTGGAGATGAAGGTCTTGGCTACAGAGTTGATTTGTGCAGGGTGGAGATGTGATTGTGCATTTAAGTAGTGGTTGGTGTGTATTTTCTTCTAGTGGATGGTGTGTCCTAGGGAGCCATTGGGTTTTTTGTAAATTAGGATGTCCAGGAAGGGAAGTTGGTTGCTGGCTTCTGTTTCCATGGTGAATTGTATTTTGGGGTGTAGGCTATTGAGGTGTGTGAGGAAGTTGTCCAGTTTTCCTTTCCCGTGTGGCCAAATTACAAAAATGTCATCTACATATCTAAGCCAGAGTTTGTGTTTGTGTTTGGATTTGTCTAGAGCATAGGTTTCAAAGTGTTCCATGTATAGGTTAGCGATGACGGGTGAGAGGAGTGATCCCATAGGTGCTCCTTCTATCTGTTTGTATCTTGGTCCATTGTAGATGAAGTATGTGTTGGTTAGTCAGTGATTGGTCAGATCTAGGATGTGCTTAGGGGGTTGTATTTGTTTTGGATGGCTGTGAAAGCTTCTTTAATAGGTACTTGGGTGAAGAGGGACATGACATCAAAGCTCACGAGTAGGTCACCAGGTTGTTTCTTTATTGTTTCTATGAAATGGAAGGAGTTTTGTATGTGTGAGGTGATGGAGGGCTGGAGTTGTTTGGCGAAAAATTTGGCAAGATTCTGTAGAGGTAAGCCTATAGAGCTGACTATGGGTGTTCAGGGTTTCACTTTTTAATGTATACTAGTCTATTCACAGAAAAAAGTGATAATAAAGGTCATCTTATCTTATCACTGATGCTGTGAATGTCTTATCCCATGTCCGGAGGTTGTGATAGGTGAATGGGGAACCACAGGTTTCAGTTTAGTCCTGACACAACTGAGTGGTTTTGAGTTTTGCAAGCCACTGGTTCCAGAACTGGGCCAGCTTTTTTCATTGTCCCAGATTTAGACCTAATGAATCTGGAAGTTCTCCTAGATTCATGACTCCTGCTGAATGAGCAGGTGATCAGTTGTGGCTAGGAGAGTCTTCATGCAGCTTTTTCTTGTGCAACAATTGCATTCATTCCTGGATTGGCAGCTCATGCTTACAGTTTTTCTTGTTCTAGTCACCTCAAATTGTACTATTGCAAAGCACTGTACATGGGGCTGCCCTTGAAAAATATTCAGAAACTTCAGATGGCAGAGAATATAGTGACATGGGCAAATATGTGTGCCCTTAGAACAGTGCATGTTACACCTCTGCTCTGTAAGCTGCACTGATTGACAGTTTGAACCTGAATACTTTGCAGCAAATGTTAGATTATATGATGTGATGAGGATCATGGATATAAAAAGTAATCTTATCAAAGACAAAGTGTTTATCTCTGATAAAGAAAATAGAATGAACAATTGCAAACCCTACACAAAGACAGCAAACTAGAGCAAGTATGTGAATCTATGTCACTTGACAAAAATTTTATGAAAGATCAGACCTATTTAAGGTATGCAAATAAGGGTAGAAAAGCAATGGGTAATACTACTATGTGCTCAACACAAAGAGTTATCCTTGTGTTGTGCTAGGAGTAGTAGTGACAACATATTTGAAAGGTGCTAAATTGGGAAACCTGACTTGTAGAGTCATGCGAACTGCTGGCTTGCAGAAACTGTAGATTAGCCCAGCAGTTAGTCAGTTTTGTTTAACTTTATACTTAGTGTCAGAAATAACATTTATATACTGTATATTCTTAAAACTTAACATTTATAAGATCACTGTAACTTGTAAATATACAACAGTAAATTTCTAGTTCCAGGATAATTTCTTGGCAAAGAGATGACATATGTCATGTTGCACTGCCCACATTTCTCAGAAAAGAGTCAGGTATTTATCATAAATCAATGAAAAACTGCAAAAATCTAAATCACTTATAAAAAGTGATGTTCTAGAAGTCATTCCCTTCTAATTGCAGACACCAAAGTGCAGTGGCTATCTTTATTTCCAATTAGCAAGATTAAAACATTGTGACTAAGAAGTTAACCTTTGGTTAAATGCTGTTTCCTTTTCATTCCCAGAGCCAGTAAGTATTTTTATAGTTCTTAGGAAAGAGGAGTTGGACTCTTGCTGATAATTGCAATGGAAAAGGGAGCAAAACAACAGAAAAACTGTGTGATTCAATGTAAACCTGAAGAGTAGCTACTTTCCATAGTTTTTCTTTAATATGTAGATGGACTTGCACCAGGCAACTTAAGCCTCCAAAACATGACTACTCTGCAATGGAGGTCATATTCAGAGAGTCAGTTTTATCTGAGCCATGATGGCACAATGGTTAGAGTGCAGTACTACAGTCTACTTCTGCTTATTACTGCTGATTGCCAGCAGTTCAGCAGTTCAAATTCCACTGGCTCAAGGTTGACTCAGCCTTCCATCCTCCTGAAAATGAGGACCCAGATTGTTGGGGGCAATATGTTGACTTTGTAAAACCATTTAGAGAGGGCTGTAAAAGTACTATGAAACAGTATGTAAGTCTAAGTGCTATTGCTATCTTTGCTGAAGATGGAGAAGAAACTTGATGTCAGTAAGTTCTAGTCAGTTTGTAATTATATTCCATCTCTATACAGATTTCTGGGTACTTTGCCAAAAATAAAACAAAGGTAGATATCATTTATCATTGCCTCACGAGAGACAAATGACACATTATTCTTAAAAGATTGCATGTTTTACAAGCTTTCTCTCACCAGAAGAAAGAACAAAAAAAAATCCTTTAAACAATGGAGAGTTCCTACCTCCTTCCTGATCATGGAATGAATATTTTCCATCATCTCCTGGGAAATTGTTACTTTCTCACAGATCATCTCAATGTTTTAAATTTCCTCGTCCTGTTTATACTTGACGAAAGAAATTAAAATGGAAAGTTTTTCTACTTATAGCCAATGAATTTTATAAACAGCTGTTATTCCTCTCCATTCATAAGAATATTCCACATTTTTGTTAGGAAGATGAAATACTGTGCAAGTCATAATATTTTTAAAGTCACCATGTACTCTAATTAAATGATTAAAAAAATATCGATTTCTAAATAGATTGTCATATTTATCTGTTACTTCACAATATTGTGGCATGCCATCGTAAAAGTTAAGAAATACATTATGACATGAAGCTTTTACCAAAAAAAAAACAAACCCACCCCTAATTCCTGTCCATGAAAGCTTCTGTCAAGTATATGTTTCATCTTTATGGCTTTTTAATTTAAAAAGGATTCTTTGTTCTTAAGACTGAATGGATCAGCACATGAGAAGACACTTATTAGGAGTAAAATGCAGCTGCGGTTTAACATGATTAAGAGCTAAACATTATGCACCTTGGCATTTACCATACCACGTATCACTAGAATATCAGCATTTTATTGCATTTAGCAGCCATAATATATCCCAAATTGGATAGAATTCATGAGACAGAAAGCCATTCCTGGATGAATGAAACTAGCATCCTTGCAAAGAATTTTGAAGAGCTTCAACCACAATCTTACAGAGTCACTGAGAAAGCATTGTATTTGTACATAGGAATGATTCCCTCTCAACAAAGATAACCATTAATGTTCAATTTCCAAACCAGCTTTATTTCAACCAACATCTAGTCAATTATTATTTTCATAACTGTGCTTACATAGGAAAAATCAACATGTCTCCATGCATTTTTCCATGTATTTCTTATTTTATAGTTATGCTCACTGGAAAACCACAGGATTGCATATATTTTACTACCCAGGCATGCAGTGCTTGTATTTATGACTCCCTTTCTACTTCTCTCTCTCATTTTACAGTGTGGTTTTTGCCAACTGGCCCTGCTGGATATTTATCAGATTGGGATAATGTCATCTGGAAACATAAGCCCTTATTCCTGTTACAGACCCCAGAATGCCCTGCTTGAAGAAGTCATGGCAGCAGCATCCATATTGCCTTAAAGAGTCAGGTGGGAGAAGTTTCAATTTCTTTTGGCTTTTAAATGATTTGGTAGTTAGTCTGTTTTATTCTTTTTGCTGCTTAATATTTTAAGCATTCGTTCATATTTTAAGTATTTAAGTAAATACTTAAAGACAAGACAAATTCCTTGTGTGTCCAATCACACTTGGCCAATAAAGAATTCTATTCTATTCTATTCTATTCTTTTGACTTTTTCACATGGCATTGGTACAAGTTCTCTGATTCCCTGAAAGGTTGGAAAAGATGACATAGTGATGTACAAACCTTAGATATTTGCTGTACCGGTAGAGAGCTGTTCCTATCAGATATACAAATTATAAAAATAGTCCTTGACTGACCAGTTAGTGATTATTCAAGATCCTCTCCAAAAGCTTCTTATAACTCAATTTCAAAGTAATGACAGTCGCACCTCACCCACCCCATGATAATATGATTGCTTGATAGCCTGTTCACTTTTACCACCATTTGCAGCATCCCACAATTAAAACAAGTATGTTTTTTAAAAATAATTTTACCACTTTCCAGCAAAAATACCCATTGTGTAAAACTGATTCACTTAACTGCTGTAGCATTTGCTTAACAAACAGCATAAAAATTGTTGTAAAATTGAGTCTGGCCACATGGTGGTTGGTTTAACAACTGTAATTAAAGCTGTAATTCTAGGCTTAATTCTAGGCTTAATCTGTCAAAGATTACTTATAAATAAACATTTGCCATATTCTTAAACTCACATTACATCAATCCCTCTTTTTAGAAAGCCCTATGCTTTTTGCCAACCTTGATGACCAAAAAAAAAGACCTCCAGATCTCTAATCAACCTTTGGTATAGAAATACCCACATCTAGATCTGCCATTAACAGGCAATCTGCCTGACAAAACTAAGTAGGTCTGACATAATTGGAGAATTTTAAAAAATTGTTTTATGGTTGGCACTGTGAAGCTGGGGGGACAAAGTTTCCATAAATACTTTAATAAAGAAGAGCCTTACTAGCCATTAGTTGATTATATGGTTAAAGCAGAAGTCTCAAAACCCATAGCTCCCCAAATTATTTTTATAGACCACAAGATGCTGAAGATGCTGTCTAGGAAAGCTGGGATGCTTAGCACCAGAGGCATACAAGCTGGGGTTCAGAAAACATGCCAGGTTTAGGTAGCCTCATCTCAACCCAACAAAGTGACTCACCAGACAGCAGCATTTCCGGCAAGTTAGGCTAGCTGAACCAAGACCTCATGCACCAATGCAGTACCACCCACTGGAAATCTCCACCCATTGTCATATTTTATGGCACTCCTTCTGAGACAGAGATGAACTCCTTCAACATGAGCATTGAGAAGGCCATGTGAGGTATGGCCAATAAAGATGTGCCAGAAAGCTGAGACCTCCCAAGGGAAAGATTAGAAAGCCAAGGAGAAAGGCAGGTCTGCCTGCCCTACCCATAAGGATCTCTCTACTTGGCAAGAAATGGGAAAGACAACATGAAAGGTTTTCCTGTTAGGGAAGGAGGGAGGGAGGGAACACAAACATGAAAAAAGTAAGGTCTCTTTGCAGGGTTTAAACAGCTCTGGAATGGGTTTCTGAGCTTGCATTATCCTCGAAAGTATCTTGAAAATTATTACATACAAAGCTAGTAATAAAACCAAACATTAATTAATGAAAAGCACTGTCAACTTAGTGTTCAAAAAAATGGCTGTTTTGTAATAACCTTTTTATTTTAATTAATGTTTATATTCAACAATATAATGCTCTTTATTTTTGACGTACTAGAGACTCTTTGAAATAATGTATAAAAAGACTTTGAGAGCCACATCACTGAACTAGCCTCATGGGGCACTCATGATCATTTAGGTTAAAGACATCTGGCTCTTCTGAATTAACCTGGAGGCTAAAACATACAACGAACAGTTGCAGGAGCTGGACTTGACTAGTCTAGTAAAGAGAAGGACCAGGGGAGACATGATAGCAGTCTTCCAATATTTGAGGGGCTGCCACAGGGAGGAAGGAGGTCAAGCTATTTTCTAAAGCACCTGTAGGCCAGACAAGGAATAATGGATGGAAACTGAACAAGGAGAGATTTAACCTGGAAATAAGGAGAAACTTTCTGACAGTGAGAACAATCAATCAATGGAACAGCTTGCCTTCAGAAGTTGTGGGAATGCCATCACTTGAGACTTTCAAGAAGAGATTGGACTGCCATTTGTCAAAAATGGTGTAGGGTCTCCCACTTGGGTAGGGGGTTAGATTACCTACAAGGTCCCTTCCAACTCAGATTATCTGTTAAATCTGTTAAATCGGTTAAAACCTCTTCAAAAGAACTCTCTCATAAGTAATATATTTTTATTTAATGTTTACTTGCTTGCTTGTGATTCCATTTCTTAAACATAAGAAGATTGTATATCATGACATTGTAGATAGGTTACAATTAAGGTAAATTGGAATAATGAAATAATGCAATCCCATAATTTTGTTACTCTGAGGCTAGCACATGTGCAATTTAGGTTAGTGGCTTAGGATTTCAGATGCTACTACTTCAGTCTGCGCTTACCTTCACGTGTGCCTATGATGCTGCCTGCCATTTACACGATTTGTCTTCATCATTTTAAGAAGTGCCCTTAACCAAATGGTCAAAAGAAAAGAAACACTACAAGTTCAAAAAAGAGGAGGTTCATTTCTACATTTTTCATTTTTTCTATATGCATGGAACTAGAACCAATTACCATATCTTACATATAAATTATAACTTTGAATTGTGGGAAATGGAATATTACAACCACTGCATGGCATTTATTATCCACTAATCGAGACCGAACTGTTCGGCAAACAAAACTATTTAACAAGGTAATTATAAAATATGGATCATATTGCTGCATTGCATCCTAGACATCCCATTGAATAAATGTAATGGAAAGTGCACTTGCAGGAGTAGTGGGGAAGACTTTTTCAAAAACAGTACTTTCCCAAAGCTTTCCCAGACTGAGGCCCACCTTTAGAGAGTGTGTGGTCCCAAGCTAGAAGGGAAAAGGGAGGAGACAGTCAGGGTAGCCACATCTTAGAATCTCTCAGGATATATCTAGTAGGTTAGAAGATTACAGTTTTATTTGAGCAAAGTTCTGTTCATTAAGTATAAGCAAATAAAGGATCAAACTTGACTGGATTTTGCTGTGTTGGCTAAGGTCTGACAATAAAGCACAAATTAATCATGCAGGAGGAATGCAAGACCAACCCAATTTGTTTATGAGCTTCTTAAAAGTTTCTCTTAAGCAAAATAATTCAAGACTCAACATTTTAAAATACCCTTTATTGTAAATGCCTCAATTATCTGGAATTTTCTAAACACCTCGCTCCACAATGGCATCCAGGTGGAAATGGGCTGGGGGTCAAAAAAGTCAACATGGCTCTCAGGCACCATAATTGAAACTCTGCCCCTTTTTGTTTGCATTTCATATACATAGAAAACAGCTCATACTACTTTGGTCCCCATTCTGCATTTTTTGATTACCACCCCATCTCTCAACTGGCATCATGATTACTCCAGATGTTGAACATTTCACATCAGGTAGGCATCATCTATATCAGGGCTTTCAAACCCAGAGACCAGATGAGTCACACGCTGGCCATGCCTACGCCCAGCTTAGTGAAGAGGAAAAAATTCCTGATATGTCACATGATGCTGCTGTGATGGCACAAGTTAGACACCCCTGATCTATATCCATATTTGATGCTTAACTTTGTCAAACTAATCCTGTGCAGGAAGACAGAAATATGAAACTTGGAAATTTTGTATTTGCACAGCAATGAAAGACAAGCATGAGGAATTATTTGTAAACTAGTTTCCTAAATTTTAAAATATGTACTCAAAAAACAAATTTCATATTGAAAGAAAAATGATTTCAGTTTTATTTCTTTAATGACAATATTAAACTGCTTTGCTAAATAACATGATGATTCTTTGAGCAACTAAAAAAAAGTCAACTTTCTTGAAACTATTTAATAGTAAATATTATACAGTGCTGCTAAGAAAAGCAAAGAGCCATATTTTCCATTCATATATTTAGTTTAGCATGTATTTCCTTTTAAATGTATTATTTAAAGCTATTTTCAATTATTTATACATTTACAGATAGAACATGTGCACTGAATCATAATTCCAATACCCTCATTGTAATGCAAACATCATCCATATTTTTGAAAAATCAGATGATTTCCAAGAATATGCAAAATATATTGTCACATTTGAGCAAACATTTCATAATGCAATGTACAAATCTTAAATCTTATTTACTGTGTTTGTAGAAATTGTAATTTTTAGCTATTAAAACATACTGCCATTTTCATCATCTGAAATTTATTTGCAAATGTCCCAGGAGTTTACAGCTGGGGACAAGCAAAAACTTTAGGACCCCCTTTTTCAAAAGGCACCTGGATGTTTCACTTCTCATCCAAGAAGCTTCTTCCATTTTAAAGAACTGAATTTCTGAATCAGAACTGAAGAAGCTTCTTAGATAAGAAGTGAAATGTCTTCAAGGAAAAATAAAGAAAGTCGAGTTGTCTTTTGAAAATGCACCTTTGAGGTAACCATAATCTAGATGACTGAGAATCTCCATAGACATTTAAATGTTGGGATCTTCATCAAAGCAAGTCTGTCATACTATGTTGACATGAAGTTATTTTCCATTCAGAAGTCTGACAGCCCACAGGTAGAAACTGTTCTTCAGCCTGTTGGTGTGGCTAGCTATGCTGCTATATCTCCTACCTGATGGTAGGAGAGTGAAGAAGTGCCGACTGAGGTGTGAGTCATCCCTGAGAATTTTCCTCACTCTTCATCCCTAGCAATGTCACTTAGTGGTATCAGGGAACAGCCCACAATATTTTTTGCTATACTCACCACTCACTGTAATGCCTTCCTATCTGCAGCTGTCAAGACAGCATACCACACCTTAATGCAATATGTGAGAACGCTTTCTATTGTGGACCAGTAAAAGAGGGTCATCAGTCATTGTTCCACTTTATTCTTTCACAAGACCGTAAGGAAATGGAATCTCTGTTGGGCCTTTCTGGCCACCTGGGTTGTGTTGATTTTCCAGATGAGATCTTCACTGAGGGAGACTCCCAGGAATTTAAAGGAGGAAACTCTCTCTACACATCCCCTCAATGTAAAGTGGAGTGGGTTCCTCTCTCTTCTTCCAGAAGTCTAACACCATCTCCTTTGTCTTGCTGATGTTTAGGTGCAGGATGTTTTCTAGGCACCATGAGGATAATTTTTGAACCTCCCCCCTATATGCTGTTTCATCTCCACCTATAATAAGATCCAATACAGTATAATCATCTGCAAAGTTAATGATCACAGTAGATGGGTCAGATGATACACAATCATGTGTGTACAGTGAGTACACAGCCCTGTGGGAGCCAGTTCTAAGCTTCAGGAAGGTGAATATGACAGACCCAGACCTCACTGTTTGTGATCGGTCCCTCAGAAAGTCTTTGATCCAGTCACAGATGGAAGAGGGAAAATCCAAGTCAGTCAGTCTTTCAGGCATTTCAGACAAATGGATGTCCAATCTGTACTTAAAAACCTCCAGTGTTGGAATATCCACAATTTCTTCAGGCAAGTCATTCACTGATTAATTGTTTTAAATATCAGAAAATTGGAACACTGCCATCATGTCACCCCTAGTCCTTCTTTCCATTAAACTAGACATACCGTATATACTCGAGTATAAGTCGAGTTTTTCAGCCCATTTTTTGTGCTGAAAAAACCGCCCTCGACTTATACTCGAGTCAGATTCCCCTCTGAAAAAAAAATGGTGTGGAGCTCCGAAGCTGGGCAGCCGCTTCCCTGCTTCCGTGTTTCCTTTGCAACTTTTAAGCATGGGAGGGGGAGGCTTTTCTGAGCTCTAGGCTGAAAAAGCAACGCGAGCCGAGGTCGCTCAGTTTCATTTCCTCAGCTCCAGCTGCTTTCAGTCCACTCGGGAGGAGGGGGAGGGGGAGGAGGAGGGGGAGGCTTTTCTGAGTTTTAGGCTGAAAAAGCAACGCGAGCTGAGGTCGCTCCACTCAGTTTCATTTCCTCAGCTCCAGCTGCTTTCAGTCCACTCGGGAGGAGGGGGAGGGGGAGGGGGAGGCTTTTCTGAGCTTTAGGCTGAAAAAGCAACGCGAGCCGAGGTCGCTCCACTCAGTTTCATTTCCTCAGCTCCAGCTGCTTTCAGTCCACTCGGGAGGAGGGGGAGGAGGGGGGGGAGAGAGAGAGAGAGATATCATAAGAACGGCTCTTGGTTTTTTCTTGCAAGGGAGAGAGTGACTCCTGCCTACCACTGTCATCATCATCATCTTTTGCGTTAGTGAATCAATCAAACCTTTCATGATAGTGAGATCGTTTCCCAAATTTCCCTTAAATCAGGGAAGAAATCAGAAACAAACCTTTGGGCTGAGAATAAGCTTGTTCCTATGATGCCATTTTTGTTCACTTCAGTGTGAAAAGTGTGAAAAAACACACTTCTTTTTCTTCATCTTCTTATTCCCTATTTACTGGTCTCTTTCAAAGAGGAAATTGTGAACATCAAACTTATTCTCAACTGTCCTAGTGAAAGTTTTTATTGGCATCTATTTTTATTTTTGAAATTTACCAGTAGCTGCTGCATTTCCCACCCTCGACTTATACTCGAGTCAATAAGTTTTCCCAGTTTTTTGTGGTAAAATTGGGTGTCTCGACTTATATTCGGGTCGACTTATACTCGAGTATATACGGTACTCCAATTCTATTTCCTATTTTATATGTTCTAAATTTAAATTAAAACCATGCTGATCTCATTTTAATGGAGGAGCACCTTTGTCCACTGTCCAACTGAACATACAGGAATAGAAATGTGTTTACCATACTGAAAACCTTCATGAGAAATGTTTCTCTTTAGCAAACTATATTGTTATAGTGATAAAATTAGCTAGTGTTAAACTGATGATGTTCATTTGGCTGCAAATACCAAGCTTAATCAATAAAGGAAAGTTGTATGTTTCTATTTACATTTTATTTGAAACAATTATGTTCTAGTATTCCTATAACACTCTGTTCTTTAAAAATATGTACTTCATTGCTATGCCAAAAATAAAGGGTTGGGGGGAATCAACCATACATA
Source organism: Hydrophis major (assembly GCA_033807585.1). Classification (NCBI taxonomy): domain Eukaryota; kingdom Metazoa; phylum Chordata; class Lepidosauria; order Squamata; family Elapidae; genus Hydrophis; species Hydrophis major. The sequence continues at coordinate 230,521,256 of CM066330.1, forward strand.
TGTTTCTATCATAGAAACATTCTTATATGAAGGTCTAGTTTCTTAGCAAGTTTATATAAGGACAACTAACTATTCAAAAGCTGTTTGCTGACTTCTAATTTCTCCAAGTCTGGTAACTGGAAGCCTGTGGGGTTAATTCTATGCCAGAAAAGAAAAAACTCATTTCTGAGCTTCTCACCTCTTTTTGGGTAGTATCTGCCATGTTCCAATTTCTTCTAATGTTCACTTATGTTCCCATTTTATTTTGGCATAAAATACAAATAGGAAACATGCTCTTGCAAACAGTTCAAAAATCTAGCATACAGATAAAATCCCAAGTAACTCAGTAAAAACAATGTTAGAAATATTCTAACATAAAATACATTGACAGAAAGTTAATAACATCTAGTAAATTGGAAGAAATAAGCAAGGTTTTCGTGTGGTATTAACAATAGTTAGGGAATGAGTCATTCCATAGAGCTTGTACAAAGTAATTAAAGATTCTGGGTTGAAAATACAATATTTGATTATCTGTGCATTCAATTCAAAAAACACTGCCGCATAGGGTGGGTTTCACTAATTTTAATGCAGCAAAGCAGCTAGGCTACTATTTAAAAAGAGAAGAACATCTTAGATTCATTGTGAATATGCCAATAGAGGAAGCTTAAATTTTAAGACTAATCTTTGGTGAAGGCTCCACAGATTTCATTAAGTTTTTGAACAATCCTGTACTATATAAATTCATTTTCAATAGAGCATTAGAATATAATTTACAATGCATGTTACCTCAGAACAATAAGATTAAAAAAAAAGATGGCCCCATATGAAATTTAACAATGATCAGCATATCCACAAGCTTGCCTAGGCTTGGAGGTTAAGCAGGATGGAATGTGATTAGTATTTAGCAGGGGGTGTAGAGAAGATGATCAAGAAAATGGGGCAGATGCATCCATGAACATTGACTTGTCTCAAAAAAAGAAACTTGATTTTATATACCCTACAAAGCCTTAAGCATCTCAGGATAGGATTTTAAGGAAATCTTTCTCCTTTTTTCAATCTTTAAGATCATTCTCTCATTAAGGATTTTTTTTCCCAAAGAAACATTAGATGCTGCCAACTTCCATGTAGTGGTAACCCAGCCCACCCAAAATAAATCTTTTTAACCATTGTCCCCATCCTGTGGGATACTTTTCCTCACTATATAAAAAAGCAGAGTTGTGAAATCTTCTCACTTTACTTCTCACTTTTCTTTCTATGGAACCTTCCATTGATTTTATCAGTATTTAACACACACACACACACACACACACACATTATATATATATATATATATATATATATATATATATATATATATATATATATATATATATATATATATATATATATTAATTGTTTTATTAAAACAATTTAAGAATGCCATGTGTGACTTGTACACTACTGAAATATTACTTTAATAATAAGCAGATGACATGTAATTAAAGTAAATACATCAAAGATTATTAAAATACAAAAACAGTGCTGGAACTCAATGCCAACTATATAACAAGCATAAGTCTCAAGTAGATGGCAGATCTCTAGAACAGGACTTGTTGTGTATGTATATAAGTAATAAAGTGTGAGCTTGGAGTAGGTGTGGGGTTCTGGCCCTGCACTTCTGATTGGCTGTTAAGCGGCTGTACCGGATTGGCCCGTTCCGAGGAATCCGATTGGCCCTTAACAGAGAGTTCCTATTGGTCATAAAAGCTAGCGTTCCTAGCCTGTTATTGGTTAAAACGTTACAAGGGTTGCCTATATAAGGCGAGGGTTACTGTTGTTTTATTGAGAAGTCACTATGTAAATAAAGAGCTGAAGTTCACCGTTCAGAGGCTTGTCTCCATTCCTCCTCACCCATTCTCAAACTTAACACTGGTGATGAGGATGGGATTTGGAGACATCTGAACCAACAAAACTTTGAAGAACACTGAGCACGTGACAGACGACACCAACAACGGAACCATGTCCGGCGGCATCGTACCACCCGCTCCATTCGATCCAACCCAAGAGGACTGGGAGTCCTACATGGATCGCTTCCAAATGTTCCTAGAGACGAACAATTTGAAGGAACGCCACACCAGGAAAGAAGCAGGCGGTGTTCCTAACGCATTGCGGTCCAACTGTATTTAAGATGGCTAAAGCACTAGCCAAACCCCGAGAAGCAAAGTCGATGGATTGGAACGACCTCGAACCTCTCCTGCGAGGTCACTACGCCCCAACTGTGCCTACGCTGGTGAGATGGTACGAGTTTTTCCAGAGGAACCAGCGAAAGGGAGAAAGCGTGGCCGACTTCATAGTAGACCTCTGAGGCCTCTGCGAATTCGCCGATTTAGAAGAGGCACTACGAGATCGCTTAGTCCTGGGATTAGATGCACCAGGCGTGCAAAGCAAGCTGATGGCAAAAGGAGACATCAGCCTTGCCAATGCCATCGCCGAAGCCACGGCAGCAAAGGCGACCAAGAAGTCGGCTGCACAACTACAGCAGAACCGCACTCTGGTACCACCACCGGTCAGTGAAATCTCACCTAGTTCAGAAGGGCAGCTGGCAACAACGCACCACGAGGACCTCTCTTCATTGTCAGACAGCGATGAAGAAGGGGTCCATCGACTACGGTCCGACTGGGACCCTCACCCGAAGCCCTTACGTTCTTGTGCTGGTTGTGGAGCCAACCATGCCAGATCCGAATGCAAATTCCGCGACGCACTCTGCCATGAGTGCGGGAAACGAGGTCACATCGGACAGGTCTGCCGCAGCTTGCCAGAACCCAGCCAGGCCTCAAAAGGCACTAACTATCACCAATCGACAGGAAACCGTCCTGTAAGGTGAGAACCAGTAAACCGCTCCTACAGAAATCGAGCTTTGCAGAGAGAAGAGGCTCACCATACTATCACTATCGGTCTTGCCTCAACCTTGGACACTAAGAAAATTCGAGTCACAGTAGCCATCGAAAACCAGCCTTGCCTCATGGAAGTTGACTCGGGATCGTACCTCTCAATGGTGTCGTGGAAGACACTCAAGCAACTCATCCCCACAATTCAACGCCAAGATCTACGGTTCCAACACCTCATCCTCAAGGACTACCAGGGGAATCGAATCCCCATCATCGGGTCCTGCCAAGTCCGAGTCTCCTTCAAGAAGCACACAGCGTACTTACCTTTAACGGTCATCGATAGGGATAGGCCTAGCCTACTGGGCCTCCAATGGTTCGCGCCACTCGGCATTGAGGTAGCCAGCGTAAACCGAGTCGGTGGCTGTGACTGGGAGGAAGACCTTATATCTGAGTTCGGGGACGTCTTCGCAGACAGCTTAGGCAAGTACAAAGGGACCCCGATCTCATTCAGCTTAGATCCAAAAATAGCTCCCATTCGTTTGAAACCCCGTCGAGTTTGGTTCGCTTTAAAACCGAAAATCGACGAACAACTCGACAAACTGAAAGCTCAGGGGGTGTTGAAGCCCATCGATCACTCCCCTTGGAAAACCCCTATTGTAACACCCATCAAGTCAGTTGGGTCAATCCGAATTTGTGGGTACTACCGGGCCACCTTGAACCACGCCCTGCAGCAGAACGCATATCCAGTCCCAGTAGTGCAGCACCTCCTCCATTCCCTGGGGGGGCGGGAAAGTTTTTGCTAAATTGGATTTAGCTCAAGCATATCAACAATTACCAGTGGATGAAAAAACAGCACAGGCCCAAACTATTGTGATGCACCGCAGTGCCTTTAAATGTACCCGGCTGCAATTCGGAGTTAGTGTAGCCCCGGGGATCTTCCAGAGCCTTATGGAAAGGTTATTGCAAGGAATTAAGGGCATGGTCCCTTATTTTGATGATGTTTTAATAGCAGCCCCTACAAAAAATTTTTTACAAGACCAGTTAAAATTAGTCCTAAAAAAATTCCAAGAGGCCAGTCTTAGGGTTAAAAAAAACAAATGTAAATTATGTACTGACACTGTTGAGTTTCTGGGGTACCTGATTGATAGCCAGGGCATTCACCCTACCGAGAGTAAGTTAAAGGTGATCAAAAACGCTCCCAGGCCATGAAACAAGGCCGATCTCCAGGTGTTCCTAGGCCTCATCAATTTCTATAATGTATTTTTACCACACAAAGCAACCGTCGCTGAACCATTACACCGATTGTTAGATAAAAAAGCAATGTGGTTATGGGGTTACCGAGAAGAACAGGCGTTCCGAAATGTTAAAAAACTGCTCACATCTGACTCTGTACTCATGCAGTATAATGAGACCTTGCTGTTAGTTATAACCTGCGATGCATCGCCTTTTGGGGTGGGCGCCATTTTGAGCCATGTGCTGCCTAATGGGAACGAAGCCCCTGTTGCATATTTTTCAAAGACTCTCTTGAAAACAGAGCGGAACTGTGGACAAATTGATAAAGAAGCCCTCGAAATTGTCTCAGCTATGAAAAGATTTCATGAATACGTGAATGGGAGGGTTTTTACCATTGTGACTGACCACAAACCGTTGCTCGGGATAATAGCCGGGGATAAGCTGACTCCCTACATATTATCCCCTAGGATGACCCGATGGTCAGAATTTTTAGCTGCTTATAATTATTGGTTGCAATATCGGCCGGGGAAAGCCATTCCCCATGCCGATGCATTGAGCCGAGCACCGCTTCCAGAGACTCTCGACGATCCAGCACCAACGGTAACCACGTTGCAAATCGAGGCACTCAACTCGCCGCCACTAACTGCACGAATTTTCGCAGGAAAATTAGGAGGAAAATGGCGGCGCGCACAGACGCAGCGGCTTATGGCTCTCCTGTTCGGTGCTCTTTTTTGTTGTTTGTATACGTTTTTTCTGTTTATCTGTGGACTTTTGGCTCTACGATCCAATTATACTCACGACTGGACATCATAGGCATAGGAAACTGACACCAGACGTCTGTTTCGAGTGCTTTTCATCGTTTACATAACATCCCTGACGAGATAGCGAGACCAGCGGGCTCTCCGTGGATTGTTGTCGGGACTAGGAGGCGGCGCAGACGGAGGAGGGAGAGGAAGCAGAGGCGAGGCTGTAGGTCTGGTGTTATGCTAAGGCTGAGGAAACATCCATACAAGCCACCTCTCCCGAGTCTGTATCTTGCCAACGCCAGATCCCTGGTGCATAAAACGGACTATCTGAACTTACAACTCGCTGGTAATCGCTACGTTCGAGACTGCTGCGTTATGGTAATTACCGAAACTTGGTTACATCCCGGGATTCCTGACGCTAGCATGCAGCTTGCAGGTCGTACTTTTTTACGCTGGGATAGAACGAGGGACTCTGGTAAGAGTAGAGGGGGGGGGCTCTGTATGTATGTACATGAGAATTGGTGTAATAACGGGACAATTATAGATAATCACTGTTCCCCTGATCTTGAGTATATGTCTGTAAGATGTCGGCCTTTTTTTCTACCGAGAGAGCTAACTGTCGTGATTGTCACGGCGGTGTATATTCCACCCGGTGCAAACACGGATAAGGCACTCTCTCTCCTGCTGAACACCATAAATGAACAGCAACGGGTTCATCCCGATGGTGTTCACGTCATTGCAGGAGATTTTAATCAGGCCAATCTGAAAACTGTACTCCCGAAATTCTACCAGCATGTTAAGTGTGCTACGAGGGGAGGAAATACTCTGGATCACGTTTATACCAACATCAAACATGCATACAGAGCCATACCCCTCCCCCATCTTGGGCTTTCAGATCATCTCTCCCTCTTGTTACCCCCAGCCTATACCCCCCTCAGATGTAGGGGCAGGCCTATTATAAAGACTATTACGACCTGGCCGGAGGATGCACTCAGCAGACTACAAGACTGCTTTGAGCAGACAGATTGGAATACGTTTCAACATCAGGAGCTGGAAATGTATACGAGTACGGTGCTGGACTATATCAAGTTCTGTATCGGAAATGTGACTGTAGATAAAAACATCCGGGTTTTCCCAAACCAGAAACCCTGGATGACTACTCAAGTCCGCAGACTCCTCAAAGCCCGAGATGTAGCCTTCAAGTCAGGTGACAGAGTCCTGTATACAGCCGCTCGAGCCGACTTGAGGAAGGGGATCATAAAAGCCAAGATAGACCACAGGAGGAGCATAGAGCTCCATCTGTCCAGCCATAACACACGGGAGGTGTGGAAGGGCATACATGACATTACTAATTACAGGGGCTGTCATGCGACAACAGAACATCTGAGTGCAGCGTTAGCAGAGGAGCTGAATAACTTCTTTGCTCGTTTTGAAGTCCCTCAACATCATAGAGCTGTACCAGCCCTATTCCCACCTTCAACTATACCCAGCTCCACTATTCCACCCAGTACATATTCTGTGACGGAGGATGACGTCAGACGGGTGTTCTGTGCGGTGAATCCCAGGAAGGCAGCCGGTCCAGATGGAGTTCCTGGCAAGGTGCTCAAGGCATGTGCTCCCCAGCTCGCTTCCATCTTCAAAGACATCTTTAACCTCTCCTTGGCCCAGGCAGTTATACCATCTTGTCTGAAATCTGCTATAATTATTCCTGTGCCGAAGAAATCCCCCATCTCCAGCCTCAATGACTATCGTCCAGTGGCGCTTACTCCTGTAGTTATGAAGTGCTTTGAGAGGCTGGTGCTCCGGCACATCATTAATCATCTCCCCCTGGATTTCGACCCTCATCAGTTTGCCTACCGTACAAACCGGTCTACAGAGGACGCTATAGCCATAGCTCTGCACGCTGCGCTGAGCCACCTGGAGCAGCAGCAGAGCTATGTCCGGATGCTCTTTGTGGACTACAGCTCTGCCTTTAACACAATTATCCCAGGAATACTGGTTAAAAAACTGGACATATTAGGTTTGCCTTCCCTTACATGTGCCTGGATAAAAGACTTCCTAAGCGATCGGCCCCAGACTGTGAGGCTTGGCCCCCACCTCTCTTCCACTTGTACACTCAGCACTGGCTCCCCACAGGGCTGCGTGCTGAGCCCACTCCTGTACTGCCTCTACACCCACGACTGTAGTCCACGGCACGACAGCAACCTCATTGTGAAGTTTGCTGATGACACCACAGTGGTTGGACTCATTTCGAAGGGAGACGAGGCAGCTTACAGGAAGGAGGTCCTGATGTTAACAGCTTGGTGTTCGGACAACAACTTAGTTCTGAACACCAAGAAAACTAAGGAACTCATTGTGGATTTTAGGAGGCATAACACCGATTTGGCTCCCCTTTACATCGATGGAGAGCAGGTGGAGAGGATCCACACCTTCCGGTTTCTGGGTGTCATCATTGCTGATAAAATCTCTTGGACGGAAAATACCACGGCGGTCATTAAGAAGGCCCAGCAGAGACTCCATTTCCTGCGGGTGCTCAGGAAGCACAATCTGGACTCTAACCTGCTGATTACCTTCTACCGTGCGTCCATTGAAAGTCTGTTGACATACTGCATTACAGTGTGGTATGGCAACTGTACCATGGCAGACAGGAAGAGATTACAGAGGGTAGTCAAAGCAGCTCAGAAGATCATCGGCTGCCCTCTTCCCTCCCTGTCGGACATTTATTCCTCCCGCTGTCTTAGTAGAGCTGTGAACATCATAAAAGACAGCTCTCATCCTGGTTATGGACTGTTTGACCTGTTGCCCTCAGGGAGGCGTTACAGGAGCATCTGGTCAAGGACAAACCGCCTTAAAAACAGTTTTTTCCCGAAAGCCATAACTACCTTGAATTTGCACATGCACTGATTTTAAATACTGCCAGATACACTGTAAATAATTGTGAACAAATTTTGTGCAATATGATCACTATTGTTGTTGTGTTGGCGGGCATGTGCAATAATTCCTACTGGGACAGGCACAGTAGGGTATTTTTATTCTTTTATTCTTTTATTCTTTTTATTCTTTTATCATAATTTTTTTAGAGATTTTATGTATATTTCTGGTGTGTATGTTGCACTGAAGGACGAGTCGCTTAATTTCACTGTGTATGCATATGATGCAAATTGTACACGTGGATAGTGACAATAAAGGTATTCTATTCTATTCTATTCTATTCTATTCTATTCTATTCTATTCTATTCTATTCTATTCTATTCACGAGACATCGCAAGAGAAACCAAGCGCGACCACACCCTAGCACGAGTCCTGGGTTGGGTAGAACACAGATGGCCATTGGACCAAGTATCAGATGACTTCACACCATTCAAGTCTAGGAAGACTGAACTCTTCTCCCAGAAGGGCTGTATCATCTGGGGCGATAGAGTCGTTATCCCAGAGCGGCTCCGTAAAAAGTTGCTGAGAACGTTGCACGAGGGCCACCCCGGCATCGTGCGAATGAAAGTACTTGCACAAAGCTACGCATGGTGGCCGGGCATTGACAAGCAAATCAAACAGTGGGTTAAAGCTTGCCCCCGGTGCCAAGAAGTCAGCAACGCCCCACCAAAAGCCATGCCTACTGAATGGGAGACACCTCACGGACCCTGGTCCCGAATTCACCTGGATTTCGCAGGACCAACCAAGGGCCACACCTTTCTGCTTACAGTCGATGCCTACTCAAATTGGCTCGAAATTCATTGTATGACGACTACGACCTCTGAGGCAGTCATCAAGGTTCTCAACAGACTCTTTGCAACCCACGGACTACCAGACGTCCTGGTGTCCGATAACAGGCCACAATTTACTGCAGTAGTGTTCGAGCAGTATCTTGCTGATCGCGGCATCTGCCATGCACTCACCTCGCCTGTGCATCCTGCAACCAATGGCCGAGCAGAACGCATGGTCCAATTTGTGAAGAGAACCCTGTAAAAAGTAGACTACAACAACATTGACGACAAGGTCAATCAAATCCTCTTCTTGCAACACATCACCCCACATAGCATCACTGGCAAAACTCCCGCCGAACTTCTTATGGGACAAAGGCTCCGCTCCCACCTCGACCGGTTGCACCCTGCTTATGAACTGGAGAAACCACTAGGATCCAGCGGCCGCTGTCGCACCTTCCAGGTAGGAGACCTCGTGTATGCAAAGAACTTATCGGGTGACCCGTTGTGGGTAGAAGCGACAGTAGTACATGTAACCGGCCCCAGATCCTACCTTGTGCAATGCCCTGACAATAAACTTTGGAAACGACATATCGACCAATTACAGTCACAACTTGCAGCAGCCAGTCTGCAACTCCCCTATGACCAAACTCAGGGGGGGAAGTTACGGAAGATGTGGAAATCCTAGAGAACCCGCTCAAAGAAAACGACGATTTAAATGTAACTCAAGAAGCGGAACTGCAGGGAGAAACATTTGCGCTTCAGGGAATTGCGGAAAATGTGGGCAATGACTTGGAAGTGAACTCTGAACCAGAGGCAGACCCACCACCAAGCGGCGATCTACCTCAGCTGGATTGCAACCAGCCAATACAAAGGAAATCCAAAAGACTGAAAAAACAACCGTCCTGTTTAAGGGACTATGACTTGGACTAAGGAGCCAGGGGGAAGGGGTGTTGTGTATGTATATAAGTAATAAAGTGTGAGCTTGGAGTAGGTGCGGGGTTCTGGCCCTGCACTTCTGATTGGCTGTTAAGCAGCTGTACCGGATTGGCCCGTTCCGGGGAATCCGATTGGCCCTTAACAGAGAGTTCCTATTGGTCATAAAACAGGCTAGCGTTCCTAGCCTGTTATTGGTTAAAATGTTACAAGGGTTGCCTATATAAGGCGAGGGTTACTGTTGTTTTATCGAGAAGTCACTATGTAAATAAAGAGCTGAAGTTCACCGTTCAGAGGCTTGTCTCCATTCCTCCTCACCCATTCTCAAACTTAACAGGACTGTTGATGTATTAACATAAACTTGAATTATTAGAATTTCAGTAATTCTAGTTATGTGGAAATCATTTAATCTGTCAGTGTGTTCTATTTACAAAATGTTTTTTTAAAATAAAAGTGGACTTGCATATCAATTTCTGGATTAAGTAACAGCAGAAGTTCTGCCAAAAGGATTAGTTTCTTTATTTTTATTAATCTTGAGGGACATTGTTTATACTTCCTGTTCTTTAAGAATTCACAGAAGAGTTCATGCACGTCTCTTATTTGCTGCCTATTTAAGCCCCACAGATTTTATCCTCTTAGGGAGAATAGAAAGCCTATTTTGCAAGTGCTTGATACTGCTGTGTATGGTTTCATTCTGCTTGCAACTGCTGTGTTGTTTTTTAAAAAAATGTGAGGCCTAGATTCCTTGATCCTGGCTGATAAATTAATATTGTCCCAGTCAATTCAAAGTTATCAGCAACTGCACAGTTATGACTTTTCACAGGAGGTACTACAGATGTTAGTCTATTAGCAAGCAGTATCAAGTTTTAAGCAATGTGTTATAGATGAGAAAGGCAATTGGGTTTCTTGACTCTCCCTAGAGATATTTTTATTACCCAGTGTCCCTTTTGCAGAGCAGCAAAATATTTAAACCAAATACCCATCCCATGTTCAAGAACTAACCCTAGCATACAATCATATTGTAATACATCTTGAATTGCTGCCTTCAGGAAAGTTTGGAGAGATCCTTTGCCCTTTAATATTCTGTTCTTGGGATGAAGGGTGGCTGAAAATAGAGTTCACATATTATTACAATGCCCATTTTATAAAAATGCATAGCTACATTTTATATCTTCCCCATTATTAACTAAATTTACAGGTCATTCAGCTTTATTTTTTTGTCTAATTGTTATTAGCTGACTACTAGTATGATTCAGCCTCTTTGAATGTGGACTGATTGTAAAATCTCTCATAACCCACTATATTTAGTAATTTAGTTACAGTTTGTTTATTTTTATCTTACTTTATTTTGTAGGTTTTAATGTCTACTTTCATTTAAATAGAATTCTGGTCATTGACTGTGTTGTGAATTAATCAAAGTGCTTGAATAAAGTTTGTTGAAACCTTAAAGCAAAGTGCAGGGTTCTGGCCCTGCACTTCTGATTGGCTGATAATAGCGATATCGGATTGGTCCGATCAGGAGAATCTGATTGGCTATTAACGAGCCCTTCTCATTGGTTAAAAGAGCTAACGTTCCTGTGTTCTCATTGGCTAAATACCCAAGAGCTTGCCTATATAAAGGGGGCTGTTGAGGCCATTCAGGGAGCTGTTGCACCATGTTAAATAAAGAGTTGAAGTTCACTGTTCGTCGACACATCTCCGCTTCTTGTGCCACGCACAGAACATAACACTGGCGACGAGAATGGGATGTGGAGACATCAGAGCTGACTGAACACTACAAAAGCGATAACAGAGCACGTGGCTGAAACGCACCAACGGCGGAACCATGTCCGGCAGCGTCATACCACCCGCTCCATTCGACCCAGCACAAGAAGACTGGGACTCACATATGGATCACTTCCAGATGTTTCTGGAGACCAACAATTTGAAGGATGCCACTACCAGAAAGAAACGGGTGGTATTCCTAACTCATTGCGGGCCAACCGTATTCAAGATGGCCAAAGCACTAGAAAAACCAGCAGAAGTGAAGTCTTTGGAACCCCTGCTAAGGGCCCACTATGCACCGACTGTACCAATGCTCGTGAGAAGGCATGAATTTTACCAGAGAGATCAGCGGAAGGGCGAAAGCGTTGCAGATTTCATAGCGGATCTCCAAAATCTAGGAGGCCTATGCGGGTTTGCCAACCTTGAAGAAGCCCTGAGAGACAGAATAGTTCTGGGATTAGATGCACCAGGCGTGCAGAGTAAGCTGATAGCGAAAGGTGACATTAGCCTTACAGATGCCATCGCTGACGCTACTGCAGCAGAAGCAACCAGGAAGTCAGCTGCTTGAATGCGCCACACCCACGCTCCACTTTGCCAACTCGCCAGCAAAGTTTCACCTCACTTAGAAGAACTGGCAATGACAGCCCACCACGAGGACCTCGAATAGTCATCAGAAAGCGATGAAGAAGAGGTCAACCGGCTCCAGTCTGAACGAGACCAATGCCAGAAATCCCAGTACCAATGTGCTGGTTGTGGGGCAAACCACCCCGATCAGACTGCAAATTCCTCGACGCACTCTGCCATGTGTGCGGGAAAAGAGGCCACATCGGACGGGTCTGTAGAAGCAAGCAAGGACCCAGCCAAAACCCGAGGGGGGCTAACTATCGCCTATCTACAGGAAGCTGTCCTGCAAAGCAAGAACCCTTGAACCACCAATGGAACAACCACTCCTACAGAAACAAAACCCTAAACCACTCAACAAAGCGAGAAGAGGCACACCAAACTATTACGATTGGTCAAACCTCATCACTGGATGTCAAGAAGATCCAGGTGAAGGTGGCCATCGAAAACCAGCCTTGTATGATGGAAGTCGATTCAGGATCATCCCTGTCGATGGTTTCCTGGAAGACCCTCAAGCAACTCATCCCTACCATCCGGCGACAAGACCTCCGATTCCATACTCAAAGATTATCAAGGAAATCAAATTCCAGTCGTTGGATCCAGCCAAGTCTGTGTCTCCTTTAAAAATCGTACTGCATCTCTACCCTTGACTGTAGTCGACAGGGATTGGCCTAGCTTGTTAGGCCTCCAATAGTTCGCTCCACTTGGAATTGAAGTAGCTGGCATTCACCGAACTAGCAGCAATGACTGGGAAGAGGATCTCATCCAAGAATTCCAGGACGTCTTTGCAAATAAACTAGGCGAGTACAAGGGGACCCCGATATCATTTGACCTCAACCCCGAAATAGCTCCCATCTGCCTTAAGCCTCGTCGAGTCCCATTTGCCCTTAAGCCAAAGATTGACAAGCAGCTTGATAAATTAATAGCCCAGGGGGTGTTAGAACCAACCGACCATTCTCCCCGGGAAACCCCAATCGTGACACCCATCAAGCCGGATGGTTCGACAAGAATTTGTGGGGACTACCGAGCCACCCTGAATCACACCCTGCAGCAAAACGCTTACCCAGTACTGGTGGTGCAACACCTTCTCCATTCCCTGGGGGGCGGAAAAGTCTTCACTAAACTAGATCTAGGCATCCAGGCATACCAACAACTGCCTGTAGACAGAAAAACAGCAGAGGCTCAAACGATCGTTACGCACCGAGGTGCGTTTAAATGTAACCGACTCCAATTCGGAGTAAGCTTGGCCCTGGGAATCTTTCAAAGTTTGATGGAAAGACTATTACAAGGGATAAAAGGCATTGTCCCCTATTTTGATGATGTTTTAATTGCTGCTCCGACTCAAGAAATACTAAGGGAGCGCCTGGGGTTGGTTCTTCAGAGATTTAAAGACTCGGGTCTCAAAGTTAAAAAAAAAACAAGTGTCAACTATGTACTGATCGAGTAGAATTTTTAGGATATTTAATAGATAAACAGGGCATTCACTCCATCGATAGCAAACTTAAGGCAATCAAAAACGCCCCAAAACCCCGCAATAAGGCAGATCTCCAAGCATTCCTAGGCCTTATCAATTTTTATAACGTCTTCCTGCCTCACAAGGCAACCGTAGCTGAACCCCTACATCGTTTATTAGACAAAAAAGCAACCTGGGTTTGGGGGCAGCGAGAGGAGCAGGTGTTTCAACAGGTAAAAACCTTATTGACCTCCGACACTGTTTTGATGCAGTATAATGAAACTTTGCCTTTAACTGTTACTTGTGATGCATCACCCTTCGGAGTGGGTGCCATTTTGAGCCACGTTTTACCAAACGGAAATGAAGCCCCTGTTGCCTATTTTTCAAAAACGCTGTCAAAAGCAGAATGCAATTACAGTCAAATCGATAAGGAAGCTTTTGCTATTGTATCTGCTGTTAAATGATTTCATGAATATATCTATAGGTGGGCTTTCACGATAATAACTGACCACAAACCCTTACTGGGAATAATAGCAGGAGATAAACCAACCCCTTATATATTATCTCCCAGAATGACCCGCTGCTCAGAATTCTTGGCTGCCTATAATTATAAGTTGCAACACCGCCCGGGAAAAGCCATTCCCCACGCTGACGCATTAAGCCGTGCACCGCTTTCAGAAACCGTTGATGACCCTGCTCCAACCGTCACAACACTGCAGATCGAGACACTCCAAAAACTGCTGCTGACAGCTCGTGATATCACGATTGAAACTAAATGCGATTCCGTTTTAGCACGTGTACTCAGCTGGGTAGAACGTGGATGGCCATTGGACCAAATCCCTGACAATTACGCTCCCTTCAAAAGTCGACAGACAGAACGGTTTTCCCAGAAGGGATGCATCATTTGGGGCGAGAGTCGTTGTCCCAGAGCAGTTACAGCGAGTGGTACTGAGAACCTTGCATGATGGCCACCCCGGCATTGTGCGCATGAAAGCACTCACACAAAGCTATGCGTGGTGGCCGGGCATAGACAAGCAGATCGAAGCTTGGGTAAAGACTTGTCACAAATGCCAGGAAGTCAGCAATGCCCCACCGAAAGCAACCCCAACTGAATGGGAAACACCCAGGGGACCATGGTCCCATATTCATCTGGACTTTGCGGGACCTAGGAATGGACACACATTTTTATTAACAGTGCATGCCTACTCGAACTGGCTCGAAATCCATGAGATGGAAAATACAACAACCGAATCAGTCATCAGGAAATTGGACAGATTATTTGCAACACACGGATTACCGGACGTTCTGGTATCCGACAACGGGCCCCAGTTTACCGCACTTTCTTTTGAACAGTACCTGGCGGACCGCGGTATATGCCATGCGCTAACTTCACCAGTGCATCCTGTGGCCAATGGAAGGGCCGAGCGCATGGTACAATTTGTCAAAAGAACTCTACATAAAATGGACTATGGCGATATCGAAGACAAGATTAACTGGATACTCCTTTTGCAGCACATCACTCACACAGCGTCACCAACAAAACTCTCGCTGAGTTATTGACGGGACATAAACTCCGCTCCTACCTGGACCGACTACACCCATCGTACGAACCTGAAAAAACACACAGATCCAGCAGGAAATGCCAAAATTTCCAAGTAGGCGACTTGGTTTTCGCGAAAAACTTTTATGGCGACCCATTGTGGGTTGAAGCAACTGTAATCCAAGTAACCGGACCCAGATCGTACCGAGTGAAATGTCGCGATGATAGAATATGGAAGCACCATATTGATCAGCTGCATTCAAGGCTGCAGTCTGGGGCCTGCGATTCCAGTGATTTCCAAACTGAGGGGGGAGGAGACACCAAGGAGGCTGAGTTTGGAACGGCGGAAAGCACAAGCGGAAGAAATGACCGCTCAGACTCAACATGTGAAGAAGGATCAGGGACAGGGGCTAACTCACCTCAAAGGGATATTGAGGACATTAATGGTAACGGAAGTTTAGATACAGAATCAGAGGCACCCTGTTCACCAGATAACGTCCTACCCCAACAAGACTCTAGACAAATACTGGGAGGACAACGTAAATCAAATAGACAATCAAAACAACCTGCCTACCTCAAAGACTACGTTACCGCACCCCTTAAACGGAACCCGGGGGGAAGGGGTGTTGTGAATTAATAAAAGTGCTTGAATAAAGTTTGTTGAAACCTTAAAGCAAAGTGCAGGGTTCTGGCCCTGCACTTCTGATTGGCTGATAATAGCGCTATCAGATTGGTCCATTCAGGAGAATCTGATTGGCTATTAATGAGCCCTTCTCATTGGTTAAAAGAGCTAATGTTCCTGTGTTCTCATTGGCTAAATACCCAAGAGCTTGCCTATATAAAGGGGGCTGTTGAGGCCGTTCAGGGAGCTGTTTCACCATGTTAAATAAAGAGTTGAAGTTCACTGTTCATCGACTCGTCTCCGCTTCTTGTGCCACGCACAGAACATAACAGACCATAATAAAATATTCACTAATTGAATAAAATCCCCAGTAAAATTTTATATAGTACTAATACTACTGTTCAGGACTCCAAGAATTTCTCAAAATGTTGACTTAATAATGGAAGCTGCTATCTTTTACTTTACACTCCTGAAAACTTTGCCTGCTATTTGTGCAAATCCAATCAGCAATATTTGTAGTCTCTGCATTTTCCAGGAACCAATTATGGAAAAATAAATTTCTCAGTTATATATAGAGAACAATGCATCTGTACAGCTTTATCTGACAAACTCTATTTTAACTTTCCCCAAGCTTGGTTCAAATACATTGGTTCAACTCCTGAAATTGTCAAAATTGGTTATGCAAGCTGAAGAATTCAAGGAATTTAATTTTACTCATCCAGACTGCATGTAGGCAGTGGATGATTGGTCTGTGTTTTCCAGATGAACATCTGAGCAGTGAAGAATAGGAATGATGATTCATGTGACCAGGAATAAAATATGCAGAATTCCAGTTCTGCTTCTTTCTATAGTATCTCCTTTTTCAAAAGAAATTATATTCTATAAAAGAACTAATTTCCCCAATATTTTTAGTATTCCAAATATATGCAAAGCTAATAAATGCAAGATGTCCTGCTTCTGCAGTGGCAAGATAATTTAGAGCCACACAGATTAGCATAGCAAATGTATCAGGATTAACTATCCCACAGTGTGAACAACTGAAAATTTAATACCTTCTGTTACAGAAGTCTTTGGAATCTTCATACTGGAGACCAGCTTTAGGTATCTACTTTCTATTTTCTGGATCGCGCCTCACCCAACATCATCCCTAATTCCAGTATGTAGGAGAGAGAAGCTATCATAATCTTCACTTTTCTGATGCTTAAAGATTAAAAATGGGAGTGGATGCATTTAAAGAAAGAGAGAACAACTTGCTGTAATGTGAAAAAAAAAATCTCTCTGAAGTTTAGAGTCATGAAACTACATGTTTCAGCCAGTCCTTGAGAGACAGAGCAATTTCACAAGAGCTAAACAAAATCAAGCTTTGTTATAAGAAGAGGAAGTGAGGACAGACAGGAAGAGTAGATGGCAATAAAAATATATGAAATCTATTTTTCTTCAAAAATAATTTGCAAAATCACATGCAATGTTTCCAGCTAAACAAAGCCTGGTACCAATAAATATTTTCTTCCATTGAGACCAGACATGGTCCAAGTTGATAGTACCAACTGCCCAAAGCTCATGAATCTTTTTTTCCTACCCAATCTGAAAGACGGAAAGCAATACTAAGGTAGATACTCAATATCTCAATTTTACAGAGAAATAAGAACATTACTGTTGACTTAGTTTACATTTAAAGACCAAGAAAAAATAGCACAATTTACAAGGTAGTCTTTCACTTATCTCTATAGAGTAGAATATAATTTCCAAAATAAGAGTTCCTCTGGTTCACATAACTCTAGCTGACTCTGTGGTTTCTTACCCAAGCCCAAAAAACTTTAACCTTAGACTGTGTACTATTGACCTCACCCCTTTCCTAAGAGGTCTGTAGGGGGCATGCATAAGCGTACCAATGTGCCTACCATCCCTGTCCTATTGTTTCTTTTATTTTTTTTATTTTTCTTATACGCATTTATGTATTCATAACTATGTTTTTTACTTATACCTATTACCTTGTAAGCAATTGACATAAATAAATACATACATACATACATACATACATACATACATACATACATACTAGACATCCTTCTGCTTTTTGGTGTGACATTCTCATGAATGTCACCTTCGGCAGAATAAAGATGTGATATTAATATAATAAATCAATAATATAGAAATTGTCTCTATTTACTCTGTTGTAATAAAGTAGCTTTAAAGAAAGCATTTAGAGCAACTATATAAGTGAACTACAATCTCTAGCCTTCTGTAAGATCCACATTTTTGTAGTAGAGATATATTTGGAGTAAGGAGTAGTCTTCTGAGTGGTGCAAGTAGTAAAGAGGAAAAGGTTTGCTTTGTAGAATGTCCCTGGTTTAAACCTTGTCATTTCAAAATAGGCATGAATTAGTCCTAGAAGCTGGAAGAAAGCCTGTCTCAATATATTGAATCGGTCGCATCAAAATCTGAATCAGAATGAGACAATTTCCTATACTGTATTCTGCTTAAGACTTGTATTGGCTTATTTAACAAAGCAAGTAATTCTTTGTATTCCATAATGCATATGCTTGGGCAAGGGTATTAACCCAAAATTATCAGTTCCTACTCTCTATATGCACACTTGGTTTTGCTTATTTAAAACATAACCCCGTTATTCAGTAAAAGCAAAGAAAGCAAAGAGATACCTCTCTCCAAATATCTACCTCCCCATTTAGAAAGCCCTTTCTGCAGAAAACTAAAGTCTAACTAATCTCCACACTTTCCCGGTGTAATGATACATAATAAACAAGTAATTGCATACTTGATAGCAAAAGGCTACATTATGTAACAATTAAATCATCACAATCTCTTATCTGGTATTATTTAATGCACTGAGATCTGGTTCTCAGCGTTTTTGGCATTTTAGAATTACTGCATAATAAGATTATATGCACTTATCTGCTATTAGAATAGAAAAAAGAAAGAAAGAAACAGAAGCCATGATTAAAAGATACATGTGATATGCTTAGTTCAGATTAGATATAACAATTTCCTTTCTCCCATCAAAGAAATATGATCTTGGGGGGTTTTTTCCCTGTTTAGGAGCAGCAGGAGCTTCTGCAGCAATGGGGCCAGACCACTGAGCTCAGACTCATGAAAAAGTAATTGTTTAGATGGAGAATATTACTCATTTGTATGAGAATGCCACTGTGCTTAATGGTGATGACCTTCCTACAATGGCAAAACAGAGCCCATATGCAAGAAGACAATTTTCTAAGAAAAAAGGGAGAGCTATTATTGAAATAGGCAGTGGAGTAGGAAGCAATGTGGCACTCAAAATGATGCCCCATGATGAGAAGCAGACGTTGTTTTGAGAACATTCCAAAAAACATAGAGATGCATGGAAGATCACACAGTGCAGAAAACAAGAAGCAAGTGGTCTACATTAATATCCAATTATCATAATAGCATTGAAGCCCTTTTATGAAGTTGAATATAACATTGTGATATAATACTCTATTCCTAATTCAGTTGAGCTAGAAAACCGCATATTTTTCCTTCAGTACTTGGCATGTAGGTTCATACCAAATATGGTGATCTAAAGTTTAAAAAAAATCTACCTGTGTGTTTAAATGTAACATCAGACTAAGGATATGGCATTGTTTCCCTCAAAATTCCGTCCTCAATAGATATCTTTACTATTATTTCCACCTTCCTGAAATAATGGGACTATTATTATTAGTAGTAGTAGTAGTAGAACATACTAGTGGCCTAATACTATGAGTAGGATGCACTAATAGTAGGATATACTAATGGCCAAAAAGGCTGGATGACAGCACCGAAAGGAAAATGGCAGGGGAAGCAATTTTAATCCTTCATTTACTCTAGTCTTCTCTACCAAATCTTCCTAGCATCTAGAGATATTGGAAAAAAATTGAAACTCAAATCATTCAGTTTGAACAATTATCAATATGTGTATGTGAGTCCCTGTTTTAATCTTTCAACTGGCACCTGTATAAGAGTATGAGAGAGAAAGTTAACTTCTAACTGCTAAAACATTTGTCAGGGAAGCTGGAAAATAATTATGCTCTATCAGAGAAGCTGGAAAACAGTGGATGCTCCACCTACCTATATTTAATGAGGATTGTGTATTTTTTCACCTAAAACAAAATGAATAATTTGTGGCTGCATGTGATCCTTAGGGAGTTTCGGGTGGTTCCTAAAACCTTTCACAATCTTAAGTTTAAGAATCAGCTTTTAAGAAGAGACTGGACAGTCATTTGTATGAAATGGTTTAGGGTCTCCTGCTAGAGCAGAGGGTTGGACTAGAACAGGGGTATTGAACTCAAGGCCTGGGGGCTGGATACGGCCTGCGGGGTGCTTAGATCTGGCCCGTGGGGCCATCCTGGAAACAGCGAAGGACCAGCACACAGTTCTTCTGCCAATGAAAATGGAGCTCAGAAGAGCTGCGGTGGCCCTCCCAAGCTCTGTTTTCACTGGCAGAGGGCTGCAGGAGGCCATCACAGCCGAAAATGGACCTTGGGAGCTTGTTTCAGCTGTCAGAGTGCTCGGGCCGCCACAGACGCCCCCAACACAAGTGATGTCAAGCTAGCCATGCTCACCCTGGCTACACTTACCCTGGCCCCGTGGTCAGACACAACCCTGGTGCTGCCCTCAATGAAATCAAGTTTGACATCCCTGGACTAGAAGATCTCCAAGGTCCCTTCCAACTCTGATGATGTTCCATGTGGTATCATGCTGAAATTTGGTGGCAAGAGATTTCAGCTAGTTCACAAAACAAAAGTAAGTGGCAAATAAAAATGGGTACTTTAAACACCTTCCTCAGAATACATAATTGCACTATATTATAAACTGCCCAGAGTTACCTTGTGGTAAGATGGGCAATCAATACATTTAATAAATAAATCAGGTTTTTTTAAATAATTTGAAAAACAACTTTCAGCAATTGAAACACTGCCCAACTTTGATCTCCAAAGTAACTTTATATGGAGATTGTGTAATGCAAAACATCTACTTGATATAGAATGTTACCCAACCTACCTCTCCTTGCAGTTTGAGAGACTAAGCTTTTGCCTATACAAATTAACAAGTCTTGGTTCCTATGAATAGTTCTATCATTGAGCTATGTTTGTTCCCATATTGCTGAAGGCCTGTTCATAAAATAGAAGAAGGAAATTCTGGAATAGGTTCTTAGCAAATACATATAAGAAACTATCAACAATCCACAAGCATTCAATCTTACTTAGAATGTCTCAAAGAGGAGGAAACATTGGTGTATTAGTCTTATAACTCATACAATTTCTAAATAGAAGTACAATATAACCATAAAATGCCTGGTATTATATCTAAGAATTAGGATATGATTCATCCTTTATCATTCCATTAAGTATTTCTTTTGGCAAGATTTAGAAAAGGCTGCATGATTTGTGTCCAGCATTTCATTTGTGTTTGAAGACACTAAAGCAAATTTTCAAATGGAAACAGAGTTGCAGAAAGAAAAATTCTGGCTCAAATTACTGCTTTATCCAAATATCTACAAGAAAAGTACTTCAATTTTCAGTCTGGAAGCAAAATGTACATCAGAGCTAATCTTTTCTTCATCCAAACCTACACTCACCACCTTGTTATCTTCATTAGCTATTTGGACCTTTCATGAACAAAAGTATAGTAGAGACAGATGTTACATCCTTTTACAAAACTCAGAAGCCATTTTTTCCAGATATAAATTATTTACTTCAGTACAACTTTGCTAGGAAAATTCTCAGGCAACAAAGAGATTCTAAAAGAAAAAAAACACTCTGTGCTATATACATGTGTTCAGAAAGAGCTATAAGCTGTAATAAGCAAAATAAATTTATCTTATTTTGTCCATTAACAGGAAAAGGTCTAAATAATGTCACAAATAGCAGTTATTAGAAAAAGAAATAACCTTTGCCCCAATTCTTGTTCCATGAGTACCACAAAACTATTATAGTACCTATCTTTTTAGCAGCACAGTAATTTCCATGGTAACCAAAAGAGATCTCTTATTTTAAAGGAAGGCTACTTAGGAATTCTGTAATGGCTTAATACAGTAGTTCTCAACTGTACCCAAAACTCAGGTGGGGTTCTATAGCCTTTTATGTGGGGCATGGGATAAATCATTGAAACTTAAAACAAAACTTCTTATAAATAATTCACATGCTAACAGAATGTATGATCATAAACACCATCATTCTCTTGGAAAAAGTGGGTATCTGGTGGGATCCAGATTCTTTGACAATATGTTTGGTGTGACTTCAGATGGCAAGATTGAGAACTGTGGAAAATTTTGTGAACCTGAGTACACTCAGAACAGAAGATGTAATATATATGGGAAATATAAAAAAAATAATTTCTCTCTCAAACATCCTGATGAGAGAGAAGTTCCCTGAGGATGGGCTCCACCACAAGCCTGAAAGTTAGGGAGACTGAATCTCTGATCCCTATTCTGCAGATTAGATTCTGCAGCTTCTTCCTGAGACAAGTATATTTGCCTCCATTTGTGAAAAATAATTTCCTCCATCCAAACAGACCAATTGCCTATAGTTGAAGGGAAAGGGTGATTTTTTCTAAGCAATTTATAGCATATATTTCATAAAAGAAGAAAAGTGAAATGAGCTAAGAAGGAAACTATACATTGAAATGTACAGCTACCAGTTTCCCAGAGGAATGAAAAAGTAGTTATAGAATTAATACATCATACTATGGTAGCTACTGTGGATTGCCTTTTACAAAGGGCCTATAGATATTTATTTTATATACTACCAGTACATTGAAACTAGTTACCAAGTAAAAAGAAATAAATATATTCTAGATTTCTCCCCATCTCCTTCAACTTTCAGTTCTTTTTCCTGAGGTAATGCTTAATATCCTGATAAATGATTTGCCATCTTACGCTATAGTGTTTGAGGTAGTAGAATTCTATGCATTCAAATTCTTTTCATTTCCTGAAATGCAAGTGTCAAAAAAAGAGGGAAAGTCAAATGAATCTCAAAGTATACAAGTTTGTCCCTAGATAAATGTCCAGGATAAATGATAACAAGGCATTGAATTAATAGTTGGCATTAACCACTAAAGGCTATTTTTTATTTATTTATCAAACCCGCCATATACAATTTTCATTACATATCGAATAATCTCAAGTATTAATGTATTGTGTAAACCCAACATTATTATAAATCATAGTTTATAGCTTAATGCAAGAATGTGAAATTTGATTGTCTGGAGGGTCAGATTCTAAAATAGGGCAGAGCAAGCCCTATTTTAGCTTCCTACAAAACAACAAAGAGACATTTGCACACTTGCACTCATGCCATATCTCAACCCAGCCACACAATGGCAAAACAAACCCATCCACACAAGGCAAACACAAATAATGATTTAGCATAGATGTAAATTCAGCCACTGAATTATCTAACCCTGTTGGTTCGGTTCCGCAATATTTCAACATATAGCCTCATTGAATGACCAGTAGATGACTTGATGACAAAATCCTTCTGCCTGAATTTGGCTGTTATCATTAGTGCCTCATTTATCAATGAAAATTACATGTGATAATAAGGACAGCAGTGTTATTACAAAACAAAAAACAAAAACCTTACCTGCAATTTGACAACCTGACTAAGTGGGCCCTAATGCTGCTTTTTGCACACAGAGAGAAATGCATACACACAGGATTGCATTTGGCAATTTATTTTGCCAGGAGCAACATTTCTTAAGCAATTGCTCCCTTAGTGAAAAAAGGGAGAAGGTAACAATCCTTGTCCTCAGTATTACTGTTCCAAGGATCTCCCCAGATATTAAAATAGAACTTTGTGTGCATATGGTGAAGGTTTCATGGGAAACAATAACTAAACTTCTATGCATTCCAGCAACAAAATGCTTTGCTGCATCAAAACCCTGGAAGTATAGAGATCTTAGCAGCCAAAGGCTGATTCTGTCTCAGAAAATTCAGTTCAAACATTTTTTATCAGGACTTCCCACGGAATAGGCTGCATCAGTGTAAACAGCAGGTGAATTGCTCCATTTCATTTTGTTACTTTTACTGCAATGAAAGCTCATACATAAAACCTCTTTGTTCATAAACAAATTATTTCTTTCTTTATTCATAAACAAATATATTTCTTTATTCATAAACAAATAATAATACAGAAAATACAAACAATTCAGAAATATATCAAGCAAACCATAACAATCAATTAAAAATACATGTCTGCTTATTATGCAAATATATGTTAATTGTTGAACAAGAAGCTATTTTCACCCCTTATATAAGCAGTCAAGTTTAAAAAATTCAAACTATATTTCAGGGAATTTTTAACATTAATTAGAACTAAGGATTATAATTGGCACTGGATATAAATTCAGAAAAAACAAAAATATTTTTTTAAAAACCAAGTACCATCAGGAACTAATATAATGATGACTGGCTTAGGAGGCTTTCTTAGGGAAATGAAGAATATATATCATTGCAAATAGCCAAACACAAATCAAAATTCTTTGTTTAGAAGTATGTGTGTGCATATATATATATATGTATGTGTGTATATATATGTGTGTTTGTGTGTGTGAGACACACAGAGAGGGAGGGGGAGAGAATGTGTGTTTATGAGTATGTATTATATACCTATACCTCATAACTCTAAGCTCTGGAGGAACACATAGTTACATCCTATGTGTAATAGCATGCTATGGGAAGTCAGACACAATGGTTTGTAAAACATTTTACAGCTTAAGGCACTGAATGAACCAAGCCAATTTTTATTTATTTAGCATACTGTACATAGTTTGTGGAATGAATGAGTATGGAAAAAAGAATACTAGATTAGATGGGTCTGCTCTGGTGCAGACCATATGGTCTTCTGCAAGTTTTCTCAATGGCAGAAGACCAGTTATGGTGCAGAAGGCTATTTGCTTAACAGTACTTTATTTATCTTTCTCATAAAATATGTAGTTCAAAAACCTTCATCCTTGTATCAGATGAAACTGATGCCACAAAATGATCAGTGCTACAGATAAGTCTTTTAGAAGTCAAACTAGTTTGGAAAAAGTTGTTAGCTGAAAGAATATTTGAAAGCCTCCGTGAAACTACATTTGCTTCACTGGTTCACACCTCATGGACAGTCATAGTTGTTTCAGCCATTACTTGTGGCAAAGCCACACTACAGGAATCCAAGCTACAGTAATGTCCTCATCATATTATTTGGATAATGGCAAATGGGATGCATTCCACTTTCTTCTCTCCATGAAGATAGTGCAAAATGTATTTATTCATTGTATCCTGCCTTTATTATTTTTCCAATAACTCATGGCAGCAAACATACCCATTTCACCTTTACTCCAATTTCCCCACAACAACCCTGTAGGATGAGTTGTACTGAGAGGGAGGGAGGGGGAGGGAGCGGAGGAGAGACAGAGGGAGGGTAGGATGGAAGGAAATAGAGGGAGAGGGAGGGAGGGAGGGAGAGAGAGAAAGAGGAAGACAGAGACTGGTCAATCAGCTGGCTTTCATGGCTAAGATTGGACTAGAACTCATAGGCTTCTGATTTCTAGCAAAGTGCCTTTACCACTAGACCAAACTGGTGTACAAATTACAGTGATTGAGTACACATGTCGAACTAAATCCAAACCAAATAACTTTATGTAAAGCCTACCCATTTTTTGTATATGTGGGTTGTAATTATTTTTGACAAAAATCATCTAGGTGCATAGAGAACAGTTCTTCTGTGTGTTTGTGTTACTTCTCTCCAGCACTCTGGATCCCCGATTTTTTTTCCCTTTCTCACAAGTGGATACTACACAAAATTTATGGAAACTGACTGTATACATAAGGTCCTGAAAACACAGATAAATGGCAGAGTCCAGGCTATAATGACATTATAACCGCTATGAAAGCAGCACCATCTGATGGACAAGAGTTGAAGTGCACAGGTTACCAAAGGAGCTTTCGTACAGAGCTTTTTTTTTTCTCCTTTTCTTTAATTATCTGAGCATTAGCCATTCAAGTTGGTTGGAAGGCATTAAATCTTCAGCAATTAAGTATAATCTTCAAGGTGAAAGAAGCAACATTATCTGTAGCTTCATTTACAAAACTAGATAGAAAGTCCTGTTTATTTCTGTATTCTTTATCTCTTCAGCAGCAAAGTGAGTAGCAAAAGGGTGGCAGTTAACATTCTGAATCCCATGGTGATTAACAGAGGCAATAAAAAGTTCCTAACCTGCTTGCTAATGGTTGCTGCCCAATCTACTTTTAGTTTATAATTAAAAATTCCAATATTGTGTGTCTTCTCCTGTGTGTTCATATGTCTGGAAATTTATTTTGAGCATCAAATCACAATGGTATTGTTTAAAAATAAAATCTGAATGGCATTTTTTCCACATCCTGAAAGCCTTGGGAGGTGGGTTTTTTTGTGTGTGTGTGTGTAATTTATTCAAACTACACCATTGTTACTTGCACTTTCTGCAGAACATCTACAGAACATCTCATGGTGGTAATGAAGTTACTTTATTGTTGATTCTACTGCAACAGTAAGAAGTAAAGATCGGCTATGTTTGCCATCATTCAAAATCTCTATCAAGAATTTAAATTGAGAATCAGAGACTGTAAAATACATCATGATCAATGTTTTCATGCATGTTTACGTCTCATACAACCATCCTAAATGCATACTTTGCTGTGTTCTGTAAACCCACAACTGGTGATTGGTAAACCACTGCTTATGACTTCTCCAGTTGTATGAACTAGCCACTTTTGATTTATTCAACAAACCATGGTTAAATAACCTACTGCTTAGCATACTAAACAAATCTCACATGAATGAGGAACTTTGAAATTTGCAAGTTAATATGGAACTCAATTTCCTTCAAATTCACACATTCAAAAAATCTTCCAGTCCTGAATAACTATTTGCTAACAATGAAGATGTTGTTTAATCTGCAGTCTTACACTATTTTACCTGGGATAGTCTTACTTACTTAGTGGAGCAGTATGACCCCATAAATACCCTCCCTTCATAGGAAATTACCCATTGATCTTTCCTCCCCCCCCCCTTTTAAAATGAAATCTAAGACGCCATTTCCTAAATGGCATTACCTAGATGCAACTGCATTAAAGGACATATTATCCATACCATTTTATACTATATATATATAGTAGCCAATACACACACACACACACACACACACACACATATAGTACCCAGAAGCCTGATGATGGCAGATGAGATTCTGCTGAAACATTGCTACAACTTTAAAAGCACCACTATTATGACATGGGAAAATACCCGAACAAAGCTGAATGCCAGACATGTAAGTACCCGTGAAAACTTAAGAATATATATACACATACATGATGGCAGATGAGATTCTGCTGAAACGTTGCTACAACTTTAAAAGCACCACTATTATGACGTGGGAAAATATCCGAACAAAGCTGAATGCCAGAGTTTATATTAAGCTTTATATATGTTTCAGGCATTTGAACTCTGAACTCTTTTATTTATCTGGAAATGTTGAGAGCAACCTGTTCTTTGTTCAAACTTGAAAGTCTCAACAGGAACCAGCCTTGGAAATGTGCAATAGGCAAACAGCTACACCTGCATAAAAGAATTTCAGACACACGGACGTGTAAACATAAATACAGATTTCCTGAGTTACAAGCATGGCAATTCTACCAAATAAAAATGACAATAATTAAAATACACAAAACTTGATACATTCCTTGGTACAGTACAGTGGTAAAGTACAGTGAAAGCCATATATAGTCGGCCTACATGGGGTGTTCATTAGAGCAAAAATTATCAAAGGATCCAATTGAACAACGGAAAACAGACTCAAAAAGATTTTCAGACTCTTTTTTTCCCTCCCTTACCTTCATGCCTTCAAAAATACAAACTCCTTCTAGATTAAAATGGCAGTTTTGGCAACTGAAACTGGAAACCTCAAGTTTTTTTCCCCCAAGTCTCCAGATCCCAAGGGGTTAGATGATTCATAGAGAGGGTTGTACTGTAAAAGCAAATCACCCAATAAAGTGTAACTCTGTTGGGCAAGTTTTGAGTTAAAGTCTCCTGTTGTATGTACATTGTTTAAATGCTTGATGCGCCTCCTTTTCCTTTGATGGAGACCAACTGTTTGCTATAAAAAGAACTTGAATGTCTTGACTCTAATGAGAAGATGCCTTCAGTATCATATAAGAAACAACATTTAAGCCTCTCTTGGTTAAAAATAATGGCATATCTATAAGGTTCCTAAGAAAGAAAAACCAAGCCACATAGAAAGAGAGCACCCTTATTTGGATATTGCAATTCTAATGTGGAACAAAAGACTTCAGCTACCTTTGTTTCCAGGTGGGCTCCATGGAAATTATTCCTAACCCAGATAAAGGAAGCATAGGGTTGCATTGAAATCATGCTTTTGCTGCCTTTAAGATACAGGGGGGGGGGGGGGAGTATTTCGGCAAACTGCCCCCAGTAAGATTTTATCTTAGCAATTAAAACTCTCTGACACCTAAGACACCACAATCAGGGAACACAATCCAAGGACCTTCGGAAACTTAACCATGGAGAGAATGGCGACATGATCAGAAAGAGAGAGAGACGGGAGGGGGGGGGGTCCAGGAAACCTCGCAAGTCAATCCCGGACGCCTTAGAAGCGCTGGTTTACTTCAAAGCAAAACACTGCTCTCACGCGCACACACAAAAAGCTCTAGCCACGCTTCCGGCAAAAGCGAGGAGACGCTTACCTGCAAAGACTTGTCCCCGACTTCTTTGCAACAGCTGCAAGAGAATGGCAAACGTAGCAATCCTAGTCATTCTTTGAGGGCGTTCATATGCCTTTCCCGCGGCAATAGCAGCAGAAGAGCCGGTTCTCCGTGCGTCCGGCAAGCATCCCTTGCATTGATAAACCCGGAGAGTTGGGACTGGAGCGGATCTTCCGAACGCGGCTGAAGCCTCCGCTATCCCTGCTCTCAGGAATAGGACAAGCTGATTGAAGAAGCGAAGGGGGGGGGGGTTTCCCCCGAGTCCTTACGCTCGTCTTTTCTCCCTCTCCCACTCGCTCATACAGAGGGAAGGAGAGAGGGAAGGCGAACGGGGGGGGATAAACAAGAGAAAGCGCCACGCATCAGTCGCCCCTTGCTGTCTGCTTCACTATCGAAAAAAACCCCTATCCTGCATTCCTTTTTGTTTTGGCACTAGGCGACTTGGAGGGCGGGGAAATGCGAGTCATTAACAAGACGTTTCTATGCCGGACACCCAGCCCGCGCAGAAAGGGAATGGGAAGGTTCTCAAAGCAAATCAATGGAAAGATTGTTTGGTTTTCTGCCCGCGCGCGCGTGTGCCGCTGTGGGTACTTCGCCGCCTGAGGATGTGTATTCGCTGCTCTCCGCTCCAGCAGAAGCCCAGGAAGAGACAACCCAAAAACTGGCAAGCCGTTTCTCATGTGATAAGGCGATGCTGGTTGCGTGTGATCGGGAGGTAGGGCAGGAGAGAAATAAAAGAGAGAGAGGGAAGGGAGGGAGGATTGAGAGAGAGAGAGAGATTCTCACTTTTCCTCAAACGGATTAGGATTGCAGTTAAACTGCGCAACGGAAAGCAATGAGCCCCCCTGCTATGAGCGTGAAAGTCTCAAAAATGCAAGGTTTCCAGGGGGGCCATTATTGGATCAAATATTCTAAAAGCGCTAACAGACATTTCCAGTTGAAAATAGTAATTTTCGTCATTATTCACTTAACTTCGGATCGAGCTGGCTGCTTAAAAACCTACGCTCAGCAGGCGCACTCAGGGACCAAGACATAACACGCTCCCAGGTTTGAAAGAGAGGAGAGAAGGGTGCGTGAGGGTAGGCAAGCTTTATAAAGCGCCCGGATGGCCCGGAGCGGCTCAGCGGCTGAGTAGTCCCACTTTATTGGAGACAGTTACTAGTGATTGAAAGAAGGAACGGTAACTTTATTACTGGCGCGCACGCACATCTGCCACCATCTACTTCTCCGGCTCTCGCTGCATCTCGATTGCTGGGAATTATCCTCAAGTGTCGGGTTTATAAATTCCAACGGATGTCATATAAATCACCGATCCGGCTGCGGTGGGAGCTGCACTTCTCATGGCCTCTGGAGATTGTCAGTAATCCAGGTCATAGTTGTCCCAAAGGTGCTTTTTCAAGAGGCAAGTAGGCTTTCTTGTTTTTTGGATTGAGAAGCGAAACGTCTTCACAGAAAAACCAAGAAAGTCCAGTTGCCTCTTGAAAAGGCACCTTTGGGACTTCTAACGACCTCTTGTAACTTTAGGGACGTTTTTCTGAGGATCGCCAAGAAAACCTTTGCCTACTCACGAATGAAAACTGTGTACAGTTCTCGAAGCGCTATTTTAACGCTTGGGGTGCTTCGATTGTGCTATCCCGCTACTCTTTCGTATTTCCAGACTCTACTCCCGCATCGACAAATCTCTTGTCAAACGCACCTCAGTAGTGAAGAGCAACGATATTCCCTACATAGCCAGTAGGGACCGCTGTTGCATTAAGAGTAATTCATTACCATATCATCGTCCTCGTATATAAAGGTTCTGTGAAACAAAGCTTTTTCACAGTTTAGTTTTTGAGATGCAGCAAGAGAAGATCGACAAGGCATGAACGTCGGAGAAAAATGTGGATAACAAGAGAAACACATCAGCCATGTGAATTATAATAAATGCTAGAAAGTAATTATTAAAAAGCTAAAATCAGTGCCACTTCAGAAGGGAAGTTAGTGTTTTGCCATTATACAGAAGTAGAAGAGTCGTACACATAGATTAGAAAACATAAGGTATGCCAATTAGAACAGAGAGATCAGGCCATTCCTTTTTAGGAAAGTAAAACTTGAAAAGTCTAAAACTAGATGTGCAGATTTAGTTGTTTATCAATAATTAAAAATAGACTATATGTAGCTCAGGGGTGAACTGTGGAGTTCTTTGTGCTCTCTGAGCTTGATTTGCAGATGTTTCATTACCTGACTTGGTAACATTAGTGCTAGTGAGTGTGGGCTTTGCTTTTTGTTTATATGCAGTACCTTGTCCCATTAGTATTGATAGGGGGTGTTTTCTCCTTAGTAGACTACCTCCAACATTGACAGAGCAAGCTATTACACATAAACAAAGAACAAACTGCTTTCTTTTAGTACTGAAGCTATTACCTAATCAGGTAATGAAATGTCTGCAAATGAACAACCAAGCTCAGAGAGGACTAAAGACTAATTGTTTATACTTGATTATAAAACACTATTGAATTGGTAACATGCCATCCATATTCAATGCTAAATCCTTTTACTTTGTGTGCTAGGTAAAATGTTTGTAACTTGGAATTATGATACCTAAGCAAGTACGAACTTTAAGGAAAGACTTCTGCCAACAATATCTGTCTATCCATGTCACAGAAGAACCTCGAGTTTCTGGAGAAGAAGTAATTGGATGATTCAAAACTGAAAGGAAGGACATCAATTCTGGATGTTCAATGATTATTTCAAATGACTTTAACCATCAGGAAGAAAGAAACAAAAAACAAGGGCAACAATAACCCACATTTTTTTTTCTTTCACATAAATGCACAGCCATAAATGCACAGCCTACTGGTTTTTCAGTTGTGGGGGAAATCAATTTTTGACTTGAATGGGACTGTTTAATATACAAATGTAGAACGTATTAAACAGTCCCATTCATTTGATTTCCCCCACAATTGAAAAACCAGTGGGCCAGGGATGGGGAACCTTTTATGGCTCACTCAGGAATTCTGTGAGTTGAAGTTCATAAGTGATAAAAGAGCCAAGTTTCCCTACCTCTGCTTTAGAGCACCCTGTGAATGGTTTGCAATGCCAGAATATTGCCCCAACAATCTGGGTTCTCAATTTTTCCAACCTTGAAAGGATGAAAGGTTGAGTCAACCTTGAGCCAGTCAGGATAGAACCCCTGATTATGGGCAGAATCAGCCAGCAATACTGTATCACCAAAAGAACTGACAATGTCATTATAGAACCATTGACTGAAATCTTAAAGAATGGAATAGAATAGGATTCTTTATTGGCCAAGTGTGATTGGACACATAAAGAATTTGTTTTGGTGCAAATGCTCTCAGTGTACATACAAGAAAAGATACATTCATCAAAAGTCAAGAATTATAAGGTACAACACTTAATAATAGTCATAGGGTACAATAAGCAATCAAATCATACCAGGAAACCGTCAATATAATCAGCAAACAAATCATACTAGGTAACAGTCAATATAAATCATAAGGATATAAGCAACAAAGATACAGTTATACAGTCACAAGTGGGAGGGGATGGGTGATAAGGAGTGATGAGAAGATTAATAGTAATAGTAGTGCAGACTTTGCAAATAGTTGGACAGTTTTGAAGGAATTATTTGTTTAACAGAGTGATGGCATTCAGGGAAAAACTGTCTTTGTGTCTAGTTATTCTGGTGTGCAGTGCTCTTTAGTTTCATTTTGAAGGTAGGAGTTGAAACAGTTTATGTCTGGGATGTGAGGGGTCTATAAATATTTTTTTTTTTTAAAAAAAAGATTTTATTAATTTTCTACAAACAAACAAGACAAACAAAACATAAAAACATCAACTCTTATATGTACATCCAGTGTGTCAGTTGGTTCATCATTTTTGTGCATTCATTCTGTAGTCTCAATTACAATTATGTTACATAACAACTCATATTGTCAATCCAAACTTATATATCCTAATATCACTAAAAAAAGAAGTTTTTGACTATATTTTTAATCATTCATGCTTTATGAGCTAACAATACTTTAAACCAGTTTACTCTATAACAAATCATCTAGTCATATCAAATCAATCCTAAAAAATCCTTTATAAATATAATATCAAATAACAAAATAATAGCAAAATAAAGATATTCCTTACTATCTAGCATTCTAAATATTCTATTATCGTATTTTATCATCTAGCCATTTATAAAAAAGATCCCAAATTTCGTAAAATTGTTTATCCTCTTGCTCTCTAATTTCAAATGTCAATCTGCTCATCTCAGCACATTCCAATATTTTCTTAATAATTTCTTCCTGTAATGGTATTTTCTCATTCTTCCAATTTTTAGCAAATACAATCCTGGCCGCTGTTAATACATTTACAATCAGGTATTTCAAATCTTTACTATATATATCAGGTAAAATTCCCAATAAGAAGATCTCTGGTTTCAAGTCTATATGTTTCTTTGTCATTTTTTCCAACCACATGCGAATTATAGTCCAATATTTTCTAGCATCCTCACAAGTCCACCACATATGGTAATATGAGCCGGGTATCTGATGACATTTCCAGCATTTTTCAGATTTGTTCTTAAACATTCTTGCTATTCTTGTCGGAGGAAAGTGCCACCTGTAAAACATCTTATACAAGTTTTCTTTATATGCTGTTGACATTGTCATTTTATAATTTTGAGACCACAATTTCTGCCATTTCTCTAAATCAATCCCATATCCAAAATTCTTCCCCCAAACAATCATAGTTTCTTTGACTTGTTCTTCCTCTAATTTCATTCCCAGTAAATAACCATATAGTTTTTTAATCACCTTCTCATCAGTACCCATCAAGATCTTATCTAAATCAGTCTGTTTATCATAAAATCCCTCCGTTTTGGAATCTTCATCATACCTTGAATGTATTTGTGCATATGAAAACCAATTCATCCTTATACCTTGTTCCTCTAAGTTTTGTATCGATTTAAGTTCACCCTTTTCATCCAAAAGTTCCCCATATCTAACTGTTTGTTCCTTCTTGTAGATTATAGGATAGGAAAATGCTTCAATGGTCGATAACCAAACTGGAATTTTCAAATAACATTGTCTTTTTATCTTCTCCCAATTTAACCACAAAGACTCCCGTACATAATGTCTTCTAAAATAACCCTGTGTTTTAGTTCCCTTATACCATAAAAAAGCATGCCAGCCCAACAGCAAGTCATGCCCTTCTAATGTCAACAACCTATGTTTCCTTAATGTTATCCATTCTTTGACCCACATCAAACTTGCAGCTTGATAATACAATTCCCAATTAGGCAGACCAAAACCTCCTCTAATTCTAGCATCTTGCAAAAGCTTTAGCTTTATTCTCGCTTTTTTACCTTGCCATATAAACTTCAACATAATTTTATTTAAATCTTCAAAATAGTCTTTTCCAAGCCTAATTGGTATTGTTTGAAACAAAAATAAAATTCTAGGTAAGATATTCATCTTAATTGTTGAAATTCTCCCTATTAATGACAATTGCAAGTTTTCCCACTTCTTCAAATCTGTAATTATCTGTTGTTTAAGTTTAATATAATTATTCTCCTTTAATGTGCTACATCTTGTTGTCAAATATATCCCCAGGTACTTAACCTTATTTGTAACTTGAATTTTCAAAAGATCTGCCAATTCTTCTCTCTGTCTCAATAGCATATTCTTTGTCAAAATCTTTGTTTTATCTTTATTTATTTTCAAACCAGCCACCTCTCCATATGCCTCTATCCTTTCCAGTAACTTTGGAGCTGTTTCTAGCGGATCTTCCAAAATAAAAGCAGAATCATCAGCAAAAGCTTGTAGCTTAAATTCTTCCTTCTTAATTTTCATTCCTTTTATGCTTTTATCATCCCTAATATTTCTGTTCAACACTTCCAAGGTCAACACAAATAGCAAAGGAGATAGGGGGCATCCTTGTCTTGTGCCTTTCCTTATATTAATAAAATCTGTAAGTTCCCCCTCCATCATTACCCTTGCTGTCTGTTTATTATATATAGCTTCTATTGCTTGAATAAATTTTTTAGCAAAACCCATCTGCTCCAATAATAATAACATAAATCTCCAGTTCACATTGTCAAATGCTTTTTGAGCATCTAGGAATATCAAAGTCATTTGCTTTTCAGGATGAGCCTCATAGTATTCCAAAGTGTCCAAGATTACTCTCATATTGTCTCTAATTTGTCTCTTTGGCAGAAATCCATTTTGATCTGAGTGAATAAAATTATTTAAATATTTTTTAAGTCTTTCTGCTAAGATTGAAGCAAAGATTTTATAGTCTGCATTCAATAAAGAAATAGGTCTATAATTCTTAATTTGCAATGGGTCAGTCTCTTCCTTTGGTATGAGTGTAATATAAGCCTCTGACCATGTTTTAGGTATCATCTTTTTTAACATAACTTCATTCATAACTTCTAACAATGGGATGCTCAATAATTCTTGAAATGTTTTATAAAATTCTACTGGAAGCCCATCTGGACCCGGAGCTTTCCCATTATTTTGTCTCTTAAATGCTTCATTTAGTTCCATCATTGTTATATTGTTTTCTAGCATTTCTTCAGTCTCTTTAGGTATCTTTGGTAAATTAGTTTCCTGTAAAAACTGTTTGACTTTTTCTTCATCAATATTCTCTTGTTTATATAGTTGCCCATAAAAATCTCGAATAATTTCTTTTTTCTCCTTATTCCCATAACAAACTTGGCCTTGTTCATCTATTAACTTCAATATTTTTCTTGATTCCTTCTCTTTTCTCAATTTATATGCTAGCCATCTACCTGGTTTATTTGCATCTTCAAAATAATTCTGTTTAGAGTTTCTAATTTTCTGTGCCAGTTCTTCTTTCTCTATTAATTCCATTTTATGTTTGATTACATCCAGCTTCAATTTAATATCCTTTTTCTGTGGCATTTTCTGTAATTCTTTTTCAAGAATTTTATACTCATCTTCCAAGGCCTTAGAAGCTTGCCTTTTCCTAATATTCTTTTTTCTTGTATAATCTATTATCAAACCTCTAGCGTATGCCTTCATTGTATCCCACACATTTTGCATTGAAGTATCTTCTTTTTTATTTTCTCTGAAGAAAAAAGCCAATTCCTTCTCCATCCATTGTGTAAAATCTTTCTCCTTTAATATAGTATTATTTAATGTCCATCTCGATCTTTTTTTTTGTCCCTTCCATTTAATTGTCATTGGGCTATGATCTGCCCAAGTACTTGTTTCAATATTTGTTTCTTTAATATTAGATATTAGTTCTGTTGAGATCCAAATCATATCTAATCTGCACCATGATAAATGTCTATTTGAATAAAAAGTATATTGTTTAGCTTTAACATTTCTTTCTCTCCAAATATCTTTTAAAGTTAATTCATCTGTCATTTTAAAAAAAGACCTTGGGAGAGCCTTTCTATTTTGCTTTGTTGTTGTTGCTATATAGTCCAATTTATTGTCCACAATTCCATTAAAATCTCCCATCATAATTATATTAACATAGTCCAGTCCAATTATTTTCATGTGTAGCTTTTTATAAAACTCTTCTTGTTTATCGTTCGGAGCATAAATTGCAATCAAGAGTATTTTTATATTATTGTCCATTATTTCTACCATTAATACTCTTCCATCTTCATCCGTGTAAATCAATTTTGCTGGAATAGCCTCTTTAATGTATAAAACCACACCTCTTTTCTTACATTGAGTCAAAGAAGTAAATATTTTCCCCAATTTTGGCTGTAATAACAATTGTTCATGTTGTTTTTTAATGTGAACTTCTTGTAAACAAATTATATCAAATTTTAATTTCTCTAATTTATGAAAAGTTTTCCTTCTTTTAACAGCTGAATTGAGTCCATTTATATTCATTGTAATCAGTTTTTTTTCCTCCATGATTATGCTTTATATTTAGGTCTAACAGCTCTCGTGGATCTCACTTCACGCTGTTCTTTATTATCCATCTGTCCCCCTGCTGCTCCTTTCTCTTTTTCAGTCTCCAGTTGTTCATCTTGAAACTCAATTGATAAAACCTCTTTCTCTGCTTCCTCTCTTCTTCCTCCAAAGAATTCTGCATGGAAAAGTTCTGCTTTCTCAATTGAATCAATTCTATATCTCTGCTCTTGCCACCTAAACATTAGTCCTTCTGGAATCAGCCATCTATAATTCACTTCATTTTCCAATAGTATTTTGGTCAGAAATCGATATTCTCTTCTCATCTCTCTCACTCTTCTGGGTATTTGTTTTAAAACCACAACCTCTTTACCCTTGTATTTCAGTGTTTTCTCTCTTACTACTTGTAATATTTGTGTTTTAATGGATTTTTTGGTAAATCTAATATGGACTTCCTTGGGTAATTTATTTCTCATCACATATCTTGTATAAACTCGATATATCTCATCTATTCCATCCATCATCTTTTCCTCTGTAATTTCCAAAGCATCTGCCAAAATTTCTATCATTACCGCTGCCAAATTTTCTCCTTTTTCCTCTTCTATATTTTGAAATCTGAGGTAAAATTCTGACCTTTCCATCTCCCACCTCAACATCCCATCTTTTTCTTGTTCAACCGCTGTTAGTCTACTGTCAATATTTCCAATCTTCTTCTCTCTTTGTTTTCCTTCTTCCTCAATTTTTTGGAATCTCTCCTCATACTTAACCATCATTTGTTTAATATTTTCCACTTTTTCATCAGTCTTCTCTATTCTTTGTTCAATATTTTCTGTTCTTTGTTCAATATTTTCTGTTCTTTGTTCAATATTTTCTGTTCTTTGTTCAATATTTCCTGTTCTTTGTTCAATGATATCTGATTTTGTCTTGAGATCTTGGATTCCTTGCATAATCATCTGTAAAGTTACTTTTTCTTGTTCCTTATCTTGCTTCAACATTGTCTGAATTAAACGTTGTCCTCCAGCTGGTGGGGAAGCAGAGGTAGAAGCAGAAATGCCAGATGGTATTGGTTTCCTGCTCATTTCAATGTTTCCAAAACTTCAAATTCTTCTTGACTTTCAATCCAACTGTTAGAGCAGCCAATTATAATCCAAAATGGAGAACTCCAATAGTAAAAGACACGAAACCAAAGAAGAAACAGGAAAAAAGGAAGAAGAAAGATCTTCAGGTTCTTCTAGACCCTAATCCAATTACGAGATAGTCCACCATAAAAAAGGAAAAAATAGAAAGGAAAAAACAAACAAATCCAAAAATAATAATATTGATTAAGAGCAAAAAAAAGAAAGAAAGAAAAAGCAAAAAGAGAAAAAACAAAAAGTTCCTTCAGATTCTTCACACCTTAATCCAATTAAAAAGTCTCAATAATCCAAAAAAAACAACAACAACAACAACAACAAAGTAGTCCAAAAACATAAATAGGAAAAGCAAAAAAGTCCCAATAAAAAAGAAAAGAAAAATAAAGAAGAAAAAAGAAAAAACTCTGAGGCTTTCCCTTTAAAATAAAAGGCAAAAATAAAAATATTACTAGAATTGAAATTTAGAAAAAGGCTAGCGAGTGGGGTATATATAAGAAAACACACTGCACTTTGTTATTTATCCAAGGCTCTTGTTATGACTCTCTTCTCCAGCAGCTTCAAAGCCAAACCTCAAGTGTTGTTGATAACAGTCCAGGAAAGCACCTGCAATAATATTTTGCTGTGCTCTCCCTCTATCTTATCACGTTAAAATGTCCTTGAGATGAGGTCTTTTTGCAATTCTCTCCAATTCAAATAAAATACTTTCAAGCCTCTAGTTGGCAGTGTTACAAAGTTTCTTAATGCTCTTTCTCCCCCCCAGCCGGAAAAGAGGAATAATATATACAAAAAAAGAAAAAGAAAAAATAACCAAAGGGAGCCTCTATCCTAAAGAAAGTTAAAAAATCAAAGGGAGCATAAAAATATATATAAGAGAAAATTCAATCCGGTTACCTACAAAGTCACAGTAAAATCTTTCCCAAAAAATATAGAAAGAAAAAAAAAAACACCCCAAGCCTCAATTTGACATCACTTTAAAAAACGCCGCTCAGACAATTTCAGTCAAAAAAAAAACCTCACAACTTTCTTCTCTCTTCAGAATGAACTTTCCAACCTCAGCGAATTTACAACACCAAAGAGTTTTTCTCACCCAGCCGACACACTTCACTCCAATCACTTTCTTTCCGGAGCTGTCCCGACTTCAGCAGCTATGGAGGCTGCCTCTCCGCCGCCAGCGAAAGAGCTTCTTCCGGATCAAACCAGAGATTTTGCGATATCTCTGGGATCCTGGAACAGTGCCCTTCACGATCACCGTCTCTACGGGACGGTTTAGGTCCGTTAGGACCGACCAGGGGCGAAAATATCGGCTACGATCTCAGAGCCCCGAGATCGCAGCTGCATCGCCGGAACGAAGCTCCGCCTTCTCCTAGGGGTCTATAAATATTTTCACAGCCCTTGTTTTGACTTGTGCAGTATACAGGTCCTCAATTGAAGGCAGGTTGGTAGTAATTGTTTTTTCTGCAGTCCTAATTACTCTCTAGAGTCTGTGTCTGTCTTGTTGGGTTGCAGAACCAAACTAGACAGTTATAGAGATGCAGATGACAGACTCAATAATTCCTCTGTAGAACTGTATCAACAGCTCCTTGGGCAGTTTGAGCTTTCTGAGTTGGCACAGAAAGAATATTCTTTATTGTGCTTTTTTATGACGTTTTTGATGTTAGATTTCCATTTTAGGTCTTGTGATATGATAGAACCGAGAAATTTGAAGGTCTCTACTGTTGATACTGTGTTGTCTAGTATTGTAAGAGGTGGTAGTATGGGAGGGTTTCTTCTAAAGTCTACCACCATTTCTACAGTTTTGAGCGTGATTTGTTCCAGATTGTTCTGAGGCAAGTTGTGCAACCTCCCGTCTGTATGCGGATTTGTTGTTGTCTCGAATGAGACCAATCACTGTTATATCATCTGCAAACTTCAGTATTTTAACAGATGGATCGTTTGAGAATAGAATAGAATAGAATAGAATAGAATAGAATAGAATAGAATAGAATAGAATAGAATAGAATAGAATAGAATAGAATAGAATAGACTTCTTTATTGGCCAAGTGTGATTGGACACACAAGGAATTTGTATTGGTGCAATGAGATGCAGTCATTGGTAAGAAATTCCAGAATAGTCAATCTCAGTCAAAGTAGTTCTAGACATCCTGATTTCATGGTCTAGTTTACATAGGAGGGCTGACAATTAAACAGTGAAAAGCCACTGAAGCCATGCCCATTTCATTAATGGAAATTTTCAAGAAAATTGGACAACCATTTTTCCAGGTTTTGAGGATTCTAGTACTATGAGGATTCTAGTACTGTTCAGGGGCTTGGATTAGAAGAAATCTCTTGCAACTCTATGAAAACATGAAGGCAAATTATATGTTATAATGAGTTATAATGAGTGTTTCATATTGACCCATGTGTTTCATGCTTGCAAAGTTATGAAAAGGGAGTGTTGGGTGGGCTAAATGCTTTTTTTATTTCTAATGTTGACATAGTACCTATTTTTATCTCCACTGTAGCTGTGTAATGTCATGTTGCTTATATCCTTCGGGTTTTCCCTTGCCTGAAATGTGAGTTTCCTGCTTTTTGGCAGTGTTGCTGATCCACTATAATATCAGCAGCCTGTTTTCTCGTGCAAGCTAAGTGTCATACAAAAAATGCACTAAAGTAATGGCAGAAGCTGTTTCTCTATTAACTGTGGAATAAAAGTATCTTGCTCACAGCTCCCATTAATTATAAATAGCCACATTAGGGTATTATGTAATTAAATAATCATTTTTAAAGACTTCCTCTGCCTTACCTTGAATCTCAGCTTCTCTACTCTTGTCATCATCTTTATTCCAGCTTAAAATGAAATTGACACTGCTGTTTTAAACACCGCTGTCATAGAACTACTGCTTATTATTTAAGTCACAGCTATGAAGAGTTGTAGTTTTAACATTCAGTTTATCAGAGTCAAAAGAGTGGGAGAAGTGCCATTTCAAGAGGTTCAGACCCTTATAGAGTTAATGAATTGAATGGTCAATCCAAGTAGTGGACAGAGATAGTTATAATCTGGGAAAATCATATGCAAATGAGCCAGTCTGGAATGGCAGTTTTCCCCCTTGATGAAGTTTTTAAAAAGAGGAAGGGGAGAACTCAATTTTGCTTTCGCCCATTGTCTGTCCTATTGGAGTTCTTCTCCAGAGACTGAATAATATCCAGGTAGAAACTCAACATTAAGAAAACTAAGATCGATGGCATCCGGCCCTCTCAATTCCTAGCAAATAGATGGGGAACAAATGAAGATAGTGACAGATTTTATTTTCCTGGGCTCCAAGATCACTGCAGATGGGGACTATAGCCAAGAAATTAAAAGATGCTTGCTCTTGGGGAGGAAAGCTATGACAAATCTAAAAAGCAGAGACATCACCCTGCCAACAAAAGTGTGCATAGTCAAGGCTATCGTTTTCCCAGTTGCAATATATGGCTGTGGCTGAGTGCCAAAGAATTGAGGCCTATGAACTATGGTGCTGGAGAAGACTCTTGTGAGTCTTTTGGACTGCAAGGAAATCAAACTGATCATTCCTAAAGGAGGACTGGCTGCTCTTGAGAAGGCCAGATCCTGAAGATGAAACTCAAATACTTTGGCTACCTAATGAGAAGGAAAGACTCATTGGAGAAGAGCCTAATGCTGGGAATGATTGAGGGAAAAAGAAGAAGGGGATGACAGAAAATGAGGTGGCTAGATGGAGTCACTGAAGCAGTCAGAGTGAACTTAAATGGACTCTAGGAGATGGTAGAGAAC
This sequence comes from Hydrophis major, assembly GCA_033807585.1. Taxonomy (NCBI): domain Eukaryota; kingdom Metazoa; phylum Chordata; class Lepidosauria; order Squamata; family Elapidae; genus Hydrophis; species Hydrophis major. The sequence continues at coordinate 230,562,260 of CM066330.1, forward strand.
AGGAAGGCCTGGAGGAACACTTTCCATGGGGTTGCAATAGGTTGGACATGACTTCATGACTAACAGCAACAAGAAAAGAAACCAGAACTCACATATGTCCATGATGAAGATCAGGAATTATACAGCAAAGTGTAGAGTAGTAAAGCTACTTGTGGATTAGAAATTTTATTTTATTTTATGGATTGTGATTTAAGTGTGGAAATTATAGGGTGAATCTAAGATAAAGGAACAGTGGGTCAAAATCTAATTTTCCAGAGGTCATTATTTGTGGGGTCTTTTTTCTTTCTGTACTTTTTACCTCTAATTGTTTAACCTTGTTGAGTATAATAAATTCATAATGAATTGACTATACTTCTGCTTGGGAAAACATTTGGGTAGGCTCTCTGTCAGATCAACTAATGAAAAAGGCAAGATTGCTACTAGCTTCCTCAATAAACCAGGACAGAAATAGATTTCTTTGGAGAAAAGCAGTAGCAGCATTTTTATCTTCCCAGGAGCTGGAGAGAAGGTGCAGGAATATGAAATACTTAAACACCCTTTAGTGGAAGGCAGTGGGTCCAATCCACTGCATACTATGTATAATCATAAATCATATTAGCCATCTTATTGAGGTAAAATTTTATCCCAAATAACTAAACATCTGAGGTTATATCCTGAAAAAATGCAATGGTTTTCTCAGCTGTTGGTATTATCTTTTCCCCAGCATGTTGTTTCATGTTCCTCCACAATCACATGTTGTTGTTTTTCTATTCAGTGAGCAGAATGATATCATGACCCCTTGTAGCCAGTGGAATCTGACTTTTTCTTTTGCCTTGACTTTGAACTACAACATTGCAGTTCATTCCAATCAGGCCAGTAGAAACTGATAGTGTGGATATGTGAAAGCAATCTGTTGCTTTGTTTACTGTAAACACATTTTTACAGAAAAAGCAAAGCAGAAAGGAAATGCATGGTACCTAAAGAAATATTTCTATTAGTACTCAGCCAGTTCAGTTATAATTTTTAATATATTCTGTCTTTTTCCCCTCTCTTAGGTTTGGCATGAATGTAGGTGCACTGAAGCAATCACCAAAGAAACATATATCTAGATTCCTGTGTAGTATAACAGGGGAATATTTCCAAATGAACATTTGTTACAGTGCAGTAAAAGTGAGTGCATTGGATTCCAAATTGGAAACTTCAGCATGCCAACATGAATACCAATTCAGAAAGGCTTGGAGAAAGAGAAATAGACTTTACTCTTGACTCTAGAAAGCAAAGCTCAGAAAATAAGATGGTAACAAGGGAAAAGAAGTGACTGAAACAATAGACAGAAAATAGTGTAGGTGGATCACACTAAAAAAAGAAGCTGTGGACACAAAAGTTAAGTTACTTTGTGGCTGCTGCTGGGAGAAAGGCCGGAGCAGGTAGGGGAAGATACTACTGGGCACATGGGTACATAATAGGCTACATCTTAATCAGACACAGGGGCTGTGTTCACATGATATGCTGAACCACGAACTAGCCATACTTTACCTTAGCCTGGTGTCCATATAGTTACTTTGTGCTTCAGTAATTTCATGAAAACCCAGAAAATAAGTCTGAGTAAATATGGTTGTTAACCATGAGTAATTGTATTGTACAAATACGGCCAATATGTTGTATAAATATAGGCATTAAAATAACCATGGTACAGTTAATCATGGGTAAACTTGTTGTTTGAACAATGCCAGTTTCTCACTTGGTACTCAAGTGATAATCTTATTTCTGGCATGTTGTGAGAATTCCTGGCTCAGTTCTGATTGTTGGCTTAAAGCTGGGGAAACTATTAAAAACATTGTCATCAGCTTGTAAGATTTACACAGTTGCTACTATTATCTTTTCCCACCGCTTATGAAGTAAAGAGATGACTCCCCTGTTTGGGAAAATATTCACTCCAGTGAATCCAGACTTGAATGGCAGACAATGTATTTGTATTTAATTTATTTTATTCAATTTATATAGGTCCACCTCTCAAACCAGTTACTTTGGGCAACAAACAATTAAAATTTAATTATTTGTAGTATATGCATCAGCTGTTCCGTCCTCTTATCTATTTCCTTATATTCTTTACTTTAATCTGGTGGCAATGGTTGCAATCATCATTATTACCAAATCTTCTATTCAAGAACCTGAAAGGGGGAAAATAGTGTTAAGCCTGTGTTCCCCAACCAGGGTTAAGGAGACAAGCTAAACAGAATGTGCAGCGTTAGTCAGATAGGCATACAGATAAATGTGTGAGATAAGTTTGTATGTTAACATACAGTAAAAATAACAGATACGCTTGTGCTATCAAAAAATATAGTTTATTCCATTTAGAGTTATAGCATAGTCAAAATAACAGTCCATTAGTCATGTATCGTTTTAGTCAGTCCATTCAAGGATATTCAATTAACAAAGTCCGTGTAGAATATCTAATGTCAGTTCACTTACAATAAATCAGTCCTCTCACCGTTGATAAATCAACAGTCCTTTCTCTCTCCCGTTCCAGTAGGGGAAAAACACAGTCTTCAGTCTATCCGGTAATTAAGGATCATAAAGCCAGAGAGAGCAAGCTGCCATGCCTTGCTTCTTTTATGGTGCTTTTACAACCACTCCCTTAATTACATTCTTACAGTTAAAGTTACAGACACTTTAACTAACAAACCATGATAACATTTTTATTATTTTACCTAAACCAGTTAGGGTAAACAATGTTATCCCTAACAAATAGAAATACAAATGACAAGCCATTGAACTGATTAAATAAAGCTTTTGGAAGTATGCAACTGATGAAACTATTGAAGTTACTAGGAATTGTTCCATTGTCCTTACTGTGCCAGTACCAGCATTTAATTCGTTCAATTGTATGCTGCTTATACTGTTAGGAATCCATTCTTCTAGGAGGAGCATCTTCTAGGAAAATCTACTCGGTGACTCTACATGTAGTCCATACATTTTCCTCTCAAGTAAGCTGAATAATTCAGTACCAGAAAAGATTTATCGCAGGAATAGACTTCCACCATTATAGTTGGAATAATAATTTCAGTCTAGACTTTTCACTTTCCCATTTGACTTTTGGGGTAAGTTTTATATACTCTTCATTTTTTGCCATGCAGGTATCATCTTCATATCTCAAATAGTTAACATTTCTGCCTGTAATTTTTATTGGACTTTTGACTTTCATCCAAGTTATAATTCCTCAAAACTGCCTCTGTATATAAACTGAATAGACATGGCAATATGGTATGGCCTTATTGTACACCTTTTCTAATCTTAAACCAGCCTGTGTCTCTGTAAGTGCTTCTTAATTGTTATAGAGTGATTTTATTAAATAAGTTAAGTGTTGCCCATTTCTTTCAGGTACATCTACAATTTTTCATGTTCAGCACAAAGGCTTTGATATAGTTAACAAAGCATCCTTTTACACTTATATGTTTGTTTCACAACCAACAGATATTTTCAATGTGGTCTCAAGGGCCTTGTTCTCTTTCTTGATCTGTATGTCAGGAAAGTCTTTTTCCCTGCATGATTTTCAACAAAATTTTGCTAATATGTGATACCACAGATACTGTGCAGTATATGGAGGAATCCTGTGTGTCACTTTTCTTTGAGATTGAGGTGAATGTTGGTCCTTTACTTTCAGATAATCATTGGAGTCTCATTTTTTACATAAAGTAGAATTGTTACTTTTGGTTTGGATTTAACCAGTTCTGATGATGATGTGTCATGGGCTCCAGGGATTTTCTTTTTGGTAGCTGTTTTTTCACCTGGGTTACCTTATCTTCTAATACATCTAGCTCTGCTTCAGATTTCTGTTTGTTTCATAGTTGAAGTATATTAGTAGTTTCATAGAATTCCTTAGTGTATCTTTTCTATCTATTTTTGATTTTCTCCTTATCACATAATACGTTTCTGTCTTTGCCTCTTATTGCTCCTTTGCCTGTAGTGAATGATGGCTGAATTTTCTTTGTTAGAACAAAATATCTCAAATGTGTCTTTTTCAGTTCCCTCCTCCATTTCTTTGCAATGATCATTTTAGTAATTTTCCACATGTTTCCTAGTTTTATGTTGAAATTGCCTATTTAGCCACCTGATTTATCTGTCTTACTGTTAGCTTAAGCCTTCCTTCCTTGTTCAGCTATTTGAGTGTTTTCTTTTGAAAAACATTTTCATTCCTTCTTTCCTTTCTGAAACACATTTCTGGGTGAATGAAGGAAAATATGTGTCCCGGGTTCATGTTGCAGGATCCAGTCTGGGTCTGTCACCGGGACCAGAGATTCGTATTTCCAAACCTTTCTGTTGGAGCCCACCCTCAGGGAACATCTCTCTATCAGAATAGCTCCAGCATAAGTCTGAAAGCTGGGAAGACTGAATCTCTAGTAAGCATATTGCGAGTTTTCCCCAGCAGTATTCTTGGAAACATCTAACTTTTCAGGACCATTTTGGAACTGTTCTTTGAGAAGCTTTCATAAACTTTTAGTGATAGTACTGAAGTAGGTCACCAACTTTTCTCCAACCCTCCCAATCTATTTCCTATGATGAGTATATAGATATGTACACCAGGTAAAAATTCCACACAGTAAAAAAGCCAAACTATTTTTAAAAAACTTTAGGAAGAAGATAAATGGCTTATTTTGTGCGGATTTTCTATAAAGGGACTAATTGTGCTTGTGTCCATTATTAAAAAAACAATTGCATATTACAGCTGGTTAATGTATTTTCTCCTTAATATTCTTAGTAATGTGAAAGCAAGGATTGTTTCTTCAATAAATGAATAGGCACAAGAAAACTTCCTCAATGTGGGAATGAAAGTTTTATTTTAAAGGACTTTAATAAAAAAATTATCTGTGATTGTCTAACAACTGTTTTGTGGCTGGACATTGGTAATAACAACTGCATCTGTATCCATTTTCTGCATTCCATCTAGCTGGGAGTTTACCCTCATAAACCTGCTGTCAGGCATAAGGTATCTCCTTATTAAATTATCCTACTATTAGCATCAAGAGTGCTTCTAATGTTCATCTCTTTCCCCTGCACTGTCTTCCATAGCTTTGGGAAATCCCCTAAAGCAGGATTTCTCAACCATAATGACTTTAAGATGTGTGGACTTCAAGTCCCAGAATTCTCTTGTCCACACATCTTAAAGTTGCCAAGATTGAGAAACACTGCTCTAGAGAATAAATATGTGCTTGAGACAGAGAAGAGAGAGGAAATAATTGGGGAAATTGGAAATCCATTTATATTGTGTTGAATGTACCCTGTGATGATTAAATTTTGACATGTGGGAAGATGAAGAGTCTTTCTTCATTAGTTATTTATGATCTCAAAGAAACCTAACATCCCGCATTTACTCTCTTCCTTCATATCCCTGAGACTGGTTTTATCTTGTCTCAAGCCATGATTTGCACATTTTATCCTATTTCGATGTGATCAAATCTTATCCAGTTCTGAAACAGAGGACAGCTAAGAGAGTCAAGTCAGTTCATCATTATAATTGCAACTCTTTCTATTACTATAGAATATAGTTCTATTAAGATTTGTTATTCTAGAAGAGTTACAAAGGCCACATACTTTTATTAGCAATCTGCACAGTCCTTCAACTGCAGTTTTGTTAGGATGTTTCTTTTAAGTTTCACAGCCTCCTTTCATTGCTATGCAATGCTCTGCTATGTATATTTGGCATATTTTATTATATTACATTTGTAAGAGTTGTGCATCCCCAATTTTCTGTATCCCATCAATTGTGAAGGATAAGTCACATTCCTTACACCAAATTGTTGTTCTTCTTATGACCAGCAAATAATAATAATAATAATAATAATAATAATAATAATAATAATAATAATAATAATAATAATAATAGTCAAAGTACAACATGTGTACAATGAGATTGGCTGAGCCTCCCTTCATGCACACACACACACACACACAATTTACAGTGAGGACAGAAGTCCCTAACCCAGTCCCAATCTTATTATACTGTGTGACCTTATTGCACAATGCACCGGCCCTGCAAGTCTGTCATACCATGTCGACCTGAAGTTATTTTCCATTCAAAAGTCTGACAGCCCAAAGGTAAAAACTGTTCTTCATCCTGTTGGTGTGGCTAGCTATGCTTCTATATCTCCTACCCAATGGTAGGAGAATGGAGAAGTGCTAACCAGGGTGTGAGTAGTCCCTGAGAATTTTCCTCACTCTTCTAAGGCAGTGAGCCTAATTTCCTCACTCAAATCTGATCCCATATAGAACAATTTGGAGATCAATATGCCACAGAGCACAATTTGGTTACGGCCATAACAAATGGGATGAATGATGGGGATGCTTCAGACTGGGTGGCCCAACTACACAATGAACAAGCCCCCGAATTATACACTGTAAATGGATTTATTCAATTATTAAGACTCAGATTTGAAAATCCAGACATGGTAGCTGAGAATGAAGAGAAGTTAATGGAAATGAAGCAAGGCAAGCGACCCTTGTCAGAATTCATTTGGGACTTTAGAAGGGTCACAAGCCACCTCATGGATTGGCCTGAAAGAATTACTTTACACTATTTTTAAAAAGCCATTGATCCAGAAGTAAAGAAGGCCTGTGAAATTAGGGGAATCCCAGAGACCTTACAATTGTGGTATGCTGCCTCCCTCAGCTTAGATCGCAGCATCAACCTGATGTGACCAAGCCATTCATAGGGCAGCAGACTGTCTGGCCCCTGCTCCTGTACCACAAGCTCTGCAGTCAAAGCCTAATACAGCTGTTAGAGGTTGGAAGAATCAAGGAAGACCTCTGGGCAGGGGCAGGTTTGCCAAACACAGCTGGGAAATCCCTCTCTGTACAGATGGGAGCAACAGACCACTGGACTGACACCACATCCCCGAGAACCTGACCTGTGAAGACGACCCAGTGGTGAGTGATCCCATCATACCTTTTACAGTTAAGGTCAAGTTAGTGGTACCAAACATGGGGGAGGCCGGGGAGTTAGAAGGTGTCATTGATACTGGGTGTTCTAGATGTCTTATCAGATTCCCCATCATTGAACAACTGGGAATAAAGACTAACCTGCTGAAATGCCCAATCAGATTTGAGCAAGTGGATGGAACCTTAATTGGGGGGGCAGCCACTCAAATGACAGAACTGATCAAGATGGAATTTGGGCCCCATCACGAACTCATACACTTCATAGTGCCCCCTAAGATGTCAGAATCAATTATACTGGGACTTGCTTGGTGAGACAAATGGGCCCCAATGATCAAATGGGAGGATGGATTCAGAAAAATCCTCATTGGACCGGTGTGGGAATTGTTCTTTATGTACGTGCTAGGACAACGGGCCTTCTGGTAGTTGACTGCAACATGGAACCCAGAATTGTAGCAAACTTAAACTTTGCAGCTTTGTATGCTTATGTGAATGATCAGTGCATTCTGTGTGATGTAATGCATTTGTGATAAGAAAAATTGCTACATTAACAAGGATTGCTTCTAATAAAAGAGGGTATCAGAGTCTGCTCTGGGCTCTCATCCCTATCTTGCTTCAAGACGTCGTCTCAGTGTCTTCCCTCATGAGAGACCACCACAACTGGTGACCCCGACGTGATCATCTGCATGGTGGTACATCTTGGACCATCCATACTCATCGGCTGGCATAGCCTTGGTGCACCTCATCCCTGATTCGGTCGCAGGCGATCGCCATGGATCCCTCGTGAGTATGGGTGGAGGATTCTTTCAGGATCAGAAATTGCACATTGAGGAAATAAGAGAATTAACCAAACGAAATTTTTTACCTTTAAAAAGGGGGGCTCCCTTCATGCCCCCCTCACAAAAACCTCTATTGAGGAACTCCTAAAATACATTTGGCAACACTGTCCTTCTTATCTGGCTAAAGGCAGTATCAAAACTACAGTGTGGAAGGAGATTGGAAAATACCTTCATGCACATCCGAGAGCCCCTTCATTTATATTAATTGCTTGGAGGGTGGTTTTTGAGGCTCTCTCCTTTCTAAAGCAACCCCTACTTGCCCCCCTTTCTGGACCCCCTCCCTATGTGAATCCTGCTGTGCAACTCTTGCCCCCCGCTGTGACGCCTGTGTCTTTTAAACCAACTGTCCCGTCCCCCCCCAGAAGGCAAATGAGGTCAGTAAATCTCCTCCGACAGCTCCTAAAAATCCATCAGGAGATGTCAAGGTGGGAAATCCTAAAATAAATACACCCCATGCTGGAAGAGTTCAAACAGCTATGCAAGCAGCTTTTCAAACAGGACAGCTGGAGGGGCAGGAGATTGACTCCATGCAATTGTTTTCCGTTCAGATGATTTTGAACGGGACACAATACATGGTATTTGATGCAGAATATCAAAGAGAAGCAATTAACAGAAGAAATAATTTAGGGGGTTTGTATATACCTGATCAAATCTATGGGGCAGGGCAGTTTGCAACTGTGGAGCAGCAGGCAATAAATTTGCAGCCTTTGGTCACACGGGGGGAAGCAACCTTGGCAGATTTGATTAAAGCTTGTGCTGTAGTAAGTTTGCAATTTTATAACATGGAGACCTTGACTGTAGCTTTGCAAAAGGGTCTTAAACCTACTGGGAATTGCTTCAATCGTGGGAAGCCTGGGTATTTCAAAGCCCAATGCCAGGCCCCAGGGAGAGGTGCTGCTCTTTTCCGGAAGAGTTGGCCTTGCCTCGATCCTCAACTTCTAAGAAAGGGTTTTTTGTGATTCCAGGGATTATTGATCAGGATTATACAAATATTATAAAAATTCAATTTTATTCAGATGTACCTGCTAATCTTGCAGCTAGAATGACTCACCCTCATGCCCTCCTCAAAGGAATCTCTGTGGTTCCTGATCTGCTTTATCCTTCCTCAAAACTCTCAGCCATTAACCTTTCTTTTTTTTAACAAATTTTATTAATTTTTAAAGACATACAAAACATAAATAGACAGAAACACAAAACATAAAAGCATAAAAAATCTCTTTTCTGAAGGTTGCTTAGTCCCGGGTCAGGACTCTTGGTGCAGACACAGGTTCGGGTTTGGGTTCATTTTGCATACCATTCCATATCTTATTGGCATTTTCGGTTTTCTCCGTAGCTTCTCCTCTCTTTTAAATTTTCTCAATTTTATTTTATTTATCTCCTCTCAATTCAAATCATAATATTTATTATTCTTTGTCTATTCTATTTCCAGCTATCCATTTATGATGCCTTTATCTCTTTCCCCTATATTTATAATAGAACACAAAACTTACATTGGGATTCTGTCTGGTACGTTCTAAAATTATATAGTATTATCAAAACCAATACAGGTTTATTCATTAGTGTTGATGTTCATTTGTGTCTTGAACATTTGGTGCATTGCTTTTCGGTTGAATTTCATGCTTTTGTGGGAGCCCATATTTTCCATGGTTGCTCCCCCCCCCCATGTCACATGTTGTAGATCATTGTTTCATCTCCTACTTCAGGTCTCTCGTTTCACAAAAAGTTTTGCTGGGATAACATAGTCTAATCATTGATGTTGACAATCACTTATGTCTTAAATATTTTACCCCTTTCGGTTAGATATCATGCCTTTGTGGGGACACTTATGCTTTCCAAAATTGTTTCCCCCCCCCACACCCATGTCTTAAATCATTGTTTCATTACAGTACTCCCCTTTTCTTAGCAAAGGTTTCACTAGATTATACTGAGTATTTTGTCACATTTTGAAATGTTTTCTATGGTTATTTCTGGATACAGGTGTAGAAGTGCGGTCTTGTGTGCCTTTCTGGAATCCTTTTTTCAGTGGAATTTGTCCATTATCTCTGGAGAACTTTTGCTTCTTTGCATCTTGCTCCCCACCATTAAGGCTTCTCGTCTTTTCCTTTCTCCCTTGCTTCTTCTTCTCCTTGTCCTCTTTACTCCCTTGTCTCTCTACCTCCCTTTTATTCTGCTTTCCCCATTTCACCTTATTCTTCTCTTTTTGAGTTGTTTTTCCAGGCCTTGAAGTCTTCTTGTCCTTTTTCTCTTTCTTTTTTCCTTCCCCAACCAAAGTCACTTGTTCATCAAAGATGGCTTCTTCTTTGTCCCAGTCATCCTGTTGCTCATTCAGCTTTACATAAGTACAAACCGCCATTTCTAAAAATTGGAAAAGAGTGCCAAGGACATCTTTCCCTTCTTGCTTTTTTTTTTTTTCATATTTTTGATATACAAGTTTCAGTCCATCCACAAGTGATGCCATTGTGTAGACATCCCTCATACAATTACAACAATATTTAGGGGCTATTAATTGGACCCATCCCTATTTTGGCATCACTACACACATGCTCAGCCCCCTGTTTGATGCATTAAAGGGAGGAACCACTCCAGGGGATAAAATTACCCTTACAGATCATCAATTAAAAATCACCCAGGACATACAGCACATTATGCAGAAAAGGTGGGTCGACCGCTGTCACAACAATGCTCCTATTTCCTTAATCTTGCTCAATACACCTCAGCTACCTACTGCAATTCTTGCTCAAAGTCTCTCTAAACTTCTCATCCTAGAATAGATACATCTGCTCATACCCCTCGTAAATCCATTAACCCCAAACCTTTGCTCTTCTCTATACTTATTCACAAAGGGCGTCAACGTTGTAAAGCCCTAATGGCTATTGAACCCTCTATACTATATGTCCCCATGTCATTGTCTGATTGGGAGGTAATGTTATTGAATTCAGAATCATTACAAATTGTAATGGGAGAATGGCCGGTGACTATCTCCTGCCATCTCCCTGCCGATGACCGGCTTAATTTACTTAAGCTGGTTCCTTTTAATTGGCAATTAATAGAATCCATAGCCCCCATTCCCTCTGCGATCACTATATATGCAGATGGAGGGAAGAAATATGGCGCCTGTGCCAGGTTTTTAGAAGGGCACTGGCGCACCAAAATTACTCAGCCACAATCTTCTGCCCAAAGGGCAGAACTTGCTGCTGCTATATTGGCCTTTCAACATTTTCCTGATCAACCTTTCAATTTAATCTTGGACAGTCTTTATGTCACTTTTATAGTAAAAAATATCTCCAATACATATCTCTCCCCCACTCTGGACAATGACCTTCTTACCTTTTATAAACAATGGGGCATTTTGCACACATTTGGCATTCCATTTATTGTTGTTGAATGGACTAATCAAACCTTTAAAAATAATTTGGAAAAATTCAAATTTAAACTGTCACAGGGTTGCCAGGACTCCAGAATGTATTGAATGTTTGTTTATTTACTCTTAACTTCCTCAATGAGTCTGGATCCCCCCCATGCATGGCAGCATCATGTCATTTCGCTTCTTCGCCTCATCCTGAACCCAGACCAATGGTATATTTTCGTCAGCTTCCAGATCCTCAGTGGAAAGGTCCTGCTTAACTTATAACCTGGGGACAAGGGTACGCTGCTGTTTCCTACAACAACAACACCATCTGGGTCCCCGGACGACAAGTGAGGCCTTTTCTACCCAAACCAGCCTTGTCTACATCAGCATCATGAAGCTGCCTGCTGCATTCATCATTTGCTTCCTGGGTTTCCACATCGTTCCTGCCGATACGACAGCCACCCCATCCTCCTACGACACCTGCATCAAAACTACTCGCAGCGGAACAACAACCCAATCCACCCTGATCTATCATACTTTGAAGCCTGAGTGCAACTCCACCACGGTCTCCCCTTGTCTGCATAACAACACTCAATACGCGCGATGCTACACCAAACAAGGTATCCAATGCTACGAACCAAAGGCTGTGGGGTCCATCACCGCCTCGCTGTATGTCTATGCCTACAAAGGAGGATCCAGCTCTGACCTTGCCTCAATGTTCTCAACCAGTCAAGCAAAAAATGGGTACATAACCCATAATGTCACTCGGGGGGGTACCAACACTTCTGTGTGTTTTGATGCTTGCTTTGCCATCAGCAAAGGTCAAGGTCCTAACAACGCTGCAGGAGTTACCTGCGGCTCACACAGCTGGCAGAGATCTTATCTATAGGAAAAGAAATATCTCTTTCAAAAGGTGTCTGGGACTAACGTGGGGGCCACCACTGTTTACAACTACTGGTATACCCCACCTATTGACTCTGCTCAAGTAAGAGGTCCTCAAAATATTAATATCGCTGTTAAATCAAGCTCTACTGCATGTACCACTGACAAATGTTTTTGCTTGTATACTCACCTGAATCCAAGGGGGTACAATATCGTTTTTCAGGTCTTGATTTTAGAGACATGTTTGGATCCTGGTTCCCAAAATTGCCTGGTTTGCAAGCTATTGTAGCGCTCATTGGTATGATTGCTGCGGGATGTGTTGTACTGCCTTTTGTATTACCCATCTTTGTATGCACTATTTCTAACAGTTTATCCCTCTTGGCTGAGAAAAAAGCCACTGTGCAAGTATTGGCTCTCTGGAATCAACAAATAACTAACACATATGAACCACTGCCATCTGAAGATGAAATAGGAGAGCCAACCTATGACGATCCAGACGAGGACAAGATGTTTGTGATGGTTGAAGAAGTCACGAACGCCGCAGATAACATCAGCATGCACAGCACTCTTGCCTACATGCCTAACAAAGGCTGTTATTGGGACTAAAACACTCCCTGTCTCTTAAAAAACAAAAACAGGGGAGATCACTATCTTGCTTCAAGACGTCGTCTCAGTGTCTTCCCTCATGAGAGACCACCACAGACCGGGCCCATTGTTCCCTCTTCCACCCACTACAAAGTCACGCAGACAAATATCAGCTTGAACCCAGAGCCTGAGCCAGCATCCACTGGATCCCACCTTCTCCGAGATAACCCCCAGGTACCCGACCAATACAAAGACTTGGCTGAAGCATTCAGTGAAGAAGAGTGTAATGTTTTACCTCCCCATCGAGCCACTGATTGTGCCATAGAATTAGAGCCTGGGGCGAAATTACCAAAACCAAAGATGTATTCCATGACACCTGTGAAATGACCGAATTAAGGAAATACATTGACAGCAATTTGGAACGAGTTTTTATTGAGCCTGCCAAATCAAGAATTAACTGCCCCCGTGTTGTTCAAGGAGAAGAAAGATGGCAGGTTGAGATTGTGTGTTGACTTTAGAGGTGTGAACGCCATATGCATCAAAAACATGTATCCTCTCCCTCTTATGAAGGACTTATTGAACCACCTGTCGAAGGGCAAAGTATTCACCAAGCTAGATCTCAGGGAAGCTTACTATTGGGTCCGCATCAAAGAGGAGATGAGTGGAAAACTGCTTTTAACTGCCCTCTGGGTAGCTTCCAATTCAAAGTCATGTCTTTTGGTCTTCAGGGGGCTCCTGTAGTGTTTATGCAACTCATCCATGAGGTGCTACACCCACACCTTTACCAGGGGTTTCCTCGTGTACCTGGATGCCATCCTTATCTTCAGCGAAACCATGGAAGAACATGTTTGATTGGTCTGACAGGTTCTAGAAAAACTCCTAGCCGCCAAATTATGTGTGAAACTCTCAAAATGCGATTTCCACAAAGAGTCGCTGGACTACTTAGGTTTCCGAATATCCAACCTGGAGATTGAAATGGACCCCGGAAAGGTGAAAGCGGTGCTGGACTGGCAACCCCCCAGAACCTGAAAACAACTTCAAAGTTTCTTGGGGTTTGCTAATTTCTATAGACAATTAATTCCATTTTTTGCTGAAATTACCCTCCCGTTGACAGAGCTATTAAAAATGGGCCCGTCACCCAGCAAACCAAATCTGAGTCAACCCCTGGCTTGGACTATGGGCTGTCAGAAAGCTTTCGAGACCTTATAATGCCTCTTCGCAGCTGAGCCCATCCTCCAGCATCCAGACACAACCAAGCCTTTTATTGTCCAAACAGATGCAAGTGATGTAGTGGTGGCAGCCATTTTGCTGCAGAAAGACTCTCAAGGCTGACTGATGCCATGCGCTTCTGTGTCCAAAAAGCTGACAGACACAGAGCGAAGGTGGGCGGTCTGGGAGAAAGAAGCATTCGCTGTACGATGGGCTTTATTGAATTGGAGACACTTTCTAGAACGGGTGCCAGAGGCCTTTGAGGTATGGACTGATCATAAGAACCTCAAGGCTCTAAAGACCCCTAGGAAATTATTGCCCAAACAAGTCCACTGGGCCCAATATTTCAAGTGATTCAATTTCAACATTAAATATATCCCCGGAGGGAAAAATGTACTGGCGGATGCTCTGTCCAGAAAACCTCAGTTTGACAGCCACCAAGACGAAATGACACAAGCCTTAATTTCAGATGCTCAATCAGCAGGCCAAGTGACCACTCGAGCCCAAGCCAACTGCAACCCCAAACGCCTGGAAGATAAGCTGACTGCAGAATTGAAAATGGCCCAATTGACTGATCGTTGGTTCCTGGACCATCAAACCGAGTTGACAATGAATGATGGACTAGCTTGGAAAGGGACTAAGCTTTATGTACCCACAACCCTAAAACTACTTGTACTAAAGCATAGCCACTACTCCTGGTTGGGAGGCCATTTTGGATTCCTAAAAACCCTACATTTACTGAGAAGACAGTTTTGGTGGCCAAAAATGAAATCTGATGTTGAGGACTATGTAAAAAGTTGTTCAATTTGTGCCACAATAAAACACAGAACTGGAAAAACACCTGGCCTCCTGCAACAAGTCGCTGAACCAACCCAACCTTGGGAAGTAATCGCAATGGACTTTATTGTTGAACTACCTAAGAGTGAAGGGAATATGATCATTTGGACTATAATTGACATTCTCTAAACAGCCCATTTTATAGCCTGCAAAGGACTTCCATCTGTGAAAAAACTTGCAAAGCTGTTCATAAAACATATCTATAGACTACATGGAGTACCTCGTAGAGTAATATCAGACAGAGGGGTACAATTTACTGCAAAATTTTGGAGGGAATTTCTGAAATCCATTAGTTCCTCTCAAGTGTTATCCTTAGCTTTCCATCCTGCTTGTAACAGAGCAGTGGAGAGTGCTAATGCCATGATACATTAGATGTTATATAAAGTATCAACAAGAAAATTGGGCTGAGTTATTACCTTTTGCAGAGGTTGCTTACAATAATGCAGTACATAGCAGCATGGGATTGACTCCATTCCAAACCAACACTGGAATGGATTTTGTCCTGATGCCAGAATTACCTAGACAACCTCCCTCATCCATATCCCTAACAGAATGGATGAACTCATTAAAGAAAGGGTGGGAAGATACAAAAAAAGCTTTGAATGAAGCTGCAAAAAAATATAAAAAACAGGTGAATAAACATAGATCTCTTCAACCACCTTTTAAAGTATAGGACAAAGTATATTTGTCAAGCAAGTATCTTAGGTTGAAACTGCCCAGTAAGAAGCTGGCTCCAAAACTCTTGGGTCCATTTCTGATTTCAAAAAAATCAATGCAGTCATTATCCAATTAAGTCTTCCTCAACTGTTGGGGTAAATTCATCCAGTGTTCCATTGCAGTTTGCTAAAACCAGCTGCTGCATCAATGATAAGACCACACCCAATAGCTCCCCCTAAACTGTTAATGGTACAGGGGAAACACATTATGAGATTCAAAAAATTCTCAATTCTAGATTATACCATGGCCGATTGCAATATTTGGTCTTATGGAAAGGATAGGCCCTCTCAGATGCTAATTGGGTAAAGGGTTGGGATGTTCCTGCTGATCAATTGATTAACCAATTCCATAAGGATTTTCCCTACAAACTGAAGGGTCCTCATGGAGTGGGGAGAGGGGGTTAAGGACAATGTATGTGGTTTTCCTGTATGTGTTTTTTTTCTTTTTCTTTAGGAGGAGGAGTTTTCAAGGTACCTGTCAGCTTTGAAATTCAGCTGCTACATTTTTTAAAAAAAGAGTTGGAGGAGTTGAAAAGTTCAAGGTTATTCTGTATGTCATAATAAGAAATTCCAGTGGCAGTTAATTGGTTCTCGTGATTTATGAAGTGTAGAAGTGGGAGGAGAGAAGGGAGAGGTACGCGCAAAAAATTTTCACTTTGGGAAATTGCCTTTGACATGCCAGATCTGTTTCTAAATAAATCAATTGGAGATAAAATGTCTTGGAGTGATTGATATCATGGATACTTTCTGGATGCCTTACACACAGTGGAGAAAGTCCAGAAATATTTCACAAGAAGAGTTGTCCACTCTTCTACTCGTGCAGAATACGTATGCCACCAGGCCTAGGTTGTCTAGGTCTAGACTTGAAACCAAGAGCTACGCCGCCTTCGGTCCGATCTAAGTATAGTATATAAAATCATACATTGCAATGTCCTACCTGTTGATGAATACTTCAGCTTCAACCATAACTACACAAGAGCAAACAATAGATACAGACTCAAGGTTAATCACACCAACTTGATTGCAGGAAATACGACTTCAGCAACAGTCTGGAATACTCTACCTGACTCTACCTGACTCTAACTGTCTGGAATACTCTACCTGACTCTACCTGACTCTTCAATGTCTGGAATACTCTACCTGACTCTGCAGTTTCTTCCCCAAACTCCAAAAACTTTAACCTTAGACTTTCTATTGTTGACTTCACGCCCTTTCCTAAGAGGGGGTATGCATAAGCGCACCAACATGCCTACCGTCCTTGTCCTATTGTTTCTTTTATTTTTCTTATATGTATCCATGTATTCATACCTATTATCTTGTATGCAATTGACAAACCAATAAAAATAAAATAAAATAAAATAACTAGTATTATCGTTAGTCATAGATAAATAGCTCAGAAATATATGGAAGCCTAAACATCATCCAATTGCCAATAAAGTAGCAAATGACCATCTGATTTTTTTCCCACCACTCTTCCACATGATGGCATGTCTCTCTTCAGGTTTTTTTTTTTTTTGATTTGTTATTAAAAATAGAGATACCAGTTGCTTTTAAAAATCTAGCTGCAATATAAAATTGCTAATAGATCCTGACATTTTGGCACTGGTCTTCTACATAAAATTTTGCTTAATTTCCTTGCCCAGGGAGAAATTAAGACCCTATGTATGCATAATTCAAGAACGACCATTTTAGATTCATCTTAATAATAATAAAGGGCGGATGGATGCAATTGCTTTATGTGAAAGTCAGAATATTCAGAGCTAAATCAATCCTTCTGGACAGAGTTGAAGAACAAACATTAACCGAATGGGATGGTTAAGAAGAAAAGGATTGTCAATGATTGGTACTTTAAGATATCTAAGGGATGATATTTTATTATAATGTCTTTGCTGATTGACGGAACCTGTTGAGCCTCATTTTGTGGAAGTTTATGAGCTTAAACAGAACAAAAAGAAATCAAGATTTTAAGAATATAAAATACCTTTCAGGTGAACCTTATTGGTATGCCAAATCAGTAAGTAGTCTGTTTAATAATAATAATAAAGATATAGATTAGTAATTACCATTCACTCAAAATCTTTATACTCTATTAGTATTTGTGTCAGAAACTGATTATTTAACTGTGATGAAACTTCATGTTACAAGGATTGAATCTGTTTTTATTTTGTTGGTTTGAACTGCAATTACTTGGGAACATATGGATCAGTAAAAATTCTGCTGGTTTAACTGCCAGCATTAGTGAGTGATATTCTAACCTATCAGGATTTTTAATGAACTTTTAAAAACTCCACATCTGCTGTGTACAGCTTTTCATGCCACGTGAGGTTTTTGTGCAAGTGATATTTTAAATATAAACTCTCTCGCTATGACTTTATTTTATGAACTTCCCTTGCTTCACATCCTTTTTATGTGTTTTTTCTAATAAACATTTTTTTCTTATATTAATTCACAAGTGCAGCTTAATTAAGGCACAAACAACCAGGCTCCAATTATCCTGCTTTGGACACATTAGGCAAATATCTGTCCCTCTGGAGAATCTCTAATGTTGGGAAAGGTGGAAGGAAAGAGGCAAATCAGCAGCAAGGTTGATGGACTCAGATACTGTTGCAATGAATGAACCCTTGGAAGACTTTAAAAAAACAATTAGCAACAGATCATTGTAAAGAAAATCTATGCAGTTGATAAGGGTCCATACAATTTGATGGCAGATAATGATTTTTTTTATTATTATAAAAGGGCAATTGTGCTGCCCCACTCACTCACACACACAACTGTGGTTTAGTAGTTTATTAATATTCCCCAGAAATTCCCTTCACCCCCCCAAAAATGAGAACTGTCCCAATTAATTCCAGCTACAAACAGACCAATGTTAGTCCACAGAGGAATGGCCAAAGAGTCCACCAAGCATCTGTAAGTTTCTCAAAGAAAATGAATCCACTAGGCAAACTTAAAGCCACAACACAAGAGAGCTCATATGTAAAGATAAGTTCAGAGTTTCTAAGGCAAAATTGTCAATCCAAAGCAAGGGAGCAGGAATCACAATGACCAGAAAACACACAGCTAGGAGATAAACATGTTGTTCCCAGCAATGCTTCTCTCTGTCTGCTGTGCTAAATAGCCAGTTTCTGGTGCAGCTCATCAAGAGGAGTAAGGGTTTCTCCTCTCAAGTAGTCTGGCTGACCTTCTCTGTTCCTACCTTTTCTCTGCCCTGTGTGTTCTTGGATCAGTGTAGAAAACAGGTCCTCCTCCTCTTCACTGTCTGTAACGGCATGCTTTTCCCAACAGAAGCCTCAGCCAAATCGCTTCCAGATGGCTGCTCGGAGCTGTCAATTAACTCAGCTTCTGACATGCCAAAAACTGGTTCATCCTCCTCCATGCTTATATCCAGGGAATCGTCTGGGCGAGTCATCACAGCAATTTAAAATACATTTCCTGAATGAATAACAGTTGTTTTTAAAAAGCAACTGTATCTTTTTTTAAAATAAAAAATAAAAAATACAAATTGACAAATAATTTTTTAGGTTCATCCATTTTTCATTGAAGCTAGAAGTATTAATTGCTGCTACCTTTGCTTAAGTATTAAATATACCTAGCTGTATTGGTCAAACAACATTGGTCAACCATCGATCATGACAGATAAAGCAAGAGGAGAGCCAGTTTGGTCCAGTAGTTAAGGCAGCAGAGTAGAAATCTGGAGACTGTGAGTTCTATTCTTGCCTTAGCCATGAAATACAGCTGTCTCTTAGCCCAACTTGTCTCATAAGGTTGTTGTTGGGAAAATATGAGGTCAAAGGACTGGTGGACATGTTTGCTGCCTTGAGTTACTGTATTTGCAAAAATAATAAAGATGGGATATAAATAAATAAATAAAATTTAGGAATATCATAGATGAATCTGAACTTGACCTTCTATATTGGGCAATACCTTGGAACAGTTTTGTAGATGTGGTGTTGTGCTTTTTTATTTGAAAGAAAATATTTTTTATTTTAACTCAATGTTACTATTATTTTCTTGTAATGTTCAATTGGAATTCAACTGTCAATACTTTGAATTACAAGAGCTTTCATTCAGTATTTATCCTGGTAATTAGATAGGATGTTACATGTTGTATTCAATTAGATTTTCTCTGATTATGTCAGTTAATATATTTTTATATCAATGGAGAACATGAAATTATAGAACAAAAAATAAACCACTGAAAATGAAAACGCATTACTCTTGATAAATTCCTTTATGCATTAGGTATAAATAACCATATATTCTTTTTTTCTCTTTCCAGTGTTTGTATATCACCATGATTACACAACACCAGACAGTCCACAAATCAAATAATTAAAAACTATAAACATAATAGCTCTTATAAAACATGAGCAAAATTTAAAACAGTTCATTGCTTTTTGGCAGATACTCACTAAAAATTGTTCTCTTTTCTTACTTGTCCCTAAAAATCAAAATAACTTTCCTGCAAAGTCAGTTCTTGAAAAAAATATTGAATCTAAAATTCCATTTGGTAATAACCCCTGTTTTATAAGCCACATGCATGAAGTTGATATAATTATCTTCCTGTCACAATATCATACAATGCTTTTAATTGCATATATCTGGACTGATGCTAGATTTGAACTTGTTCAATTATTTTGGAGGGTTTGGCGTCCAGAGCCAGTTGTCTGTGAAATGGGCAAGCCTATACATATGACTAATAAATAAAGTGTAGTACAGAACAATAATATGTCAACAATACAATAAAACACTACACTATCTTCCTTTAGCAAAGAGTGGTTCCTGTCCTAAGGTATTTTGTATTTTAAATATGGAAAATTTCAGTTCTCTTAAAAAAAAAACCTAGAGAATTTGCATTATTGTCACCAATATAGGATTATTATTTTTCAGTGAAATACTCATGTTAGGGATAACATTGTTTTACCCTAACTCGTTTAGGTAAAATAATAAATATGTAATCATAGTTTGTTAGTTAAAGTGTCTGCAACTTTAAATATAGGAAAGTAATTAAGGGAGTGGTTGTGAAAGCACTTTAAAAGAAGCAAGACGACAGCTTGCTCTCTCTCTGGCTTTGATGATCCCTGATTACTGCTTGGAATCAAGACTGCATTGCTTGAACGGGAGAGAAAACAAAGGACTGATTTGTAAGTGAACTGACATAGGATATTCTACACGGACTTTGCTAACTGAATATCCCTGAATGGACTGACTAAATGATACATGACTATTGGACTGTTATTTTGACTATGCTATGAACTCATAATGGAATAAACTATATTTTTGATAGCACAAGCGTATCTGTTATTTTTACTGTATGTTAATAAACATACAAACTTAGCTCACTCATTTATCTGTGTGCCTATCTGACTAACGCTGCACATTCTGTTTAGCTTGTCTCCCTAACCCTGGTTGGGGAAACCAGGCTTAACACTGGTTATGGGCCCAGAGGCTGCAAAGTCAGTTTAACTAGGATAAAACAGATTTATGTAAAAGTGAGAGTTTGTGTTGTTATACATTACAGTAAACAGACAGCTGTGTTTTATTAATTATAGTTTTATATCCATATAAAGAAAAACATGGCACAAGTCAATCTACAAAGTTTGTCCCTTATATCCAAGCTGGATGGAACAAACTATGTATCATGGTCTATGAAATGTAGTCTGCTTCTACGAAGAGAAGGTTTGTGGAACATAATTGAAAATCCACCAAACGTAGAAGAATGGGATCCAGAGGATGATGAAGATAGACTAAAAATAGAAGAATTTATGCATAAAAATCAACAAGCTATTTGCATAATTGGGTTAACCTTAACTGACCAACAGCTTGTTTATATCCACGAAGAGAAAACGGCTGTTGGGTGTTGGCAGAAACTGAAGAGGATTTATGTTCGAGATAATGTTGGTGCTCACATAAATCTTACACGAAAGCTTTTCAGTACGCATCTCCAGACAAATGGTGATATGCGTAGTCATTTGAAAACTATGCAAAGCATTTTTCAAGAACTGCATGAGAAAGAGCTTATTTTCTCTGAACTACACCAAGTCTACATAATTCTATCTTCCCTTGATGAAAGTTATGACAACTACATAACTTCCCTTGAAATTTTGCCAAAGGAAAGTCTAACTTTAACTGATATAATTGGCAGATTGACTGAAGAGGCCAGAAGAAGGCTTGAAAGAAATGAATTAAAGAGGGAGCAACCTCAAAAAGAAGATAATGAATCTCCTACTGCATATGCAATTAAAAAGTGTTTTAATTGTGGAGGAAGAGGACATTTGGCAAGATTTTGTAAAAAAGCAAAGCGCCAGAACGCTGGCCAGAATACTAAAAGTAATCAAAAGATAAATAAAAATTTAGAGTTAGCCATGTATACTAACGGAGCTGTAAAAAATAATTTATGGGTGGTTGACAGTGGAGCATCCCACTGTATAACAAATGATAACAGAAATTTTATTAAAATGTCCAAGAGTACACAGCAGATATCGTTAGCCAATGGCTGGAAACTGAAAGGTAAAGGTCAAGGTATAGCATACTGTTCTTTCATAAAAGAGAATGTAAAAATGTTATATGTACCACAACTTAAGTTTAATTTAATTTCAGTTAGAATTTTGGTTAAACTAGGATATGTAGTTACTTTTAAAGGAGATAACTGCATAATTGAGAAAGAAGATAAGAAAATTACTGCATCTTTAAGAGGTGAATTATATGTGTTAAATGATAATGGTTTAAAGGTGGCTAACATGGTTTATGAAAATAAGAAACCTCATGATGAATGTATTCACTTGTTACATCGAAGGCTAGGGCATTTAAATTTTAAAATGCTTAAGAGAACTGTTGAATTATCTAAGAGAATATGTTTGAAACCTTGTAATAAGTATTTGCAATGTGATGCTTGCAATCTAAGCAAAGCAAGGGTCATACCGGCTAATAGAGTTGATGGATTTACAACCAAGGAGCCTTTAGAGGTAGTATTTGCAGATTTAATAGGTCCGAAAAAACCAAGTGTAGGAGGAGCTCGTTACATACTAAGCATAATGGACCACTATTCTAGATATGGGTTTTGCTATTTAATGAAGAGCAAAACTGAAACGTATCAAAATCTCTTTAATTGGATAAAATTTGCTGAAAGGAAAACTAAAAAGAAATTAGTAACTCTTATAACAGATAATGGTACGGAATTTACAAATAATAAATTCCAGAACAGACTAAGAATGTTAGGTATTCAACATAAAAAGTCTGCACCATATAGGCCACAACATAATGCTTTTATAGAGAGACAAGGCCAAACACTACAGTCAATGGCACGAACTATGATGTCTGATTCAGGATTACCTGACAATTTGTGGGGAGAAGCAATAATGTGTGGTAATCATATATTAAATAATGTTGTTAATTCAACAACAGGTGAATTACCATTCACACTGTGGCATGGTACAAAACCTGATTTAAGTTACATGCACACATTTGGAGCACCAGCATGGGTGCATATCCCTACACAACTTAGACACAAAGGACAGCATAGAGCTAAAAGATTATATTTTGTAGGATATACATCTAATCATAGATCTTATAGATTCTGGGAACCAGGTACATCTAGAGTTTACACCAGTGCTAGTGCTAAATTCCTAGAACATGTAGGATGGAATAGATTAGAGCAAGATTTAAATAACGAAGTAATTATTGAACCCTACAAAAGGCAGAAAGAACAGACTAGTTATAAGAAGAGTCCAATTAAAGAAGAAGTCCATGAAGAGCAAATAGGACCAGAACAAGAGGAAACAGTTGATCAGGAAGAGTTAGATAATCAAGAAGAGTTAATAAATGAAAGTCCACCTGTAAGTCCTGTAATCCCTAGACGTACTACACGTGTAACTAGACCACCTGATAGGTATCAAGCAAGTATAGTTTGCCAAGTAACTAAAGTTCCAACTAGTGTAGATGAACTTAGCATGTATCCTACTAAGGATCAGGAGAATTGGCAAAAGGCAATGGAAAAAGAACTAAATTCATTAAAGGTAATGAAAGTTTATGAAGATGCTAAATTACCTCCAGGAGAAAAATCCATTGGGTGCAAATGGATATTTAAAGTAAAAACTGGAAATGATGGGACTGTTACCCATAAAGTTGGTTGGTAGCTCAAGGATTTAATCAAACTGCATCTAATTACGATGAAGTTTTTGCACCAAGTCTTAAAGCAACATCTTTGAGAGCAGCTTTAGTGTGGGCAGCTAAGAAAAACTATGTCATTAACCATTTAGATGTAGAAACTGCTTACCTGCATGCATCATTGCAGCACACTAAAAATTTAAGAAAACCAGTAGGTATAAAAGACAATAAAGTAAATAGTAATAATTGTTGGAAACTCAAAAAGAGTCTTTACGGGTTGAAACAATCTGGGTTTGAGTGGAACCAATATATTGTGAAAGAGTTAAACAATATAGGTTTTAAATCTGGTTTAGCAGATCCATGTGTGTTTAAAAGAGAAAATAATGGAACGGTGTCATTATTGTTATTATTTACAGATGATATTGCTTTGATAACTAAGACTAATAATGAAGCTAATGAGATTATATCATTATTAGCCAAAAAGATAAAATTAAAGCATTTAGGTGAAATTAAAAATTATCTAGGATTGACAATTAACAAAACAAAAAATGGATTTAAGATATCTCAAGAAGATAAAATTTGCCAATTAATTAAAACGTTTAAAATGGAACTTTGTAAACTGGCAAAGACTCCAATGAGTCAGGAAGTTTGCCAAACTAATGATCAAAGTCCCAAATTTGATAAGTCAATATATCAATCTTTGATTGGCAGCTTATCATATATAAGCAATTGGTCAAGGCCAGATATAGCTTATAGTGTAAATCAGCTGGCACGTTTTAATTCAGATCCACATCAATGTCATTGGCAATCATTAAAGAGAATTTTAAGATATCTTAAAGGAACAATGAACCATGCATTGTATATAGAACCAAAGGGTGATTTGAGTCTTAGTGCCTATGCAGATGCAAGTTTTGCAACTGATATAAACACTAGAAAATCAACATCTGGGATGGCTATATTATTTGGTAAGACACTAATAGGGTGGAGGTCAATCAGACAACAGCATATCAGCTTGTCCACGATGGAAGCGGAATTTTCATGTCTGTCATTATTATGCACTGACTTGATTTTGTACAAACAGTTATTATTAGACATGGGTATAACTGTTAAAGATTCCATTATTGTGTACGAGGACAACCAGGCAACTATAAAGTTCGCTACTAGTATTGCTGTAAAAACTAGATCAAAGCATACTGATTTAAGATACTTAAATGTTAGAGAATCTGTAAAGAATGGGCTAATTAAATTGGAATACTGCATGACAGAAGAAAACATTGCAGACCAATTTACAAAAGCTCAAGGAGTAACTAAGTTTAAAGAGAGTTGTAACAAATATGATTTAAAGATGTAAATAGTTATATTTATTATTATTTCCTAAAAGGGGAGAATGTTAGGGATAACATTGTTTTACCCTAACTGGTTTAGGTAAAATAATAAATATGTGATCATAGTTTGTTAGTTAAAGTGTCTGCAACTTTAAATATAGGAAAGTAATTAAGGGAGTGGTTGTGAAAGCACTTTAAAAGAAGCAAGACGACAGCTTGCTCTCTCTCTGGCTTTGATGATCCCTGATTACTGCTTGGAATCAAGACTGCATTGCTCGAACGGGAGAGAAAACAAAGGACTGATTTGTAAGTGAACTGACATAGGATATTCTACACGGACTTTGCTAACTGAATATCCCTGAATGGACTGACTAAATGATACATGACTATTGGACTGTTATTTTGACTATGCTATGAACTCATAATGGAATAAACTATATTTTTGATAGCACAAGCGTATCTGTTATTTTTACTGTATGTTAATAAACATACAAACTTCGCTCACTCATTTATCTTTGTGCCTATCTGACTAACGCTGCACATTCTGTTTAGCTTGTCTCCCTAACCCTGGTTGGGGAACCCAGGCTTAACAACTCATTTCTAGCATTCAGTAATGATTCAGAGGGAATAAGCAAGATAGTTCTATAATATTAATATGCAATGCTCTAAGTGAAGAGGAAATAGTTTTTTTCTTGATCCCCTGAAGCAATCAGTTTATGCCCTGAAGCATGAATTTTGATTAACCTTATTATCTCAGTGAGTGTAGCTATAATGGTTACTAGCATGATAAGAAATTTCCATCATTGTTTAAGGCTCATCTTTCTGTAGAGACTTCATGAAAATCAGGGAGGGAACATAACTGCAAAAGCCAATCAGGCTGGCCTCAAACGACTTTGCATGTATCAGTTGTTGGCCTGTTCCATCTTGTGACAGCTTTGGCAATTAAAACCTCACTGCTTAGTCATTGTAAAATGCTTCATGAGCCTTTCTCTTCTGTTTCTCATTGTTTCTTCTTCCCTAGGCTCCCTGAATTCTCTCTCTTTCCTTTTTAAATAATTTTTATTAAGAATTATAAATGAGAGAATAAAAGCCAACACAAACTATAAAATATGTAAACAGAAAACTACAAAGGAAAAAAGTGTAAAAGAGAAAAAAGAGAAAAAGGAAAAGATAAAAAAATGTCACTTTTTGCTTTCATCCCATCGTGGAAAGAAAATTTTAAAAGTTTATCACCACAAAATACTCTTCTCCCCATAGCTTATCTCTTAAATAAAATAATAAACACTCTTGATGTCCAGTATTCAGTGAGTTCTAAAAGAGACCAAGCAGGATGTTCACCATGTATAAATACTAAATGCTATGTGAGTACTCTAAATTAATACCATTCTTATGTACTTTAAGGCTTTCCAAAAGGTTTGACCAGTTCCTTAAGACATGGGTAGTGCTACCACCTCCTAATATTGTTTTTTCTACTGGAATGTATGGGTCACATCCAATGCCACATTCACCTGGAGAAAACCCTCTTTTGAGGCCCTTTTTTATTTCTTCATTCTGATTCTTTTCCACATGCTGAATAACAGAATAACAGAAACATGGTTTTTTTTTCAGATAGAAACAAACTTTCTTACCTCTGTGGACCAGAGGTGGTATTCAGAACTGGTTTTGAGTAGTTTGGAGAACCAACAAATACCACCTCTGACTGGAGATGTTACAATATCCTTCCCCTGCCACGCCCACCAAGCCACGCCTACAGAACTGGTAGTAAAAAAAAAAAAAAATCTCACCACTGCTGCAGACACCTTGAATGAAATTTGCACACCCAGTATTTAATATATTTTCATTCATGGAAAAACCCAAAACAAAATTAGGTAGCCTCAATAATATGATAATTACAAAGCAAACTAATAAGGTTATAGTGACAGCTACTGTATTTATGCACATCCCTTCAAAGAAGTCAGGATAGGTTCTGAATCAACCACAAGAACCTGGCTGAAAATCTGAAAAGAGGTGCCTTATATACATTTCTGCATATTCCATTTTTTTTAAGAATCTGCAGAGTCCTAATATACACTGCTCCAAAAAATAAAGGGAACACAAAAATAAGACATCCCAGATCTGAATGAATGAAATATTCTTATTAAATACTTTGTTCATTACATAGTTGAATGTGCTGACAACAAAATCACACAAAATTATCAATGGAAATCAAATTTAGCAACCCATGTGGGTCTGGATTTGGAGTTACACTCAAAATTAAAAACACTACAGGCTGATCGAACTTTGATGTAATGTCCTTAAAACAAGTCAAAATGAGGCTCAGTAGTGTGGATGTGGCCTCCACGTGCCTGTATGACCTCCCTACAATGCTTGGGCATGTTCCTGATGAGGTGTTGGATGGTCTCTTGAGGGATCTCCTCCCACACCTGGACGAAAGTATCCCCCAAATCCTGGACAGTCTGTGGTGCAATGGGGCACTGGTGGATGGAGCAAGACATGATGTCCCAGATGTTCTCAATTGGAGTCAGGTCTGGGGAATGGGTGGGCCAGTCCATAGCATCAATGCCTTCATCTTGCAGGAACTGCTGACACACTCCAGCCACATGAGGTCTAGCATTGTCTTGCATTAGGAGGAACCCAGGGTCAACCGCACCAGCATATGGTCTCACAAAGGGTCTGAAGATCTCATCTCGGTACCTAATAGCAGTCAGGCTACCTCTGGCAAGCACTTGGAGGGCTGTGTGGCCCCCTAAAGAAATGCCACCCCACACCATTACTGGTCCACTGCCAAACTGGTCATGCTGGAGTATGTTGCAAGCAGCAGAATGTTCTCTATGGTGTGTCCAGACCCTGTCACGTCTGTCTCATGTGCTCATTGTGAATTTGCTGTGAACAGCACAGGGCACCAGTGGCGAATTTGCCAATCTTGGTGTTCTCTGGCAAATGCCAAATGTCCTGCATGGTGTTGGGCTGTAAGCACAACCCCCACCTGTGGACGTCGGGCCCTCATACCACCCTCATGGAGTCTGTTTCTGACTATTTGAGCAGCCACATGCACATTTGTGGCCCGCTGGAGTTCATTTTGCAGGGCTCTGGCAGTGTTCCTCCTGTCCCTCCTTGCACAAAGGTGGAGGTAGCTGTCCTGATGCTGAGTTGTTGCCCTCCTACGGCCTCCTCTATGTCTCCTGATGTACTGGCCTGTCTCTTGGTAGGGCCTCCATGCTCTGGACACTATGCTGACAGACACAGCAAACCTTCTTGCTACAGCTTGCACTGATGTGCCATCCTGGATGAGCTGTACTACCTGAGCCACTTGTGTGGGTTGTAGACTCCGTCTCATGCTACCACTAGAGTGAAAGCACCACCAGCATTCAAAAGTGACCAAACCATCAGCCAGAAAGCATAGGAAGTGAGAAGTGGTCTGTGGTCACCACCTGCAGAACCACTCCTTTATTGGGATGCCTTGCTAACTGCCTATGCTTTCCACCTGTTGTCTATTCCATTTGCACAACAGCACGTGAAATTGATTGTCAATCAGTGTTGCTATCTAAGTGGACAGTTTGATTTCACAGAAGTGTGATTGACTTGGAGTTACATTGTGTTGTTTAAGTGTTCCCCTTATTTTTTTGAGCAGTGTACAATACTTACATTCTTGAGACCGTATGTTTCCAGAGTCACACTTCAATATTCAATTAGTTTGTGCCTGAAAATAAATTTTTTGGCTGCCGATCTTACTACATATGTTGATATGATTATTGGTAAAATATAGTAAAAGATGTTAGAAGATAGAAACATTACCATCTTTTCTTTTCGGGATCCTCACCTCAACTATCCCGTGACCTCTTTTGAGGTCGTTGGGGTGCCTGCGAAGATTTAACCACCACGCTTCTCCATCCGTCTCTGTCCTCCACTGCTCTCTGGGATGCTGCCAGGTTCAAGCCTGTCCAATCATGGATATCATCCTCCCATCTCCTTCGTTGTCTTCCCCGTTTGCGGCTTCCTCTTACCGTCCCTTGCATGATGGTCTTTGCGAGGCCAGTAGAGCGAGACACGTGTCCGTACCATCTCAATTTCCGTTTCTTGACGACAGTAAGAAGGTTGTCGTGTGGTCCTATTGCCTGTTGTATTTTATTTAGGACCTCTTCATTTGTCACATGATCTGTGTAGTGGATGCCAAGGATCTTTCGGTAGCATCTCATTTCTGTTGCAAGGATTCTTCTTTGTAAATCCGCATTGAGTGTCCAGGTTTCGCAGGCATATAAAAAGATTGATATTGCGAGGGAGCGCATTAGGTGGATCCTTGAGCGCAGACTGATGTTCTTATCTTTCCAAATAGTTTGGAGCTTCGAAAGCGCAGCTGTTGTTTGTGCTATCCTTGCCATTACTTCTGGTTTTGAGCCTTCATCGGAAATGATGGACCCAAGATATTTGAAATTTTTTACTGTCTCTAGGGGTGTTCCGCTGACTCTGATGTCTGAGGAGATACCTTGGGTACTGTTCGTCATCAGCTTGGTTTTCTCGGCATTGATCTCCATGCCGTACGCTGAAGCCGCTTTATCTAAGTGTTGGACAAGGCTCAATAGTTCATCCTCATTTCCTGCCAGGCCATCGATGTCATCTGCGAATCGCAGGTTGGTGATGGTTCTACCACCGATGGAAACTGTGCCTTCGTGGTCTTCCAAGGCATCTCCCATGATCCGTTCGAGGAATACATTAAACAGTGTGGGGGAAAGCAAACATCCTTGACGCACTCCTACACTCGTCCGGAACCAGTTACCTTTGCTGCCGTTCAGGAGGACGGCGCTTGTGGCTTTCTCATAAAGTTGTTCTATCACTCTGACAAGGTTATCGTTGATGTTATATTTCCTCATGGTAGACCACAAGGCTGCATGCCACACCCTGTCGAAAGCCTTTTTGAAATCAACGAAAACGTGGTATAAGTCCTGTTGGTGTTGGAGATATTTCTCACAGATCACTCTCAGGTTGAATATTTGCTCAATAGTGCTCCGTCCTGCTCTGAAACCCGCTTGTTCTTCTGCAATGATAGTCTCTGCTTGTGGTCTCAGTCTGTTAAGAATGATTTTTAGCATGACTTTGCTTGGGTGGCTGATTAAGCTGATGGTACGATAATTCTGGCACAACTGAAGATTCCCCTTCTTGGGCAGGGTTATGATTAATGATTGAGTCCAGGGGACTGGCCATACTCCAGTGGTCCAGATCTTGTTGCAGATGACAGTGAGGATGGTGATCACTGCCTCTCCTCCTTCCTGGATCAGTTCTGCAGGTATGTTGTCAATTCCCGCTGACTTCCCTTGTTTAAGTGCCTTTATTGCTGCTTCGACTTCCTCACGTAGTATTGGATGGCAGGCATCATCTGGACTTGTCCGTGGGCCCTGCAATACTGTAGTGTCTCCATTGTGCTGATGGTTGTACAGTTCAGCGCAGTATTCTGTCCATCTGTCCATCACCTCTCTTTCCTCAGTGAGTGTTTTGCCTGATTTGCTCTGTATGCTCGAGGGTCTCCCTTGTTTCTGTGTGGTGAGGCTTTTAACCATTTGGTATGCTTTCTTGGTGTTATTTCTCTTCAAGTTTACCTCGATGTCTTTACACTGGTCCTCTATCCAATTTTCCTTTGCCTTTTTCATCCCCTTTTTTACTTTGTTGTTAGCTTCCCTGTACTTCTGAGCTCCATCTGGATCGCTTTTCTTTTTCTTTAGTTCCCGTCTTTTGTTACATAGACCTAGGAGTTCACTTGTGACCCACGGTTTTTTGGGACGTTGGTGTTTCCCCAGGACCTCATTAGCGGTCTCTATCACTGCTATGTTGAAAGAGCTGACTGTTGTCTCGAGGTCCACGTCATCATCTAGGACCGTCAGAGGAGCGAACTTCCCTCCAATCATTGCTTGGAATTCTTCTCTTACTGCCGGGTCTTTCAGTTTTTCGAGGTTGAAACGTAGTCATGTGAACTTGGGCTTGTTGATCTTCTTCAGGCGCAGTTTGAAAGTCATCAGCACTAAAGCATGGTCACTTCCTATATCTGCCCGCGGGAAGCTGCGTGTAAGTGCAGTTTTTACTCCTGAGCGAAATCGCTTTTGGATCAGAATATAGTCGATCTGGTTTCGTGTGTGGCCATCTGGGTGGTTCCAAGTCCATATTCTTGAAGGTTTGTGATTACCAAAAGTGTTCGCAATGACCAGGTTGATGGTAGCAGTAAATTCTAGTAGCCGGAGACCGCGTTCGTTTGTGACAGAGTTGCAGGCTGTTCCATAGGTACCCAGCCAATTTGTTCGAGTGTTCTCTCCTATTTTTGCGTTCCAGTCACCTTGCACTACTAAGATGTCTTTTTTGGGTTTTTCATTGATGGTTGCTTGGAGTAGGTTGTAGAAGTCCTCCACATCGTCATCACTGTATTCTGTTGTTGGGGCATAGGCTTGGATGACGGTGATATTGAACGGTGATGCCTTCAGGCGGATGGTGATCAGTCGGCTAGAGACAGGGCGACACTCCATGACTGTGCCCACGGTGTCTTTGTGGACTAGGAAACCTACGCCTTGTTCGTGTCGGTCGTCTTTCCCACTGTAATACAATTTGTGTCCTTCAAAGGTTGTCAGATCCCCTATGTTCTTCCACCGCACCTCACATAAGCCCAATAAATTCCAGCGGTAGTTTTTCATCTCGTAAATCAGTTCTTCCAGTTTCCCATCCTCACGTAGTGTTCTAACGTTCCAGGTGCCAGTCACGATGTTACTTCTGGCAGAGAGCCTTGATCTTGTGGCACCAGTAGCATACTTATCGCCTCCGCCCTGGTGAATAGCGGCTAGCGCGGTCCTTGTTAACCCGGGCGACGACCGAGCCGGTATGGGGTTGATGGTAGTTGTCTTCAACATGGCGTATCTTGGGCAAGAAGATCTGGCGGTGCCCAGCCCTCTCCAGACCGTTAGCCACAGCCGAAAGTCCTCGTAACTTGAGGGATCGCCTTGGCCCCGGACACATGGCCGTTGAACTTGTGTCAAGTCTCATCCGCCCTGGCCGTTGACCACCGAAGTGGTTCTTCCGCCCAATGATGCAGTGTCAACATCATCCCCTCATGTGGTTTATCCCGCTAGCTGAAGCAGTTTACCGGGGTATGGCGCTTGGAGCCAGCACATGAGAGATTTAGGGATGGGTGAGGACCAGTGATGACCGTCCAACCTACTAGGTAGGGAGCAGCATGACGAGAATTGATCAAAGGTATTACCTCTCCCCAGAGCCCCTATACCCTATACTCGGGATAGCAGTGCTTATAAATGTCTGGAGAAGATAGTAAGGAGGAAGGCAACTGCTGAAATAACAGACACAGATTAGGGGATAGGATATCCCCTTTTTTCATCTCTGGAGTTGCTTTTTCTTTTACCTACTGTTGTGTATGCATAAAGATTTAATAAAGCGTGAGCTTGGAGTAAGTGCAGGGTTCTGGCCCTGCACTTCTGATTGGCTGTTAAGCGGCCGGACCAGATTGGCCCGTTCCGGGGAATCTGATTGGCCCTTAACAGAGAGTTCCTATTGGTTATAAGAGCTAGCGCTCCTAGCTCGTTATTGGTTAAAAGTTACAGGGTTTGCCTATATAAGGCGGGTTTAACTGCTATCGAAGCAGAAGTCACAATGTAAATAAAGAGCGGAAGTTCACCGTTCAGAGGTTTGTCTCCATTCTTTCTCGCCCATTATCAAAACATAACAGTGGCGACGAGGGTGGGATTTGGAGATATCTGAACCAACGAAACTTCGAAGAACACCGAGCACGTGGCAGACGATGCCAACAACGGAACCATGTCCGGCGGCATCGTACCACCTGGTCCGTTCGATCCAGTACAGGAGGACTGGGAGTCCTACATGGATCGCTTCCAAACCAACAACTTAGAAACCAACAACTTAAAGGATGCCACACCAGGAAAGAAACGGGCGGTGTTCCTAACGCATTGCGGTCCAACCGTATTTAAGATGGCTAAAGCACTAGCCAAATCCCGAGAAGTGAAAGCCATGGATTGGGACGACCTCGAACCTCTCCTACGAGATCACTATGCGCCGACCGTACCTACGCTTGTGAGACACCATGAGTTTTATCAGAGGAGCCAGCGAAAGGGAGAAAGCGTGGCCGACTTCATAGTAGACCTCCGAAATTTGGGAGGCCTCTGCAGATTCGCCGATCTAGAAGAAGCACTAAGAGATCGCATAGTTCTGGGACTAGATGCACCAGGCGTCCAAAGCAAGCTGATGGCGAAAGGCGACATCAGCCTTGCCGACGCCATCACCAATGCTACTGCAGCAGAAGCAACCAGGAAGTCGGCTGCACAACTCCGCCGAAACCGCGCTCCAGTACCACCACCGACAAGCGACATTTTATCCAGGTCTGAAGGACAGCTTACAACGACGCACCACGAAGACCTCTCTTCATTGTCAGACAGCGACGAAGAAGGGGTCCATCGACTGCGGTCCGACCTGGACCATCACCCGAAGCCCTTACACCCTTGCGCTGGCTGTGGAACCAACCATGCCAGATCCGAATGCAAATTCCGCGACGCACTCTGCCATGAGTGCAGGAAACGAGGCCACATCGGACGGGTCTGCCGCAGCTTGCCAGGACCCAGCCAGGCCTCAAAAGGGGCTAACTATCACCAATCGACAGGAAACCCTCCTGTACAGCAAGAGTCAGTAAACCACTCCTACAGAAATCGAGCTTTGCAGAGAGAAGAGGCTCACCATACTATCACTATCGGTCACGCCTCAGCCTTGGACACTAAGAAAATCTGAGTCACAGTAGCCATCGAAAACCAGCCTTGCCACATGGAGGTCGACTCGGGATTGTCCCTCTCGATGGTGTCCTGGAAGACACTCAAGCAACTCATCCCCACAATTCAACGCCAAGATCTCCGCTCCCAATGCCTCATCCTCAAGGACTACCAAGGGAATCGAATCCCCGTCATCGGTTCCTGCCGAGTCCGAGTCTCCTTCAAGAAGCACACAGCATACTTACCTTTAACGGTCATCGATAGAGATAGGCCTAGCCTACTAGGCCTCCAATGGTTCACACCACTCGGCATTGAAGTGGCCGGCATAAACCGAGTCAGCGGCGGTGACTGGGAGGAAGACCTTATCTATGAGTTCAGGGATGTCTTCGCGGACAGCTTAGGCGAGAACAAGGGAACCCCGATTTCATTCAGTCTAGATCCAAAAATAGCTCCCATTCGCCGGAAGCCCCGTCGAGTTCCGTTTGCCTTAAAATCGAAAATCAACGAACAACTCGACAAACTGATAGCTCAGGGGGTGTTAGAGCCCATCGATCACTCCCCTTGGGAAACCCCTATTGTAACACCCATTAAGCCAGCCGGGTCAATCCGAATTTGTGGGGACTACCGGGCCACTTTGAACCACGCCCTGCAGCAGAATGCATATCCAGTTCCGGTGGTGCAGCATCTCCTCCATTCCCTGGGGGGCGGGAAAGTCTTCGCTAAATTAGATTTAGCTCAGGCCTATCAGCAATTACCAGTAGATGAAAAAACGGCACAGGCCCAAACTATTGTGACACACCGCGGTGCCTTTAAATGTACCCAGCTTCAATTCGTAGTTAGTGTAGCCCCGGGGATTTTTCAGAGCCTTATGGAAAGGTTATTGCAAGGAATTAAGGGCATGGTCCCCTATTTTGATGATGTATTAATTGCAGCCCCTACAAAAAAAAATCTTACAGGACCAGTTAAAATTAGTCCTAAAAAAAATTCCAAGAGGCCGGTCTTTAAGTTAAAAAAAACAAATGTAAATTGTGTACTGACAGTGTTGAGTTTTTAGGGTACCTGATTGATAGCCAGGGCATTCACCCTACCGAAAGTAAGTTAAAGGCGATCAAAAATGCTTCCAGGCCACGAAGCAAGGCCAATCTCCAGGCGTTCCTAGGCCTCATCAATTTCTATAATGTATTTTTACCGCACAAAGTAACCGTCGCTGAACCGTTACACCGATTGTTAGATAAAAAAGCATTGTGGTAATGGGGTCACCGAGAAGAACAGGCGTTCCGAAATGTTAAAAAACTGCTCACATCTGACTCTGTACTCATGCAGTATAACGAGACTTTGCCGTTAGTTATAACCTGCGATGCATCGCCTTTTGGGGTGGGCGCCATTTTGAACCATGTGCTGCCTAATGGGAACGAAGCCCCTGTTGCATATTTTTCAAAGACTCTTTCAAAAACTGAGCGAAACTATGGACAAATCGATAAAGAAGCCCTTGCAATTGTCTCAGCTGTGAAAAGATTCCACGAATACGTGTATGGCCAGGCTTTTACTATTGTGACTGACCACAAATCATTATTGGGGATAATAGCCGGAGATAAGCCCACTCCCTACATATTATCCCCTAGGATGACCCGATGGTCAGAATTCTTACCTGCTTATAATTATCGGCTGCAATACCGCCTGGGGAAAGCTATTCCCCACGCCGACACATTGAGCCGAGCACTGCTTCCAGAGACTCTCGACGATCCTGCACCAATGGTAACCACGTTGCAAATCGAGGCACTCAACTCACCGCCACTAACCGCCTGAGATATCGCGAGAGAAACCAAATGCGACCACACCCTAGCACGAGTCCTAAGTTGGGTAGAACACGGATGGCCATTGGACCAGTTATCAGATGACTTCACACCATTCAAGACTCGACAAACCGAGCTCTTCTCCCAGAAAGGCTGTGTCATCTGGGGCGATAGAGTCGTTATCCCAGAACGACTCCAGAAAGCGCTGCTGAGAACCTTGCACGATGGCCACCCTGGCATCGTGCAAATGAAAGCCCTTGCACGAAGCTACGCATGGTGGCCAGGCATTGACAAGCAAATCGAACAGTGGGTTAAAGCTTGTCCCAAATGCCAAGAAGTCAGCAATGCCCCACCAAAAGCCATGCCTACTGAATGGGAGACACCACGTGGACCCTGGTCCCGAATTCACTTGGACTTCGCCGGGCCAACCAAAGGCCACACCTTCCTGCTTACCGTCGATGCCTTCTCGAATTGGCTCGAGATCCATCACATGACGACTACGACCTCCGAGACGGTTATCAAAACCTTAGACAGACTCTTTGCAACCCACAGATTACCAGATGTCCTGGTATCCAATAACAGCCCTCAATTTACCACACTAGCGTTCGAGCAGTACCTCGCTGACCACGGCATTCGCCATGCGCTCACCTCGCCTGCGCACCCGGCGACCAATGGCAAAGCAGAACGCATGGTCCAATTTGTGAAGAAAACCTTGCAGAAGGTAGACTACGACAACATTGACGACAAGGTCAATCGAATCCTCTTCTTGCAACACATCACCCCACATAGCGTCACCAACAAAACTCCTGCTGAACTGCTAATGGGACGAAAGCTCCGCTCCCACCTTGATCGGTTGCACCCAGCATACGAACCGGAGAAAGCACTAGGATCCAGTGGCCGCTGTCGTACCTTCCAGGTAGGAGACTTGGTATATAAAACCTATCGGGCGACCCATTGTGGGTGGAAGTGACAGTAGTACGTGTAACTGGCCCCAGATCCTACCTTGTACAATGCCTTGACGATAAACTTTGGAAACGTCATTTCGATCAATTACGATCGCGACTTCCAGCGGCCAGTCCGCAACTCCCCTATGACCAAACTGGGGGGGGGAGGGGTGGAAGAAGATGAATTCCTAGAGAACCCATTCGAAGGAAATGATGGCTTGATAGAGACTCAGGAAGCGGAGCCGGAGGGAGAAACGGTTGCACCTCAAGGAATTGCAGAGAATGTAGGCAACGACTTAGAAGTGAACTCTGAACCAGAAACCACCCCACTGCCAAACAACGATCTACCTCAGTGTGATTGCAGCCAGCTGATGCAACGGAAATCAAAGAGACTAATAAAACAACCGTCCTACCTAAGGGACTATGTAACTGCGCCCTGCAAATAAGAAGCCAGGGGGAAGGGGTGTTATGTATGTATAAAGATTTAATAAAGTGTGAGCTTGGAGTAAGTGCAGGGTTCTGGCCCTGCACTTCTGATTGGCTGTTAAGTGGCCGGACCGGATTGGCCCGTTCCAAGGAATCTGATTGGCCCTTAACAGAGAGTTCCTATTGGTTATAAGAGCTAGCGCTCCTAGCTCGTTATTGGTTAAAAGTTACAGGGTTTGCCTATATAAGGCGGGTTTAACTGCTGTCGAAGCAGAAGTCACAATGTAAATAAAGAGCGGAAGTTCACCGTTCAGAGGTTTGTCTCCATTCTTTCTCGCCCATGCTCAAAACATAACACCTACAACTGTGTGTTAACTCAGTCCTATCAAGTTTATGAATGTTCACGCTTGCAAAGGGAAAGAGGTAAATAAAGATGCTTGGCAAAGGCAATGATTATGAAAGGCTATTTGAAATCAGAAATGCTCTGAAATATATTGGAATAGGGTTTTTCAACTTTCTGAGGAGTTTCATTCCTCGACTTCTGTTGCCCCAAGTGTTAAAAGACAACCCAGTAATGCCATGAGGCTATACTAGTAACTATAATAATGTTTAAGGCAGTGGTGGGATTCAAATTTTTTTACTACCAGTTCTGTGGGCATGGCTTGGTGAGCATGGCATGGCTTGGTGAGCATTCTCTATTCCCTCCTCACTCCTGGGGCAAGGTCCCCATTCCTTCCCCACCCCACTAACCTGCTTTCCAGCTCCCTTCTCCTATGCAGGGCAACAAAAGAAACCCAGCCAATCAGCTGGGACTTGGGATGCAGAGAATAGATGGGGCGGCGCCAGTCAGAGGTGGTATTTTCTGGTTCTCCAAACTACTCAAAATTTCTGTTATTGGTTCTTCAGAACTAGTCAGAACTGCTGAATACCACCTCTGGTTTAAGGTTATTTAAAAGAAAATATTTTTTCTTTGATTTGTTAACAAAATCCCAAATTTTCTATTTGAAAATTAATTTCACATTCTCTTTGTATCACTAAATTATTAAGAAGACTAGCCTGGTTTGCTTTTAAAAGTTGCTGTCTTATGAAGCTGACTGATATATTTACCATGAATATTGTATTGTCTCAAGGTTTCAAAGGGCTCATCACTATATCCTATTTACTACATTGAGCAAAATACTTGAATAGTTATCAGCAGGAATATATGATAATTTCTGAATTCCTTTTTCACAAAGCTTATTGTTATTTTTTTTTTAATGACAACAGTAAATATCATGAAAGTAGCAAGGTTTAAAGACAGAATTCAGTTCTAGCAGCTATGCACATATTCTCTTTGTTGTTTCCATTTCTCTTGCTGTATTGGGACAAATTAGAAATGTATTCCCTCTTTATTCTGAAGGAAAATCTTCAGCTCTCCTATCAATAGCTAAATGACATAAAGGGGAATTTATGTGAGGTATCTTCAAGCAAAAATGTCTGATCTGCTTTCTTAAGCCTTCAGCCAACAGAGGCCTGATCTCTACATGCAGTTCTTCTCAGGGGAGACTCCAGACTCATTTTTCTTAGAGAGTTCTAAAATAATTTACAGCAATTAGGACTAATACATTTTTAAGAGGTAAGTAGTCAGGAAAATCAATGAGAACAATCATGTGAACACCATCTTCCATATGGGCACAGCTGTTTCATTCGCTCAGCTTGACTGTGCACTAAGTCATTAAGCCAGAAACCATATACCGCAAGGATCTATGAAGTACAGATTCTCAAGGAGAATATGTCTGTGTAAAATAATGCAACACTTAGTGCAATTCCAAAGAAGATTGGTGAGACATTGGTATTACTTCTCCTCTTTCCTTGCACCTGCTATGACAATGTATCCAGAAAACCTTTTTTTAAAGTTGCAAGTTTAGACAGAGATATATTCAAAATGAATTCCCATGCAAACAGATATGTGAAATAATTGTATACCTAACTAGTCCATCAAACATTTTTAGGTGTGTGTTATTTCTTTTCTCAATACCCACAAGAACTAGAATGGGGATAGATATTTTTTTCCACAAGAACTAGAAAGGGGATAGATATTTTTTAAGGTATAGTTTTAAAATACCATGAATCAGTATTTCAAAAATGGTCTAGGGAGAGGTCTGTTCGTAAAGTGGGTGTGAGGATGGTGTGACTATTCAATTGCTCCTTCTCCTGCAAAAAGTAAAACAAAAGCAAATAAAAAGACAAGGTGAGTGAAATACTTTTACAACCATTCTAGCCCTCAGAGATACTATGTACCACCTTAATTTAATGTTGTCTTTTATGGGCTGATGGACCACACTGCTTCCTATGTTTATTTTTTGAGAAGGCTTTTGGAAGTCCTGTAAGTCCCACCAGGCTTTCTATAAATAAATGTAATGTTAAATACTTGTATGTATCCATAGCTTGCTAGCTTTCCCTTTTCTAAGAATTAAAGGAAAATTGTTTATAAAAATTAAAATTTGATGGGCAGAAAGACTAGCAGATAAGAAGCTTAGTACTATCTAACCCAAGACATAGACTTCCCATTTCTTAAAAAATAACCAACGTCTTAGAATTCTTAAAGTAGCTGTTCAAAATGGTCATTATTTGTATTATTCCTAGTCATCCTTATAATAAAGATTAAAATTGTTACATTTAGGTGGAGTACATTAAGTGTGTATTGTTTGTCATCTAGCAGAACATGAATGAATCTGAATTTTAAAATCTGAGCATATTTTATGTAAGATTATTATTCTATGCCAAGTAGTGAACTGTAGCATGGACAGATTTTCCAAGGTTATTCCTGA
Organism: Hydrophis major; assembly: GCA_033807585.1. Lineage (NCBI taxonomy): Eukaryota > Metazoa > Chordata > Lepidosauria > Squamata > Elapidae > Hydrophis > Hydrophis major. The sequence goes on from CM066330.1 coordinate 230,601,755, forward strand.
GTTGCTATGTCAGAACTACATTGTGAGATAGTTTACTGTGAAATCATGTTTGTACCATGTAAGTCTCTTGGTGAAAGTTCTTAAGCATATAGATGATCTACTACAGAAAGAGCTATGCCAGGTTTTTACACTCAATGTTAGCAGTATAAGAAAAGAGTATGAGAGCATTACCATCAAATTTAATTTTTTTTAAAAAAGAAGAAAGGCCCAGAGCAAATGACCAAAGATTTGAGATAAAAGCCAAAGATTACCAATGGCGAAAGAAACACTTTTGGTAAGACTCTTTATCTGATCTTCTGTAATGCTAGTCAAATTTCTGTAGAGATTCTCAGTCATCCAGGCATAGTTGTCCTAAAGGTGCTATTTTTCAGGAGGCAACTGAACTTTCTTGTTTTTTTCTTTTGAAGACGTTTTGCTTCTCATCCAAGAAACTTCTTCAGCTATGACAGGGTGTTCCATTCCCCATGATCCTGTTAGAGCTGAAGAAGCTTCTTGGATGAGAAATGAAACATCTTCAAAAGAAAAAAAAAACATGGAAGTCCAGTTTCCTCCTGAAAACAATACCTTTAGGATGGCTAATCAAGTTTACACAAAGAATAACTGGTCTGTTGTGATTCCTTGATCATAGCAGGAACAGGATCTGCAGCACCAGCAGCAATCTAGAGAAATCAATAGGCCAGAATAGAGGTTGTGCTATCCACATGTAAAGATTTACCAGTGGCTTTGTTTTATCATCTGTCTGCATCCTGGATATTCTCCAGATATGTGAACTCCCACAGTTCTCAGGAATAGCCAAACAGATGGTATCTTCAAGGACCTAGATAGTAGGATCTGTCAGACTACAACATTCTGATTGTTTGAATTTTATCACCCTAGAATTGAACAGTAACCAGGTAAGAGGCATTTGTCTCTGATTTTGTTAAACCTGATAGGGTCTAATTACTTTTATGACAAGCTTTTTTTAAAAAGACATGGTTTCTAAGACCATGATCATCAGACAATGGCCCTTGCAAATTATTTTCTGCAATGTATTTTACATTAACAATTAGTTTCAGCAAATAAGGACAAAATCATTATTAAATAGCCATTCTAAAAAAACTCTCTGCAAATCAGATACTTATAGTACCCACACATTTTGATCATCCAACATTCATATGTTCTTGACAGTTTTAGTTTTATGGAATGTGAAATTTCATTACACCCAAGCAAAGAAATGACCTGAAAATATTATAAAAGGAAATGGCAGTTTTTCTGGGTAAATTGTGCTGTGTTATCCTATTAGAATATGAAATTTCATTTTTGCAGAACTGTATAACTTTAAATAATTGGAAAGATCATAGGGTCAATGGGTTCCATCAGAGAAAAACGGGGGGGGGGGAGAGAGACTTATAATGAATGCTGTATACATTTTAACTAGATTCAAATATTGAAAAGAGATAACTAAAATCTGGGAATCTTACAACTTATTTTGTTGTCCAGAAGGATTTCTAATGACAAACTTCCCTTTTTGGCAGTCCCTGAAGTTTAAGCATTGAAAATTGTCTTGCTCTAAGTAACATTGGCAAAATTTGTCCTTTGGTCCACCTTCCTGAATAGTCAAAAAATGGATAATTAAAAATATTTTCAGAGGATATTTTTGTGTATGAAGTCATCTTCAATAAGTAAATTTTAAGATTCTCATTTTTGCTGAAGAGCAAAATAGAATACCAAATATGTGATTTCTGCCCCCCTTCAGTTAGTATATCTAATGAGAAGCCAGCAAACAGAACAGGAACATTCCCACAATGAAGCTAATAATGCCTGATAGAAATAGGTTGCTACAATTCTTTGGCTATAAATGGACTTAAACGTTTGTCCAAAATATCAAATCTCCATGAATAATGGACACATTCATAAAATTGAATAGGCTTTTCAGAGGCAACTCATAAACACAAAAGAGATGAAAATTTACTGGATAAAATATTCTAGGTGCATATTTTATCTGGCTAATATTATGTAAAATGTTTTACATCTTAGTTTACCCAGCTTTTATAGCTAAATATATGAGGAATAAATTATATGTAAATCAGTGAAAATCACTCAACTATATACACAATATTTCCATGTGGGCTGTTTGTATAATAATATTTTACTGTTTTTGGCATCTTTCATCAAAGCAGCACTGCAAACAATGACTAATTAATTTCTCACTGGATTATGTCAGTGGTGTCCATTCACATTGCTATATTCTCTAATGCTTTGCTCTGTTCAAAGCAGGATTGAAAACAATCGGCATCATAACAGGAAGCAATTTGGGTAGGTAAAGTTATGTTCCTGAGAGGATTCTACTTTTGTTGATCAGTTTTTTTTCCTTCAGTTGTAAGATTCACCTAAAGAACCAGATACCTTGTGAATAAACCAAATGCTTGTTAGTAGATTATTTCCTCTCTGTTATCCCTGTGAAGTATTGAGAACTCATGACTACCTGCTGAGCACACATGACTGCATAAAGTATGAACATATGGTCCATGTGACTCGTGATTTATATCAAATGTCACTCAGGGGTGATGAATAACAGAATCAGAAGTGATATGTTGATAACATGAGAAGTGCTCTCACTGATGCCACCAATCCCTAGATAAATACGAGGAGTCAGAAATGCTAACCTTTTCTTGTTCTTAAAATAATTTGTTTTAAATTGTAACATATCTCTCTGTGTTTAGCCTATTCTGATGTACATCATTGTGTTTCACATACTTTGACTCCCCAAGAACAAACTCTACTACAGTGTTTCTCAACTTAGCAACTTTAAGATGACTGGCTGGGGAATTCTGGAAGATGAAGTCTGGACATCTTAGTTGCTAAGATTGAGAAACAGCACCATAATATAATCACTGAAGCAAAGTCAAATGTGCCATGAATGGGAATTCCACAATTTCCAAATGGCTCTTGGAGGAATCACATTTTTATCTACCCATCAAGACTGATTCTGCATTAGTCAATCAAGATGACAAGCAGAAGAAAGAATATTCCTTCAAAGAATTCGGCATGAATATAAAAACTTAGCATATAGCACTTCTTTGCACCATAAAATGCTTTACACCAGAGTTCTCCAAGTTGGATAATATCCACATGGGCGAGTAGAGAATTGATGTTCACTCATCTTAACGTGACCAGGTTGTTGAAGTTGGTCCTGTATAAAATTGATGGTACATTTATTTCACTAAAACTTATTTATTTATTCCATTTAAATTTATTATAATACCCATTCCAAATGGCTTACAAAATATAATATTAAATTAAAACAATTAAAAACGTAGATAAAACAAAGCAAGGTAGTGTAGACTGAAAACAGCCATTACATCACACAAACACTGCCTTCCCCTCCCCCCCCCCCCAAAAAAAAAAAACCCACTAGAGCTGGGACTAACAGTATTTTTCACAAGCCCTTAATTATATTTAACCAGTTTTTAAGAGAGAAAAAACTACCCTAAATCTTTGCCTGCCAATATTCCTGATGTTGCCTGGTTACTGTAGATTATCACATTATCCACAAATGTCAGCTATCCAAACCTCTGATTCTATTCTGCATTGCTTATGTGATAATGCTGTGTTCTGCTATTTTCTATTGTCCCTGAAAGCACATACTGCTTTACTATACTCCAGAATAGTTATAGTCATGCACAATCCTTCTTAAATTATCTTTGTGTGAACTTGCTCTTGCCAATTAAACTCAGAAAGCAGAGCTTCTGAAGCCAAGTAAAGATCATGTGGCTAAGAGAAAGCTTATTAGCTGTTTCTGGAAGAAATATACCCTTATGTAGGAATAAATGGTCTGAAAGATGTTACTTATTTCATGGCCATTTCACATGTTCAGCTAGCTATGCCTGCAAAGCTATAGGAATAGTATCACTGTCCCTCTAAAATTAAACAAAGAAAAAGAGCATAAAAAGAGCCTTCTTTGGGTAATGTCCAGGCACTGAATAAAGGAATGTTTGAAGGAAAAATGCCAGAGAGAAACAGCTAAAAATCAGGATTGGCATTTGTTCAAGCAGACAAAAAGATTGCCTATGAGATCCAGATTAAATCCTTGTAAAGCTTTTGCAGCTGAGAAAGTAAATTTATTTTAATTAATTTCTCCATACCAATAGTTACTGCATTGGAATTATTTAAACTCTGTGCACCCACAGAGTTGAAATGAATGCTAATACAAATCGCAAAAGCTAAGCAAGCACGGATTAGAAGGTTTTGTCATAATTTTTTATACATATATAGTATTTGAGTCACCCTCATAAAGACATGGCAATAATCGGTATTAACAAATGCCAACCTTTACATATGGGTAAAGAAGTCAAAATTGAAGGTAAAATTCAAACTATAGCTTATATATCACATGAGCCTATGCCTTATTTACCATTGTTTAATGCAGTACATTAGTAAGTTGTCCATAATGTATTGAACTTCAATAAAACCAATCACATTTTAAGCTACTATGTTGTACTACTACCCAACTAATACAAAGCAGAAATAAATTCATATACATCCTTTGAAATTAAGAAAGATGAGCATTCTGCAAGAATCAAAACACAGAGATGTCTGCTTCAATCCCCACTATTCCCAATTGAAGGAGAATGAGATTGTATAAATGAAAATCATTTGTTTTGTAGTTTTTTCATTAAAATTATATTTATGTCATCCTTCACTTAAATACAGTTTTCAAAGTATTCCATAAGCCTGTGTTCAAATGACATATCCTAATCCCTTTTCCCTATAAATCTCATTCAACATTCAATAATTCCATGCAAGATATATAGCATTTTATGGAGAACTGAAGCCCAAAGTTTCCTGCAGATGGGATAATTGAAAAGCAGAATAACAAAAGGGAAATGACTATAACTGAGTCATGAAGCACAGCTTTTGTATTATTCCTGGCACCTCCAGGCAGGACTGAGAAGGATTATTTTCCAAACCTCTGGAGTGTTGCTATGAGTTAGACTGAGCTATATGACTGGATAGCATTAGGCAGTGTTAGTTTCCTATATTGTATCAACCCTGAAAATTCCACTGCAAGACAAAAAATAAAAAAATAAACCCCTCAGTTATTTGAATATTTACAAATTACTTTTTTTGCAGACCTATCAAAAATGTCCATATGCCAACATAAGTCAAAGAAATTCACATTAATTTAATGTGGACAAAGAATTAAAATGTTAGAAACATTCATCATTTACAAAAACAAGTCATTAAAGAGTCAACCAAGAACGGAGTCAGTAAATCAGGAAAGAAACAGCAAGTCAGTCATTTAAACATTCTGGCAAATATTAGGCCTGTCCAGGCAGCCATACTCTACTTTGGGGCATGGTGGTGTGGTTCCAAAACAAATGGGACTCTGTGCACGCACTGTTATGCTTTTTGATATTTGGATCAAAATGGTGCAGCATTTCCAAAGCTCTTTGAAAGGAAGTACTGCACATTCCAGAGAGCTACTCCAAAGGGGTTTGTGAATTTATCAAAGGCTGAAGAGATTAAAGATTTGCCTAGACCAGCTTACCTGTATTTTTAAACAGCAGTAATTAAAATACTGTCATATTTCTCTTTGCAGATGGTTTTCTTAAAATGAAAATCTGTTGGTGAGTACAGAATCCTTTGGGTATGTAGTTATGTACCTCAACTCTCAAAAGCACATTTTAGGAAAGATGCTCATTGATTTTTCTCCTTATGCAAACACACAGAGAATGTATTAATTTGACTAGTCACAAAAACTAAATAAGGTCTGATCTGGTTAATATTTGGATGAGAGAAGATGATGCACAACACAATTTTGGCATGCACTTGCAATCCAACTGGCTTAATTAGAATGGATGAATAATTAAAGGATTAAAGTTGGATGCAAGATAGTAGGAGGATATGTGAAAAAAATAAATCCTTTGTTGCAAAAATCTGTATGTAGCTGCTGCTTAAAGGATCAGAGATCATAAAATCCTCACAGGTCTAAAGAGTGATACAGATTAAAGGAGATGATAAAGTGTCTGTTGTTAAAAACAGCAGATCCAGTAAAATAAAGACCTGGAATGCACAAGAAGTCTTTTCCCCAAGGAAGAAATAAAGCCCAAGATTTAAGAAATCTGTAAAAGTGATCTATGGCACTAGATGTAAGAGGAAGACTAGGTGGGTTTTAGAGGAGGAGGGATGATGACAGGAGAGCAGAAACTGGCGAGACAATGAAAAAAAAAAAGGATAGCCTAAACCAGGGGTGTCAAACTCGACTTCATTGAGGGCTGAATGAGGTTTGGGTTTGATTTTGGGGGCCTAGGGGTGTGAGGCCAGGGGACATGGCCAGCTCATTGTCCCTCATGTTGGTGGCACCTGTGGTGGTCCGAGTGCTTTGCCAGCGAAAACAGAGCTTGGAAAGGCAAGGCATTTTTGCTGGCATGGGCACCATGGCCCAGACCTTTGCTGTTTCCAGAGTAGCCCTGCGGGCCAGATCTAAGCCCATTGTGGGTCAGATCTGGCCCACGGGCCTTGAGTATGACACCACTGACCTAAACCTACCCAAGAGCCAGTGCTGGGTAGCCTTTTTTTCATCTAACATAAGAGAAAAAGAAACAATACTCATGAGTATGCACAAAATAAAGGATGCAAACTTTTCCCTCTGCAGTACCCAGCCAAGCGGGGTTCCACGCTTCATAGCCAGCAGGGAAGAAAAGGCAGTTTGGTGATTCATGGGATTAGCAAGAACTGGTTTATAATGCTCAGCAATGGAAAGAGAAAAACAGAAGGTTTTAAACAGCAGGCAAACCAAATCATCCAGTAAATCAACTGAGAAGAATTAACACTTGCATAAGTCCAGAGAGAGAGAGAGAGAGGAAAACAAAGGTGGACTAGATCAGACTGAAAGGATTCAACCCAGAAGCAGAATGAGAAAATGCCTTCCTGGCTGTTGCCTTTGGACATGTAGTAAGGGAAGGGAATGTTGGCTTGTTTAAATGGTGATCAGTCAATTGAGTATGAAAGAGAGAGGAAAGGATAGATTATTAGCTTTCACCAAATCTCTCTACTGGGACAAAATGTAGTTTAATACCATTGAATTCAGTTGCTAAAGGTGGTTTAAAAATATTCTTGTAACTGTATTGCTATCTGCATTTAGGTACAGTTGCTATAAGTAATAAAACTGGAGATGTGATTTCTTGTTGTAAGAATGGAAACCCATTAGTTGGAGCATTGAAAAAGTTTTTTACTAGGTATCTCAAAGAATCCTAATACTCAAATATAAACAGTCAAGTCATCCTGTTTTGTTGTGAAGTGTTACTCCAAAACATTTCACAACAAATGATAAAAATCCAACGTTAAAATGCCCTGTTATGGACAGCTGATTACAATCAGTAAATTATATGACTGTGAGATGAGCAAGCATTACCCATTAGAGAATAGAATAGAATAGAATAGAATCTTTATTGTCACTTTAAATGTAGACGAATCAGTGTACCTTAAAATGAAATCTCATAGCATTCATTTCTCAAAAGATAACTATTATGCATACATCCACATACACATATATGATACAGAGAAACATCACAGTCAGTTTGAATGTATGGTGAAAAAATATATGGTGAAAAAAAGAATCCTGTGAGTTTACAAGACAGATGGCATAAGGAACAAAACTGTTACAGAATCTAGTAGGTACAGTTAGTGAAGTATCTAGTAGATACTTCAAAACCTCCTCCCAGAGGGGAACACCAAAAACAGACTGTGAAGTGGGTCCAACAATACTTCAAGCTCTAAGTACACAATGCTTATAAGGTTCATGACTTTCCTTCTGAAGTCAGGGCCCCTGCTGGAACAACAGGTGGAAATGATGGCCAATGGGACCTATGCATTTTAGCTGGTGCTGTAGCTGTAAACATCTGCAATTTGGATAAGCATTTATTTTAGCTCTACATTCAAGAGGCAGCCACATCGAAATCTTAGTGTTACCAGTCTTCAAATCCTTTGTGGACAACTCAGCATTCTGAACACTGAAGTGCTACTAACACTAAACTACCACTATTTGGGTCCAATCTAAATAGTTGGCATAGCATTAAAAATTATATTTTGATTCTTTTTGTCCTCTACTCCCTTTGCATTGTACTAGGATTATTTTATTTCATCAATATCATTCATGCACAGAGAACATCTCAGGGAACAGACACATATTCAACAGTATATATCACAGGCACAAACAATAATGATGGACTAAATAATAAAATAAAATTATATTAAAATGTATGCATGTGTGTCCTCAAAATATAGCTTCACAATAAGAATATAAAGTATAATAAAAACACAATTTAAACAACAGATCTTATTTTTAGTTTTAAATATTATACAGATACCTGTTGGAGCAGATGACATTTCTAAAAGAAAAAAAACCTGTTTACTTTCATTCGTTCTTTGCCTCAAGCATAGCAGAAAGAAAAGTTGATGATAAAATTTATTTGTATCTAACCCTAGTAGATGAATAAAAAGCAGTCATATTTCAAATGTCTGGATAACTTTATCTTAGCCTTTTTGAATTGGTGCGTTAAAACACAGTTACAGACCAATTCACTTATGAGTTTTCAGGATGATCCTGGCCCATTTCTGCTAGTTCATCTTGCAGAAGACAACAAAAATAGTACACCCAACTCTCAAAATATCAATTTTAAATTTACAGGAACTGTGATATTCCATTTACTAACTAATGGGCCTCTCTAGTTTCTAGTCTTGTTGTTGAGATATATCTATCGTCTTCAGTGGCTTCCAGTAGTCTTAATCCTTTAACATTAAGAGTTTCTACTGAACTATCATTTATCTTTTCCATTATTATCAGCAGTCTTAGAACTTTTGCTCATATCTTTATGCTGCTGATAAAGTTTATATGATTCTGAAAAATTAATCACGCTGTCCTAATCATTGTTTCACTTTACACCATGACAAGGAGTCAATTCATTGATGTATTAATGTTTAGGTGCCTTAATAACTATAACATTCAAGTGACACTATAATTTCTGAATTTATTTTTTCTACTTTGTACTATAAATTTAAATAAAATTACAAATCCTTCGTATTCTTTTTCTCCAAGAGAAATGCTGATGGACATGCCTAGACTACCTAATAATAGTATACTTGACTAAATCAACAATAATTTATATGTAAATTCACAACAATTAATGTAATTTTAAAAGTAAACTGCATTAATATTAGATGCAAAGAAAACCTTTGACAAATTGAATTAGTTTTTTTCTTTGGTATTCTGAAACATGAATCTTGGAGATAATTTTATTTAAGTGGTAAGATAATTTTATTTAAGAGGTATTTAAGAGGTAAGAAAGCACAATTAATTGTTAATGGAGAGCTAACAAAACCTTGTGAGATTGAAAAACTGACAAGACAAGGATGGCCACTGTTTCCACTCTTGTTCATTTTAGTTCTTGAGCTATTGAATAGAGACATAAGACTAGAAGAGAAAATTATGGGAGTTAAGATTTAAAAAGAAACTTATAAGTTAGAGACATTTGTGGATGACCTAATGATGGTTTTGGAGAATCTGTTAGAGGGAATTAAACATTAATAAAAAAATAAATAAAGGGCTTTGGTGTGCTACCAGGTTTATTTTTCTACCAAAGTGATAAAAGGGACTAAGATTACATATAAAGAGAAAACAAATTAAAACAAGTGCAGCAATTGATCTTAAACTGATAAGGAGTATAATGAAGCTTCTGCTCCTTGAGATTACCTATTAACAGTAATACAGAAGCAGTGAAGACTAGTACTTAGCAGAGTAGCTATGAAATCCAGGAAAAAATATTTAGATGTCATGATGCGTCTTTACCAACAAAGGCAAAGTCAGCCATTGGTTATCTTCAGGCATGGTTTTCTCTGTGACTGTAGAACGGAACCACTGAGCTTTGAAGAAGCAAAATATAAGGAAAATAAAAAAACAATTTGTGTTGAAGAAGACTCCTGAGATAGCCAAGAAAAAACAAATGGGTCATAGACACAAATCCAGTTTTCACCTCAGGTACATTTGGCAAGTTTCTAATCACCACATTTTGGACACTTTATGCAAAGATCCAATTCTGCTGAGAAGTTTATAATTCTGAAAGGTAGAAGGAAAGAAGAAAAGGTGGAGAATTAACAGCAAGGATTATTGAGGCATTGTTGCAAGACTTGAAGGAACAAGTTAAGGATCATTCTAATGATCTTCTATTCACTGGAAGTTGACATTAAGATGGCAGTCTAGATTTGAACAAAGCTCACTCCTGGAACTGAGAAATGTTCTAAAAAAATTGAATCATTGTATTCCATGGTGTGTAATCACAAAGGTGCTTTTTCAAGAGGCAACTGGACTGTCTGGGTTTTCTTTGGAGACGTTTCACTTCTCATCCAAGAAGCAAGTCCAGTTGCCTCTTGAAAAAGCACCTTTGGAACAACCATGACCTGGATGACTAAGAATCTCCATAGACATGGCATGTAATATTCTTTCCAGGAGCTGCATTCTCAAAATATCTGCATGATATATCAGAAGTCAAAATATCTGCATGATATATATATATATGAAATTGCAAAAAGAGATATATTTGGCTTTCTCGGTGATTAGCAGAGCAATAAGCATTTTGTTGTCCAATTCTATTTGAATGTGAAGAATAAAAAGCAAAAAAAACCCAGCTATTTTCTTTCTTCTTATTCTTCATGACCAAATGGATATTATTCTAGAACTATTAGCATCTGCATCTCTGAATTCTTGTAAGCTTATGCTTATGCAACCAATGAGAATGCCTAGCTACCATGTCATATTTTGACATATTTTTAATTGCCTTCAATTTTCCAAGGCAACAGGAGTTTTCAAAATTAATCTCACCTTCGTATATTATCTAAACATCTTCAAAATATCTAAGCATTAGCTTCATTATTAGTGTTTTCAATAAGCAATCTGGTTTTATTGTACCTAATACTGAATGAATTTTCTTTTGAACTATGGCATGCTATTCTAAAACTTTTCTCATTAAACCATTCCATCTCAGGATTCAGATTTCATTCCAAATTGAGGTATCTCATATGATGATGATGATGCTTTTGAAATAGTGTTATGATTCTTGGTGATTGCCTAGATTAGTCCCTGCAGTTTTCTTGACAAGTTTTTTTGGGAATGGTTTCTCATTTCTTTCTTCCTAGGGTAGAGAAAGTGTAACTTGCCTAAATCACTCATCTGGCTTCATATAAGGCAGGGCTAGAACTCACACTCTTCAAGGTTTATATCCTAATACCTTAACCACTACACCAAACTGGCTCTTGGCCTTTCTCAACTTTTGACTACATACATTATGTAGCAATTTGTCCTACTGGGCCATATAAGGATATGTATTCTGTACTCATTCTGGAGATAATACCTTAAATACTATGGGGTTTTAAAAACAATTTTTCAGAGTCCAATTAGATATCTCTCTTCTGACTCTCACAAGGCCACCTGTTTAGGAACATTAAGTGTAGTTTGATGACCAAGTCATTTTTGCATTGAATTCCAAGGATCAGATTCCAAGGATCACTTTAATATATCCACATATCCCTGTCACTGACACAGTATGAAAGTTATGTAAATTCTATTTCTAAACTATAGTTTGGGATAGGATTTTATTGGAATTTATCTATTGATTCATCTTGAGAATTAAAGCTGGACTTCTGCCAGCTGTTTTTCCCCCCAGTACTTGCCCACCACAAAATATGAAAAATTTAGAATAAAGCTACAAAGTCTCCATCCTAAAATCTGAAAATGGAATATATTTGATATGCTGTATACTTATGTGAGTTTCAGCAACTACCTATTCGCTAGATTTTAACATCTTGTACATCTAATTTCTGATCAAAATTTGACATTCCCTTCCATTTGTATCCCATCTTACATTTTGGTAAAACTGGGCTGCAACAGTACAATGCACATCTAGTGATGCTTCCAAGAGCCTTTAACTTCCATTCATTAGGCAGGGAATCTTGAAAAGGATTTCCTGCTGTATAGATTTCCATATGCATTCTAAAACATCAAAGAACAGTGGTTCTAAAATCTATGGAAATGATGAGCAGGAAATCTTATGAGGACATTATAATGAAGTAGGTTAGCATTTATTTGATCAGAATAAGAGCAGGTTTAGTTTACTTCTCCAGAATAGAGAAATAAAAATTACTTTACATAACAGTGTTACATACTATTTTCCATCACCACTTCATCAATCCTCCTAAAGCCCTAACCATATTTCTGTAACATGGATTATAGATAATCCCATACTTTAGTTACAGAAACTGATGGACATAGGAAATCAACAGTGCTAATTTTAGTGAATCATGGATGAGAAGATCAGTTAAGGCTTGTAGACATTTATTTTTCAGTTACAAGAGATAAAGAACATTGATCTATCTGATAAGAGTTAAGCAGAAGTAAAGCAATTTTATATCTTGCATTGTTTAATGAGGAAGACATCACAAAAACTATTTCTTCTTTCTTGTGATATCACATAACCTATTTGGGGGTCAATCTGCTATAGTAGGTGTTCTGTACAGTCATTTACATTCTTGTAAATGCCACGTTGTGATTGGTCAAAACGCACAGTCATCCGATTGGTCGAGCGAGCCGCACTGATTGGCCCACTGCGGATCTCCCGCGATTGGATCAAGGGAGATTCAAAGCGGTGCCATTGGTTGCGGCCACCGTGGCTTGGATATAAAAAGCCGCCGTGGCTTGGAAATAAAAAGCCACTGTTTTCACCATTTTTGGGACTAATAAAAGAACTGAATCAAGTCACTGACTCCTGGTCTCCTTGCCGCGACGGACACAACACTGGCGACGAGGATGGGATCCCAAGGCTAATCCCCCACCAAACACGTGTCCAGAGGAAGCGAGACCGATGAGATGGCCAGCATCGCACCACCCGTGCCCTTTAATCCCGCTACCGAGGACTGGGAATCATACACTGACAGATTCCTCATGTTCCTCGAGTGTAGCAACATGAAGGACTCCACCGGGCCGAAGAAAAGAGCCGTCTTCCTGACACACTGCGGGCCCGCAGTGTTCAAGATGGCAAAAGCTCTAGTGAAACCTGTGGACGTCAAGGAGATGGACTGGGCCGACCTCGAACCATTGCTCCGGAACCACTATGCCCCCGCCGTGCCCACCCTCATCAGACGGCACGATTTCTACCAGTGGGACCAGAGATCGGGTGAGAGCATCAGCAATTTTGTGGCTGAGCTACGAAGCCTAGGGAGCATGTGCGAGTTCTCGGACATGGATGAGGCTTTACAGGACTGCATCGTGCTCGGACTCCGAGACCCAGTCCTACAAAGCCGACTGATGGCCAAAGGTGACATCGCCCTCACTGACGCCATTGCTGAAGCCACCGCAGCCGAGGCAACCCAGAAATCGGCAAACCGCATGCAGAGACCAGACACCGGAGAGCGCACCGCGACCACCAACCCAGGATGGGCGACCGAGGCCCATCCGGAAGCAAGTCACTGCGAGACCACCACCCATCATGGTGAATTCCATTCCGCCTCCGACACCACGGACGAGGAAGAGGAAATCCACCGGCTCCAGATGGGACAGGACCGGCACGATGGGTGGAGTCGTAAGTTGAGGACCGCATGTACTGGGTGCGGGGGCGACCACCCTCGATCAGAGTGCCGTTTCTTTGATGCAGTCTGCTGGCACTGCGACAAAAAGGGTCACATTGCCCAAGTATGCCGATTGAGGAAGGCCTACAGCCCCAGACGGCAGGAACACAGCAACCGGAAACGTGACGGCCCACCCCCCCAGGGCCAGAGATCGCCAAGCCGAAAGCTGATGGGACCAGGGCGGACGGAACCAACGAGGTGGCGAAACCCGGCAGAGAGAGGAAACCCACCAGACGGTCATCATCGGCCACGCATCAACCACCAACGCCCGAAAAGTCTACGTGGAGGTAGGCATTGAAGGCGAGCCATGCAAAATGGAGGTGAATATTGGGTCCTACCTCTCCATGGTTGCCTGGCAAGAAATCAAACGCTTTATGCCTACCATCCACAAGAAGGGACTGGAAAACCAGAAATTAATAATCAAGGACTACTAGGGAAACCGCATCCCGGTAGTCGGAACCGGACAATTCAAGGTAACATTCAAGGGCCGCACAGCAAAGCTTCCCCTGACAATCGTGGACCGAGACCGACCCAGACTCTTGGGACTACAATGGTTCGCACTGCTCGGCATCGAGGTTACGGGCATAAACCACATTGCAGAGGCCGATTGGGAACAGCAACTGGCACAGGACTTTCAGGAAGTGTTCGACGGCACCCTAGGCAAGTACCAAGGGCCCCCTATTTCCTTCAGCCTAGATCCCAGCATTTCCCCGATACGCCTAAAACCAAGGCGGGCACCTTTTGTACTCCGGCCAAAAATAGACAAGCAAATTGACAAGCTCATCAAACAAGGGGTCCTACGACCAATCGAGCACGCCCTATTGGGAGACTCCAATAGTAACCCCAGTCAAGCCCGATGGGTCAGTAAGAATCTGCAGAGACTTTAAGGCCACCCTAAATTGCGCCTTACAACAAAGCGCCTACCCTGTCCCAGTAGTGCAGCACCTTGTACACTCACTGGGGGGAGGCAAGGTTTTTGCGAAGCTCGACCTGGCGCAAGCCTACCAACAGCTGCCGGTCAACGCAGAAACCGCCGAAGCGCAAACCATAGTCACCCACCGGGGAGCATTTTGCTGTAACCGACTCCAGTTCGGAGTCAGCGTGGCACCAGGAATTTTCCAGAGCCTCATGGAGAGACTTTTACAAGGAATTAAGGGGGTGGTGCCCTACTTCGATGACATGCTGGTGTTGGCAGCCAATCAGCTAGAACTAGAGGGTCGTCTAAGGGAGGTACTAACGAAATTCAAGGAAACTGGGCTAAAAGTGAAGAAAGAGAAATGCCAGCTTTACACAGAGCGGGTCGAGTTCCTGGGGTACCTCCTAGACCAGCATAGCATCCACCCAACCGCAAACAAAATCAGAGCCATTAAGGAGGCCCCCACGCCCAGGAATAAAACGGAACTGCAGGCATTTCTGGGACTGCTTAATTTTTACAATGTTTTCCTGCCCCAAAAGGCGACCGTGGCGGAGCCTTTGCATAGGCTTTTGGACAAGGCGGCCACATGGACTTAGGGGAAACATGAGGAAGCCGCCTTCACGAAAACCAAGGACCTGCTCACCTTGGATGCCATCCTCATCCAATACAATGAGACCCTACCACTAGCCGTCACATGCGATGCCTCACCCTTTGGCATTGGCGCCATCCTCAGCCACACGCTCCCAGATGGAAAAGAAGCATCCATCGCTTTCTTTTCAAGGACACTCACCAAACCAGAGAGGAACTATAGCCAGCTGGACAAGGAGGCCCTGGCTATCATCGCAGCAGTGAAGAGGTTCCACGAGTACCTCTACGGCCGCACGTTCACCATTATCACAGACCACAATCCACTGTAGGGAATCCTGGCAGGAAACAGGGCCACCCCGAACATCCTATCTCCCAGAATTACAAGATGGTCCGAATTCCTTGCCGCCTACAGCTACCGGCTCACACACCGACCCGGTAAGACGATCACCCATGCAGATGCTCTGAGCCGCTCGCCATTACCTGACCTAGACACTGACCCAGCACCCACGATGACCACCCTCAGCATAGATACTCTGCCCAATCTACCCATAACCGCATCAGACATTGCCTGAGAGACTAATAAAGGCAAATGTCTGGCATGGGTGTTACATTGGGTAGAAAAAGGGTGGCCGGAAAAAGACGACGATGAAACATTCAGGATATTCCGGAACTGGCAAACAGAACTCTCATTACAAAAAGGTTGTGTACTTTGGGGGGATAGGGTAGTCATTCCGGAAAAGCTACAAGGGAAGGTATTAGAGTTGTTACACGAGGGGCACCGGGCATAGTTAGAACAAAAGCCCTGGCCAGAAGTTATGCTTGGTGGCCAGGGATGGATAAGCAAATCGAGACTTGGGTGGCAAGATGTGAATGCTGCCAAGAAACCAGGCCGAGCCCTCCCGCGGCACCGATCCTGGAATGGGAAACCCCCAGGGGACCATGGTCCAGCATCCACATAGATTTTGCCGGGCACACTAAGGGACATACATTCCTTATAATGGTAGATGCTTACTCCAACTGGTTGGAGGTAAGCAACATGAAAACCACCACTGTTAAGCCTGGTTTCCCCAACCAGGGTTAGGGAGACAAGCTAAACAGAATGTGCAGCTTAGTCAGATAGGCACACAGATAAATGAGTGAGCTAAGCTTGTATGTTTATTAACATACAGTAAAAATGACAGATACGCTTGTGCTATCAAATATATAGTTTATTCCATTATGAGTTCATAGCATAGTCAAAATAACAGTCCAATAGTCATGTATCATTTTATCAGTCCATTCAGGGATATTCAATTAGCAAAGTCCATTTAGAATATCCTATGTCAATTCACTTACAAGCCAGTCCTTTGTTTTCTCTCCCATTCGAGCAATGCAGACTTGTTTCCTTGCAGTAATCAGGGATCATCAAAGCCAGAGAGAGAGCAAGCTGCAGCCTTGCTTCTTTTAAAGTGCTTTCACAACCACTCCCTTAATTACTATCCCACAGTTAAAGTTGCAGACACTTTAACATACAAACTATGATTACATATTATTATTTACCTAAACCAGTTAGGGTAAAACAATGTTATCCCTAACAACCACCATGGAGGCCATGACCAAGGAACTTACCAAGCTGTTTGCAACCCACAGCCTCCCAGATGTCATCGTGTCAGATAACAGGCCCCAATTCACCTCGCTAGAATTTGAAAAATTCCTAGCGGAACAGGGCATATGACATGCACTGACAGCTCCGGCACATCCGGCGGCGAACGGAAGGGCGGAACGGATGGTTCAATTCACGAAAAAAACCATCCAAAAAATCGAACATGGGGAAATCCAAGAAAAAATAAATAAAATGCTTTTTATACAATATATAACCCCGAACATGACAATGAACAAAAGCCCGGCAGAGCTGTTAATGGGGAGGAAAATAAGGTCCCCACTCGACAGACTGCACCCCACATACAACCCGGAAAAAACCCCAAACTCCTCTAGCAAGCACCAGTCCTTTGCACTAGGCAATGCCGTCTATGCAAAGAACCTAACTGGAGACCAACTGTGGGTACCAGCAACCATAACCCAACTGACAGATCCCCGCTCGTACCGACTGCAAACAACCGACGGATGAGCGTGGAAACGCCACATCAATCAATTAAGATCGAGAACAATCACAGGAAACACAACCGACACGCAATCAAACACAGACAATCCCCTTAATACAAGCCAAGAGGGGAGGGAATACCCCGGGAACCAAAACCCAATAGAAAGAAACCAGCAACACTTACCGACTAACAGCCAGCTCAAAGCCTCACCAGGAAGAAGCAGCCAGGCCAGTTCAACCAGCCCAGAAAGACTAGGCAAGAGTGGTGAAAACTGCAGCTCAACCAGCCCAGATAGACCAGGAGGGAGCTGCGACAAGAGGCCCGGCAACACCTTCCAGGCGGTTCCATCGATGAGGCCGAGAGCAACAGAGAACCCGACCGAACCGGCCGGGAGCCAAACAACAACTAACCTGCGCAGGTCCAGTAGGCAAGTACGGAGCCCCGCCTACTTACGGGACTACGTCACATAGGACCGAACCAAGAGGGGAGGGGTGTTCTGTACAGTCATTTACATTCTTGTAAATGCCACATTGTGATTGGTCAAAACGCACAGTGATCCAATTGGTCGAGCGAGCCGCACTGATTGGCCCGCTGCGGATCTCCTGCGATTGGTCGAAACTAATCGCGGGAGATTCAAAGCGGTGCCATTGGTTGCAGCCACTGCAGCTTGGAAATAAAAAGCCACTGTTTTCCCCCCGGAACCCAAGCCATTCTCGGGACTAATAAAAGAGCTGAATCAAGTCATTGACTCCTGGTCTCCTTGCTGCAACGGACACAACACTAGAATTTATCTATTATTCACTTATACCTCCTGCAATAACTCCCAGTCATTTTCAACAATGTCTTAAAGCAAAAGTGTAATCATGGCACTGACAACACTGGCTAAACAGAGAACAAGATTAGCAGTACTAGTAATGCAGACTTAGTAAATAGTTGAACAGTTTTGAGGGAATTATTTGTTTAGCAGAGTGATGGCATTTGGGAAAAAAACTGTTCTTGTATCTAGTTGTTCTGGTGTGCAGTGCTCGATAGCATTGTTGTTTTGAGGATAGGAATTGAAACAGTTTATGTCCAGGATATGAGGCGGGTTGCAAATATTTCCACAGCTCTCTTTTTGACTCGTGCAGTATACAGGTCCTCAATGGAAGGCAGGTGGGTAGTAATTGTTTTTTCTGCAGTCCTAATTATCCTCTGAAGTCTGGATCTGTCTTGTTGAGTTCAGAACTAAACCAGACAGTTACAGAGGTGCAATATTGGATAGATAGAGATAGATAGATAGATAGATAGATAGATAGATAGATAGATAGATAGATAGATAGATAGATATAGGGGTAGAGATGATAGATCGATATAGATATAGACAGAGAGATAGAGTCATAGGTACAAACTAATGTGAGAATTGTGAGCAAGTCATAGAGGGAGGCTATACTTTTTGAGAGCAATAAAATACATCTTACTACATTGACAGAGAAAATAAGATGCAATCAATACTCTAAAATATTTGCTGGGACTCTTCTATCCAAATATATCAGTGTTTCCCATCCAGATTTATTAAAGATTAACTTAGATTTAAAATTTCTGTAGGAAGCTATAATAAAAATGTTAAAAGCTTTTCAGAGACCTCAGATGTATAAAACTCCTATTGTAAAAGAAGAAAACCAATTAAAAAAACCAGGCAAAACAATTACCTTTAAATAATAAACATAATAAAAGTAAGCAAGATAATAGCCTGGGTGCATTTAATGGAGTAGGAGCCATTTTGAGCCATGTGTTACCAAACGGTAGTGAAGCCCCTATTGCCTATTTTTCAAGGACCTTATCAAAGGCTGAACGTAACTATAGTCAAATCGATAAAGAGGCTCTTGCTGTTGTATCTGCTGTGAAACGGTTTCATGAATATGTATATGGATGAGTTTTCACTATTGTTACTGACCACAAACCTTTGCTGGGGATTATAGAGGGAGACAAGCCAACCCCCTATATATTATAACCTAGAATGACTCGCTGGTCGGAGTTTTTGAATGCGTACAATTACAATTAGGCTGCAACACCGCCCAGGGAAAGCCATTCCCCACGCTGACGTGCTGAGCCATGCACCACTTCCGGACGACCCAGCTCCAACCCTTATGACACTCCAGATTGAAATGCCACATTCACCACTGCTAACAGCTAGAGATATCGTGATCGAAACAAAACGTGATCCTATCTTAACGCGAGTTCTTAGCTGGGTCGAATGGGGATGGCCAGTAGATCAAACCTCTGACGACTTCACCCCCTTCAAGAACTGGCAAACAGAACTTTTTTCGCAAAAAGGCTGCATCCTATGGGGGGATAGAGTTGTCGTCCCAGAGTGGTTACAACGAGCAGTATTAAAAACACTGCATGAGGGTCACCCTGGCATCATGCGTATGAAAGCGCTCGCACGAAGCTATGCGTGGTGGCCGGGCATCTACAAACAGATCGAAGCCTGGGTAAAGACTTGTTTAAAGTGCCAGGAAGTTAGCAATGCCCCACCTAAAGCAACTCCAACAGAATGGGAGACACCCCAGGGACCGTGGTCCCGCATCCACATTGACTTTGCGGGACCTACTAAGGGACATACGTTCCTACTAACAGTGGATGCCTATTCCAACTGGCTCGAGATCCACGAAATGAAGAATACTATAACCGAGTCCATCATCCGGAAGTTGAACAGGCTATTCGCGACGCATGGACTGCCAGATGTTCTGGTCTCCGACAATGGACCCCAGTTTACTGCTCTACCCTTTGAACAATACTTAGCAGACCAGGGTATTTGCCATGCACTAACTTCACCAGCGCATCCTGTGGCTAATGGAAGAGCCGAGCACATGGTACAATTTGTTAAAAAAACCCTCTACAAAATGGACTATGGGGACATTGAAGATAAAATAAACAGAATACTCCTTCTCCAACACATCACGCCACACAGCGTCACCAACAAGACTCCAGCTGAACTATTAATGGGATGCAAACTCCGTTCCCACCTCGACTGGCTTCACCCATCTTACAAGCCAGAGAAACCCTGTGGATCTAGCAGGAAATGCCGCGAGTTCAAGATAGATGACTTAGTTTTCGCCAGAAACTTTTCCGGTGAACCATTGTGGGTCGAGGCAACTGTAATTCAAGCCACTGGACCCAGGTCATACCGGGTGAAAACCTCCGACAGAAAAATATGGAAACGCCATATAGATCAGCTTCGCTCAAGGATACAACCTAGTTTCCATGACTCCAGTAACTCCCAAACTGAGGGGGGAGGGGATGTCGAAGAAACTGAATTCGAGATGGCGGAAAGCAGGAACGAAAGAAGTCAGCATTTGGGTGTAACGAATGAAGAAGAATCAGGAAGGGGCATGTCCTCGCCACAGAGGAACACCTCAACAGAGGCAAGCCTGCAAAGACCAGAGGACAACAAGAACATTAGCGGCACTGAGTCATCCAATGAGGAACCACCGGCACCCGACTTGCCCAAAAACATTCTGCCGAAACCGGGTTACAGACAGGAACCGGTGGGACAGCATAAATCCAATAGACAGCCAAAACAACCTTCATACCTCAGGGATTACATCACCGCACCCCTTAAACGGAACCTGGGGGGAAGGGGTGTTATGAACTAATAAAACACTTAAATAAAGTTTTATCAAACCTTTAGAAATAGCAGGGTTCTAATCCTGCACTTCTGATTGGCCGATAATAGCGATATCGGATTGGTCCATTCAGGAGAATCTGATTGGCTGTTAACGAGCCACTCTCATTGGTTAAAGGGGTTAACACTCCACATTTCTCATTGGTTACTAGATCAGCAGCTTGCCTATAAAAAGGCTGCTGCTGCCCTAGGTTTTTGCTCTGTTCAGAATGATTAATAAAGAGTTGAAGTTCACTGTTCACCATCTCATCTCCGTTCCTTGCGCCCATGCGCAGAACTTAACAAGTTCAATCAGCTAAATTGTCCCAGGGATTTCACTGCAATTGACTATCTGTCACTAAAACAAGCATTGGGGCCAGCAATTTTGTATAAAATGCAGGAAAATAGATTATGAGTAATGGGGGAAAGTATATTACAAACAATTAAGTTTTACATTTTTATGTATATTACTTCTGAAATTATTAAGTTGAAATATAATTGAAAATCATAGAAATAAGACTTTTTTTAGACAGATAGGTTGGCCAAAATATTAAATGGATTTTAATTAACAAAACCATACACTTTTAGAATAGCTTCTTGACATTTTTTTTTTAAACAAATTTTATTAATTTTACAGAAAACACAAACAAAACTAAAAGATCTTTTCTGAAGGTTGTCTGATCCCGGGTTGAAACTTCACACAGACACAAATTCAAACATCATATTCACTTTATATATCCTTCCATATCTTATTATCATTTTCTTTTATATATATATATATAAACCATTTTTATCAATTTTATATAAACAATGCACAAGGCATAACAGCTTATAAGTTCTTTTCTAAGAAAAAATAATAAAAGAAGAAAACCAATAGAACATAACAATTCCAAATTATAGTATCAATACTTTATCTATTTAACTTCATATCTTATCCCAACTTCTCCTTTTCATCCAAATTATTTCTTATTAATAAATTTTTTTTTGCCTTTTTTCAATATACAAAATCCAAAAAAAACAAAAAAAAACAAAACCTTTATATATCCTTTCATATCTTATAACCATTTTCAATAATATTCTTTGTCTGTTCTATTTCCAACTATCCATTCATCTTTTTTCTTTTATTATACTTCTCCTATACACCAATTGGAGTAACGTCTATAACTCATTACCCTAATTTAAAAGTACTTCATATAACAATTTTTCTTGGGATTCTGTTTAATAGATTCTAAAATTACACAATGAATTTTATACTCTAAATACACATATAAAAAACACAATCTTATGTACCCTCCAGAATCCCTCTTTTATCCTAAATTAAATTCACCCATTGTCTCTAAATAAACTTTTTTTCTTTAGATCTTGCTTCCCCCCATTGAGGCTTCTCCTCCCCCCCTTTCTCTCTTGCTTATTCTTCTCCTTGCCCTTTTTACCCCTTTGTCTTTCCTCTTCCCTTTTCTTACTCCCTTTCCTTTGCTTTCTAACCTTGCCTCCACCTTTCCGCTCATTTTTCTCTTCTTTGGTTGTTTTTATAATTCTTAAAATCCCCTTTTTCTTATCCTTTTTCTCCTCCTCCCCGAAAAGAACCCATTGTTCATCAAAGATGGCTTCTTCTTCCTCTTCTTCTTTGTCCCAGTCCTTCTGCTGCGTAGTCAACTTTTCATAAGTACATAACGCCATTTCTAAGAATTGAAACAAAGTGCCCAAAGTATCTTCTTTTTTATATTTTTGATATTCAGTCTTTAGTTCATCCACAAGCGATGCCATTATGAAAAAAGAAACTTTTCCCAAAACAACCACAAATATTTTTAATCAAAAATAATTCAAAAAAAAGTTCCAAAAGTTAATACTTTTCTTCCTTCTTCTCTTTCTCTTTCTGGGGTTAATGTTTAATCAAAGAGGTCCAATTACCATATACCTTTCTTTGGGATTCTAGGCAATCTCCTCCTTTTTCAGCTTCTGCTCCAATTTTTTTTCCTCTCCCTTCCCACTTGCAATATCAATTTTAAATAATCAGAAATCCATACCTCTAATAAGGGTTTTCCAATTTCTTAAGTTTTTCAATGTCCAGAAACCCTTTTGTCCCTTAGCTTCAACTTTCAGAATAATTCACTTTCAATGTCCAATATGTCCAAACATATCTGCTGTTTCCATGGGGTGGGAGAGTGAAGAAAAAAAAAAGTTCCCTTTAACAGCTTCTCCGCCGCTTTCGATCTTCTTAGGGATACAATGTATCCTCCAGCAATTCAAACAGCTCAGTTCCAACCAATTTGAAAGATATTACTTGACCCAGCTCAGACAGCACTTTCACTCTTCTTACTTCCTCCAGTGCAATCTTACCCGGTTGCTGGCTTCTTTGTGGCGGCCATTGTTGACCACCGCTCCACCGCCTTGGGAAAAAGGGGTTTTTCCGGAGGAGGAGGGGGTCTGCGACACCCCCAACCCCCTGTCCGACTCCCCTCTCTCTTCAGCTGTCCCTACAGGGCAGCCATATCCCCCTGACCCATCTGGATCGGGGGTACCTCGGCGGCTAGCACAGCAGGAATCGCGAGCTGTCGCGAATTCCTGCTGCCCCAAAGCCACGCGAAACCGGAAACCAGCTTCTTGACATTTTAATGTCAGACCAGACCAAAGGGGCTAATATAATGCAGTAAGAGCTGATCAGTAAAAGGTTACCAGAGATGAATTTTTCAATCTGAACCAAACCAAATACTATTTTATTTTATTTGACTGCTTTCAGTACATCTGATCGATATTGCAGAATAGAAGCATCAATCAATGAACACTGCTTTTTCAAACCATTTGTGCTGAACAGAGAGGAGAGTAAGATAAAGAGCAACATTCTTCTCCCCTTTGAACATTAGAATCCAAGTAATGCACTAAAAACATTAAAAAAACCATCTTCCTTCAACCCACAACTGAACTATACTCAGAAAGTTCATCTTAAGACAGACTAACAAAGAAAACCAGCATTGTCTATCTCTATGGTCAAAGTTTATCCCTTGGGTTTCAAAATCTACTTCTCATCCTCTTAATATCATAAGATTCCTAGTATGCTAATACTCTCTGGACCACTTATAGTGCCCTAGAGACTTTTCGATCCTGAGCATCTTGCCTGATCATGAGTAGGCAGAAGGATCAAAGAAATATAAGAGACAAACAGCAAAGGAGAAAAGCAGGCATATTCTAGGATATGCCAAGGCAGAATCTGAAACAAACTGTAAAATATTGTGAGAGTAATAGTAATAGAATTAATTTCAAATTGATGAATTCAACATGAGTTAATTGCTATAACTTTATATTACAAGAGTCAACCTTCTACTCCAATAAACATGACATTTGATAACAAATAACCAGAAAACAGCATAAAATGTTATAAATCATGGTAATGTCACTGTAGAATGCTGCAACCAGTTATAAATGTGTGCCAGTTGCAAAGTGACAAAAATGTGATCAAGTGACCAGTTATAATTTTGAGTATGGGTCATATGCAACTTTGGGGAAGGCATCTGTCATAAATTTTGAACTGTTGTTATATGGCCAGTTGTTAAATAAGCACTAACTTTGGATTCTTCTTACATATGTTTGACTAACTGAAATACTTTGTTGTATAGAACCAACTTTTATAAATATGTATAGTTAGCCAAAAATGATGGTGAAAAATTAACTCTTAAAAATAGTCTTCCTATGTCACCTTACAGATATGCCTGCAGTGCAGTTGTTTTCTTTTTGATATTTTAGTCTTGGGAAAGCTAGTTCATGGAATGATTCATCTTGGAGAAAATTCATTCCTCCTTTTGGCTTTTTATATTTGCTGAGAATTATTCTTCATCTTTAATATTTCACAGTTAGGAGCCACATAGTAAATA
The DNA here is from genome assembly GCA_033807585.1 of Hydrophis major. NCBI lineage: Eukaryota > Metazoa > Chordata > Lepidosauria > Squamata > Elapidae > Hydrophis > Hydrophis major. Next base: position 230,626,508 of record CM066330.1, read on the forward strand.
GTATGTCATCACCCAAATTCCTTAATTAAATGCAAATATTTATTAAAGCAAGAGAATTTACATCCTCTTTCCTTATTTTGGAACAGATGGTCTGCAAAACAATACATTTTATGTTCTGGAAAATTATGAGACATCAGTCAGAAGAAGCACTTCATTGGGAAATCAGTGTCAAGAAATGTATGAGAAGAGTTTGCTTTAATTGCTACTAGAAATGAGTATTACAAAAATAATTTGACAAATGAGGATTTCATAGGACACACATTTTTTTTTAAATAGCAGTGACATTGGCATCTACACAAAAAACCAACTTTTTCTATAGGTTTCTAATAAAGGAGCATTTCTTAAACTTGCTACAGCTTTTTTTTTCTTTTGTGTGTACAGAAAATAATCTTTAAAAATGACTGCTTTTTAAATTCCACAATTAATATGATTTGTTCATTTGCTCCCCTTCTTTCTGCATTACTTCAAAAGCAGCCCTCTATTGGTTTCTAAAGCTATATTTAAGTATTCCTTAAATCCACATTAATTTTGAAAAACCATAATTATAAGTAGAGGTGGCAGAGGGGAGTGTATTATAAATCTTGCCTCTCCGAGCCCCGTGGACAAATGGGAGAACCTGTGGTAGCATAAAGGCTTGTGTTTGTAGCAAACTGCTTCTTCGGAAAGTAGACACAATTGGTAATTCTATGGTAAGTTGCCCTAATTTTCCCTTGTTGTTAGTCCCAAATGATGTCATATCCCTCTCCCTCTGTTGAGAAATGGCTGTTCAATTTTGACATAGATGGCCTCTTTTAGACCAGAGGTCCTCTCTGTCCAAAATGTGGACAGCCCTCTCTCAACGGGTATCATCTATCTCCAATGTACAACACAGTCCTTTCAGCAGTTCCAAGAAGGCTCAACATCCATTTGTACTATTTAGATGACCCTGAGGACACAAAAAAGCCTCCAAGTGGCCTCAATGACTCTCTAAAAGAATGTAAATCCTTCCATTCATCACCATCCAGTCAGAGCTGAAGAAGCTTGTTGGATGAGAAGCGCAATATCTTCAAAGAAAAATGAGTAAGTCCAGTTACCTCTTGAAAAAAGACCTTGGGACAACCATGACCTGGATGCAAGAATCTCCATGGAGACCTAATTGTTAACCACGTATACACGGCATATGGTTGTTACCTGATGATGCCATTCTGAAAGATACTTTTCCTTTAACTTGTCATAGAATTTGCTTGCTGAACTGCTTTGAGGACTGTTTCCATAACTGGACTTTGGAAGAATCTTGCCCTGGTTCAGTACTATTGGATTGAGTCAGGAGAACACTAGTTTCTAAGTCCACTGAGATTGTGGCTAGCAAGGGATATAAAGAATATGTGGGTGAAAATATGATACGTCTGGATACCACCCTCTCTCAAATATGCTGATGGTGCTAGAGCATAAATAGGGTAGGAAATGAATTTATGAACCAATGATGGGCAGAAAGCAGTTGGCTGGTTGGCTGAATATGGAGTTCCCAGGACACTACAGAAGATAAGCTCAAAATCCAGATGATTCCCTCAACAGGCTTGAACAATGGACCCTATCTAACAAAATGAAATTCAATGTAGAGAAAAGAAAGGTTTGACACTTATGCAAGAAAAATAAAATATACAAGTCTTATTAGGTGAAATCTAGCTCAATATCAATACCGTAACTATGAGAGGGACTCCTAGTGGACAATCACTTAAATATGAGCCAACTATGTGGCAGCAACCCAAAAAAAGCCAATGCAATCCTAGTTTAACAGATTGAAGGAAGATCACATGACATATTAGTATTGCTTTATATAGCTTAGTAAGCCCACACTTGGAATATTGCATCCAGTTTTGGTTACCATATTATAAAAAAGACGCTGGAAGAGTGCAGAAAAGAGCAACAATGATGCATAGGGATTTTAACTTCCCCTTCATGCAACCTGGAGTGTGTTACATCTAAAAAAATTGTGATCACTATGGCAACCAAGTAGTAAGGATCCAAACACATTGGAGGTCACAGACTTTATCTGGCTTTTTATTTTGACATTTGTGATATGATAGTAACATCACAGCTAGTCCTTCATCATGCCTTTCAGGGTAGACCAGACAGAAACCAGTCATAAATATTAATAGGTGATGTGTGGTTGGATTTATGCAGTAATAAATTCATTCTCTTAAGAAATCATTCCAGTTTGTGATGCACCCCTCCTCAAGAAGCTGTTGAACCTAATGATTTTGAACAATTTTTATCCAGTCTACAACATTCCCTTTAGGGAAGGACTTGGAATGAAACACAATACTGCAAAGCTATTGTGTTCATATCTTGCCAATGTGTATGTAGAAACATCTCCCCTGCCATTATTGTTGAAAAGAAAAGATGATTCCTGAGCTGATCTTGTAATAAAATACTGATGCTCTTAATTCCACAAATATTATATGAATTGGAAGAGAAGTGAGATCATATGAATAGTAATTACATCCAGTGCTTCTCAAGAATAAAAGCAGGAAGAAAAGAAATATGAAGAAATGGCTACCATTTGGAAGTTAATCCCATGAGTTCAGGGGAAATAGAATTCACATGACTGTGTGTTGTTTGACTAGACACGGTAAAGGAACATATGGGCTCCCAAACCCATATTTTGTTTTTTAACTTATTGTGTGATATAACATCTACATAGAGAAGATAATCAACATATCATAAGAATTTTTAATTTTTCTGATTGTCCCCTGATAATACTTAACACTTTTTTTTAATAATTTGAAACAACCATAATGTCAAGAAGGATTTGTAATGGAAAATTAGTAGTTAGAATCTGAATCATCTGTCTCTGCTATCATTCTGCACAAGGCTATGTATTGAATCAAGACTCAAGTCATATTTAGACTGGACAACTGAAATCAATGGGACTTAAATGATCATGAAGTGACTGCCTCACCCTTTCTAATGGTACAGCCAATTATGTAAGTCTCATTGATTTTGAAAGATTATCTGTCAGATAATCCAATCCTATCAGCTTGGCCAAATTTAAACTAAATCAATAAAAGTTTACATTTATTTTTCTTTGCTCGCAACATTATTTAGATATATTTCATTTTTGGCAAGATATTTTCAGTTATGTACCTACTTAACAGGAACAAGGTCACCTAAATTTATGTATCAATGGTTCTCAAATTAAAGTATGTGTTTTATCCACTAGGAAAAATAATTCTTGCTATGCTTTAAATTATAATCAAATGCAATTTGAAGAGATTCACACTCTTTCAATCTAATTTTGGTTTTTCCTCTTTACTTCACATGAAATTGAAAGAACAGTCTCATCTTTATTCATTCTTACAATGGATATTGACAGTTTTCATACATTAAAAAAGTTGAGTATCATTTTGCTGATAGATGCTTAATGTTTCTCTTCACAGATTGTACGCCATTCAGTCTTTGTTTTCTCTCCCATATCATGATAATTCTTAAGCATAGCTGTTTTCATTAAATATACTGTTGTAAAACATAAAAACTTCAGCTTGACTTGTAGTTTTACAGATTTGGAGAAAGGGGACTTAATTCATAGCAGTTGTTTACACCATTTTTTGACATAAGCTCATTATAGAAAGAAAATATCAATATATGCTATAGATTCTTCTGCCAAGCACTTTTTAAAACTTCTTGTTGAAACTACAATATTTCCATTTGTCTGGGTCTATTTTTTTCTTTGCTGCAAAACTTCTCATTCACAGGCTTCTGCAGGAAAAGGGTAAAGATGAACTAGAAATAGAGCATGTGTTGTGATGCCATGGTGAAAGCTCCATCTTTGGATACTGTATGTGATGTCACAATATTAAAAAACTATGGAGTTTGTCTCATCATGTATGAGACAATACACATTTTAATATTTTTGCATCACCATGATAAATAATAGATATCTATGAGCTGAAATCCTATCATTTTACAAGAAGGTCTGCCACATATTTGATCTATTTAGCCAACAAATGGCTTAAACATCCCTCACCTCTATAAGTAGGATTTCTTTAATAACACAAAAAGAATAATCAGTGTAGAGGAAGATGTGTAGGATCATAATTTAATGATATGGCCTATATGACATGCAAGGATTGTTACACACAAAAGGATAACCAATTATAGCACTCTAAGTTACATTTAGTATGTACAAAGGAACATACTAAATGTAACTTAGAGTGCTATAATTGGTTACTTCAATGCTGCAATATTTTAGGACTGTAAAAAACAGTTTAATATGGCTGACTTTCAGCTATCATCATCAAATAAAAGTTGTTCCAATAGGAATAGGCAAGCAAGTCAGTCCAATTATTACTAATATATATGGGCTTTGACCAGGGGTGGGATCCGACTGGTGTAACTACAGGTTCGCTGATTCTACATTTTGCGTGTGCATACTGTATGATTACACTAAGCCAATAAAAAAGAACTCTAACATGTATTACTGGAATACATTGACTTGACTGGATGAAAATTATGTTGATATTTTCTATCAATAAATCTTTTTATAGTGACTTTACTGCAGAAGTATTTCCTACAGAATAACTTTTGACCTATTCTTCCTTAGATAATTCTGATATCTATTCTGGATTCAATTTACAGGCCTATTGGATTGTATATGGAATGGAGTGGAGTGGAATAGAATAGAATAGAATAGAATAGAATAGAATAGAATAGAATAGAATAGAATAGAATAGAATAGAATAGGAATAGAACAGAAAAGTAACAAGAGTTGGAAGGGACTTTGGACATCTTCTAGTCCAATTCCCTACTCAGACAGGAAACCTTATAGCATTTCAAACAAATGGTTGTCCAATTTATCCTTACTAATCTTCCCTTGAGAGGATTCCAAGTAGAACCAGAATTCCTCTGAAATCAATTTAAAAATGACTGAGACATTAAAAGGAATGAATGGAAATTATCCAAAGTATTGCAAAGGATCATTCCCACTGATGAATTTCATTATGCAGACTTACAAGACAAAGGCCATCTTCTAATTGTTCTTAGAGAAGAAAAAAATAGTCATCAATTTCTACAAAACCTCTGAGTTTGAGGCCACTAAGTAATATTTAGAAGAAATAACACTTCTGAGCTTTATTAGACCAAATATTGGATTACACACATTTATGGATGGGAATCTGAAAAATTAAAACAGGAATTTCCTAAAAAATCTAATTCTATAATCTCAAGGGCGATGGCTCAGCAATTAGGTGTTGGGATAAATTCCCATCCTCACCCCAGCTCCTGCCAATTTAGCAGTTCGAAGACATGCAAATGCAAGTAGATAAATAGGTACTACTCCAGTGGAAAAATAACAACACTCTATGATGTCATGCCAGCCATGTGACAATGGAAATGTCTTCTGAAGCACTGGCTCAATGGCCTTGAAAGAGAGATGAGCACTACCACCTATAGTCAGCAATGACTCACAGAATAAAATCCATGGGAACTTCTCTACCTTTTATCTTTAATTGTGTAATCTCAGAACAGCCACTGCCAATATATATACATACCTTTTCTGCTACTCTCTAATATTATCTAGTTTCTCATGAACAATTACCTCAGACCGCACATAGTAGAAATCACAGGTGAGTTTGTAAAAATGTCTTTTTTTTTTTTTATGAAGTGCCACGGTGGCTCAGTAGTTTGAATGCAATACCACAGGCTACTTCTGCTGGCTGCCTGTAATTTGGCAGATTGAATCTCACCAGGCTCATGGTTGATTCAGCCTTCCAGCCTTCCAAGGTGGGTAAAATGAGGACTCAGACTGTTGGGGCAGTATGCTGACTCTGCAAGACCACTTAGATAGGGCTTTAAAAGCAGTATAAATCTGTATATAAATCTAGGTGCTATTGCTAGTCCTACCTTATTATAAACTTTTATGAGAGACAAATTATGACCAGGTATATATATTAAACCTGACACAGTTATTGAAAACCATTTTGTCATTGTATACTTCCTAATCAGCTTATTATGTTGGGTTGAAAAATGGCATGGAAATGTGTTCCTTAAAACTGCAATTTTCCATTTATTTTAATACCAATGTATAGTCTATTCCACTGGTAAACTTATCCTCTATTTTAAAATATGAAAGTACCCTTGATTAATGTATAGGTAGTCCTCAACATACAACCACAATTGAGCCCAAAATGTATGTTGCTAAGTTGATATATTGTTAAGTGAGTTTTGCCTTATTTTATGACTTTTCTTGCCACATTTGTTAAGTGTATCATTGCAGTTGTTAAGATAGTAATACTTAATAGTTAAGTGAATCTGGCTTCCTCATTGACTTTGCTTGTTGGAAGGTTACAAAAGGGAGATCACATGACCTGTGACACTACGGCCGTCATAAATACAAACCAGTTGCGAAGCATCTGAATGTAAATCACATGGTCATAAATGTGAAAAATGGTTATAAATCACTATTTTCAGTGCTGTATTTACTTCAGTCACTAGATGAATTATTGTACGTTAAGAATCACCTCTATTTGACAGAGATAACTTTAACATTAATCATGATGACTATTTATTATTATTTGCAGTTGTTAAATTTTTATCAGGATCAAGTTGATGTATTTGTACTTTGGCACTGCAAATTAAGACTGCAAAATGCTTTGGATTTGGTTCCAAAAAGCTTTTTTCCAAGCCTATGGGAACATAAATGGAACACCTGTCTGCAGTCCTGCAAATATTTGGCCTTATTTAGTCTTTTGCAATCAATGTCCCACATGCATCGTTTAGGTCTGTTCTTTTTCATCCTCCTTCTCAGAAGTTTATACAGCACACCAGAGAGTCATACCCGTGGGAACATTTTGGAATGCAAATGTGGGACTCAGCCACCAAGCCCAGAGATTTTTGAATGCAAGCTTGCTGCTATGTTAGCTATCCAATTACTTCCTCCCTCCCACCTCTCACAGGGAAGGAGTGTTTGGCAACTATTAGACAATATCTAAATAGATATAGGCCATATGTGGATTTGCAGTCGAGTGGGGACACTAGCAAGTTACTTACTTTTTGTGGGTGGAAAGGAAAACTATATTTTTAATTCAATATTAGTGGGAATACAGACAGCAGGATAATCAGCTTCTGATCAAATTGGACACACTACAGATTCACACTAGATAGTTAACCTTCTCTAAAGATGCAGCCAGGCCCATATTTTTTAGAGATCATTTTCTAGTAAATAGTAAATATTTTAGAGATGGAATCTGGAAAACTTTGGAGGAATTTATTGCTATAAATAGTCGTAAGCAGACTTGCGAATCCCTAGCACCATTGCCTCTGTTCCTGGAATTTCTCACTTAATTGTATTTGTCTTAGGTTCAGCACTTGACAACTAAAAATAGATTCTTATGGGAACTACACACAGGTTCAAACCTAGGTCTTAACAGTGGACAAACACGGTTGATTAACTGAAGGTGACATGTTTCTTATGCTGCCACATATGGTGTGAAATGCAGTGATTTTTTTGAGCCAACCATTTTTAGATGATTTTAGCAGATTTTAAAGGAATCGGACTTTTTTCAAACCGTTTGAGTGAGAATCTATCTAAAAGAAGTCATTTACAAAAAGGTGTGATTCTTCTCTGTTTCTAAAATAGAAAACAAAAGAACAAATCAGGGGAAGCTATAAAGTCTGAAAAAGATGCATATAACTGAATAATCAACTAAAGTTGCTTCTGAGGCAAGATTTTAGCCAAAAAATTAAAGAAAGCCCTAAAGGCATTTACATAAAATTAAAAAAACAGTGAAAGCAATATCTTTGCAAAGTGCTGTTCTCCAACAAAATAGAATGACATTTGTTTAAAAATGAACCATAGGATATGATAAACAAACTCTTCAAAAATTAGACTTTTTAGAGTCAACTTTGTTAAGCCTGGGTTCCCCAACCAGGGTTAAGGAGACAAGCTAAACAGAATGTGCAGCGTTAGTCAGATAGGCATACAGATAAATGTGTGAGATAAGTTTGTATGTTAGTTAACATACAGTAAAAATAACAGATACGCTTGTGTTATCAAAAATATAGGTTATTCCACTTAGAGTTTCATAGCATAGTCAAAATAACAGTCCATTAGTCATGTATCGTTTTAGTCAGTCCATTCAAGGATATTCAATTAGCAAAATCCGTGTAGAATATCCAATGTCAGTTCACTTACAATAAATCAGTCCTCTCACAGTTGATAAATCAACAGTCCTTTCTCTCTCCCGTTCCAGTAGGGGAAAAACGCAGTCTTCAATTCATCCAGTAATTAGGGATCATCAAGCCAGAGAAAGCAAGCTGACGTGCCTTGCTTCTTTTATGGTGCTTTTACAACCACTCCCTTAATTACATTCTAAAGTGTAAGAATGTAATTAGGGAGTGGTTGCAAAAGCACCATAAAAGAGCAAGGCACGGCAGCTTGCTCTCTCTGGCTTGATGATCCCTAATTACTGGATGAATTGAAGACTGCGTTTTTCCCCTACTGGAACGGGAGAGAGAAAGGACTGTTGATTTATCAACTGTGAGAGGACTGATTTATTGTAAGTGAACTGACATTGGATATTCTACACGGATTTTGCTAATTGAATATCCTTGAATGGACTGACTAAAACAATACATGACTAATGGACTGTTATTTTGACTATGCTATAAAATTCTAACTGGAATAAACTATATTTTTGATAACACAAGCGTACCTGTTATTTTTACTGTATGTTAACTAACATACAAACTTATCTCACACATTTATCTGTAGGCCTATCTGACTAACGCTGCACATTCTGTTTAGCTTGTCTCCTTAACCCTGGTTGGGGAACCCAGGATTAACACTGGTTATGGGCCCAGAGGCTGCAAAGTCAGTTTAACTAGGATAAAACAGATTTATGTAAAAATGAGAGTTTGTGTTGTTACACGTTACAGTAAACAGACAGCTGTGTTTTATTAATTATAGTTTTATATCCATATAAAGAAAACATGGCACAAGTCAATCTACAAAGTTTGTCCCTTATATCCAAGCTGGATGGAACAAACTATGTATCATGGTCTATGAAATGTAGTCTACTTCTACGAAGAGAAGGTCTGTGGAACATAATTGAAAATCCACCAAAAGTAGAGGAATGGGGTCCAGAGATTGAGGAAGATAGACAAAAAATAAGAGACTTTAAACTGAATAATGAACAAGCTTTTTGCATAATAGGACTAACACTGTCTGACCAGCAACTTGTTCATATCAGCGTAGAGGAAACGGCTGTTGGGTGTTGGCAGAAGCTGAAGAGGATTTATGTCTGAGATAACATTGGTGCTCACATAAATCTAACACGGAAGCTTTTCAGGACGCATCTCCAAACGAATGGTGATATGCTTAGTCATTTGAAAACTATGCAAAGCATTTTTCAAGAACTGCACGAGAAAGAACTTATTTTCTCTGAACTACACCAAGTCTAATAATTCTGTCTTCATTAGATGAAAATTTTGACAACTACGTCACTTCCCTTAAAATTTTGCCTAAGGAAAGCCTAACTTTAACTGATATAACTGGCAGATTGATTGAAGAGGCCAGAAGAAGACTTGAAAGAGATCAGTTAAGGAGAGAACAACCTCAAAAAGAAGGTAATGAATCTCCTACTGCATACGCAATTAAAAAGTGTTTTAATTGTGGAGGAAGAGGACATTTGGCAAGATTTTGTAAAAAAGCAAAGCGCCAGAATGCTGGCCAGAATACTAAAAGTCATCAAAAGAAAAAGAAAAATTTAGAGTTAGCCATGTATATTAACGGAGCTGTAAAAAATAATTTATGGGTGGTTGACAGTGGAGCATCCCACTGTATAACAAATGATAACAAAAATTTTATTAAAATGTCCCACAGTACACAGCAGATATCGTTAGCCAATGGCTGGAAACTGAAAGCTAAAGGTCAAGGTATAGCATATTGTTCTTTCATAAAAGAGAATGTAAAAATGTTATATTAAACTTAAATAAAATTAAATTGAACTTAAGTTTAATTTAATTTCAGTTTGAATTTTGGTTAAACTAGGATATGTAGTTAACTTCAGGGGAGATAACTGCATAATTGAAAAAGAAGATAAGAAAATTACTGCATCTTTAAGAGATGAATTATATGTTTTAAATGATAATGGTTTAGAGGTGGCTAACACGATTTATGATCATAAGAAACCTCATGATGAATGTATTCACTTGTTACACTGACGGCTAGGGCATTTAAATTTTAAAATGCTTAAGAGAACTGTTCAACTATCTAAAGGAATAAGTTTGAAACCTTGTAATAAGTATTTGCAATGTTTTGCTTGTAATCAAAGCAAAAGCAAGGTCATACCGGCTAATAGAGTTGATGGATTTACTACCAAAGAGCCTTTAGAGGTAGTATTTGCCGATTGAATAGGTCCGAAAAAAACAAGTGTAGGAGGAGCTCGATACATATTAAGTATAATGGACCACTATTCTAGATATGGGTTCTGCTATTTAATGAAGAGCAAAACTGAAACGTATCTAAATTTCTTTAATTGGATTAAATTTGCAGAAAGAAAAACTAAAAAGAAATTAGTAAATCTTATAACAGATAATGGTGCGGAATTTACAAATAATAAATTCCAGAATAGATTTAGAACGTTAGGTACTCAACATAAAAAGTCCGCACCATATAGGCCACAACATAATGCCTTTATAGAGAGACGAGGCCAAACATATAATCAATGGCATGTACTATGTTGTCTGATTCAGAATTACCTGACAATTTATGGGGAGAAGCAATAATGTGTGGTTATGATATATTAAATAATGTTGTTAATTCAACAACAGTTGAATTACTATTCACACTGTGGCATGGTACAAAACCTGATTTAAGTTACATGCACACATTTGGAGCACCAGCTTGGGTGCATATCCCTTCACAACTCAGACACAAAGGACAGCATAGAGCTAAAAGATTATTATTATTATTTTTTGATAAAAGTTTTATTGATTTTAACAACAAACAAAAAACATATAAGACATAAAACATAACATAAAAAAAAAATCATTCTTCATAAATTTACAGTGTATCGGTTGGTTTACCACTCCCTTTTGTGCATCCATTTCATAGTCATCAAAATAATTATATTACATAATAACTCACATCATCAATCATCAGTAAAATATCCCAATATCATTTGACTTTAATTGTACTAATTCATATTTAAGTGAGATAACTATAATTAAGTTAAATTATTCTATAACAAATCATAGAATCATACCAAATCTATCTTAATAAAATATTCTAAAAAATTATCAAAACCAAGAAAAATTATGTATTCATTATTTCCTAAATTTCTAAATATTCTATTATTATATTATCTAACCATTGATAAAAAAGATCCCAAACTTCATAAAATTGTTTATCTTCTTGTTCTCTAATTTCAAATGTCAATCTACTCATTTCAGCACATTCCAATATTTTCTTAATAATTTCTTCCTCTAATAGTATTTTCTCACTTTTCCAATGTTTAGCAAATACAATCCCAGCTGCTGTTAATACATTTACAATCAAATACTTTAAATTTTTATTATATATATCAGGTACAATTCCCAGTAAAAAAATATCTGGTTTCAAATCTATGTGCTTCTTTCTCATTTTTTCCAGCCATATGCGAATTCTAGTCCAGTATTTCCTGGCCTCCTCACAAGTCCACCACATATGGTAATATGAGCCAGGTATCTGATGACATTTCCAGCACTTTTCAGATTTATTCTTGAACATTCTTGCTATTCTTGTCGGGGGAAAATGCCACCTGTAAAACATCTTATACAAATTTTCTTTATATGCTGTTGACATTGTCATTTTATAATTTTGTGACCACAATTTTTGCCATTTCTTTAAATCAATCTCATATCCAAAATTCTTCCCCCAAGCAATCATTGTTTCTTTAACTTGTTCTTTCTCTAATTTAATTTCCAACAAATAACTATATAGTTTTTTAATCACATTTTCATCAGTACCTGTCAAAATCTATCTAAATCAGTCAATTTATAATAAAATCCTTCTATTTTAGAATCTTTAAGATACCTTGCATGTATTTGCGCATATGAAAACCAATTCATCTTTATACCTTGTTCTTCTAAATTTTGCATCGTTTTAAGTTCACCTTCTCATCCAATATTTCCCCATATCTAACTGTTTGTTCCTTCTTATAAGTTATAGGATACGAAAAAGCTTCAATAGTTGATAACCAAACTGGAATTTTCAAATAACATTGTTTCTTAATTTTCTCCCAATTCAACCATAACGATTCCCGTATATAATGCCTTCTAAAATAACCCTGTGATTTAGTTCCCTTATACCATAAAAAGCATGCCAACCAAATAATAAATCATGACCTTCTAATGTCAACAATCTAGTCTTTCTTAACGTTATCCATTCTTTAACCCACATTAAGTTTGCAGCTTGATAATACAACTCCCAATTCGGAAGGCCAAATCCTCCTCTAATTCTAGCATCCTGTAAAAGTTTTGATTTTATTCTCGCTTTCTTGCCTTGCCATATATACTTCAACACAATTTTATTTAATTCTTCAAAGTAATCCTTACTTAACCTAATTGGTATTGTTTGGAATAAATATAAAATTCTGGGTAAAATATTCATCTTAATTGTTGAAATTCTACCTATCAATGATAATTGTAGGTTTTCCCATTTTTTCAAGTCGGATGCAATCTGCTGTTTAAGTTTAATATAATTATTCTCTTTTAGTGTAGTACATCCTGACATCAAATATATCCCCAATATTTAACTTTGTAACTTGAATTTTCAATAAATCTGCCAGCTCTTCTCTTTGTCTTAATAACATGTTCTTTGTCAGAATCTTTGTTTTGTCTTTATTTATTTTTAAACCAGCCATTTCACCATACGTCTCTATCTTTTCCAATCGTTTTAAAGCTGTCTCTAAAGGGTTTTCCAAAATAAAGACCAAGTCATCCGCAAAGGCTTGCAATTTAAATTCTTCCTTTTTACCTTTCATTCCTTTTATGTTGGTATCCTCTCTAATATTTCTATTTAAGACTTCCAAGGTCAACACAAATAACAAAAGAGATAATGGGCATCCTTGTCTTGTACCTTTTTTAATATTGATAGAGTCTGTGAATTCTCCATCTATCATTACTTTTGCCGTTTGCTTATAATATACGGCTTCTATTGCTTGGATAAATTTTCTAGCAAAGCCCATCTGTTCCAATAGTAATAACATAAATCTCCAGTTCACATTATCAAATGCCTTTTGGGCATCTAAAAATATCAAAGCCATTTGTTTTTCTGGGTGCGCCTCATAATATTCCAATGTGTCCAGGATTACCCTCATATTGTCTTTAATATGTCTCTTTGGTAAAAATCCATTCTGATCAGAGTGAATAAAATTATTTAGGTATTTTTTAAGCCTTTCTGCCAAGACTGAAGCAAAGATTTTATAGTCTGCATTCAATAAGGAAATAGGTCTATAGTTCTTAATTTGTAATGGGTCAACCCCTTCTTTTGGAATAAGCGTAATATAAGCTTCTGACCATGTTTTAGGTATTTTCTTATTTATCATAACTTCATTCATGACTTCTAACAGTGGAATGCTCAACGATTCTTGTAATGTTGTATAAAATTCTGCCGGGAAACCATCTGGTCCTGGTGCTTTTCCATTGTTCTGTCTGTTGAGTGCTTCGGTTAATTCCATCATTGTTATAGCACTTTCTATTTTCCGAGTTTCATCAGGTATCTTAGGTAGGTTAGCATTTTGTACATACTGTTTAATTTTTATCTCATCAAAATCCTCCTGTTTATATAATTGTCCATAAAAATCTCGAATGATTGCCTTTTTCTCCTTTTTACCATAACAAATTTGACCATGATCATCTATTAACTGTGATATTTTCCTTGATTCATTCTCTTTTCTCAGCTTATATGCTAACCATCTGCCTGGCCTATTTGCATCTTCAAAATAGTTCTGTTTAGCACTTCTAATTTTTTGTGCCAGTTCTTCTTTCTCTGCTTGATCCATTTTATGTTTAATTATGTCCATTTTAAGTTTGATATCTTTTTTCTGTGGCATCTTCTGTAATTCTTTTTCCAGTTTTTTATGGTCATTTTCTAAAGCTTTAATCATTTGCCTCTTCCTAATGTTCTTTTTCTTTGTATAGTCAATTATTAATCCTCTTGCATATGCCTTCGTTGTATCCCAAACATTCTGTATTGAAGTATCTTCTTTTTTGTTTTCATTAAAGAAGAAGGCTGATTCTTTTTCCATCCATTGTGTAAAATCTTTTTCCTTTAGAAAAGTATTATTTAATGTCCATCTAGATCTTCTTTTTTGTCCTTTCCATTTAATTGTCATTGGATTATGGTCTGCCCATGTACTTGTTTCAATATTTATTTCTTAAATATTAGATAATAATTCTATTGATGTCCAAATCATATCTATTCTGGACCACGATAAATGCCTGTTTGAATAAAAAGTATATTGTTGAGTTTTAGCATTTTTTTCTCTCCATATATCTTTTAAATTTAGTTCATCCATCATTTTAAAAAAAGGATTTAGGAAGAGTTTTCCTATTTTGTCATGTTGTTTTTACTGTATAGTCCAGTTTATTGTCTACAGTTCCATTGAAATCCCCCATCATAAGTATATTAACATAGTCCAGTTCAATTATTTTCATATGTAATTTTGTATAAAATTCTTCTTGTTTATCATTTGGGGCATAAATTGCAACCAAGAGTGTTTTTATATTATTATCCACTATTTCAACTATTAATACTCTTCCATCTTCATCAGTATAAATCAATTTGGCTGGAGTGGTTTCTTTGACGTACAAAACCACTCCTCTTTTCTTACAATAAGTCAGAGAAGTAAATATTTTCCCTAACTTTGGTCGTATCAATAATTGTTCATGTTGTTTTTTTATGTGTACTTCTTGTAAGCAAATTATATCAAATTTTAGCTTCTCTAATTTATAAAAAGTTTTCCTTCTTTTGATAGCTGAGTTCAGTCCATTTATATTCATGGAAATCAGTTTTTTTTCCCCCATGGTTATGCTTTATATTTAGGTCTAACAGCTCTCGTGGATCTTATTTCACGTTGTTCCTTGATCTCCATTTGTCCACCTATTGCGCCTTCTTCTTTTTCCATCTCCATTTGGTCCTCTTCAAATTCAGTTAAAATATTTTCTTTTTCTATTTCCATTTCTTTTCTTTCAAAAACTTCCTTATAGAATATTTCTGCTTTCGCAATTGAATCAATTCTGTATCTTTGTTCTTGCCATGTAAACATTAATCCTTCTGGAATCAGCCATCTATAGTTCACCTCTTTTTTCAACAGCATTTTAGTCAAAAATCGATACTCTCTTCTAATCTCTCTCACTTTTCTAAGTACTTGTTTTAAAACCAGGATCTCTTTGCCTTTATATTTCAACCCCTTCTCTCTTACCACTTGTAATATTTGGTTTTTAATAGTTTTTTTTTTGGTGAATCTAACATGGACCTCTCTTGGTAATTGGTTCCTCATCGCATATCTTGTGAAGACTCGATATATCTCATCTACTCCATCCATCATCTTTTCCTCTGTTATTTCCAAGACTCCAGCCAGAATTTCAATCATTATTGCCGCCAAGTTTTGTCCTTTTTCTTCCTCGATATTTTGGAATCTAAGATAAAATTCTGACCTGTCCATCTCCCACTTCAACATCCCACTTTTTTCTTGTTCGACCATTGTTAATCTGTTATTGATATTTCCAATTGTATCATCTCTTTGCTTGTCTTTCTCTTCTATTTTTTGGATTCTCTCATCGTGTTTCACCATCATTTGTTGAAAATTTTCAAATTTCTCATCCAACTTTCAATTCTTTGGTCAATACTCTCCATTCTTTGTTCAATACTCATTTTAAGATCTTGTATTCCTTGCATAATCATCATTAAATCCACTTGCGCTTTGTCTTGCTTCACCATTGTTGAGAGTCGTCCTCCAGATGATGGGGAGACAGGAGCAGAAGTTGAGATGCCCGAAGGTAAAATTTTCTTACTCATTTCGATAACACAGAGTCTTCTGGGTCTTTTAATCCAATTAGTGAGATAATCAATTATAATCCAATTTAAAAAAAGGAAAACACCATAAAAAATGAAAAACCAAACCAGTAATAAGTAAAAAGCCCAAAATTAAAAAGAAAAAATTCTTCAGGTTCTTCAAGACCCTAATCCAATTGTGAAATACACAAATATAATTCAAAAGTAAAAATTAAAAAATGAAGAGAAAAAAAAGAAGCAAAATAAAGCCCAATAATATCAAAAAGTAATAAGCAAAGAAAAAGGAAAAGAAAAAAAAAGAAAAAGAGAGTTCTTCAAGTTCTTCCCAATTGAAAAACCTCAGAAGATGAAAAAAAGCCATATAAAATAAGTCAAAAATAGAAATCAAAAGGCAGACATCTCCATGAAAAAAGCAAAAAAGCAAAAACAGAATATTCTGAGGCTTCCCCTTTAAATAAAAATAAAAATAAGATATAATAAAAAATAAAAATAAATATATGAATATTACAAAATAGTGTGGGGTTGGAGGGGAGGGATGAAACAATTAATAAGAAGTTAAAAAAGAAAAAGACACACACTGCCTTTTATTTATCCAAGGCTCTTATTTGACTTCTCCACAAATTTCAAAGCCAAACTTCAGATATTCATTTAATAATAGAAGTTCCAAAGAGCACCTGTGTAAACATCCTCCAGTACTCTTCCCTCTATCTTATCATTTCCAGTAACCTTGAGAAAAGTTTTTCAGACAAAAGTTTTTCAACTTCAAACAGAATATTTTCAAGCTTCAAGTTGGCAGTGTTACAAAGTTTCTTCTACCCACTCCCCCTGAAAAAAGCCTAAAAAGAGAGGAAAAAAAAGTATATATGTATATTTATGTATATTAAAAAAAATATTAAAGGGGGCCTCTATTTTAAAAAATATAAACAGTCAGAGAGGCGAAGAGAAAGCAAGTAAATATAAAAATGTAAAAGAAAAAAACCAGTCTGATTAACTAGATCGCAATAGAAATTTAGTAGAGAAAAAAAAAAGTAAAAATAAAAAGCCAAGCCTCACTTTGACATTACTAAAAAAAATCACTGCTAAATCAAATTCTGTCAATAAGTTTACAGATTTCTTCTCATATTAGAGTGTTCTTAAGTCCCAAGAAAAAAAAAAAGATCCTCACCAGCCGATACACTTCTTTCTATCCCGTTCTTCCGGAGCTGTCCCAGCTTCAGCAGCCTAATGGCTGCCTCTCCGCCGTTGGCAAAAGGGCTTCTTCTGGATCGACCAGGGACTTGCGGTGTCACCGGAATCTACAGAACGCGCCCCTTACTGTCACCATCACTACGAGACAGTTTAGGTCCATTGGGACCGACCAGGGGCAAAGATATCAGCTGTGATCTCGGAGCCCCAAGATCGCAGCTGTATCGTGGCGACGAAGCTCCGCCTTCTATAAAATATTATTTTTTGTAGAATATGAATCTAATCACAGATCTTATAGATTCTGGGAACCAGGTACATCTAGAGTTTACACCAGTGCTAGTGCTAAATTCCTAGAACATGTAGGATGGAATAGATTAGAGCAAGATTTAAATAACGAAGTAATTATTGAACCCTACAAAAGGCAAAAAGATCAGACTAGTTATAAGAAGAGTCCAATTAAAGAAGTCCATGAAGAGCAAATAGGACCAGAACAAGAGGAAACAGTTGATCAGGAAGAGTTAGATAATCAAGAAGAGTTAATAAAGGAAAGTCCACCTGTAAGTCGTGTAATACCTAGACGTACTACACGTGTAACTAGACCACCTGATAGATATCAAGCAAGTATAGTTTGCCAAGTAACTAAAGTTCCAACTAGTGTAGATTAACTTAGGATGTATCCTGCTAAGGATCAGGAGAATTGGCAAAAGGCAATGGAAAAAGAACTAAATTCATTAAAGGTAATGAAAGTATATGAAGATGCAAAATTACCTCCAGGAGAAAAATCCATTGGGTGCAAATGGATATTTAAAGTAAAAGCTGGAAATGTTGGGACTTTCCCATAAAGCTAGGTTGGTAGCTCAAGATTTAATCAAACTGCATCTGATTACGATGACGTTTTCGCACCAAGTCTTAAAGCAACATCTTTGAGAGCAGCTTTAGTGTGGGCAGCTAAGAAAAACAATATCATTAACCATTTAGATGTAGAAACTGCTTATTTGCATGCACCATTGCAGCACACTATATATTTGAAAAAGCCAGTTATTATAAAAGATAAAATTTAAACATTTAGGTGAAATTAAAAAGTATCTAGGATTGACAATTAACAAAACAAAAAATGGATTTAAGATATCTCAAGAAGATAAAATTTGCCAATTAATTAAAACGTATAAAATGGAACTTTGTAAATCGGCAAAGACTCCTATGAGTCAGGAAGTTTGCCAAACTGATGATCAAAGTCCCAAATTTGATAAGTCTATATATCAATCTTTGATTGGTAGCTTATCATATATAAGCAATTGGTCAAGGCCAGATATAGCTTATAGTGTTAATCAGCTGGCACGTTTTAATTCAGATCCACATCAATGTCATTGGCAATCATTAAAGAGAATTTTAAGATATCTTAAAGGAACAATGAACCATGCATTGTATATAGAACCAAAGAGTGATTTGAGTCTCAGTGCCTATGCAGATGCAAGTTTTGCAACTGACATAAACACTAGAAAATCAACATCTGGGATGGCTATATTATTTGGTAAGACACTAATAGGGTGGAGACCAATCAGACAACAGCATATCAGCTTGTCCACGATGGAAGTGGAATTTTCATGTCTGTCATTACTATGCACTGACTTAATTTTGTACAAACAGTTATTATTAGACATGGGTATAACTGTTAAAGATTCCATTATTGTGTACAAGGACAACCAAGCAGCCATAAAGTTAGCTACTAATATTGCTGTAAAAACTAGATCAAAGCATACTGATTTAAGATACTTAAATGTTAGAGAATCTGTGAAGAATGGGCTAATTAAATTGGAATACTGCATGACAGAAGAAAACATTGCAGACCAATTTACAAAAGCTCAAGGAGTAATTAAGTTTAAAGAGAGTTGTAACAAATATGATTTAAAGATGTAAATAGTTATAGTATTATTATTACCTAAAAGGGGAGAATGTTAGGGATAACATTGTTTATCCTAACTAGTTTAGGTAAAATAATAAATATGTTATCATGGTTTGTTAGTTAAAGTGTCTGTAACTTGTTTACCCTAACTAACTTTTATGAATTTTATCCCATAATGCATTAATGTTAATTGAGTCAACTAAAATAGAAGGATCTATTTTAGCTTTGTAACTTAAAACTGATACTGGAGAAGGATAATATCTATTTTGACCTAATTATATACCTCTAGTCAAATTCATTTTTCAGCTGTGGTAGTGAAAATATACATATAATACAGGTAGTCCTTGACTTATGACCACAATGGAGCCCAAAATTTCTATTGTTAAGTGAGATATGTGTTAAGTGAGGTTTGCACTTAATTTTACACCTTTCTTGCCACAGTTGTTAAGTGATTCACTGTAGTTGATGAGTTAGCAACATGGTTGTTAAGTGAATCTAGTTTCCCCATTTACTTTGCTTGTCAGAAGGTCATAAAAAATGATCACAAACCTGGAGACACAACAACAGTCATAAATATGAACCAGTTGCCAAGCATCTGAATTTTGATCAGGTGACTATGAGAATGCTGCAAATGTAACTGTAAAACCATCCTAAGTAACTTTTTTCAGTGCTGTTATAACTTTGAATGGTCATTAAATGAACTATTGTAAGTTGAGGACTACCTGTACTATGAAACCTGAGGGGTCCTTGGTGCTCTTTGAGCTTGGTTGTTTTCTTACAGACATTTCATTACCCAAACTAGACACTGATGGTACCTAATTTGGGTAATGAAATGTCTGCAAGAAAGCCACCAAGCTCAGAGAATGCCAAGGACACCCCCCCCCCCCTCATTTCAACCCTGAGCAACAAATATTCTCATTTGTCAGTACTATGATTTTTCTTTTTAAAATAGTTAGGTAATAGGTAATTGTTCTATATTGTAAATCTATGTTTTGATCTATATGGTATTCATATACTTGCTCTATCATGGAAATATCATGGCAAGGAGAAGCATCATTTGGTACCTCAGCACCATTAATGACTTGTCAACAAGTCTAAAAAATTTAGCAAATTAAAAATGCCTTTTATTTTTATAAACGTACTTTCTATAGTATGCTTTTCAGATGAAATAAGACAGTTGTTGCCTGAAGAGCATCAATCACTTAAGAACAATGTAAGAAGAAGGTTGCTATGTTTTTTCAGTGATTATTTAAACACTGATTTCTCCATTTATTTGAAAGCCTCTGTTGTGGTAATAATAGCAATTCTATGAGGTCTTGTCATGTTGATTGCTGGATGTTAGGATGACCTTGCTCCTATAATAAATAAATCTGCTAGCCAACGTTGGTGTATTTATTTAGTTTGCATCTAATTTTGCATCTTCATAGTCTTCATCAATTTATAGTTATATCAAATTCTTTTTATACCAAGATCCCATATTAAATCACACTCAGTATCATTTTGAATATCAGGAAAATATTTACCATATGTAAAGCAGCTGTTTTTTTAATTTATATGTTTAAGGAAGCTATATGTTATATTTCACCACATCTATTGTTAAAAATAAAATCTGACGTAGTGCAATTAAATTCACTAAGTAGCCATTAAAATGGCAAAGATAAAATGTCAGATTTAGTGCTTAAAATGCCAGGTATTTTCTGTTGAAAATATAAAATAATTGAAATGCCTGAGAAATTGAAAACCATACAGAGGTTACCAGGTAGCTTCCTTGAGGAATAAGTTTCTTCATCAAGCTTGAATCAATGAGGTGGTTGTCTTCTTTACTGCCATTGTTTGATAGTGATAAAATTCTGGGAAAACAATCAATGAAAGATGTTCATGATCATGTAAGGTGATGCTGAAGTTCCTGCCCTAACCCATAAAGAGCTTAAAAATATTAAAACTCAAGATGAAGCTTATGCTATTATCTCAGATTAGAAAAATGTCAGTTACAGAATAAAATTAAATTCCTTAAAGATTCTTCCTACCTTCCTACAGCAGGTCAGTCAGAGAGGGCAAAAGGAACAGGAACTTTCCCAGACACAAATACACAGTTACTTCTAAAAACTCAAATCAACATTTATTGTTTCAATGCCATGGCTGAAGAAATGACTAATTATGTATGTACATACATTTATATTCACAGAGTTTCTCAACTCTCTTCCTTTTTTATTCACACAGGATTAAATTTACTTTATTTTGTTGAGCTTTGGCTTTTGCCTTGCATTTAAACTTACAGTATATAAATTAAAAAGGAGGAGGAGGAAACAGGAAAAATAACTCTGTTTCGATTCTCTTGGAAATTCACGACCTTAGTTACACTTCACCTCCATTAATTTCTGGCCTGTTCTTATCAAAACCAAATTTATCCCCTTTTAACGGTAATCCATTCCATATATTTCACTTTTCTAATTCTCCTTGCCCACCCTGAGTCATTGATTTCTGGTTTATTTCCTCCAGAGATCAACTCTACCTGCTTTCCTCCAATTGTTCCATCCTTGTTACAAAGCACCTCCAATCTACATAGCGCAAACTGCCTGATTTAAGTGGGATTTGGTGCTTCGTGAGTTTTGATCGAAATTTGGGATAAGAATATTCAGATTGGTAGAGCACCAAGAACATCCAAGAGCAATGCTTGGATGTTCTTGTGACTCTTTCCATTGAGCTAGCAAATAGATAAAAATCCTAACTGTAAGAACAAAGTGCATTTCCTGTCTCATTTAGGACTGCACATCCTTACCACAAGATCTCAAGCAATAGCAATAATAGATAATTTTGTCTCAGGATCTCTTCAGATATTTATAAAGAATAAGAGTGCGGGTTTAAAGGGATAGGTTTGCCTCTATAAAGTTCCAGATGGATATCCATATGACTGTCTGATCAGTTATCTTTAGCCTCTATTCGAAAGGAGTGCTCTTGTCTCCTAATTATTCATACCAATAATGAGCTTGGAAGTAAACTGATGACCAAGATATGTACCAGCTGCCATATTTAGATTTTAAGTTTCTAAAGCATGTTTGGGGACAGCCCTGTGGACAAAACATAACTTATTTTATCTATACAGTATATACTGTTTTTGCAACAAATTACTAGTCGTTTGAAATAGCATATTTTTATAATCCAAATAAGTGTAAAATTGTATATTATTGTCTCCTAAATCATCTTAGCATGGGTCACTGTTCACAAACTGTTCTTCAGGATGATCAAGGTGGCATATTATTCTGGGTTGGCTGAAAACTCTCTGCATCTACACTCCAAATAGCAAAATTGGATCAAGGAAACTTCCCAGGGTGTAAATAAGAGCTTTCCAACAAAGTATTATCCCATTTAAATGGATTCCTTAGATTAGAACCTTCTGCTCCTAGTAAATTCATTTTATCAGGATTAAACTTCTTTAAATACCCTGATATGGGCCATTAATGAGCTCAAACAATGACCTAACACTTTTGTCAGATTTGCTGTTTATTATTAACAGTTTCATTCCCTTCTATTTGTTTAACAAATGAACCCTACAAAAGGCAGAAAGATCAGATTAGTTATAAGAAGAGTCCAATCAAAGAAGAAGTCCATGAAGAGCAAATAGGACCAGAACAAGAGGAAACAGTTGATCAGGAAGAGTTAGATAATCAAGAAGAGTTAATAAATGAAAGTCCACCTGTAAGTCCTGTAATACCTAGACGTACTACACGTGTAACTAGACCACCTGATAGGTATCAAGCAAGTATAGTTTGCCAAGTAACTAAAGTTCCAACTAGTGTAGATGAACTTAGGATGTATCCTGCTAAGGATCAGGAGAATTGGCAAAAGGCAATGGAAAAGGAACTAAATTCATTAAAGGTAATGAAAGTTTATGAAGATGCTAAATTACCTCCAGGAGAAAAATCCATTGGGTGCAAATGGATATTTAAAGTAAAAACTGGAAATGATGGGACTGTTACCCATAAGGCTAGGTTAGTAGCTCAAGGATTTAATCAAACTGCATCTGATTACGATGAAGTTTTTGCACCAAGTCTTAAAGCAACATCTTTAAGAGCAGCATTAGTGTGGGCAGCTAAGAAAAACTATGTCATTAACCATTTAGATGTAGAAACTGCTTATCTGCATGCACCATTGCAGCACACTATATATTTAAGAAAACCAGTAGGTGTAAAAGACAATAAAGTAAATAGTAATGATTGTTGGAAACTCAAAAAGAGTCTTTACGGGTTGAAACAATCTGGGTTTGAGTGGAACCAATATATTGTGAAAGAGTTAAACAATATAGGTTTTAAATTTGGTTTAGCAGATCCTGGTAGCAGAGGATTTGGAAGTTTGCCAAACTGATGATCAAAGTCCCAAATTTGATAAGTCTATATATCAATCTTTGATTGGTAGCTTATCATATATCAGCAATTGGTCAAGGCCTGATATAGCTTATAGTGTAAATCAGCTGGCACGTTTTAATTCAGATCCACATCAATGTCATTGGCAATCATTAAAGAGAATTTTAAGATATCTTAAAGGAACAATGAACCATGCATTGTATATAGAACCAAAGGGTGATTTGAGTCTTAGTGCCTATGCAGATGCAAGTTTTGCAACTGATATAAACACAAGAAAATCAACATCTGGGATGGCTATATTATTTGGTAAGACACTAATAGGATGGAGGTCAATCAGACAACAGCATATCAGCTTGTCCACGATGGAAGCGGAATTTTCATGTCTGTCATTATTATGCACTGACTTAATTTTGTACAAACAGTTATTATTAGACATGGGTATAACTGTTAAAGATTCCATTATTGTGTACGAGGACAATCAAGCAGCTATAAAATTAGCTACTAGTATTGCTGTAAAAACTAGATCAAAACATACTGATTTAAGATACTTAAATGTTAGAGAATCTGTAAAGAATGGGCTAATTAAATTGGAATACTGCATGACAGAAGAAAACATTGCAGACCAATTTACAAAAGCTCAAGGAGTAACTAAGTTTAAAGAAAGTTGTAACAAATATGATTTAAAGATGTAAATAGTTATATTTATTATTATTTCCTAAAAGGGGAGAATGTTAGGGATAACATTGTTTACCCTAACTGGTTTAGGTAAATAATAATATGTAATCATAGTTTGTATGTTAAAGTGTCTGCAACTTTAACTGTGGGATAGTAATTAAGGGAGTGGTTGTGAAAGCACTTTAATCTGTAACAAGGACATTATTTAATTATAGATATAAACTATATATTAATTATATTTTATTAAATATAATCATATATCTAATTAACCTCAGAAAACATATATATAAATTATAGATATAAATTATAGATATAAATTATAGATATATTATAAAGATGTCTTTCTTAATTAAATGGGGTACTTCTCATTGTGTAAAAGCTTGTCAAGAATATCTGGGTTGGACACAAAAATCCATCAGATGAGATGGATGACAGTTGTTAATTTGTCAGTTTAAAAAATGTTAAGAAAAAAATGATGTTTGTAAAAATGAAGGATAAATGGAAATAATCATGCTTGATAAAACTGAGGGCCAAGTATTCATTAATTAAGATGGAATGAAAAGTAAACATTTGAACCATGTTTCTATAAGTTGGGCTAGTGTTTTTTTTTAAACACTAAAATGTGAAAATGCTTAGTCAATATAATTTTTTTCCAGCAATACTTTCATTTTTTTCAATAATTACTTATTCTCAGTTCTTGGATTTTCTTATGAATTTATCCAAATGCTTTCAGTCCTGCTTCCAGCTAAAGCTTTATAAGATGATGCTTAATACCTGAAGAAGGTTAGAGTGATTGATTGGATGTAGATCTTCCTTTATCTATCTATTTCAAAAACTTTAATCTGGGGCTCAACAATAAAGCAAAAAATTTTAAAAATTGCTGTTGCAAAGAAGCATCTCCATATTCCTTTTTCTAATGGAACTAATTAACTAATTAACGTATTAAGGAGAATATGAATACTATGTTTATGCCATTAATAATAACCACTCCATTCACATTTCACTGTAGCACAATCCTTTTAATGCTAAGCCATTGCTGTAAATAATCAAATGTGATTTGTCAGAAGATTAAGGAACATAAATAGGGATTCCTTTTGAACATAAATTATTAACAGATGGCATTCTGATGGCACCTAAATTCTATTACAGATGGATGGGTTCTGTATTTTCCACTACAGTTGCAACTTTGTAAGTTTGTACAGATATTTCACAGTTTGCTGGAAGGAAATCAAATGTTGTAGCTTCATCCCTCTCAAACAACAATCTACAGAAACAACACCATAGGGAAAACTAATATCAATTCAATATGTGTGTAAAAAGTATGCACTCTTTACTTAATCCTCATCAATGCAGCTTAGGTCTCCCAACCAATCCCAGTTCCATAGAGACATGACAGGCCCATTAAGAAAGCTAAAAGCTGTTTTTAGAACCAGAACTACAAATTATTGCTTAGCTGCTAGGCATCCTGTCTGCCAGTTCATGAAGAGCTAAGAATCTATTTTGTAGATATTTTCCTGTGCGAGCCAGAAACAGTTATGGATATGTGTACAATTATAAAACTGTTCAACAGGCTCATCTATCAAGATACAAAAGGGCAGAAATGTTTCTGACTTCATCCAATCAAATCCCTGATCCCTAAATGACAAATTGCAAAGAGAAGTTCTATTCAGGTTTGTATGAATATACGTTCAAATAACTCAACTCTTTTCATGGTAGCAGAGGGTTAGAGTTAGGGTTAATCAGAGCTTCTGATTGCAATATATTTCTTCTGTTAAGACAATGGCAAAACTTCCGTTCTAATGGCTGTTCTAACATGATGTACAGAAAATGCAAGAAATACATACATTAAAGTACTTATGGGCAGCAAAGAGAACTCAATGGAGATCTTGAAATATGAACTCTGAAGATGTTACCTATTTGGGTAATGAAATGTCTGCAAGCAAAAGCTAAACTCAGAGAGCACCATGGACAATTCAACTTAAACTGTAGATATTCTCTTTCAAATGAATACAATAATTGAATTAAGGATTGCTTAGATGCAAGATGAGTCTTGGTTTCCAAATTATAATATAAGTCCTTGAACACGAGGTACATATGAGTGTTCCAGTTTAGTCAAAAACTCTTGCAATTGTTATAAAAAATGAATTTGCATTTCTTTTCTGAAATGCCATAGTAGATAATTTAATCCTGAGGGGGCAGACACAGGAACTATCTCTTTGCAAATCCACTAGGTAGTAGAAGCACTTTATGAATACTGTTGTGTCCGCGAAATGATGCCAGGAGTCGGTGACTTAGTGCAAAGCTCTTTATTGATCTGCTGGAACCGAACTGGCGAAAAGAAAAAAGCCCGCGGCTTTTATTCCTTTCGCCGTGGCGGCCGCGGCCAATGGCACCGCTTTGAATCTCCCGTGGTCTGAACGGACCAATCGCGGGAGATTCTTAGCGAGCCAATCGGCGCGGCTCGCCTGACCAATCGGAGAGCCCCGCGCTATGGCCAATCAAAGCGCGGGGATCTCAAGTATGTTAATGAAGGACAGAACACCCCTCCCCTCTTGGTTCAGTCCTTACGTTCCGTAGTCATGTAGGTAGGCGGGGCTCCGTCTGGTCCTACTTGACCTGCGCAACTCAGTTGTAGGCTGGATCCCGGCCAGTTCGGTCGGGATCTCCGTTGCTCCTGCTGCTGTCGTGGGAACCGGCTGGTCGATCGGGCCGGTCCTTTCTCCGTAGCTCCCTCCTGGGCCTTCCGGGTTGGTTGAGCTACGGGTTTCGCCGCTCCCGCTCGGTCTTTCCGGGTCAGTCGAGCTGGCTTGGCTGTTCCTTTCTGGCGAGGGGTCGTGATGGCTGCGTTCCGGTGAGTACTGCTGGTTTACTTTTCTTTGGATTCGGTCCCCTGTGTATTCCCTCCCCCCTTGGCTTGCGTTGCGGGGGTTGGGTTCATTTGTTTGTGCATCGGCGGTTTGTTGGTTTGTAGTTCTCGACCTAAGTTGGTCGATGTGGCGTTTCCATGCTTGGGTGATGACGGCTGGGATCCATAGAGGGTCTCCCGTCAGGTTTTTTGCATATACGGGGTCCCCGGGTGAGAAAGTTCGGTGTTTGGTGCTTGAGTCTGGGGGCCTCTCCGGGTTATACGTAGGGTGTAACCTGTCGAGCGGGGACCTTAGCTTTCTACCCATTAGTAGTTCGGCTGGGCTTTTATTGGTTGTGGTATTCGGGGTTATGTGTTGGGTGAAGAGTAGTCTGTTGATTTTCTCTTGGATCTCCCCGTGGTCTATTTTCCGGATGGTCTTTTTAGTGAATTGGACCATCCGTTCCGCCCTACCGTTCGCCGCCGGGTGCGCCGGTGCTGTCAGCGTGTGGCGGATGCCCCTTTCCACTAGGAATTTTTCGAATTTCAGCGAGGTGAACTGGGGCCCGTTGTCGGAGACGACGACGTCTGGGAGGCCGTGTGTTGCAAAGAGTTTGCAGAGTTCTTTGGTCACGGCCTCCGTGGTTGTCGTCTTCATGTTGCTTACCTCCAGCCAGTTGGAGTAATCGTCAACTGTTATGAGGAAGGTGTGTCCTTTTGTGGGCCTGGCGAAGTCTATATGGATTCTAGACCAAGGTCCCCTTGGGGTTTCCCACTCTAGGACGGGTGCTGTGGGTGGGCTGGGCCTCGTTTCCTGGCATCGTTGGCACCTAGCTACCCAGGCCTCTATTTGTTTGTCCATCCCTGGCCACCAAGCGTAACTTCTGGCCAGGGCTTTAGTCCTCATGATGCCAGGGTGCCCCTCGTGTAGCATTTCCAAAACCTTCCCCTGTAGCTTTTCCGGAATGACCACCCTGTCCCCCCATAGTATGCACCCTTTTAACAACGAGAGCTCCGTTTGGCGGTTTCGGAACGTTTTGACCGACTCGTCGTTATCCCTTTCCGGCCACCCTTTCTCCACCCAATGCAACACCCGCACCAGACGTTTGTCTTTATTAGTCTCTCGGGCAATGTCTGACGTGGTTATGGGCAGGTTGGGTAGAGTCTCTATGCTGAGGGTGGTCGTTGTGGGTGCTGGGTCGTTGTCGGGTTCCGGTAGCGGCGAGCGGCTTAAGGCGTCTGCATGGGAGATCGTCTTACCCAGTCTGTGTATGAGTTCATAGTTGTAGGCTGCCAGGAACTCGGACCACCTTGTCATTCGGGGAGACAGAATGTTCGGGGTGGCCCGGTTCCCTGCAAGGATTCCCAGCAGCAGCTTGTGGTCGGTTATGATGGTGAAAGTCCGGCCGTAGAGGTATTCGTGGAATCGTTTTATGGCGGCAACTATAGCCAGAGCCTCTTTGTCCAGTTGGCTATAGTTCCGCTCCGGTTTGGTGAGGGTCCTTGAAAAGAACGCGATGGGCGCTTCTTTTCTGTCGGGAAGGGTATGGCTGAGGACAGCGCCGACGCCGAAGGGTGATGCGTTGCATGTGACGGCCAGAGGTAGGGTCTCATTGAATTGTATGAGGACGGCGTCGGAGGTGAGGAGGTCCTTCGTTCTTTGGAAGGCGGCTTGCTCCCATTTCCCCCAAGTCCAGGTCGCCGCCTTGTCCAGGAGCCTATGCAAGGGCTCCGCCGCCGTCGCCTTTTGGGGTAGGAAAACGTTGTAAAAGTTCAGTAACCCCAAGAATGCTTGTAGCTCAGTCTTTGATTTAGGGGTAGGGGCTTCTTTGATGGCCTTGATTTTTTTGCTTGTGGGGTGAATGCCATGCCAGTCTAGGAGGTAGCCCAGGAATTCCACTCGTTCCGTGCAAAGCTGGCATTTTTCCCTCTTTACTTTTAGCCCCGTCTCTTTAAATTTAGTTAGGACCTCCCTTAGTCGACCTTCTAGTTCGGCTTGGTTGGCTGCCGACACTAGGACGTCGTCGAAATAAGGTACCACCCCCTTGATACCTTGCAATAGCCTCTCCATTAGGCTCTGGAATATGCCCGGTGCCACGCTGACTCCGAATATGAGTCGGTTGCATTTGAATGCTCCCCGGTGGGTGACAATGGTCTGCGCTTCTGCCGTTTGCTCGTCGACCGGCAACTGTTGGTATGCCTGGGCGAGATCGAGCTTGGCGAAAACCTTGCCCCCTTCCAGTGAGTGCAGTAGGTGTTGCACTACTGGGACGGGGTAGGCGCTTTGTTGCAGCGCGCCATTTAGGGTGGCCTTATAGTCCCCACAGATTCTTACCAACCCATCGGGCTTGATCGGGGTGACTATGGGGTCTCCCACCGGGCGTGGTCTATGGGCTGCAGGACCCCTTGTTTGACGAGCTTATCAATTTGCTCGTCTATTTTGGGTTTCAGTGCAAATGTCACCCGCCTTGGTTTCAGGCGTTTGGGGGGGACATTAGGGTCTAGGTCGAACGAGATAAGGGGCCCTCGGTACTTGCCTAGGTTTCCGTCGAAGACCTCTTGGAACTCCCAGGCTAGTTGCTGCTCCCAGCTGTCGTCGGTGATGTGGCTGACTCCCGTGAGGGCGATGTCGAGCGGGGCGAACCATTGCAGTCCCAGTAGGCTTGGGCAGTCGCGGTCAACGATCGTTAGGGGGAGTCGTTCGGTGCGCCCCTTATACGTGATGTTAAAGCTTTTGGTGCCGACTACCGGGATGCGGTTTCCCTGGTAGTCCTTTACAATGAGTCTCTGGCTGTCTACGTTCCTCCTTTGGAGGGTGGGCACCAACCGCTTTATCTCGTGCCATGCAATCATGGAGAGGTAGGACCCGGAGTCCACCTCCATTTTGCACAGCTGGCCCTCGATGCGTACCTCGACGTGGACCTTCCGGGCGTCGTTGGTGATGGCGTAACCGATGGTGACCATCTGGTGGGTCTCCTCTCTCCGCCGGTTGTCGCCGCCTCGCGAGGATCATCCGTTCCGGTCCCATCGGCTGTCCGAGGGGCGATCTCTGGTCCGGGGTGGTGTGCTCTCCCTCCTCCGGTCGCTCTGGTCCCATCGTGTTGGACTGCGGTTTTTCTTCAGGCGGCAAACCCGGGCGATGTGTCCCTTTTTGTCACAATGCCAGCAGATTGAATCGAAAAACCGGCATTCTGACCTGGGGTGGTCGCCGCCGCAGCCGGCACAGTTGGTCCTCGACTTACGACCTCGCCAGTTCCGTGGGTCGCGCCCTGTCTGGAGTCGGTGGATGTCCTCCTCGTCCTCGGATGTGCCGGATGCCGAGTGGAAATCGCCCTGGTGTGTTGTCGTCTCGGTTTTTGGTTCGGTCGACCTCGCCGGGTTGTTGTTTCCGCCGCGGTTCCTCGTGTCCGGTCTGCGCATGCTGTCGGCGGAAGTTCGGGTTGCTTCTGCGGCTGCGGCTGCAGTGAGGGTGTCTGCTAGGCTGATGTTGCCCTTAGCCATCAGCCGGCTCTGGAGGGCGGGGTCCCACAAACCGAGCACGATTCGGTCTCTCAGAGCGTTGTTTAGGTTATCGAATTCGCAGAGCCCCCCTAGGCGCCACAGCTCGGCGACGAAGTCGCTGAAACTCTCACCCGATCTCTGGTCCCGCCAGTAGAACTGGTTGAGCTGGATCAGGATGGGTACCTCTGGAGCATAGTGCCGCCGGAGAATGGGTTCGAGGATGTCCCAGTCCATCGCGGTCGCA
This sequence comes from Hydrophis major, assembly GCA_033807585.1. Taxonomy (NCBI): domain Eukaryota; kingdom Metazoa; phylum Chordata; class Lepidosauria; order Squamata; family Elapidae; genus Hydrophis; species Hydrophis major. The sequence continues at coordinate 230,657,258 of CM066330.1, forward strand.
TCGGCGGGATTGGCCAACGCTTTGGCCATCTGGAAGACCTCGGTCCCGCAGTGGGTGAGGAAGACGGCGCGTTTCAGTGGGCCCGAGGCATCCTTCATGCTGGTGCACTCGAGGTACATGCGGAATCGGTCGGAGAACGATTCCCAGTCCTCGGTGGCGGGGTTGAAGGGGGCGGGCGGTGCGATTTTTGCCATCTCAGTGCTTCGTCTGGCTTCCGTCGGACACGTGGTTCGGTTCAGGGTCTGGATCCCATCCTCGTCGCCAGTGTTGTGTCTGCGAAATGATGCCAGGAGTCGGTGACTTAGTGCAAAGCTCTTTATTGATCTGCTGGAACCGAACTGGCGAAAGGAAAAAAGCCCGCGGCTTTTATTTCTTTCGCCGCGGCGGCCGCGGCCAATGGCACCACTTTGAATCTCCCGTGGGCTGAACGGACCAATCGCGGGAGATTCTTAGCAAGCCAATCGGCGCGGCTCGCCTGACCAATTGGAGAGCCCCGCGCTTTGGCCAATCAAAGCGCGGGGATCTCGAGTATGTTAATGAAGGACAGAACAAATACAGTAAAAAGTAAGCAGTGATTCTGTATCCTCCTCTTGAGAGAAATAGTGTTTTGAGTTAAAAGTCTGTTTCCAGACAGTAGAGAGGAAATTATGATATGTCTGATATATCTGAGCAATAGTATTAATACCGCTATTTTGCAGTACACATGTGTGTGTTTTTCCTTAGAGTATTTCTACATTTTATATTTTCATACAATTGCAAATAAATATTTTGATTAATCTCTACTATATAATATACATCAGGAAAGTTTCATTATGAATGTGAGCTTTATATAACTTATGAAAAAGATCTCAGAAAAGTGTAACACAACCAAAAAATTGAAGCAATGTAGCAAGAAATAAACCACAAACAATTGTCACTTAAATGTGAACATACAGGTTCAGAATTGAGATGTTTGAACACAAAAATGACAATTCATTTGTACCTCATGAAATATAATTCTAATGGTATAGGTTGTATTATTTTTAGAATAATTATCAGATCACAAAAGTGATCAGTAAAATGTTTTCAAAGTAAACATTGGTATTGAAGGGAAAAAATGCTAGAGCATGAATGTCAAACTTGATTTCATTGAGGGACACATCAAAGATGTGTTTGACCTCGGGCTTCCGGTTTTGCGTGGCTTCGGCGGCGGCAGGAATTCGTGACTCTCCACGATTCCTGTTGCGCTTGCTGCCAAGGTGCCCCCAATCTAAATGGGTCTGGGGGCTATGGCTGCCTTATAGAGGCAGCCAAAGAGAGAGGGGATCCGGATAGAGGTTTGGGGGTATCACAGACCCTCTTCTCAGCCGGGAATAACCCCTTTTTCCCAAGGTGGTGGAGTGGCGGTCAGTGATGGCTGCCACAAAGAAGTCTGCAGCCGGGTAAGATTTGTGCTGGAGGAAGAGGGAAGAGCTGCGAAAGTTGCTTCTGACTGGAACAAAACTAAGAGAGGGTGCCCTGGAACTTGGAAGGCTGCTAAGGATACATTGTTTCCAGAAAGAGTTATAAGCGGCGAACATTCTAAAAGGGAAAAAAAAAAAATTTTCACTCTCCTTCCTAACGTGACAGCGATGGAGCCATAAGAGAAATCTGAAAACCTGTGTTGGAGGTAATTGAATGTTGAAGGGATAAGGATTTCTGAATATTTAAAGGGGGAAAAAAAGAATCCTTTTTGGCTGTGAGTGGGAAGGGAGAGGAAAAAAAAACTGGAGCAGCTTGAAAATAAGGAGAAGATTGCCTAAAACTCTAAAGAGTTAATTTTAAAGAGTTACAAAACACCAATAAGGCTTCCAAAAGATATATTTTAAAGAGAACTTTATGATCAAACTTTAACCCCAGAAAGAGAAAGTGAAAAAGGAGAAAGTATTTAAAAGAAACAGCTTGCTTGGATTGCTTGGTGACTTTGGAACTTCTGATAATTATTTCTGATTAAAAGCACTTGGGTGGTTGTTTGGAAAAACTTTTTCTCTACAAAATGGCATCACTTGTGGATGGACTAAAACTTATTTACCAAAAATATGAAAATGAAAAGCAAGAAGAGAAAGATGTCCTTGGCACTCTTTTTCAATTTTTAGAAATGGCGGTTTGTACTTATGTAAAGTTGAATGAGCAACAGGATGATTGGGACAAAGAAGCCATCTTTCAAGAACAAGTGACTTTGGTTGGGGAAGAAAAAAAGAAAGAGAAAAAGGAGAAGAAGACTTTAAGACCTGGAAAAACAATCCAAAAAGAGAAGAAGAAGGTGAAAAGGGGATACTATGCTAGAAAACAACAGAAAGGAGGAAAGCAGAATAAAAGGGGGGTGGAGTGACAAGGGTGTAAAGAGGACAAGGAGAAGAAGAAGCAAGGGAGAAAGGAAGGGATGAGAAGCCTTAATGGTGGGGAGCAAGATGCAAAGAAACAAAAGTTTTTTTAGGGATAATGGATAAATTTTATTGAAAAAGGGATTCTTGAAAGGTACATAAGATTGTATTTCTATATCTATATTTAGAAATAACCATAGAAGATCAGAAATAATATGCAATTTAAAATGTGATAAAAAATTTAGTATAATTTAGTGAAATCTTTGTTAAGAAAGGGGAGTACTTTAATGAAACAATAATTTAAGATATGTGATGTGGGGGGGGGAGGAATAATTTTGGAAAGTATAAGAAGTGTTCCCACAAAGGCATGATATTTATTGAAACAGGTAAAATGTCTAAGATATAAATGATTGTTAATGTTAATGATTAGACCATGTTATATTAGTAAAACTATTTACGAAATGAGAGATTTGAAGGAGAAGGGGGAACATGTAATGAAATAATGATCTATAATATGCGATGTGGGGGGGAAATAATTATGGAAAATAGGTGCTCCCATAGAAGTATGTGATTTAACTGAAAAAATGTGTTAAATGTTTAAGATATAAATGAATATTAATATTAATGAATTGATTTGTATTGTTTTGATAATACTGCATAATTTTAGAATGTACCAGACAGAATCCCAATGTAAGCTATGTATTCTATGTTAAGTATTATAAATATAGGGGAAAGAGATAAAGGCGTCATACTCCAATTAGTGTACAGGAGAATTTTTTTTTTTCAAAGAAGAAAGATAAATGGATAGTTGGAAATAGAACAGACAAAGAATAATAAATATTATGATTTGAATTGAGAGGAGATAAGTAAAATAAAGTTGAGAAAATTTAAAAGAAAGGAGAAGTTATATAGAAAAATGAAAATGTTAATAAGATATGGAATGGTATGTAAAATGAATATGAATTTGAATTTGTGTTTGTACCAAGAGTTTTGACCCAGGACTAAGCAACTTTCAGAAAAGAGATTTTTTATGTTTTTATGTTTTGTATTTTTGTGTATCTTTGTTTTGTATGTTTTTAAAAATTAATAAAATTTGCTTTTTTTAAAAAAAAAATGTGTTTGATCTCAGGGAGCCAGGGTGGGCATGGCCAGCTTGACATCGCTCATGTTGGGGATACCTGTGGTGGCCCAAGCACTCTGCCAGCAAAAACAGGCTCTCAAGCTCCATTTTTGGCTGTGAAGGCCTCCTGCAACCCTCTGCCAGTGAAAATGGAGCTTGGGAGCACTGCCGGTGGCCTTTGCATTTTCAATTTTTTGCTGTGATGATCCTGCAACCCTCTGCCAGCAAAAACGGAGCTCAGGAGGGCCACCTGAGGCCATTCTGAATTCTGTTTTCACTGGCAGAGGCACTGCAGGTCAGTCCTGCTCTGTTTCCAGGACAGCCCTGTGCACCAGATCTAAGCACTCCATGGGCCGGATCTGTCCCCTGGGCCTTGAGTTTGACCCCCATGTGCTAGAGCAGGGGTCACCAATCTTTTGGACCTCAGGGACCACCAAACTCATAATTTTAAATCCCAGGGACCACTAACTGGTTCTGTGGGTGTGGCCTAATTTGTGAGTGTGGCTTAGTGGTCAGGTGACTGGCTGGGCATGGCTTGCATGTAAATATTATAAATATTTATATAAATATTGATTTTTTTTATTAAAAAAGCAACTTTTATTCAAAATTAGGCAAAGCAGGCAGGCAGATTGAGTTGCTCACAGAATCACAGATTCATTCAGAGATCTATCTATCTGCCATTGGCTAGTTCAGTCTGTCACATAAAATTTGCTTGCAATCAAACTCATAAAATCTGCTAGCAAGCAAACTTACAAAATTAACTCGCAACACATCATGTATGTAAATATTGAATTTTTCATTAAAAAAGAGCAACTTTTACCCAAAATCAGGCAAAACAGGCAGGCAGATTGAGTTGCTCACAGAATCATTCCGTGATCTATCTATCTGCCATCAGCTAGCTCAGTCTCTCAAATTTGCTTGCCGTGAGTCTGCACTGAATAATAGAACCTTCAGTCCCAAGGGAGCTTTGGCTTGCTTAAAAGCAGAGCTGAAGATCTAAAGACTAGCTAGAAAGCAAGAAATCCATTTCCTGCTTCCTAACTAATCTAAATCTCCCAGCACAGTAGAATACCTGATGGTCGGAAAAAGGAAAAATAGCAATTTAGCAGGCAAGTTTGCCGGATAAGGAATGAGTGGGTGGGAAGGGTTTCTGCGGGCGATGTGAGAGGCACAGTCTTGTGTTTCTGCGCAGCCTAGATTAATTGCTTTGGGGGAGTGCTCTGGGGAGATTTCTCTGCGGCCCACCAAAATTTTCTCACGGCCCACCAGTGGGCCACAGCCCACCGGTTGGCAACCGCTGTGCTAGAGGATCTTGGAAAGCTTGAACGTTAGAAATGTACCAAAGTATACCACTTTGTTTCCAGCTGTTTAGTGTGGCTGAAAACAGCTAATGCAGTTAAAATAGTGATTCCCAAGCCACACCCATTGCATGCTTACATCAAAGTCTACAGGATTTTTGAGATTGTAACTGCTGAGACACTCGGGTGAAGATGGGAGAAATCCAGCTAAAGACATTTCTTTATCTTATTCAGATTGTTCTTGGGTTTTTGTAGCATAGAAATAGGTTTCACGGTGCCCATTTGCTTTTTCTGGCACACTTGGCTCACAGGGCCCAAAGGATGAAGCTAGGCCAGGATTCAGAAAGTTGAAATCTTAAAAGTTGCCAAGTTTGGAGGGGGAAAGAATCCCATTTATGTTGTCTGCACTGCAAAACCTCAAAAAAACCAGCTCTTTGCTACCTTATAATGTTCATTCATATTCTTTCAGGGTAGATCTTTTAGCCATAGTTTAAAGGTGCATGTTGTGTATGTATATAAGTAATAAAGTGTGAGCTTGGAGTAGGTGCGGGGTTCTGGCCCTGCACTTCTGATTGGCTGTTAAGTGGCCGTACCGGATTGGCCCATTCCGGGGAATCCGATTGGCCCTTAACAGAGAGTTCCTATTGGTCATAAAAGCTAGCGTTCCTAGCCTGGCATTGGTTAAAATGTTACAAGGGTTGCCTATATAAGGCGAGGGTTACTGTTATTTTATTGAGAAGTCACTATGTAAATAAAGAGCTGAAGTTCATCATTCAGAGGCTTGTCTCCATTCCTCCTCACCCATTTTCAAACTTAACACTGGCGACGAGGATGGGATTTGGAGATATCTGAACCAACGAAACCTCAAAGAACACTGAGCACGTGACAGACGACGCCAACAACGGAACCATGTCCGGCAGCATCGTACCACCCGTTCCATTCGATCCAACCCAAGAGGATTGGGAGTCCTACATGGATCACTTCCAAATGTTCCTAGAGACGAACAATTTGAAGGACGCCACACCAGGAAAGAAATGGGCAGTGTTCCTAGCACATTGCGGTCCAACTGTATTTAAGATGACTAAAGCACTAGCCAAACCCCGAGAAGCAAAGGCGATGGATTGGAACAACCTCGAACCTCTCCTGCGAGGTCACTACGCCCCAACTGTGCCTACGCTGTTGAAACTGCATGAGTTTTTCCAGAGGAACCAGAGAAAGCGAGAAAGCATGGCCAACTTCATAGCAGAACTCCGAAATTTGGGAGGCCTCTGCGAATTCACCGATTTAGAAGAGGCACTACGAGATCGCTTAGTCCTGGGATTAGATGCACAGGCGTGCAAAGCAAAAGGAGACATCAGCCTTGCCGATGCCATCGCCGAAGCCACGGCAGCAGAGGTGACCAAGAAGTCGGCTGCACAACTACGCCGCAACCGCGTTCCGGTACCTCCACCGACAAGCGACATTTTATCCAAGTCAGAAGGACAGCTGGCGACAATGCACCATGAAGACCTCTCTTCGTCGTCAGACAGCGACGAAGAAGGGGTCCATCGACTGCGGTCCGACCGGGACCCTCACCCGAAGCCCTTATGCCCTTGTGCTGGTTGTGGAGCCAACCATGCCAGATCCGAATGCAAATTCCGCGATGCACTCTGCTACGAGTGCGGGAAACAAGGTCACATCGGACAGGTCTGCCGCAGCTTGCCAGGACCCAGCCAGGCCTCAAAAGGGACTAACTATCACCAATTGACAGGAAACCATCCTGTAAGGCGAGAACCAATAAACCACTCCTACAGAAATCGAGCTTTGCAGAGAGAAGAGGCTCACCATACTATCACTATCGGTCACGCCTCAACCTTGGACACTAAGAAAATTCGAGTCACAGCAGCCATCGAAAACCAGCCTTGCCTCATGGAAGTTGACTCGGGATCGTCCCTCTCGATGGTGTTGTGGAAGACACTCAAGCAACTCATCCCCACAATTCAATGCCAAGATCTATGGTTCCAATGCCTCATCCTCAAGGACTACCAGGGGAATCAAATCCCCGTTGTCGGGTCCTGCTGAGTCCAAGTCTCCTTCAAGAAGCACACAGTGTACTTAGCTTTAACGGTCATCGATAGAGATAGGCCTAGCCTACTCGGTCTCCAATGGTTCGCGCCACTCAGCATTGAAGTAGCTGGTGTAAACCGAGTCGGTGGCTGTGACTGGGAGGAAGACCTTATATCTGAGTTCGGGGACGTCTTCGCGGACAGCTTAGGCGAGTACAAAGGGACCCCGATCTCATTCAGCTTAGACCCAAAAATAGCTCCCATTCGTTTGAAACCCCATCGAGTTCCGTTCGCTTTAAAACCGAAAATCGACGAACAACTTGACAAACTGATAGCTCAGGGGGTGTTGAAGCCCATCGATCACTCCCCTTGGAAAACCCCTATTGTAACACCCATCAAGCCAGACGGGTCAATCCAAATTTGTCACCTTGAACCACGCCCTGCAGCAGAATGCATATCCAGTCCCGGTGGTGCAGCACCTCCTCCATTCCCTGTGGGGCAGGAAAGTTTTTGCTAAATTGGATTTAGTTCAAGCATATCAACAATTACCAGTGGATGAAAAAACGGCACAGGCCCAAACTATTGTGACGCACCGCGGTGCCTTTAAATGTACCCGGCTGCAATTCGGAGTTAGTGTAGCCCCGGGGATCTTCCAGAGCCTTATGGAAAGGTTATTGCAAGGAATTAAGGGTGTGGTCCCTTATTTTGACAATGTTTTAATAGCAGCCCCTACAAAAATTTTTTTACAAGACCGGTTAAAATTAGTCCTAAAAAAATTCCAAGAGGCCGGTCTTAGGGTTAAAAAAAACAAATGTAAATTATGTACTGACACTGTTGAGTTTCTGGGGTACCTGATTGATAGCCAGGGCATTCACCCTACCGAGAGTAAGTTAAAGGCGATCAAAAATGCTTCCAGGCCACGAAGCAAGGCCGATCTCCAGGCGTTCCTAGGCCTCATCAATTTCTATAATGTATTTTTACCGCACAAAGCAACCGTCGCTGAACCGTTACACCGATTGTTAGATAAAAAAGCATTGTGGTAATGGGGTCACCGAGAAGAACAGGCGTTCCGAAATGTTAAAAAACTGCTCACATCTGACTCTGTACTCATGCAGTATAACGAGACTTTGCCGTTAGTTATAACCTGCGATGCATCGCCTTTTGGGGTGGGCGCCATTTTGAACCATGTGCTGCCTAATGGGAACGAAGCCCCTGTTGCATATTTTTCAAAGACTCTTTCAAAAACAGAGTGGAACTGTGGACAAATTGATAAAGAAGCCCTCGCAATCATCTCAGCTGTGAAAAGATTTCACGAATACGTGTATGGGAGGGTTTTTACCATTGTGACTGACCACAAACCGTTGCTAGGGATAATAGCTGAGGATAAGCCGACTCCCTACATATTATCCCCTAGGATGACCCGATGGTCAGAATTCTTAGCTGCTTATAATTATCGGTTGCAATATCGGCCGGGGAAAGCCATTCCCCATGCCGACGCATTGAGCCGAGCACCGCTTCCAGAGACTCTCAACGATCCAGCACCAACGGTAACCACGTTGCAAATCGAGGCACTCAACTCGCCACCACTGACTGCATGAGATATCGCGAGAGAAACCAAGCGCGACCACACCCTAGCACGAATCCTGGGTTGGGTAGAACGTGGATGGCCATTGGACCAAGTATCAGATGACATCACACCGTTCAAGTCTAGGCAGACTGAACTCTTCTCCCAGAAGGGCTGTATCATCTGGGGCGATAGAGTCGTTATACCAGAGCGGCTCTGTAAAACGTTGCTGAGAACGTTGCAGAAGGGCCACTCCGGCATCATGCGAATGAAAGCACTTGCACGAAGCTACGCATAGTGGCCGGGCATTTACAAGCAAATCGAACAGTGGGTTAAAGCTTGCCCCCGGTGCCAAGAAGTCAGCAATGCCCCACCAAAAGCCATGCCTACTGAATGGGAGACGCCTCGCGGACCCTGGTTCCGAATTCACCTGGATTTCGCAGGACCAACCAAGGGCTACACCTTTCTGCTTACAGTCGATGCCTACTCAAATTGGCTCGAAATTCATCGTATGACGACTACGACCTCCGAGGCAGTCATCAAGGTTCTCAACATACTCTTTGCAACCCATGGACTAGCAGACGTCCTGGTATCTGATAACGGCCCACAATTTACTGCACTAGTGTTCGAGCAGTAGCTCACTGACCGCGGCATCCGCCATGCACTCACCTCGCCTGCGCACCCTGTGACCAATGGCCGAGCAGAACGCATGGTCCAATTTGTGAAGAGAACCTTGCAAAAAGTAGACTACGACAACATTGACGACAAGGTCAATCAAATCCTCTTCTTGCAACACATCACCCCACATAGCGTCACTGGCAGAACTCCCGCCAAACTTCTTATGGGACAAAGGCTCCGCTCCCTCCTCGACCGGTTGCACCCTGCTTATGAACCAGAGAAACTACTAGGATCCAGTGGCTGCTGTCGCACCTTCCAGGTAGGAGACCTCGTGTATGCAAAGAACTTATCGGGCGACCCGTTGTGGGTGGAAGCGACAGTAGTATGTGTAACCGGCCCCAGATCCTACCTTGTGCAATGCCTTGACAATAAACTTTGAAAACGGCATATCGACCAATTACGGTCACGACTTGCAGCAGCCAGTCCGCAACTCCCCTACGACCAAACTGAGGGGGGGGAGGTACGGAAGATGTGGAAATCCTAGAGAACCCACTCAAAGGAAACGACGATTTAAATGTAACTCAAGAAGCAGAGCTGGAGGGAGAAACGTTTGCACCTCAGGGAATTGCGGAAAATTTGGGCAATGACTTGGAAGTGAACTCTGAACCAGAGGCAGCCCCACCACCAAGCGGCGATCTACCTCAGCTGGATTGCAACCAGCCAATACAAAGGAAATCCAAAAGACTGAAAAAACAACCGTCCTATTTAAGGGACTATGACTTGGACTAAGGAACCAGGGGGAAAGGGGTGTTGTGTATGTATATAAGTAATAAAGTATGAGCTTGGAGTAGGTGCGGGGTTCTGGCCCTGCACTTCTGATTGGCTGTTAAGCGGCCATACTGGATTGGCCCGTTCCAGGGAATCCGATTGGCTCTTAACAGAGTTCCTATTGGTCATAAAAGCTAGCGTTCCTAGCCTGTTATTGGTTAAAATGTTACAAGGGTTGCCTGTATAAGGCGAGGGTTACTGTTGTTTTTTTGAGAAGTCACTATGTAAATAAAGAGCTGAAGTTCACTGTTCAGAGGCTTGTCTCCATTCTCCTCACCCATTCTCAAACTTAACAGTGCATATCCTTCAGGGATTTTTTTTAAAAAAAGATTATCTTATCTACAATCAAATATAAATTTTTATTGCTTTTAAGCAGCCACCAATACCCTGCAATTGTGGTATTGCATTGAATTGATCTGGGTTATGCAATAGTATATCTATAGGAAAGCTAGAAAACTTTCTTTCCCTATGAAGCCAAATTTCTCCCCTTTGCATCCTCAAGAAAGTTTAAGTGCTTCAACACACACACACACACACACACACTCCCTCTCTCTCTCTCACACACACACACACACAAAATATATCATGCACTTATGGACTGCTCCTTTATATTCCTATTCAGTCTCTCCACATTCCCAACTCACACACAGAGAAAGAAAGTGGGGGAGAGAGAGACATTTATGTTAAGGTCAGTTAAACCAAGGTTTCCAGGGCAACCAGAACAAGAAAGCCCTTCTCACCTACAATCCAGCTCAACAGGGTCTCATAAAATAATTTCATGAATCAGAAGTGCAGCTTATGTTGTCCTGCTATTATTGTTCCCTGTAGCCTTGAGCCTTAACCACCCTGGAATGGGGGAAGAGGGCCCTTGATCTGGAAGAAAGAAAATTGCTGGCGTATTTATTGTTTGAACTGGTCATAAAGATGTCTAATGTCTCTTTCCCTGTGTGTGAAACAGAATTGCTGGCACCCTCAAGGTCACACCCAGCCCCAAATCCTTTGTTTTATTCACATTTCCACAAAACCAGTGGACACTGGCTTTATTTGTATATTTTAACAAAACAATGTTTAAACTTTAAAAAGTTAGAAAAGGAAAGAAAGAAGAAAAATAATCTACCTTATATCTTATACTTATTATAAAAGTATACAAATGTACTGATGAATATGAATACAATATGAATAGTCATTGTTGACTCCTGGCAACTGCCTAGACAAGTCCTTGTAGTTTTCTTCTGTCAAGATTACAGAAGCAGTTTGCTATTGCTTCCTTCCCAGGCTAACAAAGAATGAGTGGCCCTAGGTCATCCAGCTGCCATCATGCCAAAGGCAGGGCTAGAACTCATGGTCTTTTGGTTTCTAGGCTGTTGCTTTTATCACTGCACCAAACTGATTTTATCACTTTTTCCAAAACAGATATAAAATATATTCCAGCAAACATTCCTTGACACCTGGAATAATATCATATTTTGAATTTGATGTCATTGTATTTGTTTCAGCCATTGGTGATTTTCCTGGGAAAATAAACTGGACTGATTTTCCATTGCTTCTGTGGGGGTGTTCCTTTCACCTGAGTTTATAGGAAAAGAAGAAACAAGACTCAATGAAAATGTATTGACAGGAAGACAATAGTTGATAGTTTAGGACTGCTCAGCTGCAATTAAGAAAAAATCTTGAAGAAAATTTATATAGAAATTTATTAAAAAATAAAGGACTTTCCCTTTCATAAATGAAAGATGGCATTTCTACACAGGCTCTATCCTCACTTCTTAAACTTTCAGAATAATTTATAGAGAAGTTTGTAATTGTTTTCATATATGAAACTTTGCATAAGCTGACCTGAGGCCCCTCCATTTGTATAATAGAGAAGCTCATCCTTTCTCCTGCATTTTTCACAGGAATTTGGAAAAAAATCCTGACTGTTGAGAAGGTAATGGTAATTCTGCCCTTTGCTCAAATTTATAGGATTGGTACAAAGATATTGTGGGGAAATTCAGGACTTGGAGTAAGTCAGAAGATGACGCCAATTGGAAATTACCTCTGACAGATAATTTCTAGCAACTAGATTCCCAGCAATTTCATTTGCACCACAACAGAAGCCAAAGTTCCTTATTTTTTATGTTAATTGGGTTATCTTAATGTGAGCACATGGACCCAAAGCCCATCTAAGAGTGGTGCAAATGGCACAGGGGGGGAGGGTGTCATGAAATCAAAGCTAAGTGTTTTGGATCACTTCTTGTTTGTGACCCTTAGAATATGCCAAGATTCACCCAAAATGACCTATGCATTTTACCTACTGGCTGACTTAGAAACAGAGACAGGTGTTCTGAAATGCCAGTGCTTCATGTAAAAAATACTACAGCTTACTTCCTGGTTATATTGGATTAGTTTCTACACTGTTAAAAAAATATTGCCCCCAAGAAGTTCACAGATGTGGGTAATAAGAGAGAAAAATAGAGAGCAAGGACATGCACATGGTGACCTAAAGGAAAGAGAGAAGGAGGAGATAGAAGTCATTAAATCCAAATCACAGCCAATAAAAAGAGATAGCTTTATCTTTTCTTTAGGGATTTGTGAGGATGGAAATAAGATGGTAAATGAGTTCTCAGCAGACTTGCTCTGTGCTCATAATTGCGTTATTTGGAAAGAGCAATATAATTGGTTCATAAATATACACAGTACCAAGTCCAGCAATTGCTCTTTTAATTTGTATAGCTTTGGCATTGCATGGGGCAAAACCTATAATTATCTCCTAGAAGTTCTACCTCAGAAAACATATAAAGGATTTCATTTGCCTTTGTCTAAGAATAATGCAAAGTAGCAGACATATGACATTATTATGGAGTTCAAGTTTTCAAGTTCTGCTTTCAAAAAAGTCTACATACGTATACATATGTGTGTGTATCTAACAAGAATGAATGAACTATGCAGTGTATGTAAGAAAGACATCTATCTATCTATCTATCTATCTATCTATCTATCTATCTATCTATCTATCTATCTATCTATCTATCTGCAATTCCTTTCAGTTGAGGGAACCCACTTGCATTATCTACTCCAATCTACCAATTATAAAATCAGATTAAGTACAGGATATGGAAGGAATTGAGTACAAATGGGTCTTACTTGATGGACAGTTCACAAACTCTACTGAACTGTGCATTCTTTGCAGACATATCAGCAACAAAAGAAGAGACCCACTCTCTGTATGGAACCCAGAGATTGTCATTTTTCATCTTTACTTTTTTCAAATGACATTTGTAGCCAGATGCTGTTCTAAAACAGTAAAATAAAAAGAACAGGGTTATTTAACAGATGATCAATCAGAAGTCCACTGTATAAGACTTTTCCAAGCAATGTCATTTTCTAAATTTGCACGTTACATTTTCCTATAATTCCCTCTAAGTTGATTGCAATACAGAAGAGAAGAGGTTTATAATTTGCCATTTTCTTACAAGAATGATTTCCAATGTCTGACTAAGATATGTTTTTTAAGAAGTAAATTTAAAATCTACCTTAAAAAGAATCACTATGCTGATTGTATCCCACTACACACTGTTTATCAGACCATGGCGAAGACATAAACAATACGATATAAACAATACAGAAATAGCCTCAGGTTTGTTCTTCGGAGGTTGGTAGGATCCAGTCTTCCATCTATAGAAGCAGAGAGGAATTTTCCCAGAACAGGGGCAGGCTACCCTGAACTCCCAATGCTTTAGGAAGACCTCAAAACTGAGTATAGCGGAGAAGGCGGAGCTTCGTTTCGGCAATACAGCTGCGATCTTGGGGCTTTGAGATCGCAGCCGATATTTTCGCCCCTGGTCAGACCCAACGGACCTAAACCGTCCCGTAGAGACGGGGATTGAGAAGGATCCTGTCCCAGGATCCCAGAGATATCACAAAATCTCTGGTTTGATCCGGGAGAAGCCCTTTTGCTGGCGGCGGAGAGGCAGCCCCCATAGCTGCTGAAGTCGGGACAGCTCCGGAAAGAAAGTGGCTGGAAAGAAGTGTGTCGGCTGGGTGAGAAATTCCTTTTGTGTTGTAAATTCGCTGAGGTTTGAAAGGGCATCCTGAACAAAGAAGAAGCCTGTGAGACTTTTTTTTTTTTTGACCGAAACTGTTTGAGCGGCATTTTTTAAAGTGATGTCAAATTGAGGCTTGGATTTTTTTTTCTTTTCCTTACTTTTTTTGGGGGGACTTAAGTGTGACTTTGTAGGTAACCGGATTGAATTTTCTCTTATATATATTTTTATGCTCCTTTTGATTTTTTAATGTTCTCTAGGATAGAGGCTCCCTTTAGCTATTTTCTTTTTCTTTTCTTTTTTGTATACATTATTCATTTTTTCTGGCTGGGGGGGAGGAAGAGCATTAAGAAACATTGCAACACTGCCAACTAGAGGCTTGAAAATACTTTATTTGAAGTAGAAAGAATTGCAAGAAGACTCCTTCTCAAGGACATTTCAACGTGATAAGATAGAGGGAGAGCACAGCAAAATATTATTACAGGTGTTTTCCTGGACTCTTATCAATATTTCAACACTTGAGGCTTAGCTTTGAAGCTGCTGGAGAAGAGAGTCATAATAAGAGCCTTGGATAAATAAATAAAGTGCAGTGTGCTCTCTTATATATATATATATATACCCCATTCGCCAGCCTTTTTGTAAACTTCAATTCTTGTAATATTCTTATTTTTGCCTTTTATTTTAAAGGGAAAGTCTCAGAGTTTTTTCTTTGCTTATCTTTTTTTCTCTTTATTTTTATTGGGATTTCTTTGCTTTTTCTATCCATGTTTTTGGACCACTTTGTTTTTCTTTTTTGATTATTGAGATTAAGGTGTGAAGAACCTGAAGGAATTTCTTTTTTTCTTTTGTTTTTTATTTGCTCTTAATCAATAATATCATTTTTGGGTTTGTTTGTTTTTTTCCTTTCTATTTTTCCTTTTTTATGGTGGACTACTTTGTAATTGGATTAGGGTCAAGAAGAACCTGAAGATTTTTCTTCTTTCTTTTTTCCTTTTTCTTCTTTGGTTTTGGGTCTTTTATTATTGGATTTTTCCATTTTGGATTATAATTGACTATTCTACCAATTGGATTAAAAGTCAAAAAGAATTTGAAGCTTTGGAGGCATTAAAATGAGCAGGAAACCAATATCAGTTGGCATCTCTACTTCTACCTCTGCTTCCCCACCAGCTGGAGGACAACGTTTAATTCAGACAATGTTGAAGCAAAATAAAGAACAAGAAATAGTAACTTTACAGATGATTATGCAAGGAATCCAAGATCTCAAGATAAAATCAGACATCATTGAACAAAGAATAGAGAAGACTGATGAAAAAGTGGAAAATATTAAACAAATGATGGGGAAGTATGAGGAGAGATTCCAAAAAATTGAGGAAGAAGGAAAACAAAGAGAGGAGAAGATTGGAAATATTGACAGTAGATTAACAGTGGTTGAACAAGAAAAAAATGGGATGTTGAGGTGGGAGATGGAAAGGTCAGAATTTTATCTCAGATTTCAAAATATAGAAGAGGAAAAAGGAGAAAATTTGGCTGCGATGATGATAGAAATTTTGGCAGATGCTTTGGAAATTACAGAAGAAAAGATGATGGATGGAGTAGATGAGGTATATCGAGTTTATACAAGATATGCGATGAGAAATAAATTACCAAAGGAAGTCCATATTAGATTTACCAAAAAATCCATCAAAACACAAATATTACAAGTGGTAAGAGAGAAAACATTGAAATACAAAGGTAAAGAGATTGTGGTTTTAAAACAAATACCCAGAAGAGTGAGAGAGATGAGAAGAGAATATCGATTTCTGACCAAAATGCGACTGGAAAACGAAGTGAATTATAGATGGCTGATTCCAGAAGGATTCATGTTTACGTAGCAAGAGCAGAGACATAGAATTGATTCAATTGAGAAAGCAGAACTTTTCCATGCAGAATTTTTTGGAAGAAGAAGAGAGGAGGCAGAGAAAGAGGTCTCATTAATTGAGTTTCAAGAGGAACAACTAGAGACTGAAAAAGAGAAAGGAGCTGTAGGTGGACAGGTGGACAGTAAAGAACAGCGTGAAGTGAGATCCACGAGAGCTGTTAGACCTAAATATAAAGCATAATCATGGAAGAAAGAAAACTGATTACAATGATCATAAATGGACTTAATTCAGCTGTTAAAAGAAGGAAAACTTTTCATAAATTAGAGAAATTAAAATTTGATATAATTTGTCTACAAGAAGTTCATATTAAAAAACAACATGAACAATTGTTAGTAAAGCCAAAATTGGGGAAAATATTTACTTCTTTGACTCAATGTAAGAAAAGAGGAGTGGTTCTATACATTAAAGAGGCTATCGCAGCAAAACTGATCTACAGTGATGAAGATGGAAGAGTATTAATGGTGGAAATAATGGACAATAATATAAAAATACTCTTGATTGCAATTTATGCTCCGAATGAAAAACAAGAAGAGTTTTATAAAAAGCTACACATGAAAATAACTGGACTGGACTATGTTAATATAATTATGATGGGAGACTTTAATGGAATTGTGGACAATAAATTGGACTATATAGCAACAACAACCAAGCAAAATAGAAAGGCTCTCCCTAAATCTTTTTTTAAAATGACAGACGAACTATCTTTAAAAGATATTTGTAGAGAAAGAAATGTTAAAGCTAAACAATATACTTTTTATTCAAATAGACATTTATCATGGTCCAGATTAGATATGATTTGGATCTCAACAGAATTAATATCCAATATTCAAGAAACAAATATTGAAACAAGTACTTGGACAGATCATAGTCCAATGACAATTAAATGGAAGGGACAAAAAAAAAAGATCGAAATGGACATTAAATAATACTATTTTAAAGGAGAAAGGTTTTATACAATGGATGGAGAAGGAATTGGCTTTTTTTTTCAGAGAAAATAAAAAAGAAGATACTTCAACGCAGAATGTTTGGGATAAATTGAAGGCATATGCTAGAGGTCTGATAATAGATTATACAAGAAAAAAGAATATTAGGAAAAGGCAAGCTTCTAAGGCCTTGGAAGATGAGTATAAAATTCTTGAAAAAGAATTACAGAAAATGCGACAGAAAAAGGATATTAAATTGAAGCTGGATGTAATTAAACATAAAATGGAATTAATAGAGAAAGAAGAATTGGCACAGAAAATTAGAAATTCTAAACAGAATTACTTCGAAGATGCGAATAAACCAGGTAGATGGCTAGCATATAAATTGAGAAAGGAGAAGGAATCAAGAAAAATATTGAAGCTAATAGATGATCAAGGCCAAGTTTGTTATGGTAATAAGGAGAAAAAGGAAATTATTCGAGATTTTTATGGGCAACTATATAAACAAGAGAATATTGATGAGGAAAAAGTCAAACAATATTTACAGAATGCTAATTTACCGAAGATACCTAAAGAGACTGAAGAAATGTTAGAAAGCAATATAACAATGATGGAATTAAATGAAGCATTTAAGAGACAAAACAATGGGAAAGCACCGGGTCCAGATGGGGTTCCGGCAGAATTCTATAAAACATTTCAAGAATCATTGAGTATCCCATTGTTAGAAGTCATGAATGAAGTTATGTTAAAGAAGATGATACCTAAAACATGGTCAGAGGCTTATAACACACTTATTCCAAAAGAAGAGGCTGACCCACTGCAAATTAAGAAATACAGACCCATCTCCTTATTGAATGCAGATTATAAAATCTTTGCTTCAATTTTAGCAGAAAGACTTACAAAATATTTAAATAATTTTATTCACCCAGATGAAAATGGATTTCTGCCAAAAAGACAAATCAGAGACAATATGAGAGTAATCTTGGACACTTTGGAATACTATGAGGCTCATCCTGAAAAGCAAATGGCTTTGATATTTTTAGATGCTCAAAAGGCATTTGACAACGTGAATTGGAGATTTATGTTATTACTATTGGAACAGATGGGTTTTGCTAAAAAATTTATTCAAGCAATAGAAGTCATATACAATAAACAGACAGCAAAGGTAATGATGGAGGGGGAACTTACAGATTTTATTAATATAATAAAAGGCACAAGACAAGGGTGTCCCCTATCCCCTTTGCTATTTGTCTTGACCTTGGAAGTGTTGAATAGAAATATTAGAGATGATAAAAGGAATGAAAATTAAGAAGGAAGAATTTACACTACAAGCTTTTGCTGATAATTTAGCTTTTATTCTGGAAGACCCGTTAGAAACAGCTCCAAGGTTATTGGAAAAGATAAACACATATGGTGAGATGGCTGGTTTGAAAATAAATAAAATAAAACAAAGATTTTGACAAAGAACATGCTATTGAGACAAAAAGAAGAACTTGCAGACCTTTTGAAAATCCAAGTTACGAATAAGGTTAAGTATCTGGGGATATATTTGACAGCAAGATGTAGCACATTAAAAGAGAATAATTATATTAAACTCAAACAACAGATAGCTACAGATTTGAAGAAGTGGGAAAACTTGCAATTGTCATTAATAGGGAGAATTTGAACAATCAAGATGAATATTTTACCTAGAATTTTATTTTTGTTCCAAACAATACCAATTAGGCTTGGAAAAGACTATTTTGAAGATTTAAATAAAATCATGTTGAAGTTTATATGGCAAGGTAAAAAAGCAAGAATAAAGCTACAGCTTTTGCAAGATGCTAGAATTAGAGGAGGTTTTGGCCTGCCTCATTGGGAATTGTATTATCAAGCTGCAAATTTGATGTGGGTCAAAGAATGGATAACATTAAGAAAGCATAGGTTGTTGACATTAGAAGGGCATGATTTGCTGTTGGGCTGGCATGCTTTTTTATGGTATAAGGGAACTAAAACACAGGGTTATTTTAGAAGGCATTATATGCTGGAGTCTTTGTAGTTAAACTGGGAGAAGATAAAAAGACAATGTTATTTGAAAATTCCAGTTTGGTTATCGACTATTGAAGCATTTTCCTATCCTATAATTTATAAGAAGGAACAAACAGTTAGATATGGGGAACTCTTGGATGAAAAGGGTGAACTTAAATCGATACAAAACTTAGAGGAACAAGGTATAAGGATAAATTGGTTTTCATATGTACAAATACATTCAAGGTATGATGAAGATTCTAAAACGGAGGGATTCTATGATAAGCAGACTGATTTAGATAAGATCTTGATGGGTACTGATGAGAAGATGATTGAAAAATTATATGGTTATTTACTGGGAATTAAATTAGAGGAAGAACAAGTTAAAGAAACTATGATTGTTTGGGGGAAGAATTTTGGATATGGGATTCATCTAGAGAAATGGCAAAAATTGTGGTTTCAAAATTATAAAATGACAATGTCAACAGCATGTAAGAAAACTTGTATAAGATGTTTTACAGGTGGCACTTTCACCTGACAAGAATAGCAAGAATGTTTAAGAACAAATCTGAAAAATGCTGGAAATGTCATCAGATACCCGGCTCGTATTACCATATGTGGTGGACTTGTGAGGACGCTAGAAAATATTGGACTATAATTCGCATGTGGTTGGAAAAAATGACAAAGAAACACATAGACTTAAAACCAGAGATCTTCTTATGGAGAATTTTACCTGATATATATAGTAAAGATTTGAAGTACCTGATTGTAAATGTATTAACAGCAGCTAGGATTGTATTTGCTAAAAATTGGAAGAATGAGAAAATTCCATTACAGGAAGAAATTATTAAGAAAATATTGGAATGTGCTGAGATGAGTAGATTGACATTTGAATTTAGAGAGCAAGAGGATAAACAATTTTATGAAATTTGGGATCTTTTTTATCAATGGTTAGATGATAAAATACGATAATAGAATATTTAGAATGCTAGACAGTAAGGAATATCTTTATTTTGCTATTTTGCTATTATTTTGTTGTTTGACATTATATTTATAAAGGGTTTTTTAGGATTGATTTGATATGATTATATGATTTGTTATAGAGTAAACTGGTTTAAAGTATTGTTAGCTCATAAAGCATGAATGATTAAAAATATAGTCAAAAACTTCTTTTTTTAGTGATATTAGGATATATAAGTTTGGATTGACAATATGAGTTGTTATGTAACATAATTGTAATTGAGACTACAGAATGAATGCACAAAAATGATGAACCAACTGACACACTGGATGTACATATGAGAGTTGATGTTTTTATGTTTTGTTTGTCTTGTTTGTTTGTAGAAAATTAATAAAATCTTTTTTTTAAAAAAAAAAAACTGAGTATAGCATTTAGCATTTAAGCTTATCTTCTGCTCCATTGCACTTTATAGCATTTTCTGAGTTGATTGCATATTGGTCCCCACAATCTGGGTCCTCATTTTACTGACCTCAGAAGGATGTTAGGCTGAATCAACCTTCAGCCAGTCAGGACTGAACTCCAGGCTGTGATCAGAGATGCCTGCAACACTGAATTTTAACCACTGCACCTTCAGGGCTCTGTTGAATGCCGAGAATTTGGCCAGAAAAGTTTCATTTCTATTAGATTCAGAGCACCTTCAATCCCAATGATATCTTATTATCAGGATTTATGGTGTACCAGCTTCAGAAAGGTATAGATATTTTGTATCCTACTAAATTTACTGGGAGAGAGGGGAAAGGGAACGAGATCCAGCATCAGGAAAAAAAATGGCTAAATATTGCCCATTTTCCATGAAGTGCCTTGCAATATTGATTCCATAACACATATCTGATAGAAGAGGTGAAATTTGTTCTTTGGCTCATTTAATTCAGTTGTAAGCTACTAAAAATCTCACTTCCAAGTTTGGAATAGTTTTTAATCATCTGTGGTTTTCCTAATAATAATATCCTTCTCTCCATCTGATTAAGAAAAGTTAGAATGCTAAGGAGAAGAGGAAGGATAATGTATTGACATAGAAAGACAAAGATTCAGCGGTGGTATTCAGCAGGTTCTGACCAGTTCTGGAGAACCGGTTGCAGAAATTTTGAGTAGTTCAGAGAATCAGCAAATACCATCTCTGACTGGCCCTGCCCTCATCTGTTCTCTGCCTCCCAAGTCCCAGCTGGTCTGCTGGGTCTTGTTTTGTTAAGTGTGATTTATATATCTTTTTTTAAAGTCCTCTTTTGAATGAGACATTAATAGAACTAAAAAGCTTTCACACTGTTTCTAGGTTGTCTGTCCTAGCAATTAATTATCATCAAATAATAGTACAAAGTATTCACACCATGTAGGAATAATGTATTTTAATGTCAGCACCTATTTGATGATCATTTTATTGTGAGAAAAAAATGTGTGAATACGTGTCATGCAGGTAATACAACTTTTCCTATACACAAAAACACACACTTACGCACATTGCATACAAGTCCAGGCTTCCTGGTGTGTTCTAGTGAAAATATGAAATCTGCACTTTAACCTTCCTCAAATAAAAAATGAAAAGGTGCTGTAAAAATCAAAAGCAAGTACGTATGCAATAATTATTCAGGAAGTATTCATAACATTATGAAAAGTCCCGGGGTGAAGTTATGGCATCTGAGTGCAAAATTTGATTTTTTACAAGAAAGCAGCGATATAGATAAAGGAAAAATATAGCAATAATAGGTTTAAAAAAAGCTTATTAACCTTGATTTGAAACATGAGTCTATTTTTCCACAATGAAGCAGCCATGCAAATATTTCCCAACTAAAACTTCCATTGTTATGACCTTTAACTGGATGAAATGGTGCATCATTGGGCAACAATTTTTCAATCAAGGTACTTCAAATAGACTACTATTGAGAATGTGTTCAATATGTGGGATCCAGAACTGGGCAAGAATGAAATCTGGAGATGTTGGGGTTGCTTTATGCTACTAGCTGCTGCTGCACTCCTGGGCAGTTGCTATGGTCATGTGATTTTCCTTTTCAATGTTCCATGATAGTTTCCTATCCATCACTTCCTCTACAACAGTAGAGCAACAGTAGTCACTTATCTCTCTTTCAGAAGGGAAGGGAAGGGAAAGAAGGAGGGAGGGAAGGAAGGAAGGAAGGACAGGACAGGACAGGACAGGAAAGGAAAGGAAAGGACAGCATAGAACAAGGAAAGAACAAGGAAAGGAAAGGAGAAAGGAAAGAAGATTTCTGATGGCTTCTGCAGTTTCCCACAAGAAAACTCAATTAGGAAGCCAGGAGGGAGTCTGTTAAGTCCTGAGCATGGGTGCAAGGAACAGAGACGAGACATAGAACTGTGACTTCAACTCTTTATTAATGACTTCAGAACAGAGCAAAATACTTGGGCAGCAGCAGCTCTTTTATAGAACTGGCTGCTGTCAAAAAAACAATGATTTTAGTGTACCGCTCTAACAAGCGTCCAATCAGAGAGACCCACTGTCAGCCAATCAGATCGGCCAGAAACGACCAATCACGACTCGCTGTTCGCGGGCCAATGAGAAGTGCAGAATTACGAGCCTGCTGTTAAAGTAAAGCTATTAGGGTTGTTACTGATGCGTTGGCTTAGTCCATAACACCCCTCCCCCCTAGGTTCCATCTGAGGGGTGGGGTGACGTATTCTCGTAAATAGGCAGGTCACTTCACCTGTCTGCTTGATCTGCGCTGTTCCACCAGTTTCCGTCCTGGCTCTGGTTCCGGTGGGCTGCCCGCTGAGCTGGGCGGTGAAAACGGTCCCGCTGTTTCACCAAATGGCTCTGGGCTGTCCTCTCTGCTCTCGCCAATGCTGTCATCCGGTCTCCCTGGATCTGTTTCCATCGCGGCGCTGTTATGCAGTGAGGTAACCTCCTGGCTCGGTTCTCCTTCTGGCGGTGAGTATCCCATGGTTTGTTGTGCAGACTGCTGGGTTCCGATTGTTAAGTCATCTGTTATTTCTTTTTCGGCCCCCTCAATGTCCCTCCCCCCCCCAGTTTGAGATTCAGGGGATGAGATGGCAGTAGGTGCTACTCTGGATCGAAGCCGGTCTATGTGGCGCTTCCACATTTTGCCATCTGCAGTTTGTAGACGATAGGATCGGGGTCCCGTAAGTTGCATTATGGTAGCGGGGACCCACAATGGGTCGCCCGAGAAGTTCTTCATGAAAACGGGGTCACCTTCCTGGAATGATCGACACTTGCTGCTGGATCCCAGGTTTTGTTCAGGTGTGGAAGCAGGGTGGAAGCAATCAAGATGTGAATGAAGTTTTCAGCCCATCAGGAGTTCAGTGGGGGTTCTGTTTGTGGTGCTGCTTGGAGTAATATGTTGGAGGAGAAGCATTCGGGTTATCTTGTCATCAATGTCACCCTGGTCCATTTTGTGTAAGGTCTTCTTTACAAATTGAACCATTCACTCAGCCCTACCATTGGCCGCAGGGTAAACTGGCGATGTTAAGGCATGGCAGATGCCCCGGTCTGCCAGGTACTGTTCGAATGCCAGGGCAGTGAATTGAGGGCCAATATCGGAGACCAGGACATCCGGCAATCCATGGGTAGTGAATAGCTTATTCAGTTTTTTAATGACCGCCTCCATGGTGGTGCTTTTCATTTTGTGGACCTCGAGCCAGTTAGAATAGGCATCCACGGTTAGAAGGAAAGTGTGTCCTCTTGTGGGTCCCACAAAATCAATGTGGATACGGGACCAGGGACCTCGAGGTGTTTACCACTCAGTTGGGGGTGTTTTTGGAGGAGCAGAGCGAGTCTCCTGGCACTTGCTGCACATCGCCACCCAGGTCTCTATCTGGTTGTCTAAACCTGGCCACCATGCATAACTCCTTGCCAATGCCTTCATCCACACGATGCCTGGATGTCCATCGTGCAACATTTTTAAAACTTTATGTTGCAATTTCTCCGGGATGACGACTCTGTCTCCCCACAAGATGCAGCCCTTTTGAGAGAATAGTTCTGTCTGTCGATTCCTTAACGGCCTGAAAGTGTCATTGGGTTCACTGTCCGGCCAACCCCGTTCCACCCAGCTGAGGACTTGTGCCAAAGAAGGGTCCTTTTTCATTTCTGAGGTGACGTCGCGAGCGGTCAGCGGTGGTGATTTAAGAGTTTCGATTTGCAATACGGCTAGGGTTGGAGCTGGGTCATTTATGACATCTGGTAGTGGAGAGCGGCTCAAAGCGTCAGTGTGGGGAATGGCTTTCCCTGGGCGGTGTTGCAGTTGGTAATCGTATGTGGCTAAAAACTCCAACCAACGTGTCATTCTTGATGATAAGTTGTGGGGAGTTGGTTTGTTTCCAGCTAAAATGCCAAGTAGAGGCTTGTGGTCTGTAATTATGGCAAAGGGTCTCCCATACACATATTCATGGAAACGTTTAATTGCGGATACAATGGCGAGAGCCTCTTTATCAAGTTGGCTATAGTTCCTTTCGGTTTTAGACAAAGTTCTCGAAAAGAACGCAATAGGTGCCTCATTACCATTTGGCAGGACATGGCTTAAAATGGCTCCCACTGGTTGCCATTTTATTCTGGCTATATTGAAAGGAAGTTATTTCTTTTTTTCTATATCTTCTTCAAGCAGGAACTCTTTGGCATCTTGTTGCTAACAGATAAAAATGCAAAGAACAATATTTAGTAAAGTTAACTTCAAACTGAAGGGCTGTTTATTAATAACTATTTTACATGGCAATTTCTGACTTTGCCTTTATGTCATACCTAGTGTTCAAATCTGTTGAAATTACCTTATTTTGCTTTGGGAAAATCCTTCCATCTCTATTAAATTCAGAGTATAAAAAGAGCAAAAATAAGACCTTGCTTGTTTTTTCATGTCTTAAAAGAGGATAATTCAGCAAAATTACTACTTGTGCACATGAATGAACAAGGTGGGGTATAATTGATTAGCTATCATTTAATATGATCAGATTCAGAGATTTCATCACTGCTTTACATTCCTGTTTCTAAGGTGGAACATTAGCTATTCAGTAACTAAACTATTGATTTCCTTGTTTGTATCAATCTGTTGCAAGAATACAAACTTAAGTGGAACATTAAGAAAAGCATCCTCATTGTAAACAGATGTTTTGTATCTAGGCAAATCATTCAGTCTTCAAAACTCAAGGGCCAATTGCTTGTCAGGGTTTTAACTCACATGAGCATTTAACTAGGAATGTTGGTTAGGGAAATCTCTTCATTTGGGAGATGTGTAAGATATGTCATTTGGCTCAGTGATTGCCCCATACTCTGATCTAGCAATCAGGCCAAATCAGGATTTGTATTAAGCAACCTGGGCAAGTAAATTTGAAAAACTTGAAAGACACCATAGATTGGCAGAAGTGCAGAATGCCAGCCAGTTCATCTGGAGCAGTCAGGAATGAATTGCTGTGAAATAATATTAAAGGTAATTTTGGTTGACTTTTTAAAAACAGTTAAACAGCTCTTAGAAAGTACAAATTATTCGTTTAAGGGCTGGTTTGCTTATCCCAGCATGCCACTGATTATGTGTAACATCATCCTTTTCTAGTTTCCAGAACATAGGGAAGAAAACTTCCACCAATTTTTTCCTGCTGTGCATCAAGTTTATTTCTTTGTGCAAGTACAAGCAATGCTCACCAAATCACCTGTTGTGCAACATTTCATTGTAAACAAACACCTTTATTCCAACTGACCATTCTGAACTTTGACAGCACTGTGTCTTTCCTTCAAGTCATTGGCCACTGTCCTTCAAATCTTTTTTTTTTTTTTTACAAAATCCACCGTTGTAATAATGAAATACTCTACTCTGCTCAGGGATGGAAGTATAAAATACCAAACTTGTCCTTTTAAAAAATAAATAAATAAAACTAAACAAAATGAAATTGACAAGAATTCTACCATTTTCTGCTTCTTGCCTAAATGACTGGAAAAATGGAAACTTGTGGTGCCTTCTTTTTCTTACCTGTCCAAAGGTAAGGAAACAGGACAGTATTAAATATAAAAACACATCAAAGTTGGTTCATACAAAGGTCTTATAGTGAAAACCACAGGTCCTCAGTGTCAATGAATATTCTCAATCATCCAGGTAGAGAGTTGTCTGGAAGTTGTCTGAAATTGTCATTGCAACTGGACTGATTTACAATTAATCCAAGAAATACTGTGAAGAACTAATTCCAGTTACCGTATATCCTCGAGTATAAGCCGAGTTTTTCAGCCCATTTTTTGTGCTGAAAAACCCGCCCTCGGCTTATATCCGAGTCAGATTCCCCTCTGTGTGTGGGAGGGGGGGATTTTAACAGAGGGAAGATGTAGGGAGAAGGCAAAAGCGAGGCTGAGAATACAACGCGAGCCGAGGTTGCTTTGGCTCCACTCAGCTTCGTTTCCTCAGCTCCAGCTGCAAGAAAAAAGCAAGGCTCTCTCCTTGCAAGAAAAAAGCAAGAGCCGTTCTTATGATCTCTCCCTCTCTCTCTCTCTCCCCGTAATACAGTCAAGCCCTTTCCAGCACGCGGGATCCGCCCCCGCCGCTTTGCATCTTGCAAATGCAAAAACCCCAGGATTTTGCATTTGCAAGGTGCAAAGTGGCGAAGTGAGTGTGTGTGTGTGTGTGTGTGTGTCTGTCTCTGTGTGTGTGTGTGTGTGTGTGTGTGTCTCTTCCTCGCACCAGTGCGCCTTCCTTCCACTGCTACGCATTTGGGCTGCTTTGTGCCCCCCTCCCTCCCCGGATGAAACTGCGGATGGCTGCTCCGGAGGCGAGCGCGGTAGCTCCCATACAACAGGCAGGTAAAGGAGCTGCTCGCCGCCAAGTCGGTGGCGCTTTGCAAGAAGAGCGAGAGAAGGAGGTGAGGAGGTAAGGTGAGGCGCGGCCCAGCTCGGCTCTGCAAAAGGCTGCGCCTGCAATGCTGCCCCGGGCACTGAGCGAGGCTGACTAGCAGCACCCGGGCTGTTCAGGAGTGGGAAGCGACTGTGCCCCTGGCCAGCCAGGGGAATGAGGACCATGTCTGAGTGGGAGGCGGCGGCGGCGGTGGGGTCTTTCCAGTTAGGATCCAGGGGCGGCAGCCGCCCGGGCGTCCTCCTCTCGTCTTTCGGCCAGCCGTTTGCAGGACTCAGCGAGTCGCGGTCTCTGCCGTCATGGCTGCGATCGCCTCCCGTCAGGGCGCTCTCTGGAGGAGGCGGCGGTGGCACACACACATAGAGAGAGAGAGCGATTGAGAGCGAGACAGAGGGTTGGCAGGGTTTGTTTGCAAGACAGCAGATAAGCTGTCTGTGGAGTTGTCGGGGGAGCCCAGGAGGAAAGCGAAGGGCAGGCTGGGCTCCAGCAAGGCTTTTCCTTCCCTTCAGACTGCAGTGCGAGCTGGGAAGGGAATTGCCAGCAACTCTCGGTCGCCTTGGCCGCGGCGTCCGCTTCGAGTTTCTCCCAGTGCGTCAAGCAGCCACGAAAGCGCATGTGGGGGGAGGGGGGGTTACTCGAGCAGGCTGGAAAGAGGAGGTGTGCGCCGGGTGACTTCCCACACGGGGAGTCATCTTAAGTCACCTCCGCCGTCGCAAGAGCGGTCAGTATTCTCATTCACACTCTTTCTCACTCACTCTCTCTCTCTTTTTTTTTGCAAAGCCCCCCCCCACCCCTCTGGCAGCAGCAGGTGGAGAAAGCCCCGCTTCCCCCTGGCCTGTCTCGGGGAGAGGAAGCGAAGGGCCCCGTCTCAGCTCCCATCCTTCTCAGATACCTCTGGGTTTTTTCCCCCTTCCAACTGGACGAAGGCGATGTCCTTGAGCAAGTCTTAAAATGCCTGTGATGAGGGGCCTCCTGGCTCCCCAAAACACCTTCCTGGATACCATAGCAACCCGCTTTGATGGCACGCGTGAGTTGGCTTCCCACTCTTATTTTTAACTCTCCTCCTCCTCCTCCTCCTCCTCTCTTCTCCCCTTGTTGTCTGGTCTTCCCTAAGGAAACTCGAGGGCTCACACTTCCAGGTCTTTCTCCCTGTCTTTCTCCCTGTCAATGATCTTTTCTTCCCTTCCCTTCTCTCAGCCCCATCCTCCTTCATCTTTGTCACCACAATCCTGAACAGATGAAGTTTGTACTTCTCAAGAAAGGTTGGATGTTCCTTTTGAGGAGGGAACCTAGTGTGACATCTGTATGTTGACCTACTACTGAGCCATGGCATGTGTGCACATGCAATGGAGGCATGAGGGAGAGCTGTGAAAGAGATGGTGGCTCTCCAAAACAGGATGTACATGCAGCACATACACATGCTTTTTTCTTGCAAGGGAGAGAGTAACTCCTGCCTCCCACTGTCATCATCATCATCTTTTGGGTTAGTGAATCAATTAAACCTTTCATCATAGTGAGATCGTTTCCCAAATTTCCCTTAAATCAGGGAAGAAATCAGAAACAAACCTTTGGACTGAGAATAAGCCTGTTCCTATGATGCCATTTTTGTTCACTGCAGTGTGAAAAATGTGAAAAAAACACACTTCTTTTTCTTCATCTTCTTGTTCCCTATTTACTGGTCTCTTTCAAAGAGGAAATTGTGAACATCAAACTTATTCTCAACTGTCCTAGTGAAAGTTTTAATTAGACAATAATTCCCTCCCGTGGCATTATTATGGATTATTTGAGAAACACTTTGCCATGGAAAAATGTTAAGAATGTGAACATGTTTGATTTTAAATGTAATGCCAGTTAAGATCTAAAGTTTCCTAAGAGGACTTTCATCTGTCAGGCACTTCATCTGTCATGCACTAAAAAATTAGTTTATGGAAAGCGAAACGGTGTGCATGTGTGTGTGAAACTAACCTCATTTACATTTTAAAGCACTCTAGCCTGAATGAATATCCACTTTTGTCCATAAATATAACATACAGATGAGGAGGAGGAATCCAGTTTTGAAGGATTTTAACTCTTGTGTTTTAGCTTGGTTGCTGATTGAGCTAAGGTTTTTGTACTTTTAAAGTTATTGTTGATACCATATTGGTTTTGTTGGCTCTCTTTTCCACTTACAGAGCTAGTTTACTGTTTTTCTTTGAAATAAATATTCAAAAACATTTAACCTACTGATGTCTCAATTAATGTAATTTTATTGGTATCTATTTTTATTTTTGAAATTTACCAGTAGCTGCTGCATTTCCCACCCTCGACTTATACTCGAGTCAATAAGTTTTCCCAGTTTTTTGTGGTAAAATTGGGTGCCTCGGCTTATATTTGGGTCGACTTATACTCGAGTATATACGGTATGTTAAAAAGCAAGATAATCAGTTTTGCAGAATTTGAGGGGAGTAGGATACTTCTGTTTGTTGACTCTGCACCAGATTTTTCTCATGGAGATCAGCTGAATACTCTTGTAATAATATTTCTTGAAGACAATTTGGTCTTTGAATACTTTCCTTGAATTAGAAAAGCCTAGTAGTGAAAATATGACCAATGATTTATCTATATAAGGAATATAAAATTGACTCCAGTAAGTGCAGTATGGTTATATGATAGTGCTACTAGCATACTAAGCTATAAAGGCATGCAGCAAAAAAAAAATGGGGAAAACACACACATTAATTCATTTTTCATGTGTTAGACATTTACTATATTGTGCCGGGCATGCCAACCTAGATGCAGTAATTTATTTTGCTGTTATACAACAAACACACTTTTTTATTTGTCTCTACAAAATGCTAAGTAGTATTCAAATATTTTGGGGAGCTGAATTGCATAATACCAAAACATCCCTCTTATACTAAGGAGAAAATAAGCAAAGACCCCTTAAATGATAGCTGAGACGAATTTGATTATTAAAATTCTTACTCATATTCAGGTTACTGGCAGTGAAAAATGTGACACAAGAAAATACGCTGACATTCTTCAGGACTAAATGCAGAAATTAGAGTTTGTGTTTATGCTAAAGTCATTTGTTAGATGTCAACCCTGAAGCTGGCCTGGCTGAAGCTAGCTTGGAATTTCAGTGCTGCCACACTGGAGCTGAGGGATAGGGAGGAAGGATTAGAGATAGCTGGGGTTGTGAAGTCAAAATAAAATATTGGGAACCAAGGATATTGTCACACCTAGTAAGAGGAAGGAGGAGTGATGTCACTAGATAGTGCCTTGATTGGATCATGTGACTGATGGTTGGGGGTTGAGGGAAAACCTTTTACTTTTAATTAGGTGAAAACCATGGGACCCTTAAAAGTCAGTTTTCACCAGATATGTGCCAATATGATATTTCCAATAAAATTATTCTTTGAGGAATCCACCACCTTGGAGTTTTGCTTGGCATGGATCTATTACTTGGAACCCCGACATTAGGTCAACTCTAGAAGATCAGCAAGACTCTACAGAATCTGTATACAGCCCTGAGATATGTGAACATCATTCTCTCATTCCCTAAAAGAAATTCAATAGCGTTTTGATGTCATTCAGTTGAAAGTAAATCTACCTCATGAAGAGTACAAAAGTGTGAATAAAAGGAAAAGAGTAATTAATTTATTTTAATGAATAAAAAATAAGCCAGGGATGCTATTGCTGATGGAAGAGTTTCTCCAAGGGAGAACTTTTGAATGAAGTCCTTTGTTACCTGCGTTTGGTGTAGCTAAAACCCATTTGAACAACAGTTTCTTCTTCCTTCTTTCCTCCTTTTTTTTTTTGACCCCTGAAAAAACGGCTAGGCAGTCTTTTCAGGGGTGACTTAATTCCCCTCCTTGCATCATCGGGCAGGCGGGCAGCGACAGCTTGGATGTTGACCTCAGCATTAGTGGGGCACTTTGGATCAGGAGACCTTCCACCACCGTTGCTTTCCCTTCTCCCTGTGCTGCCATGGCGTTTAGAGCAACGCCGCAGCATTTGCACAGCCATGTGCGGCCAGCCAGGGCTTGTCCCTGCAACCGGAGCCCAGCGGAGACACTCGGCTTCAGGTGCTCCTGTTGCTACCTTCCCTTTGCCTTCAAAGGCAAAGCCAATTCTTTTAAAAATGATGCCCTACTACCAGTACGACAAAGATTCCCCTGCCCAAGAGGGCAGCCCAACCCCACATGGGGAAGCGAATCTCCCGGGCCTGCAGCGCAGGATCGGCCCACCCTGGGAAAAGTGCCCAGCCGCCATCCCTGCCTGGTGCCAGGCAGAGCGCAAAGAGCTTCACCTGGGGCGCCCAGTGTAGCTGACAGGCAGACCCTCCTGCCCTGTGGTGGAGCTCTTGCCAAGGCAGTGAGCGCCTCCCTGCCAGACCCTCCGCTCATCCCACCAGAGCCATGCGGGCTAGGCAGAGCTGGGAAAGCGAGCCACGGGTGCATGCCTGCCTGCCAAGTGAAAGAGCTGGGCCGCCCCGAGCTTGGCTTCCTTCCCAAGTCGATGGCCTGCACTGTGTCCTCCTCCAAGTTGAGCCCCACCGAGTGAGCACCTCTGCCTGATGCTTGTGCCACTGCAGTGTTTGGAGCTGCTGGAGCATTTGGAGATGCATGGTGATGGGGACAGGCTGGGCGAGGGGTGGAAAGGACACGCGGCTTCGGGCTCTCTCCACCGGACCCGCTGGCCAGGGAAGCAGCGTTGCCATCACCTCATCTTCCTGTCCATTGACATGTGGGCTCTATCACTGCCTCGGGCAGCCTCTCCCAGTGGCCCCTTCAGGTTCAGGCTAGAGGGACTTGGGAAGGAAGCCAAGCTTGGGTTGGCCCAGCTCTTTCCTTTGGCAGGCAGGTGCGCACCTGCGGCTTGCTTTTCTGGCTCAGCCCAGCCTGCATGGCTCTGGCACAGCCCTGGCGGGATGAGTGGAGGGCCTGGCGGGGAGGCGCTCGCTGCCTTGGTGAGAGCTCCACTACTGGGCAGGAGGTCCCACCTGTCAGCTGCACTGGGTTCCCTAGGAGAAGCTCTTCACACTCTGCCCAGCACCAGGCAAGGATAGTGGCTGGGCACTTCTCCCAGGGTGGGCCGATCCTGGGCTGTGTCCCCAGGAGATTTGCCTCCCCACATTGGGTTGGGCTGCCCTCTTGGGCAGGGGAGGCTTTGTCATACTGGTAGTAGGGAGTCGTTTCTAAAAGAATTGACTTTGCCTTTGAAGGCGAAGGGAAGGCGGTGACAGGAGCACCTGAAGCCGAGTGTCTCCGCCGGGCTCCAGTTGCAGGGAGGAGCCCTGGCTGGCCATGTGTGGCTGCTCCAAATGCCGCGGTGTTGCTTTAAATGCCACAGCAGCATGGGGAGAAGGGAAAGCAACAGTGGCGGAAGATCTCCCGATATGAAGTCTAATGCTGAAGTCACCGCAGGCAGCACCATATGCAGGTATGCAACAAAAGTACTTCCTAATGGCCAGTCCCCCCCATTCCTCCCCATTTTGCATGTTTAATATAGGCCTTAATTTGGAGGGAGGGGCTTAATTTGATTTTATGCCTATAGATCATGTTGGGACTTCCTATTGGGGGAGGCCGTATTCCTATTGGAGAAACACGGTATATTTAATAGAGTATATGTATTAAAAACAGCCTTTAATCTTTCCATTCATTTATCAGAATTTTTTAAATATTATGGAGCTTCAAGCATCATATAGTTTAAGCACTCAGCATAGTTTAATCCAGCCCTGCATAAACCTGCTCATTTTATTCTAGAATGCCATAAACCCATTGAAAAGCAATCTGAGTTAAATATTATTGCTTTTATTTGAATGATAAAGAATAATAATAACTTAAGTGCTTAAACCTCACACTTCATTTGATTTCCTTCCACCCAGCCAGATAAACCTTATTGCGCTTTTGCAGTCTTTCAAAAAATCCAGGTATTTTAAATTCAGGCAGGACTTAGATCGGTACTTCGCAACCTCAGCAACTTTAAGATATGTGAACTTCAACTCTGGCTGACGGGGGAATTCTGGGAGTTGACGTTAAAGTTGCTGAGATAGTGAAACACTGACTTAGACTATGCTCTTTTCACCTGCTTGTTTTCAGATGGTGAATTGGTGCTCTTAAAAATATTTCTAGCTTAAAGAGCCCATTTATTTGAGTTATTCTACTTAAAGAGTCAAAAAAGTGTTTTTATATGAGGTCACCTTAAATCTTAAGAGTAGAAGGAAAGAAAGTGGAGTCCTCTTGATGAACATAGTTATACCTCACCATTAAATTATATTTCTTTTGTAAGTTACATTATATTGGAACATGCCTTATCACCAGCAGAAAAAAGAACCATGGCCTAATCCATTGTATAGTAATATATTTGCAATATCAAGGCTGGAAGCATCAAAATAGAAAAGCTTTGACAAGAGAAGCAGTTTTAAATTAACCTTTGGAATAATGCTTTTTCAGCAAACTCTTCCTCTCCCTCTCACCAGTTCCTATTTCAACAGACCAGCTATCTCGCCTGCAATTCTATTAAAAGACTCCAGGAAAAAACCTTTAGCAGCTACAACAGGGCGAATTAATGTCAACATACCAGGACATATGTCTAATTTCAGATCAAAGACTTAAAGATTGAAATCCTCATTATAGGTCTTATCAGCTGTTTCCAAATATCCTTCAGGCCCAAGAGAGATTTGCTTCAAATGAGGAACATCAGTACAAAGCAGAGAGAGATTTTTTTTTAAAAAAAGGGGGAACTGTTCAGAGGGCACATTATTCACAAGAGCGGTGATGATCATTATTTTGAATTTAATAATTTTTGCCATTGCTAGTTGTGCAGTTTTGCAGGACATAACATGTATGCCTCTTTTCCAAAAATAAAAATAAAAATCAAGAAACAGCACTTTATAGTTGTCAGTCGTGAGAATGCTAAGGAGGTCATCCTGACATAGCAAAGGAGGCTGTTGCTGCCACCAAAATGCCTTTTCTTTCCATTTTCTTTATGTTATGTTTTTCCTTTTCCACAAACAAAAGTATCACTTATCAGAGGTGGCTTACAGCTTACTTTGTCCAGATGGAAGAATGCTCAAGGAAGTTGTGTTTGTCTATCTGAAAAGACATAGCATTTCTCAATCACAAGCCTAAAATGATCAAAACAAAACATTTCTCTTCTGTTTTTCTGCTCTCACCTCTACCTTTCCTTCATGTCTGACAGTTACAAATATGCCCAGCAGGAAATATATCACTCATGATATATTCACCACATATAATCTGAAGCATAAATATTTCTCTTTATTCCTTTCAAGAAATAGATATTGGATGAAAGATGGTACAGAAATCCATGGAATGGAAAAACAGAGCTTTCCTGATCTAATGTACTAATAATAACTGTTTACTTTCCACAGAATATCAGAGTTGGAAGGGTCCTTGGAGTTCTTCTAGTAGGAAACTCTATATCATTTCAGACAAATGGTTGTTCAATCTCTTCTTAAAAGCATCCAGTGTTGAAGCATTCACAACTTCTGGAAGCAAGCTGTTCCACTGATTAATGGTTCCAACCATCAGGAAATTTCTCCTGAGTTGTAGGTTACTTCTCTCCTTGATCAGTTTCCAACCATTGCTTCAGGTGCTTTGGAAAACAAGTTGACCCCTCTTCTCTGTGGCAGCCCCTTAGATATTGGAACACTGTATCAGGTCACATCTAATCCTTCTTTTCATTAAAGTAGACATATTCAGAGATGGCATTTAGCAGGTTCTGACCAGTTCTGGAGAACCAGTAGCAGAAATTTTGAGTAGTTCAGAGAACCTGCAAATACTACCTCTGACTGGAGATTTTACAGTATCCTTCCCCTGCCAGGCCCACCAAACCACGCCCACAGAACTGGTAGTAAAAAATATTGAATCCCACTACTGGACATACCCAATTCTTACAACTGTTCTTCATATGTTTTAGCATCATTTTCTATATCTCCAGTTATACAAAAGATACATTTCCCAAAGAAACAGATACATTCCTTTGACGAGCATATGTTCTCAAATAATTTCTAGGAGGTTTCTTATCTGAATGTTTCCACTAAGTGCAAGAGGATGGGCCAATAATTATTCAGTAGCAACTGACACCTGAGTCCTGTATTGCTATCTATCCTGAAAAAGCTTAAAATAACGCAAAGATCACTGTGAGAAATGAAGTGACAGTTGAAAGGGGGATGGTGAGGATGTTATCAAGCTGCAATACATTAAGACAACAATGTGGGATTGTTTTTGTTTTTGCCATTGTTATTGAGATGTATAGATAGATCCTGTATCATTTTCTTTAGGAGCTCCACTTGTTACAGGTTTTCTTGAACTGATGGGAATTATAATTCACTACAATCAGAGGGCAGTAGAGAAAGGGCCAGCTTTAAGAGATGAAAAATAATAGAAATCGACATTGACGGTTTTGCTTTAAACTATAATGTTCTGAAAATAATTCTTAAAAGATCACCAAATTGATATATTGGCTTATACTATGTTGACTCCAGCCAAGTCATATTTAGAAGAACCCTCAGAGCAGTGTTTCTCAACCTTGGCAGCTTGAAAATGTGTAGGAGGGAATTCCCCAAGGCTGGCTGTGAATTTCTGGATTTTTGGAATTTGCAGTCCACATTTGTTATCATGGTTGAGAAATACTGTCCTAAGAAATACAGTAGTAGATTGTCCATGTTCCCAGTAATCAGAGATATATTACAGTACAGAGGCTGATTTTTGTTTACAGGTCTGCGCTGCAGGCACCTAATGCTTTAATTAAAACTATTTATAAAACTGACGAAAACAATAGTCTCAGCCTAGAAACATTATACATTTTGTTTCTGTTTGTTTCCATTAATTTCAGTTGTATCACAACTTTTTTTCTATACCCTTAAAGCCTAATCTAACTAACTACACATCTTTCAATACATTTTACAATGAAGCCTAAGATTTCTAAGAGACACCATCTTTACAAATTTGTAGTCCTCATGAATGAAGACAAGATATATGAAAAGAGATAAACAGAACAATTTATTGAGCTCTTCAATGGCAAATAACATTTTTGAAGAGTTTTGAGATAACAGACCAGATCCCTAACCCTGATAGAAATGTTCCGGCCTCCCATCTTTCAATAACTTACTAAAATCAAGCAATCAAATATTTAATTTCCAACTACTAAAAAAATGCAAGCATTTTTATTGGTTTAAAAGTTTGTTTCATTATTTTTCCAAGGTTTTTATGGTAGCATGTATAATTATCCTATTTCATCCTCACAATCACTTTCTCTTGGATGAAAGTTAAGCAGAGTGTGGTTAATTCTTGAATAGGTTAGATTGGAAAGTTAAAAAAAAAATCCCATAAAAAGCAGTGACAAATCACTTCCACACATTTCTCAAGAAACATGCATGGATGTGTCCAGATATCACTAGGAGTTAAGCTTGATTTGAAAGTAGTTTGAATCTTAGGCAGCAAGTTGGGCTATTGAAAAATGACCCACAGAAGATCTAACCAGAGCTTTATAATGAAGATAACTTGCACTCAGATTCTTCCTGCCTAAATATAACTCTTCACAAATCCTTACAAATTATTATTTTTTCTTCTGACAGGATATTTACATCCTTCATCATGTACCATTTGTCTGAGTTTGACAGTAGCCTGAGGATAAACAAGCTCATCACAAATCTATGTGGATATGGAATAGATCAATTTTTATTTCTGTTCTTTGTCAAATTTGAATGCCATTGATGCTTTGCCTATGTGATTCTTTCTCGTTCTCACTACTGGAAGCTGTAGAATCTGTGGGGTCACATCTGACTTTACTAATGGCAGCAGAATATCAAACATGTATCATTTCTCTGAGTCTGATTATCTTTTACTGTTAAATATCATTTAATTAACAAGGAATGTATTCTCTTGATACATATTTGTTAATCAGCAATTCCTTACATAGTAGTACATTAATATGCATAAATATTCAGTTTATGGAGCCCATCAAGTCATATTTTATTTTATAGATAAATTATCTATAACATAACAATTTTATTTCAAATAGGTTAATTGTATGCATGCATTAACCATGCAAATGAATATACAGTAAATATTTACTAGTCAATATAAGTGATAGTTGATTGCCAAACACTGAGTGAATGTTGGTCTTTTCACTCTTCAGTTTTCTACTTAGCTCATTTATATAAGCCTATTAATCTGATATTTCCCCAGCCCTATTTCATTTTATTTAGCCCTACTCTCTACTGCACTCTTTCTGGTGTGAATTGGCTTTCTATTAGTCTGATTAAATTAAAAAAAAAACATTTAGTATTATCTTTCCTTGTCTTTTCAAAGAAAAATAATAATTGCAAATATAGCCAAGCATAGGCAAGATCTCAAATAAATCTATACTATATAGTGATACCTCAATACTTATCATTGATTGGTTTCAAGAGATGTAATGAGTGCCAAAAATCATTGAATTTGATACTAAACATTTTTCCCCAGAAGGAATAATGTAACAAGGCAGCCAACACCAACAAGCTCTATCTTATGCATTGAGCACCAAACAAACAATGGGATAAAATTTTCAAGTCAAAATGTGTTGAGTATCAAATTTGATGAGTTTCAGAGCAGTTGAGTACCAAGATATCACTTTATTGAGTTTATACTTTCTCACTTACTTCTAGTCCCAGACCAGCAAAGATTCTATACAAGGAAAATACATGTTAGCTTTTTATCAGAGTGTTTTGTGATAAAAAATATGACTCTGGTAGTGTTTCTTTCTCTTCAGTTTTCTCCTTTAGCTTCCTTGTGAATAAAAAAATAACAGTTACTCCTTATCTAAGTCTCTAAAACCCCTGGAGAAATTTCTTAGCCTTCCTCTGCCATGAAACAAGCAGACAGCAAAGCCAAAACCTCCACAAACAAATAGAAATATAATTTCCAATGAGGACATCAGTCAAAAGGCACAGTAATGATTGGGGAATTAGAGACAAATCAAAAGAAGATGATCTCCCAGTGTAAATTCAAAGTAATTCACAAAGCAAGTAGATAGTTTTCAGAATTCTAAGGTCAAAACCTATGGCCAAAATATAAGGGGACAGAGAAGGTTTGATACACAAAACAAGGAGGCAAAAAAAGAATGGGATTTGAAATATATGATAGAACATGAGGAAGGCAGAAACCATTAGAAATTTTCATATCTAAATATATCATAATCTCTCCCTTCCTCCCCTCTCTATCAGTCTCTGTCTGTCACTCTCTCTCTCTCTTTCTCTTTCTCAGCTTCATATTTAGTCTTTTGGTGGTAATTATAAGAGATAAACAAGAAGCAATTGTTCCAATTTATTTAAATTTTATCACTTATGAAGTGAAAGCTTGGGGAGCATAGAAGACCATCTCAAAGGATTGGAGGAATTAACATGAAACAAGGATATTAATAAAATAAATATCTGGTAGAAAATTTACTCTATTTTTTTATTGTGGCATTGGCTACTGTGTAAGTTTGAAAAAAGGATTCAGAAGTGGTGCTTTGA
The DNA here is from genome assembly GCA_033807585.1 of Hydrophis major. NCBI lineage: Eukaryota > Metazoa > Chordata > Lepidosauria > Squamata > Elapidae > Hydrophis > Hydrophis major. Next base: position 230,695,274 of record CM066330.1, read on the forward strand.
AACAAGAGTGCATAAGTGCAACATCTCTTTAAAGCACCTATATCTTTTTTTCCTCAAGCTTCTGGTAAAAGCATGAAAAAGACACAGCTGTTTTCATGAGTTGACAGATTCTGAACTATACTTGGCAGAAATATTTCTAAAATTGAAAGAATTTCTGTCCGTAAACACCACAGGCCTTCATCCTCAATGCCATTTTTGTTATTTGATCATCACTTCTTTTTTCTTCATCTCCTAGAAATGGCAACCTAATTCAATCAGTCTTTCAAAGTAGACCAAGTCCAGAAACAAACATCACTGGGATTCCAGGAATGTTTGCTTATTTATCAAATTTTTTCACCACTCATCCTGCAGTTCAAGGTGACTGTAAATAGCTTATTGTTGCAGGGCATATTAAAATAATTTTGAAACTCTGTCCAAGCACAAGGTCAAGGCAGAAATGTTCCAGTCTATTTCTCATGCTTTTTACTTTCTCAGGGCTGAACATTCTTTTATTTCTCTCACTTCTTTCTCAAGGCCAGACCTAAATTCCTCCACATATTCAGACTTTTATTCATTCTGCTTGTTGCATATCTTATAAAGCAAGCTTAGCAGAGACCACCTGGCTATGAGTTTTAGAAGATTCAAACTCCATGAACTAATGCAAGCAATGAAACTGTCCTTTTCATTCCCATAGAGCTGAAATCTTTGATCATTCAAGACTCTGGCCAACACTCAGCACCAGAATATATATAAATTTATAAATAACAAAATGGGTTGGGGAAGTTAACTAATGACAGAGCTTTTGATATATTTCTTTGTTATATTTGTTTGACTTTTGTAGTTTGGATTGCCAACTTTGCAGTGTACCTGTAATTTTACAGTACTTAAATTTGTAGAATTAGTGGTTCAACTTATTTTCAACCTAAAAAAGCTTTTTGCTGTTAATTTCTGTAGATTGCATTGTTCTTAAAATTATGGGTGGTGGTAAAATCAGAAGAGCAAGTCAGTCTTAGTTTACTTTAATCAACTGGCAATTCCGCTTTTGCAATAGGTTAGAAGCATACATTAAGGAAAAATATTCCAAATGGGTTTTGTCGTGTCCGTCACGGCAAGGAGACCCAGAGTCAGTGACTTAGTTCAGCTCTTTTATTGGACCCCGGAACCTAGGCTCCGAGGGAAAACAGCGGCTTTTTATTCTCAAGCCACGGCGGCCGCAGCCAATGGCACTGCTTTGAATCTCCCGCAATTCGTTTCCACCAATCGTGGGAGATTCTCAGCGGGCCAATCAGCGTGGCTCGCTAGACCAATCGGATTACCCCGCGCTTTGGCCAATCAAAACGTGGGGTTGCAAGAATGTAAATGAATGTACAGAACACCCCTCCCCTCTTGGTTTGGTCCTCCGTGACATAGTCCTATAAGTAGGCGGGGCTCCGTACTTGCCTACTGGACCTGCGCAGGTCAGTTGTTGGTTGGCTCCCGGCCGGTTTGGTCGGGTTCTCTGTTTCTCTTGGTCTCGTCGTTGGAACCATCTGGAAGGCCCTGCCGGGCCGCTTGTCGCATCTCCCTCCTGATCTACCCGGGCTGGTTGACCTGCGATTTTCACCGCTCCTGCTTGGTCTTTCCAGGCTGGTCAAGCTGGCCTGGCTGCTTCTCCCTGGTGAAGTTTCAGGCTGGCTGCTTTCCGGTGAGTATAGCTGGTTTCTTTCTCTTGGGTTTTGGTTCTTGGGGTATTCCCTCCCCTCTTGGCTTGTGTTAAGGGGTTCGTCTGTGTCTGGTTGCGTGTCGGTTATGTTTCTGATGGCCGTTCTCAATCTTATTTGGTCGATGTGGCGTTTCCATGCTTGTCCGTCGGTTGTTTGCAGCCGGTATGAGCAGGGACCTATCAGTTGGGTTATGGTTGCTGGTACCCACAGTGGGTCTCCGGTAAGGTTCTTTGCGTAGACGGCGTCGCCTGGCGCAAAGGACCGGTGCTTGCTGGAGGAGTTTGGGGGCTTTTCCGATTGTATGTGGGGTGCAGTCTGTCAAGTGGGGACCTTAATTTTCTCCCCATTAGCAGCTCTGCCAGGCTTTTGTTTGTTGTCGTGTTTGGGGTTATATGTTGTATAAAAAGCATTTTATTTATTTTTTCTTGGATTTCCCCATGTTTGATTTTCTGGATGGTTTTTTTTGTGAATTGAACCATCTGTTCCGCCCTTCCGTTCACCGCCGGATGTGCTGGAGCTGTCAGTGCATGTCGTATGCCCCGTTCCGCTAGGAATTTTTCAAATTCTAGCGAGGTGAATTGGGGCCCGTTGTCCAACACGATGACAGCCGGGAGGCCGTGGGTTGCAAATAGTTTACTAAGTTCCTTGGTCACAGCTTCTGTGATGGTGGTTTTCATGTTGCTTACCTCCAACCAGTTGGAGTAAGCATGTACGGTTATTAGGAATGTATGTCCCTTGGTGGGCCTGGCAAAATCTATGTGGATCCTAGACTAAGGTCCCCTGGGGGTTTCCCATTCCAGGATCGGTGCCACCGGAGGGCTCGGTCTGGTTTCTTGGCAGCGTTGACACCTTGCTACCCAGGCCTCGATTTGCTTGTCCATCCCTGGCCACAAAGCATAACTTCTGGCCAGGGCTTTTGTTCTACCTATGCCCGGTGCCCCTCGTGTAACAAACCCAATACCTTCCCTTGTAATTTTTCCGGAATAACAACCCTATCCCCCCACAGTACACACCCTTTTTGTAGCAAGAGTTCTGTTTGCCGGTTCCGGAATGTTTTGAATGCTTCATCGTTGTTCTTTTCCGGCCACCCTTTTTCTACCCAATGTAACACCCGCGCCAGACGTTTGTCTTTATTAGTTTCTCGGGCAATGTCTGATGCGGTTATGGGTAGATCGGGCAGAGTCTCTATGCTGAGGGTGCTCGTCGTGTGTGCTGGGTCGGTGTCTAGGTCGGGTAATGGCGAGCGGCTCAAAGCGTCTGCGTGGGTGATAGTCTTACCGGGTCGGTGTAGGTGGCAAGGAATTCAGACCACCTTGTCATTCTGGGAGATAAGATGTTCGGGGTGGCCCAGTTCCCTGACAGGATGCCCAGCAACAGCTTGTGGTCTGTGATGATGGTGAACGTGCGGCCGTAGAGGTACTCATGGAACCTCTTCACTGCTGCGACGATGGCTAGGGCCTCCTTGTCCAGCTGGCTATAGTTCCTCTCTGGTTTGGTGAGTGTCCTCGAGAAGAAAGCGATGGGCGCTTCTCTTCCATCTGGGAGTGTGTGGCTGAGGACGGCACCGACGCTGAAGGATGAGGCGTCGCATGTGACGGCGAGTGGTAGGGTCTCATTGTATTGGATGAGGACGGCATCAGAGGTGAGCAGGTCCTTGGTTTTCCTGAAGGCAGCTTCCTCGCGTTTCCCCCAAGTCCAGGTGGCTGCCTTGTCCAAGAACCTATGCAAAAGCTCCGCCGCGGTTGCCTTTTGGGGCAGGAAAACATTGTAAAAATTAAGCATCCCAGAAATGCCTGCAGTTCCATTTTATTCCTGGGTGTGGGGGCCTCCTTAATGGCTTTGATTTTGTTTGCGGTTGGGTGGATGCCATGCCAGTCTAGGAGGTACCCCAGGAACTCGACCCACTCTATGTAAAGCTGGCATTTTTCTCTCTTCACTTTTAGCCCGGTTTCCTTGAATTTCGTTAGCACCTCCCTTAGCCGACCCTCTAGTTCTAGCTGGTTGGTTGCCGACACCAGCACGTCGTCGAAGTAGGGCACTACCCCCTTAATTTCTTGCAAAAGCCTCTCCATGAGGCTCTGGAAAATTCCAGGCGCCACACTGACTCCAAACTGAAGTCGGTTACATTGGAACGCTCCCCGGTGGGTGACTATGGTTTGCGCCTCCGCGGTTTCTGTGTCAACTGGCAGCTGTTGGTATGCTTGGGCCAGGTCGAGTTTCGCAAAAACCTTGCCTCCCCCCAGTGAGTGTAGAAGGTGCTGCACTACTGGGATGGGTTAGGCGCTTTGTTGTAAGGCGCAATTTAGGGTGGCCTTATAGTCCCCACAGATTCTTACCGACCCATCGGGCTTGACTGGGGTGACTATTGGGGTCTCCCACCAGGTGTGGTCAATTGCTTATAGGACCCCTTGCTTGACGAGCTTGTCAATTTGCTCGTCTATTTTTGGCCTGAGTGCAAAGGGTACCTGCCTTGGTTTTAGGTGTCTCGGGGGAATGTTGGGGTCTAGGCTGAAGGAGATGGGGGGCCCTTGGTACTTGCCTAGGGTGCCAGCGAACACTTCCTGGAAGTCCCGTGCCAGTTGCTGTTCCCAATCGGTCTCGGCGATGTGGTTGATGCCCGTGACTTCGATGCCGAGTGGTGCGAACAATTGCAGCCCCAAGAGGCTGAGTCGGTCTCGGTCCATGATCGTCAGGGGAAGCTTTGCAGCGCGGCCCTTGAATGTCACTTTGAATTGTCCGGTTCCGACAATCGAGATGCGCTTTCCCTGGTAATCTTTGATGATTAGTCTCTGGTTCTCCAGTCCCTTCTTGTGGATGGTGGGCACCAAGTGTTTGATCATTTGCCAGGTGACCATGGAGAGGTAGGACCCAGAGTCCACCTCCATTTTGCATGGCTCACCTTCGATGCCTACCTCCACATAGACTTTTCGGGCGTCAGTGGTTGATGCGTGGCCGATGATGACCGTCTGGTTGGTTTCCTCCTTCCGCTGGGTTTCGCCACCTCATCGGTTCCGCCCACTCCAGTCCCATCGGCTGTCGGCTTGGCGATCTCTGGCTCTGGGGGGTGTGCTGTCCCATCTCCACTCGCTATGTTCCCGCCGTCTGGGGCTGTAGGCCTTCCTCAATCGGCAGACTCGGGCGATGTGACCCTTTTTGTCGCAGTGCCGGCAGACTGCATCGAAGAAACGGCACTCAGCTCGAGGGTGGTAACCTCCGCACCTGGCACATGCGGTCCCCGACTTACGACCCTGCCGATTTCGCTGGTCACATCCCGTCTGGAGCCGGTGGATTTCCTCCTCTTCGTCTATGGTGTCAGAGGCAGAGTGGAATTCGCCATGGTGGGTGGTGGTCTCACGGTGACTTGCTTCTGGTTGGGCCTCGGTCGCCCGTCCTGGGTCAACGGTCACGGTGCGGTCTCCGGCGTCCGGTCTCCACATGCGGTTCACCGATTTCCGGGTTGCCTTGGCTGCAGTGGCTTCAGCGATGGCATCGGTGAGGGCGATGTCTGTAGGAGTGGGTCCCGAAGTCCGAGAACGATGCGGTCCCGTAGCGCCTCATCCATGTTGGAGAACCCGCACATGCCCCCTAGGTTCTGCAGCTCCACCACAAAATCGCTGATGCTTTTGGCCGGTCTCTGGTCCCTCCGGTAGAAGTCGTGCTGCCTGATGAGGGTGGGCACGGCGGGGGCATAGTGGTTGCGGAGCAATGGTTCGAGGTCAGCCCAGTCCATCTCCTTGACATCAGAGGGTTTCACTAGGGCTTTTGCCATCTTGAACACTGCGGGCCCACAGTGTGTCAGGAAGACAGCTCGTTTCTTCGGCCCGGTGGCGTCCTTCATGTTGCTGCATTCAAGGAACATGAGGAATCTGTCTGTGTATGATTCCCAGTCCTCGCTAGCGGGATTAAAGGGCGCGGGCGGAGCGATGCTGGCCATCTCGTCGGTCTTGCTTCCTTCGGACACGTGCTCGATGGGGTAGCCTCGGGATCCCACCTTCGTCGCCAGTGTCATGTCCGTCGCGGCAAGGAGACCCGCAGTCAGTGACTTAGTTCAGCTCTTTTATTGGTCCCCGGAACTGTTCTGGCTCCGAGGGAAAACTGTGGCTTTTTATTCTCAAGCCGCCGCGGCCGCGGCCAATGGCACCACTTTAAATCTCCCGTGATTCATTTCCACCAATCACGGGAGATTCTCAGTGGGCCAATCAGCGTGGCTCGCTAGACCAATCAGATTACCCCGCGCTTTGGCCAATCAAAACACGGGGTTTCAAGAATGTAAATGAACGTACAGAACAGGTTTAAAAGTTGAAGATATGTCAAGTAGTTTCTGGAAATGATGTTTTTTGAATGACATCTGACAGACTAACATCACCCCTGTTTCTTCAAGAGGAAGTATTTTTGGAGTTCCATCACTGATCATAATTTTGATATTCTCTACTTAGCTACAATACAAATGAGAAAAGACATACAAATTTGATTTGCCTGGCAGTCTCCTGGGTATAAAAAGCAATATGTAGATGTCAAAGTGCCTAATAAACATATTCTTCATATTATTTGGGCTCAATGCATTATAAATGTGCATCCTTTCAGATGACTAAATGAGAATACTTGAAGCAGAAGAAATAGTTACTGGAAGAAATGGCAGGAATTTGGACCTCAGCAATGTGAATTATTAGTCTCAAAACAGATTTGATGAATCAAAAGTGATTAAAGGAGTAAAATGCCATCTGGGCTTGCTGTAAATTCTGAAATTAATTATTTATTCACAACAGCTATCTCAAATGCATCTTTTTTCGGCCCACATCAATAGAATGATCCAAGTTATTGGACTGGACAGTGGCTTATATTACATATTGCTTTGTTACCTTTTTACAAATTTCTTATTTGTAAAAATCTTATTTATAGACTTTTCAGTGCATGAATACATTAAATTCACATTGTTCATATCCTGGTTAATACTGTACTGATATGTTTCTTCTGGTTTCTAAAAATATATTTTTACACTTTTGGGGGGGAAGGATGGCATTTTTCTTTTCTTTTTTTTAATAAAGTTTTATTGAGTTTTAACAAAACAAATAAAACATCTTATTTGAGTACAGCATGGTTCCGGGTTATCACATTTCCATGCAGACACAATTTCATATGCATATTCATCTTATGTATTCAACTTAATACCTTATTACTTTTTTTCCAACTTGTCACTATTTCTCCCTTTACTTATCTTAATTTTCTTTATGGTTATCTCATTTTCTTCTTATTCAATTGTATTTCTTTTACCTAAATTTCTATATTTTTTATTCATTGTACTTATACTTTTGTCTGTCTTGTTTACAATTTCATATGTTCTCTTCCAACATTCTGAAGAAGCAAGATTCCCCCTATGATTGCCAATTGAAGTGCAACACCTTTAAATCTTATTGTTATTATCATATGAAATCTCATTAAACATTGAATTTATGCATTCTAAAATTATAACATTCAAATTTCTAATATCTATTTTATATCATGTAAATCTCATCATTCAGACTCTGCTTGGTACTTCCCCTTGAAAATGTAAAAAGAAAAATTCTAAAAACATAGCAAAAACAATATATATATATTGGACAGACACAATCAGAAGCCTGATGATGGCAGATGAGATCCTGCCGAAACGTTGCTACAACTTTAAAAGCACAACTACCATGCCATTAGTTCGGGTATTTTCCCACGTGATAGTAGTTGTGCTTTTAAAGTTGTAGCAGAATCTCATCTGCCATCATCAGGCTTCTGTATATGATGATAGCAGATGAGATTCCACTGAAATGTTGCTACAACTTTAAAAGCACAACTACTATGACGTGGGAAAATACCCGAACTAAGCTGAATGCCATACATGTAAGTACCTGCGAAAACTTAAGAAATATATCTATATCTATATCTATATATCTATATATCTATATATCTATATCTATATCTATATCTATATCTATATCTATATCTATATCTATATCTATATCTATATCTATATCTATATCTATATCTATATCTATATCTATATCTATATCTATATCTATCTATCTATCTATCTATCTATCTATCTATCTATCTATCTATCTATCTATCTATCTATATGGATCTTTGGTTATTCGGGTTTTCTCCCGCGTAAGATTGGAAGTATCGAGGCAACGTTTCGATGAAGTCTCATTCATCATCTTCAGGCTTGGTCTTCAGCTCTGTGCTTTTAACTGCTAGTGGGGGTGTGACTTCCTTGGCTGTGTTCCAATTGGGTGCAAGTGTGTTCTCATTGGTTGGGGGTTTGGCTGTGTTCTGATTGGCTGGAGGCGTGTTCTGTTCAGGTGGGGGCTTGGTTGTGCTCAGGTTAGTCTTAGTTGCTGGGGGATTTGAGCTGATGAGCTGTGATCTTGCTGTTTGGCTTCGAGTTCGTGGTCGTGCTGCATCTTCATGGTGGGGTTCATGTATGGCTCAGAGGGGTTTGAAGTGGGTAGTGATGCAGCTGCAGTGCGGCTTCTGGTCCGTGGTAGTGTTTCATCTTCTGTGTGGGTGTGAGTCTGCTTTCTATGTGGAAGTGTGGTGGTGGCATCTTGTTTGGCTCTCAGGAGTGTGGGCCTGGTGTCATTCTTCATGTTAGGTACTCGTCTGTTTATGAGGGTGGGTTTCCAAATGGCTGGTAGGTGGAAGGTATCATCTTGTTTATTCATGCTGTGTGGGCGTTTTTCTATCTCTATGGCTTCTCTGATTATTCTGCTGCTGAAGTGTTCGGTTTTGGCGATAGTTCTGGTATTTTTAAAGTCAATCTCATGTCCTGTGGCTTTGAGGTGTTGGACCAGGGAAGAGGTTTTGAGTTCTTATGTTCTTCAATGCATGCACTTATTCTTCTGTTAGTTTGTCCAATGTATGTGTTGGGGCAGGCAGTTCAAGGGATTTCGTATACTCCTTGATTTTCTAACTCGATTTTGTCCTTAGGGTTTCTTAGGATGGTGGATATCTTTCTGTTTGTGCAGAATACTGTCTTAATGTTGTATTTTTGGAGGATCTTTGCCATTCTCTTGTTCTCTGTCTTGGATTTTGGTTGGGGTTTCTTTTTGGATTAGGTGGGTGATCTTTCTTTGGAATCCATTGGCTGTCAGCACACCGGTGAGAGTGTATAGTTCGGTCTCTAGGTATTGTTCGTCGGCTAAGCATTTTGTTCTGGAGATGAGTGTCTCGGCTACGGAATTGATCTGTGCTGGGTGGTGGTGTGAGAATGCATGTAAATAACGGTTTGTATGTGTTTTCTTCTGGTAGATGGTGTGTCCTAGGGAGCCATTGGATTTTTTGTATACCAAGACATCTAGGAAGGGAAGTTGGTTGTTAGCTTCTGTTTCCATGGGGAATTGTATTTTGGGGTGTAGGCTGTTGAGGTGTGTGATGAAGTTGTTCAGTTTTTCTTTCCCATGTGGCCAGATTATGAAGGTGTCATCCACGTATCTGAGCCAGAGTGATCATATTTTTGTGATCATATTTTTCTAGAGCTTGTGTTTCAAAGTGTTCCATGTAGAGATTAGCGATGACAGGTGAGAGGGGTGATCCCATGAGTGCTCCTTCTATTTGTTTGTATTTTTGTCCGTTGTAGGTGAAGTATGTATTGGATAGGCAGTGGTTGGTCAGATCTAGGATGTGCTTGGGGGGGGGGGGGGTTGTATTTGTTTTGGATGGCTGTCAAGGCTTCTTTTATTGGCACTTGGGTGAAGAGGGATATGACATCGAAGCTCACTAGTAGGTCACTGGGTTGTAAGTTTTGTTTCTTTATGATCTCGATGAACTGGAATGAGTTTCTTACATGTGAGTTGATGGATTCTGCATAGGGCTGTAGTTGTTTGGCGAGAAATTTGGCTAGGTTTTGTAGAGGTGAGCCTATGGAGCTGACTATTGGTCTAAGTGGGGTTCCTTCTTTGTGTATCTTGGGGAGACCAAAAAGTTTAGGGCATCTGGATGATTTCTCTCTGGGTATGATTCTTTGCTGGATTTCTTCACTGATGGGGGAGGCTTTTATTTTGGATCTGGTGGTTTTTTTTAGGTTGGTGGTAGGGTCTGTCTTTAGGGTTTTGTATGTGGGGTCTTGGAGTAGGTTGGTTAACTTGGATTGGTAGTCAGATGTGTTCATAACCACTGTGGTGTTGCCCTTGTCTGCTGGTAGGATTATTGTGCTGGTGTCTTCTTTCAGGTTAAGTAGTGCAGTTTGTTCTTCTTTGGATAAGTTGCTTTTGGGTAGTTTGCTTGTGCAGAGGATGTTGGTGATTTCAAGTCTGATTCTATTGGCATCATCAGGGTTGATTTTGGTCAAGCTGGTTTCAACTCCGCATATGATGGTTTCTGTTGGGATGTGTTTGGGAGCGACAGCAAAGTTGAATCCTTTAGAAAGGACCTTGGTTTCGGCTTCGGTGAGGATCTTGTCTGAGATGTTGTGCACTGTTTGTTTCATGTGTGGCTGTGAGGGGGGAGGAGTTGGTTTCTGGCGTTGTTGTAGTTTTCTGAGTTTGTTGGTGTGTGTGTCTGTCTTGAGGGTGGTCTGTGTTTCAGCTCTCCAGACAGTGAGCTGTTTGGATTTCTCCCAAAGTAAGGGGTGAATCTTGTTGCTGAGTCTGAGGTGAAGTGTGAGGAGATCTTTGTTGATTTGGTCTTGGAGAAATCTTTTTGTGTGAAGTTCATTTCTAATTAGGGCCAATTCTGTTCTTTTTAGGATGCGTTTGGTGGCTGCTGTGTTGGTGTGGAATTTCAATTGGAAGCTTGTGGGAATTAAATTTTGATCTCGGCAGTTGCATAGGAACTTCCAATCTTACACGGGAGAAAACCCAAATAACCAAAGATCCACATACAAATACCCGCGAGAACCTCAGAAAACACACACACACACATATATATATATACATTAGTAAACAAAGTAGTTATTCAAAATCATTCTAGTACTGGTATGAATCTTGTAAATCTTTCACGTTTCTTTTCAATATCGATCAATCTTTGAGAACAATTGTAATGTTTCCCTCCCTTCTTCATTATTACTTAACTGTTAATAAGCATACCATTGGATAGTCATACAGTTTTATCTTATAAATTATTTACTATTAATAAACAAAATAATTACTCAAATTTATTCTAATAACTGGTATAAATTTCCTTATAAATCTTTCACATTTCTTTTCAATATTTTATCAATCTTTTGAAACAATTGCAATGTTTCCCTCTCTTCTTTATTATTGTATTAATTATAAATAAACATACCATTACATAACAATACAATTTTATCTCATAGATTATTTACTTATTTCATTTCTAACTCATTACAGTATTCTACTGTCACAACACTATCTTTTGAACCTTTGCAGAATCCTCACTTTTAACTTAATTTAACCATTGCCTCTGTGTTTTCTAGCTGAGCAAATACCTTTAATCCTAGTACGTTTCCCCTTTTTCTTTATTTCCTGCTTTTTTCCCTCAAAAGTTATTTCCCTTTCTATCTTTCCCACCTTTTTCTCATCCCTTTTTTTATACCCTTCTCTCTTTAATTTTCCTTTCTGTAGTTTTCTTTTCTGCTTCTCCTTGCTGTTATACTTCTTTTTCAGTCTATTTTTATTTTTGGCTGTTCCCTTTGATCTCAGACTTTTAACTCCTTTCCCCCTTTTACCCCTTATTACCACACTTTGCATTATTTGATCATTGAAAATGGCTTCTTCTTTGTCCCGCCCTTCTTCTTGCTCTTGAAGCGTTTCCTTTTGCTTTTCATAGTTCAGGATCTCCATTTCAAAAAATTCAAATACGAAGCCAAAGGATCTTCCTCCCCTTTCTACATCTTCTTTCTGTTTTTTGAGACTCATCTTCAATTCCTCCAAAAGTGATGGCATTTTAAACACTTTTGAACAACCACCTGATTGACTTTAAGTAAAAACGGAAAAAGAAAGAAAAAACCAATGCCAAAAACTATTTTTTAATCACCAAATGATCCCAGACTTCTTGTTTCTTTCCTTTACTTTTCCTTTCTATGGGTTACTGTATCTTTTAATAAGATTTCAGTTACAATGTATCCTTGGGAGTCTTTTCAAAGTTTCACTGTTAATCCACTTTATTTTTCCAGGTGGCACTCCATTTTCAAGTCCCACCCTTTTGCCTCCACTCTTCTCCTATTTAGGGCTTTAAAATGACCAATAAAAAATCTTTATTCTCCTTTTGACACTTAGATTTCAGCTTAAGGTTGCCTGTTAGTGTCAAAACAGATTAATGTAAATTTCTTTCCATACCATTTGTAATTGTCAATACAAAGGTTTAAAAAGGTTTTTAACCTCATTTTCTCTCTCCGTCGCTTAAAGATCTTCTTTCAGAAGTATCCCTCTAGGTACTTTTAGATTCAGGGTACCTTGCTTAGATGTTCTCTGTTGTTTAGCCCATTCTGTCCTGCTTTCCTTTTTGTCTTCCTCCTGCACAATCTTATCCAGTTGGGTTCTTCTTTGAGGTGGCCATTGCTGCAACCGCCTTTGGGGAATGGAGTTTAGACCAGCCAAGGAGGAGAGATGCGGCTCCCCTCCACTCAGCTAGCAATCTCCCCCCTCTTCACCATCTCTACAGGGTGGCTTCAGCTCCGAATCCAAAGGATCGGGGTGCTCCAGCGGCAAGCACAGATTGAAACTGTGCATGATCACAGATTTCAGTCTGTCACTGAAGAGACCCAAACCGGAAGTCTGGCTTTTTTCTTAGATTTTCCTAGTGATTCAAAATTTATTTGGAAGGAATTGTGGGCAAACCCACTATTCACATACTAAACAGATTTAGCTAATAAGAATTTTCTAGGGGAATTATATGTAAAAATTTAAGGCAGCAACCCTACCATGTTTATCTACCAGTTAAGAATTTATATTGGCTCAGCTTAGAGATGAGGACTGAACAAGAAGAAATAGTGATGGCATCTATGCCCTAAGAAGCAAAAATAAGATGAATACAGAAGAGAATGAATCTGTGATCTCCAGTACTTACACAAGTACACAAATTTATCTTCATGCCCCAAAACAAGCTGGAATATATTTTCAGCAAATGCAAACTCATAGTAGTTCTTGAAAAAGAAAAAAATCAAAAACTGAAGCAGCAACAAACACACTTCAGCTGATGATTATATTTTGACTCAGGATGACAGCTTTCCGTCTTCTGAGGTGGGTAAATGAGGACCCAGATTGTTGGGGGCAATTTGTGACTCTGTAAAACCAGAGGGTGGCATATACTATAAAGTCTAAGTGCTAAGTCTAAGTGCTATTGCTATTGTGTTGCAGTTCATCAAACATTATGAAAATCTTATTCAAATTTGTGGTTGGTAAAACAGAGTCAGGGAATATCTCTTTTTGTTGACTGAGTTTATATTAATTCCAGGACCATAAGAAAGAAATCCTGAAGAGCATGAGAGATGCCAGATATATTGGAGAATGGAAAATGTTGTTCCTATGTTCATAATGGAGAAAACCTAACAACCTGCAGGCAACCAATTGGATATCAATCAATACCTAGAAAGATTCTAGAATAAATAATAAAATATTGAACCGTGAACAACTTGAAAACATTGTATTTATCAGAATTCAGCATGGATTTGCCAAAAATTATCTTACTAGAATAAAAGTATTACTTACAGCATCAGTAGTAAATCTACGTGAACTGGCTGTACTGACTGTACTGCAACTGCAGTAATTTAAAACCCTACCCCAGGACATGTTAATAAGCAAACTAGCTAAGTTTGAGCTGCATGTCATGACAATTTAATGGATACATAGTTTGAAAATTGTAATCAAAGGGGTTAATTAATAGTTAATAGTTTCCTATCAAGTTGGAAAACAATATCAAGAGTACATCAAAAGGAATAGTCATGGGGCTTTCAATATTTTTAATCATGGCTTTGATTCACAGATGGAAGAAATTTTATTAAATTTATTAAATTTACCAATGACACAAAAATGGATGGGATCATCTCCTAAAACACAGAAATAAAATTCAGGATGATCTTGATAGTTTTAGAGAAATGAACTAAAAGTAACAGAATGGCACTTAACAGTGACAAGTAACCACCATGGAAACCTGTGAATAAGAATTTAGAAGAGTAGTTGACTGCAAACTGAATAAGCATCAGCAGTGTAATGTGGGTTTTAAAACAAAGAATGCTGCAATGACAAATTGTAATTATTCCATTATATCCTGTCCACTTCAGGTACTGTCCCATGTCTGCATATTACACTGTAAGAAGAACTGGACAATTCATGCCATGTTGAGTCACCATTTCAGAGATATTTTATTTCCTAAACTGAGAAATAGAATGGCTATAGATGGGCAAAAAAATGCAGTGCAAGCAGGGGTGATTTCTGATTGTCTATCAGTTTCCCCATTGTGGAAACTCATGGAACATCAAAAATCTTTCTTCCTTCCTTCCTTCCTTCCTTCCTTCCTTCCTTCCTTCCTTCCTTCCTTCCTTCCTTCCTTACTTCCTTACTTCCTTACTTCCTTCCCTCCTTTCTTCTGTCCTTCCTTCCTTCCTTCCCTCCCTCCCTCCCATCCATCCATCCCCATTTTCAATGCTTGTGGGAAGTTTGCAGGCAGAATGTCAGTGGGGAAACAGCAGGAAGTTGCAGGTCCAAGACCAGCTGGTAGATAAGTGGTTGCTGCTAGGTAGGGAGGGGACTAAGGGGGTGCATAAGTTGCAGGAATTGTACCTGGGGATGCATGAGAGGTGCTGCATGGTCAAAAAGAGTATGTCAGCATGAGCAAAAGATGCTATGTAGAGATGTGCAGGGGTGGTGGTATGTGGATCAGGAAGTGTATACTAGGGTCACAGAGAGATTGAGAGGTGCTCTGTAAGTAGGGTTGAGTCCATTGAGGGGGAATGCTTCAAGAAGGATGTATGGGGGTACTGGAAATATGTGAGAGAGGGTGTGTGGAGGATGCAGATAGGGAAGGGTGCCTGGGGTGCTTAGGAATATAGCAATAGCACTTAGACTTAAATTCATAGTGTTCATAGTGTTTTACAGTCCTCTCTAAGTAGTTTACAGAGCAGCATATTGCTCCCAACAATCTCGGTCCTCATTTTACTGACCTTGGAAAAATGGAAAGCTGAATCAACCTTGAGTCAGTCAGGATCAAGTTCCTGGCAGTGGGCAGAGTTAACCTGCAATACTGCTTTGTACCACTGCATCACCACATTTCGCTCATAGTATGTAAGAGGTGTCGTGCAGGTCAGGCATGCTGTAGGGAGACGGGGCAGGAAAGGTACATGGAGATGCCCAGGAGATCCTGCATGCTCTGGGAAGGTGGTGAAAGTCAAGAGGGTACATGATGGTAAGAGGTACTATGCAAGTTAGGGAAGATGTACAGGGGATAGCACTGCAGTCTGCAGGATGGAGCGTGGGCCAGAAAAGGAATTATGGGATTCTCCACTCCCTTTTTATCCCTCCCTACCTATTTCTCCCTTCTTCATTTTCTCTTTTCAGCAGACAGGTAAGTGTCAGCTGCTCGGTGACAGAGGGAGAGTGGGATTGTGAGACTGGCTGGGAAACTGTCACAGAATGTTGAAAATGAAGATCATCTCACTGCAGCAGCAGCCCAACAATGTAGCAGTAGCCAATAACATGAAGCAGCCACAACATCCCCAAATTGCATTCTCTTGCGAGTGATGAGTCCTGAATTTTGGATACATTTTGTATGTTCATCCATTCGAAATACTTTGGTCCAAAAAAATGATGCACTATTTTTGCCCAGTCAAAAGTTTTAGTAGTTTATATATTAGAAAAAACTAGGTCAGAAAAGGGCCACATCTCCTCCTTCCCATCATCCCAAAATAAGAAGAATCCACAATAGGCATATGGTTAAACCTCATACTGTGGTTCTCAACTGCTTCAAAGTTCATCAAATTTGATACCTAATGCATTATTATGTGAAAATGTTGTCCCAGTACTTGTTGTTTATTTAGTACTTGATGCGCTGTAATAGGAAAAGGGGAGTGGCCATGGAGAATGCACAAGGATTCAACCATGCCAAGGAAGATGGGGAAGGTTGGAGAGGGCGAATAGCAAGTCGGGCATGATGAGGAGGTCACTGACATAAGAAAAGGGACAGGCAAAAAGACCTTTTGGTCAAAACAAAGGGTTACAGGGTAAGTCACATGGTTTGTTTGGCACTTGTCATTTTTAGTACTTGTAGTGTCTTCCAGAAGCAATTACCAAGTACCAAGGTATCACTCTAGTTTTAATCATATGTGTTTCACTTTAGTTTGAAGCATCTGTTCTACAGTGGAAAAGTGGATTCCACCCATATCTATATTTTCTATCCTGACACAGCTTTTCTTTTCAATTTGAAATTGTCTATCAAAATACAAAGAACATCAATTACTGAGCATTTTAGAAATGTGACAAATAATACATAAGTAACAATGTGCACTAGAATAAATTTGTCTACATTTCTAAATCAAGAAGCAATGCTTGTTTTGGTTTTATATAATGGACTAATTAGTATTCCCTCCTAGATAAGAAGGAATAGTTTTTAAATTTTTTAATGATGACATCCTGATGGCCCTTTGCATTTTATAACTACTTATTTTAAATTGTTTTAGAAAAATCTTCTGCCTAATCAACTAAAGACTAACTTAGACAATTAAAAGCAAATATATTAAACAGTGCATCTCCAGATATCAGTTAGATATCCATACTATAAAACAGTATCAAATTATTCACAATAAACTACTAGTGATAAAGATTTCCCAGTGGGAAATTATACACTTAACTGTATAGACATTACAATACACTTAATAGTATATTCATTCCCATATCTAGTCACTTAGCTCATGGTTTTATTACTTTTAGTAATTTACATAAAAATGTCAAAAAAACTCTACTGAATTGTGCCAAATCTTAGTTCAGCATTTTGTTTCTCATAGTAGAGAGAAGGATGTCCCTGGGATGCCCCCAGGGAAGAGATAGCCCCTTCATTCTTCCTGGTCATCCATTGCATGCAGTTTCCAATCCAGAGGTAATACTGGGTATCACAATTAATTGATTCCTCCATGAATGTATCCAATCCACTTTTAAACCTATCCAAATTATTGGAACAAATCGCACAGGCTAATTACAGATTGTATTCTCAATTTTGGCAACTTTAAGATGTGTGGACTTCAATTCCCAGAATTCCCCAACAGGCAATACAACTACAAAAATTCTGGGAATTGAAGTTCATACATATTAATGTTGCCAAGGCTGAGAAACACTGGTGTCAGAAATATATTATTCTAAATCTCTCCCTCTCCCTCTCCCCCTCTCCCTCTCTCCCTCTCCATTTCCCTTTTGTTTTCTTATTACAGTCATTTAACTCTGAATGGCTCACAACAAATAAAAACATAAAACATGCAATTGCAGTGAAACAAATAAGCCAGCCAATCAAATATAAAAGCAGCTATCCTAAATAGGTAAACATCTAGAAGACTGATAAAATCCTCTTGAATGTCAACAGGGAGTATCCATCCTTTCTTTGAGGGATATCTATTCCGCAAGATTGGGACAGCAATAGAAAAGGACATTTCTGGCCTATCTTCCTTTAAATTCAGAGGGATAGGAACATGCAGCATATTATGCCAACTGAAACTATGTACGGTAGATCAGGTAGATGATCCCTCAGATGACCAATGACCCAAACCATATGATTTATTTGATTACCATTTCTACCAATTTGCCCAAAACAGATGTTGAACAGACTGGCATATATTCTCATCTGGATCTCTTTTTTAAAAAAAATGGTGTTACATTGTCTGTCTTCCAATCCCATGGCAGAGAGCCCAATTTGAGAAACAAATTATATATTTTTGCTAGAAGGGCAATAGTATCCAGTGATTTGTTACTGTAGTCTTTCAAGATGTCTATGAATATCTTCCTTTATTGCTTCAGTTTGCCTTAGTGGTCTGTCCTGTTTGCAAAAATCATACAGGTACCTTCCTTACATTCTCTGGAATAAAGAAAGATGCAAATAATCTATTCATTTTCTCTACAAACTCTAAAACTGTCCTGGATATCCCTTACTCCTTGTTGACAATGTTTTATATTTTCTTTTTTTTTTAAACAAGTTTTATTGATTTTAAAGACAAACAAAACATAAAACATCAAAGCATAAAACCTCCTTTCTCAAAAGTTACTTATAAATTTTAACAAGTCAAATAAAGCATTATTTTTTAAGGCATAGTTCCACATTATCACATTTCCATTTAAACACATATATATCTTTTCCAAATTTCTCATTGTTTCTCCCTTCACTTTTATTCAATTATATTTCTTTCTATCAAGGTTTTATTAATTCTCAATCAAGCATAACCACACAAAATACAAAACATAAAACAAGACATAAAAAGATAAAACCGCCTTAATTATAATTTATACATGTCTTTTCCAAATTTCTCTCCTAGTTTTATTCCTCCAAGGTTTTATTAATTCACAATCAAAACATAGCTAACCAAAACACAAAACATAAAACTTCTTTTGAAAAGTGGCTTAGCCCCAGGTTACATCTTTTTTTACAAACCTAAATCAAGTTCATGCTCACCTTATATACCATTCATATCTTATTAACCATTCTATATTTTCTATATTTCTCCCTTCTTTTCACTCTCTTAATTATATTTTGTTTATTTCATCTTATTTCAAAATCATTATGTTTGTATCTTTTGTCCGTTCTTTTCCAATCATCTATTTATCTCTTCTCTTTAGCAAAGAATTTCCCCTGTAATCACTTTTAAGGTGTGATCTTTCCCTAAAGTAACACTTAAAATAATACATAATTTCTATCCTGATTCTGCTTAGTACATTCTACATGTTGCATTTTGAAAAAAAAGAATAATAAACTTATAATATATATAATTTCCATTCTAATTCTAATTCTAATTAATAGTATAACTAAGCATTAATCATTTTACACATTCTCTTTGATATTTTATTAAATATTGAAATCTATCATTATAAAACATTTTAATATTTTGTTAAATCTTATAATATTACAATAGACTATTTCAAATGCAAATACTACAATACTATCTCATGTACTCTTGCAGAATCTTTCTTAAATTATACACTGTCCTTTATCCTTTATCTCTAAAAAAGATATCTTGTTTCAGGGCGTGGATTTTTTTCCCCTTTTTCCCTCCCTTTCTTCTCCAGTCTGATCTTTTTGCCCCCCCCTCCTAACCTCCACCTTTTTAGCTTCCCCTCTCTGTTGTAATTCTCTTTTCAATTGCTTTCTAACATTGTACCTTTTTTTCACCTTATTTTTATTTTTCTTGGTTGTTTTATCTTAAATTCTTACTTTTCCTTCCTCTCTTCCTATTTTCTTTCTTAATCAAACTTTTTTGTCCATTAAAAATGGCTTCCTTTTCTTCTTCTTCTTCTCCTTCTCCTTCTTCCTCAAGTATTTGCTGGTACGTAGAAACCACCATTTCTAAAAAGTGGAAGACAGCTCCCAATGAATTCTTGCCATTTTGTTCTCTTTCTTTTAATTTTTCATATTCCATTTTTAGATGAACCACAGATGGTGCCATTGTAAATTTTTAAAAACAACCCAGATTTTTAATCTTAAAGTAATTTGCAAATGTCAAAGTTATCAAACAATCCAAACAGACAGAAATTATTTCCTCTTCTTCTCTTTGCAGCTTTTCCTCCTGGGGCAAAATCCCAAATATATTTTAAAGCCGTATTACAATTAGTTGTTGGTCTTATAATCTTCAAAGTGTCTCCTCCAACAAGTTTTTAAAGATTTTTTTTTAGTCCTCTCCTTCCCACTTATAACAAAGAGTTTGTTTTTACCTTAAAGAAGCAGGTTTTTCTCTGCTCATTTGCTTTCTCCGTAAGGAAAGGGAGTGAACTTTCCTTCAGCACTTTCACCGCCCATAACAACTTCTTTTGGAAACAAATGTATCAATCTGAAAGTCAGGTTTCCAGGGTGTTTTAAAAGTAACTTAATGTCCCAGTTCAGCCAAGAAAACTTCTCCTGTCTTCCTCCTGCACAGTCTTATCCGGTTGAAGATTCCTTTGTGGCTGCCATTTCTGACAGCTGCTCCACTGCCTCAGGAAAAAGGAGTCTAGCTGGCTGGGGAAAGGGGGTGCGATATCCCCAGACCCCTGCCCGGATCTCCTCTGTCTTCCACTGCCTCTTCGGGGCAGTGACAACCCCCAAATCCAGTTGGATCGGGGGTACCTCAGCGGTGAGTGCAGCAGGGACCCGCAGAGAAGCGGATTCCTGCTGCCGCCGAAGCCTTGCAACCGGAAGTTTCCGACAATGTTTTATATTTTCTTATTCTTCTTTTTATATTGGAAGGGGGGAGGTAAGGAAGCATACATTCCTCTTTTCTTCCTTATATGTCTTATTATCATTATATACATTTTATGCCAGAGACTTTTTCTTCTTCTATTTTTTTTTTTTTTAACTTTTATAACTTCTTGGACAAAAACAGGTTTCTTCAGGAACCTGGTTGATACTTTCTTACACTATGAAATGCAATGTAATATTAAACTTATTCTCTGAATATGCTTGATATATTCTTCATGATGATAACAGCTAGAAATTTACACATTTAAAATAAATGTTGATGTTTTCAGGACTCTGATACAAAAATTGGGATTCTGTAGACGAAATAGAATTGTTATGGCATGTTCTAGTTTAGGTTTTTATTTAAATTTTCTCAAGCATATTAATACTTCCAATACTTTCCAATAATTCAGACCCTTTAAGCCTGGCAGTCATTACTATAATGTGTGCTTGTATTGCCTGATAAAATGTTGGAATCATATCTGCCATTTATCATTTCACTTCAAAGCAGAAATCTCTTCACACACATAGACCCTTTTTTACCTGCCAATTCTGTTCTTTGCCACTTGATAAATATTGTTTCTCTAGTTCATAGTGTGAATGGGACCAAGGTTTGTTTAAATAATTTCAGGTTTCAGAGTGCTCTATCGCATTCAAACATCTTTGTTTGCACAATATAATCCCTAGTTGTTGTTTATACAGACTTGCAGAGATCATGAGGCAACTCGTATAAGTTGGCTGATTCAGCAAGCCTTGAAGATATGCATTTTTGTACCCTTCATTCTGACATCTAGAGTTTCAGAAAAAAAAATAGTAAAGCACCAATTTCTAATGATGTCTTAATTGATGGACGAAGACATTGGATTTCCACAATATAGAACATCAAACTCTCCAAAATGTAAGGCTTTGTGCTATAGTGCTGTAACTTGAATCAGAATAATTTATGTTATAGTGAAATCACAATGCCAAGATATTTGTTTCAACTTGGTTGATAATTGGAAAAGGAAAAGAGGAAGAAAGGGGGAGGGGAAGAGAAGGAGTAGGTGATAGAAAAGGAGAGAGAGGGAGCGAGAGGAAGAGAGATCAGATAAAGCCTGTCTAACAGCAAAGTTTCAAAAAGTAGGGGGATATGATACATTGTAAACCTAAAAGTTATCAGTGCCCATCCGACATAATTTTTAATGCTGAAACCTTGCTATGTTCTAAAATCTTGCCAATTTTTTACAATCTTGCAGCACATTTCTGCAATCTTGTGAGACTTCATGATCTCACCAGATTTCAGCTTACATAAATGGACAGGTCGTTGTGTAATTTTCACATGATAGAAAAGATTGCTGGTTCCTGGTAGATGGCTAGTCCTATGCCTCTCACACAATTCTGCCCTGATTTTGCTCATACATAAACATTATCTAGTTTAGAAAACCACCAATCATCATACTCAATTCTTGAGTCTTCAAAGGGTTCAAATATTTCAGAGTAAAAATATACCTTATATTGTAGGCAGCCAGTGAACCAAGGAGACTGCACAAATTGTGTCTTGTCTATTTTCATAAGTAAATCAAAACAAAACAAAATACTTGTTGGCGAGAGAGTTAATTTATATAATCAATAAGGTCAACAGAAAGCATTGGCTTTATGCCACAAATTTTCCACAAAGTGCTTTACTAATTAGAAATTTTGAAGTCAACAATCAAACAAACAGGTTTTCAATCAACATTCTTCATAACAGAGCTCCTCTGTGTGATTATTATCTAAAATTGCAGGAAATTAATACCAATTGGCTCACTGGCAAGGCCTAGATCATTTTAGAAAGAGCTGCTGATGAAAGGAAAAAGCTGTGAATTAGAAGCACTCAAAAGCTGAGATAGAAGCAAAAAGTTACCTTCAGTTCTTTTTTTTTTTTTAAACAAATTTTATTAATTTTACAAAAACAATGCACAAGCAATCAAGGCATAACAGCTTACAAATTCTTTTCTAAAGAAAAAATAATAATTAAAGAAGAAAACCAATTGAACATACAAAATGATTCCAAATTATAATATCAATATTTACGTTATCTGTCAGTCTGTGCTCCCTTTAGATCCCAAGAAAGAAATACTCAGACTCCATGGTGTAGAGCAAAGTTATCCTTTTACTGGAAAATAAAGTGGAAGCTACAAATCCAATTCCGAAACTGAGAAATTGGCGGGTAGAACACACATACAAAGAAATAGAATTGCTCCCACCCCCCAAAGTTCAAATGATTCTTCCAATTAAAATTTCTGAATATGATCATGTGGTCATCTCCAGGTGGCGATGAGGCTTCTTGTCAAATGACCTTGACATATTTTGATAAAAGTTCGCAGTTGCGCAAAAGAGGACAGAGGCTAGCCAAGAAATGGAAAGTTAAAGAAAAGAATCCCCCCTCCCCTTGCTAGCCCAGCAAAGGAATGCAAAACACCTCCAGCCTTCTTCCCCTCCAAAGTCCCCCCTCCCACCGTTGTCATGACAGCCGAAAGAAATAAAAGTTGCGTAATAGCAGAGAAGCAACAGTGGAAGATATGTTGAGGCTGACATTATCTATTTAACTTCATATCTTATCCCAGCTTCTCCTTTTCATTCTAATTATCCAAGTTATTTCTTGCTAATTAAAATTTTATTGCCTTTTATCAACATACAAAACACAGAACATAGAAAACAAAACAAAGCCTAAAACATCTTTTCTGAAGGCTGCTTGATCCCGAGTTAAAACTCTTCACACAGACGAAATTCAAATATCATATTCACTTTATATATCCTTCCATATCTTATTACCATTTTCAATATCATTCTTTGTCTGTTCTATTTCCAGTTATCCATTCATCTTTTTTCTTTTAATATACTTCTCCTATACACTAATTGGAGTGATGCCTTTAACTCATTGCCCTAACTTAAAAGTACTTCATATAACACTTAATTTATCTTGGGATTCTGTTTAGTACATTCTAAAATTACACAATATATTTTATAAGAAAAGTCAATAACTAAAAAAAAAAAACCTATATAACCACTATCCATATCATTTAAAAAGAAAAAAAAACCTAATCATACATATTAATACTCATTTATATCTTAAACATTCTACTCTAGATACACATATAAAAGCACAATCTTATGTACCTTCCAGAATCCCCCCTTTTTTTCCCAATTAGATTCACCCATTATCTCTAAATAAGCTTTTTTTCTTTAAATCTTGCTTCCCACCATTGAGGCTTCTCCTCCCCCCCTTTCTCTCTTGCTTATTCTTCTCCTTGCCCCTTTTACCCCTTTGTCTCTCCTCCTCCCTTTTCTTACTTCCTTTCCGTTGCTTTCTAACCTTACATCCACCTTTCCTCTCATTTTTCTCTTTTTTGGTTGTTTTTTCAAACCTTAAAATCCCCTTTTTCTTATCCTCTTTCTCCTCCTCCCCAGAAAAAACCCATTGTTCATCAAAGATGGCTTCTTCTTCCTCTTCTTCTTTGTCCCAGTCATTCTGCTGCGTAGTCAACTTTTCATAAGTGCATAACGCCATTTCTAAAAATTGAAATAAAGTGCCCAAAGTATCTTTTCCATCTTGTTCTTCCTTTTTATATTTTTGATATTCAGTCTTTAGTTCATCCACAAGCGATGTCATCATGAAAAGATAAACTTTTCCCAAAACAACCACCCAAGTATTTTTAATCAAAAATAATTCCAAAAAAGTTCCAAAAATTAATACTTTTTTTCCTTCTTCTACTTTTCTTTCTGGGATTACTGTTTAATCAAGGAGGTCCAATTACCATATATCTTTCTTTGGGATTCTGGGCAATCTCCTCCTTTTTCAGCTTCTGCTCCATTTTTTTTTCCTCTCCCTTCCCACTTACAACAACATTTTCCCTCTACAGGGCAGCCATATCCCCCTGACCCATTTGGATCGGGGGTACCTTGGCGGCTAGCACAGCAGGAATTGCGAGCGGTTGCGAATTCCTGCTGCCCCGAAGCCACGCAAAAACCGGAAAAAAGCTGCTTCCTATTTTTTTAATTGAATGGGGAAGAGTGCCTAGTAGTGTGTGAGAGCAGACTGCAACTGACTTTGGACAGGACACAATGAATTTAGAGGCAGCCGAAGAGAGAGGGGAGCTGGACAGGGGGTTGGGGGTGTCACAGTTCTTGATAAATGAATTATCCTCTTCAATTTTCTAAGGATAAGGAAGAGAGTAACTGGCTGAGATTTGTCACCCAGCCACCACAAATAACTTTGTTGTTTGTCTACTAACGGTAAAAAAATCCAGCTGTAAAAATCAGATTTAAGAAGCAGGTGACTAATATGAAGAGGTGGAAATACTAAGTTGTGAAGAAAGAGCCCTTTGAAGGTATTCTTCTGGAAGTATCAGCTGTGGTCTCACTCATAATGGTGGTCTTCAGCTGGTTCGCACCAGATTGGGTGAACCGGTAGCAAGAATTTGGCGTGGGTCACTGAACCGATAGTAAGTTCTGGCTAGCCAAGCCTCCCCACCCGGTCACTCTCCCGCCTGATGCTCGCTCACCCCGCCCGCCTACCTGACATTCGCCTAAGTTTTTTCTTTCTTTTTTTTTTCCCTCCCGAGAATCAGCTGTAGATAAGATTAGCTGTGTCAGGATTTCCCTTGCTGAGGCCCAGGAAGGCAAAAAAATGGAGGAAGGAGCTCAGCCCCCCCCTTCTACTTTTTGCTTTCCAGAGCCCCAGAGGAGCCTTAGGGGAGCAAAAACACCACCCAGAGACTTCTGTGAGGCTAGGAAGCTCCCAAAACAGAGCTTGGAGGGGTGATGCGAGCCCCTCCCATGCTCTGTTGCTTTTCTTCCAGAGCCCCAGAGGAGCTTTAGGGGAGCAAAAACGACCCCCCTGAGGCTCCTCTGTGGCTAGGAAGCTCCCAAAAATGGGTGGCAGGCTGCAAAAAAGCCACGCCCACCCAGTCACATGGCCACACCCACCAAGCTACACCCACGTAACCAGTAGTAAAAGTTTTTGAATCCCACCACTGTTCACTCCATATACTGACAATTATTATTACTATTATATTAGAATAATATTATTAGTAAGACTGCAAAAGCAAATAGAATATGGTAATAAAATAAAATAGGGAACGAAGGGCATTCTAAGACATCCTTCCTGTCCCAATCAACAGGTTTAAAACAGTGGGAATTTGTTCATTTTAAAAAGTTTCAAAAGGAATATACCTGAAACCACAATTAGATAAAATTTTATTAGGCCCAGATAAAAAAAATTTTTTTACAAATATCTCCTGGAAGTAGAATTAGAAGAAGTAGTGAAAAGATGCATGATCACATTGGTCACAACAAAAAATTATCAGATTGGGAGACTATATGAAACAGAAATCATAAATTAACAAAATCAGCAGCATATAAAGAAAATACATATAAAATGTTCTATAGGTGGCACTTACACCCTTTGACATTAGTGAAAATGTACCCTAAAATGAGTCCTAGATGTTGGAAATGTAAAAAGAAAAGAGGGAACATATTGTCATATGTGGTGGTCTTACCCAGAGGCTTGAAAATATTGGCTTAAAATCAAAGATTGGCTACAGGAAATCACCAATGAACAATTAGACCTAGAACCAGAACTCTTCCTATTGGGGATCTTCAAATATATATATATATATAAAGAGCACAAAATACTTATTATTACATATATTGACTGCTGCCAGAATTGCCTTTGCCCAATGTTGGAACAGCCATATATACCCGTAGAGAAACTGGTTGTACAAAAAATTATGAACTGTGCTGAAATGGATAAATTAATGCTGACTTTAAAAGGTAAAGAAGCTTCACTATTTTATAAGGTGTGGGAACAATGGTATATCTGGATAGATTGGAGATAGATTAAAGGTAAATATTAAATATACATAATAAAATAAGAATGTAATTATGCATAAATTAATACCTGTAAATAATGCACGAATTATTGTCATATGATAAGCACTACAAATAGCTGTTATTGAGTGATATATTTCTTATGTTTTTAATGTAAAAGAAGTTCAATAAAGTTTATTTAAAATAAAAAATAAAAAGTTTTAAAAGACCATAAATATATAATTTCCCAGTATTACAGTACCTTCAATTATTTCAATTATTATCATTTCAAAGAAATATGAATTATTTTTTTAAAAAAGTGCATATTTATTCAAAAAGCCATCTACAATCACCTTTCTTTGTGAAAGCCATCGATTGGTTTCAACTGTTCCAATAGAAAAGTCCAGAGTTCTCAATCCATTTTAGACTGTAATTTTTAATGTAAAATTACAAATCAGAAAGTCTTGTGGCACTTTACAAACAAAAATGCATTACATATGAGCTTTTGCAGGCCTCAACTCTGCAAAAATGAATGCACTCCATAAAAGCTTCTACCAGAATAAATATGTTAGTCTTTCAGATTTCCCAAGAAAATTTTTCAATTTTGCCCAACTCAGCAGTTTATGAATAATGTAAATTTTGATCCCTTTGGAGATTTTCTATTGTCATTTTCTCTAAAGCTGTTTCCTCTGGGGATGATTATCTATTGTTCCCCTACCCATGGATTAAGAAGTTATGCCAAGTTCTGATCTGCCCTGATGACATGCAAGTTAGGACATAGCTCTAAGGACATAGTGGCTCTCGGGCTGTTTTGGTAGTTCTGCTGCAATCAGAAAGGTCTGGTCAACTGGGCCATAGAGCTTCATATCCCAAGTAGTGCTACTCTTGCAGACTTCCTGCTGATACTCTGAAGTGGGTGCTACTTTCAATTACTGGCATAATTTCTATCGGTAGGAGCAGCAGGGCTTGGCCAGAAAAGATGGACTGGGACATGATGGTCAGGAAGAAAGGCTGAATCTTGCTGGCCTACTGCAAGAGACTCATTGCCTATTTTTTGTTCTCACTGAGATATATTATCCAAAACTAAGCATCATGAACAACCTTTTATGTTGTTTTAGGAGTCATGACTTCAGGACAATTCACTCCAATTTATATTCCAATTTAACATTTCTTTTAATAAGTTGTATAGAATCGTTTGGATTTCCTAAATCCATTCCATGAGAAGCTCTAATAAATGTTCTGACAATATTCTAGTTTGGCAAATTACAAACTGGAGGGTATTAAATGCTTATATTGATTTTAAACGGATGCATATGTTTTAAGTGTCATTTTACATGAGAAGCACCTTGTACATTTTTTAGACAACTTTTCTCTAATCAATATTTTTTCCCACATAACTTTCTACTAGGGATTCTTCATCTTTCAGCAACTAATCCCTAACACATATCATGACTAATAAAATGTACCCTACAATATGCAGGTTTTGTGTAATTTTTCCTAAAATGCAGTGAGCAAAGTAATCCAGAAAGAATTATGGACATAAGCATATCTATTTGCTTGTGTTGCCCATTTCATGATAACAAACAAAACTGCTTTGGCCTTTTTGTCTAGAAGAATAAAATATATTTATTGTATATACCTAATCTCCAATTCCAGTTTTTTTCCTCTTCCATCTAAAGAATATGTAGGAGCTTATGCAATTTAGACTGACAGAATGAATAATCAGAGTTAGAAGATCTTCAAAGAGGATCAAATATAGTGTTAAAAGAAATATAACACCCAGATCATATCTCTCTCTCTCTCTCTCTCTCTCTCTCTCTCTCTATCTGTATGTTTTCTTAAGTTTTCATGGGTACTTACATATATGGTATTCAGCTTTGTTCAGGTATTTTCCATGTCATTATAGTTGTGCTTTTAAAGTTGTAGCAACGTTTCAGCAGAATCTCATCTGCCATCATCAGGCTTCTGTATTGTGTTCATCTGTATATATACCTAACTATCTCTCTCTACATAATCTATCTTTTCCAAGTTCACAAAATCACACAAGATTTTAGCATTGTGACATGACATACCACAAGACAGTGGTAACATTGGTACGAAGGAAAAATTAGACAACTTTTAAATGGGAGGGGTGTTGTTTTAAATGTTTTGATTCAGCCTAGTATCAAACCTCATAGCCATGTATTTTTTTTCCCATTCAGTTATTTGTCAAAAAGGTTTTTGTTTTTTTTTCACAATGTTGTGCTTTGAAAAACTACCATATCTGTTTGATCAGACATAGCAGCAGAGGTGAGAAATTGAATGTGGACTGTACACATCAATATGCTGCCTTCAGAACTCTGAAAAAAATATCGTGTAAACATAGCTTATGACAATTGCCATTTTCTTTCATAGCTTTACCAGTCCCTAAGCTTTGCCACAATTTATTAAACTGAAGCAATCTATGCATCTTGAGTGCACTGTATAATTTTGAGCTTGGCAACTAAGTGGTTCCACCAATTAGCACTTAGTGTTGACCAACATGAGTCTGAAGCAGGGCGTAATTGTGTTATATTAAAGACTAGGCAGGGGAGACAAATAGGTAGCTGTTTCAATTGGCACTGAATCAAGATAAACAATCAACAGAGCCTTGCCAGTTAAGGACTCTTATAGTTCAACAAAGCAAATTGAGTTGTGTTGATTCAGGTTGAATGGAATAAGGATGACTTTTCATTTGGGGGGGGGGGAGGTTATTCTCTTTCTGCAGAAGTGCACAAATTTCCTTAAGATGTAGGATGCAAGGAAATAGCTTGGAAGGAGAATGTGCATAGGATGATTTGGGCTGAGATAAACAGTGGGTAGCATTAGAGCTAGAAATAAAGAAACACTTCATTTTCCCTCTTTTTCTTTTTAATACCTTCTTCCCTCTCCCCACACTTCTTCCTTTTCTCCTAGAACAGCCTGAAGAGGCACAGACCTCTTATATCAAACATGATTAAAATTAGGCTGCAACCATACTGCTGAGTGGCACTGAGGATAATTCATATCCAAACAACTGAAAGCATCTTTTTTTTTTTTAGCTCTAATAGCCAATCACAATTCTTGTCCCTATGTTGTAAGCAAAGATTCAAATCCTTTCACATTTTCTTCTCCAACAACTATGGGGTATTTTTATTTTTTTGTTTATCACATTTCTACACTTTCTGTTTCACTTAGGCAGCTTGGAAATGGAGAATATTTCATCAAGGAATGGGGCTAGCCCCATAGTCCCTTAACCAAACTTCACTTTTCATGTTTCAATAGATAAGCCCCCTTCCAAAGTGGTCAGTAGGTCATATAGTTATACAGCCTAATCACATCTGCTGGCATTGGGTGATAACGTAGTTTGCAATTTTGGTTCAGTTGCTGTAAATTGGTATATTGATTTCCTTTCTTTGCTGTAACTTAACACCATTATCCCATTACTCCACTATTGTAAAACGTCTGCCTGGAGGTGAGAAAGTATGTGATAAAGGCTAAAGAAATAGAATTGGATTCAGGAGAGTTGGGTTCAAATCTGTGTTCAGCTATGAAGCTCATTGGGTGACCTGTGAATTAGATGTCATTATGTCTTTGGGGGGAAAAAAGCAAGGTGCATGCAAACTGTTATTGGTTTTTGTTGATGTTCTGTGTCTTGATGCAATCTAAAAGACACTTCATAAGCTCTATTCTACCTTGATCTAATATGTGCATTATGTGGTTTAATATGTGAATTTTTCATTATATATAGCTCATTGTTGAACTGTGGAGTCCTTGGTGCTCTCTGAGCTTGGTTGTTTGCTTACAGATGTTTCATTACCAAACTACATAACATCATCAGAGCTAGTGAGTATGTGGGATTTATGTTTATATTCAGCAGCTTGTCCTACAAGTGTTGCAGGGCAGGGTGCAGGTTTCTTCTTGGTAGTTCCTTGATTTCTGTTTGATTTGTATTGATCCCTGCTTATGAGCTGTGGTGGCTGTGGTGGCACAGTGGTCAGAAAGCAGTATTGCAGGCTACTTCTACTTAATACCTTAATACCATCCTTCCAAGATTGGTAAAATGAGTACCCAGATTGATGGGGGAAATATGCTGACTTTGTAAACCACTTAGAGAGGGCTGTAATGCACTGTGAAATAGTATATAAGTCCAAGTGCTATTGCTATTTGCATATAGCCTGCTAAAGAAGATGTGTTCTTTCTTTTTGTTTTCTTATTAGCTTTTTCTTTCTGTCCTTTAAGTAGTATGTAAATGTGGTTTATCGCTATGTATCTATTGATGACTGATTTGCCTGAAAGTTAAGCTTCCAACTGTAGTTAAGATTATCCATGTAAAATTAAGGAGTTTTCATCATGTTTTCTGACTGCTAGCTTCTGTTCATGAATGCATTTTTCTGCCTGTCTATCCTATATAATGGTTATTATAATCCTTAGTATAACATACTATGACACTGTAAGTAATAGATGGTTGTTGTTTTTTTATTTCATGGACTACTTGGTCTTTTGGTTTGTTTGACATATTTTGGAGTGCTTTAGTTGTGTGCTATGATGATGCTGTGTGATTGCAATAGTTGTTTGTTTGTGATATGTGGTAGTGTTATATCCCTTTTATAGCCTGCATTGGTTGTGCTGTAGTGGTTGAATTGCCAGGCATTTTTTAATAAACTTGTATGGGTATCTATCTGGCTGGAAGATGTTGTAAATGTATAAACAACCTTTTTCCTTTTTTTCCTGATATTCTGGACTGCTGCATTGTGTTTGTACTAATCTGAATGATGTTTTTATGAAGCCCCTCTTTTAGGAGATTGGGTTGCTGCTTTGGTCCCAGAGCGCTTAGTTAATCTGGATTGTATTTTGATAGACGGACTAACATTTCTAATTGCTGTTGTTTCTTCTGCGGGTGAGGCTATCCAAAACAAGATCTACATATTCTTGTTTTATTTGTATTAATGTTCTTCATGTTGATATTACCTAATCAAGTAATGAAACATCCACAAGCAAACAACCAAGCTCAGAGAACACCAAGGGCTCCACAATTGTTCAGTTGTATTAAATGTAATGGCAATGAATTAAAAGAGCAGGTATACACTTAATCAAACCCTGCTGATAACTTGTTTATCAGTTTGCTATAAAGTACAGCATTCTATGCCAGATAGGAAGCAAAATATGGGGCATTTCAGTTTAGAACATCCTGATAAACAGCTGCAGATTAGACATAAACAAAATGATCTTGTAAGGTGAAACAATAGTCTGAGATGGACAGATAAGAAGACTTATAAACACATATCTGAAACTCATATACAAGATACCACTATAGCTAACTAGGCAATCTATTTAAATAAATTCTGAGATGTGGGAGTTTGATGTTGATGCTGACCACAGGTTCAAATTCCCTGATTCAAGAGACAAGGTCTACAACCTAGATGACAAGAAAATATAAGAAAACTGGGTGCAGGGGTGAACAACATTAATCAGGTGCTGCTTTAATGGTATATATCTGGTCCTCTTCATTCCTGCCTCATCCTTAACCTTCTATCTGTCATCAAATCATCAGTTGGGTTGCCCATTCAGTTGAAATCTGCAGCATCATTAACTTTAGTTTGAATGTTAGAGTACTATCAAAACAAAATATATATTAGAACTAATAATTTTTGTCTTTAAATTGATTTTCATTTATTATTGAATGAATTTTTATCCAGTATATTCTTAAATAAAGTTCTAAATTGAATTTTGCTTCTTTTTGGTTTATTTCTCTTGTTGTTCACCATTCTGTTCCTTCTCCCCAAAAAAGAACTTAGGGAATTTCCTATGTTTAATTGTGATTGCACGAGAAAGTGAAAAATGGTTGTTTGAATAGTGTCAGTTATTTTTAATTCGCTCTATATATTTTACCCCACCTATACTATTTTTATAAGTAATTCAAGGTGGTGGACATATCTAATAGTCCTTCTTCCTCCTCATTTCCCCACAACAATAGCCCTGTGAGTAAGCAGGCTGAGAGATAATAACTGGCCCAAAGTCACCCAGCTGGCTTTCATGCCTAGGGTGAGACTAGAACTCAAAATCACCTGCTTTCCTTTTTTAGCTGTAATTCTCTTTGCTAATAGCAAGAGTCATATAAGGTTTCAATGTCCAGTGTTCTAATTCGAGAATGTTTAGCAAGTGAAAAGTATTTTACATCAGTGCTCTAAGCCAGTGGTTCTCAACCTGTGGTCCATGAACCCCTGGGAGTCCATGAAAGCTTAAAGAAATGTTAGGATTTAAATCTTGACATTAAATCTAAGTCTTGGTGGTCCATGGACACAAAAAGGTATTTAAAGGGAATCCCTGAGAAAAATTTGAGAACCAATGCTCTAACCTAAGAGTGAGGAAAGGGAACAGTTAGACAAAAAGCTTTTTTAAGGCAACTCCCAAATTTTAAACTTCCTATCAGTTCATCTTGTATATATTACTAGCCGATAGCCCAGCATTGCCTGGGTGTTTATTTATCTCAATCTTGTATTAAACAGGAAAATCCTGTAGTTGCAGCATCACAATTTTTCTATTCCTCCACAAGAGGCATCCCCCGGGTGTGTTAAGGGTGTCTTACCCCCCACAGTATTTGTTTCCAGAGGGTAAGTCATCTGTGTACCAAGTTTGGTTGAAATAAAATAAAAAATAAAAATAATATTCAACCAACTTGACTGAAGCAAAACCAACAGAGTTAATTACAGGTGGGGGACATTTGAAAGGGCCTATTACATATTTATTAAATCGATTAATGATATATAAAGGCAAAGATCTCTGTAATGGTAGCTTAATACTCTGATGATGTCAGCAGAGGCTGACGAAAGCCTAGTAAGTGTAATAAATATAATTTTAGTTCTGGAGATTGCAAGATGTCTGTTTCTTCTCTTACAAAATTTAGATAGATAGATAGATAGATAGATAGATAGATAGATAGATAGATAGATAGATAGATAGATGTAAAGAGAGAGAAGAGAGGAAAAGGAGGAGGAGGAGGAGGAGGAGGAGGAGGAGGAGGAGGAGGAGGAGGAGAAGAAGAAGAAGAAGAAGAAGAAGAAGAAGAAGAAGAAGAAGAAGAAGAAGAAGAAGAAGAAGAAGAAACAACAACAACTGTTTTTTCATGGTTGTTCTCTGTTTCGCCTGAAACAGGGTGATTGAATGCCCTCATGCCTTTTATTATTGTTATTATTCCTTTCCACTGAAAATATTTTAACAGCAGCAAAAAAGCAGAGACAATTGGTTGATATCAATTGGTGCCATCTACTGGTTAAGAGTAAACATGGCTAGCAAAGCCCAGACGTTCTTGAACTGAACATTGGGAAAACTTGAACTTTGCATTGGGAAAAAGTATGGACTTATGCATCATAGCTGAGAGATATAAATGGTGGGATTATGGATAATAGACCCTTGAATGCAAAGAACTCAAATATGAATTTTCAAAGATATTACAATAATAATAAATCAATTAACTGTAAACTAGACAGGCTGGTAGTATGATAATTTGCTGAAGATCATCTTCTGTTTGAAAGATTATTTCTCCTATTTGAAGAGCTGCCAATCCAAATTGGATTTAACAATAAAGAACTATCAGCACTCTTTAAGCATCTAGATCACTCCAATAATTCTGAGCTATGGATGAATAACTGTGAAATTCATTGCATTTTTAGAAGTAACAGCTCTGTTTGAAAGATCAGAAGCATTTAGTGGAATATCTAACTAAAATATGCAAATAGACATGGAATAATTAACACATACATTTTTATATTCAGAAATATGCATATTTAGGAAAAGTGCCAAATCACGTGGTTTTGGGAAAAGGTATATAAATATATGTATATTTAGGAAAAGTGCACATGGGAGTGTGTATTGATAAGCAAGAAAATGTACCAATTTCTATGTGAATATTTGTGCAAATTTTTGACTAATGCAAAACTGAGATACAAAGTGAAAATCTTCTATAATTCTTTGTCATAAAACAGATATATAGTAAAAGTCTAACATGACTGAATTGCATTCCCTAGTTAGAAGTGGATTTGTTGAAAACTAAGTTGCTATTAACCACATTTGTTCAAAAAAAAAATCCTATAATAGCACCTAGCAATGGCACCTAGCCTTATATACCACTTCACAGTTCTTTACAGCCCCCTCTAACCAGTTTACAGAGTCAGCATATTGCCCCCAACAATCTGGCTTCTCATTTTACTCACTTCAGCAGGATGGAAGGCTGAGTCAAACTTGAGTCTGGTGAGATTCAAACTGCCAAGTTGAGGCAGCTGGCAGTCAGCAGAAGTAGTCTGCAGTACAGCACTGCTTAAGCACTGCACCAACTCAGTTCTTTAGTTATATATAAGCTATTATATTTAAATGATTAGAATTTTATGATGCCCTACCCAACCCTGGGATATATGATGGGGTTCATTGGTCCTACAGCAAATGAAATTCCTGGTGATCAATACATTGACTCAACTCCAATTGTAACAGAAGTCTTTTTTACATATTATTGTAGCACTATTTCTTGAAGATTAATTTTTGATGGGGCATATAAAGCATTATCTGGACTTCTGTAAGTTAAAATGCAAAACTGAAAGTGTGGAAGTGAAAAATAAATGTGGAAATAAAAACATGCATTCCAAATATATCATTTCTGAGAAGATGTTGTTTCCACAGAAGATGGAAACTGGCACAACATTAGATGAGATGTGACTATATGCTCTTTATCTTGATTTATTTCAGTGACATTCATTTTCCTTTTAATTTTAAAATGGTGTTGACTAAGACAACAAGGGCTGAATGAAAATAATGTCTCCAACATTATAAGTCACCAACACATGGCTTTATTGACACCCTAGAAGCTTTTACATATTCTTCAACAACTGTTCTTTCACTTACATTGGCAGGAGGGTGCACTGAGAAAAGGTTGTGTTGCTATTGTTTGTGCAATGGAAGCTTGCAGTAAGAATTCATCTATGTGTTTAAAACAGTATCTCATAATTGAACTTTGAGTATCAGAGGAATCCCTCCAATTGAAATTCATGGCTGGATGTATGCCAGTTACAATGGTGGAAATGTTCACACATACATAGTGAACCAGGAAGAGCTGATTTGTATGATCAAGAACAAAGTGGATGACCAGAAATAGCAAAACATAGATTTTTTTTGAGCTTGGCATCACTATCAACTGAGAGATTACATTGAAAAAACTCAAAAGTTGAACAACAGTTAAGCAGAGTTTGAAAGCACAAAATAAATCTTTCCTGCAATATAACAATCTAGGCCCCTTAGCAAGATAACTTTAACAAATATATGAAGGAACTGTTACCTAGGCAAAAAGTGGCTGAAGCATTTTTTAAGATCAACACCACAAGATAACTTTTGAAAGCAGCTCAGAAAAATGCCTCCATAATTCACTGCACTACACACTCCAACTTTCAATTCAGACTTGGCACCATGTGACTTATATCCTTTGCTTTATCCCAAAATTGAAAAACTAGCTTCATGAGGATCTCTATGATTTAAATGAAAAAGTGGAAAGAACTGTCAGGATGTGGTTGAAAAGATAAAGTATGTGAAGATGTGTTTTTTACAACTTTAAAAAGCTTGTTTATTGGTATGTTGCAGTGATGTTAATTACTTGGAAAGGTAAATACAGGCAACAAAAGAGTTTATTGGAAGGATTAATTTTCTGTTTAATTTATTAAAATCTTCTGTTTAAAGTTATTATGAAAGGTAATACTTTACATTCAACCTTGTACAATATTAAAGAATTCAGCCTCCTGTCTTTTATTCTTTCAACTTTCTATTAGAAACATTTTATCCATTTATTCTCCTCTTGGGTTTTTTTTAAATATTTTTTTAAATATTAGAGAATATTAAGGCTTTCACAATGAAACTAAACTTGTGGAATTCCAGAGCTCAGATCATATCACATGGAGTTTTGTTTTTTTCTCTTCCTTAGTAGATTCTTGAAGAATTTTAACATATTGGCATCCTTTTATCTTATTTTTTGTGCATGCATCATAAAAAGGCAAAGACAGGTAGAAGTTGCTTTCTTACATCAGTATAAATGACAAACTGTGGATGAAATAGTGTTCATGAGGCTGTAAGAAAGTATTTGTTCAACTTCTAACAGTCTGGAAAGCTAGCATATGCCAGTATTCATTCTAATAGCAAATTAAATTCAGCAAATATGATCAACATCCCAGTCCCAATAACTCGCTCATTATAATGCCGGTAGTTAGCTATGGATTCAAAGAACTAGTCAATACAAATTTCTCCATGTATCATACCACAAAAAATGTAGAGCAATCAAATTCAAGCAATCTATAAGAATTTGAGATTTGGGGGTTTTTTTGTTTTGGGGTTTTTAAAACTGCATCTTTTAAAGCCATGTAAAAGCTATAAAGGAAGTGGAGCATGTTAACTGCTCTTATTTATAGTACCAAAGCTTCTAGGGAGATTTGCTGTGAGAAAGTGAAGTTCAGTTTATCCATATCAGGATAGAACCTGACATCATTCAAAACTGTTATGTGCACTTAAACAAATGGGCTCACAACTTACAAAATTGTACTTCAAATTTTATCTTAATCTTAATTCTGGCACAAATCACAAAAAATCTGATGCTAAACAGCAATCGCTCATGCCCCACATTTCCTAGTTGTACCACAACTAATTGTAATGATCTAATACATATTGACTTTACAGAAGATAATGTAGAAAAGGCACTATGTAACCTAAAACCATTCCTATCTATTGGCCCCAGTGGATTATGTGCATACTTCTTAAAAAAGCTCTCCTCTGCCATAGCAGAACCCCTAAGCATTATACCATTCAGAACCAGCTCCTTTCTGATCTATGTTCTTTAGCAACAGTCATCCCTATCTTCAAAAAAGGTGATCCCAGCCTGGTTGAAAACTGCAGAACAATCTCACTGTGTTGCATCATGTGCAAAGTCATGGAATCAATCATTAACCAATTCATCACCCTCCATTAGAGTCACACAACCTACCCTCCAAAAAACAATTTGGTTTCAGAAAAAAATTATCCTGCAATCTATAATTCCTACACTGCAAAAATATATAGACTACTCTACTTGACCAGGGTAAAGCAATAGATGCAATTTATATAGACTTCTGCAAAGCCTTTGATTCAGTGGTATATGACAAACTACTGTTAAAACTAAACTCTTACAACATTTCCAGATCCCTTCATAAGTGGATTACTCTGTTCCTGTCAAACAGGCAACAAATAGTAAAAATAGGGAGTGCCATATCAAACCCTGCTCCAATTAACAGCAGTGTCTTCCAAGGCAGCATTCTAGGACCCACACTCTTTATACTCTATATAAATGACCTTTGCGATCACCTTATAGGCAACTGCATCCTCTTTGCAGATGATGTAAAACTATTCAACACCACCGACAATACTACTGTCCTTCAAGACAACCTTGATTATGTGTCTGAATGGTCAAACAATTGGCAACTCCAAATCTCAACCAAAAAATGCTCTGTCCTACACATTGGTAAAAAAAATCAGTACACCAAATACAAGCTAGGTGGATATGACCTCATTGATGACCCTCACTCTATCAAGGACCTCGGAGTACTCATATCAAATGACCTAAGTACCAGAGCTCACTGTAACAGCATTGTCAAAAAGGCATTAAGAGTTGTAAATCTAATCTTACAAAGCTTCTCCTCCGTAAATATTGAATTGCTAACTAGGGCATACGAAACATTTGCTAGACCAATACTCGAATACCAATGCTCATCTGTCTGGAATCCGCACTGTATATTGGACATTAATACAATTGAGCGAGTCCAGAAATGTTTCATGAAAAGAGTACTACACTCCTCTGCTTGCAAGAGAATACCCTATCAGAAACTAGAACGTAAATTTTTTACTTCTTTTTTTATCCTCTTCCTTTTCTCTCTTTTATTGAGAGAAATAATTGAATTAAGGTACATAAGTGTCTGAAGATTTTTCTTTTTCCCTTTTTCTTTTTTGGAGTGCCTGTACTCCTTTTTTTGGAGTACCTGTACTCCTTTTTTTTTCCTTTTTCCTTTTCTCTTTCTCCCTCTCTATAGGTAAGCACTACAAGATGAGCAGAAAGACAACAGCACCAGCTTCCTCAATACCAATAGCCTCTTCACCATCTGGAGGACAACAGTCAATACAGACAATCTTATAACAGGAGAAAGAGAAGGAAGTGACATTACAGATGATTATGCAGGGAATCAGAAGATTGAAAAGAGAATGGAAAATATTGAGCAAAGAATTGAAAAGAGAGATGAGAAAATAGAAAATATTCAACAGATGATGATGCAATATGAAGAGATTTAAAAAAAAATTGAAGAAGATACATAAAGATACAAGAAAATTGAAGATATTGATACTCAATTGAGCGATGTCGAGAAGGGCAGATGCGAACCATTAGGATGGGAAATTGACAGATCAGAATTCTACTGAAGATTCCAAAATGTAGAAGAAGGAAAAGGTGAAAATCTTCCTGAAATAATGGCAGAAATACTGGCAGAAGTATTAGTGATAACTAAAGAGAAGATGATGGATGAGATGGATGAAGTGTTCTGTGCCTATACAAGATACACAATGAGAAACAGACTACCAAGAGAAGTTCAAATCAGATTCACTAAAAAGATTATTAAGACACAGATACTGCAGATGGCAAGAGAGAAAACTTTAAAGTACAAAGATAAAAATATTGTGGTGCTGAAACAGGTACCAAGAAGAGTAAGAGAGATGAGAAGAGAATATTTATTTTTGACCAAAGAGTTACTTAAAAGAGGAGTAAATTACAGATGGCTGATGTCAGAAGGCCTCTTGTTCACCTGGCAGGAACAAAGACAAAGAATTGACACAGCTGAGCTATTCTACTTAGAATATTTCAGAGGAAAGGAGGAAGAAGCTAGAAAGGAAGAGTCACTAATTGAATTCCAAGAGAAGTGTATAGCAGTAATTGAAAAAGAAAAAGAAGAAGGTGCGGTAGGTGGTGTACCCAGAGAGCAATGAGAATTAAGACATACTAGAGAAATAAAAACCCCTCACAAACCCTAACATGGATGACAGAAAATTGATTACGATTAACATAAATGGACTTAATTTGGCTACTAAAAGAAGGAAAGTATTTCATAAATTAGAAAAATTATAATTTGATATAATTTGCCTACAAGAAGTACATATTAGAAAACAACATGAATATATACTCAAAAAAAAAATAGGGAAATTATTTACATCGCTGGCACAATCTAAAAAAAGAGGTATGGTTTTATATATTAAAGACACAATTTTGGCAGAATTGATTTACACAGATGACAATGGAAGGATTTTGATGGTCAAAATAATGGACAATAATGTTAAAACACTTTTAATTGCAATTAATGCTCTGAATGATAACCAAGAAGAATTTTACAAGAAATTACATATGAAAATAATTGAATTGGACTTTGTTAATATTTGTATGATGAGAGATCTTAATGGAATAGTTAATGATTGGTTGGACTATAAAACACAGAAATCAACAAAGAAAGCTAGAAAGATATTACCAAAATCTTTCTTTTGAATTACAGAAGAATTCAACTTAAAAAGATGCATGGAGAGAGAGAAATGTGGAGAGTAAGCAATACATTTTTTACCCAAACAGACATGCTTCATGGTCTAGAATAGATATGATATGGATGTCAGCAGAATTACTGGCTAACATACAAGAGATTGAAATAGAAACAAGCACTTGGGCAGACCATAATCCAGTGACAGTTACTTGTAAAGAATATAAGAGGCGATCCAGATGGACTTTAAATAATACGATATTAAAAGAGAAAGACTTTAAACAGAAAATAGAGAAAGAACTTGCTTTCTTTTTTAAAAAATAGAAAAGTGGATACATCTCTACAAAACCTCTGAGACACGATGAAGGCCTACACAAGAGGCTTGATAATGGACTATACAAGGAAAAGAAATATAAAACAGAAAAAGACTTTCAAAGTATTGGACAATGATTTTAAAAAATTGGAAAAAGACTTACAAAAGTCCCCGCAAAAAAAAGACATTAAAAATAAAATGGATATAATTAAACATAAAATGGGACTAATGGAAAAAGAGGAACTAGTGCAAAAAATTAAAAATGCTAAACAGAATTACTTTGAAGATACAAATAAACCAGGCAAATGGCTAGCCTATAAACTGAGAAAGGAGAGAGAATCAAGGATTAGCCAACTAATAAATGAAGAAGGAGATGCCTGCTACAGAAATGAGGAGAAGAAAAAAATTATACAAGATTATTATGGGAAATTGTATTTTCAAGAGAATAGTCAAGAAGAAAAAGTTAAGCAATATTTACAGAAAGCGAATTTACCATAGATATCTAAAGATACTGAAACAATGCTAGAAGGGAATATAACAATGATGGAATTAACAGAAACCTTAAAAAAACAAAATGTTGAAAAAGCGCCAGGTCCAGATGGCTTACCAGTGGAATTTTACAATACCTTCCAGGAAATATTGAATCTTCACCTATTAGAAGTTATGAACAAAGAAGTTATGTTAAAGAAAAAGAATACCCAAAACATGGACAGAAGCATATATTACACTTATACCGAAGGAGGATACAGACCTTCAGCAAGTTAAAAATTACAGACCTATATCCCTATTAAATTCAGATTATAAAATGTTTGCTTCAATTTTGGCAGAAAGACTAAAAGGATATTTAAATAACTTTATCCATATTGATCAAAATGGATTCCTGCCAAAGAGACAAATCAAAGACAATGTGATAATTATTTTGGATACTATGGAATACTATGAGGCACATCCTGAGAAGCAAATGGCTTTGATGTTTTTAGATGCACAAAAGGCCTTTGACAATGTGAGTTGGCGATTTATGTTATTGCAATTGGAACAAATGGGCTTTGGTAAAAAAATTCATTCAAACCATTGAAACAACATACTATGAACAAACTGCAAAGGTTATAGCAAATGGAGAACTAACAGAATCTATAGATATAAGAAAAGAGACAAGGCAAGGTTGTCCACTGTCACCCCTGCTGTTAGTGTTAACATTGGAAGTGTTGAATAGGAATATTAGAGAAGACAAAGAAATAAAAGGAATGAAAATCAAAAAGGAAGAGTATAAACTGCAAGCTTTTGCAGATGACCTGATATTTATATTAGAAGACCCATTGGAAACAGCACCTAAATTAATAGAAAAAAAGGAAGAATATGGAAAAGTAGCAAGTTTGAAACTAAACAAAGCTAAACAAAGATATTAACAAAGAATATGTTAGTAAGATAAAAGAAAGAGTTGGAAGAAGTTTTAGAAATACAGGCCACAAGCAAGGTTAAGTATTTAGGGATATACATCACACCAAGATGCAGCACACTGAAGGAGGATAATTATCTTAAACTCAAACAGCAGGTTGCAACAGATTTGACAAAATGGGGAAACTTACAATTATCATTGATTGGAAGAATATCTACAATTAAAATGAATGTATTGCCTAGAATTTTATATTTATTCCAGACAATTCCAATCTGACTAGGGAAAGAGTTTTTTGAAGACTTAAATATAATTGTGCTGAAATATATTTGGCAGAGCAAAAAAGCAAGAATAAAATTAAAACTGTTACAAGATGCAATAATAAGAGGAGGGTTTGCCTTGCCAAACTGGATGTTGTATTACCAGGTGACAAATTTGATGTGGATAAAGGAATGGATAACATTAAGGAACAATAGACTTTTGACCTTAGAAGAGCATAACTTGCTCTTGGGATGGCATGCCTTCCTTTGGTACAAGGGAACTAAAACACAGAGTTATTTTGGAAGACATTATATTTGAGAGGCATTGTTTTTGAATTGGGAGAAGATAAAAAGAAAATATTATTCAAAAATTCCATTATGGATATCTACCATTGAAGCTTTTATCCAATAATATATAAAAAGGAATAAACAGTTTCATATGGTGAGATATTGAATGAAAAGGGTGAACTTAAATCTATGCAAGTGTTGGAAGAACAAGGTGTAAAATGAACTGGTTTTCATATTTGCAAATACAATCTAGATTTGATAAAGATGTTAAAACAGAAGGTATTTATGATAAGTTGACTGATTTAGGCAAAATTTTGATGGGTACTGATGAAAAGGTAATTAAAAAACTTTATGGACACTTATTAGAATTTAAACTGGAGGAGGAACAAGTTAAAGAAACAATGATTGCTTGGGGGGCGGAATTTTGGATATGGGATTGATTTAGAAAAATGGCAAAAATTGTGGTCTCAAAATTATAAAATGACAATGTCAACTGCATATAAGGAAAATCTGTATAAGATGTTTTACAGGTGGCGTCTACCCTCGATGAGACTTGCAAGAATGTTTAAGAATAAATCAAATAAATATTGGAAATATCATCAGATACCTGGTTCATATTACCATATGTGTTGGACATATTCGGACACAAAGAAATAGTAGACTAAAATCCATACATGGTTGGAAAAAATGATAAAACAACATATAGACTTTAAACAGAGATCCTTTTAATGGGAATTATACCAGAAATATACAACAAAGAGTTGAAATATTTGATTGTAAATGTATTAACAGCGGCTAGGATTTTATTTGCTAAGAATTGGAAAAATGATAAAATACCTATGCAGGAGGAAATTATTAAGAAAATTATGGACTGTGCTGAAATGAGTAAATTGACATTTGAAATTAGAGAACAATAAGATAAATAATTTTGTATGATATAGGATTTGTTTTATCAATGGTTGGACAAAAAGACATGGTAATGTAATAGACTGGATAATTCTGTGATAGAAATTTAATAGATTGATATAAAACATAATATAGATATATGTAACCATTGGTTGAAAGTGTAACATAAATTTTAAGATAAAATTTGGAATATCTCATATAAAATGATGGAATAAATAGTTTAGTCATGGATGATTAATAATTGATAAATATATAAGCATATGTTAGTTTGACAATGTGAAAATTGATATAAACTTTGAGGAAATGACTATAAAAGGATAGCATAAAAGATTTGTAACCAACTGACACACTGTATGTATATTAAATGGAAGATGCTTTTATGTTATGTTTTGCATGTGCATGTTTGTTTTTAAAAAAATAAAAACTCTTTTTAAAAAAAAGAATACCTTATCACCAAGCTTTAAATTTTGGGCTTGGACAACCTTGAACTACGCCACCTATGGTTGGACTTAAACGTAGTACACAAAATTATCTGCTGCCATGTCAAACCAATCAATGACTACTCCAGCTTCAACTGCAACAATACAAGAGCACACAACAGATACAAAATCAATGTAAACTTGATTGCAGAAAGTACGACTTTACCAATTGAGTGATCAATGCCTGGAATGCACTATCTGACTCTACTGTTACATCGTCTAACCCCCACTCCTTTAACCTTCAATTATACACTATTCACCTCACCCCATTCCTAAGTGGTCTGTAAGGAACATACATAAGTGCACCATCCCTGTCCTATTGTCCCATTTATTCATACCTATTTCCTGTATTCTTGTTTATACTTATACCTATTATCTTGTAAGTGATTGACAAAAAAATATTAAAAAAATAAATAAAAAAAGACAAGTTAATTTTTCTAGGATAATTATATATATGACATATATATGTGTGTGTGTGTGTGTGTGTCATATATACATACATGTATGTATATATATATATGTGTGTGTGTGTGTGTGTGTGGTATGTGTGTGTGTGTGTGTGTGGATGTTTGGTTATTCGGGTTTTCTCCCACATAAGATTGGAAGTATCTAGGCAACGTTTCGATGAAGTCTCATTCATCATCTTCAGGCTTGGTCTTGAGCTCTGTGCTTCTCAGAGTGATGTGAGCTTGCAGCTGCTTCTTCCTTTTAGCTGCTAGTGGGGGTGTGACTTGATTGGGTGGGGGCTTGGCTGTGTTCTCATTGGGTGGGGCTGTGTTCTCATTGGTTGGGAGTTTGGCTGTGTTCTGATTGGTTGGGGGGTTGGCTGTGTTCTGATTGGCTGGAGGTGTGTTCTGTTCAGGTGGGGGCTTGGTTGTGCTCAGGTTAGTCTTAGTTGCTGGAGGATTTGAGCTGGTGAGCTGTGATCTTGCTGTTTGGCTTCGAGTTTGTGGTCGTGCTGCATCTTCATGGTGGGGGTCAGTTCGTTTAATGTATGGCTCAGAGGGGTTTGAAGTGGGTAGTGATGTAACTGCAGTGCGGCTTCTGGTCCATGGTCGTGTTTCATCTTCTGTGTGGGTGTGGGTCTGCTTTCTACATCTGCTTTCTGCTTCCCTCGTTTATTCATGCTGTGTGGGCGTTTTTCCCTCTTCCCATATATAAAAGGCATTATAGACAAAATCAGCAAGATCCTCCAAAAACACAACATTAAGACAGCATTCTGCACAAACAGAAAGATATCCACCATCCTAAGAAACCCTAAGGACAAAATCGAGTTAGAAAATCAAGGAGTATACAAGATCCCTTGCACTGCCTGTCCCACCACATACATTGGACAAACTAACAGAAGAATAAGTGCACGCATTGAAGAACACAAGAACTCAGTCAAAAAGGAAGAACCGACCTCTTCCCTGGTCCAACACCTCAAAGCTACAGGACATGAGATTGACTTTAAAAATACCAGAACTATTGCCAAAACCGAACACTTCAGCAGCAGAATAATCAGAGAAGCCATAGAGATAGAAAAACGCCCACACAACATGAATAAACGAGATGATACCTCCCACCTACCAGCCATTTGGAAACCCGCCCTCATGAACAGACAAGTACCAAACATGAAGAATGACACCA
Organism: Hydrophis major; assembly: GCA_033807585.1. Lineage (NCBI taxonomy): Eukaryota > Metazoa > Chordata > Lepidosauria > Squamata > Elapidae > Hydrophis > Hydrophis major. Next base: position 230,739,945 of record CM066330.1, read on the forward strand.
GACCCACACCCCTGAGACCCACACAAGATGCCACCACCACACTTCCACGTAGAAAGCAGACTCACATCCACACAGAAGATGAAACACGACCACGGACCAGAAGCCGCACTGCAGCTGCATCACTACCCACTTCAAACCCCTCTGAACCATACATGAAGCGAACTGACCCCCACCATAAAGATGCAGCACGACCACGAACTCAAAGCCAAACAGCAAGATCACAGCTCACCAGCTCAAATCCCCCAGCAACTAAGACTAACCTGAGCACAACCAAGCCCCCACCTGAACAGAACACGCCTCCAGCCAATCAGAACACAGCCAACTCCCCAACCAATCAGAACACAGCCAAACTCCCAACCAATGAGAACACACCCCCACCCAATCAAGTCACACCCCCACTAGCAGTTAAAAGAAAGAAGCAGCTGCAAGCTCACATCACTCTGAGAAGCGCAGAGCTGAAGACCAAGCCTGAAGATGATGAATGAGACTTCATCAAAACGTTGCCTAGATACTTCCAATATATATATGGCATTCAGCTTTGTTCAGGTATTTTCCCACATCATAGTAGTGGTGCTTTTAAAATTGTGGCAATGTTTTGGCAGAATCTCATCTGCCATCATCAGGCTTCTGTATAGTGTTAATCTGTGAGTCAGACTTTTACAGTGATTTCAGATTTAAATTTGGGGCAGCTTATTGCTGTGCAAGAATGGTTTTTTCTTCATCCTGATTGGTTGGGAGTCTTGGTCTGTGTTTATTGGTCTTGGAGTTTGCTGTGTTCTGCTTCATTGGTGTTTCTAATATCTTCTGTCTGTTTTGTGGCTTTTTTTCATCTTGATTGGCTGGCAACATTGTGTCCCTATATTGGAGGCTTTTAGTGCAACTTGGCTCCAAGTAAATGGATGGCTAACATTTATTAGAAAGCTAGGTTTCATCTGTGAGGAAATGTGTTCCAGCTTTTTTACTGCATTTTTTTGTTCATCCAGGTGGGTACTTATTCTTCTATTGATCTGTCCAATGTATGTGGAAGGGCATGATACACAGGGGACTTCATATATGCCTTGGTTTTCCAGGCCAATTTTATCTTTGGGGTTTCTTAGGATGGCTGCTGTTTTTCTGTCTGTTTTGAAGGCAGTCTTGATGTGGTATCTGTATAGTATCTTACTAATTTTGTCTGTAGCGCTTCTTATGTAGGGCAGGACAGCTGTTTCATAGGTCTGTTCATCTTCTACGTCTCCATTATGTCTCAGTGTGTTTTTGTGGATCAAGCCAGTGATTTTGCTTTTGTGGAAGCCATTAGCTCTCAGTACTTTAGTCAGGGTGCATAGTTCAGCCTTTATGTGTGTCTTGTCTGCAGGCATTTGGTTTTGGCAATTAGTGTTTTGGCCACGGAGTTTATCTGTGCTGGGTGGTGGTGGGATTGGGCATTGAGGTAGCGGTTGGTGTGTGTTTTCTTCTGGTATATGGTATGTCCTAGTGTGCCATCTGTTTTTTTGTAGATTAGTACATCTAGGAATAGTAATTGTTTGTTTGTTTCCATTTCCATGGTGAACTTGATTTTGGGGTGTGTGCTGTTTAGATGTGTTAGGAAATTGTTTAGGCTTTCTTTTCCATGGGACCAAATCACAAATGTGTCATCAATGTATCTTAACCATAGTTTGGGTTTGTGGGTGGCATTAGCTAGGGCTCTGGATTCGAATTCTTCCATGAACAGGTTTGCAATGACAGGTGACTGAGGTGATCCCATAGGGCTCCTTCAATTTGCTTGTATCTTTGTCCTTTGTATATGAAATACGTATTGGTTAAGCAGTGTTCTGTTAGTTCCATGAGGTGTTTAGCTGGTTGGTATTTATTTTTGATGATTTCAAGAGTTACTTTTATCGGGACTTGAGTGAATAGTGAAACCACATCGAAACTTACAAGCAGATCTTCTTGTTCCACGTGTAGATCTTTGATCATTTCCAAGAAGTGGTATGAGTTTTGTACATGTGAAGCTGTCCAGTTTTTCTTTCCCGTGTGGCCAAATTATGAAAGTGTCATCTACATATCTAAGCCAGAGTTTGGGTTTGTGTTCGGATTTGTCTAAAGCATAGGTTTCAAAGTGTTCCATGTATAGGTTAGCGATGACAGGTGATATGGACTTCTCCAGTTTATCCTATTTACTTGCCTTGAGATACCATTTGCGCCCACCCCATTATTTAACTTGGAATATAATGATCATGCTTAATAGCCATTAAACAGAAAGTGCTCTGGGATATTTACTTTATTATTAGTTTATCTGTCACTCCATGGAATACTTAGAAGACAAAGAAAATTAGATGTGTAGAGGACGAAGAAAATTAGATGAGCAGCTTTCATCAGCTTTTGTCATCTGAGGTGCTATCCATTTAGGATTCCAGGTATGAAAGAGGACTAGTAATTTTGTATTTTGAAATCTATGACATTTTCTTTGTATTTTCTCTGGAAGGCATAAAACCAGAAGTTGCACCACTTTTTCTCTGACAATGTATGTTCAAAGTTCAGAAAGCGTCAAGTGAAAAATCAGCATGCCTCACACCTCCAATACACAGGGTTATAAAAGAGACAATTAAGCAATGATGACTTGTCAAGCAGAATTTCTGGGGTTTTATATACACATAGCAGTCTTTGAACAGAATGTTCTTTGATTAAACTAATTTGTTTTCTGAAGCTCTAAAATTATAATAGTTCCTTGGTTTCAGATTAGTCATAAATATCTGAGCAGAGCACAACACCTGTTTGCTGAGTGTATCACGTTTTCTTGCCATTGGGTTCATACATATTTTGACAGCATTTTCCAACAGTAATTTCTTATACTATGGAAATTATAGCCTATCTTAAAATTTCTCCATCTCTTTTTCTATCTCCACTAAACACTCCATATGGGAAAACAAATTCATCAATTTTCCTCTAATTTTTTACCATCTATATATAATTTTCAATTGTTCAATCCATTTTCTGTCAAATACAATAACCTTGATCATTTCCCAATCAATGTTCCTTGTTGCACCATGCAATCTAACAATTGATCCAAATCAATTGTGTGCCAGCAATTCAGCATCAATGCATGTTACATCTGCAATTATGTTCTTGACCAATGTGTAGAGAGCACTGCTTTGTTTTACCTGATTAAAATACACCCATATTTAACTTTTTAACAACAGCTGTGCTTAAGCAGAGTCTACATTTACCTAATTGGATAATGAACTTGGTACATGGTTGTTGCAAGTAAACAACCAAACTCAGACTGCACTAAGGACACCACAGTTCAACTCTGGCTTCCCTTTAGTTTGTGGGAAGCTTGCTGGAAGAAAGTCATCAGAGAAGGCAGCAGGAAGTTGAAAGACCAAGGCAAGCAGGTGATTATGTTGCTCTGACAGGTGGAGCAGGGAATAAGGGAGTGTAGATAGATGCAGATTGGGAAGCTGTTTAAGAGCACAGGAGAGGTGCTACCGGTATATGGGTCAGGAAGGGCCTGAAGTTGCAATGCAGGTCTGGAAGATTGGAAAAGATAGTGTGGGCAATGGTGAATATGTACATAAGTCTTCCTTCTTCTATTCTTTCTTCCCCTCTCTTCTTTCTTTCCTTATCTAAACAGAGAAACAGAATGATTACAAGCAGGCCAAAATAAGAGGGAAAGAGTGATTTCTCACTTTCGAATGTCTTTCCCTTGAATTTCTTTGATGAAGCTGGCAGTGACCATTAAAAATCTTCCTTCTTTCCCTTCCTCTTATTTCTTTCCTTCTCCCTCTTCCTTCCTCCTTGCTCCTTCCTTCTTCCTTTCCTTCCCTTTCCTTCCTTATTTTGATTTTAGAAAATCCAGATCACATGTCTTCTTATGATTCATTTATTTGATGATGCCTAATTTCTTCTTCTTTGTAAGTAGGCATGGATTAAATTTATTAGTTTATTTCACTATTAACTTTATTTTGATATTATCTCAACCTTTATATAGAGGTGCACCCCATAATCCAAAATTCCATGCATTACAATGTGTAAGACACCATAATGAGACCTGCCACCAACAAATGAAATTTGACTTTATCTGACTTAAATTTCTCTTCTAAAATCCTCTAGACTGAGTTTTAAAAGACACCTTTATTATGCACCAGTGTATGTGTGTGTGTCACCAGTGTATGTGTGTGTGCTGTAGTCCTTTTAGGGTTATTCTTTCAGGAAAGTCCATAAATTCTGTGCTATTTTTTATTCATGAAAGAATTATGTTTTTTTCCCTACAGATCTTTCTCTTTGCCTTTCTCTCTTTGAATAGTGAGAAACAATACTCAGGGTCAACTACATTACTAACATAAAAAGACATGAAAATTTGCAATGATGAGAATGCAGTTGGAATGAACTAGTTGGACACCCTTCACAACAGCCCGTAGTTGTGTACCAGAGCTTACAGATACTTTCTTCCTGCTCTTTCTGAAGAGCAGGGTAGCCAAGTTGTTGTCCTTGGAAAGATTTGCAGAAATGTCTTCTGTTAGCAAGTTTCCACTGTGTATTCCAAGCCTGGTTTACAAATAAAGAATCCTGAAATTAGCACACACGAATCTTCAAGGGTGACTTTCACCATTTCACAGTTGGACAGTAGGCTGGGCAGGGAGCCGACCATATCCTTGGTCATTTGTTTTTCCACTGTGATCAGATGTATTTATTACAGTCATTTCTAAATGTCTATGTGCCTATGTAAATTTCAGGCAAATTAGAGCCCTCTTATGTCTCTTTCTTCATAATGCATATGATTTGGTGCCTTGCTTGGGTATTTATATTCTACCTTTCTCTGATTCAAGGCAGCTTTTTCTAAATTAGGGCCATTTACAAATAAAAATATAAATCACAGTGTGTCATTAAAAACAAGCCTAACAACCCAGCACAAGCAAATGACCATAAAATACCTTAAAACCTCATCATTAAAAATTATAGTAGCAGCAGCATAAAAATAAATACAGATTTGTTGCTTGACTCAAATGGTTGCCAGAATAAAATGGTTTATAAACCATTTTAACAATGGCAAAGATGGGTCTTGACAAACCTTTCTTGGGAGGCTATCCTTAGACTCAGAGCTTCAACTGAAAAAGGCCTGACTCCCTTGTCCTTTACAAGTACTCATAAGAAAAAATAATGAGGACACACACTATAATTGCACTTCTTCACCCTCTGACACTATTCTGTGGAAGGTCTACTGGGAATATTTAATCACTACATTTAATCATTCCATATACTGCTCGGGACTTGCACATCCTAATCATGATCCCAGCAGAATGGTTGCCTGTCCTCTGGAAGCCCTAGACAGCTTAGAAGCCATCACACAAGCTTTGCAAAATGCCCTTTGTCTTACTGTTCATGCAAATGCTTTGCATAGGACTTCTTGATATGCTGTGGTCAACATGAGAATAAATAATAAGTTACCAGTGATATCTCAGAGATATAGTATGTTCAGTTGATTATCCTTTATCACAAAATATCAAGCAACAATAGTAAATTGTCTAAAAAAATTTACAATCCATACTAGGCAAAATATTTATTAGGGGCCACCCAAAGATGAAAAATAGATGAGGAGTTCTAGATGATTCAAAAGCTTAGATACAGTTCTGTGGATTTCTACACTAATTCTAGAGTAATTTGTCCTCTGGGTTTTAGAAGAATAGGCAATGAATTATCTTCTTTACTCTTGAGTTATATCCATTAATTGTACATGTTCACTAAAAGTTTAGAATCACAGGAGCACAAAATCTCTTCATTCTTAAAAAGGGATCCTTTTTTACCAATAACATAAACATATGCTCATTATAGGCTTTGTATGGACATGCTCTTTTGTTGACCAAGAGACCATGATGATGGACCCTGCAATCTGAATTTAAAGAACTTAATCTTGCTTTCTGGCCCTATATAAGATATGTAATCAATCAAGAGCAATCCGATTAGACAAAATAGTTACATTAAAATAATTAAGGAACGAAGTGAATAAGATCACTTCAGGATCAGAAGTATATTATTGTTTTAGCAAAATACTGAAGATTCACATATAAGGAATGGGTGGAAACCTAGTACCAGCTTCGCCAGGTAGACCAAACTATGAATGAACTAAAAAGGAAGACAAAGACTACCTTTATTGAGAATGGTTATAAAAACAAATTCTTGCAAGTCTTTATTGTGTTGTGCTGCTGCTGCTTTTTATACCCATGTGAATTAGGGACGAGTGTAGGAGTGCGTCAAGGATGTTTGCTTTCCCCCACACTGTTTAATGTATTCCTCGAACGGATCATGGAAGATGCCTTAGAAGACCACGAAGGCACAGTTTCCATCGGTGGTAGAACCATCACCAACCTGCGATTCGCAGATGACATCGATGGCCTGGCAGGAAATGAGGATGAACTATTGAGCCTTGTCCAACACTTAGATAAAGCGGCTTCAGCGTACGGCATGGAGATCAATGCCGAGAAAACCAAGCTGATGACGAACAGTACCCAAGGTATCTCCTCAGACATCAGAGTCAGCGGAACACCCCTAGAGACAGTAAAAAATTTCAAATATCTTGGGTCCATCATTTCCGATGAAGGCTCAAAACCAGAAGTAATGGCAAGGATAGCACAAACAACAGCTGCGCTTTCGAAGCTCCAAACTATTTGGAAAGATAAGAATATCAGTCTGCACTCAAGGATCCACCTAATGCGCTCCCTCGCAATATCAATCTTTTTATATGCCTGCGAAACCTGGACACTCAATGCGGATTTACAAAGAAGAATCCTTGCAATAGAAATGAGATGCTACCGAAAGATCCTTGGCATCCACTACACAGACCATGTGACAAATGAAGAGGTCCTAAATAAAATACAACAGGCAATAGGACCACACGACAACCTTCTTACTGTCGTCAAGAAACGGAAATTGAGATGGTACGGACACGTGTCTCGCTCTACTGGCCTCGCAAAGACCATCATGCAAGGGACGGTAAGAGGAAGCCGCAAACGGGGAAGACAACGAAGGAGATGGGAGGATGATATCCATGATTGGACAGGCTTGAACCTGGCAGCATCCCAGAGAGCAGTGGAGGACAGAGACGGATGGAGAAGCGTGGTGGTTAAATCTTCACAGGCGCCCCAACGACCTCAAAAGAGGTCACGGGATAGGTGAGGTGAGGTAAGGAATTAGGGAGATATCTGTCTGAACAGCTTTCTGCTGGTTTTGAACTTAAGCTTGTTTTTCTCCAGTTCACTTTTATAACAGATTTAGCCTATCTCTGTCAAAATTATTTTCCTCAGTACCTACCTCTGGAGCCTTCCATAAAATTGCTGCTCTATAATTCATACAATTCCTGCCATATATTAGTTACCCAGATTTTTTTTTTTTTTTTGAAACAAATTTTTATTAATTTTAAAGATAAAACAACACATCATTAACCATTAAATACATAAACACATAAAACCTCTTAACATTGTAAATCCTTACAAGTCAAACAAAACATTATTTTTATACAGCATAATTCCAATTTATCCCATCTCCATATGGACACACAAACATCTTTCAGCAAATTTCTCATTATTTCTCTTTACTCCTATTCAATTTCATTTCTCTTCCATATTTATCCATTTTATAGTCACATATTCTTTTCTTTCTGGCTTGTTTAAATTATTCTCGTCTAACATTCCTCCAAGGTTTTATTGATTCTTTTTTCCTTTTTTTTTTATAAAAAACAAATTTTGTTAGTTTTACCATAAGCACAATACACAAACATACAAACACAAAACATAAACAAAACTAAAAGATCTTTTCTGAAGGTTGTCTGTTCCCGGGTTAAAACTCTTTACACAGACACAAATTCAAACATCATATTCAACCCATATCTCCTTCCAAATCTTATTATCATTTTCTTTTTTATATATATATATAAAAACCATTTTTATCAGTTTTATAAAAACAATGCACAAAAAATCAAGGCATAGCAGCTTATAAATTCTTTTCTAAGAAAAAATAATAATAATAGACCAATAAGGCATAACATTTCCAGATTATAATATCAATATTTCATATAATATTAACTTCATATCTTGTCCCTACTTCTCTTTTCCATCCAAATTATTTATTAATTAAAATTTTATTGCCTTTTATCAATATACAAAATCCAAAAAAAAAAAAAGCATATATATCCTTCCATATCTTATTACCATTTTCAACAACATTCTTTGTCTGTTCTATTTCCAATTATCCATTCATCTTTTTTTTCTTTTACTATACTTCTCCTGTACACCAATTGGAGTAACATCTATAACTCATTACCCTAACTTAGAAGTACTACATATAGCAATCTTTCTTGGGATTCTGTTTAAAAAAAATTCTAAAATTACATAATAAATTTTATATTCTAAATATACATATAAAAACACACTCTTATATACCCTCCAGAATCCCTCTTTTAATCTAAATTAAATTCACCCATTGTCTCTAAATAAACTTTTTTTCCTTAGGTCTTGCTTCCCCCCATTAAGGCTTCTCCTCCCCCCCTTTCTCTCTTGCTTATTCTTCTCCTTACCCTTTCTACCCCTTTGCTTTTTCTCTTCGCTTTTCTTGCTCCTTTTCCTTTGCTTTCTAACCTTGCCTCCATCTTTTCGCTCATTTTTCTCTCTTTTGGTTGTTTTTATAATTCTTAAAATCCCCTTTTTCTTATCCTTTTTCTCCTCCTCTCCAGAAGGGACCCATTGTTCATCAAAGATGGCTTCTTCTTCCTCTTCTTCCTTGTCCCAGTCCTTCTGCTGCGTAATCAACTTTTCAAAGGAACATAACGCCATTTCTAAGAATTGAAACAAAGAGCCCAAAGTATCTTCTTTTTTATATTTTTGATATTCAATCTCTAGTTCATCCACAGACGAAGGGAAACTTTTTCCAAAAGGGAAACTTTTTCCAAAACAACCACAAGTATTTTTAATCAAAGACAATCAAAAGCAATTAAAAAAAGAAAAAAAAGTTCCAAAAGTTAATACTTTTCTTCCTTCTTCTCTTTCTCTTTCTGAATTAATTTTTAATCAAAGAGGTCCAATTACCATATTTCTTCTTTTGGGATCCACAAAGACGTTCTAGTCAATCTCCTCCTTTTTCAGCTTCTGCTCCAATTTTTTTTCTTCCTTCCCACTTGCAATGAGAATTTTAAATAATCAAAAATCCATACCTCCAGCAGAGATTTTCCAATTTCTCACATTTTTCAATGTCCAAAAATCCCTTTGTCTCTTATCTTAGCTTTCAAAGCAATCCACTTTCAATGTCTAATATATCCAAATATTTCTGCTTTTTCCGTGGGGTGGGAGAGTAAAAAAAAAAAAATTCCCTTTAACAGCTTCTCCGCCGCTTTTCGCTCTTCTTAGGGATACAATGTATCCTCCAGCAACAAGCAGCTCAATTCCAGGCAATTTAAAAGGTGTTACTTGACCCGGCTCAGACAGAACTTTCACTCTTCACACTTCCTCCAGCACAGTTCTTACCCGGTTGCTGGCTTCTTCGTGGCGGCCATTGCTGACCGCTGCTCCACCGCCTTGGGAAAAAGGGTTTTCCCGGAGAAGGGGGGGTCTGCGATGCCCCCACCTCCCTATCCGACTCCCCTCTCTCTTCAGCTGTCCCTACAGGGCAGCCATATCCCCCTGACCCATCTGGATCGGGGGTACCTCGACGGCTAGCACAGCAGGAATCGCGAGCTGTTGCGAATTCCTGCTGCCCCGAAGCCACGCAAACCGGAAGTTTCTAGTTACCCAGATTTTTATAGTTTGGATCTGATAACCCAAGAACCACAGATTTTGCTTTAGAACTTTTATGAATTAGATGTGGGTGATTATTTATACAGTATTTGAACCAGATACCAAATACCTTTTCTCCTGAAAGCAAAAAGATGATTAGCTACAAATATACTACCGTAACTGCAAAAATCCATTGCAAGCTTACCTTTTTATTAGGAAACAAGCTACTAAATATGTCCCTGAGGTGTGAAATATGTTTTGTCATCTACATGATCGAAAACTCTGTTATCTATAATAGACTGTAGATATTACTTAGAATAAACAATCTCACTTGAATGATGCATCTCAGTTCAGCAGCCAAGTAAAATTGCCAGGTAAAATTTCTTTTGCACATTGAAATAATGTTTTCCCACTCCTGACATGTGTTCTATCTCCTCCTCACTCAAGTAGAAACTCTGTTTTTGAAACAGAGAGAAATGTGCAAAACAAATTTCATCTATCTGGTCTCTTAAGCCTACAATAGATCCTCTGGTAATAGGTGAATATTTGGAAGATATTTTAGTATCTGAGATGAAAAGCAAAATTATGGTTTCTCATTCCATAGACCAAAGTTTGACCAGATTGGGAACTGAGTTTTACAGCTACACTGGTAACAGAAGTGCAATTTGAATTGCAGAAAAGGGTTTTAGACACTTGTAAGAGCTGAAGGACCACAGTGTGTAGCCCACATTGCTCTCCAATATCTTAGTGCCATCATTCCCTTCCTCCTCCCTCATATCTATATATCTATATAACTTTCTTTATATCATCTATTTATCTATATCACTTGAAGTATCCTTACTTGGATTAATGATAGGTCTAGCCTTGATTATTGGGTTGAAAATTGGCAATTGATTATCAAGCACACACCTCCATATGAGGCAACATGGTATCAACAATTGTTTTGTATTCACAGATAGAACAACGCTGACAAATCAGTACACAAGGAAGAAGAATAGCCCTACATCTGGTTGCCCTATTCCTGATGCTCGTTTTCCACAAGAGACATGGCCTGTGTATAAGATTTAAAAAGTAGGATTCACTGCCTAAGTATCAAATTCATCCTTTCAGAAATCCTTTCTTGACCACCCATGGAAACATAGACAGATACAGACACACAGAGAGATGGATTTGACTGCAGGTATTTCAGCATAGATCTCATATTCATCAGACTCATGGATACAAGGGGAAGGTTTGAGAGACGTAATATTATGGGAAAGCTACCAGGGATGGCCTTCACATGCATAATAAAAGATAGGCAACATTTGTCTTGTCGGATTCCAATATGGCCTCAAACAAGATGCTACAATAATCTCTCTTCTTTATTGCTGTACTGCTAGATTTAGGTTTTTTTTTTTTTTATGCTTTTAATCTTTTCTAAAACTCTTCCCCCCGCCCCTATTTTTATTTCCCTATGAAAAGCAGTGTATCAATCCAAGAAACAGTAGTAAAAGATGAATACAGAGGTATCTGCGGCACCAAGATTTCATCAAAATAATGAAATGTGCACCTTGATGCCATCTCCATCATTTGTGTACATCTGTCCAATATTGTGATGCAAGTGTGAAAGGGGTGGAGTTTTCCTAGCAATGTCATGATGCAGAACTTTTTTTCCTCCATACCATAAATCACCCAGGACAATACTTTAAACTGAATCATGCTATTAATTCAATTAATCACATTACTAATCAGTAAGCTAACTAGCCAACATTTATTTTTATATTTAGATCACGAACAAGCTAAGGATTTGTTGAATTTAGGTTTATATGTTTGTTTACTTATTTGATGTATAACCTGACTTTCTTCCAGGAATGCAAGGTAATATATTAACTTATTTTAGTCAAATGTACCTGGAGAATGCCATATTGGAGAAAGCTGGCTTATATTATTTTTTTACTCTTTTAACTGGTTTGACATGTGCTGCTGTTCTAGCCTTTTTTTTTTAATATTCTTTGCTTATTCAAAATCATCCTGATATCATCCACATTAACTTGTTCATCACTATTGCTTAATTCTTTTACAAATATGTTCCTTTCAAGCTATAGTAATAAGCAAGCTATTATTCAGAATCACATAAGTGAAATGGGCAGCTATTTAAATCAAATAAATAAATATGCATGCTTGTGAAGTCTGTACACGCTTAAAAATGATTCAGAAGTGCTTTGGACTTGGGCAAGTGCAAACAACACAACAGTATACTGCCTATTAAAGCAGGACAGTGAAAAAGTGCAGTTGCTTTAAAATGCATTAAAACTATATTACTTTAATTATTCAGTTCATTAAAGCAGCAAAATAATTATATAAGCTCATGTGCAAATTAAAAAAATGTCTATGCTTTAATAAATTGTGGAGAATGCTATGTTCATGGAAGGTCTAAAGGATTCCTCTTAATCATTTTCAAAGCAAGGAAGTTATGTTTTATACTGATTTAGCAGATTGAAATAGTTCACACAAAAAGTGTCAAAAGAATCTTAACTATAGCTAAGAAGAAACAAATGGAACAAGACTTTCTTGTTTCTACCACCACATAAAAGACAATTTCTAATATTCATAACAGCTGGCAGAAAAAAGATTAAGATTAAAAAAATAATGCACAGAAAGCATAAACGCAGAATTTTTATTCTTGCTACTACAGAGCTCAAATCAAATCAATCTTTATTGTCAGAGTACAAAATGTGTACAATGAGATTGGTTGAGACTCCTTTCATGCACCCCCCCCAACACAATTCACAATGAAGACAGAATCCTAACCCTGTGAATCCTACTAACAAACACACAATCTTATTGCACCATGAACTTATTGCACAATGCTCCAGCACCACAAGTCTATCATACCAGGTTGACATGAAGTTATTTTCCATTCAGGACTCTGACAGCCTATAAGTAGAAATTGTTCTTCAGCCTGTTGGTATGGCAGTCTCCAATGGTAGGAGAGTGAAGAAGTGCTGACCAGGGTATGAGTCATCCCTGAGAATTTTCCTTACTCTTCTAAGATAGTAAGCCCTAGCAATGTCCTCTAATGGTATCAGGGGACAGCCTATGATGTTATTGCTGTGCTCACCACCCTCTGTAGTGTCTTTCTATCCACGGCTGTCAAGCCAGCATACCTCAATGTCACTAATAAGAAATTTTTCTTTGTGCTTATTTTTGCATAACTACAGACTCAAGTAATTCCCAAAGTTGACCAGATCTATCTTCTATGGAGCCATGTTACTACTACCAATCTGTAGAATTCATTCAATAATCACAGATTTATTTATTTTTTGACATATGCCTGATGATTGCTACTATTTTGTGCAATGCAGATGGTATCAGGGGGGTCTTCTTGATTACATCTCAGAATAATTCAAAATCTGGAGAATTTGATCCTGAACTTTTGTACTGCAGAGCAGTGTTGATTTCCAACTTAAGCTAGTACATTTTTATTTCCATCCTCCTCTACAAAAACTGCTAGATTCTCACTCAGATGTATGTTAAATTGTATTTGGAAAGAGGTGAATGGCAATAAAACCTGGAAATTCAATAAAAGTTTGAAGCAGTTTCCTCCATTGCCTATCAGATATTGCACTGAGCTGCATATCATTCTCTTCTAAATTTCCTTACACAACCTTAATATTTTTAATATAATTGTTGTGCTAGCAACAGACATTTTCTTCTGTGCTTGATACCCATAGTTACAGAGTCCATTTCTCTTTGTCACTTAGTGCTGAACTGTATCTTTGCTGGAAGTTTATTTCACCAGAAACTGTTAGAGGTGAGAAAAAAACAACTGGCTTGGATTAATGGGCCTACTGATCGATACCAGGACCTGGTTTATGAGGCTGATGTGTGAAATCCCTACAGTTGTGCAGTAATGCCTCAAGAAAGATAACCATCCCTGCCATCCAACCTATTGACATCAAAATGTTCACACAAGAATATCACTTTTAAAGAACATAAATTGAGCAAAGCCATTTATCACTGCCCTTGAGCTGGTGATAACACATAACAATTCAAACATATTATGAAGGATTATATCCAGACTAGGTCCCCCAAAGACTACCCTCAAATTACATTGCCAGCTCTAATCTCAAATACAACAACACCTCCTAGTTTCAAATGACCCAACACCTTGTCTTCAAAAACTTACTTTGTTTTAAAACACGTTCAACACACCCCTTTAAAAATAACTTCAAATTTTCATTTTCTTATTTTTCAATCTTTTTATCTCACTTCTTGTGTTTTTTAAATGGTTTTTGAGATTATTTTATTGTTGGAGATGGCAGTGATGCATACTGCTGATAGATAAAGATGATATCAACATAGAAGATACCAATTTAAAATAGATCTAGAAGATATAGAACATGAAATAGAAGATATGGAAACAAGAGATACAGAATAAAGAAGGTAGGTAAGTTTTGAAGATGCCTGGTAAACCATATAATCCAATCTGAAAAGATTCATGAAAGAAGTTTTACTCATGGGATATCACTAAAGTGTGGAAAGTTAGGCTATTTCTAGGCAGTATGATAGATTATTGCACGATGGAATATAATATTTTTGGTTATGTCAGCTTGTGTTACAAAATCCAAATATAAAAGCAGGTGTTTCCATGCTGCATTCTAGCCTCAAATTCCTAATGTAACTTGGTCTTTAGGAAGTAAAAGTAAAATTCTGTATATGGTTGACACTATTTATAACATGACAATAAACGTCCTTGCTGATTATACAATCTCCCACATTTAGAAAATCTTTGTTGCAGCCATGGCAACCCACAGAGCCAGAAGCATTCATTTATGTTCTAAATTTGCTTTCAAGGGTGAAGAAACAGCTTAGGTAACCCTCATTTAAGAAATGCTGCTGTCTTAATTTGCATTTGGATAATTGTCCAGAACAGGGACCAATAAGTATGTCACCATAACAGAAAAGAAAAATGAGAACAAATCCATGCACCAACCCCAATTCTATTTTAATGCAAAGGCATTATTATACAGTTGAAGTAAGTGAATACTTATTTTTATATGGGAATTTAATTTGCTAATAAAGTGTTGGAAATTCTTCTCAGCTGCAAATTAGCCTTTGTACAGACTGCTGCAACAGTAGTATAACAACAACAAAACCTCTTACTTTGACTAATGTAACCCAGGTCATTTAATCACCATAATGCTTTAGAATAGAAATAGCAAATTTTATTTTCTTCCAAGGGCTGCATGACTGACCTTAGCAATAGTCAAGATGGAGCTTTTATGGTAGACAAGGTTGAAGTTAGGAAGGGGTAGAGTCAAATTGCAGTAGGACACCCATTCTCTCTATGGGACATTTTTCTTCCTCCAAAACAAAGTTTATTCTCCCAGTCAAGTGGCTGCTGGAAAGGAACAGAAAGTCCTCACCAATGTTCTGACTTGTTCTTTTTACAATAGACTAAGGGCTACAGGCTGTCCACCACTACTATAAAGGATGCCCTAACTAAATTGTTGTATAATGGTCCCCTTGAAACTATCAGCATTGTCAAGGAGGGATAACACAATTGTGAATGTCATTTGAAATATTAGCATTTTTATTTCATTTTGTACAATGTGAGCGTAATGTGACAATACAGAGCCATAACCATGTTTGACAACTTTAGAAAATTTAAGTGCAGTGAGGTGCAAGGCTGCCTTTTCTTCTTGGGTAATTGTAATGTTGTTGGATAATTTTTTCCTCTCTCACCGTTTTGTGGGCAATTAACTTTTTTGCGGGGTGGAAATGCAGAGATTTTCAGGAGTCTTTAGATACAGGCAAGATAAAATGTGGCATAACATGTAAAATCAATATATCTGAAAAATATGCCTAACAAATTGCAGTAATTGTTTCTCTTCCATTCAGTTATCCATGAAAGAATTTATAATTGTACACCTTCATTTCTCAAGAACACTTATCTTTTCTCAACAAAATGTTTGAAGATGTGTTGCTTTCCTTCACTGGAATCTCAAGTATGTCAAAGAATACGCTTTTAAATCTGAATTTCTTCATAAAGTCCCCCTTTGTACTTTGAAAAAATAACCTTAGACCTCAATCTTTTGAGTATGATGATTCAAAAACCAACATCTTCTTGGACAAACAAATGCATTAAGAATACTCGTTGTTATCTGCAGACTTACAAGTAAGTTGTTCACTAAGAACCATCATTATCTATATTATCTTGCCTAGGAGCAGAGTCTTTGATGCATAATCAATTTTCAAAACATATTACCCTGATGGACATCAAAATCTGTTCTTTTTAATGCCATTAAATAAATCCCAATAAATCCTATTGAAGTTTTGGAAATTTGGCTTGAGATTAAGTACCGGAATCCTGACAAAAGGTGGGTGTCAGGGTTCCAGAAAATACACCCAACTGAATCAAAAGCCAGCATAATCCTCAAAGCATAGATTTATTAGGCATATAATATTGGCACATCTGAGAAAATCTGACTCTGAAGGACCTGAGGTTTTCCTCACCCAAATCAAAACCCCAAAGTTCTTTCACCCCAAGTCACACCTCCGTCACATGGTCCAACCAGAAAAAGGAAACAACTTTCAAACAATATGCACAACTGCTTACAACATGAGTATTGCTGATTTGGAATAACTGCTCCAGGTTTAGGACTGGTTCCCATAATTGGTCCATTAAAAGTATTACACCAGAATCTTCCTAGAGTGAGAATTTTATAGTTATAGAATGGCATTAAAATATGGCTTTCTATGGTCTGCAGCCTGGTCCTAGTCCAGCATCGGAATCACTGCAGTACATTGAATTGAAGGAGAGAATGGTGGTGAAAGAAGACAAGTTGTCTTTCTTCAAAGAATCTGAGCAAGATTTGATAAAGTTCTTTTGAAATAAAAATACTTTTATATAGGGCCAGAAAAGTAATGTGTCTAATCTAGTACTATCAGTACAACTCAGCCTGTATTGGCAGTCTTTCTAAGTATCACAAATTCATCTCTTTTTTTTAATTCTGCTGCTTAAGATCTTTATCTGATTATACCTGGAATATAAACGTTCAATTAAGATAGATTTGGTATGATTCTATGATTTGTTATAAAATAATTTAACTTAATTATAGTTATCTCGCTTAAGTATGAATTAGTAAAATTATAGTCAAATGATTGTTTAATAATGATATTGGGATATTTTATTGATGATTGATAATGTGAGTTATTATGTAATATAATTATTTTGATGACTATGAAATGGATGCACAAAAGGGAGTGGTAAACCAACCGATACACTGTAAATTTATGAAGAATGATCTTTCTATGTTATGTTTTATGTCTTACATGTTGTCTGTCGTTAAAATCAATAAAACTTTTACCAAAAAAAAAAAGTTCTTTGTACAATAGTAATAATATAAAAAAATCTTTATGGAATAAATATAATATTAGAAAGGAGAAAAGGTCACATCATGAAATTTAAATTGTGGATCTGAATATGGAACTTCCTGGAAACACACCTATTGTTTTGTTTTTTAAAAATAAGATTGCCATGAAAAATTCTTTTTACCCAAAATTACTTTAAAAGTAATGTAAACTATCATGGTATAAAGCACATGAAAGAAAAATGTGGGATAGTTGTTGTTAGTTGAAAAATCGTGTCTGACCCCATAGACAACATTCTTCCAGGCCTTCCTGTCCTCTACCACCTTCTGGAATCCATTTAAGCTCACGCCTACTGCTTCAGTGACTCCAGTGGGTAGTACATTATTGTTAAACCCTACTTTTGTGAAAACTCAGTAGCACACATACACATACACACACACATACATATATGGATGTACTGGGAAAAGCTCTTTTTATTTAGTATAGGTGAGATTTTAATCTTCTGTTTTTATCAAGGGATGCATAGCAATAAATGATCTGATAGCCCACAAGCAATAAACATTATAATTCCAATTATATCCCCCAAAGAAAGAGAGAGGCTTCAGCTGCATTTAGTCAATGCTAGTGCTAACTTTCTGCTTATAACTATTAATATCTTCCAATTAGTTCTTAATTATTAGCCTGGTAACATCAAGTGAATAGAAATTTTCTATTATGGAGACTTATATATTCATTTGGACAGCTTGAGCCTTTGAATGCAAGCTATTGGTCTGTGCAGTATAGTGGGAGTGAAGCCAAGGAAGATAAAATGTAATAATTAATTATGTACATTGAAAATGGAATGAAAAATGCTTTTACAATGGTGTAGCTGAGCTCATATATTAACTGGAACTAGTTGCTTTAATTTCAATCAAGGTCCATACAGCCATCCCCTTTTTTTTCCACAGAGGCTTTCTAATTCCTTTTTCATTAGTTTTGGAGCAGAGATAAATGTCAGCAGAGTTAATGTAGTTTTACTTTGTATGTGTGGAAATGCTAAAGTCATTTTTAATGCACTTATTTTCATACCTGCAGAAGTAAAATCGCTTTGTTATTTTCACTGCCACTATTTGGTAATTCTGGGGAAGGTTCAGTAAATTCAAACCTTCACAAAAATAATAGCATGCATGGCCTAATTCTTTAAAAAGGCAAACAAACAGAAGCATGAGAAGAATACTCTGAGGCAGATGATAAGTGAATAAAAAGAATGTCCCTCAAACATGTAGAACTATGAGGGAAAAAAATCACCATGTTTTTTTAAATGCATTCTTAATGAAGGATGAAGGTTCCAATGAAGGAGTCAAAATCAGAAGCTCCAGGGATATCTGTTAGGAATCTGTCCACCAATTAGTTGGGTTGGCAATATATAAACCAACAAAGTATGTTTGTAGTTTTAAGACAAAATCACTGTATTGATTTATACTATATTCCAATTGGTTGGTTGTGTTGCAAATTGCCATAGGAGGGAGCTAGAGATCAATGCCTGCTCTCTCTGACATTCTGTTTCTCTGATATTCTGTCTCTCTGACATTCTGTTGCTATCTAAGGTTTATGCTGTGCTTATACTTTGATATTTTGTTTACTGTAAATGACAAAGACAATCAGTAAGAAGACTTTGTAATTGGATATTCTTTGGACTGTAAAACCTATATGACTGAACCGTTTATTGGACTGTGCTATTTCTTAAAGCAAACTTTAACTCAATTCAGTGTAGCTGTGTGTGGCTGAATAATTATTCATAACTACTCTCATAAATGTTTCCATGTGCATATCCTTGTTACTCAAAGGTTATTCTATACATATCATAATATTGGTTATGGGCCCAGAGAGATATTGAGAATCAGTGTGAATATACAGTTTCATATTCAGCCAGCTGATTGCAGTTTATTGTTAAACCTATCAATGGCATAAGAATAGTCAACCAGTATATCCCAAATAACCCAGTTGGATGGAACAAACTGTTTCCTAGTCTATGAAGTGCAGCCCTACTTCTGTGTAAAGACGGATATATTAATTTATTAATTTATCAAATTTATACAGCTTATATTTTGTCTCCATTCATTTCGATCAAGTCAAGACTAATTGTCACAGGACACAGAACTTTGTCAGTTCCTCTCTGCCATCTTAGCAATAACTACAACAAAATGCATTACAATAGCTAAATATGTGCTCTTCTTTCATAAGCCCAAATGCCACATTCATAAGGCAAGTAATTGTTGAATCCCTGCCCAGCATTTGTCTCAGTTTATTTTATACTCTGCTTTTTCATGGTGACTTAATATAGAGCAGCGTATGTCTCAATTTCAACCATTTTAAGATTATGGACTTCAACTCCTAGAATTCATCAGCCACCATGGGTGAGGAAAATACCACATCATTAAAAACACAGGTATTACAAAAAAACCTGAAATAGTGTAAAATCAAACATATTAAATCAGGGCTGTCAAACTCATGGCCGCAGGCTGGATCTGTGATACCCTGGCCATGCCCACCATGCTCAGTTTAGCAAAGGAGGGGAAAGTCACAATACATCATGTGACGCTACTGTGACAATGCGAGTTTGACACCCCTGTACTAAATTAACACTGTCATTGTCATGTATGCCGATCGGAAGAAGGCGCGGGAGTCAGTGAATATTTTTCAGCTCATTTATGAACCCCGAAATCGACTAGGTTCCTGGAGATCGGTGGCGGCTTATATAGAACTGGCCACACCGGCTGCGGCCAATGACATCGCTTCGAATCTCCCATGATCGGTTTCCACCAATCGCGGGGATCCGCAGTGCGGCTCACTCGGCCAATCCGATTGCCACGCGCCCTGGCCAATCAGGACACGGTATTACAAGAATGCTAATGTACAATACAGAACAGTCATAATGATACAACAATGAAATAGTAAAATCATACAGCTCTTCCTCCTCCATGCTGCTTTTTCCTAAAATAACATCCCCATGAAGGGATTTGGACTGAGAGTGACTGACCCAAAATCACCTAGCAACTTCTTCCATTGGTTTCACTGTAGGTGTTCTACTGTCCCAGAGAAAGTTGGAATAGAAATTCTCCATCCCTTTGGAGAAGCATCTATGCAAGTATTTGCACCCGAGTCTGATGAAACCCTCAAAAGGCCATTTGCACCTAGCATTGTTCCAAGTTCTGTAACAGAAAAGGAATCCTTTCCCTGCTACTCACATGCAGCCAATGTGATAAAGGAAGCACCCATGAAAAAAAAATTTCTAAAATATTCCTACTTTCCTTGCTTTTCTGGCAGCTAGCACCAATATCCAATTTTAAATGATTTCTCAGGAAAATACTCAGAATAATAACCTTGTAATCATTTCCACTTTGGACATTGTATTCTGTGATAAGGGCTGGTAATTGGGACTTTTAAATGTCAAGTAAGTCAAGACATTTAGTTCTGCTAAGCTAGCTAACTAAAGAACTTCACTCTGTATATTGTGCTTGCTATTAAGAATGAGCCTGACAAAAGATATCAGCTTATATAAATCCTTAAAAAAAAAAGAATAATCAAATAAGAAATCCCAATGTTCCTTAACCATTATAATTATTTCAGCTGTGCTATTTAATTACTTTGCCTAATGAGCCAGCATTAAGCAACAGGTAAACCTGAACTGAAATTCCTATTTATTTTATTTTTGCAGTTCTGTCAATCTCGTCGGAGCTAAGTCTGTCATATTTTTTATATAATGTATGAAAGTGTGTGTTTCTGCTTGCTGATTGTCATCGCAAGGGGTTAATCCACCATGGTGCTAGACAGATTGTCTAGTTCTTCTTGCAGTTCCTGACAGCATTAGTAGCTATCTCCCAATCCACTATATGAAGACATGTAACCTTTCTCTGCTCCAGCTTTCACATCTATATTTTAACACTGGCAAAACCATAGCTTTAACTATTATGATCATTATAGTCATCAAAATGTCATCCTTCATGTATCTGACTGAGTTTGTGTTATTGCATTCCTCTCTTGAATTAAAATTATATCTAAGTACCTATTATTCATCTCTTTCAGGGTAAATAACATTGTTACAGAGCACAAAAAGTAAAAATTAGTAGGTCAAAGAAAGTAAATGTTTGAAAAATGCATAAAAAAGGAAAGATAATTTATTCTAGTTTTCATCAACACCATTCATTATATCTCCCTATATTTTTCTATCCTCACAAACATTGTTTATCATCCTGGTTTTTTTCCTATCATGTTTCATACGTGGCATTATGTTCTTTAAACTTTTTACCTCTTTCTTTTTGAAGAAGATCTCATCAAATCATAACTTTCTCAGAATTCTCCTTCTCGACCCCTTCATTGTTCCATTATGTTTTTGTTTTGTTTCTTATTTATTCTCTCTGCATGAATAAACATCAATGTCCTTCTGTACTGGTTATTCACTTTTATATTCAGAAATAGAAATAGAATACTTTATTGGCCAAGTGTGATTGGACACACAAGGAATTTGTCTTGGTGTAAATACTCTCAGTATACATAAAGAAAAGGTACATTCATTAAGAATCAAGAATCATAACGTACAACACTTAATGATAGTCATAGGGTACAATCAACAATCAAATCATACTAGGAAACAGTCAATATAAATTGTAAGGATACAAGCAAGAAAGTTACAGTCCTACAATCACAAGTAAGAGGGGATGGGTGATAAGGAGTGATGAGAAGATTAACAGTAATAGTAGTGTACACTTTGTAAATAGTTGAATAGTGTTGAGGGAATTATTTGTTAAGCAGAGTAGTGGCTTTCAGAGTAAAAACTAGTTGTTCTGGTGTGCAGTGCTCTTTAGCATCATTTTGAGGGAAGGAGTTGAAACAGTTTATGTCCGGGATGTGAGGGGTCTGTAAATATTTTCACAGCCCTCTTTTTGACTTGTGCAGTATAAAGGTCCTCGATTGAAGGCAGGTGGATAATTATTGTTTTTTTCTGGAATCCTAATTATCCTCTGAAGTCTGTGTCTGTCCTGTTGGGTTACAGAACCAAACCAGACAGATATAGAGGTGCAGATGATAGATTCAATAATTCCTGTAAAGCCTGGTTTCCCCAACCAGGGTTAGGGAGACAAGCTAAACAGAATGTGCAGCGTTAGTCAGATAGGCACACAGATAAATGAGTGAGCTAAGATTGTATGTTTATTAACATACAGTAAAAATAACAGGTACGCTTGTGCTATCAAAAATATAGTTTATTCCATTATGAGTTCATAGCATAGTCAAAATAACAGTCCAATAGTCATGTATCATTTAGTCAGTCCATTCAGGGATATTCAGTTAGCAAAGTCCGTGTTAGAATATCCTATGTCAATTCACTTACAAGTCTGTCCTTTGTTTTCTCTCCTGTTCGAGCAATGCAGTCTTGTGTCCTTGCAGTAATCAGGAATCATCAAAGCCAGAGAGATAGCAAGCTGCAGCCTTGGTTCTTTTAAAGTGCTTTCACAACCACTCCCTTAATAACTATCCCACAGTTAAAGTTGCAGACACTTTAACTTACAAACTATGATTACATATTATTATTTACCTAAACCAGTTAGGGTAAAACAATGTTATCCCTAACATTCTCCCCTTTTAGGAAATAATAATAAATATAACTATTTACATCTTTAAATCATATTTGTTACAACTCTCTTTAAACTTAGTTACTCCTTGAGCTTTTGTAAATTGGTCTGCAATGTTTTCTTCTGTCATGCAGTATTCCAATTTAATTAGCCCATTCTTTACAGATTCTCTAACATTTAAGTATCTTAAATCAGTATGCTTTGATCTAGTTTTTACAGCAATACTAGTAGCTAACTTTATAGCTGCTTGGTTATCCTCGAACACAATAATGGAATCTTTTACAGTTACACCCATGTCTAATAATAACTGTTTGTACAAAATCAAATCAGTACATAGTAATGACAGACATGAAAATTCCGCTTCCATTGTGGACAAGCTGATATGCTGTTGTCTGATTGACCTCCACCCTATTAGTGTTTTACCAAATAATATAGTCATCCCAGATGTTGATTTTTTAGTGTTTATATCAGTTGCAAAACTTGCATCTGCATAGGCACTAAGACTCAAATCACCCTTTGGTTCTATATACAATGCATGGTTCATTGTTCCTTTAAGATATCTTAAAATTCTCTTTAATGATTGCCAATGACATTGATGTGGATCAGAATTAAAACGTGCCAGCTGATTTACACTATAAGCTATATCTGGCCTTGACCAATTGCTTATATATGATAAGCTGCCAATCAAAGATTGACATGTGGACTTATCAAATTTGGGACTTTGATCATCAGTTTGGCAAACTTCCTGACTCATTGGAGTCTTTGCCGGTTTACAAAGTTCCATTTTAAACGTTTTAATTAATTGGCAAATTTTATCTTCTTGAGATATCTTAAAACCATTTTTTGTTTTGTTAATTGTCAATCCTAGATACCTTTTAATTTCACCTAAATGCTTTAATTTTATCTTTTTGGCTAATAATGATATAATTTCATTAGCTTCATTATTAGTCTTAGTTATCAAAGCAATATCATCTGTAAATAATAACAATAATGACACCGTTCCATTATTTTCTCTTTTAAACACACATGGATCTGCTAAACCAGATTTAAAACCTATATTGTTTAACTCTTTCACAATATATTGGTTCCACTCAAACCCAGATTGTTTCAACCCGTAAAGACTCTTTTTGAGTTTCCAACAATCATTACTATTTACTTTATTGTCTTTTATACCTACTGGTTTTCTTAAATATATAGTGTGCTGCAATGGTGCATGTAGATAGGCAGTTTCTACATCTAAATGGTTAATTACATAGTTTTTCTTAGCTGCCCACACTAATGCTGCTCTTAAAGATGTTGTTTTAAGACTTGGTGCAAAAACTTCATCATAGTCAGATGCAGTTTGATTAAATCCTTGAGCTACTAACCTAGCTTTATGGGTAACAGTCCCATCATTTCCAGTTTTTACTTTAAATATCCATTTGCACCCAATGGATTTTTCTCCTGGAGGTAATTTAGCATCTTCATAAACTTTCATTACCTTTAATGAATTTAGTTCCTTTTCCATTGCCTTTTGCCAATTCTCCTGATCCTTAGCAGGATACATCCTAAGTTCATCTATACTAGTTGGAACTTTAGTTACTGGTTCTATACTTGCTTGATACCTATCAGGTGGTCTAGTTATACGTGTAGTACGTCTAGGTATTACAGGACTTACAGGTGGACTTTCATATATTAACTCTTCTTGATTATCTAACTCTTCCTGATCAACTGTTTCCTCTTGTTCTGGTCCTATTTGCTCTTCATGGACTTCTTCTTTAATTGGACTCTTCTTATAACTAGTCTGATCTTTCTGCCTTTTGTAGGGTTCAATAATTACTTCATTATTTAAATCTTGCTCTAATCTATTCCATCCTACATGTTCTAGGAATTTTGCACTAGCACTGGTGTAAACTCTAGATGTACCTGGTTCCCAGAATCTATAAGATCTATGATTAGATGTATATCCTACAAAATATAATCTTTTAGCTCTATGTTGTCTTTTGTGTCTAAGTTGTGTAGAGATATGCACCCATGCTGGTGCTCCAAATGTGTGCATGTAACTTAAATCAGGTTTTGTACCATGCCACAGTGTGAATGGTAATTCACCTGTTGTTGAATTAACAACATTATTTAATATATGATTACCACACATTATTGCTTCTCCCCACAAATTGTCAGGTAATCCTGAATCAGACATCATAGTACATGTCATTGATTGTAATGTTTGGCCTCATCTCTCTATAAAGGCATTATGTTGTGGCCTGTATGGTGCAGACTTTTTATGTTGAATTCCTAACATTCTTAGTCTGTTCTGGAATTTATTATTTGTAAATTCCATACCATTATCTGTTATAAGAGTTACTAATTTCTTTTTAGTTTTCCTTTCTGCAAATTTAATCCAATTAAAGAGATTTTGATAAGTTTCAGTTTTGCTCTTCATTAAATAGCAAAACCCATATCTAGAATAATGGTCCATTATACTTAGTATGTAACGAGCTCCTCCTACACTTGGTTTTTTAGGACCTATTAAATCTGCAAATACTACCTCTAAAGGTTCTTTGGTAGTAAATCCATCAACTCTATTAGCCGGTGTGACCCTGCTCTTACTTTGATTGCAAATATTACATTGCAAATACTTATTACAAGGTTTCAAACTTGTTCCCTTAGATAATTCAATAGTTTTCTTAAGCATTTTAAAATTTAGATGCCCTAGCCTTCGATGTAACAAGTGAATACATTCATCATGAGGTTTCTTATTTTCATAAACTGTGTTAGCCACCTTTAAACCATCATCATTTAACACATATAATTCACCTCTTAAAGATGCAGTAATTTTTTTATCTTCTTTCTCAATTATGCAGTTATCTCCCCTAAATGTAACTACATATCCTAGTTTAACCAAAATTCTAACTGAAATTAAATTAAACTTAAGTTGTGGTACATATAACATTTTTACATTCTCTTTTATAAAAGAACAATATGCTATACCTTGACCTTTAGCTTTCAGTTTCCAGCCATTGGCTAACGATATCTGCTGTGTACTCTTGGACATTTTAAAAAAAAATTTCTTATCATTTGTTATACAATGTGATGCTCCACTATCAACCATCCATAAATTATTTTTTACAGCTTCGTTAGTATACATGGCTAACTCTAAATTTTTATTTATCTTTTGATGACTTTTTGTATTCTGGTCAGCGTTCTGGCGTTTTGCTTTTTTACAAAATCTTGCCAAATGTCCTCTTCCTCCACAATTAAAACACTTTTTAATTACGTATGCAGTAGGAGTTTCATTATCTTCTTTTTGAGGTTGCTGCCTCCTTAATTCGTCTCTTTCAAGCCTTCTTCTGGCCTCTTCAATCAATCTGCCAGTTATATCAGTTAAAGTTAGGCTTTCCTTTGGCAATATTTCAAGGGAAGTTACGTAGTTATCATAGCTTTCATCAAGGGAAGATAGAATTATGTAGACTTGGTGTAGTTCAGAGAAAATAAGCTCTTTCTCGTGCAGTTCTTGAAAAATGCTTTGCATAGTTTTCAAATGACTCAGCATATCACCATTCTTATGGAGATGTGTACTGAAAAGTTTCCATGTTAGATTTATGTGAGCACCAACATTATCTCGAACATAAATCCTCTTCAGCTTCTGCCAACACCCAAAAGCTGTTTTTTCTCCATGGATATAAACAAGTTGCATATCAGTTAAGGTTAAAGCAATAATGCAAATAGCTTGTTCATTTTTATGCATAAATTCTTCTTTCTTTAATTTGTCTTCATCATCCTCTGGATCCCATTCTTCTACATTTGGTGGATTTTCAATTATATTCCACAAACCTTCACTTCGTAGAAGCAGACTACATTTCGTAGACCATGATACATAGTTTGTTCCATCCAGCTTGGATATAAGGGACAAACTTTGTTGATTGACTTGTGCCATGTTTTCTTATATGGATATAAAACTATAATTAATAAAACACAGCTGTCTGTTTACTGTAATGTATAACAACACAAACTCTCACTTTTACATAAATCTGTTTTATCCTAGTTAAACTGACTTTGCAGCCTCTGGGCCCATAACCAGTGTTAAGCCTGGTTTCCCCAACCAGGGTTAGGGAGACAAGCTAAACAGAATGTGCAGCGTTAGTCAGATAGGCACACAGATAAATGAATGAGCTAAGCTTGTATGTTTATTAACATACAGTAAAAATGACAGATACGCTTGTGCTATCAAAAATATAGTTTATTCCATTATGAGTTCATAGCATAGTCAAAATAACAGTCCAATAGTCATGTATCATTTAGTCAGTCCATTCAGGGATATTCAGTTAGCAAAGTCCGTGTTAGAATATCCTATGTCAATTCACTTACAAGTCTGTCCTTTGTTTTCTCTCCCGTTCGAGCAATGCAGTCTTGTGTCCTTGCAGTAATCAGGAATCATCAAAGCCAGAGAGATAACAAGCTGCAGCCTTGCTTCTTTTAAAGTGCTTTCACAACCACTCCCTTAATTACTATCCCACAGTTAAAGTTGCAGACACTTTAACTTACAAACTATGATTACATATTATTATTTACCTAAACCAGTTAGGGTAAAACAATGTTATCCCTAACATTTCCTCTGTAGAACTATATCAGCAGCTCTTTGGGCAGTTTGAGCTTTCTTAGTTGGCACAGAAAGAACATTCGTTGTTGTGCTTTTTTGATGACATTTTTGGTGTTAGGTGTCCATCTTAGGTCTTGTGATATGATAGAATCTAAAAATTTGAAGGTCTCTACTGTTGATACTGTGTTGTCAAGAATGGACCTTGTGAAAAAATGAACATGAAATGGACATGAAAAAAAAAAGAAATGGAAGAAACAAGAGTGAATTTAAGAAGAGAAAGCTTGAATAATATATGAAAAGTACTAGAGGATAAACTTCCAGAAAAATTAATGGAAAGTGGAAGTATTGCAGAAGGGTGGGAAAACAAAAAAGGACCTTAGTAGAAGGTTGGATTGAAAGATCCTGTGGATTAGAAAAAATGCATGCATGAGAATGACTGCTGCTGCTGCTGCAATAAATGTGGGATTTTTTTCTGCTGACCAGTCCCAACACGATTGACATTTAGAGGAAGTTAGTTCTCAAGAGGTAGCCAAAGCAGGATTGCCTCTGTTTGGTGATCTTGGCTTCATGTGATATCTTTAGTGAGATTTGGTCTAGGCAGTGATGGCTAACCTTTTAGTTGTCATGTGCTGAAAGTGTGTGCGTGCACCTGCACCTATAATGCAATGTGCATCCCTGCACATGGGCACATAACCCATGCACACATGCACCACATGCCTTTGTGACCCCCCACTCATCCCACGCACCTCTGCACATGCACTTGTGGCCCCCATGCATGCCACACCCTCCTACACATGCACATCCTGCACCCTCCTTCACATGCACATGTGCATCTCCCCCACATTCATCTCCCCCCGCGCATGCATGGCAGATACCCAACAATCAGCTGGCTGATGGGGATGCATGCACATGTGCAGTGAATCTGTTCTGGGCAATGGCTCGCAAGCTGGCAGGAATGGCTCTGTGTGCCACTTCCAGCACGCATGCCATAGGTTTGCCATCTCAGGTCTAGAACCTCTTTGTTATTTTTGCAGTCCATGGGATATGTAATAGTCACCCCCAGTGCTTCAAACATACTTAAATGAAGGAACTATTTAACCGGAATTAAATTTTTCCACCTCAACTAATGTGAAATAGTTTCCACGTTCAGATAACTCATGAAGCCCAAGCTGAATATGAATAAGAGTAACTCTTCAATAAACCATTGTTAAAAATACTGGTTCACTTTAAAGCATGAGACTGCCAAAGATAATTCTGATTATTTCTAGGAGGAAAGAACAACTGATATTTTGGGAAAGCATCCCTTTCCAATATAATGGATAGAACTATCAACCAAGATTTGGTAGATAAATAAGAAAACTTGGCTACCAATGTTACATTATTTGGGCTAATTTAAAACATCCCAAATCACAGAATTATGTAATATATATTAAATGTGTATTTGTTAAACTGTTTTATCTAATGTCAAATTTAGATTATATTTGTAACTTGTTTTTGGGTCTTTCGGCTATACATTTCAAAAAAAAAAGAGAGAGAGAATTCTCAACCAAATAAATCCTATACCTCTCCATGCAAGAATTATTCTGCTTGCGTGGATAAGTTTAAAAAAATAAATTAACACTGAAAATTTTTAGTAGAAGCTCCCTTTATTTTGTTCTACTCTGAAACAAAGGTGTATTTTTCTATTTAAACAGAAGTATGTTAATACTGTCAAGTACACACCTGCTATAAACACCAGAATTCCCAAGAATACAATAAAAGGCTTTTTCAAAATTGCTATAAACATTGAATTGTTTTGGTAGCTATTATGATGAATGTGTAATATTTGAATTCCTAGGCATTTAGAAGAAGAATATATCAGGCTAGAAAAATGATTAAAAATTGCCTAAATATGCAAGTTATGCAAATCTTTTGGTTGGGCTACGTGTATGCAAATTCATTTGGTCCTATAGCACAGAGCAGTCACAAGGAGATCAGAAATCATGCACATGGCAGAATAAGATAGAGGGCAACAGCTGGCAAAGTGAGTATCAAACCAGGTGATATCAGTTGGTAGTCATTTTTATCAGATATGTGAACATTTCCCATGAACATGGCACAAAAACCAACACTCTGTGCAGTCTTCTTTTCCAAATGATCTAATTTGCTATAAATCAATTAACTCAAGAGTCCTTGGTGGTCTTTGAGTTTGGTTGTTTGCTTGCATCATCATCATCATCATCATCATCATTATTTATTATTATTATTATTATTATTATTATTATTATTATTATTATTATTATTATTATTATTATTATTATTATTCACAAAAAACTACAGTGTACACAGGAAACAAGATAACTATGCTGGGTTTTGTATCATAAATCACTAGTTGAACACTCCTAAGCGTTTAGGGCTGTGTGATGTATCAGCGGATTATGCGAGCAGATCCCAGTAAGGTGGCCTTCTGCAGCTGACTAATGGTGATTTTGTCAACGCCAATTGCTTTTAAGTGCTTGCCTAGGTCTTTAGGCACAGCAGCCAGTATGCCAAGTACCACTGGAACCACCTGCACTGGTTTATGCCAGAGTCTCTGCAGTTCGATTTTCAATATGATATCTGATATCTCCTGATATCTGGTGATTTTTTTCAAGTTGTTTCTCGTCATTTCTGCTGTCACCAGGTATAGCAATGTCAACAATCCACACTTTTTTCTTCTTCACAATCGTGATATCCAGGGTATTGTGTTCCAAAACTTTGTCATTCTGTATTCAGAAGTCCCACAGTAGTTTATATTATTATTATTATTATTATTATTATTATTATTATTATTATTATTATTATTATTATTATTATTATTGCCTATTCACCCATAGTGACTCGAGATGGCTTACAGAATGTAAAACCATATTTAAAAAAAAAAAACTAACAAAAAGAATCAAATAAATCAATAAAGTACAAATAGAACAACATTTGGAAAAAATTTTTTAAAAAAACCAGGTAAAATCACCAACATCATAAAAGTTCAGAGACCGCTAATATGTTAACACTGAAACTGAAAGAGAAGACTCTGAATACTTTTTAATTTGGAATAAATGGTATGATTGGATAACAAACAGAAACAAGAAATAAGATAAGAAATTTAACTGTAAGAAACCTCAAGAAAGTAAAATGTAAATATGTAGAATATACAAGAATGTAAGAACAATAATCATAGTTAAAGCTACTAATCAATATTAGGTAAATGTAAATAGAGTGTGTTAAGATATTTAAGATAAGAACCTGTATAGATGTCAAGAATGCTGTTGAAATCATGATGCTTTATGTTGTAATAATGGGAACTTAATAAAAACGTATTTTTTAAAAAAGTTCAGAGGCCACCAAGGACTCCACGGCTGAACCATGAGCTTAAAAATGGCCTAAAAGAAAAATTACAAGGTTCCTAGAAATTTTTTTCGAGGCAAAGTTTTTACCCTTTGCTGAATGCCACTGGTTAATTGTTCTCACCTTTAGGAAATTTCTCCTCAGTTCTAGGTTGTTTCTAATTAGTTTCCATCCATTGGTTCTTATCTTGCCTTCTGGTGCTTTGGAGAATAGATACCAGAAGACAAGACAAGAAGGCATTTTAACAGTATTAAATACACTTTCCTAAATTTGTGGAACAATATGTTTATTTGAGATTAAATCCAAATCAAGTCAATGAATTTACTTTCAAGATGTCACACATTTGCCCAATCATACTCTTATTTCCCTATTTCACACATTTCTTAGATAAGTATTTAAAAGCTTAATTACTTCTCATACTTCCTGCTGAAGGTAATGGAGTTGGCTCCCAAACCTCAAAACCATTCTCTCTATCTGCAATACAGTTGATACTTACACAAACAAGCAGAGGCACACAACACACACACACACACACACACACATTTCTGCCACCCACTCATTTGCTTTCTCCTTCCCAGACTCACACACTACACACTTCATTTGTATTCATGTTCATTATATCACATTTGAACAGGCTTTCAGCTTCACTTAAAAGTGTTTTAGAACAAATAAAAAACTTAGATGGATTCATGCAGATTTGCTGCATTTTAATTACAGACTGTGTTTTCAAGTGATTTAAAGTCTGATAAGAGCTTGAATCAGCCTGAATTTTAAAAAGGGAAATGAGAAACATGACATTTTGAAAAGGAAACCAATTTTCTCCAACTTAAACTGTAGTTCACATAAACCAAATTATAAATATACTGTATGACTGTAATGCTACGGAGAGCTGCTTATGGAAATATGATTAGTAGTGCAATTTTCTCAGAGGTTTCAATGGCTTCCTTATTCCCTTTAAGTCCTTGTTTTAATGTCACCAGATTCAAACAAGCCCACATATTTTGAGGGAGGACATGGCAATATTCCAATATAGGATAGCTAGAAGCTTCTCATCATAAAACTTTGTTGTGACACAGATGAAGATTAGCAGCAGTTCTCAAAGAATTTGAGATGAAACTATGTACTATTAAAACTCTCATGTTTGTTGTTTTTATAATCTTCAACTGAGCAAAATTGGAAGGTATAGGGCAACAATTATTGAACTAAAATAATTCAACTTACCGAATGCCAGTATCAGTGATTCCCTGTCAGGGAATGAAATTTGAGGAAGCTGCTTCTGTTAAGTACTTGGACATGGGTCGAAGTAAATGGAGACAGGCTCTGAATAGTGAACTTTCAGCTCTTTATTGCATAGTGACTTCTCTAAACAACAACAGTGAACTCTGCCTTATATAGGCAACCCTTGTGAGAGTTGTCCAATAGCGAGCTATGAACGCTAGCTCTTTCAACCAATAATAATCCCCTGTTAAGGGCCAATCGGATTCCTAAGAACTAACCAATCCGATCTGGCCGCCTAACAGCCAATCAGAAGTGCAGGGCCAGAACCCTGCACTTTACCTCAAGCTCATACTTTATTAACGATGGTACATACACAACACCCCTTCCCCGTGGCATCTTAATTACGGTGTAGTTATATAGTCCTTTAAATAGGACAGTTGTCTTTTAAGTCTTTCGGATTTTCGTTGGACTGGTTGATTGCAATCCTGTTGAGGTAGATTGTTGTTTGGCAGTGGATCTGCTTCTTGCTCAGGTGCAATTTCTTCCAGTGCAAACAATTCTCCTTCCTGCTCCATTTCCTGAGTCTCACTTAATTTGTCGCTCCCTTCGAGCAGGTTCCCTGGAACGTCATCTTCTTCTGTACCTCCCCCCCCTCGGTTTGGTCATGGGGGAGTTGTTGACTGGCCATTGTGAGTCGTGACCGTAATTGGTCAATATGC
Organism: Hydrophis major; assembly: GCA_033807585.1. Lineage (NCBI taxonomy): Eukaryota > Metazoa > Chordata > Lepidosauria > Squamata > Elapidae > Hydrophis > Hydrophis major. Next base: position 230,772,529 of record CM066330.1, read on the forward strand.
CGTTTCCACAGTCTATAGTCGCAGCATTTCACTACGTAGGATTTGGGGCCGGTCACTTGTACTACCGTTGCCTCTATCCATAACGGATCGCCTGATAAGTTCTGTGCGTAAACGTGGTCTCCTACCTGGAAGGTGCGATAGCGGCCACTGGATCCTATTGGCTTTTCTGGTTTGTAAGCAGGGTGCAACCGGTCGAGGTGGGAACGGAGTCTTCGTCCCATCAGTAGTTCGGTGGGAGTTCTGCCGGTGACGCTATGTGGAGTTATGTGTTGCAAAAAGAGAATTTGGTTGACCTTGTCATCAATATTGTCATAGTCCATTTTTTGCAAAGTCTTTTTAACAAATTGGACCATGCGTTCCGCTCGGCCATTGGTCGCAGGGTGCGCAGGTGAGGTGAGCGCATGGCGGATGCCGCGGTCAGTGAGGTACTGTTCGAACATTAGTGCCGTAAACTGCGGCCCGTTATCGGACACCAGGACGTCAGGCAATCCGTGGGTTGCAAAGAGTCTATTTAGGATCTTGATCACCGCCTCAGAAGTTGTAGCCGTCATACGATGAATTTCTAACCAATTGGAGTATGCGTCGACTGTTAGCAGAAAGGTATATCCTTTGGTTGGCCCCGCGAAATCCAGGTGGATTCTGGACCAGGGTCCACGTGGCGTCTCCCATTCAGTAGGCATGGCTTTTGGTGGGGCGTTGCTGGCTTATTGGCAATTGGTACACACTTTGACCCACTGCTCGATTTGCCAGTCCATGCCCGGCCACCATGCGTAGCTTCGTGCAAGCGCTTTGATCCGCACGATGCCGGGGTGGCCCTCATGCAGAATTTGTAGCAGCGTCTTCCGGAGTCGTTCTGGGACAACGACTCTATCGCCCAAGATGATACAGCCTTTTTGGGAAAAAAGTTCAGTCTGTCGAGATTTGAATGGCGCGAAGTCATCTGGTACTTGGTCCAATGGCCATCCGCGTTCTACCCAGCCTAGGACTCGAGCTAGGGTGTGGTCTCGTTTGGTTTCTCTCGCGATGTCTCGGGCGATCATAGGCGGTGAGTTGAGTGTTTTGATCTGCAACGTGGTTGCCATTGCTGCCGGATCATCGAGAGTCTCTGGAAGCGGTGCTCAGCTTAATGCGTCGGCGTGGGGAATGGCTTTCCCCAGGCGATATTGTAGGCGATAATTATAAGCAGCTAGGAATTCTGACCATCGGGTCATTCTCGGGGATAATATGTAGGGGGTTGGCTTGTCCCCGGCTATTATCCCAAGCAACGGTTTGTGGTCAGTTACAATGGTAAATGTCCTTCCATACACATATTCATGAAATTTCTTTACAGCTGAAACGATTGCAAGAGCTTCTTTATCAATTTGTCCATAGTTCCGCTCTGCTTGTGAAAAAGTCTTCGAAAAGTATGCAACAGGGGCTTCATTCCCATTAGGCAGTAGACTCAAAATGGCGCCCACCCCGAAAGGCGATGCATCGCAGGTTATAACTAATGGTAAAGTCTCGTTATACTGCATAAGTACAGAGTCAGATGTGAGCAGTTTTTTAACATTCTGGAACGCTTGTTCTTCCCGGTAACCCCATACCCACAATGCTTTTTTATCTAATAACTGGCGTAACGGTTCAGCAACAGTCGCCTTGTGCGGTAAAAATACATTATAGAAATTAATGAGGCCTAAGAATGCCTGGAGATCGGCCTTGTCTCGTGGCCTGGGAGTGTTTTTTATCGCCTTCAATTTACTTTCGGTAGGATGAATGCCCTGGCTATCAATCCGATACCCTAGAAACTCAACACTGTCAGGATATATTGACATTTATTTTTTTTCACAGAGTCAGTTCTGCCTCTTGGAATTTTTTAAGAACACATTTCAAACGATCCTGCAAGATTTTTTTGGTAGGAGATGCAATTAATACGTCATCAAAATATGGAACCACGCCCTTGATTCCCTGTAACAACCTTTCCATGAGGCTTTGGAATATCCCCGGGGCTACACTAACCCCAAATTGCAATCAGGTACATTTAAAGGCACCTCTGTGCATTACAACTGTTTGGGCTTGGGCTGTCTTTTCATCCACTGGTAGTTGTTGATAAGCTTGAGCTAAATCTAATTTAGCGAAAACCTTTCCACCCCCCCCAAGGAATGAAGGAGGTGCTGCACCACCAGAACTGGATACGCATTCTGCTGTAGGGCGTGGTTTAAAGTGGCCCGGTAGTCCCCACAAATTCGGATTGACCCGTCTGGCTTAATGGGTGTTACAATAGGGGTTTCCCATGGAGAGTGATCGATGGGCTTCAACACCCCTTGAGCAATTAGCTTGTCGAGTTGTTCATCTATCTTAGCTTTAAGAGCGAAGGGAACTCGACGGGGCTTCAAACGGATTGGGGCTACTTTTGGATCTAGGCTAAATGAGATTGGGGTCCCTTTATACTCGCCTAAATGATCTGCAAAGACATCGCTGAACTCAGAAATAAGGTCTTCCTCCCACTCACAACCACCCACTCAGTTCACGCCGGCCACTTCGATGCCGAGTGGTGCGAACCATTGGAGGCCTAATAGACTAGGCCTATCTCTATCGATGATCGTTAGAGGTAAGTACGCTGTATGCTTTTTGAAGGAGACTCGGACTCGGCAGGACCCGACAACGGGGATTCGATTTCCTTGGTAGTCCTTGAAGATGAGGCGTTGAAATTGGAGGTCTTGGCGTTGAATTGTGGGGATAAGTTGCTTGAGTGTCTTCCAAGACACCATCGAGAGGGATGATCCCGAGTCGACCTCCATGTGGCAAGGCTGGTTCTCGATGGCTACCGTGACTCGAATTTTCTTAGTGTCCAAAACTGAGGTGTGACCTATAGTGATAGTATGGTGAGCCTCTTCTTTTTGCAAAGCTCGATTTCTATAGGAGTGGTTTACTGGCTCTTGCCTTACAGGACGGTTTCCTGTCGATTGGCGATAGTTGGCCCCTTTTGAGGCCTGGCTGAGTCCTGGTAAGCTGCAGCAGACCCGGCTGATGTGGCCTCGTTTCCTGCACTCATGGCAGAGTGCTTCGCAGAATTTGCATTCGGCCCTGGCATGGTTTGCTCCACATCCAGTGCAAGGGCGTAAGGGCTTAGGGTGAGGGTCCTGGTCGGACCACAGTCGATGGACCCCTTCTTCGTCGCTGTCTGATGACAAAGAGAGGTCCTCGTGGTGCGTTGTTGAGAGCTGCCCTTCTGAGTTGGGTAAGATTTCGCCTGTCGGTGGTGTTGCCGGAGTGTGGCTTCGCCGTAATTGTGCAGCCAACTTTTTGGTCGCTTCCGCAGCTGTGGCTTCGGCGATGGCGTCAGCAAGGCTGATGTCGCCTTTCGCCATCAGCTTGCTTTGCACGCTTAGCGCATCTAATCCCAGAATTACTCGATCTCTTAGTGCTTCTTCTAAATCGGTGAACCCGCAGAGGCCCCCTAAATTTTGGAGGTCCGCCACGAAATCGGCCATGCTCTCTCCTTTTCGTTGGTTTCTCTGATAAAACTCGTGGCGTCTCACAAGTATAGGCACGGTTGGCGCGTAATGGTCTCTCAGGATGGGTTCGAGGTCGTCCCAGCTCATGGCTTTCACTTCTCGAGGTTTGGCGAGTGCTTTAGCCATCTTAAATACAGCTGGGCCGCAATGCGTCAGGAACAGTGCCCGCTTCTTTGCTGGTGTGGCGTCCTTCAAATTATTCGTCTCGAGAAACATTTGGAAGCGATCCATGTAGGATTCCCAATCCTCTTGGTTTGGATCGAACGGAGCGGGTGGTACGATGCCGCTGGACATGGTTCCGTTGTTGGCGTCGTCTTATCACGTGCTCGGTATTGCTTTCTGGCTTCTTCGGTTCAGATGTCTCCACATCCCATCCTCGTCGCCAGTGTTAAGTACTTGGACATGGGTTGAAGTAAATGGAGACAGGCTCTGAATAGTGAACTTTCAGCTCTTTATTGCATAGTGACTTCTCTAAACAACAACAGTGAACTCTGCCTTATATAGGCAACCCTTGTGTGAGTTGTCCAATAGTGAGCTATGAACGCTAGCTCTTTCAACCAATAATAATCCCCTGTTAAGGGCCAATCGGATTCCTAAGAACTAACCAATCCGATCTGGCCGCCTTACAGCCAATCAGAAGTGCAGGGCCAGAACCCTGCACTTTACCTCAAGCTCATACTTTATTAACTATGGTACATACACAACAGCTTCAGTGTTACCACACCTTCCATAAATTGTGGTACGGAAGATTGGAAAGCCTTATTCCCACTCTTTTTTCTGCAGCTCTCTGGTCTCTCTACCCAATCAGCTAATGGCAAGCCTCAATGGGTGAGTAGCAATTAGCTGCTTTGGAAATCTGATATCTCTTAATGGCAGTGAGTAGCAAGGGTAGGATGAGAAAGTGACTTAGATGCTTTCTGCCGACTGAGGCATTTTGGAGAGTGACAAGTGAGTATTTTTCCTCCATGGAGGGAAGAGCCCTTAGGACATACTGGGATGGGTAGCAGCAGTCCAATTTTCCTCAAAGCCCACAATTCCATTGTTCCCCCTCTCCTCAGAAGGCAGTTCCGCAGGTCAGCTGAGGAAGAGGAGTGATTCCTGAACTACGCACCAGCTTCCCATAGGCATATCAGTGTGAAAACCAGCAGGAAGTTGGATGTCACTCCTGCTCCCGCTGCTTTTTTGCCCACCCATAGTAATTTTTTAACTTTGGAGCTGGAAAAGATTCCTGAGAATATCATGAATAACCAAGAAAACAAACAAATGGTTCATCAAACAGATAAACCCAGAAGTCTATGGAGATGCTCAGTCATCCAGGTCATGGTTGTCCCAAAGGTGCTTTTTCAAGACTTTCTGGTTTTTCTTTCAAAACATTTCACTTCTCATCCATGAAGCTTCTTCAGCTCAACCCAGAGTTTTCAGTTGATTGACCCAGATCAACCCAGGCACAAAAGGCTAGGTTCCAATTATTTCTACTTCAGACACATTATGTGAAGACCTATCTCTCTGGAAAAGGTTCTAATACAGGGAAAAGTAGATAGACTCAGTTACATTGATTATGAATTCATTAGAAATTCTAAAAGACCAGTTAAAGACAGATCATCATGGACAAAGTCTGTCTATGTAGTGGCTAGGAATTGACAGTGATAGTATATTCAAATCAGTGCAAAAATTAGGAGATAGCTTAGCAGAAGTTTGCAAAGAGTATTCTATTACCAGGAACTGCTTAAAGTAACTTAAATGCAGACTATACATCTGGACATCAGATAATATGAGAATCAGATAAACTGTATAACATTTAATTGAAGATAGCAAAGGCAAATCAAGTCAGCCAACCACTCCCAAGTGAAGATTACAGAATAGATCATGAATTATTCTTGTCAAATATATGGGTTATATTAAAGAAGACAGATGTACTGGCAAAATTTAAACTGAAGGATATAATATCTTGTGGCACATAATTCTGAAGTGATATTTGTACTCAGGAATCTATTATCATATTATCACTTCTTCTATGGAACAATATTAATGCACATGAAATGTTATGTTTAAAGAAATGGGATTATTTTCTAGTATTGCCATAGGAGGGAAAAAGAAAAAAATCTTAGGAACTGTATTGTTAATAGGGAGATAGGATATAATAGGAGATAGTAAATATGTAAATGGGTTAATTGCTCCTACATTTTCACAGTATCTGCCACAGACAGTTATAAATAGAAAACTTGTGGTTCAGATTTTATTGAGATCTTTCTTTCTAATCCATAACAACATTTGTTTGACAACATATGCTGTATGTGGGACAATAAAAGGCAACCAGATGTCCTCCAGATATTTTGGACTCCAACCATACTGTCACCAACATTGGCAAAACAAGTTTTTGTATAACAAGAAGAAACCCACATTTAGTTCAGGTCAGTTTAGGTCACTTTCTGCTTTACCTGGAATAGGATGTATGGATGATATGTATTTGACATCCTTATTTAGATTACTGTAATTTGTGCCACATAGGGTTGCCCTTGAAGATCATAAGTTTCTGATGGTAAAAAATGCTGCTATTCATATACTTATTGGTCAGATTTGTTGCTGTCATATTGCATCATTGCTATGTGAGATGCATGGATTACCAGTAAATTTCCAAGTGCAATTGAAAGTGATGATGCTATCTTTAATGGCTTAATAGTGAGGGACCATATTTCCCAAATTAAATATGCCCATCCAAGTCAGAAAGAAAATTTTTGAAGGGCCCCCATCTATCAGATATTGTGACATGAGGGGAGCCAACATTGGACATTCTCTAAGGGGGAGCTTTTCCTACAAAATATCACGCACCCTGAGGTGAGGATGATCCACACTGTTATGGCTCTGTTGTAAAGATGTGTCATTTTTCAGAGGGCCTGTGGGAATTAATTCCAGAGCCAATCAATTTGTTTTATTTTACCTGTATTATTATTTTATACATTTTCTATTACTGAATTGTTGTGTTTGTTACCTATTCAGTAAACTGCTGATGTTCAGTACATACATGATGGGTACATGTCATACATGTCATAAAATCCACAATTAAATATTTTTAAAAATAAATAAATTACTAAGAATTAAATGCCTATTAAAGATATTTTTAAATGGCCTTAAAAAAACAAATTAGGAGGAATAGATCTATTTTTTCTGCAGGAAATTCATACTAAGGAATAGAGAACTACAAAAAGGTTTTGACTTAAGCTGACACAAAATGAGCCTAAGGTAGAAGTTTATAATCCTCTACCATAAAGCACACCATTTATCTGATTCTGAAGAGTCAATACCCATGCCCACTGATAAGCATGTATGTGTGCATATTTGTATGTATATATGATGCATTTAGTAAATATATTTCTATGTTGCCACAATTTTCCTTTGCTATGTTTGATCCATGTTTTGCTCACTCCTGTCGCACATCTTCTCCAGGATCATCTCTGTAGTTCTCTGCATCTCCAGCATTCTTTTAGCCACATCACAGTTGAATAACTTTTTGGTTTCAATCCAGCCATATCTTAATTATCTGTGCTACTCATTCTTGCTCCCCACTATTCCCCAGTTGCTCAGTCTGACCCAAAGAGTACCTTTCATGTTGACATAGTTCTGGTTGTGAATGTCCATTTGGTCTTCTTGGCAAAATATGATGGGATGATATTTCTTTCTCAATATTTAAAAGGAAATCCTCTTTCAGTCACATATGTGTCTCTTCTGGGAGTATACATTCCTAAAGGTGAATTATAAGTTCATGATTAATGATACAGTATTTAAGAATAAGCCAGCTTCATTATCCATTCTGGATAAACTTAGACTAAGAATAATATCTTAGTTTGACTAACTATATGGTTATGGTGCCTGTAACACATGGTTTTCCCATTTCCAATGAAGATAATATGACATTTTCAATTTGTCCGTTCTCCTTTTCCATGTCTCATAGTAATCATGTAGACTTTTCTGCCAGTTTATTCAAAAGCAAGCATTTCAGAGTCATTTTAACAGGAGTCCATTTTAATGAGGTTATCAGTGCATCTTCAATTAAAAAAACTAGTTATTTTTTAAATGAGTGCTGCATCAGAGAATAAGAAGATTGCACCTAATCTAATTCTGAACAGACTTATAGGCAGTAAATCTTATCAATGTCATATGAGAGTATCCAATTTCTAGTCATTTCGCAATCATATCTAAGCACATAGTCTAATCTAGGTAGAAAAGAAATTGCCTGGGGTTTTCTTTCCCCTACATTTGTTAGACTACTACTCCACTATAAATTAATATATATCTGTAATAAAAATAGCACATGAAGGATGATGCTGGAAAATTGCATGTAAATTTAGGTTCAATTAATATTATGAAAAGTTGAGCTATTTTAGAATGCTCACTATCTAATTTCATCAGAAATTATTAGATTATACATAGTTAGCAATAAGGGAAGAATGTTCCTTGTGGACTCAATGCATTGTTTGCTTGAGCTACAATTCTTGGTGCATTCTATTCTGTTGATCATTAAGAACCTTAGTGATAGTAATTCAGGGACTCCCTTTTTGTTCCTCTCTTTGACTGTGCTCTGCTTTCCTCATAAAACTGGATAATCTAAGGTTCACTTCCTCCCTCTAGTCTGCTTTCTATGGGAAGAATAGAATACCTTCTTCTACTTCTTCTCCCTCTCCCTCCTTACTAGTGATGGAGAGATGCATATTTTTCATGAGAACATGTATAAACATATTATAATTTCAAAATTATATAGCTTCAAAAAAGGCAACTTTGATCTTATAGATAACGATCTCTCATCCCTTGATTGGCAATTTCTATTCACTGGATGCAATATTGTTGAAGACCATTACAACATATTTTTACTTGAAGTCAAAAGAGTCATCAAACTATATGTACCAATAACAACTCCAAAAACCAGAAAAAACAGATTACCCATAACAATAAGGAAGCTTCAATTCAAAAAGAGATCACTTTGGCAGAAAAACAAATCTGGTCACATTGCCAACTTCAAAAGCCAATACAAAAATTTATGCCACCAGATAAAGAGTGAATGCACCAATGAATGCACATTAAACAAGAGGAAAACCTTCTGTGCACAAATTCCACGCTTTCTACAATTTTGTAAACAACAAACTAAAAGACTCAAGGTCTATCCCACCCCGAAATGTCCTAATGGTAAAGACTGCAACGACAACACTATTTAACCCAACCTCTTTAACACATTCTTTGGCTCAGTATTTGTAAACAGCAATATATCATGCCCAGTATTTCCTAGTCAAACCACAGACAATGCTCTAATACATATCAATTTTACAGTAGACAATGTTGAAAAAGCACTATGTAATCTAAAACCATCTCTATCTATTGGAATGGATGAAATATCTGCTTACTTCTTTAAAAAGCTATCCACTGCCATAGTTGAATCTCTAAGTGTAATCTTTGAAAAATCTTTCAGGACCAGCTCTTGCCAAAACTATGGTCACAAGCCATGGTCATCCCCATCTTCAAAAAGCCTAGTTGAAAATTACAGACCAATCTCTTTATGCTGCATCACCCGTAAAGTCATGGAATCAATTATTAACCAATCCATTATCCTCCACTTAGAGACAAACAACCTACTCTCTAATTAACAATTTGGTTTCAGAAAAAACTATCCTGCAATCTGCAACTGTTACACTTCAAAAACATATGGACTACACAACTTGATCAGGGCAAAGCAATAGATGCGATCTACATAGACTTCTGTAAAGCCTTTGATTCAGTGGTACATGACAAACTACTCCTAACACTAAAATCTTATGGTATCTCTGGACACCTGCATAACTGGATAGAAGCATTCCTGTCAAACAGACAACAAGTGGTCAAAATTGAGAGCGTCCTATCAAATTCTGTACCTGTGAACAGTGGTGTCCCCCAAGGCAGTGTTCTAGGACCAACTCTTTTCATACTCTACATAAATGACCTCTGTGATCATATTAAGAGCAACTGTGTTTTCTTCGCTGATGATGTAAAGCTATTCAACATCACAGACAATACTGCTACCCTTCAAAAAGACCTTGACTATGTATCAGAATGGTCAAACAAATGACAACTTCAAATCTTAAAAAATAAATGCTCTGTTTTACATATTGACAAAAAAAAATCAGAAAATAAAATCGTCAAGACCTGGCTGATGATCTAAACTCTGTCAAGGATCTTGGAGTACTCATCTCTAATGATCTAAGTGCTAGAGCCCACTGTAACTACATAGCCAAAAAGTCATTAAGAGTTATTATCCTAATTGCTATGTCCACTGACTGACAAGTCCTCCCTCTGGTCCTCCACCTGAGCATAGGAGCGCCAATCGCTCCCATTGTCTGATGCCGTTTGACAGCCGGTTGTGAAACGATATCAGCTGTCACCACCAGCTGACTGCCAGTTAGCCTCGGCAGCCGTGGTGACCCTTTATTCATTCAGAATAAAGCCTGTTAACTTGAGCCTGCATCTGTCTCAGTCATTGCCGCCTCTCTACAACACTGGCAACGAGGGCAGGATGCGATAAGAGACAACCAGGCAAAGACAGCTGAGCACAGTCACTGTCAAAAAGAGCCGAAGCCGCAAGAACTGAATACATCACCACCGCTGACGCTCTCCACGAGCGCAAACTTCAAACTCCCAGCTGGGAGTCTGCCACTGCCTGTCAGGCACAAACGCGAGCACCTTTTTAAAGGCACAAATTTAAATCCTCCACAGCTGAGGAAATCAGCACCCCCATTTCCAAGATAGGCACAAACCCAGCATTCCCTCCCTTCCAACCAACGGGCGAATCGTATTTGAACCGGTTTGACTGTTTCCTGAATGCTATCGACCTGACTGAAGCCACTGACCTGAGGAAAAGATCTTATTTTCTGAGCTTCTGTGGGGCTGCAGTTTTTGACACAGCCTCAGCATTAGTGTCCCCGCGCTCTGTTAAGGCTATTCCCTGGGAGGAGTTGTAAGGAATTCTATCTAACCACTACTCCCCCAAACCCTCTCAAATAGCTGGGAGGCTAGTTTTTAGAAGGACAGTTCAGGCTGAAGGAGAGAGAGTTAGTCAGTATATGACAGCCTTAAGATCAGCTGCCATACACTGTGGGTTTAGGGATTACTTAGAAGACATGTTGTTGGACCAAACTGTAGGAGGAGTTAGAGACCTTAAATTACAGAGGCGTTTACTAGCTAAAAAGGATTTAACCCTAAATCTGGCAATTGAAGAAGCTCAGGCTGCTGAGCTATCAGAGCTGTCAGTAGCTGAGATTCAGGGGAATCCCATAAAGCAAGGGAATTCTGCCATTCACTTTGATGAGGTATCCCTAGAAGAGAAACCACTTGAGGTAAACTGCCTCAGACTACCAAGGCCCCCACCAGAGGTGCCTAGAAGAAACGCCAACCCAACAGCCAGACAGCAACCTAATTGTCTGAGCTGTGGGGGGGAACCTCCCAGGTCTAACTGCAGATCCAGAAACGCCATCTTCCTAAACTGCCAGAAAAAAGGCCACATAGCTAGGGTTTGCCAGGCTGAAAAAATCTTCTCACAAAGACCTCAAGCTGCTGCCTCCTTCCAAAGGCAAGTTGAAGATTGATACACTTGTTACCACTCTGACAATATCACCCCTGGATCTAACAAAATAAGCATTTTTGTCTTCCTAGAAGGTAAACCCTGTCGGATGGAGGTAGACACCGGGTCTGCCCTCTCAATCATCTCGTGGGCCACCCTGAAGAAGCTGCTCCCTACACTCTCCAAGAAGAAGCTGCTCAACTGCCACCTGATTCTTCAGGACTATCAGGGAAAGACCATTCCAGTCCTGGGGAAAGGCAAGTTCCTTATTCAATTCCAGAACTTTAGAGGCCACTTGCCTCTGGTGGTTGTAGATGATGCCCTTCCCAGCTTGCTTGGGCTAGATTGGTTCCCTGCCCTAGGCCTTAGTGTAACTGGTATTCACTCTGTGGTGAATACTGAGGTAGATACCCTTTTCAGGGACTACGCTGATGTTTTTAGTAATGAGCTGGGATGTTATTCTGGTACCCCTATCTCATTTGATGTGAGCCCACAAGCCACCCCCATTCGTTTAAAACCTCGTAGAGTCCCATTTGCCATTCGCCCTAAATTGGATCTGGAATTAGATAAGCTAATTAAACAAGGGGTAATAGAACAAGTAGATTTTGCAAAATGGGAGACCCCCATAGTCACCCCCCTTAAAAAAGATGGCAGCGTGCGAATCTGCGCAGACTATAAAAAGTCCCTCAACCGTTATCTCCAAATTAGTGCATACCCAGTCCCTGTAATTCAACACCTGCTGCACTCTTTCGAGCCAGGCACAATCTTCGCAAAACTTGATATGTCCCAAGCATATCAGCAGTTCCCAGTGGACAACCACACTGCTGAATTGCAAACAATAGTTACCCACAGGGGCGCTTTCAGATGTAAACATTTACAATTTGGAGTTAGTGTGGCCCTAGGTATTTTTCAGTCTCTGATGGAAAGGATCCTCCAGGGACTCCCAGGGGTAGTTCCATACTTTGATGACATTTTAGTCTCTGCCATTAACAAAACACAATTATTACTCAGGGTTAGGTCAGTTCTTGACCGTTTAGGCAGCATGGGTTAAAATTTAAAAAGGACAAGTGCACCATTGCCACTAAGCAAGTAAACTTCCTTGGTTATCGAATTGACGCCTCTGGAATCCATCCCATAGAAACAAAAGTTAGGGCCATACATGAGACACCTACTCCCTCTAACAAGACAGAGCTACAAGCCTTTTTAGGACTACTGAATTTCTATGCAGCTTTCCTGCCACACAAGGCTTCTATAGCTGAACCTTTACATAGACTCTTAGATAAAAAAGCCCACTGGCACTGGGGGCAGAAAGAAGCCAATGCTTTCCAAGCAGTCAAATCCCTGCTAACTTCAGATGCAGTTTTGGTCCAATTTAACCAAGAACTTCCCCTAGTTCTAGCTGCAGACGCTTCACCTTTTGGCATAGGGGCAATACTCAGTCACAGGCTACCCAATGGCTCCGAGGCCCCAATTGCCTTCTTCTCAAGACCATTCTCCACAGCATAAAGGAACTATAGTCAAATTGACAAGGAAGCCTTAGCAGCAATGGCTGCTGTAAAAAAATTCCATGAATTCCTTTATGGTCATTACTTTGAACTCATAACAGACCATAAGCCACTTTTAGGCCTTTTAGCAGGAGACAAGCAAACCCCACAGGTACTGTCCCCGCAGATGACCAGATGGACGCTGTTCCTAGCTGCCTACACATATAAGCGGGTACATCACCCCGGGAAGAACCTGTGCCATGCAGATGCCTTTAGCAGATGCCCCCTGCCAACACCAGGAGAAGACCCCGCTCCAATCCACTCCATTTTTGATTGCATCGCACTCAACCTTCTAATCTCAGCAAGGGACTTGCTGCCCACTCCAGAAGGGACAAGGTAATCTCCCAAGTTCTGGACTGGGTGGGGAGGGGGTGGCCTGAAATTCAGTACACCTCTGAATTCATCCCATTTAAGACCCGCAGGCATGAGTTATCCTCACTACAGGGTTGCTTACTATGGGGGACCAGGGTGGTCATACCCACCATGCTGGAAGAGCCAATCCTAAAAGCTCTTCATGAAGGCCACCCAGGCATTGTGAGGATGAAGGCTCTGGCCCGCAGCTACGTGTGGTGGCCAGACCTGGATGCCCACATTTCCAGTTGGGTAAGCACATGCCAGCCTTGCCAGGCAACCAGATCAGCACCTCCAACAGCTGTGCCAACTCGATGGGAGGATGCTGGGGCCCCTTGGTCCCGACTGCATATTGACCTGGCTGGCCCTGTGCATGGATGGATCTTCCTGGTCGTAGTAGACTCGTTTTTGAAATGGATAGATGTGGCTCTACTTCCCTCCACAACTACTCTGGCTGTCACGCGAGCCCTGACCCGACTGTTTGTCACGCATGGCCTTCCTGACACCCTGGTGTCAGATAATGACCCCCAGTTCACCTCTTGTGAGTTTGGGGTCTTTGCAGCCAACCTGGGCATCAGGCATGCCCTCACAGCCCCTTTTCACCCTGCAAGCAATGGGATGTCGGATAGGGCTGTTAGGTCTGTAAAGGAAGCCTTAGCAAGGTTCACCAGGCAGACTGGCACTCCAAGCTGTCTGCTTACTTACTCAGCCAGCATTCTACTCCATGCACCACCACCAACAAGTCCCCTGCAGAACTATTGATGGGCAGGTGTCTCAGGACTACCTTGGACAGGTTGCACCCCCACTATGCCCCTGGCACTCATTTAGGCTCTGACAGCCTTGCCAGAGGATTTGCCCTGCAGGACCTGGTTTATGCCAGGAACTATGCAGGGCACCCTCTATGGATGCCAGGGCAGATAGTTTCTGTTACAGGACCCAAGTCCTACCGGATCCTGTTGGAAGATGGCCGAGTATGGCGACGGCACATAGACCAGCTAAGGAGGCGTTGGGCAAGAGCTGCAGCCAACTCCCAGGGACCACCAGATGTGCCAGCCTACCAGCCACCTGAAGTCTACTCGCCTGAGATCCTGATCTTCCAACCATCTGCTGAAGCTGACCAGCCGAGCGACCCGGTCTACCCTGCAGCTGTGAACCGCTTCCCACCAGATGACCTGGTCTACTGGCCGAATCCTGAATCGTCCCCACAGCAAACCAGTCGAAAAGACCTACCTGGTCAGCAGCTGGACACTAGGGTAAGGTCTCCTGATGGCCAGCAAGGATCTCCGGGCAACTCCCAGCAAGTAAGGGACACTTTACCTGCAAGCAGGCCTCTAGTCCTTCAATGATCTCTCCACAAGTGAAGACAGCCTACCAGGCTGCAAGACTATGCATGCACGTGGCCAGGGGGAAGGAGTGCTTTGTCCACTGACTGACAAGTCCTCCCTCTGGTCCACCGCCTGAGCACGGGACTGCCAATCGCTCCCATTGGCTGATGCCATTTGACAGCCGGCTATAAAAGGGGCTGTCAAACAGTATCAGCTGTCGCCACCAGCTGACTGCCAGTTAGCCTCAGCAGCCATGGTGACCTTTTATTCATTCAGAATAAAGCCTGTTAACTTGAGCCTGCTTCTGTCTCAGTCATGCCGCCACTCTACAACACTAATCTTATGTAGCTGGTAATATTACATTACTAACTAGAACATACAAAACATTTGCTAGACCAATACTCAAATACAGCTCATCAGTCTGGAAACCACATTACGTATCTGATATTAACACAGTTGAGAAAGTCCAGAAATATTTCACAAAAAGTGTTCTCCACTCCTCTACTCGTTGCAGAATACCTTATGCCACCAGACTTGAAATTCTAGACCTAGAAAACCTAGAACTACACCGCTTTCCATCCAATCTAAGTATAGTATATAAAATCATACATTGCAATGTCCTTCCTCTCAATTAATCGCACCAAACTTGATTGCAGGAAATACAATTTCAAAAACAGAATGGTCAATGTCTGGAATACTCTACCTGAGTCTGTGGTTTCTTCCCCAAATCCAAAAAGCTTTAACCTTAGACTGTGTACTATTGACCTCACCCCTTTCCTGAGGTCTGTACGGGGTGTGCATTAGTACACCAACGTGACTACAGTCCCTGTCCTATTGTTTCTTTTATTTTTCTTATATGTATCCATGTATTCATAACTATGTTTTTACTTATACCTATTATCTTGTAAGCAATTGACAAACCAAATAAAATAAAACAAAATAGATAAAATTATTTTAGGATCTCAAAATCTGTCTTTAGATCAGGGTTTTTCAATCTTGACAATTTTAAGATATGTGGACTTCAGTTTCCAGATTTCCCAGCCAGCCAGCAGATTTGAAAAACACTGTTCTAGATGCTTTTAATAGACTTGGTTATAATGAAATATATTATGTTCTGATAAATACAAAGCCAGTGAATGAAAAGAAAGATTCCATGGAGGTTTATCTTATCATTTTTTAATATATATTTTTATCTTCCTCAACATATCAGTTACTTTTTTAAAAAACTGCTCACTTACTGTGACTAAATCATATATTTTTCTATCAACAAATAAGAATAATCGCTTTCTTTTCTTCCCTGGCAATTGTTATGCACTAGAAAAAAAGATGAAACAATAAATGGGAAATGACACGGTTTAAGTTGGTTTACAAAAATAGTTCAACTTTTAGGAAAACATGGGGATTGTGCATCAAAAGCCCTATTTAGAAGAATGTCAATATTGAGTTTTGTATTAATCTATAAAAATTGATTTCAGATTAGATAAAATTATTCTAAATTTGTTTAGTGTGGAATTCTTCTTAAATTCAAATTAAATGGGAAATCAACATGTGTGAATTCAGACATTTCTTGACCCTCAATCCAAATTTATTATATTTCTTACAAATATAAAGAATTGTTGAAATTTATTTCTAAGTACAAATATAAAAATACAATCTTATTTACCTTTCCAGAATCCCTTTTTCAATAAAATTTACCCATTATCTCTAAAAGATTTTTGTTTCTTTGCATCTAGCTCCCCACCATTAAGGCTTCTCATCCCTTTCTTTCTCCCTTGCTTCTTCTTCTCCTTGTCCTCTTTACCCCCTTGTCTCTCCACCTCCCTTTTGTTCTGCTTTCCTCCTTTCTGTTGTTTTCTAACATAGTATCCACTTTTCACCTTATTCTTTCTCTTTTTTGGTTGTTTTTCCAAGTCTTAAAGTCTCCTTTTCCTTTTTCTCTTTCTCCTTTCCTTCCCCAACTAAAGTCACTTGTTCATCAAAAATGGCTTCTTCTTTATCCCAGTCATCCTGTTGCGCAGTCAGCTTTTCATAAGTACAAACTGCCATTTCTAAAAATTGAAAAAGAGTGCTAAGAGAATCCTTCCCTTCCTGTTCTTCTTTTTTATATTTTTGGGATTCAAGTTTCAATCCATCCACAAGTGATGCCATTATAGAGAGAAAAAGTTTTTCAAAACAACCACCCAAGTGCTTTTAATCAAAGATAGTTCTCAGAAGTTCCAAAATCACCAAGCAATCCAAATAAGCTGTTTCTTTTAAGTACTTTCTCCTTCTTCACTTTCTCTTTCTGGGGTTAGTGTTTAGTCACCAAGTTCCATTTAAAATATATCTTTTAGAAGTCTTATTAATGTTTAATAACTCTTTAAAATTCTAGGCAATCTTCTCCTTGTTTTCAAATTCTGCTCCAATTTTTTTTCCTCTCACTTCCCACTCACAGCAAAAAAAGTTTGTTTTTTTAAAAAAATGTTCAGAAATCCTTATCCCTTCAGCATTTAGTTACCTCCAGTGCAGGTTTTCTGATTTCTCTTATAGTTCCATCCACTGTCACGTTAGGAAGGAGAATGAAAAGAAAAAAAACTTTCCCTTTTAGGATTCCATTCGCCGCTTGTAACTCTCTCTGGAAACAATTTATCTTAGCAACTTTCAAATTCCAGGGTACTTTCTCTTACTTTATCCTGGTCAAAATCTACTTTCACAACTCTTCCGACTTTCTTCCTCCTGCACAATCTTGTCCAGCTGCAGGTTTCTTTGTGGTGGCCATTACTAACCGCCACTTCTCCGCCTTGGGAAAAGGGGGTTTTGCTGGCTGGGGAGGGGGTCTGCGACACCCCCAAACCCCTGTCCAGGTCCCCCCTATCATCAGCTGCCTCTACGGGGCAGCTATATCCCCTAAATCCAAAAGGATTGGGGAAACCTTGGCGGCGAGCGCAGCAGGGATCACACAGTATCACGAATCCCTGCCACTGCCAAAGCCTTGCAAACCTAAGTACAAGCCTGTACTTAGAAATAATCTTAGAAAATTGGAAATAATATGTAATTTAAAATGTGATAAAATATTTAGTGTAATTTAGTGAAATTTTTGTCAAGAAAAAGAAAGCAATGAAATAAATGGGAGAATTGGAGTAGGAGAAGGGGGAACATTTTAACGAAATCATGATTTAAAATATGTGATGTGGGGAGGGGAGAAATAACTATGGAAAGAATAAGTGTTCCCGTAAAGGCATGATATTTAATTGAAATGGGTAAAATGTTTAAGATATAAATGAATATTAATATTAATGATTAGATTGTGTTATCCCAGTGAAATTTTTTGTGAAGAAAAAGAAGGCAATGAAATAAATGAGAGATTTGGAGAAGGGGGAACATTCTAATGAAATAATGATTTAAAATATGTGATGTGGGGGGGAAAATAACTACGGAAAATAGGTGTCCCCATAAAAGTACGATATGTAACTGAAAAGTAATGTGTTAAGTGTTTAAGATATAAATGAATATTAATATTAATGAATAGATTTGTATTGGCATTGATAATATTGTATAATTTTAGAATGTACCAAACAGAATCCCAATGTAAGCTATGTATTTTATATTAAGTATGATAAATGTAGGGGAAAGAGATAAAGGCGTCATACTCCAATTAGTGTACAGGAAAAGTTTTGTTTAAAGAAGAAAGATAAATGGATAGCTGGAAATAGAACAGACAAAGAATAAGAAATATTATGATTTGAATTGAGATGAGATAAATAAAATAAAGCTAAGAAAATTTATAAGAGATGAGAAACTGTATAGAAAATTGAAAATGGTAATAAGATATGGAATTGTATACAAAATGAATCTGAACCTGAATTTGTGTCTGTACCAAGAGTTGTAACCCGGGACTAAGCAACTTTCAGAAAAGATGTTTTATGTTTCTATTTTTTGTGTTTTTGTGTGTTTTATGTTTGATTGAATTAATAAAACCTTGGAGGAATGTTAGAAGAGGACAATTGACAATAAAAGATAGAAGAGAATAAAGTAAGTTAGAAGTAAAAATAAGTATACTGAATAAAAACATATAAAATAGATAAATATAAGAAAAGAAATATAATTGAATAAAAGTAAAGGGAGAAATAATGAGAAACTTGAAAGGATATTATGTGTCTATAAGGAGATGTGTCAATGGTGTATAAAAATTTTTATTTGTTTTGTTAAAATTTACAAATAACTTTCAGAAAAGAGGTTTTATGTTCTTATGTTTTATGTCTTGTATGTCTTTAAAAATTAATAAAATTTGCTTAAAAAAAAAAGAATTATTGAAATTTAAATTTTCTATTTCTAGTTAATTACTGAAATTTAATATGAAGGCAAAAAAGTCCACTCCATGCATAGAGAACCTGAAATTTCAGTATCAAAGATATATTTACAATTCAGTCAAGAATTTTAAAAACAGATAATTATATTGCTAGAATATTTATTGATGAACATTTGGGATTCAAAGAACTAGATTCAAAGAACTAGATTCAGGTTTCAAAGAACTAGATTCACTATCAAAATTTTAATTCCTAATAATGTTTGTTTTGAACATTAGCATGCATCATGTTTCTAGTACATGTGGTGTTTTGCAGACATACCTGAAGTGGGTTAAACATAGCTAAAATGATTTACAACTTTGTTTGCAATTCACAATTCAACAGCTTCTCACTTTCATTTTTGGGGGCAATGCGATAGAAAGATAGATAGATAGATAGATAGATAGATAGATAGATAGATAGATAGATAGATAGATAGATAGATAGATAGATGTGTGTATACACACACACACATCAAAGGTAGATAGATGGAAAACAAGTAAGATGAATCATGCTGTATAGGCAACAGCACTTGGTAGAAGCTAATATCTAATGTTAAAAAATCTGCACACAAAGATCTACACAGGCATATAGAAAGATACTTTGAGCTGCATTTTTCTGTTAGATCTGAGTGAAGATCAGGACACCAAGTCTGATTAGCATGTAATAAATTTGAAAGAAGTCATTGTCTCCAATGGAGAAATTGCTAAAATAGACAGTGCTAATTCAAAATAAAATTTAAAGTCAATACCATTTACAAACAATTTCACTAGCGACTGTTCTGTAATTCTGTATAATATATTTGCATCTAACTTTTAGTTCTCCTTGAAACACATTTAATATGGCTTACATGTTTTTGACCCCCAAAGATTTAATTTTCTAAGTTGTTAGCTTTATAATTTAAAAACGTATAATAGCACATATAGTTGTGCAGCAGAAAAAAATCATAATTCATATTCTATCACTGAGCTCCACTACAGCATTTTAATCTTTCATAATAGTTTTTCTGCAGCTTCCAATTTTCTTCCTGGTAAAACAAATTACTTAGCAAATCGAATATCCTTTTGTTTTAATAATTTACTATTAAAATGTCATAGGATTCATAGGATACACATATAATAGTACCATATCATTCATGTATAGCAAAAAATGTCTGATTTAAAGACGTACTTGTACTTATACACCAAGAACCTTCAGTAGACAATGGGAAAGGCCATAATCCAGTATTAAGGGTAGACCAGACCCTTTGCATACCAAAGGTCTTAAGGTTCAACCTCTAATAATTCCTAGTCAGCCTAGAATAGGTTTTTTTTTTTCTTGTACCGAGCATTGACAATTTTTTTTTAGCTGAGGGACACGTTCTCTTCAAGAATAATCTATGCCAAGTCAATACCAATGAACAGAAGCTAATGCTGGCAAGGATACCACCTCCCACAGTGGTGGACCCAAGTTCTTCCTCTTTCTGTCAACCCATAATCAGGATACAGAGGAAAGAAAAGATTGTTCCTTGAACATTTGGAATGAGGTGAGAGGCCTTCCATCAGTGTTTACTTCTGATTGTCTGGAGAAGTACCTGAAGGTCTATTTGGGTGTTTGGAGGGAAGGAGGTTGCCTTTGCTATTGCCTTGCTATGACTGAGAGGGAGTGGCTAGGCCAGGGTCATCTAGTTGGCTTCCTGCCTAAGGCAGAACTGGAATGATTTCTTCCTATGTCTAGCCTGATAGCTTAACTACTGCATCAAACTGGCTCTTTCTTTGAAACAGATACCCTGTTTCAATAAAATAAAAAGCAAACATATCCTTCCAGGTAGGATTTTTGTTAAGTATTCTGACATGGGTTGAAGTAAATTGGAGACAGTCTTTGTTGGTGAACTTTCAGCTCTTTATTACATAGTGACTTCTGAACATAACAGCAAACTCTGTCTTATATAGGCAACCCTTGTGAAAATTGACCAATAAAGAGCTAGGAACGCTAGCTTTTAAACCAATAACAAACCTCCGTTAAGGGCCAATCAGATTCTTTAGAACTGACCAATCCGATCTGGCCGCTTAACAACCAATCAGAAGTGCAGGGCCAGAACCCTGCACTTTACCCCAAGCTCACACTTTATTTCAACTATATACATACATAACACCCCTTCCCCCTGGCTTTTTAAACTATGATGTAGTTATATAATCCTTTAAATAGGATGGTTGTCTTTTAAGTCTTTCTGATTTTCGCTGGACTGGTTGAGTGCAGTCCTCTTGAGGTAGAATGTTGTTTGGCAGTGGTTCTGCTTCTCGCTCGGGTGCAATTTCCAACGGTGCGAATAATTCTTCTTCCTGTTCCATTTCCTGAGTCTCGCTTGATTCATCGCTTGCTTCTAACAGGTTTCCTGGAACGTCGTCTTCTTCTGTTCCTCCCCCCCCCTCGGTTTGGTCATGGGGGAGTTGTTGATTGGCCATTGCGAGTCGTGACCGTAATTGGTCGATATGTCGTTTCCACAGTCTATTGTCACAGCATTTTACTATAGAGGATTTGGGCCCGGTTACACGTACTACCGTTGCTTCTATCCATACAGGGTCACCCGATAAATTCCATGCATAAACGTTGTCACCTACCTGGAAAGTGCGATAGCATCCACTGGATCCTATAGGATTTTCTGGTTCGTAAGCAGGGTGCAACTGGTCGAGGCGGGAACGGAGTTTTCGCCCCATTAGTAGTTCTGCGGGAGTTCTGCCAGTGACGCTATGTGGAGTGATGTGTTGCAATAGAAGAATTTGGTTGACTTTATCATCGATATTATCATAGTCCAATTTCTGTAAAGTCTTTTTAACAAATTGGACCATGCGTTCCACTCGGCCATTGGTCGCAGGGTGCACAGGCGAGGTGAGCGCATGGCGGATGCCTTGGTCAGCGAAGTACTGTTCAAATATTAGCGCTGTAAATTGTGGCCCATTATCGGACACCAGGACATCCGGCAAACTGTGGGTTGCAAAGAGTCTATTGACGACTTTAATCACTGCTTCGGAAGTTGTGGCCGTCATTCGATGAATTTCTAACCAATTGGAGTATGCATCGACAGTCAATAAGAAGGTATGTCCTTTGGTCGGCCCTGCGAAGTCCAGGTGGATTCTGGACCAGGATCCACGTGGCGTCTCCCATTCTGTAGACATGGCTTTTGGTGGGGCGTTGCTGGTCTGTTGGCACTTGGTACAGGCCTTGACCCATTGCTCGATTTGTCGGTCCATGCCTGGCCACCATGCGTAGCTTCGTGCAAGTGCTTTCATCCGCACGATCCCGGGGTGGCCCTCGTGCAGGATTTGTAGTAGCGTCTTTTGGAGTCGCTCTGGGACAACGACTCTATCACCCCAGATGACACAGCCTTTTTGAGAAAACAGTTCAGTTTGTCTTGCTTTAAATGGCGCGAAGTCATCTGGGATTCGGTCCAATGGCCATCCGCGTTCTACCCAGCCTAGGACTTGAGCTAGGGTGTGGTCTCGTTTGGTTTCTCTCGCGATGTCTCGGGTGGTCATAGGTGGCAAGTTGAGTGTTTCGATCTGCAACGTAGTTGCCATTGGTGCCAGATCGTCGAGAGTCTCTGGAAGCAGCGTTCTACTTAATGCGTCAGCGTGGGGAATGGCTTTCCCCGGGTGATATTGCAGGCGATAATTATAAGCAGCTAGAAATTCTGACCATCGAGTCATTCTCGGGGATAATATGTAGGGGGTTGGCTTGTCCCCGGCTATTATCCCAAGCAACGGTTTGTGGTCAGTTACAATGGTAAATGTCCTTCCATACACATATTCATGAAATTTCTTTACAGCTGAAACGATTGCAAGAGCCTCCTTATCAATTTGTCCATAGTTCCTCTCTGCATGTGAAAGAGTCTTCAAAAAGTATGCAACAGGGGCCTCGTTCCCATTATTCAAAATGGCGCCCACCCCACCCCAAAGGGTGAGGCATCGCAGGTTATAACTAATGGTAATGTCTCGTTATACTGCATAAGCACAGAGTCAGATGTAAGCAATTTTTTTACATTCCGAAATGCTTGTTCTTCCCGGTAAACCCAAACCCACAATGCTTTTTTATCTAATAACCGGTGTAACGGTTCAGCAACAGTTGCCTTGTGCGGTAAAAACACATTATAGAAATTTATGAGGCCTAAGAATGCCTGGAGATCAGTCTTGTTACGGGGCCTGGGAGCATTTTTTATCGCCTTTAATTTACTCTCCGTTGGGTGAATGCCCTGGCTATCAATGCGATACCCTAGAAACTCAACACTGTCAGTATATAAGTGACACTTATCCTTTTTTACT
Source organism: Hydrophis major (assembly GCA_033807585.1). NCBI lineage: Eukaryota > Metazoa > Chordata > Lepidosauria > Squamata > Elapidae > Hydrophis > Hydrophis major. The sequence goes on from CM066330.1 coordinate 230,795,445, forward strand.
TTAAGTCCTGCCTCTTGGAATTTTTTAAGAACACATTTCAAACGATCCTGCAAAAAAATTTTTGTTGGGGCTGCAATTAATACATCATCAAAATACGGAACCACGCCCTTGATTCCCTGTAACAACCTTTCCATTAGGCTTTGGAATATCCCTGGGGCCACACTCACCCCAAATTGCAATCGAGTACATTTAAAAGCACCCCTGTGCGTTACAATTGTTTGGGCTTGAGCCGTCTTATTGTCCACTGGTAACTGTTGATAAGCTTGAGCTAAATCTAATTTAGCGAAAACCTTTCCGCCCCCCAAGGAATGGAGGAGGTGCTGCACCACCGGAACTGGATACGCGTTCTGCTGCAGGGCATGGTTTAGAGTGGCTCGGTAGTCCCCACAAATTCGAATTGATCCATCTGGCTTAATGGGGGTTACAATAGGAGTCTCCCATGGAGAATGATCAATGGGCTTCAACACCCCCTGTGCAATTAGTTTGTCGAGTTGTTCATCTATCTTAGCTTTAAGAGCGAAGGGAACTCGACGGGGCTTCAAACGGATTGGGGCTACTTTTGGATCTAGGCTAAATGAGATTGGGGTCCCTTTATACTTGCCTAAATGATCTGCAAAGACATTGCTGAACTCAGAAATAAGGTCCTCCTCCCACTCACAATCACCGATTCGGTTCATGCCGGCCACTTCGATGCCAAGTGGCGCGAACCATTGGAGGCCCAACAAACTAGGCCTGTCTCTGTCGATGATCGTTAGAGGTAAGTACGCCATATGCTTTTTAAAAGAGACTCAGACTCGGCAAGACCTGACTACGGGGATTCGGTTCCCTTGGTAGTCCTTGAGGATGAGGCGTTGTACTCGGAGGTCTTGGCGTTGGATTGTAGGGATGAGTTGCTTTAACGTCTTCCACGACACCATTGAGAGGGACGATCCCGAGTCGACCTCCATGTGGCAAGGTTGGTTCTCTATAGCTACCGTGACTCGAAATTTCTTAGCGTCCATGGCTGAGGCGTGACCTATAGTGATAGTATGGTGAGCCTCTTCTTTTTGAAATGCTCGATTTCTGTAGGAGTGGCTTACTGGTTCTCGCCTTACAGGACGGTTTCCTGTCGATTGGCGATAGTTGGCCCCTTTTGAGGCCTGGCTGAGTCCTGGTAAGCTGCGGCAGACCCGGCTGATGTGGCCTCGTTTTCCGCACTCATGGCAGAGTGCGTCGCGGAATTTGCATTCGGCCCTGGCATGGTTCGCTCCACAACCAGCACAAGGGCGTAAGGGCTTAGGGCGAGGGTCCCGGTCGGACCGCAGTCGATGGACCCCTTCTTCATCGCTGTCTGATGACGAAGAGAGATCCTCATGGTGCGTCGTTAACAGCTGCCCTTCTGAATTGGATAAAATGTCGCCTGTCAGTTGAGTTGCCGGGTTGCGGCTCTGCCGTAATTGTGCAGCCGACCTTTTGGTCGCCTCCGCAGCCATAGCTTCGGCGATGGCATCAGCAAAGTTGATGTCACCCTTTGCCATCAGCTTGCTTTGCACGCCTAGTGCATCTAATCCCAGAATTAATCGATCTCTCAGTGCTTCCTCTGCGAACCCGCAAAGGCCCCCTAAATTTCGGAGATCCGCCACGAAATCGGCCACGCTCTCTCCTTTTCGCTGGTTTCTCTGATAGAACTCGTGGCGTCTCATGAGTGTAGGAACGGTTGGCGCGTAATGGTCTCTCAGGATGGGTTCGAGGTCGTCCCAGCTCATGGCCTTCACTTCTCGAGGTTTCGCCAGCGCTTTAGCCATTTTAAAGACAGCCGGGCCGCAGTGCGTCAGAAACAGTGCCCGCTTCTTTGCTGGTGTGGCGTCCTTCAAATTATTTGTTTCGAGAAACATTTGGAAGCGATCCATGTAGGATTCCCAATCCTCTTGGTTTGGATCGAACGGAGCGGGTGGTACGATGCTGCTGGACATGGTTCCGTTGATTGAGCCGTCTCAACACGTGCTCAGTATCTCTTCCTGGCTTCTCAGATTCAAATGTCTCCAAATCCCATCCTCGTCGCCAGTGTTAAGTATTCTGATATGGGTTGAAGTAAATTGGAGACAGTCTTTGTTGGTGAACTTTCAGCTCTTTATTACATAGTGACTTCTGAACATAACAGCAAACTCTGCCTTATATAGGCAACCCTTGTGAAAATTGACCAATAGAGAGCTAGGAACGCTAGCTTTTAAACCAATAACAAACCTCCATTAAGGGCCAATCGGATTCTTTAGAACTGACCAATCCGATCTGGCCCCTTAACAACCAATCAGAAGTGCAGGGCCAGAACCCTGCACTTTACCCCAAGCTCACACTTTATTTCAACTATATACATACATAACAATTTTGATATCAGGATTTTGATATCAGAATTCTGTAAACATCAGTGATGCCATAAAATTCATCCAGCTGCTCTTTTTTTCCTTGCTATCTTTAAAAAAATTAAGCATAGGTCAATGCTTCCTAAACAGGCTAAGGATAAGCCCTGGTTGTTTGCTGAATTACAAATTCAGAAATGTAAGTCAGAATCACCTTTCTAGGACAAATAACTCTATGTGATGTTCTATAATATGTCCATTCATTATAGATCCTTCTCTCATATATCTGTCACCACAGGTGTTTGTAACTCTACTCCATTTTTAAGATGATTTGTGAGTTTGATCAATTCACAATTGACTTTATTTTTCCAGAATATTAATGTCATTATTAAATAGAGCAGGACCAAGAAATTAGATACTCTAATGAGCAGCTTCCCTTGCCTGGGTCTGTTAGAAGTTAATCTGCTATCCTGTATTTATGGTATTTAAACTACTTTTCAGTCCATCAAAGAGTTGCTTATATCCTAATGCAAATAAAAAGAATTAGCTTCTTTCTTCCATATCAGATTTATAAGACTTGCATAACATAATTTATTATGAAGCACCTTCGGATAAGATGCTATAAGAGTTCATCAAATCTGTTTGAAATTAATTACACTGTTAAAGAGGAATGACTTTGCTTTAAAAATCACTTTTATTCCAACTTTTTATCTACCCCATGAAAGTATTAATAATACAATTTCATAAGTCTGATTTCAAAATCTGATTATTTGCATGTAAAAAAAAAGTCTCAGTCAATTGCAAGTTTCAGACCAGCTTATCTCAATTCACACATGTTTTTTCATTCTTCCAATACTTACACAGAATTAAGATTTCATTTCAGAGTTCTCCACTTGAAGTCCTATGGAAACCCAACAATAGGACATTCCAAAAGCAAACTATCTTATTGGCCACCTCTGGGTTCCAGAATAAATTACCACTGCTACTACTTAATCAGGGACTTCTTCATAGTAGCTCCCTCCAATGGTAGGATTCTTTTTTTTTACTACTGGTTATGTGGGCATGGCTTGGCAGGCATGGCATGGGAAGGATACTGTAAAATCTCTAGTCAGAGGTAGTATTTGCCAGTTCTCTGATTTACTCAAAATTTCTGCTACCAGCTCTCCAGAACTGGTCAGAACCTGCTGAATACCACTTCTGGCTTGAACATCATCCCTTCAGAAATTAGACTGGTCCCAGGGGAGAAGGTGGAACCTCCTCACTGATGGACCGTAGATCACAACTCTCTGTGGCTATGGTCCATGGTCTTTCATTGGAGAGCCCCGATCATTACGATTAGGGGCTGAAGCTGCTTTGGAAGGGCAGCAGAGTAAGGGGAAGCCACAAGCCAGGTTGAGGGGAGCCACATCTCCCCTCCTGGGCTTGGTAATTTTCTCACTGAAGACGACTGCAGCGGTGGTTTTAAATGGCCACCCCGAAGAGGAGGACTCAGCTGGATTTTTTTTTTAAAAAAGAATTTTATTGATTTTCTATAAACAAACAAGACAAACAAAACATTAAAACATCAACTCTCTTATGTACATACAGTGTGTCGGTTGGTTCATCAGTTTTGTGCATTCATTTTGTAGTCTCAATTACAGTTATGTTACATAACAACTCATATTGTCAATCCAAACTTATATATCCTAATATCGCTACTAAAAAATCATTTGACTATACTTTTAATCATTCATGCTTTTTGAAATAACAATACTTTAAATAGTTTATTCTATAACAAATCATATAATCATACCAAATCTATCCTAAAAACCCTTTATAAATATAATGTCAAATAAAAAAGGCGAAAGTGCCACTGGAAAATATCTTATACAAATTTTCTTTATATGCTGTTGACATTGTTATTTTATAATTTTAAGACCACAATTTTTCCCATTTCTCTAAATCAATCCCATATCCAAAATTCTTCCCCCAAACAATCATAGTTTCTTTAACTTGTTCTTCCTCTAATTTAATTCCCAGTAAATAACCATATAATTTTTTAATCACCTTCTCATCAGTACCCATCAAGATCTTATCTAGATCAGTCTGTTTATCACACAATCCCTCCATTTTAGATCTTCATCATACCTTGAATGTATTTGCACATATGAAAACCAATTCATCCTTATACCTTGTTCCTCTAAGTTTTGGATCGATTTAAGTTCAACCTTTGCATCCAATAGTTCCCCATATCTAACTGTTTGTTCCTTCTTATAAGTTATTGGATAGGAAAATGCTTCAATAGTCGATAACCAAACTGGAATTTTCAAATAACATTGTCTTTTTATCTTCTCCCAGTTTAACCACAAAGACTCCCGTATATAATGTGTTCTAAAGTAACCCTGTGTTTTAGTTCCCTTATACCATAAAAAAGCATGCCAACCCAACAGCAAATCATGACCTTCTCGTGTCAACAATCTAGTCTTTGTTAATGTTATCCATTCCTTGACCCACATCAGACTTGCAGCTTGATAATACAATTCCCAATTGGGCAGGCCAAAACCTCCTCTAATTTTAGCGTCTTGCAAAAGCTTTAGCTTTATTCTCACTTTCTTACCTTGCCATATAAACTTCAACATAATTTTATTTAAATCTTCAAAATAGTCTTTTCCAAGCCTAATTGGTATTGTTTGAAACAGAAATAGAATTCCTGGTAAAATATTCATCTTGTTAGGGATAACATTGTTTACCCTAACTGGTTTAGGTAAAATAATAAATATGTAATCATAGTTTGTAAGTTAAAGTGTCTGCAACTTTAAATATGGGAATGTAATAAGGGGAGTGGTTGTGAAAGCACTTTAAAAGAAGCAAGACTGCAGCTTGCTCGCTCTCTGGCTTTGATGATCCCTAATTACTGCTTGGACTCAAGACTGCATTGCTCGAACGGGAGATAAACACAGGACTGATTTGTAAGTGAACTGACATATGATATTCTGCACGGACTTTGCTAACTGAATATCCTAGAATGGACTGACTGAATGATACATGACTAATGGACTGTTATTTTGACTATGCTATAAATGGAATAAACTATACTTTTGATAGCACAAGCGTATCTGTTATTTTTACTATATGTTAATAAACATACAAGCTTATCTCACTCATTTATCTGTATGCCAATCTGACTAATGCTGCACATTCTGTTTAGCTTGTCTCCTTAACCCTGGTTGGGGAACCCAGGCTTAACACTGGTTATGGGCCCAGAGGCTGCAAAGTCAGTTTAACTAGGATAAAACAGATTTATGTAAAAAGTGAGAGTTTGTGTTATTACACATTACAGTAAACAGACAGCTGTGTTTTATTAATTATAGTTTTATATCCATATAAAGAAACATGGCACAAGTCAATTTACAAAGTTTGTCCCTTATATCCAAGCTGGATGGAACAAACTATGTATCATGGTCTATGAAATGTAGTCTGCTTCTACGAAGAGAAGGTTTGTGGAACATAATTGAAAATACACCAAACGTAGAGGAATGGGATCCAGAGGATGATGAAGATAGACTAAAAATAGAAGAATTTATGCATAAAAATGAACACGCTATTTGCATAATTGGGTTAACCTTAACTGACCAACAGCTTGTTCATATCCACGGAGAGCAAACGGCTGTTGGGTGTTGGCAAAAGCTGAAGAGGATTTATGTCCGAGATAACGTTGGTGCTCACATAAATCTTACAAGGAAGCTTTTCAGGACGCATCTCCAGACGAATGGTGATATGCTGAGTCATTTGAAAACTATGCAAAGCATTTTTCAAGAACTGCACGAGAAAGAACTTATTTTCTCTGAACTACACCAAGTCTACATAATTCTATCATCACTAAATGAAAGTTATGACAACTACGTAACTTCCCTTGAAATTTTGCCTAAGGAAAGTCTACCTTTAACTGATATAACTGGCAGATTGATAGAAGAGGACAGAAGGAGACTTGAAAGAGATGAGTTAAGGAGGGAGCAACCTCAAAAAGAAGATAATGAATCTCCTACTGCATACGCAATTAAAAAGTGTTTTAATTGTGGAGGAAGAGGACATTTGGCAAGATTTTGTAAAAAAGCAAAGCACCAGAACACTGGCCAGAATACTAAAAGTCATCAAAAGATAAATAAAAATTTAGAGTTAGCCATGTATATATATTTTTTTTTTAAACAAATTTTATTAATTTTACAGAAGACACAATACACAAACATACAAAACACAAAACCTAAACAAAACTAAAAGATCTTTTCTGAAGGTTGTCTGATCCCGGGTTAAAACTCTTCACACAGACACAAATTCAAACATCATATTCATCCCATATATCCTTCCATATCTTATTATCATTTTCTTTTTTATATATATATATAAAAACCATTTTTATCAATTTTATAAAAACAATGCACAAAGAATCAAGGCATAACAGCTTATAAATTCTTTTCTAGGAATAAATAATAATAAAAGACCAATAGAGCATAACAATTCCAAATTATAGTATCAATACTTTATCTATTTAACTTCATATCTTATCCCTACTTCTCCTTTTCATCCAAATTATTTCTTATTAATTAAAATTTTATTGCCTTTTATCAATATACAAAATCCAAAAAAAAACCCATAACAAAACCTTTATATATCCTTCCATATCTTATTACCATTTTCAATAAAATTCTTTGTCTGTTCTATTTCCAACTATCCATTCATCTTTTTTCTTTTACTATACTTCTCCTATACACCAATTGGAGTAACGTCTATAACTCATTACCCTAACTTAAAAATACTTCGTATAACAATTTTTCTTGGGATTCTGTTTAAAAGATTCTAAAATTACATAATGAATTTTATACTCTAAATATACATGTAAAAACACAAACTTATGTACCCTCCAGAATCCCTCTTTTATCCTAAATTAAATTCACCCATTGTCTCTAAATAAACTTTTTTTCTTTAGATCTTGCTTCCCCCCATTAAGGCTTCTCCTCCCCCCCTTTCTCTCTTGCTTATTCTTCTCCTTGCCCTTTTTACCCCTTTGTTTTTTCTCCTCGCTTTTCTTACTCCTTTTCCTTTGCTTTCTAACCTTGCCTCCACCTTTTCGCTCATTTTTCTCTTTTTTGGTTGTTTTTATAATTCTTAAAATCCCCTTTTTCTTATCCTTTTTCTCCTCCTCTCCGGAAGGGACCCATTGTTCATCAAAGATGGCTTCTTCTTCCTCTTCTTCCTTGTCCCAGTCCTTCTGCTGCGTAATCAACTTTTCATAAGTATATAACGCCATTTCTAAGAATTGAAACAAAGCGCCCAAAGTATCTTCCTTTTTATATTTTTGATATTCAGTCTTTAGTTCATCCACAAACGATGCCATTAGAGTTAGCCATGTATATTAACGGAGCTGTAAAAAATAATTTATGGGTGGTTGACAGTGGAGCATCCCACTATATAACAAATGATTACAAAAAATTTATTAAAATGTCCAGAGTACACAGCAGATATCGTTAGCCAATGGCTAAAGGTCAAGGTATAGCATATTGTTCTTTTATAAAAGAGAATGTAAAAATGTTATATGTATCACAACTTAAGTTTAATTTAATTTCAGTTAGAATTTTGGTTAAACTAGGATATGTAGTTACTTTTAAAGGAGATAACTGCATAATTGAAAAAGAAGATAAGAGAATTACTGCATCTTTAAGAGGTGAATTATATGTGTTAAATGATGATGGTTTAAAGGTGGCTAACATAGTTTATGAAAATAAGAAACCTCATGATGAATGTATTCACTTGTTACATAGAAGGATAGGGCATTTAAATTTTAAAATGATTAAGAAAACTGTTGAATTATCTAAGGGAATAAGTTTGAAATCTTGTAATAAGTATTTGCAATGTAATGCCTGTAATCAAAGTAAGAGCAGGGTCATACCGGCTAATAGAGTTGATGGATTTACTACCAAAGAGCCTTTAGAGGTAGTATTTGCTGATTTAATAGGTCCGAAAAAACCAAGTGTGGGAGGAGCTCGTTACATATTAAGTATAATGGACCATTATTCTAGATATGGGTTTTGCTATTTAATGAAGAGCAAAACTGAAACGTATCTAAATCTCTTTAATTGGATAAAATTTGCTGAAAGGAAAACTAAAAAGAAATTAGTAACTCTTATAACAGATAATGGTACACAATTTATAAATAATAAATTCCAGAATAGACTAAGAATGTTAGGTATTTAACATAAAAAGTCTGCACCATATAGGCCACAACATAATGCCTTTATAGAGAGACGAGGCCAAACATTACAATCAATGACACGTACTATGATGTCTGATTCAGGATTACCTGACAATTTATGGGGAGAAGCAATAATGTGTGGTAATCATATATTAAACAAAACAAAACAAAAGTACCCCGGGATTAAGGTAACATGGAATTTTTAAGAAAAGAAAAGTGAGCAGCGAAATTACAAAGGGACAGGAAAAAAAGAAAGAAAATATTTTTGACAGCTAAGCGGGGCTTCGAACCAGGAAAGGAAGAAGCCAGAACTAAAGATTTAACTAAATTGGACTAAAATGTTTTGACAATAAACAGGCATAAAATAAAGCTGGACTTAAGATTGTCAAAAAATAATAATAATAATAATAATAATAATAAAGTTTACAAATTGGAGACTGGACTGTGTTGGAATATTGAGGTTCAAAAAACCCTAAACAAGAAGAGAAGGCGGAGCTTCGTTTCGGCGATACAGCTGCGATCTCGGGGCTCTGAGATCGCAGCCGATATTTTTGCCCCTGGTTGGTCCCAACAGACCTAAACCGTCCCGTAGAGACGGGGATTGTGAAGGGCACTGTCCCAGGATCCCAGAGATATTGCAAAATCTCTGGTTTGATCTGGGAGAAGCCCTTTTGCTGGCGGCGGAGAGGCAGCCTCCATAGCTGCTGAAGTCGGGACAGCTCCGGAAAGAAAGTGGCTGGAAAGAAAGTGTGTCGGCTGGGTGAGAAACTTCTTTTGTGTTGTAAATTCACTTAGATTTGAAAGGGCATCCTGAACAGAGAAGAAACCTGTGAGGTTTTTTTTTTGACAAAAACTGTTTGAGCGGCGTTTTTTAAAGTGATGTCAAATTGAGGCTTGGATTTTTGTTTTCTTTTCCTTGCTTTTTTTGGGGGGACTTTAGTGTGACTTTGTAGATTAAATTTTCTCTTATATACATTCTTATGCTCCTTTTGATTTTTTAATTTTCTTTTAGGATAGAGGCTCCCTTTGGCTATTTTTTTTTTTTTGTATAAATTATTTCTTTTTTCTGGCTGGGGGGGGGAGAGGATTCAGAAACTTTGCAACACTGCCAACTAGTGGCTTGAAAATATTTTATTTGAATTGGAGAGAACTGTAAGAAGACTCCTTCTCAAGGACATTTCAATGTGATAAGATAAGAGGGAGAGCACAGCAAAATATTATTACAGGTGTTTTCCTGGACTCTTATCAATATTTCAACACTTGAGGCTTGGCTTTGAAGCTGCTGGAGAAGAGAGTCATAATAAGAGCCTTGGATAAATAAATAAAGTGCAGTGTGCTCATATATATATATATATATATATAATTTGTTTTCTGAGGTTCTCGCGGGTATTTGTATGTAGATCTTTGGTTATTCGGGTTTTCTCCCACGTAAGATTGGAAGTATCTAGGCAACATTTCGATGAAGTCTCATTCATCATCTTCAGGCTTGGTCTTCAGCTCTGTGCTTCTCAGAGGGATGTGCGCTTGCAGCTGCTTCTTCCTTTTAACTGCTAGTGGGGGTGTGACTTGATTGGGTGGGGGCTTGGCTGTGTTCTCATTGGGTGGGGGTGTGTTCTCATTGGTTGGGGGTTTGGCTGTGTTCTGATTGGTTGGGGGGTTGGCTGTGTTCTGATTGGCTGGAGGCGTGTTCTGTTCAGGTGGGGGCTTGATTGTGCTCAGGTTAGTCTTAGTTGCTGGAGGTTTTGAGCTGGTGAGCTGTGATCTTGCTGTTTGGCTTCGAGTTCGTGGTCGTGCTGCATCTTCATGGTGGAGGTCAGTTCACTTCATGTATGGCTCAGAGGGGTTTGAGGTGGGTAGTGATGCAGTTGCAGTGCGGCTTCTGGTCCGTGGTCGTGTTTCATCTTCTGTGTGGGTGTGAGTCTGTTTTCTACGTGGAAGTGTGGTGGTGGCATCTTGTGTGGCTCTCAGGGGTGTGGGTCTGGTGTCATTCTTCATGTTAGGTACGCGTCTGTTCATGAGGGCAGGTTTCCAAATGGCTGGTAGGCAGGAGGCATCATCTCGTTTATTCATGCTGTGTGGGCGTTTTTCTATCTCTATGGCTTCTCTGATGATTCTGCTGCTGAAGTGTTTGGTTTTGGCGATAGTTCTGGTATTTTTAAAGTCAATCTCATGTCCTGTGGCTTTGAGGTGTTGGACCAGGGAAAAGGTCGGTTCTTCTTTTTTGATTGAATTCTTATGTTCTTCAATGCGTGCACCTATTCTTCTGTTAGTCTGTCCAATGTATGTGGTGGGGCAGGCAGTGCAAGGGATTTCGTATACTCCTTGATTTTCTAACTCAATTCTGTCCTTAGGGTTTCTTAGGATGGTGGATATCTTTCTGTTTGTGCAGAATGCTGTCTTAATGTTGTGTTTTTGGTAATGTTGTGTTTGCTGATTTTGTCAAAAGATTTGGAAGATTTGGAAGCATTAAAATGAGCAGGAAACCAATACCATCTGGTGTTTCTACTTCTACCTCTGCCTCCCCACCAGCTGGAGGACAACGTTTAATTCAGACAATGTTGAAGCAAGATAAAGAACAGGAAAAAGTAACTTTACAGATGATTATGCAATGAATCCAAGATCTCAAGATAAAATCAGACACCATTGAACAAAGAATAGAGAAGACTGATGAAAAAGTGGAAAATATTAAACAAATGATGGTAAAGTATGAGGAGAGATTCCAAAAAATTGAGGAAGAAGGTAAACAAAGAGAGGAGAAGATTGGAAATATTGACAATAGATTAACAGTGGTTCAAAAGAAAAAAGTGGGATGTTGAGGTGGGAGATGGAAAGGTCAGAATTTTATCTCAGATTTCAAAATATAGAAGAGGAAAAAGGAGAAAATTTGGCTGCGATAATGATAGAAATTTTGGCAGATGCTTTGGAAACTACAGAGGAAAAGATGATGAATGGAGTAGATGAGATATATCGAGTTTATACAAGATATGCGATGAGAAATAAATTACCAAAGGAAGTCCATATTAGATTTACCAAAAAATCCATTAAAACACAAATATTGCAAGTGGTAAGAGGGAAAACATTGAAATACAAAGGTAAAGAGATTGTGGTTTTAAAACAAATACCCAGAAGAGTGAGAGAGATGAGAAGAGAATATCGATTTCTGACCAAAATGCTACTGGAAAACGAAGTGAATTATAGATGGCTGATTCCAGAAGGATTACATGGCAAGAGCAGAGACATAGAATTGATTCAATTGAGAAAGCAGAACTTTTCCATGCAGAATTTTTTAGAAGAAGAGAAGAGGAGGCAGAGAAAGAGGTCTCATTAATTGAGTTTCAAGAGGAACAACTGGAGACTGAAAAAGAGAAAGGAGCAGTCGGTGGACAGGTGGATAGTAAAGAACAGCGTGAAGTGAGATCCACAAGAGCTGTTAGACCTAAATATAAAGCATAATCATGGAAGAAAAAAAAACTGATTGCAATGAATATAAATGGACTCAATTCAGCTGTTAAAAGAAGGAAAACTTTTCATAAATTAGAGAAATCAAAATTTGATATAATTTGTCTACAAGAAGTTCATATTAAAAAACAACATGAACAATTGTTAGTACAGCCAAAATTGGGGAAAATATTTACTTCTTTGACTCAATGTAACAAAAGAGGAGTGGTTCTATACATTAAAGAGGCTATCCCACCAAAACTGATCTACACGGATGAAGACGGAAGAGTATTAATGGTGGAAATAATGGACAATAATATAAAAATACTCTTGATTGCAATTTATGCTCCGAATGATAAACAAGAAGAGTTTTATAAAAAGCTACGCATGAAAATAATTGGACTGGACTATGTTAATATAATTATGATGGGAGACTTTAATGGAATTGTGGACAATAATTTGGACTATATAGCAACAACAACCAAGCAAAATAGAAAGGCTCTCCCTAAATCTTTTTTTAAAATGACAGACGAACTAACTTTAAAAGATATTTGGAGAGAAAGAAATGTTAAAGCTAAACAATATACTTTTTATTCAAATGGACATTTATCATGGTCCAGATTAGATATGATTTGGATCTCAACAGAATTAATATCCAATATTCAAGAAACAAATATTGAAACAAGTACTTGGGCAGATTATAGCCCAATGACAATTAAATGGAAGGGACAAAAAAAAAGATCGAGATGGACATTAAATAATACTATCTTAAAGGAGAAAGATTTTATACAACAGATGGAGAAGGAACTGGCTTTTTTCTTCAGAGAAAATAAAAAAGAAGATACTTCAACGCAGAATGTTTGGGATACAATGAAGGCATATGCTAGAGGTCTGATAATAGATTATACAAGAAAAAAGAATATTAGGAAAAGGCAAGTTTCTAAGGCCTTGGAAGATGAGTATGAAAGACTTGAAAAATAATTACAGAAAATGCCACAGAAAAAAGATATTAAATTGAAGCTGGATGTAATTAAACATAAAATGGAATTAATAGAGAAAGAAGAATTGGCACAGAAAATCAGAAATTCTAAACAGAATTACTTTGAAGATGCAAATAAACCAGGTAGATGGCTAGCATATAAATTGAGAAAGGAGAAGGAATCAAGAAAAATATTGAAGCTAATAGATGATCAAGGCCAAGTTTGTTATGGTAATAAGGAGAAAAAGGAAATTATTCGAGATTTTTATGGGCAACTATATAAACAAGAGAATATTGATGAGGAAAAAGTTAAACAGTATCTACAGAATGCTAATTTACCGAAGATACCTAAAGAGACTGAAGAAATGCTAGAAAGCAATATAACAATGATGGAATTAAATGAAGCATTTAAGAAACAAAATAATGGGAAAGCACCAGGTCCAGATGGGCTTCCGGCAGAATTCTATGAAACATTTCAAGAATCATTGAGCATCCCATTGTTAGAAGTCATGAATGAAGTTATGTTAAAGAAGATGATACCCAAAACATGGTCAGAGGCTTATATCACACTTATTCTAAAAGAAGAGGCTGATCCACTGCAAATTAAGAACTATAGACCTATTTCCTTCTTGAATGCAGACTATAAAATATTTGCTTCAATTTTAGCAGAAAGACTTAAAAAATATTTAAATAATTTTATTCACCCAGATCAAAATGGATTTCTGCCAAAGAGACAAATCAGAGACAATATGAGAGTAATCCTGGATACTTTGGAATACTATGAGGCTCATCCTGAAAAGCAAATGGCTTTGATATTCCTAGATGCTCAAAAGGCATTTGACAACGTGAACTGGAGATTTATGTTATTACTATTGGAACAGATGGGTTTTGCCAAAAAAATTATTCAAGCAATAGAAGCCATATACAATAAACAGATAGCAAAGGTAATGATAGAGGGGGAACTTACAGATTTTATTAATATAATAAAAGGCACAAGACAAGGGTGTCCCCTATGTCCTTTGCTATTTGTGTTGACTTTGGAAGTGTTGAATAGAAATATTAGGGATGATAAAAGCATAAAAGGAATGAAAATTAAGAAGGAAGAATTTAAACTACAAGCTTTTGCTGATGATTTAGCTTTTATTCTGGAAGACCCATTAGAAACAGCTCCAAGGTTATTGGAAAGGATAGAGACATATGGTGAGATGGCTGGTTTGAAAATAAATAAAGATAAAACAAAGATTTTGACAAAGAACATGCTATTGAGACAGAGAGAAGAACTGGCAGATCTTTTGAAAATCCAAGTTACAAATAAGGTTAAGTATCTGGGGATATATTTGACAGCAAGATGTAGCACATTTAAAGAGAATAATTATATTAAACTCAAACAACAGATAGCTACAGATTTGAAGAAGTGGGAAAACTTGCAATTGTCAATAATAGGGAGAATTTCAACAATCAAGATGAATATTTTATCCAGAATTCTATTTCTGTTCCAAACAATACCAATTAGGCTTGGAAAAGACTATTTTGAAGATTTAAATAAAATCATGTTGAAGTTTATATGGCAAGGTAAAAAAGCGAGAATAAAGCTAAAGCTTTTGCAAGACGCTAGAATTAGAGGAGGTTTTGGCCTGCCTAATTGGGAGTTGTATTATCAAGCTGCAAGTTTGATGTGGGTCAAAGAATGGATAACATTAAGAAAGCATAGATTGTTGACATTAGAAGGGCATGATTTGCTGTTGGGCTGGCATGCTTTTTTATGGTATAAGGGAACTAAAACACAGGGTTATTTTAGAAGACATTATATACGGGAGTCTTTGTGGTTAAACTGGGAGAAGATAAAAAGACAATGTTGTTTGAAAATTCCAGTTTGGTTATCGACTATTGAAGCATTTTCCTATCCAATAACTTATAAGAAGGAACAAACAGTTAGATATGGGGAACTATTGGATGCAAAGGTTGAACTTAAATCGATCCAAAACTTAGAGGAACAAGGTATAAGGATGAATTGGTTTTCATATGCCTTTCATTCAAGGTATACCTTTCATTCAAGGTATGATGAAGATTCTAAAACGGAGGGATTCTATGATAAGCAGACTGATTTAGATAAGATCTTGATGGGTACTGATGAGAAGGTGATTAAAAAATTATATGGTTATTTACTGGGAATTAAATTAGAGGAAGAACAAGTTAAAGAAACTATGATTGTTTGGGGGAAGAATTTTGGATATGGGATTGATCTAGAGAAATGGCAAAAATGGTGGTTTCAAAATTATAAAATAACAATGTCAACAGCATATAAAGAAAACATGTATAAGATGTTTTACAGGTGGCACTTTCCCCCGACAAGAATAGCAAGAATGTTTAAGAACAAATCTGAAAAATGCTGGAAATGTCATCAGATGCCTGGCTCGTATTACCATATGTGGTGGACTTGTGAGGACGCTAGAAAATATTGGACTAAAATTTGCATGTGGTTGGAAAAAATGACAAAGAAACACATAGACTTGAAACCAGAGATCTCCTTATTGGGAATTTTACCTGATACATATCATAAAGATTTGAAATACCTGATTGTAGATGTATTAACAGCGGCTAGGATTGTATTTGCTAAAAATTGGAAGAATGAGAAAATACCATTACAGGAAGAAATTATTAAGAAAATATTGGAATGTGCTGAGATGAGTAGATTGACATTTGAAATTAGAGAGCAAGAAGAGAAACAATTTTATGAAATTTGGGATCTTTTTTATCAATGGCTAGATGATAAAATACGATAATAGAATATTTAGAATGCTAGACAGTAAGGAATATCTTTATTTTGTTTTACTTGCCTTTGTTATTTGACATTATATTTATAAAGGGTTTTTTAGGATTGATTTGGTATGATTATATGATTTGTTACAGAATAAGCTGGTTAAAGTATTGTTATCTCATAAAGCACAAATGATTAAAAGTATAGTCAAAAATTTCTTTTTTTTAGTGTTATTAGGATATATAAGTTTGGATTGACAATATGAGTTGTTATGTAACATAATTGTAATTGAGACTACAAAATGAATGTACAAAACTGATGAACCAACCGACACACTGGATGTACATATGAGAGTTGATGTTTTAATGTTTTGTTTGTCTTGTTTTTTTGTAGAAAATTAATAAAATTCTTTAAAAAAAAAAAAAAACCCTAAACAAAAAAATAGGAGAAAAAGGAAAAGAATTTGTATAATGGAGAGTGCCACCTTTTGACAAAAACTTGAGCTCAAACAAGAGGAAAAGCATCCTTCTTTCTGAATGAACTTGTGTGCATATAACATTAAAGAAATATTGAAACAAAGTAAGAATCTTAGAAAGTGAAAGCAGAACCAGAATAAAGAAAAAAGCAAGGAAAGACAGACTGTGGGATTGATTGATTGATGTTTTTGGTATAGACCCTGGGCTGGAATAATTGAGAACTTTAGAAATTGAAAGAAGAAAGAAGGAAAATAAAAATGGTTTTTTTGTGAACTTTAACGATCATAAAATACAAGAGTGTGGAATGATGATATCTCTTCAGGAATTAAAAATGGAACTTAAAAATATGAGAGAATTACTATAGGAAAGAAGCGAATCACTTTGCTCTGTGTTAGAAAAAATGGAAATGGCAATTGAAGAACAAGAAGAAAGAGCTTCAGAGGAGGAGGAGTCGACTCAATGAGAAGACATTTTAAATAGACAATTAACACAAAGAACACTACAAAGAAGTGGGGAAAGAAGGAAAGTTAAAAAGTTGAGATTTAAAAAGGTAATCAAAAGGGGGAATACCTGTGAAGTCGGGAAAGGCAGAAAGACCCAGCAGAAAAGGGGAAAGGACAATATTAAGAAAGAGAGGGATATAAATTGGAATGAGAAAAGATATGGAGAAAAGAGGGGGAGGAGAAGCAGTAAGAAACAGGTGCATGAAATAAAGAAATATGGAAATAGTAAAACATTGAAAAGAAATTGTTTTTTCAGAGATAATGGTTGATGAATTAAAAAGGGGATTCTGCAGGGTGACAAGGGGTAATAAGAATATTTCTGCAATTAAAAATATTTAGAAAATAGGGTAATATAGATACTGATAACTTTTATTAAAAATTAAGGGGGGAAAATATGCTGCGGAATCCAAATGAAAAGATGTAATGATTATTATTGTAACTTCTAAAAAATAATGGTTTATTGGGAATCAAGATGAGGGAATAAAGATATATTTTAATCATTGAGGTGTCACACTCAAAACAGCAGAAGGGGGGAAACCTATACTTGTTTTTTTTTTCTTTAGTGTTAAAATTTGTATTAATGTAGAATTTATAAAAAGAATGTGTAATGGAAAGGAAATATGACTAAAGAATTAACTAAATTAATAAGTTAATATAGACTATTAAAAGCAAGGAGAGACATTGGTAACTTATTATTATTATTATTAGGCAAACACATATTGTTTATCTTTATTTTTAAAATAATATTAAAGGATTATATTTGAAATAATTGAAATGAAACAAAAAGATGTTTTGATTGAGATTAATGAAAAAGGCTAGAATTAATGTATTTGTTTCTTTCCTTACTGAAAATTTGGAATGGAAAAGATAATAATAGAATTAAGTATGCATGTATGAATGTATAATTGCTGTCATATTTGTATATAAAGTTGATGACCCAGAAATATGTTGTCCACTAAAAAGAGATTTTTGTTTTTAATGTGAAAAACTGAATAAAATTTGTTTAAAAAAAAGAAAGAAAGAAAGAAAGAAATTAGACTGGTCCCCACTCTGACACTCTTTTGGAAGGCCCTGAAGATGCGATTTTGCCAGTAGGCCTGGGGAACCCAGAGTGGAATGGAGCCCATTAAGTGCTGATTTGAGTGTACATTGTTGACAAGCATTGGGGTGATGGATTATTATTTTATTATTATCTTGTTATTTTATTTTTTATTATTTTTATTTCTTCTACATGTATAAGCCGTCTAGAGTCGTCGTGAGAGGGTAGGAGGCTATATAAATTTTCCAAACTAAATAAAAGAAATCTGTCAAGTTTATACTAAATATGTGTCATAAAATAAAGGAGTCCTTATCAACATAATTTTAAACATGTTGTGGGAGTAACTAAAGACATGGTGGGTAAGTTTGAGCAAATGAATTAAAAAAAAATTAAGAAAGTGTCACTGCAAATAGCAGATATAACTCAGGTTGCCTGCAAAGCTTATAATATAGCTGCAAACAATATTTTAGAGATATGCAAGGCTCAAAAGAGTATTTCTGAAATAAAGATTGAGTAGGCAGATTTACAAGACAGTAGCAGGAGAATCAAATTAAGGATCAAAGGAGTGTCAAGGAAAACTGGAAGAGCCAATCTGACTTCTTATTTCATTTCTAAAATTAATGACCTGAACTTTGATTTGAACTTAACAGATAAAGATACTGAAAGCGCTCACTACAGTGAGTTTGCCTTCCTAAAAACATGCAGAGTCCTAGAGACATTTTGGTCAGATTTGTAATGCAATATAAAAAATAAAATTGTGAGAAAGTAATGTGAATTGGAAGCGATTAAATGATAATGTGAGAAAATGTTCTTCCAAAATATCAGTGTAGCTATACTGTAGGGCAGAAAGGAATTCAAACAATGGACAGAAAAACTTATGCCAAAGGAGATTCAATATAAGTGATGATTCCCTTTCAAATTAATTGTTTTTATGCCACAAGAATGAAAAGTTCTTCCTAGTTTGACTGAGATGCAACTTGTTGGCAGACCTCTTCAACTAGGGATGAAGGAAGCAATCTGTGACTTGTCATTGCAAGGGTAGAAAGAAGGCTCAACCACAAGTAGACAATTAGATAAAACACCAAGCTATGGAGTAAAAGAAATTGATTGTGTTAATCTTTTTGAATTCTTAAATGTAGGGAGAAGGGGGGGGGAGAGGAAATTAAATAAAAAGAGTAAATAATGAAATAAAATAATAATGTAGGTAAAACTATGGGTACAAAATTATTGTAATTAAATTTGGAAGTTTATTGGCTACTGAGGGCATGAATAAATCTCTCCTCCCCCTTAGGCTATGAAAGGGTTCCTCTGCCATCTTCCATCAGTCTAATGGGATTGAAGGATTGAATATGAAGGCATGGAACAATGGGGGGAGGGATAAGGGAATAGGGTGGTTTTTAAAGAGGGAGGGAGAAGGAAAGGAGGGTATCAATGCACAGAAACCAATTAAAAATGATGATAGTAAAATTGTTCATATGGATCAATCTGGCTTTATTCCAAACCACAATATATCTACCCCATAAAGAAACTATTACCTATTATACAAATTAGTAAAATTAATAAATCTTCATTAGCTATATGTTCTTTAGATATACTTACAGCCTTTAATTCTGTGGAAATATAATTTTAAATACCAATGTTGATTATATATAAATTTGGGGTTGGTTTCTATAAGATGATTGAATACATTTGAGGACCAACTCAGATGTGAATTAAGAGCTAGATTCAGATTTTATGAGATGCCTAGCAGGGTTTTCCTTTATCACCTTTGCTATTCCACTTACCTATAGAACTAAGCAGTAGCACTTAGTGGCAATAGCACTTAGATGCAATAATTAAATTGGCAGGATAAAAACAGGAGATAAGCTGTATCCTTTAAATCTATTGTTATGTTATGATTTCAACTCTATCAATGTAACTTTAAGCATTTAGGGAGAAACAAAGTGGCTACTAATTCTTTATTCTTATGCAGTGTTTTGTGTATTTTCTATATTTCTTACAAGTTACTTCCAAATCAGAGTAAATACAAGGCTCAAACAAGGGCAATCTTTGGAATTTCTACTCTAAATGTTACCATCATTCCAAATGCAATTGCTTACCAGCCTTCTTTCTACCCTTGCAATGACAAGTCACATATTGCTTCTTTCATCCCAAGTTGGAGAGGTCTGTCATCAAGTTGCGCGTCTCAGTCAAACTAGGAAACACTTTTCATTTTTGTGGCATAAAAACAATTAATTTCAATTAATTTTTTGGGAGTGTGTGTGAATCTTTAGAAATGACCTAATTTTTTAGATAAAGGGAAAATAGAGAAAATAATTTATCTTTTAATGGTTATTTTAAATGTAAATATCTATTCCATTGATTTGATATTTAATTAGATATAGCTTTGCACTTTTACACTACCATAATGAGCACTATCCAATCCAATGGCAAGCAATTGCATTTTTTAAAATCAATATCATTACCACAGAAAGTCAGCCTCCCATCCCAATTTTCATCCCCACCCACCCCCAACCCCTATTCTGTGATCCTGTTTCTTTGAAGAACCATTGTATTGTATTCTGAATGAATATCCTAATAGGGCAAAGAAGTCAATGCATGCTAGGAGAACTTTATGTAGAATTTGTGATAGCAAAACACATTCTAATATAGTTTCCCAATACTAACGGCCTGGAAGTTTAGATATATAGCCAGTAACTGCCTGCTCAACCCCGTATTATTTTCCACAAGCAATTCTGCAAGGTTGTGTACGTATTTAAAAATTACATGTCAAATTCAAATTTTATGAACAGGCTAAAATTAAGTCATTCATTAATATATCAGCTTTATAGTTTTATATTTTAATAGATATGAGTTTTAGTATTGTTGTGAGCCACCCAAAGTTGTGTTTTTAGATAGGTGGCCATACAAATCTTTTAAATAAATAAATGCAACATATAACAGGATATTAACAGAATAACAGAATTGGAAGGGACCTTGGGAATCTTCTAGTCCAACCTCCTGCTTAGGCAGGAAACCCTACACCATTTCAGACAAATGATTATCCAATCTCTTTTTAAAAACTTCCAGTGTTGGAGCATTCACAACTTCTGGAGGCAAGTTGTTTCACTGATTAATTGTTCAAACTATCAGGAAATGTCTCTTCTAACTATCAGGAAAAGTTGCTTCTCTCCTTGATTAGTTTCCATCTATTGCTTCTTGTCCTGCCCTCAGGTGTTTTGAACAATAGGTTTTGAACAATAGGGTCTTTTTTATAGCAGCCCGTTAGCTACTGGAACATTGCTAACATGTCACCCTATTCCTTCTTTTCATTAAACTAGACATACCCAGTTCCAGCAACTGTTCTTTATGTGTTTTAGCCTCCAGGCCCCTAATCATCTTTCTTGCTCTTCTCTGCACTCTTTTTTTTTTATTATGGCAACCAAAGCTGGATGCATATTCCACATGTGCTTTTCCCAATAAGGCATTACAAAGTGGTATTAACACTTCACGTGCTCTTGAATTTATCCCTCTGTTAGAATTTTATTTTAATAGAAGCCATAGGTTATATTTCATGACTGCACAATGATTTCTAACAAATCAGCAAAAAAGTTACTGACAGACGAGAATATTTTATATTTGCTATAATCGCGGTAAATCCTAAATAGTTTTATGTTTAACCTTTTTAGATATTCATTTTTTATTAATTATTTCCTTAATTTGGTCTTAACTTTAAAGTTATTTGGAAATTATGCAGATGAATATTAATTAGTTAAAAAATAAAAATTAGGTTCCATTAACACAGCATCCCTAAAGAATTAAAATCCCTTCTCCTGGCTTAAGCATGTTTCACCTACACTTTTTAGAGACACCTCTCATTTGTATGTCAACACCAAGCAGCAGCCACAGAATATGAAAAGCAATTCCAATTTATTTTACAGCTGTTATGATAAATTTGCCACTATAAATGCTGAATAATACATCACACTAATCTGATTATAATGGACTAACAGAATTGCATGAATGAACTTGAGCAGATATTAATCAAAGAATAAACTGTGGTTTTACCCTCCCCCATAACATTTCTTTTTCTCTCTTCTTCCCCCACCTTTTTGAAAAAAAAAAAAACATTTTCTATTGCAAATCATTTTGATGAGAATCAGATGATTCTCAGAAACAGCTGGTTATTTTCTGATACAATTTGATCCTATGAATGCGAATTATCTTAAATATACTCTCAAGAATGTGTATACAAATCGAAGGCTATAAAATGGAGCATTCCAGTGGCAAGTATAGTTTATTTGTTTGTTTTAGGTATCTATTAAGAATTTTCAATTCAATGGACTTTTCTTTCTACTGAAATTTCAAGAAAAAGGATGGTAAATTAATAAATACATGTGCCTTGTTTACCAAACACAGTTAGATGTATCGTGCATTGCACATACTTAATTAAATATGCCAGATACAGTAAAGCATACAAAGCAGTGTCTCATCTTAGCTTTTACCATGAACAAATTGTGGCCCTAAAGGTAATGATTAGTAATTTGCACAGAGAAAATTAGAGAGCAGTTGATTAAACTGCAATCTTTATTCATACAGTTGGCGGAATTTTAAATTAAACCCCAAGCTGGCTGGCACAGAGATGGTGAGCTGCAGAGTAATGGCAATGAAGGAGGCAGAGGCGATATGGAAACTAACATCAGAGAACATTTGGGGACTAGGGAGTGAACTGCAGTAGATTCAAAGATGGGCCAAGGCATCACTTTCAACTTGGGTCTGGTGGCTGTGGCTCTCTGTATTCTTATTTACTCAGGTAGCCATTTTGCCTTCTTTCTGGGCTAGAGAAAAGAGAGACTCCCCATATTCACAGACTCTGTTGATGGATGGACAGAGGTTTGTGGTGGGAATCATAGTATGATCGCAAATGAAGGCGAATATATGTGCCCCAGAATAATGTGACTGATCCAGATTGGATTCTGCAATAGTAATAATCACACATCTGACCTGTTTTTCTTTCCTGTCAGAACAGTGGAAAGGTTCTGCATTTGGAGAAGCTATTGGTTTATCTCCTATCATGGTCACCTCAGTCCCAGGTGAGCCTCTAGTTATCTGGCACCAACCCCTCCCCCCTCACCACTGAACCCGGCTTATTAGTTCTGCCCATTCCCCAATGGTTGACGGACCTAATTGGGTTCCAGAGGAAGCTTGGGGTTAATCTAGACCACCAGGATTATATGGTACTATTTGATCCAGCCAAAGCCTTGATGGCCACCTGGATTGGAAGAGCAGCTGTGCCTTTGGATTGGATCATGCCTAAATAACCTCTCTGCAGCCATAGATCCCAGAACTGATTTATTGAGGAGCTAAGGGAGTTGAAGAGGACAAAGTTATTATCAGGGATTAAAACATACAAAGAACAGTTACATGAATTGGGTATGTCCAGTCCAATGAAAAGAAGGACTAGGAGTGACATGATGGCACTGTTCCAATATTTGAGGGGTTCCTGCAAAGATGAGTGGGTCAAACTATTTTCAAAAGCACCAAAAGGCAACACAAAAAAACAATGGATGGAAACTAACCAAGGAGAGAAGCAACCTAGAACTAAAGTGAAATTTCTTAACGGTGAGAGCAATCAACCAATGGGATAGCTTGCTTTTAGAAGTTGTGGGTGATTCATCACTGGAGGCTTTCAAAAAGAGCTTGAAAACCATTTGTCTGAAATAGTATAGCATCTCCTGCTCAAGTAGGGAGTTAGATTGGAAAATCTCCAAGGTCCTTTCCAATTCTATTATTCTATGTTCTATGTATTTTTTCCCTAGGCAGCATCTTTTTTCCTTCATCTTCCAATGTCATCCACGCATTCTATATGCGTGGATGTATATGCAATGCATCTTGTAGATAAGTCATTCAGATTCACTCTGCATTGAACTCCAGCATTAGCAGAGAACCAGTGAAAAATGTAGTCATGCAGGGTTTTGGGGGGGAGTTTGATCCCATTAAACCTAAGAAAGTGTCTAAGGTTCCCTAGCCACTAGTTCAGCCACTTCTGTGTTAGATCCATGTCACAGTCACTGCTATCAAGGAGAGGACATGTGATTGGATCTGGGTAGTGACCAGGTTTTCCTTGAGGAATGGGATGGTCCCACTAGATCTTAAGGAAGTAATGGTGCACTCCCTCCTCAACAGGTCATTTTTATGGATTTCTCTTTTGTGTGTTCTCAGTGCAGAAACAGGTTTTTTTCACTTTTCAATGTTCTAATTCAGTGGGGCTCCTGTGCCGAAAATTGTGCTCGTGCTCACATGCTCGTGTGCCACCACCCAGAAGGCAATGCGATAGTCCCCCATTCCCCCTGCACATGTGCACACAATCCCCCACACCACCCCTTTACCTGCACTGCATAGGTGCATGCCCCCCAGCTGATTTTCAGCCCATTTGAGGCCTTTTTCAGCCTCCCAGAGGCCTTTGCAGCTTTTGGAGGATGAAAAATGGGACCGTTTCATCACTTCCGGCATTTTAGTGATGAAATGGGCCTGTTTTTCAGCCTCCAAAGGCTGCAGAGGCTTCCCTCGAGCCTCTGGAGGCTAGAAATCAGCTGGGAAGCACGCACATGCACAGTGCAGGTAAGTTTGGCTGGGGCTTGCGTGCCAGCTCAAATGGCTCTGCGTGCCACCTGTGGCACGCATGCCATAGGTTCTCTGTCATGGTTCTAATTCATTCTTTTAACTTTAATTTGGAAAATGAACATTTTGCTGAGAGTTACTTTGGGTCCTCCTATTTTTTGTTTTTCCTTTCTGCTTTTCTGTAAAATTAATTTTACTTCTTTTTTCTTAGTGGTTATTTAGCAGTATCTGAAAACACATATACTTTCTTAAGAATCTCCCTGCTTTTGTTTTATTGCTTCACTTTGCTTTTTTTTCTTTTGCTTTGCTATTCCTTCTTCCATTTTCTTATAGTCTTAACTTTCTTAGACAGATGGTATCTTTTATTCAATCATTGTTCCCAAGTTGTTTTTTCAATGTTTAATTTTTTTTTTACAAATTGCTTTTTAAATAAAAACTGAAAAATAGGACTTCTATAAAAATAGGATTGGTCTAAGGGTCTAACCCAAACTCATGCTGTCATGTTGCTGTCACATGATGTATTGTGACATTTTTTTCCCCTTCATAGAGCTGGAGTGGGCGTGACCTGCATGTGTCACATCTGGCCTGTGGGCCACCAGTTTGACACCCCTGGTCTAACCAGTCCAGCATTCTTCCAATTAGTTTTCTCTGCGAAAACCAAGAAAGTTGCATTTCTTTTTTAAGAATCTAAAAAAACTGGAGGCAGTGACAAATACTATATCAATTTGTTTACCTTATGATAATTTGGCTAGGTACCTTAGGCAGTTTCTGTAATGTCCATAAACTAATAGTTATTCCTAAGAAGGCTGATGGTATCATTCTTGTTATTTTGTCAATGAATAAACTATTGCTATGGTCCATGCTCATTTTTGAGTAGAATAAGTTCAAAAAAGGCAAGAACAAAATTATAAAGTAGAACGAAATCAGCTTAGGTAAAAGCAACATACATCTTAAGCCACTATTATAAAAATACCAAAGTTTGGGAGAAAAGGCATTCTGGTTCTGAAATTCACACACATTTCAATCTTGCATGTATTTAGATGAATATTGCTGGACATTGGTTCCAAGTAAACACGCACAGGATGTCAGAGTTAAAGGTATTAGTCTACCTCTGTTCAGATAAATCTTCCATCACTCAGATGATTATTTGAGATTGCAGCTAGAGATTAGTCAAAGCTTTTTATTTTATAAATCTTTAACAAAGGGTTTATTATTTTGAGTGGACTTCTTCTCAAATAGACTTTGTTCCCTTTGGACTACCTGGTGCTTAAAGAAAAGTACAAAAGTAATGCTTACTGGAGGCATTCTAAGGCCACCTTTCAACGTGAATAACCGAGAGGTAAATTGGGCATGCTTTGCATAATTCAACCCTAAAGCTTTACAAATGAAAGACATTCTGAATGGATTTAAGGAAGGGAGTGCAGAGATCATATGTAACTTGAGAGTCCTTTTGGATTCACAGCTCCTGCTTGAAAATCATATGGCCAATGTGGTAAGATTTATTTTGCACAATTATATCTGGTGTGCCAGTTGCAACCAGTTACTACCTGAAATGGTAGGAAATTTCACTTGTCACTCATATCTTAATTACCTGTCATTGTGGGAGCTTCAACTAGTCCAAGATGCAGCTGATAGAATAATGATGGGAATCCTAAATTTCTCCCAAGTAACAGTTTCTTAGGGCCTGTACAGCTATGGGATGGTGCACTTCCAGTACTTTTTGCCTGTCCAATAAGATCAAACAAAATAGACTTATTTCAGATCCTTTCAATTAAGAATTGTCATCTATAGTACACAAGGAATCAAGACTCCTCTGCTGCAGCTCCTTATTTATTTATTTTGCCTGAGATCAAACTAGACCTCACTCTGTTGCATTTTAGGGTAGTTTCTTGGAAAGGAATAAAACTGGCAGGGCAAGCTACTATATATAAACAAGTAACAAATCCCAAACTCATTTTTGCTGATAATTTTACCTTCTTGGTTAATGAAAATTCTGCAAACAAATAACCAAGCTCAGGGAATACCAAGGACTCACAATTTCTAAAATTGGATTTTAAAGGAAGGCCTAGAGGGAATCTAATATAAACTAAGGCACCTTAGGCACCTGTTTTTATTTGGGTGATTTTGTGCCTGGTGGCTTTAATATATTTTTTAGTAACTTTTGTTTATGATTGTACAATTTCTTACTGTTATAATGTTTTCATTACATTACTTTTTTATTTTAGAAAGAAACCACTTAAGATACTTTTGGGATTAGAGTATTGTAAACTCTTCAGTAAATAAACAAATAAACAGAAGAGGGTGATGTTTGATTGCGAGAACAGGCTTCAGCCATTACAATGGTAGTAAATAGTGGAAGGAATCTTGATAAGTGGCCACAGCAGGAGGAGTTGAATGGTGTCCTCCTTGCCTTTTTTTCTATCTTGCTTCCAATCTCTTGAAGGTTCAGGTAGATGTTGTAGAATTGATGTAGAATGTTTAGGAATATTTTTTAATCCTGTTTTTCACCAGGAGCTTATGTGATAGCTCAAGCCAGAAAGGTCTTTACCTATTTTAATTAGTGTACCAACTGCACTCATTATTGATAAATTCAGATCTAGCATATGCCTTAACTGCAGTCAAACTACCTAATTGTAATGGGTGATAATGTGTTTTTTGGCCCAACTTTGAAAAGATGTTGGAAACTACAATTGGTTTAGAATTTGTGCCCAGGTTCGTGCTCTACTTACTTAGGCCCAGGTTAGCTTAGGAACAATGTCCTCTCCTATCTGTCTGCTGGAGAGGGGTTTTCTATGTTCCAGTTATGACAGAGGAGCAGCCTTTATGGATTGTGCCATGGCAGAGAAGACCCATCTCCTGGAACCCACTGAATATAAGTCCTTAGAAGATGGTAGCATGATACATCTGACTTCTCTGTCCAGATTTAATGGGCTGAGCTGGTGTAATTGGGGAAAGATGATTCCCTCAGATAGCCTGGTCCCATGGCATGAAGGGCCTTAAATGTTAAAACAAGCATGTTGAATTAGACCCAGAACCAAACTGGCAGCCCATGCAGCTTGTGAAGCAAAGGTGTAATGTCTTTTTCTAGGAACACACATAACTGCCAATTTCTTAATCAAAACTTAATCAATTTCTTCTTCCAAAATTACAAGTATGTGAACCAATTGCATTGAAGATGGTGATTGAAGTTCAATTTAGTATTTATAGGATTAATATTTTTATCCCAGAAAGGGTTTTTTAAAATCCCAAATCTTATGAAAAAGCAAAACAAACAAACAAAAGCAGGATTATGGTGTTGACAATATTTTCAGTTCTGTTCTTGATTTTGTCATCATTATCTTGTGTCTACTTACCCACTATGTTATGTGAAAAAAATAAAACATTTTAGTGGTGATAGTGAATATTGGGGTTTTTTTAAACAGAAAATTAAGTTCTATTTTTTTTTTTTTGTTAGGTTATGGTGACAAATCTTGGGAACCATATAAAGTCAACCATAAACTCCAAGAGCCACACATGTTGCAGCATAAGTACAGGAATAGGTAGTCCTCGACTTACAACAGTTTGTTCAGAGTTACAATGGCAGCGAAAAAAGGTATTATGATTAACTTTACTGTCAGTGTACAACATGTGTACAATGAGATTGTGCAACCCCCCAACACAACTCACAGTGAGGACCAAAGTCCCTAATCCAGTCCCAATCTTATTACACTATGTGACCTTGTTGCACAATGCGCTAGCCTCGCAAGTCTATCATATTATGTTGACATGAAGTCATTTTCTGTTCAGAAGTCTGATAGCCTACAGGTAATTGTCATTGTAAATTGTTAAATTGTTCTTCAGCTTATTGGTGTGGCTGGCGATGCTTCTGTATCTCTTACCTGATGGTAGGAGAGTGAAGAAGTGCTGACCAGGGTGTGAGTCATCCCTGAGAATTTTTCTCACTCTTCAAAGGCAGCAAGCCCTAGCGATGTCATCTAGTGGTGTCAGGGAACAGCCCACAATGTTTTGTGCTGTGCTCACCACAAAAAAGTGACTTATAACCATTTTTCATACTTATTATCATTGCAGCATCCCCATGATCACCTGATCAAAATTCAGGAACTTGACAACTGACTCATATTTATGATGGTCACAATGTCCATGATCCCCTTTTGTGACTTTCTGACAAGCAAAATCAATGGAGAAGTTAGGTTCACTTAACAATCATGTCACTAATTTAACAACCGTAATGAGTCACTTAACAACTGCAATTAGTCCCTTAATAACCATGGTACGAAGGGCCATAAAATGGACAAAATTCACTAAACAAATGTCTCACTTAGCAATAGAAGTTTGGGCTCAATTGTGATCAGGAATCAAGGACTTACGATAAAAAGTCTGAAAGGCAATAAACCATGCAAAGCTACAGTGAATAACATTTACAGGTACAATGGTTTAAAAAAGGGGAAGAAAGCAGAAGAGGAAAAAAAATAACATATTCTTAAATTCACATGGTCTTTGAAGGGAATGCATTCCTAAAAAAGAAAGCCTGTGAAATGGCAGCCAAGTTGTCAGTCTGGCCTTTCATGATACTTCCAAGAGTTAAATACAACTACTTCCTTCTGTAAAAGGATGCAGACATGGCCATGAAGAAGATATATGGCAACAATTGGGAATACATGAACTTAGCCTAGGGAAACAAGAAGGCATGAGAAAGAGACTCAAGATTGCCCCATTTGGTATAAGAGGACAAACCTTCTATCACAGTGGTTGCCAACAAGTGGGCTGGGAACCACTGGTGGTCTGCAAGAAAATTTTGGTGGTCTGCAGAGAAATGTCAGCCCAAAGCACCCCCCAAAGCAATTAATCCAGGCTGTGCGGTTACGCAAGGCTGCACCGCCCACATGGCCCATGGGAACACAAAGCTTACACCGCTTGCATTGCAAACAACGTGAGGTAGTGAGGGGAAGGGGGAAACGGTGGAGGGGGAGAACTTGCCCCACTTGCCCCACATACCTTGCCTGACCACCAGGCTGCTTCTTTCTGCTTCTTTCTTCTGCTTTTGGCTGTACACAAGGAAAGCAGCAAAAATCTTTCTTTCTCTTCCCCAAACTTCACCAGAAATGAGTCTTTGGGACCCTGCAAGGCATCCTGTTCCAAGAGACTGCCGATGTGACAAGTCTTACAAAGACTCATTTCTGACTGAGTTTGGGGGAGAAAAAGAAAGACTTCTGCTGCTTCTGTTCCTTTCCTTGCATGAAGCCAAAAGTCTCTCTCTCTCTTCCTGAGAATGGAGCTGGAGACAATATCCTGAGATCTCAAATAAAAAATGATCAATCTGTAGGAAAACAGGGTGGGTAATTTTCCTACCAACTTTTTTGGGGATTTGGCTGTTTTCTACAGAGCCCCTGTGAAAATAACAGCAAGCCACTGTCAGTCAAAATTCATCTCAGTGGTCTGCAAATTTAAAATTATGAGTTTGGTAGTCCCTGAGATCCGAAAAGTTGGCGACCCCTGTTCTATCAGACCTTCATAGTTCTGTTCTATCTACCTTACAATTCTTGCATTTCTTCTAGTGTCCATCCAGTGACCTGGGTTGGAGTGCCTTATGGAACATTCTCCCCTCAATCCCAAAGTCAAGTTAGTTCCATTCCTACTATCATTCTAGAAGTCTCTCAAGAGCTGGCTCGGTCACCAGCCTGGTGGGGGGGACGGTGGGTAGGATTTCCAGAAACCAGACCCATAGATGGCTCTTCTATGGTTGATTGTTTTACTCTCTTGATGTGTTTATGTATTTTTAGATTTTCTATAGTTTTTTTGTTTTGTTTTTAATAATACAGGTAGTCCTTGATTTACAACCACAATTTAGTCCAAAATTTCTGCTGTTTAGTGAAATATTTGCCCCACCTTTCTGGCCACCATTGTTAAAAGAATCACTGCAGTTGATAAGTTAGTAACCCGGTTGTTAAGTGAATCTGGCTTCCCCATTGACTTTGCTTGTAAGAAAGTTACAAAAGGTGATGACATGATCTTGGGCCATCGCAATGGTCATAAATATGAACCAATTGCCAAGCATCTGAATTTTGATCACATGACCATGGGGATGCTGCAACGGTTGTAATTTTGAAAAATGGCCTTGCGTCACATTTTTCAGTTCCGTTGTAACTTTGAACAGCCACTAAACAAACTGTTTGTAAATCAATACACTACCAGTAATAACTTTTATATTTTTATAAAGATTGTTTTTAGATATTGCAGTTCTATTTTCTGCCCAGAGCCACTTTTTGTGAAATGAGAGCTCAAGTGATTGAAATAAGTAAACTTACTGAACTCCACTAAATATGTGCCATTGAATTGGCATCCTTCAATCTCAAGACACTATGGTATTGTGCTATGAAACTGGTAACTGCCACTTCCCATGTTGTTTCAATGCTGTATGGAAAGCTGGAGTGTCATCTCCAGAGAATGAGGCCTGGGTTTAATATGGAGGATAAACTGTTACCCAAGCAGCAGGTCCCCACTCTCTATGTCACAAATAGTCTAATGAAATGGCAGAGCCGATACAATTAGTTCCAGGTGCATCGCAGAAGTTACCAGAACATGATTGTACACAGTCATGAACTGCTTCCAGGACTCCAACTCCAGATTTTGCCTCAAGGTTGACTCCTGTAGCCTTTTCTAATAATAGATATAGCCACAAGGCAGTGGAGGTTTGAATCAGAGTTTCTCTAGAAAGATGGTTCTACCATTTTATCTGCAATTGGGGCATAAAGCGCTCTTCTGCCTTCAAAACTGTTGACCATCATGTGCCATTGCTGCAGTATATTCCATTTTGGGGGATTACATTACTGTAATTGAAAAGCATTCTATTGTAGATGTCTTGACATTTTTACATTTTGGGAAATGTACTGGAATAAAAAAAATATTTATTTCTTCAGATTGCCAATTGTACAACGCTTAGTTGTATGTTAAAGATACACTGGCCAGATTAAATACTTAACAAATGCAATAGTAAAATCAGTGAATTACTACAGTTAGTCCCCAACAGTTCATTTAGTGACCATTCAAATTTACAATGGCAGTGAAAAATGTGGCTTATGACAATTGCAGCATAAGTGTGGTCAGGTAAATCAAAATTCAGATTCTTGTCCAACTGCCTCATATTTATGATGGTTGCAGCGCCTTGGGGTCATGTAATCAGCTTCTGCCCGGCAAAGTCAATGGGGAAACCAGATTCATTTAATATCCCTGTTACTAATTTAACAGCTGCAGTGATTCACTTAACAACTGTGGCAAGAAAGATCATAAAATGAGAGAAAGCTCGCTTAATGTTTCACTTAGCAACAGAAATTTTGGGCTCAATTTTAGTCATAAATGAAGGACTACCTGTATTCATTGATGCCCCCACACATACAGAGGCATACATACTAATGGAAAACAAAGCGGCAAATAGCATCTTGACCACTGTCTTTCAAGAAAACAATAAATAATACTATTCCCATTTTTATATCATGCCTGCAAATATTTATTGGTTCTCCATGACTAGCTTTTGATTCATTGGGTTAGTTTGTCTTCTGAAAGCAGTCAGTGAAGTATCAAGCAGGTGTTCAAACAAACCAATATCTTGTCTGATGGGTCCCTAATTTGTTTTGAAGGAAGCACATTTAAAAGGAGGAGGAGAGACAGCTGTTTCATATAACTTTAAAGCACTTGTAACTAAGTTTTAGAAATAAATTAAAGAACTTCAACAGAAATAAGAGGGAAAGAATTTAAATAAAATTACTTTTTAAAGGAAATTTCCAAATCCAAACAAAGCTTTATGGTGCATTTTGATGCATAAAGTTGTGGAGAAGTCTTAATTGAGAGTAAGGATTTGTTTGTGGGCTGAAAGAAGTGGTTGGAGGAGATTGATGGTGTGTTAAATTGCAGCCGCTGATAGGATAATTAAGTAATAAAACTCTCCAAGTAGTAATTTTTGGACATGTCAAATGGAATTATAAGCCACAAGGCCAAAGGCCAAGTGATTAACCATCAGTGAATTACAATCATTCCTTAGAAATGTTCAGCTGGGAGTGCATTACAGCTTGCAATGAAATAGAAATTTATAAATAACAAGAGGGAGCATGAGCATTCTTGTGCATTCTAATATAGTACATAATTGAAACAAGATGCAATACTATTTTTATATTGGCATTTGATAAGGTCAGCCATGGCTGCAGAGCTGATTATTTGTGCCCTGCTCATTGTCTATATCTGAACGCTTAGGTCGTAGGAGATACTACCAGAATTTATATATATATATACATATATATATTTATATATATACATATATATATATATATATATATATATATATATATATATATATATATATATATATATATATATATGACTCTTCTTTTCCATTTTTCCCCATGAAATTTATTTTAGTTCAAAATGAAGTTAAAGTGCATATTTCAAAAGAGCCTGGGGGAAGGGCTTTTATTGGCACTGGATCCAGGGTAAGATGGTAGTGCAAAATAGCTGATGCTCAGTGCCATACGAGGATGGAGTCAGGGAGTTTAATTCTTCTCATTTGAAGAGGCCATGTGGAATTAATTTTCGGCCATTGTTATTAGCCCAACAACATAGCAATAGCAATATGAATCCAATCGTTGCCCGACCCAATAGAACAACTTTACCAAAGCAAATAAAAACACCCACCAATTACTGTAAATAAAAGTATGCTTGGGCAAAAAACTGGAGACGGTTTCCCCTATCTTATACCATTCAGATGTTTGCACTTCAACTCCTGAAGTCTCCAGAGGGGCTTCTGCAGGGAACATAAGCTATGTTAAAGTGTGGGTGCAGCTGAGGGACTCAAGTCCCCACTTTGTTATGTGCATGCATATGATATATGTTTAAAAGGGTAAGATTCATACAAAGAAAGAAAAAAAATTACCCTCTATGGAAACTGTTTTAGGACTAAGATAAAAAATCTTGCAAGAAATTTATATATGGTTGTTTGTTGTTAGCTTATTCCCGAGACTGATGAGAGCTGTGAGGCTAAAATTCTTTTTTTTTTTTCAATATTCAAAAAAAAAACCCACCCATTCTGTGATATTTTAGTGGCACAAGACATGACATTGAGAAGGCTCCAAAGAGTGATAAAAAGGGCACTCCAAAGAGTGATAAAAAGGGCACAAAAGATCAGTGGATGTTCTCTTCCCTCATTGGAGGATTTGTATAACATGGGATGTAGAAGGAAGATACAAAAGATCTTGAGAGACCCTTCACATCCAGGCCACTCGTTGTTTGAGATCCTACCATCAGGAACACGATATAGAGTGCTGAAAGCCATGACAAGTAGATTTAAACATAGCTTTTACCCAAGTGCTGTGATCAGGTTAAATGCAGAGTTATGAATCTGGTGGCCTTGACATATCCCGGCTGTATAGTTTTTTTTAACTGTTATTTGTTTTAATTAGTTTTACATTGTTATTTGTATATGTTTTTTGGTGTTGTTCAGTTGTATATTATGAAAGAGCACCTTATTTCGTTGTTCTCAGGTTCTGAATACAATGACAATAAATTTATCTTATCTTATCTTATGACGTTGAGATTGTTTAGAAAAGTTTTTTGGTAGAGGGCAACAGGATGTGTATTTGCTCTAAAGATTTTTGAATTGCATTCCTTCACAACTGATTTTAAGAGTGTTTTTTTTCCTAAGTAGATTAGTAGCTAGGGAGATGTTTGAATTCTAAATATCATCAAAATTGCACAAAGGCTTTTCAGCCTAATTCAAAATAGACCATCATGAACTGTGCAATGAAAGTGGTTTTTATCATAAGGTGTGTTAATAGCAAATTTTCAGATATATGAATTACAGTAAAAGATGGTGGTTGAGAATAATCCTGTTACTTCCTTAGAGAGTTGCTATTTATTCTTTTAGGAAAGTGGAAAGTTATGACATGGAGCAAATAATACACCAAAAATTATCTGTCCCAAGGTTTCACCACCTGTTCTAAAATACAGTTATTTGAGTAACTGAAAATGGTCCAATCTGGGGCACTCTCAAATTAGTTGTTTTATATTTTTTAAAAGCTGTGGGTTTTTTCTGTTTTTATGGTAAGTCTGCTAACCACTGACACTTGCAACACACTGAAGTCTCAAAGCCAAAGGTGTGGATAGGAGCTTTGTGGAGGACTAGAACAGAGCAAACATCCTACCCAGAATAAATAAAATTCTGTTCCCTACACATCTTGGTGTTTGGATATAGATTTAGTCCAATACACAGAAATTGCAGTGACAAACCTGTAAGACCCATCACAATGATTAGACAGTTGTTTTTCTAATAACTTAAGGTTGAGAAACAATTAGATGATTCCTTTATTTCACATCTGCACCTCTTTCAGTAAATCTTTCCAAATGACAATGCTTCAACACAGATGCTGCACAGAAGTATCCAATTCATGTGAATAATATCCAATGCATTAATGAAGTATGAGGTAGGACTCTTTCCTTTTTCTCTGGCAAATGATCTTCAGCATCCTATTTTGTAAATGCTATGCAAATAAAGATATCCCTGCCATCTTCAGAAAGCATAATTTTGTTTAAACCCATGACCAGGATGAGATGCTTTAATGCCAAGCAATTATAGAAAAGTGTTTCTGTTTTGCATAATGACAGTAAATAGATATGCTGCTGGTGGTTGAACCAGAATAAGCATGCATGGTTAATAATGTGAAGAATAACTTCAGCCAAATAAATATTTTTCAAGATATTCAACCATTCATGCATAAGATTTTCAGTTGAATAAATATATGGCTTTTCATTGCTTAAAAATACATGTATTCACATGATAGCAACACCTTAGTTTCAGTAAGGGTTTTTGAAGGCAAAGATAAAGAAATGGGTATTTCAAGCTTGAGGTAATACAGTAGAGCAAAACAGCTTTAAAAAATTAACAAGTTCAAATCCAATTTATATTGGGGAAGAGTATTTAAAAAGGTGCATTGAAATTGATTTCAACTGAGGACTTTGAGATTCATTGCCTGTGGATATTATTTCTAAAGGGCAAGACATAATAGTTTCACTCTGAAATGCAAAATATATATGTATGAGCTTTTGATCTGAATTGGAAGGAAAAACTACTCTTGCAGTAATTTTTTCCTTCAGATCTATCCAGGGAAAGAGTGTTGTTTTGTGAGCCTGAATCACACTGAATTGAATCCAAACTACATCCTGTTAATGAATTTAATATGACAAATTACCCCTTGAATTTAATATGACTAATTAGTCTACTGGGAATCTCAACCATTATCCCATCATTACTAATCTGTACAATCTGATTCTACATTTTATTTGGTTTCGATTCATCAATAATAATCATCAGAATGTTCATCCCTATAAATATATTACTGGCCAATATAATCACATTAGCACATAAAACTTCCATTTATTTTTAAAAAACCTTTCACTTGATTTAAGACTTTTATCAGAAGCTACAACTGCCTATACTATACCAAACTAATATCTTTCACATATTTAAAAACTTTACCATTTTGGTGTTGCAGTGGCCAGTTGGCCCAATAGTCTAACTTTACAATAATTGAAAGATGGGAGCAGGCTAACTTTACTAATTACTCACAATTCCTGTACAGGTTCCTGATAACAAAATGTTCATAGGCAAAATCCCAATTTAGGCACAATATACAATAGCAAACTCAGACAGAAGCCCTGGGGACATCCAGCTGACTCAAGTCAAGAATTCGACAGATAAAAATGATTTAGGGCAGATTCCCAGATGTCTTTTACAGTTATCTCATGAATGCAGACATACCAAACAGATTGTAGCACATGCATACTATGAGCTCACATGTGAAAATTATCAATTCAAAAGAAAGAAGTGACCACAGACAGCATGCTTAATCTTCCTTACCCCTTCCTCTCAGCTGTTCTATTTAATGTGGGTAAAATTATACATAAACTAGAATTGGATGATATTATATTACACTGAAATTCGAAGCTTAGCGTGCATAAATTGGCTTGGGACATCAAAGCTTACTAATCATTATTTTCTTCTTCCTTGCATTTTCCCAAATGAAAGAGTCCACTTTTCAGATTAACAAAGACCATTTCATGCAATCAAAAGCAGCAATCAGGTCCAAATTGGTGATCTTCATGTGCACATCAGTTTTGTCCTGCCATATTTGCTTTGGTCTTCCATGCAAATGTTTGCCATTATTGTTAAAGTGGTAAGCAGTACAGCCGACAATGTAGGGTGCTGATCGAAGGACATGTCCATACCTGACTGCAGGCATTTTTTCTTGCCTTTTCTCTATTATTGCTGCAACACCATCTGCTTCAAGACTATATCCTAGTTGACATGGCTGAAAATGGAGACACCTATTGACCAACAGAGCACTTCCATGGCATAATTGCTAATAATTGTTGCATTGTGCATCGTTTCTTTATTTTACTTGGAGTATTCTTTTTGTTAGTAAGTAAACTTAGTAAGTAAACTTTTTTCTGTTCTATAATGAACTTTGTCTCATGACTTTTTCTTGTATGCACTTAATCTACTCCATAGAGTGAAGCAAGGAGAAACAAAAGGCTATCATGTTCAGAATAAGTTTCTTCTGCTAGGAAACATATTGGTCACTGTGTGACTTCTCTGCACAAAGGGGATTCTGAGAAAACGTGCATTGTTAGACCTTAACCTGACATGTTTTTTCTTTAATATAAATCCCACTAGAGGTACGAAATAATTAACAATCATATGTTACATTAATCTGTCAAGTGTTAGAAGGAAAGAGCAATGATTTTGTTTAAGAGCAGCTTGGTTTTTTTTCAACCTCTTTCTATTTTTTCAGCTTCTTTTAAGTATAATTTTTATGGTGCATTTCTTTCCAACTCCGTTTTGAATTTTAATATATTCTTTTCCCTTGAGATTTATCCCTCTTCCTTCTCCTCTTTCCTACTGTATTCTTGTTAGCAAGAGAGTGAAACTGAGTAATAACATCTATGAACATCTTGAATAGTATGGTCAACAAGCTGGAGTTGACTTTTCTGAATAGGAAGCATATATTACTGATTATATCATATTCAAAATAAAAATAAAGTTTATTATCTTTTTAAAATCTAAAATTATAAATATTCACTGGGCTTTGATATGCATGAAGAATCTCTCTGTTTTTTTAAAGAAATAGTGAAATACAAAAGTAAAAAAAAAAACTACACTTAATTGTTAAACTAGCCAGTTTGGTCTAGTAGTTAAGGCACCAGGTAAGCAAGAGAAAATAAGTTCAAGTCCCACTTTAGGCATGAAAGCCAGCTGGGTGAACTTGGGCCCAACACTCTCTCACCTTAAAGGGTTGTTGTTGTGGGGAAAATAGGAGGTAGAAGGTGTGTTTGTTCCCTTAAATTATTTATAAAAATAATAAAAATGGAATACAAATAAATAACTAAAAACTAAAAAGTTAAATGAACTTAACAAACAAACAAAAAAATCCATAAAATAAATGCAAATGTCTACATGAAAATAATTCATTTGTTGAGGTTATCAATGGCTCTGATCTTATAGCAATGGGTCATTTATTTTTCTTTTTAGAGCATAATTTCCTGGATCCATTCGTTAAAATCAGAAGAGTTAAAATCCAGTTGAATAGGATTATCTGATGTGTTATATTCCAAGCTGAATAATTCAAAATTATTCATAAGGTGGCAAATTCCATATTTTAGGAATATGTCAGTCTGTGCTCCCTTCAAATCCCAAGAAAGAAATTGAGTATTTCTCCATGGTTAGAGCAAAGTTATCCTTTTACTGGAAAAGGAAGTGAAAGCTTCAGATTTAATTCCGAATCTGAAAAATTGGCGGGCAGATCACATATACAAAGGAATGGAAATGCTCCCACCCCCCAAAGTCCAAATGACTCTTCCAATTAAAAGTTCTGAATATGATCATGTGGCCATGTCCAGGTGGTGATGAGGCTTCTGTCAGTTGACCTTGACATATTTTGATAAAAGTTCGCAGTTGCGCAAAAGGGGACAGAAGCTAGCCGAGAAACAGAAAGTTAAAGAAAAGAATCCCCCTCCCCTTGCTAACTCAGCAAAGGAATGCAAAACACCTCCAGCCTTCTTCCCCTCCAAATTCCCCCCTCCCTCCATTGCTATTGACAGCTGAAAGAAATAGATTGGCATAGCATCAGAGAAGCAATAGTTAGAATGCAGAATATACATATTATGGAAGATATCTTGAGGCTGACAGAATATGACTCAACCTCATATACAAATGCTGAAATATTTCTTCCTCCAATTTTATTGTCATAGATCAAAGGAAGGTTATTACAGAACAAATCATGTAAATTAAATAACATACAACTTATGTCATCAACATAACAAGTCCAACATCCCATCCTTTTCAAACATTCTTTGGGGGCCCTAATAGAACTGAAATAATACGAACCTGCTGATCCATTGAGATTAAGATGAAAACAAAAGAAAAAAATAGGATGCAAAGTATATTTACAAGTAGATTGTAGAATTTTATAAAAATCAGTAAATTGGGAAACAAATAATGTAGTCAGCTGGAATTTCAGGAATTAGAATCATTAAGGATACCTTTTCGAGTGCCTGCTGGTAAATTGGCCTTTTGCCTATGCTGGCATTTTTGGTTCTGCTCTTCAAACATACTTGGCCTGGGTCAATTCACTTATTTTGAATATACCACTTCCTTTCCTTAAGACTTTGAAATCCCAGTGCTTTGGTTGTCTTCTTCAGGTTTTTTTTTAGAGTTTTCTTAAAGCCTACTTCAATAGATTAAATAAAGTGGGCTTCCAGGCAGAGCTCTGAGAGCTATTAATTAGATTCTGTAAAATACATTTGAAAGTTTCACTGAAGTCATTGTAAATGTTGATTAATTATTGAGAAATACAAAAGAGAGAAAGAGGGAGGGGGAGTGTTTTCACCTATTGGCACTACAACACATTCTTCTAGACACTTCAATTTCTGTTTATAAACAAACCTTTTTCTAAATCTTCTTCCATTAGGGTTCTTATTTTTTTCCCAATATAATTATCATGCAGCTGTTTATCCACATCCAGCTCTCTTTACCATAATATGTAAAATCTGCATTTTTATTCTTAACCTAACATGATCCATTCCCCCCATTGAAAGACCCTGAATATTAAGAATGACACAAAAAAGAAGGCAACTAGCTACTGAACAATGATACAAAGAAAGTGAACTGAACATATACTGATCTATAGAATGATTAACAATTCCAGTGCACCCATTCTCCAAGAAATTGTTTGTTCTATCACGTTACCCAGCTATTTTGCACTAATTTGTTTTTGTTTGTTTGTTTAAAACATTTATATAACTACCCATCCTATACTAAACTCCAAGTAGCTCATAATAACAACAACAAGAAGAAGACATTATTAGAGTTAAAGTAATGGTGGACAACTTTTATTAATGTTGTGATTTTAAAAAAGTTCATTTCATTTCTTCTCTCAACCATAAAGTTAATTCTACAATATCACTTGCACTCCTATTAAGATTTTAGCAAAGCATATTAGGTCCTCTAGTCACACAGATCTAGAGATCACCAGGCTATCGAGGTTTGCTATATATTTGAGAATATCAATTCCATCTTTTTGTACTTTGTGATAAGTGTATCCCTGTTACTTCTTTCAATATTGTGAGTGTATTAATTTCTAAATATATCAATGAACCTGAGATGAGGGTTAGAGTTCAGTTTAGGAGTCACTTTTACTAATATGCCCAAGGCATTATCCTTTATATTTTGCATATGAAAGGATCTTTAAACATTGAAGGAACAGAAAAGCTCCTGTTCCAAACATTGTGCAAATTCTTAGACATTGATTCTAACATGCACAGGTACAGTATATGTGGCACATTGCTCAAGATGGTCTTGGAGTCCTAATGGACAACTATGAGGCCACAATGTACTGAAACTGCCAAAAAAAGCCAACACAGTTCTAGGCTGCATTAAAAAGGGACAGAATCAAGATCACATGAAGTGTTAATACTATTTTATAATGCCTTGATAAGGCTACACTTGGAATACTGAATCTAGTTTTGATTGCCACAATGTAAAAAAAATGTAGAGACTCTATAAAAAATGCAGAGAACAAGATCAACAAAGATGATTAGAGGACTAGAGGTAAAACATATAAAGAATAGTTGCTGGAATTGGGTATGTCTAATTTAATGAAAAGAAGGACTAGGTGTGACATGATAGCAGTGTTCCGATATCTCAGGGACTGCCAGAAAGAAGAGGAAGTCAAGCTATTTTCCAAAGCACTAATCAAGGAGAGGAGCAATATAGAACTAAGAAGAAATTTCCTGACAGAACAATTAATCAGTGAAACAACTTGCCTCCAGAAGTTGTGAATGTTCCAATACTGGAAGTTTTTAAGAAGAGATTGTATAACCATTTGTATGAAATGGTATAGGATTTCCTGCCTAGGAAGGGGGCTGGACTAGAAGACTTCCAAGGTCCCTTCTAACTCTGTTATTCTACTTGAATGATCTAAGAATATTTGACTGGCGAAGCAATTCTTGAGGCAAAGTGTTGGTGGTATAAGTAAAACATGAGAGCAGCAGAATAGTACAGATTATGCTGTCTAATTATGAAAATACATTTAATGGTATTAGCAGAATGGTACTGTTCTCTCCTTAACAGCTACAAGAAAAGTCATGCTTGGGATTCTTTTTGATGATAACTTCATTTCCTCAATGAATCATCTGGAGAGTGTGAAATGTTCTGACTGAGAAATAAAAGATTTCATTGGATACATACTGCATATTAAATACTGAATAGCATTTTTTTAACAAATGAGATTTAATAAGTATGTAATAGATTCATTACTTACAACCCAGAAGTGAAATCTCAGGGAATATGTTTATCCAATTAAGATATTTTTAGAACAATACCCCAATTATTTCTGATGAAGAGAGCAGCAGGGCAATTTTAAAACAATGCTAACTATTTCCTACCCCAAGTGGATGTTCCAGTTATTAGATGGCTCCTTTTGTTCCTAATAGAGTTATTATACCTAAAAACAAGTCCAGTTTATATTTTAGAGATGAGTAATGATCCATGTTCCTTCTGCACAAGAAAGATGATCACAACACAAATCAATCAAAATTCTGAGGTTTACTGTACCATACGCTTTAGAACTAAACTTGGATTTTGTATGAGTTTCAGTATAAATATATAAATAAACTCTCCATTTTAGAAGGCATATAAGATTATAAGATCTTAATTTATAAAATAAATTTTGGACTGGTGACACCAATAGCTAAGAGTGTTTTTTAGTTATTTTTTTTCAAGAAATATATCTTAGTCAACCCAGCATATTGAGTTTGTAAAAATTATCTTGTGGTGTTGGTAGGATTCAAAATGTATTGAAACTGATCACTGCATTTTAGCTTCTTTTGAATTGAATAAATAGAGGGGGAAATTGGCTTCCTTTGAAATGAGAACATTTTCTGTGTTGCTTTTTAACTTATCTAGATAGAGGAGTTTAGCATGATTGAGAATTTTGTCACATTGAAAGGCAATGGGAGTTTCTATGATTCTTTTTTGGTAGGAGAAATGTAAAGGAAGTTAACTATTCCTGTTTACCCAATTCTGTAGCTCTACTCTATACATTATTTTTTGTGAACATATAAATTGTATGAATGTATAAAGTAAAACATGTTGATCCCATGTTTTACATCCTTATGCTTCATTGCTTCCTTTGTACAGATATCTTGTATTGAGCAAAGGCATCTGAAGACATAATGTGCATTCACTAGAAAGCAAGAAAGCTTCATGCAATCACAAATAAAGTAGGCTCTGAGACCATGTGAAATGTTATAGTTGCATTCAAGCACATATATATGCAAGCTTCCAGAGGAGGTTGAGAACTTGAGAAGACAGTAGGACTATACAAGAAAATTATGGGCAGGACAGGGTCTACAACTATATCTTCTTATTCAAACCTCTTGTGTCTGTGAGGCTATATGTTCACTAGAATAAATTAAATATCCTGTATAAATTAATGTCTAAATTCCAGTTTAGAGGAATCTCTTTGCTAGGAGAAAGGTCCAACTCTCTATCATCTAACACAAATTTCTTTTATTTTTATTTATTTGATTTGATTTGATTTGTCAATCGCTTACAAGATAATAGGTATAAGAATAAACATAGTTATACATGAAATGGATACATATAATAAAAATAAAAGAAACAATAGGACAGGGATTGTAGTCACATTGGTGCACTTATACACACCTCATACAGACCTCTTAGGAAAGGGGTGAGGTCAATAGTAGACAGTCTAAGGTTAAAGTTTTTTGGGTTTGGGGAAGAAACCACATAGTCAGGTAGAGTGCTCCAGACATTGACCACTCTGTTGCTGAAGTTGTGTTTCCTGCAATCAAGTTTGGTGAGTTAACCTTGAGTTTGTATCTATTGTGTACTCTTGTATTGTTATGGTCGAAGCTGAAGTATTCATTGACAGGTAGGACATTGCAATGTATGATTTTATATACTATACTTAGATTTGACCAAAGATGGTGTAGTAATAGGTTTTCTAGGTCTAGAATTTCAAGTCTGGTGGCATAAGGTATTCTGCAATGAGTAGAGGAGTGGAGAACACTTCTTGTGAAATATTTCTGGACTTTCTCAACTGTGTTAATATCAGATACGTAATGTGGGTTTCAAACTGATGGGCTGTATTCGAGTATTGGTCTAGCAAATGTTTTGTATTCTCTAATTAGTAGTGTGATATTACCAGAGAAAAAGCTATGTATGATTAGTGTTAGGGATAACATTGTTTACCCTAACTGGTTTAGGTAAAATAATAACTAAGTAATCATAGTTTGTATGTTAAAATGTCTGCAACTTTAACTGTGGGATAGTAATTAAGGGAGTGGTTGTGAAAGCACTTTAAAAGAAGCAAGACTGCAGCTTGCTCTCTCTCTGGCTTTGATGATCCCTGATTACTGCAAGGACTCAAGACTGCATTGCTCGAACGGGAGAGAAAACAAAGGACTGACTTGTAAGTGAACTGACATAGGATATTCAACACAGACTTTGCTAACTGAATATCCCTGAATGGACTGACTAAATGATACATGACTATTGGACTATTTTGACTATGCTATGAACTCATAATAGAATAAACTATATTTTTGATAGGACAAGCGTATCTGTTATTTTTACTGTATGTTAATAAACATACAAGCTTAGCTCACTCATTTATCTGTGTGCCTATCTGACTAACGCTGCAAAGTCAGTTTAACACTGGTTATGGGCCCAGAGGCTGCAAAGTCAGTTTAACTAGGATAAAA
Source organism: Hydrophis major (assembly GCA_033807585.1). Lineage (NCBI taxonomy): Eukaryota > Metazoa > Chordata > Lepidosauria > Squamata > Elapidae > Hydrophis > Hydrophis major. Next base: position 230,839,126 of record CM066330.1, read on the forward strand.
CAGATTGATGTAAAAGTGAGAGTTTGTGTTGTTATACATTACAGTAAACAGACAGCTGTGTTTTATTAATTATAGTTTTATATCCATATAAGAAAACATGGCACAAGTCAATCTACAAAGTTTGTCCCTTATATCCAAGTTGGATGAAACAAACTATGTATCATAGTCTATGAAATGTAGTCTGCTTCTACGAAGAGAAGGTTTGTGGAACATAATTGAAAATCCACCAAACGTAGAAGAATGGGATGCAGAGGATGATGAAGATAAACTAAAGATAGAAGAATTTATGCATAAAAATGAACAAGCTATTTGCATTATTGCTTTAACCTTAACTGATCAGCAACTTGTTTATATCCACGGAGAGAAAACGGCTGTTGGGTGTTGGCAGAAGCTGAAGAGGATTTATGTTCGAGATAATGTTGGTGCTCACATAAATCTAACACGGAAACTTTTCAGTACACATCTCCAAACAAATGGTGATATGCTGAGTCATTTGAAAACTATGCAAAGCATTTTTCAAGAACTGCACGAGAAAGAGCTTATTTTTTCTGAACTACACCAAGTCTACATAATTCTATCTTCCCTTGATGAAAGTTATGATAACTACGTAACTTCCCTTGAAATATTGCCAAAGGAAAGCCTAACTTTCCTTTGATATAACTGGCAGATTGATTGAAGAGGCCAGAAGAAGACTTGAAAGAGATGAATTAAGGAGGCAGCAACCTCAAAAAGAAGATAATGAATCTCCTACTGCATATGCAATTAAAAGGTGTTTTAATTGTGGAGGAAGAGGACATTTGGCAAGATTTTGTAAAAAAGCAAAACGCCAGAACGCTGGCCAGAATACAAAAAGTCATCAAAAGATAAATAAAAATTTTGAGTTAGCCATGTATACTAAAGGAGCTGTAAAAAATAATTTATGGGTGGTTGACAGTGGAACATCTCATTGTATAACAAATGATAACAAAATTTTCATTAAAATGTCCAAGAGTACACAGCAGATATCGTTAGCCAATGGCTGGAAACTGAAAGCTAAAGGTCAAGGTATAGCATATTGTTCTTTTATAAAAGAGAATGTAAAAATGTTATATGTACCACAACTTAAGTTTAATTTAATTTCAGTTAGAATTTTGGTTAAACTAGGATATGTAGTTACTTTTAAAGGAGATAACTGCATAATTGAGAAAGAAAATAAGAAAATTACTGCATCTTTAAGAGGTGAATTATATGTGTTAAATGATGATGGTTTAAAGGTGGCTAACATGGTTTATGAAAATAAGAAACCTCATGATGAATGTATTCACTTGTTACATCGAAGGCTAGGGCATTTAAATTTTAAAATTCTTAAGAAAACTGTTGAATTATCTAAGGGAATATGTTTGAAACCTTGTAATAAGTATTTGCAATGTAATACTTGCAATCAAAGTAAGAGCAGGGTCACACCTGCTAATAGAGTTGATGGATTTACTACCAAAGAACCTTTAGAAGTAGTATTTGCTAATTTAATAGGTCCGAAAAAACCAAGTGTAGGAGGAGCTCGTTACATACTAAGTATAATGGACCACTACTCTAGATATGGGTTTTGCTATTTAATGAAGAGCAAAACTGAAATGTATCAAAATCTCTTTAATTGGATAAAATTTGCTGAAAGGAAAACTAAAAAGAAATTAGTAACTCTTATAACAGATAATGGTACGGAATTTACAAATAATAAATTCCAGAACAGACTAAGAATGTTAGGTATTCAACATAAAATGTCTGCACCATATAGGCCACAACATAATGCCTTTATAGAGAGAAGAGGCCAAACATTACAATCAATGGCACAAACTATGATGTCTGATTCAGGATTACCTGACAATTTATGGGGAGAAGCAATAATGTGTGGTAATCATATATTAAATAATGTTGTTAATTCAACAACAGGTGAATTACCATTCACACTGTGGCATGGTACAAAACCTGATTTAAGTTACATGCATACATTTGGAGCACCAGCATGGGTGCATATCCCTTCACAACTTAGACACAAAGGACAGCATAGAGCTAAAAGATTATTTTTTGTGGGATATACATCTAATCATAGATCTTATAGATTCTGGGAACCAGGTACATCTAGAGTTTACACCAGTGCTAGTGCTAAATTCCTAGAACATGTAGGATGGAATAGATTAGAGCAAGATTTAAATGATGAAGTAATTATTGAAACCTACAAAAGGCAGAAAGAACAGACTAGTTATAAGAAGAGTCCAATAAAAGAAGAAGTCCACGAAGAGCAAATAGGACCAGAACAAGAGGAAACAGTTGATCAGGAAGAGTTAGATAATCAAGAAGAGTTAATAAATGAAAGTCCACCTGTAAGTCCTGTAATACCTAGACGTACTACACGTATAACTAGACCACCTGATAGGTATCAAGCAAGTATAGTTTGCCAAGTAACTAAAGTTCCAAGTAGTGTAGATGAACTTAAGATGTATCCTGCTAAGGATCAGGAGAATTGGCAAAAGGCAATGGAAAAGGAACTAAATTCATTAAAGGTAATGAAAGTTTATGAAGATGCTAAATTACCTCCAGGAGAAAAATCCATTGGGTGCAAATGGATATTTAAAGTAAAAACTGGAAATGATGGGACTGTTACCCATAAGGCTAGGTTAGTAGCTCAAGGATTTAATCAAACTGCATCTGATTACGATGAAGTTTTTGCACCAAGTCTTAAAGCAACATCTTTAAGAGCAGCATTAGTGTGGGCAGCTGAGAAAAACTATGTCATTAACCATTTAGATGTAGAAACTGCTTATTTGCATGCACCATTGCAGCACACTATATATTTAAGAAAACCAGTAAAAGACAATAAAGTAAATAGTAATGATTGTTGGAAACTCAAAAAGAGTCTTTACGGGTTGAAACAATCTGGGTTTGAGTGGAACCAATATATTGTGAAAGAGTTAAACAATATAGGTTTTAAATCTGGTTTAGCAGATCCATGTGTGTTTAAAAAAGAAAATAATGGAACGGTGTCATTATTGTTATTATTTACAGATGATATTGCTTTGATAACTAAGACTAATAATGAAGCTTATGAGATGATATCATTATTAGCTAAAAAGATAAAATTAAAGCATTTAGGTGAAATTAAAAAGTATCTAGGATTGACAATTAACAAAACAAATAATGGTTTTAAGATATCTTGGTTTCCGGTTTCGCGTGGCTTCGGGGCAGCAGGAATTCGCGACAGCTCGCGATTCCTGCTGTGCTAGCCGTCGAGGTACCCCCAATCCAGATGTGTCAGGGGGATATGGCTGCCCTGTAGGGACAGCTGAAGAGAGAGGAGAGTCGGATAGGGGGGTGGGGGTGTCGCAGACCCCCTCCTTCGCCGGAAAAACCCCTTTTTCCCAAGGCGGTAGAGCGGCGGTCAGCAATGGCCGCCACAAAGAAGCCAGCAACCGGGTAAGATTGCGCTAGAGGAGAAGAGTGAAAGTGATGTCTGAGCTGGGTCAAGTAACATTCTTTAAATTGCCTGGAACTGAGCTGCTTGAATTGCTGGAGGATACATTGTATCCCTAAGAAGAGCGAAAGCGGCGGAGAAGCTGTTAAAGGGAACTTTTTTTTTTCTTCACTCTCCCACCCCATGAAACAGCAGAAATGTTTGGATATATTGGACATTGAAAGTGAATTGTTTTGAGAGTTGAAGCTAAGGAACAAAAGGATTTTTGGACATTGAAAAATTTAAGAAATTGGAAAACCCTTGTTGGAGGTATGGATTTCTGATTATTTAAAATTGATATCGCAAGTGGGAAGGGAGAGGAGAAAAAATTGGAGCAGAAGCTGAAAAAGGAGGAGATTGCCTAGAATCCCAAAGAAAGATATATGGTAATTGGACCTCTTTGATTAAACATTAACCCCAGAAAGAGAAAGAGAAGAAGGAAGAAAAGTATTAACTTTTGGAACTTTTTTTTGAATTGTTTTTGATTAAAAATACTTGTGGTTGTTTTGGGAAAAGTTTCTCTTTTCATAATGGCATCGCTTGTGGATGAACTAAAGGCTGAATATCAAAAATATAAAAAGGAAGATACTTTGGGCGCTTTGTTTCAATTTTTAGAAATGGCGTTATGTACTTATGAAAAGTTGATTACACAGCAGAAGGACTGGGACAAGGAAGAAGAGGAAGAAGAAGCCATCTTTGATGAACAATGGGTCCTTTCCGGAGAGGAGGAGAAAAAGGATAAGAAAAAGGGGATTTTAAGAATTATAAAAACAACCAAAGAAGAGAAAAATGAGCGAAAAGGTGGAGGCAAGGTTAGAAAGCAAAGGAAAAGGAGTAAGAAAAGGGAGGAGGAAAAACAAAGGGGTAAAAAGGGCAAGGAGAAGAATAAGCAAGAGAGAAAGGGGGGGAGGAGAAGCCTCAATGGGGGGGAAGCAAGATCTAAAGAAAAAAAGTTTATTTAGAGACAATGGGTGAATTTAATTTAGGATAAAAGAGGGATTCTGGAGGGTATATAAGATTGTGTTTTTATATGTGTATTTAGAGTATAAAATTTATTATGTAATTTTAGAATCTTTTAAACAGAATCCCAAGAAAAATTGTTATACGAAGTACTTTTAAGTTAGGGTAATGAGTTATAGACGCTACTCCAATTGGCGTATAGGAGAAGTATAGTAAAAGAAAAAAGATGAATGGATAGTTGGAAATAGAACAGACAAAGAATTTTATTGAAAATGGTAATAAGATATGAAAGGATATATAAAGGTTTTGTTATGGTTTTTTTTTTTTTTTTGGATTTTGTATATTGATAAAAGGCAATAAAATTTTAATTAACAAGAAATAATTTGGATGAAAAGGAGAAGTAGGGATAAGAGATGAAGTTAAATAGATAAAGTATTGATACTATAATTTGGAATTGTTATGTTCTATTGGTTTTTTATTATTATTTTTTCCTAGAAAAGAATTTATAAGCTGTTATGCCTTGATTTTTTGTGCATTGTTTTTATAAAATTGATAAAAATGGATTATATATATATATATATAAAAATGAAAATGATAATAAGATATGGAAGGAAATACAAAGTGAATATGATGTTTGAATTTGTGTCTGTGTGAAGAGTTTTAACCCGGGATCAGACAAACTTTAGAAAAGATCTTTTAGTTTTGTTTATGTTTTGTGTTTTGTATGTTTGTGTATTGAGTTTTCTGTAAAAAATTAATAAAATTTGTTTAAAAAAAAAAAAAATATCTCAAGAAGATAAAATTTGCCAATTAATTAAAACATTTAAAATGGAACTTTGTAAACCGGCAAAGACTCCAATGAGTCAGGAAGTTTGCCAAACTGATAATCAAAGTCCCAAATTTGATAAGTCCATATATCAATCTTTGATTGGTAGCTTATCATATATCAGCAATTGGTCAAGGCCAGATATAGCTTATAGTGTAAATCAGCTGGCACGTTTTAATTCAGATCCACATCAATGTCATTGGCAATCATTAAAGAGAATTTTAAGATATCTTAAAGGAACAATGAACCATGCATTGTATATAGAACCAAAGGGTGATTTGAGTCTTAGTGCCTATGCAGATGCAAGTTTTGCAACTGATATAAACACTAGAAAATCAACATCTGGGATGGCTATATTATTTGGTAAGACACTAATAGGGTGGAGGTCAATCAGACAACAGCATATCAGCTTGTCCACGATGGAAGCGGAATTTTCATGTCTGTCATTATTATGCACTGATTTGATTTTGTACAAACAGTTATTATTAGACATGGGTATAACTGTAAAAGATTCCATTATTGTGTACGAGGATAACCAAGCAGCTATAAAGTTAGCTACTAGTATTGCTGTAAAAACTAGATCAAAGCATACTGATTTAAGATACTTAAATGTTAGAGAATCTGTAAAGAATGGGCTAATTAAATTGGAATACTGCATGACGGAAGAAAACATTGCAGACCAATTTACAAAAGCTCAAGGAGTAACTAAGTTTCAAGAAAGTTGTAACAAATATGATTTAAAGATGTAAATAGTTATAATTATTATTTAACCTAAAAGGGGAGAATGTTAGGGATAATATTGTTTACCCTAACTGGTTTAGGTAAAATAATAACTAAGTAATCATAGTTTGTATGTTAAAGTATCTGCAACTTTAACTGTGGGATAGTAATTAAGGGAGTGGTTGTGAAAGCACTTTAAAAGAAGCAAGACTGCAGCTTGCTCTCTCTCTGGCTTTGATGATCCCTGATTACTGCAAGGACTCAAGACTGCATTGCTCGAACGGGAGAGAAAACAAAGGACTGACTTGTAAGTGAACTGACATAGGATATTCAACACGGACTTTGCTAACTGAATATCCCTGAATGGACTGACTAAATGATACATGACTATTGGACTGTTATTTTGACTATGCTATGAACTCATAATGGAATAAACTATATTTTTGATAGCACAAGCGTATCTGTTATTTTTACTGTATGTTAATAAACATACAATCTTAGCTCACTCATTTATCTGTGTGCCTATCTGACTAACGCTGCACATTCTGTTTAGCTTGTCTCCCTAACCCTGGTTGGGGAAACCAGGCTTAACAATTAGGTTAACAACTTTTAATGCCTTTTTGGCTATGTAGTTACAGTGGGCTCTAGCACTTAGATCATTTGAGATGAGAATTCCAAGGTCCTTGACAGAGTTTGGATCAACAACAAGGTCTTGACTATTCAGCTTGTATTTTATTTTCTGATTTTTTTGCCAATATGTAAGACAGAGCATTTATTTGTTGAGATTTGAAGTTGCCATTTGTTTGACCATTCTGATACATAGTCAAGGTCTTTTTGAAGGGTAGCAATATTGTCTGAGGGGTTGAATAGCTTTACATCATCAGCGAAGAGAACACTGTTGCTCTTTATATGATCACAGAGGTCATTTATGTAGAGTATGAAGAGAGTTTGTCCTAGAACACTGCCTTGGGGGACACCACTGTTGACAGGTACAGAATTTGATAGGACTCTCCCAATTTTGACCATTTGTTGTCTATTTGATAGGAATGCTTCTATCCAATTATGCAGGTGTCCAGAGATACCGTAGGATTTTAGCTTTAGTAGTAGTTTGTCATGTACAACTGAATCAAAGGCTTTACAAAAGTCTATGTAGATTGCGTCTATTGCTTTGCCCTGATCAAGTTGTGTAGTCCATATATTTTTGCAGTGTAAGAGTTGCAGATTGCAGGATAGTTTTTTTCTGAAACCAAATTGTTAATTAGAGAGTAGCTTGTTTGTCTCTAAGTGGAGGATAATGGATTGGTAAATAATTGATTCCATTACTTTACAGGTGATGCAGCATAAAGAGATTGGTCTGTAATCTTCAACTAGGCTGGGGTCTCCCTTTTTGAAGATGGGGATGACCATGGCTTGTGACCATAGGTTAGGCAAGGAGCTGGTCCTGAAAGATTTTTCAAAGATTACGCTTAGAGGTTCGACTATGGCAGTGGATAGCTTTTTTTAAAAGTAGGCACATATTCTATCCAGTCCAATAGATAGATATGGTTTTAGATTGCATAGTGCTTTTTCAACATTGTCTTCTGTAAAATCAATATGTATTAGATCATTGTAGTTGTCTGTGGTTCAACTAGGAAATACTGGGCATGATCCATTGCTGCTTACAAATACTGAGCCAAAGAATATGTTAAAGAGGTTGGCTTTCATGGTGTCGACGTTGCAGTCTTTACCATTTGGTCCTTTCAGGGGTGGGATGGACTTTGAGTCTTTTAGTTTGTTGTTTACAAAATTGTGGAAAGCATGGGTGGAATTTGTGCGTAAAAGATTTTCCTCTTGTTTAATGTGATAGTTGGTGCATTCAGTCTTTATCTTCATTTTTATGAGTTTTTGTGATGGCAAAATTAGTAAAAGAAAGTGATGCTTAACTTTCAGGCTCAGGAAGTGTGCTGACAACTTATTTATTTCCCTTTTTTCCATTTCAATTACATCTGATTTTCACAATTTTCACAGACTGGACAAATCACTGCAGTTTTCTTGGCAAGGTTTTTCAGAAATGGTTTGCCATTATCTCCATCCTAGGGCTGAGAGATAGTGACCGGACCAATGTCGCCAAGCTGGTTTTGAGTCTAAGGTGGGACTAGAACCAATGGTTCCCTGATTTCTACCCTAATCCCTTAAGTACTAATATCTTAAGCACTACACCAAACTGGGTCTCTGGGTCTCATATTACTGGACAACATTTCCAAATACAGACATTTCTGCAAATGCCTTATTAGACTACATAGATATAATAACTATCTTATTATCATCAACATCAAAATATCCAAATATATACACAAACTAGCTAAATAAACAATACATGATAAACTCCATATGAAATAATAACATTAAAGACAGGTATCAAAATTATGGTTTTCCCACTTGCAATGCATGGCTGTGAAAGTTGGACCATAAGAAAGGCTGAGCACCAAAGAATTGAGGCCTTTGAACTATGGTTCTGGAGAAGACCCCTGCGAGTCCCTTGGACTGTAAGGTGATCAAACCAGTCAGTCCTAGAGGAGATCAACCCTGACTGCTCTTTAGAAGGCCAGATGCTGAAAATGAAACTCAAATACTTTGACCACCTAATGAGAAGGAAGGACTCACTGGAGAAGAGTGTAATGCTGGGAACAGAAGAAGGCCAAAGAAGAATAAGATGACAGAGAATGAGGTGGCTGGATGAAGTCACTAAAGCAGTCGGTATGAGCTTAAATGGACTCCGGGGAATGGTAGAGGACAGGAAGGCCTGGAGGAACGTTGTCCATGGGGTCGCAATGGGTCAGACATGACTTTTCAACTAAAAACAACAAATCAAAATTAACTGTCCAACATTTTAGTACTATTGTATTATGCCATTCTACATATATATATTTCTTTATTACATATATATCCCATCACAGTCAAATTATTCTTGATGGTTAATGCAACATAGAAAAATATGCAGACATCAAAAAATAGAGAGGGAGATAACAACATTAAATTCAGGACAGTCTCTCTTTTTTATAAATTTTATTAAAAAGTTTTAAAAAGAAGAAAAAAACTAACAAACACTAATGCTGAATAAAGAAAACAAAGAGACAGAAAAGAGAGAAAAAGACAAAAGTGCAGAAAAAAAGGAAAAAGAGATAAAAAGAAATAGAAGTATTTAAATTTCCTTTGCAGCAAATGTAACTAGAGAAAGTTATAACTGAAGCTGGAAAGTTATCTCTTACTCTACGACTACAAAATAATCTAACTTTTTCTATTTCTCCCTTTTTAATAATAAATAAAAAGTGCATTTTTCTATTTCATACAAAAAGTCTATAAGGGGTAAATTCAGGACAATTTTGTCAAGTATAATCCATAAGGCAGACTAAGTAACAGACACCATGAAAGCCTAAAGTTACTTTTATTAAAACAGTTATAGTGACAGAATCTTGCAAATCTGGATGGGCTTCCCCTCTTCCCTCATTTATATCTATGTGAATTGAGCAGAAGAGACTGTCATTTTGAGCCATTTTCATAAATCTCTTTCTTGGTGTATGCTCAAGCTTCATTTATTTGGTCATTAATGGATCTTTTCCCTGTCCTTCAAGGTTATCATCCATATGGACTACAAATCTTGATGAGCTGGAATAATGGGCAGAAATTAGCAAGATGAATTTCAACAGGCCAAAAGCATAGTCTAGTACTGGGTAAGAAAAATGGAAATCATAAATATAGAATGGGTGAGAATATACTGGGCAGGAACCATGCATCTTAGCATTTTGGTGGACTATCTTGGTGATTCATGCAGTTGAACAAAATCCAAGAAAAAGGCAAATGCAATCCTAGACTGTATCAATAAACATATATATCAAAGTAAAGAGAAACCATTTTTTTCTTCTTTCTTCTCTTTGATGAAACCATACTGGGCACTGTGTTCTATTCTGGACACTGCATTTTAAGAAAGATATCTAGCACTGATAATGTTACCCAGTTTGAAACATCTGCAAGAAAACAAGCAAGCTCAAAGAGCACCAAGGACTCCTTATCTATCTGTCTGTCTGTCTGTCTGTCTTGCATCTATCTATTTATCTACCTACCTACCTATCTACATTTATTTACATACTTACTTATATTCCCTCTTTATTATTTTTATAAATAATTCAAGATGGCAAACAACAATCCCCACAACAAATATCCTGTGATGTAGGTTGGGCTAAGAGTGCGTGATTGGCCCAAGGTCATCCAGCCAACTTTCATGTCTAAGGAACTAGAACTAGAATTTACTATCTCTTGCCTTCTTGACTGGTCCTTAACCACTAGGCAATTACAGTATATCCAGAGCAGCTGGTAAGCAGCTGGAAAGAAAAACATATAAGAAACAATTAGCAGTGCTGTCTATGTTTAAAATGGAAGAAAAAAAGACTTGGGGAAAACTGTCAAGTAGAAGATAAGGTAAATTACTTGAGAAAACAAAGAAAGCACAATGGATTAAATTAAGATGAAGCAAATTTTGACTGACATGAAGAAGAATGTCATAATGGTAATACCTTTTCAGCAATAGAACAGAAGGTGGTAAAGTTCTATCTTTAGAAATATTTAAAAGAAGAATAGGTGATCATCTATGGACATAAATTAGTAATGGATTCTTGCAATGGTCAGTAGTTGGACAAGATGATAACCAAGATCCCTTCCAATTGTTGCATTCTATGATTCCATGAAGATACTTTCATCAAATATATATCCTGCAATATATTTACAAAGAAATGAAACTGACTGAATTCAGCTGGGCTTACTTCCTGTTAAATCAGATTAGAATTACAGATGATGTGTGATGCAGAAGAATTTCATATTATTTTAAAGTAAACTGACAGATTCATATTTCCTGGATGAATATGAGAAATAGAACAGAGTTTCTATTTTTAAATTTATCCAAATGCTATACCAATATTCTCAAATACAGTATTAACATTAAAAAATAAAGCAAACTTGCATACATAGTTTTTAGTTAATAGGTTACGTGGAAATTGGATGGTATGGTTTCATGAATTAATATACCTATGAATAAAAGGATTGCAAAACTGATCATTTGAACATTTCTACAAAAACTACATAATGTTTGGCTGTCATAAAACTTACTATATTAGCAGCATATTCATGAGAATCCATAATTACTGCATAATCGTCACAGGTATTCATTTAGATTCAATGAATTTGAACCATGCTGTGTATGTGTTAGGCTATAGCTGCACTTTTATGAGCTGAAATCTTTTATTTACTTTTTTAACAATACTATATCTATCAAAAAAGCATTTACTACTCATTGTCTTAGAATTATCTTAATATCCTTATGAATTTTATTTAAGTGGCACATGCCATCATCTTATACATAAGTAGGAATGAAGAAAAAATATTTGGTTCACATATAAATACAACTGATTTCATTTGCAAATTCTTTTTGTTTTTAAATTTCTGCTGATTTTGTGATGCAGTTATCTTATTAAAATACAGACATTAAAAGAAATAATTTGCATAAATGAGTATATTGGGGAAAAGTATGGAGATATAAATATGAATCTCTATATGCATAGAAATGTGTATCAAATGCATATGGAGTTTATAAATGTCACAAACTGATTTGAAAAAGAAACAGCATGAACTTGTATAATATAATGAAATATTTAGTTGTGTTTATCTCTAGCAGGAAAAATATATTTGTCATACACATTCCTTTTCATTTTTAGCAAAATTTAGTATGAAAGTCCCAAGCGTTTGTAGGCAAGAATATACAATGTATTCTTCTTCGTTAAGTTTAAAAAGAAGTGAAGAAAATTAAAGTAACTAGATTTTGATCAACCATTTGCACAAGGTGCTCTGTGAATTGAAATGTAAAAGGTCAAAGCTCCAAAACTATTTTTCATTTCTAAAAAGGTTTGTTCACTGCTATAATTTAATAGCCATGCCAAAGATTTGGAATCAATCCATATCATTTATTGATGTCAAAGGTCAAAAATAAAGGCTTACATGTAATTTATTCTCCAAGTACATTGGAGATAATATCTCAGAAACACAGCAATATGTTAAAATGAAATTAAATTCAATAAGGATGACTTCAGCTATTCTTCTACAACTACATATATTTCACTGAATTCTTAGATGCTCATTATTGCATTGGAATCATCTCTACAAGATTCTGTTCCCATTCTATATTCTCATATTAGACAGTTTAAGATGATGGTGATCATGATGATGATGATGACAACAATAATAGTGTGTGTGTATGCTGACTAAATTTCTAAGACATTTGTCATATAAGACAAGTGCAAAAATAAAAGATATTATAGATTAAGTTCTTTTTTTTCCCTAGGATAGCATCTTTTCATGGTGTGCATACTGCACCAATCACTCATCCTGAAAATTTCCAACCATTATTTTTTCCATTGTGTTCATGAGCATTTATTTCCTACATAAGATAAGAAAATGTCATTGCAGGTCTCATTGGTGGGAAGTGGGTTGATATGCTCATTGACCATATCTGATCTTTTTTATTTCCTTGGGTTCCTATATTTTAATTAACTCTTAATGGTTAACAGCATCAGTGTTTTTTTCTGTTGTGGGTTGAGGTCTTAGCAGAGTTGGTGTTCGTTTTCATATCAAAAGGCAGGAACAGTCAATTTGCTGGGTCTTATTTATAAGCTGAAATACAATTTAGGAACCAAACAAATTTTAAAAGATTGCAGAATTTAGTACAATGTGCAAAGAGATTTCAGCTGAATACAAAACTTAAATCACACTAAATCTTATACATAGAGAAAGTTGGTATGTTTTACTGCAAATGTGATGTTTTATTGCTAAATTGGACAGTTTGTTCTCTAAAAATGTCATCACAAGGTTGGATAATTTTTTTAAAAAATATGAGTAATTTGTAAAGTTTAGTATTTTTCAAAATTGTTTCAAAATTGTTTATAATAGAATGAAACAAATTCTAAAAATTAAATTTTCTTTTCCTTTCTGCGATTTTGTAAATTAAATATCATGCCCTTACATTCCCTTAAAGTATACCAAAGTAGCTTTGTGTATCATAATTGTTACAAGAACGCTTTACACTTCCTATTGGCTAGTATTTTTAATTTTATTCCTTTTTCTTCTCCTGTAATTATTTTTTATAAACAACTCAAGGCTATTTACCTCTTCTTATTTTCCCCAAAATAACAATCCTGTGAGGTGGGTTCAACTAAAGGGTGGTTGATCTAAAGTCACTCAGCTGGATTTTATGCCTAAAGCAGGACTAGAACCCCCAGTCTCCTGGCTTAGAGATCTAACAATCTAGACTGTCTCTCTTTCATTATATATAATAATGGGAGCCTATGGGGTCTGCAGCATCCCATCTACTAGACCAAATTGGACAGATTGAAACAAGTGGAATGAACCTATCCTTAGGTAAACCTAGTCCCAAGTTATGTAGAATTTTAAAGATAATAGCCAACATTGTACACAGAAACACATCAACAACCAGTGCAGTTCCTGTAATAGTGGTGATACAAGTGCCATATAAATAGCACCATTAACTACCAGTGCGGCCATGTTTTGTACCAGTTTTGCACCAGTGCAACCATGTTTTACATCAGTTTCCAAATGCTTTCAAGGACAACACCATGTGGTGCTTATTACAGTAGTTCAAACAAGAAATAATTGTCAGGCGCAAAGAGCAGATTTACACATAAAAGTCCAACTAAACTGATTTATTGCTAATCATGCACAGGAATCTTCTTAATTAACAGTTAGCACCTGCTTGGAGTTGGATAAGGGTCAATGGAATTCAATGAATTCAGTTCACTTGTGGCTATGTAGAGATTCTAGACTGATCCCTCTTTTAACTGTGCTCTGAGGTTCTGCCATTCCTTTTCTTATAGTAACAAGGGCATGAGTAATTGTGAGCAAAGCTTTTAGTTCCAGGAATGGGCATAATTAATGCATAACTTGAAGGTATGCAAAACTTCTTGTAGCTACATCTGCCATTTGCTCTTCAAGGAGGACAAGTCCAAGAGTTTATGCACTGGACCTGTCTGTGGAAGTGCTACTCCATCCAGGGCCAAAGATGGAAGAATCATATTACCAGGAAAACTAAATGCCTAAAGTCAGTCCATCTTGCTTGGATTAAGTCAAAGCTCATTGTGCCCCATCCAAGTCTCTATACCTTCAGATGCTGGGAGGACATCCATGGCATTACTCAACAGGCCTGGGATGGAGTTATACTATATAACTGAATATAATCTGCATATTATTGATACTCAACCCAAGCCATCAATCATATCACCCAACAGTTTACGTAGATATTAAATAGTGTTTCCAAAAAGTTGGAACCTAATGGCCATGAAATCTAGCTCAGGGAATAGGAGCAAGCAGAAGGGACTACTTAATTGTTACTCAACATGTATATTTGTTGCAGTCTCCTTGTCATTTTCTGTCAAATATTTCTGCTTACTGCAAAAAAATGTTTGAGACTAAATTGGTAGCTCTATTACTATGCACAAACTGATTCTAATTTGTAATGTGTTGTCTCATGGAAGGAAAGGTGGTGTGTGTATGGGAGGGGGAAGTACTGAATGTAAGAATCCAATCTAGAGCTCTTTGAAAATCTTTCTAATAGAATCCACAACTTTACAAATGAATGGATGATTCAGATAGACTCATTTTTATTGAAACTCTAAGAGACGAAGGAAACAGTGCAGAAAATCAACATATAGATAGGCAGGGGAGAAAGAATGAACCAATATATCTATTTTTTAAAGAGAATGATCCCTTTGGGATGAAGAAAAGAAAAACAAGTTGATAAAGGAGGAGTAACTTGAGATAAAATAGGTCATCTGAGAAGTTTTAAAGGTGTTTGTATGGAAATGAAAAAAAGAAGTGCAAAGTGAAAATGAACAATTTGGTGCAGTTAATATCCACTTAGAGCATAGCAGTATTTGAATTGAGTAACAAACTCAGCTTTGGAATCATCACACAGTCTAGACATGGACCAAAGAATGCCAACAGTAAAAGAGACAGATAATAACACAGGGATTGACTTGTCTCAGAATTCTGGGAGTTCTGGAAACTTAGAAAACACTGGATTTTTTTCATTAGTTAATATGTACAATATATCTGAATTATCCAGATCAGGATACAGGATCATCATCATTTCTATAGTTCTGCTCTTAAACCAAACCTGAAGCTGCTACCATTTTTTAAGCTAGAATTGCTAGCTTAGAACATAATTATAATCATTAGTAATAATTAAGAGCCATGTTTATTTCAGAAAATATATACTGTATCTGTATTAAAATGGAATTCAAAAAAACCTGAATATAAAATATTTCTGCCAAAAAACACAATTTCTTGAAATAATGTAAACAACCGAATGATTCCACCCAGGAATATTGGGAGATAAATAACAATTACTTTAATAATGTAGGACAACTTGACCTTGTGGTATAATATACATATGTATTGTGCGTATGTGTGTGTGACTATGCGCCCACCTTCAAGTCAATGTTGACTCATGGAAACTGCCTGGAGCACTCTCTGCAATTTTCTTGGCAAGATTTCAGAAGTAGATTGCCATTGTCTTTTTTCAAGGACTGAGAGATAATGACTGGCCCAATGTCACCCAACTGGCTTCATGCTTAAGGCAGGACTAGAATGCACAGTCTTTTTGTTTTTACCTTAACACTTTAACCACCACACCAAATTGGCTGCTTATTTGTCCTGGAGAAGGGCCAATAGGTTCACTTTGTGGGAGGGCAGAGATCCAATTTGATAAACTTTTTATCGGAACAACTAAAGGCAAAGTGATATTATGGCAGAAACAACCTGCTCCTTGATATACCACAATTTTCTGACAGAATGTATGTTATATCTATTTGTGCTGCTAATGATGGCTTCATATTAATGTAGCAGTACAACTTTCTGCAAATCAATCTCTTTTAAGCATGAACAGAATTTGTAGCATAGCACAGCTCAGCATAGAAATGTCATTTGACAAGGAAAATGATATCAAAATCAATTCAGCAAAACAATAAATCCACGCATATATTATACAGTACATACTCAAGGCAATATATGATTTAGAAAATTTTCACAAATCCAATGCCCTAGCCCCAGATTCTTTAACAATTAGTCTCCTTTAAAGGAGATTGTTCTAAATCAAAATAAAGCCTTTTGGTGTACCAAAAGAAAATGTTCTTTGTCTCATAAACTTTGGCCTAGAGAGAATCTGGAAGCAAGCTCCTTCTAAGACATTTCAAAAAACATTCAAAGTGCTTCACACTGCGAGCAGGTCATGGTTAATAAACTTTTTGCTGGTCTCATTTAGCCAGTATATTTTAATAACCTCATTTCCCACTATAGTAGGTACTGTATATGAATCCAAACAAATAAACAAACAAACAAATAATTTTCTCCTTAGAAGATGAAGAAGGAAAAAGAAAGTTTAAACTGTAAATTTCAAGCAGCTGGAGGTGTTTTTAAATCCCCCAAATGTATTTTATTTGTTTAATATGTGGGCATATAAAAGCTATTCCTCACACTGCTAATGAGCAATGAGGGATTTTAAGCAATTTAAAAAACCCTGAACAAGACACCACAATGAGAGAACATAATAAAGACTACCGAAGCAGGAAATTCTCTATCTACTAAGTGGTGGTTTATGATACGGACATTTGGAACAGGACAAAGTTTTCCATTCAGATCATACAATGTTCAGAATTGGAGGAAGCACCAAGGTTATGAAATCCAATAGAATGAACCCTTGACTGGTGAAATGATTATAAAACAGGGTTATATACTCAGGTTTCTCTTCATATTGAAAAAAGAGGGATAACAGATTTCTGGTTTGGTGTTTCACTATGCATCTTTCTTCCTTGTAAGTCCTGATTCATGGCCCCAGTGGTCTGATGGCGGGAGAGAGGAAGAACCATTGGTTTATGTAGCCGATTTTTCCATCAAGGTCTGAGAAATGAAGCAATCAAATGATGTAGGAAGCCATCCATCTATTGCTAGATTATTGAAGTAAGTGTACCTGCAATAATTACAGATAAGAAAGATCTTGCATTTAATGATTTTGCAAGAATGAACTGAAAGTAGAACTATCTTTACTATCTTAATTACCTAGCAGAAGCACAGATGCAAAGATAATAAAATAAAAATGGTTGAATCATATTTTTGGAAGTAAAAACAAAAGATTTGTAAAGTGGTTATTAAATAATTTCCTTCACATGTGGTGGATGTGTCCCCAAGTGCAAAAGTATTGGCTCAAAATTCAAGCATGGCTTGAAGAATTAACAAAACAAAAGATCAAGTTTAAACCAAAGATCTTTCTGCTAGGAATGTTAGAACCAACATGGGATAAGAAACACCAACCTCTAATACTACATATTATAACAGCTGCAAGAATTTCTCTTGCTCAAAACTGGAAGTCGACCATGATACCCACAGACCTGGCAGTAATTAATAAAATACATCAATGTGCAGAAATGATTAGTTTAACTATATATTAAAAATAGGGAAGAAGAAAATTTCTTTATGACATGGAATATATAGTATCAATGGTGAACAAAAAAAGGAAATAAAAATGTTTTGTGAAAATGACCAAAGTAACTTCAAAGAAGAGCAGGATCTATATCGTGTGTGTATATATGTAAAGTAATGTAGATAAATAAATATTGCAAATTTAATAATAATATAATAAGTAAGGATTTAGTAAACTTGCTGCAGATATATTTGTGGTAAATGAATTTAATTGTTACTGAAGGACATGTATGTATAATGCTGTAAAATGTGAGAACTTGTTTCTCTTTTTTAAATTTTTGAAACTTTGAATAAACAAATTATTTAAAAAAATATAATTTCCTTAAAATAACTTTTATTTGCTAGTATCATTGAAAATATTTCTACTATACTATATTCTAATGACTGGAGGGCTTGGTTTATCATATTGCAATAGTTCTCTTAGGGGGAACTTATCAAATTGATTTGCTTGTTTTTTTCAGAAACATTTATCTCTTATTCATTTAAAATGTCCAGTCATGATACATATAATTATCTATCTTACAGACCAGAGTGATTAAGTCTAGATTAACACACAGTTCAAAACTATAGAAAAGGAAGGTTGCTTTCAGTATGAAATAAGCTAACTATCGAAAGCATTGAATCCATTTCATTTGATTTCTTTTTAGAAGAACCTACGAAGGTATAAGAGTCTGACTTATATCATGCAGACCATGAAACTAATTATCTCAGTACTTTCAAAACTTTGCTTCACAGTGCTAGTCTCTGGAGCTGTGCAAGTCATCTTGGCTTTACCTCAGTGAGACACTTCAGGCCACAAAAGTAATTTGATCCTCCCTGTTTAAGGTAAAGAAATAAAATATTTCCACTCAGCGAGGAATCACATTGAACTCAAAGCCCTAATGGAGATTCCAATAGCCAGAAGAGGCATTGTGTACATGCAGAAGGCTGTCCAGGCACTTCCTGTAACTTTGTCCATGTATCGGAGTACACACAAACCATTAAGACTGAGCTTAAAAATGAGTCTTCAGAGGAGAGTTGTTTCTTAGCAAGGGAGCTATGCTGCATTTTGAAGACTCTTCAAAAAGAAGTGCTTCTTTCAAAGTTAAGTGCCTCCTTAAAGATTAATCTGGTCAATTTTATTAGTATAAGAAAAGATATGGGAGAGAAACAAGGATTAGTGATGTTTGGCTTGAACCAGTATGTTGCTTTTGGGGTCCTGTGGGATGAAAGAAAATCCAATGACTACTCTTGGAAACTGAATGCATTACGTTGGCTCTTGACAAGAAAATAATTAATCAGACTAATGTTTGAACCAATTATTGTTTTAAAGAATCCTGTGGTGTATTCTCTAAAGCCATGGAAACTCTTCCCTTCCTCCATATTCAACCAAACAGCCAATACTTTATCCCACTGCCTAAGCAAACAGGGAGGAGAATCCTTCAGAACTCTGAATGTAGGTACACCATGAATGACAAAAGTAGGAACTAATTATCTAACTGGGATTAGAGCAGGAAGTTTGTTATCTTATAATTTACCACAGGAAACAGAAAGAATAATTTGTCTAAGCAGCCTCTATTCCTAGTGTTAATTTAAAAACATCAGTCAGCCAGACATCATGATGTGCTATGAAATACTTCAGAATCTGTTCTGCCAGTTCCATTGCCATTGCTGCACTGTACCACTTTATAAGAGCTGAACAAAAAATTATATAATTCAAAATGTATAATTCTGACTAAAAAGGCAAGAACACATCATGGTTAGTATTCCAAACTTGGTGTACTGGAACAATTGTTTGGTGTATGTTGTGAATGAATAATACCAATAAAGTTATCTTGAGCTTGAAATCAAGTGCAGGGTTCTGGCCCTGCACTTCTGATTGGCTGTTAATGGCAGGATCGGATTGGTCTGTTCAGGAGCATCTGATTGGCCATTAACAGGCCATTCCTATTGGTTAACGGAGCTAGCGCTCCAGGTTTGCTATTGGTTGAATAGTTAATAAGTTGCCTATATAAGGAAGGCTGTATCAGCCCTCCAGTTTGAGCTGTCACAATATGTAAATAAAGAGTTTGAAGTTCACCGTTTTTACCAGCTCGTCTCCATCATTTGCACCCATGCTCCAGACTTAACACTGGTGACAAGGGTGGGATTGGATGACATCAGAGTCAGCTAAGACAACTAATCACGTGGCTGAAGCGCACAACGGCGGAACCATGTCCGGCGGCATAGTACCATCTGCTCCATTCGATCCAGCTCAAGAGGACTGGGAGTCGTACATGGATCGTTTTCAAATGTTTTTGGAAACGAATAATCTGAAGGATGCCACACCCGGGAAGAAACGGGCGGTATTCCTAACGCACTGTGGCCCGACGGTATTCAAAATGGCTAAGGCATTAGCGAAACCGGCAGAAGCAAAGGCCATGGACTGGGACGTCCTCGAACCGCTACTAAGGGCCCACTATGCACCAACCATTCCAACGCTCGTAAGACGACACGAGTTCTATCAAAGAAACCAGTGGAAAAGAGAAAGCGTCACCGATTTCGTTGCAGACCTCTGGAACTTGAGAGGCCTTTGTGATTTCACTGACCTAGAAGAGGCCTTGAGAGACTGAGTAGTCCTCAGGCTAGACGCTCTAAACGTACAAAGCAAAATAATGGCAAAGGGCGACATCACCCTTAAAGACGCCATAGCTGAAGATACAGCAGCGGAGGCGACCAAGAAGTCGGCTGCCCAACTATGCCGAAATCGCGCTCCAGCACACCCACCGGCCGGCAAAGTTTCACCTAATGCAGAAGGGCAGCTGCAGACGGCCCACCATGAGGACCTCTCTTCGGCGTCAGACAGCGATGAAGAAGAGGTCCATTGCCTGCGGTCTGATCGGGAATGATACCCGAAGTCCCAGCAACCGTGCGCTGGCTGCGGGGCCAACCATTACCGCTCCGACTGCAAATTCTGCGATGCGCTCTGCCACGAGTGTGGGAAACAAGGCCACATCAGATGGGTCTGCAGAAGCCTCCTCGGACCCAGCCAGACCTCGAAAGGAACCAATCTCCGCCAATCGACAGGGAATCGCCCTGTAAGGCGAGAACCAGTAAACCACTCCTACAGAAACCGACCCGTGAATCGTCTAGCGAGACGGGAAGAGGCCCACCAAACATTCACTATTGGCCATGCCTCTTCGCTAGACGCAAAGAAAATTCGGGTCATCGTGAACATTGAAAATTGGCCTTGCCAAATGGAAGTTGACTCGGGATCGTCTCTTTCAATGGTCTCATGGAAGACCCTCAAGCAACTCATCCCCACTATCCGGTGCCAAGACCTTCAATTCCAACAGCTCGTGTTAAAGGACTACCAGGGGAACTGAATTCTAGTTGCAGGATCCAGTCGAGTCCGGGTTACATTCAAGAACCGCACAGCGTACTTACCCCTGACAGTGATCGAAAAGGACCGGCCTAGTCTGTTAGGCCTGCAATGGTTCGCACCACTCAGCATTGAAGTGGCTGGCATTAACCGAATCGGCGGCAGTGACTGGGAGGAAGACCTTGCCCACGAATTCAGGGACGTCTTCGAGGAAAAGCTAGACGAGTACAAGGGGACGCTGATATCCTTTAGCCTTAATCCAAAGATAGCTCCCATTCGCTTTAAGCCTCGTCGAGTTCCGTTCACTCTAAAGCCAAAAATTGACGAGCAGCTTGATAAGTTGATTGCCCAGGGAGTGTTAAAGCCAACTGACCACTCCTCATGGGAAACGCCGATTGTGACACCAATTAAGATGGACGGCTCCATTAGAATTTGTGAGGACTACCGAGCCACCCTAAACCACGCCCTGCAACAGAACCCATATCCGGTGCCGGTGGTACAACACCTCCTCCATTCCCTCGAGGGCAGAAAAGTCTTCGCTAAACTAGACTTAGCTCAGGCTTATCAGCAACTGCCGGTTGATGAAAAAACGGCACAGGCACAGATTATCGTAACACACCGAGGTGCCTTTAAGTGTACGTGGCTTCAATTCAGAGTCAGTGTGGCCCCGGGGATCTTTCAGAGCCTAATGAAGAGACTATTGCAAGGGATCAAGGGTGTTGTCCCCTATTTTGATGATGTGCTCATTGCGGCCCCCACTCCAAAAATCTTACAGGAGCATTTAAGACTAGTATTACAAAAATTCCAGGAAGCAGGCTTGGAAGTCAAAAGAAATAAGTGCAAACTGTGTACCGATCGTGTTGAATTTTTAGGGTATTTAATTGACAGTCAGGGTATTCACCCTACCAATAGCAAATTGAGAGCAATAAAAAATGCTCCCAGACCCCAGAACAAGACTGACCTCCAGGAGTTCTTAGGCCTCATCAATTTTTATAATGGATTCTCTCTGCACAAGGCGACTGTCGCTGAACCTTTACATCGTCTATTAGATAAATAATCGATTTGGGTATGGGGTCACAAAGAAGAGCATACGTTCCGTAATGTGAAAAAACTACTGACTTCGGACGCCGTACTAATGCAGTACAATGAGACTTTGCCAATAAACATTACATGTGATGCATCGCCTTTTGGAGTGGGTGCCATTTTGAGCCATGTGTTACCTAACGGTAACGAAGCCCCTGTTGCTTACTTCTCAAAGATGTTCTCAAAAACTGAGCGAAATTACAGCCAGATCGATAAAGAAGCCCTGGAGATCATATCAGCTGTTAAAAGATTTCATGAGTACGTGTACGGCTGGGTTTTCACCATTGTAACTGACCACAAACCATTGCTGGGGATCATCGCTGGGGATAAGCCAACTCCCTACATACTTTCTCCCAGAATGACCCACTGGTCAGAATTCTTGGCTGCCTACAATTATCGGCTACAATATCGTCCCGGTAAAGCCATTCCCCACGCCGATGCGCTGAGCCATACACCGCTCCCTGAAACCATCAATGATCCTGCACCAACGATGATAGCATTGCAGATCAAGACACTCCACATGCCGCCATTAACAGCCCGTGACATCGTGAGAGAAACAACACGCGACCCCATCTTAGCACGAGTCCTCACATGGGTGGAACATGGATGGCCATTGGACCAAGTACCAGATGACTTTGCACCATTCAAAAGTCGTCAAACAGAATTGTTCTCGCAGAAGGGCTGTGTCATCTGGGGCGATAGAGTCGTTATCCCAGAACGACTCCAACAGACATTCCTAAGAACCTTGCACGATAGCCACCCTGGCATCGTGCGCATGAAGGGCCTCGCACAAAGCTACGCATGGTGGCCAGGCATCGACAGACAAATCAAATCGTGGGTTAAAACTTGCAGGAGATGCCAAGAAGTAAGCAACGCTCCACCAAAGGCAACCCCAACTGAATGGGAGATACCGCAGGGACCCTGGTCCTGCATCCATCTGGACTTTGCCGGGCTGACCAAAGGCCACATGTTTTTGCTAACCGTCGACGCCTACTTGAATTGGCTCGAGATTCACCGAATGAGCAACACGACCACTGATGCAGTCATCAAAAGACTGGAAAGACTGTTTGCAACCCACGGATTACCAGACATTCTGGTATCCGACAACGGGCCCCAGTTTACCACGCTGTCTTTTGAGCAGTACCTGGCTGACCACGGTATCTGACATGCGCTCACTTCACCTGCACACCCAGCTGCCAACAGTAGGGCTGAAAGCATGGTACAATTTGTCAAAAAGACTCTTCAAAAGATTGACTACGACAACATTGACGAGAAAATCAACTGGATCCTTTTCCTACAGCACATCACACCTCACAGCGTCACCAACAAAACTCCCGCTGAGCTGCTAATGGGACAAAAGCTCCACTCCCACCTCGATCAGTTACACCCAGCCTACGAACCGGAAAACCACTCAGATCCAGCGGCCGATGCCGTACCTTCCAGGTAGGCGATTTAGTATTCACTAAAAACTTATCGGGCGATCTGCTGTGGGTAGAAGCGACCGTAATCCACATAACTGACCCAAGATCATACCTCATTCAGTGCCCTGATGACAGACTTTGGAAGCACCACATAGATCAATTACGATCGCGGCTACCGTCGCGCACTTCCGAACTCCCTTATGACCAAACTGAGGGGGGGGAGATACAGAGGAAAGCGAACTGCAATTTGAGGGAAACCCTTTTGAAGAAACTGATAATGGAACTGAAACGCAGGAACAGGAACCAGGGACCGGAGTGAGTTCACCTCAGGGAATGGCCAATGATATTGGTGACGACAGGAACGTGAACTCGGAACCAGAGGCACCCCTATTGATAAACAACGATCTATCTCAGCAGAAGTTCAGCCAACCACCAGGCACTTTGCGAAAATTGAAAAGACTAACAAAACAGCCATCCTACTTTAAGGACTATGTAACCACGCCCTGTGGGCAGAAGCCGGGGGAAAGGGGTGTTGTGAATGAATAATACCAATAAAGTTATCTTGAGCTTGAAGTCAAGTGCAGGGTTCTGGCCCTGCACTTCTGATTGGCTGTTAATGGCAGGATCGGATTGTTCCATTCAGGAGCATCTGATTGGCCATTAACAGGCCATTCCTATTGGTTAACGGAGCTAGCGCTCCAGGTTTGCTATTGGTTGAATAGTTAATAAGTTGCCTATATAAGGAAGGCTATAGCAGCCCTCCAATTTGAGCTGTCACAATATGTAAATAAAGAGTTTGAAGTTCACTGTTTTTACCGGCTCGTCTCCATCATTTGCACCCATGCTCCAGACTTAACAGTGTACTAGCCATGGAGGCTCTCTTGTACTGTCAACTGGGTCACAAAATTCCAGAAAATTTTACAATAGAGATTTGTGACCTAGTGCAAGACAGCTCTAATACACCACTGATCCCAAGATACTCTACAATTCTATCCAATTCTTTTCTCTTTATCTGGTTAAGATACGCAATGCTGCAAGAATAAAAACTAATATGGGAATAAATTTATACAAAAGGTTTCATTGACAATAAATCTTAAAGACAGACTATAAGTGAGATGCTGCTTTAAAGTCAAGAACCAGACAAGGTCATATAGGTGCATCAAGATGAGAAGTAGTTGTCTTTTTACCCCAGTTTAAACTTATAAAGCCATACACAAAAACAATTGTTAGAATTTATATTGGAGTTGTTCAATATTTTTAATGATGTGTTCTTGCCTTTTAGGTAAGAACTGTACTTTCTGAATTGTATAATTTTCTTGTTTAATTGTTATAAAGTAGCCTATTCCACAAAAACAAATTTTATTTTAATAGACTATAGAAATATATGTGACTTGATTTGACCTCAGTAACTTTAAAAATTGACATTAGTTGGCTATATATCAATGACAATAGCTGGGTGATAATTGTCATATGCTTTTAATTATAGCATCCCTTTTTTCTAATTTAGAAAGGTTTCTGAGGTTCCAGTGAAATGTGCAGTCCAATCTCAGGAAGGGTGTATCTATGTCTTTCCCTGCCCAAAAAAACAATGAAAGCAAATAAATTTAAATGTTAGTTATTTATAGGAAAATCTTGGTACAAGAAAACAAGTTGAAGAGCAGGGGATCAAAGAAATTAATGAAATTATGGCTTAACTGTCCATCAATATAGCAATAGTTTTAATTGATAAATTTTAAGGTGTAATCAGTTGCCAAGGAGAATTTTAAAAATATATGATCAATGGCATTTTGAAATTAATTCAGAAGTTTCGTAATAAAATACAGCTAAATCATAAGAGAACATGCTTATGTCACCAAGAAGTGAAGGATGATAAAGGGCTTGCTGATTAATTTCTTCTGTGACTAGACTTTTAGTCTTTCTTTCCCTAGACGGACAGCCAAAATATTTTAACTTTTAATTATTATTTCTTAGCCAAAAAAATAATTCTCTTTTCCAGAAATCCATTTATTTCTTTAACTTTTTCTTCTCTGGCTGGAACTTTCATTTGAATTTGAAAATCTACTAAGAAATTTGAGTTTTCCACTGAAGTGATGTGACTTTTTTTCTTAACTACACAGAGAGATTAGCACTTGAATATAATTTGAATAGTTTCTAATTATCTATCTGCTTCCAAATCCATTCAGATTAATATAAAGAGACGTTTAAGCTTTCTGTAATATAACATGATAATAAACAATAGACTACATATAGTAAACATCATAAGATTTCCTACCCATAACAAACAAAATAAATCAATATTCTTGTAAATGCAATGCAACTGCTTTGTGTACTGTGCTTTGAACATAAGAATTGTTGCATCATATTTCTGTATCAATTTTTTGCATTTATGTTCCATTTATCTCTTGAGAGTCAGTGTGATGTTTGTAAAGACCTCTTCTTTTATATTCCCAATAATAAGGCTGGGAGGTAAAAGGGCTTAGTGAAATAGAATGTGGGTACAAACTATCCTTATGGTTCTATCAGGTTTTAAATTTAATTTCCATGATCTCAGTCTTGAACATTAATCACAACACTATATACATGTCTTTACTATATTAATCTGAATTGTTATAAGCATGCTTATAATTTTATTTTGTTGTTTTATTGATAGCTCTTTTCACGCAGACTTGGTCACCCTACATCAGCTCACTTGAAGTAATCCACAGACTTCTTAAAGTATGTGTGCTTCTATGCTCTTCTATTACACAGCTGTTGGTAACACTAGAGGACAGAAGAGGACAGAAGTTTTCAAAGCATGGTCCAGGAATCACCAGTGGTCTCTGATGTCCTATCAGGAGTCTTCAAAACCATTAAGAAAATCAGAGTGAAAATTACAGAAGAAATAGAAGCATAATAGAAGTTTCTAACACACTAAAGAGGCAGCCCTCATCAAGTTTAGCTTAAATTGAAAAAACAATGTTCCTCTTCAAGGATACAAGTTGACACAGAGGAAATTTCATAAAACTAATGAGTTTTCAGGGCAATCCTACATCTTACAGATGGTGTGGTTATAGCAATACAGCAGGGTTCATGACCAATTTCAATCCCTTCAGGTTTTCAAGTCTTTTTGTAAAAACAAACCATGTTGGGTTAAACAGGGGTGAGGATAATATTTGTATCTTAAAAAAAATCTATAAGCACTAACCATATGTGTTTTATTCATGTTTACTTGTTATGAGCTTTACATGTGGTCCTTTGTGCTCTCTGAGCATGGCTGTTTGCTTGCAAATGTTTCATTGTCTAACTACGTAATATCAGTGCTAGTAAAATGTGGTGTTGCTCCATCTATATATATAGAGAGAGTAGCTGAGCAATATTTCTTAAAATTATGCTTTTTAATATATTACTTAAAATTATGACATTTTCAAGTTATCTATAAATTGAAACCCAATACTTATCACAGAATATATGGCTTTATCAGAATAATGATCTTAGTATTTTTTTTTTTTTCAGAGAATAACTTTCTACCACAGATAACCTGCCTTGGAAACCCCAAATCAGCCCACTTGGAAAAACGCAGAGCAAAAAATATTATCAGTGTTGCGTGTTTGTATCAATTTCTCTGCCCCACCTTCTCTCTTTCTGTTCCATATGCTCTTTCTTCAAGTAGACCACCTGTTTAATTCAATAGCAATACAATTTGTTCACCAGTTACACTGAACAAATAGCATAGCCCATTTATTATGTGCAATTTATTATTGATAACTTAGCAAAGGATATGAAAGCTGAACTATAAGAATGAGATTCTTGAAAAAAGAAAAACATAAGTGGTAATATGTTTGCTTTTTTTAAAATCACCAATGTAAAATAAATGTAAGATATATAATGCCTGGTTTTTTCTTAAGAAAAGCAATGCTCCAGTTTAGGCACAATTTATAGGCACTACTTCATGATAAATCTTAAAGAAGCTATAGCATATGTTTTTCTTATCTTGCCAGGAGCATGAATCTGATATTGTTGTTTTGTTCCCATTCCCAGATAATATTTTGTAATTCACAACTATCATCTCATATGAAATGCCCTTTATAAATTAGCCAACTAAACAATCAACTTTCAAGCAGACAGGAATTCTATCATTCTGTCTTACTTATTTGAGCAGAATAATATCAATGATGTAGGGGCTCTGTAGCTCTGAAAAGGGCAAGTTTTTGCTAAATATTTATGTTAAAGCACAAGAATAAGACTTTCGACAGCTAGAGACAGATGGCTTCATGGTGATATGATTGGTACACAGAAAAGAATCATGCATAAATTTGTGAACTTCATAGAACAACTGGTGGAATTATCTGATGAAAATTCTGCCCTATGTCTTGAGAGACCTAGGACAACTCCCTCCAAGTTTTTTTTTTTATTATTGGCACTTTAATCCTACTTTTTTCCTTCTCTTTTTTCTACCTTGCTTTTCATTGTCCTTTAGACTGTGATGTCAACATTGTGTATTTTATCTATCAATTCTTATTCATTAATCCAAAAAAGAAATACCTCATATACAATTCAGTAAGGATATTACTCCAAATTAACAGAAGATAAATGAGATGCATTTTCAGGCACATAATAGAGATAGATCCATTCCTTGAGAATTCTTGCAAACCTGACCTGGATTATATATTTTAAATTGTTAAAGCACAAATCAAAAACCAATTCTCCTTCAGATCTTTCACTTCATTTTCTTTCGTAAGATTGAAATATGTTAAGAAGTATACTTTGAAAAAATATGCTCAAAAATATAAAATATCTCT
The DNA here is from genome assembly GCA_033807585.1 of Hydrophis major. NCBI lineage: Eukaryota > Metazoa > Chordata > Lepidosauria > Squamata > Elapidae > Hydrophis > Hydrophis major. Next base: position 230,867,309 of record CM066330.1, read on the forward strand.
AAAATATTTCTCTGCTAAATATTTTGTGTGAATTTTTTTCCAAAAAATAACATTAGCATGGAAAACAGAGCACTTGAACTATTGTGAAAGCCTGTGGATTTTCTGCCCATAAATACAATAAGTACTTTTACATTCTATTGATTCATGCTATAAATTGCAAGAACCCGATTTGGGTGGATATAAAGAATGATAAAGAGTATTCCTTTAATGTAGGTACAGGCAGAAGATTAAACTAAAATAGAATTTTGACGTCTGCTTCCTCCTTTCACTTGAATTTTTTAAAAAAATGCCAACTGTCAGTTTCATTGGGTGAATGTCTAGCAATAAGAAGCAATTGTAAAAAAAATAGGTTGGTCTAACTAACATATTCATTTTTATTCCAGATAAATTCTATATGTGAAGATGCAAAATCCAACAATTTGCATGAAAAAGATCAAAAAGGCCTCCCAGTGACTTATCTTTACAGTCTCATCAGTTCTTGAAGAACTATTTTGCAACACCATCACATCCTAAAAGATAAATGGCTTTTGCTTAAGTAGGATTAAACAGCTTCTTACTGTCTTTCTTCGTGTTGCTTTTTATTAAGTTGATCATATGCCAAATTTTAAATATGATGCAAGTGGGAACATATTGGATACATGGTGCTGTAATGATCATGTTCTCATAATGTATCTTCCTCTTATTAAAGCCACAAATTTGATTTAGTATCTCTATTACCTGAATCCTACTTCCTGGTCATGAAAATTAGTTATTTGTAAACCGAGGCTTTAAATTGCAACATGGCTATACTAGGATTGAACAAATGCTAATGCCAAGAAATGAGACATGCTCCTTCCACTTAATAACTTTGCTCCTTCCAAAGTTTTGTAAAAAAAAACAAAAAAAAACATAACATGCTATATATTATGTAACATGTAATGTAATAGTATGTGAGAAAGATCTTGGGAAATGGAGCAAAGAAATGCTGCCTAGGGAACAATCAGGTTTATCAAATGTAATTACTGCTGCACATTTAACAGGAAGGTATTGTGGGAAAAAATTCACTTAACAGGACTGCGTAGATTCCAAAAAGCTAATATGCCAGCATAGTTTGAAGGTCAGATTGATGTAAATATAGTAGATCAATAATTTGTAAAGCAGAGGCTGAATTAGGACAGGGATGGGATACTTAAAGTAAGGACCTCTGCCCACAAATATAAATGCACAAACCATAAACATAAAGAGAAATGGGGTGATTGTTGCTTGTTTCTGTCTGCCTCACCATCACTGAAGTAGACAAGGGATAGCTGACTCTGGTTTGACATCTCGGTGTCCTTTACAGTCAACATTTCTAGATAATTGGCATATTCCTAGATAAGAAACAAATCCTTCCTCTAGATTTGATATTGTAGCATCGTGCATCTGAGAATGGGAAGTGATGTTTATTTAAGAATGAAACCAGTCTCTGACATTCTTCCACAAAGGGCTTGCTATACCAACAGTTAAAATTGGCACCGACATTTCTCCACTGAGATTGACTCACTTTAAATTGTATTTGCATCAAAAAATCTGCAAGGTTTCTTCAGTGAAATCAGAGTAAAATCCAAAATTCATAAGAGGCAGATTTCAAGATTGTGTGATGTAGCTGTTGTGAAAGCTGGAATTTAAATTAGGAAGGTGGAATAGAAGTCTATGGGAAGGTGGAAACCCAAAGGAGATTTTTTTAAAAGAAAAAATTGCATTCATCTCCCAGACTGTCAACTTGTTTTTTATAACAACTTTAGAAAAGCCTGTGTTCAATATAGCAATACTCACTCCATCCCTTTATTTTATCTTCAAAATCATCAGACAACCACTTGGAATATCTCCAAAATAAGGAAAAGGTATGAATGGAAAGATTTAATATGAAGAGAGAATGATCTTTTAACATTTCTGGAGTAAAAGACTTACCACTCAGACAGGAACCAGTAATGATTGGAAAACCCTAAACAGACCTTCTTTCTGACCCTTTTATTTTCTTGCTACAATATAAATTCAGAGTTCAGAGTCATCTCACGTTATTCCCTTCAGGAACTGGGCAAAGTAGGCAAGCTGTCTTGTGGAGAAGCTTGTAAGAATTATATCTAATATAGAAATGAAAATAAAGAAATTAGAAAGGGCTGAAAATTCAATGAATGCCCCAAAGGTATTTTCATTAGATTTGGGTGAAGTTTTGAGGATCCTGTCTGATAAAAAAGACTCAATCATAGCTGGATCTTCCTACTCAAATCCATAATCATCACTAGACAGACTGAATCATTCTCATAACAGCTGCTATCTGTGGATCATCGTCAAGTCCTCCCAAACTTTGGCTGCATCTCATTCTTGCTAGTGAAATCAGTTTTTGACTATATACTGCAAATTAAACATACTGTATCTGCTAACAAGTTTTGAAGAGAGGAAAGGGGAAATACAACCATGTGCTATCTCACTATCAGAATTACCTCAGACTAAGTGAGCAATTTTCCACAGCAAAAATAGATGTTAAATTTCCACCTGATCCTGGAGCACTTCCTGCTTAGACTGTGCTGTGTTTATATTGAAAGCATGGCGGGATTCAGTTTTGGTTTTTTTTACTACTGGTTCTGTGGGCATGGCTTGCTGGGCGTGGCAGGGAAAGGATACTGTAAAATCTTCAGTCAGAGGTGGTATTTACCAGTTCTCCGAACTGTTCAAAATTTCCGCTACCGGTTCTCCAGAACAGGTTAGAACCTACTGAATACCACCTCTGATTGAATGGTAGGAAAAAATGTCATTTTTATTAGTAAGGTTCTTGTATTGTTACCAGTGACGGTCCAAAATATACAAGAGGGAAAACTTTTCACTTAGAATGAGGTAGGAACAAAATTATTTTCTGAAAATTTTGTGTATAATAGAGAAGGGAAGCCAGATATATTTATCATTCTTGCTCACATTGAGCCATTCTAACCTATTTTATTGGTTCTACAATCTAAATATAAGATGCAGAATAAGATGTTCTAGATCTGGTACATCTTCAGTTATGTGACTCTGATGTTCTAAAGTTGATTTATCATAGCTTTGGTTTTACAGCCAGTTTGGTCTAGTGGTTAAGACACCAGGCTAAATACAGGGAGACTTCTAGCCCCAACTTAGATATGAAGGTGGTTGGTGACTTTGGGCCAGTTATTTTCTCTCAGCCCAACGGACCTCTCAGGACTGTTATTGTGGGAAAAATCAGAGGAGGAAGGAATATTGAATATATTTACTGCCTTAAGTTGTTTATTAAAAAAATAATAAAGGCAGGATATCAATATTTTTCATTTATTTGACAGTCTTTTTCTTTTATTAGCCTTAGTTGCTGGCTTTATCCTTGATCTTTATTTTAATATGAATTCCTGATTAAACCTTTCAAATGCATGTACTCTAAGGCAGAGGCTAACAGTTACCATTAGAACTAATATGGGAAACAGGCTTCAACAAACTGAGGTGATGGAATGGTAGTATGTAAGAGGCTCCTCTGCATCTGGGGATTACCATCTTTGTATGGGGTTACACTATCCCAGCTAGACTTGGTAATTTAGAGATTCTCCTGGTAATCTAAAGGTCCTCCTAGTCTCACAACTCCTACTTCTAACTAAGAGGGTCTTTGCTCAACTTTGTGTAGTGATACCCTACCACTATACTTTGTGTAGTGTCAGTTATACCCTTTCCTGGATTGAGAAATTCTCTTTCAGTCACTCATGCTGTGCTCATCCCCCATATGGACTACTACAATGTGTTGTTCATGGGGCTACCATTGAAGAGTTTCCAGAAGCTTCATCTAGTGCAGAATGCAGTGGCATGAGCAGTTTTTGGTACCCTAGGGTTGTGCAAGTAACTCCTCTGCTACATGAACTGCTTCCAGGTCCAATTCAAAGTGTTGGTTATCACCTTTAAAGACCTTCAGGGCAGGGAACCAGGTTTCTTGAGAAACCATCTCAATGATATCAATCTGTCCCATCCAGCAGGAAGAAAGATATGTTGCAGATACCATTAATTAAAGTACTCTGACTGGCAAAATCAGGAAGAGACCTTATCTGCCATTACTCTCAATTCTGGTACACCTTCCCCTCCAACAGATGGTCACCCAGTTTTAATTAAATGCATTCCACAAAGAAAATACAACTACCTCTCAAAACAGTCTTTTCATTACTAAATAACTCTTACTGTTAGGATTTTTTTCCAACTATTCAACCAAAATCTCTTTGCTTATGTTCTAAACCCATTAATTATTTTTCTGTCTGAAACAACGATAAACAATTCTGTCCTGTCTTATACAAGACATCCTTTCTGATTCTTAAAGGTAGCATTTATCAAGTCTCTCTGTAATTTTCTCCTTCCCAAATGAAACCATTCAGTTTTTTCCTTCCAGGCCCCTTATCATTTTACTTGTTCTCCTCTGGACATGTTCCAGTTTTCCAGTGTCCTTGGCTTTGGAACATAAATGTAAAACTGGTGGAATCTGGCCAAAACAGAATATAAAAGCACAATGATTTCTCTCAATCTTGACACTGTACTTTATTTAACCTTCCATTTGCTTTACAGATTGACGCCTCTGAATAGTGTTAATGCAAAAATTTGATAGTAGTATGCATTCTATCTTGTATCTTTCAAAAAAAAGTGATTACCAAGGGAAGAACATATAACACTATAAAAAAAAGAGCCAACTGTTTGCAAACAAATCAGAAGAATTAGCAAGCGAACAGTTGTTTGTCAAACACACAGAGAGAAAACAAAGAAATACACCTACTGTAGACATTGGATGTCAAAGCAAATTTTGACTTCTGTATTTGTTTGTCCATGTTCCTCCTTCCTTTCTTGTTTTACCTTGCCATTTCTTTCTAGTTACCTAAATTAGTGTTTTTCCCTGTTTGTCTTACAGTATAGAATTTCCAGGAATCATTTGCTCACAAATTGGGAAGTTAGTTCAAATAATTATTAAAAGGTAATTCTTCTACAATACCCACAGTCATTTTCTGCTTTTTCTGTGAGATCTGAACCCAGTATTCAGTCACAGGAACTTTCCTCCGAACACTACTGATGACCTCTGAATTGATATTACAAGCACTTTTTTTCTAGATGTGGCTTAATATTCTTTCACTGTCCAACAAGCATTTGTGTTTTTTTCACTGGCTCCTGTTGGTATCATTTCCTTTTTGTTCTGGGAATTTTGATGAAGAGCTAAAGTAGAGGGATTAGAAATAGCCAAGTGTCCTGGCTAACCAAAATTACAATATAATGTTCTTTTGTTCCTTTACTTGGTACTCCCCTTTGGGGTTCCTTTAATTTCCCCCTTTTCTGGAACTGCCATATAATACGGCTTTGTTGGGCTTCCTTCATAGGAGTTCCATTCCTGGCTCTAGGAAAAATGCCAGGTTCAGAAACCTGCCTGCAAGACTCTTCATCTTCCAGGCAGTGCTAAATTTCAGCTATTGTTCCGAGTCAGACTGATTTCCTTGAACCAAAACCTGAATTAACTTTGAAGGACTAGCAAACATTGTTGAAGGATTATTGATTGATTGATCGATTTGATTTGATTTGTCAATTGCTTACAAGATAATAGGGATGCATAAACATGAGTAACAATACAGAAAATAGGTACGATTAAATGGGGACAATAGAACAGGGACAGGAGGCATTTTTTTAGTTCAGTTCCTAGACTTTCTGTTCAAGGAAAAGATTTTATCCACCTCCATGCTTCTTCAGTGTTCCAACCAGTCTTCTAGCTTATGAATCTGCACTGTTCCTTCTTCTCCAGTTAAAATCACTGGAAGCCATCAAAATTTATGGACTCTGCTATCAGTTCAGATCCCACATGCTGTTCCCATTGTGTGTATGAAAGAGGGAGGGAGGGGGAGAGAGAGAGAGAGAGAAATCTGATTTTAATGATGAGGGACATGTGGATACCAGTTTTGTTTGTTCATTTCTTTGTTTTCCTATTTAGTCAGTTGACAGAGAAAGAAGTTTGAGTATCAACCAAGCAGACAAGCTCTTCAATCTTTCAGCTTCAGGCCTCAACAACTGTCTTGCATTCCTTCATGGGTGAATCTCCCTTATTTTGTAGTCAGAAGTAACATACCAAATCCCTTTTCACTTTAACCATATTTTTCTTGTCAATGGGTTTTTTTTCCTCAAAAAATATTTGAAATTGGTGGGCATATAAGGAGGAAAGTGTATCTAGGCAAACTAAGCCTCTTATTGCATTCAAATGATATCACAGCACTACACTATATAGAAGAGTGGAATGCAGGATAGAATAATCCCATTTTAGAATAAACAAAAAGGACAGGAAGACCTATTTATTCCTATCCTGGTTAAATTAATCTAATTCAGATGGCATGAAGCAGTGAGTTGATCCCAATTAGGAATACAATATGAATGTTTTTGGGTGCTGCTGGTTGCTTGGAATGTGGGTTAAATCTAAGTATACTACAAGCTAACAGTTGAATTGTAAGACTGGGGATTGTTATAAATTAACATTGTTCAGAATGTTGCTGATTTTGCTAGATGTTTGTGGTTGAATAAACAATTGGATTGGAAAGAATAAAGATGATGAGAGTTGAAGGTGAACAAAAGCATTGCAAGCCTTGTAATTTTTTTCTGTTTATTACATTGTGACCCAAACAAAGTTAATCAGGCAGTACTTATCTGAATGAATGAATGAATATTTACCAAAGAGAAAGAATATAGAAAGTTAGTCAATAGCCATTTGAACTTTTCCTTAGTTGGTGAGCATCTTTGGAGCATCTTTGCAGATAGCAATAGCATTTAAACCTATATACCATTTCATAGTGCTTTACAGCCCTCTCTAAGTGGTTTTACAGAGTCAGCATATTGCCCTCAACAATCTGGGTCCTTATTTTACCAACCTCAGAAGGATAGCAGGCTGAGTCAACCTTGAGCTGGTGAGACTCGAACTGATGAACTGCTGGCAGCCGGCAGTCAGCAGAAGTAGAAGCCTGCAGTACTGCTTTCGTGGTTACACTGCAGCACCACCATGACTCCTAGCAAAACAATCCTGTAAAAGTTGCAGGAACAAAGAAAGGCAGTGGACATGAAGTCTCTGAGTTAACATGATAGATATAGCTGCCTGCTGATCACCAGTAACATGCAGTAGGATGATAGAACCAGATCTAACATGGCAAAGTTCTATGGAGGTCTAGTATTTACAACTTTTACAACTGTTAGAAAAAGAGAGTTGGAAGGGACCTTCGAGGTCTTCTAGTCTGCCCTGCTTAGGTAGGTACCCCCATACCATTTCAGACAAATGCTTATCCAATCTTTTCTTAAAAATTTCCAGTGTTGGAGCATTCACAGCCTCTGGAGGCAAGTTGTTCCACTGATTATTTGTTCTGTCAGGAAATAACTCCTTAGTTCTAAGTTGCTTCACTCCTTGATTAAGTTTCTACCCATTGCTTCTTGTCCTACACTCAATGATTTGGAGAATAGCTTGACTCATTCTTCTTTGTGATAGCCCCTGAGATATTGGAACACTGCTATCATGTCACCCTTAGTCCTTCTTTTCATCAGACTAGACATATCCAGATCCAGCAACTGTTCTTTATATGTTTTAGCTTCCAGTCCCCTGATCATCTTTGTTGCTCTTATCTCTACTCTTTCTTGAGAACTTGGCACTTTGAAGAAAATACATAATGATAAATTACATAAAGATAGTACTTTGTGGGTATTAGTGGCAAAAGGAGCAAGCTCAAGGAGAGAATCACTGATATTTTATTTGTTCAAGAAGTATTATAACAAGGTGAACCAGTCCATTGGCAATGGGCATTGATTGTTATACAGGTCCCCATTTAGTATGCTAGAGGAGGGAGAAGGACTGAGACAATGCAATAGAAAATAGTTCTTTGAAATGTAGAAAGATTTAACAGATTTGTAAAATTATGTTGTCTCATGACAGCTTATAGATTCATAAATTGCATGACTGATTGTAATGCTTGGCAAAGAAAAATCCATTCCATGTGTATTTCAAATGTTACCCTTCACCAGCTATCTATTTTAATGTTGTGGAAGGAATGCCAAGTAGCCTCACTTTCACATCAACATTTTTGTATGCTCTGTACAGTCTAATAAAGTGTCTTAATTTTATTTTGCCACTGAATTGGCAGGGTGATGTTTCAGGCTGATGATGTTAACAAGCCTCTGTTGGCAGCAAATATTCATCATACATGCTGAAATGTATTCTCACTTTGTGCAAAAACTTTTCCTTGACTTTGTTTTTTAAAAAAGGACCCTAAGAATCAAATGCAAATAACTACATCTACATCTATAGACATGTAGCATTTTGAATGTGCATTTCCAAGCTACTGTAATTGTTCAAGACATATTATGTGTATATTAACTACTTCAAGAGCCTAGAGCAGAACTTAATGAACTTAGCAAGGCTGAAACATGTGGAGTTCAACTCCCAGAATTCTTCAGCCTCTGTAAATTAATATATCATGTGCTGCAGAGCAGTGCAGCTTTTTTATACTGATAATATGCTTTGGCCTTTGAGTTCTAAGCTGGACCACAAACTAAAATATAGATTGAGGTAGGACAATTATCTAAATTTAATTTTATTTACAAGTAGACTGAAATTGATTTAAAATAGTGCAATTGATATGACTAATCCTCATATCCTGCATAATTTCCTCTTTTTATAAGATGAAAATTATACATTTTGGAGATGTTCAAAGGGTGCTGCTCCATGGGATTCAGTGACCACATGCAGCCTTGGAGTCTCAAATTGTGCATCAGGGATGTAAAAAAATCAATAGATCGAACCCAGTATATAAAAGAAGCTAGATTTATGTAGTAGCATTGCAGAATATTGATGAGGAGAGTGACATGGGCGACTTTTTTTTCCACACCTATGATTATACCTATTCAAAAAGGGTATCTTAGCAACTTGTACATTATTTAGCAATTTTGTATTGTGAAGTCCTCCACATGAGCCCTTAGAATTACTTAACAAGCTTTGTGGATTGCATCATTCTACTGCAAATCACTCTCGCTTTTGAACCTTTAGCTATATTCCTACTTATGGCAATTAAAATGAAGAGAACATATGTTCTCCAATTAAACATTTGCAACGATGAAAGCAAATGGCTGTCTTGTACATTTCTGATAAAATAATACTTTGACAGAAGGTCAGTTATCTGGTTCCAAACTTATGGACAAGGTATCATCAGACCACTACAAGGTGTTACCTTCCTTAAAATAACTTTGAAGTTGTGATCAAATCAGTGATGAGATATATTATCAAATCATCTCCAGGTTTTGTTTATGTTTCCTGTCCATTAAGAAAAATATTAAAAAATGGCAGTCTCAGGCACATGGAACTTTGGTGCAGATCCAAAGATTCATGAAGTGATGTAGATTGATATATATCTTCTTCTTTCACTCCTTTAATGTTTATTCAATAATATTGTTTTTGCATTTACTCTACTTTGAGTCAATTGCCTCTAGAGAGCATATTGGCTCCCAGATGACCATCAAATGGCCACACAATTTAACATTTACCTTCACAATATTGATCCCAGATCTTTCTTAATTACCCCCATAAAAATTAATTGAAATACATAATTTATGAATGGTTCCATTTTTTATTAAACAATATTCTTCAAGTAATGTCATTTATAAGATTAAAGTAGTCCAACAATGTAGGACACTTTTCCTCAGCCATTCAGACATGTTGAGGTTGCACGTGTTAAAGAGATAGGAATTCATCTTTTAACTTTCAGCTGTATTTATTAGAAATATAGATATCATAATTACTTGTTACATTCAAGAATTATTCCCTAAAACCACATTCATGGGAAACTTTACTGTTCATCAAGAGAAAAGAAAAGATTTAAAGGTTTCCCCTGTCAGGTGTTACTGACTCAGGAGGGTTACATTTCTAATTCTCAGTCAAAGGAGTCTGGGTTATCTGAGAGACATTTCCATCATCATATGGCCAGCATGAAAATATGGTATGCAATAACCTTCCTGCCAAAGCAGTACCTATTTATCTACTTGCATTTGATTGCTCTTCAACTGCTAGGTTGGTAGAATAGAATAGAATAGAATAGAATAGAATAGAATAGAATAGAATAGAGTAGAGTAGAGTAGAGTAGAGTAGAGTAGAGTAGAGTAGAGTAGAGTAGAGTAGAGTAGAGTAGAGTAGAATAGAATAGAATAGAATAGAATAGAATAGAATAGAATAGAGGTGGAAGGGACCTTAAAAGTCTTCTAGTCCAACCCCCTGCTTTGGCAAGAAACCCTATAGCATTTCAGGCAAATGGTTATCCAATCTCTTTTTGAAAACTTCCAGTGTTGGAGCATTTACAACTTCTGGAGGCAAGCTGTTCTACTGATTAATTGTTCTAGCTGTCAGGAAATTTCTCCTAGATTGTTACTCTCCTTGATTCATTTCCACCCACTGCTTCTTGTCCTGCCCTCAGGTGCTTTGGAAAATAGCTTGACTCCCTCTTCTTTCTGGCAGCCTCTGAGATACTGGAAAACTGCTATCATGTCACCCCGAGTCCTTCTTTTTATCAAACTCGACGCACCCAATTCCAGCAAGCATTCTTTATTTGTTTTAGCCTCCAGTAAATCATCCAAACAATCATCTTTGCTGCTCTTCTCTGCTCTTCTTTCTAGTGTCTCAACATCTTTTTTACATCATGGCAACCAAAACTGGATGCAGTATTCCAAGTGTGGCCTTACAAAATTATAAAATGGTATTAACACTTTGCATGATCTTGATTTTATCCCTCTGTTTATGCAGCCTAGAACTGTGTTGGCTATTTTGGCAGCTGCTGCCCACTGCTGGCTCATATTTAAATGATAGGAGCTGGGATAGGTAACAGGAGCTCACCAAGTACAATTCTGCATTGTAAACTACTTTATCCCATTCAAACCACAATGCAGTTTATTAATTTGTTTGTGGCATTGCTTCATACCTGATTAAGACTTAGCATTATGCCCAATCTAAGCAATCAACAAGCTTTAGCTAAGAAATCAGAATTTAGTATTATAAGTAGGGACAGATAGTCCTTGCCTACTTGTTTAATGTCAGCCTTGTTTGTACCTTATTCTACTTTACAGTAAGGCTACATTAGTAGAATCTTGCATGTCTGAAAGTATCTTTCTTCTTTATACCATGAGAAATTAGGGAAAGTGTCTTCTGCACCTCTTGTGCCTCCCACTATCCAGCTGTAAACTAATAATGGTCTCTTTTCTGACCATTCCCTTAGCAGAGTCTCTGGGCCCAGTTTCCCAAGGTCATTGCCACATACTATTATTATTTCATAACATTCAAATGTACAATGCCATTAAGAAAAATAAAAGCTTTGTGACCAATCTTCCCATTTGGTACCATTGCAGCACCCTGCAGTCCTATGATCACCATTTAAGCACTTTTCAACTGGCACAACTTTACAACCCATCATAGTGTCCTGTGGTCACATGATCACCATTTGAGTGCTTCACAACCAGCTTCCAAGAATTAATGGAGAATGCGAAAGTAAAATCGCAAGTCGCAGTCTTGTAATGTTGCTCAAAGGATTTGCATCATGACCAAATGGGAAGTGAGAGTTAGGATTCACAGTCACAGAATTTTAGCGATCAGGTGCTAGTCCGAATTGTGTTTGCTAAGCTATTTGTCCTGTATATTTTCATACTTTGAAAAAAATTAAAAAGTAAGTATGTTGAGCATTTTCTGAATTTTTCATTGCAAGTCAGTGTGGAAAAGGTCAAAAGAAAGAGTGATAAGTCTTCATCGCCTATCAAAAATATTTGTCAGTCCTGGCAAACTCAAATCTCTTTCAAGGGAGAAATGCTAGAAAACTTACGTAGAGAAGTCCACATTATTTTTAATAAAACCATAAAGAGAAATTCAGAAAACCTCAAGTATCTCTTGAAAGCTTTTATTCTTGTGCTCTTTGTGTCCTTGGAATAATATTTCATAAGTTAACAAAAGATTTATTCAAATTTCTATAAAAAGACACAATACAATGAGTTTTAAAATAGAGAGTGAGGAATAACTGAGAATAGAAAAAAAGAAGGTAATTATATTGTCTGTCACTTAATGTCGGTAAATGTTATGGACTGAAATTCAATTAGTGCGGGGAAAAGTGCAAAGTTTCATTTCATATATTCTTGAAATACCTGGGGAGCTGGGCACATTACAAAGGCACAGGGGTTGCTTATACATGACACTCTTGGTATAATGTACTTTTAGTCTACAAAGGTTTTCATATTATCATTACAGCATGGACAGGATTTGGTTCCAAACCATGATTTAATGAAGGCCATTCAAACCTGGGTCATTTGAGCATTAGTTGTGAAGCAGAGAAAGGGCACTTTTAAGCAGGAGATTAAAGGACTAGAAAGAAATCCCCTAATAAGGATACTTTATACAGTACATTACTTTGTTCTTTAGAAAAGATAATAGTCAGATGGGCCCTGTCCTGTAACTTAAAGGCCTGCAACCTAAGAGATGTTTTAAACTTTAGAAAAGGTGCCTAGAAGTTTTAGAAAGATATTCCATAATTTGCCCTCCCATAAAAATTGGCGTTGTACAGAACCAACTATATTATGTGATAGTCTAGTGTTTTTTCTCCTTGGGAAATATGATTTCTTTTTTCTAAGAGTACAGGTAGTCCTCGATTTATGATCACAATCGAGTCCAAAATTTCTGTTGTTAAAACAGAGATTTGGGTAATGAAAGAAAACTGTAGAAAGTTAAATTTTGACTATATACTACTGTAGAAAATGAGAGATACAGCAAATCAAATCAATAAATAAATTAGAGAATATTACCTAAACAGAGCTATTCTAATCCAAATATCAAGGATCCTGATTGGAAATCAGTCAGCAAGAAAATTTCTCTAGCTAATATAACTGAATTCACAGCTTTGGGAAAAGTGTTTATCCTCTTTCAGATCTTTGCCACTAATATTATCACAATTCTATTGACCTATAAATAGAGTCGGAATGGTTAAATAACCCCCAAATTCAGTGCTTGTCACCCAACATGTGCGAATTTGAAAATGCTATTATCTCCATAAAGCAATTAATTCAATTAAAGGATTATCTAAGACCAGCTGTGCGAATACTACAAGAGCTGGCCCTACCCTATATAACTCCTGCAGATTTTGCTTCCATTCATTATAATGAAGTTCGCTCCACACAGATTCATGTCCAGCTTAAAGAACTTTATGAAGACCTACCTTAAACATTCATTTCTATTGTCTGAAAGAGATTATAAAATCTTGCTTGTTTTCTTGCTAAACACCAATGATATCACCTAGTTTGAGCAATGAAACGTCTGCAAGAAAACAAGCAAGCTCAGAGAGTACCATGGACCTCTCATGTCAACCCTGAGCTACAAATATTTTCCTTTATAGGATTATAACATCATTTCCAAAGCTCTGGGTTCCACCAATCAAGTCCTGCCATTGGGATCTTTGATAATATTGAATCACAAAGTTGTGTAAAATTTGAGAAAATCCAAATGAGATATATTGCAAATCTATACAACCAATTCAAGATGTTCTTCAAGAAAAAGAGCCATATAAATCACATTAAGAAATGTGCAGCATATTATGACTGGAATGTGTGTGTAGCTGAGGAGACATTTTGGAGGCATTGATGGCAAACTTAAGCTTTGTCATTAAGTATTAATTTTGAGAGGAAGTTGTAGGGGAGTTTTCCTCAAGAGTCAGCATCTGCAAAAATGAGAAAAATAATGTTTAGCAGGTAACAGAATGCTAAAGCAAATATTTCAGGCTCCCTTCCCCCCCCCCCCCCCCCTTTGTGTGTTTATAAAAAAATTCAGCTAATAACATTAGAACTTTATAAGAAAACCACATTTGTTCTATTCCAAGCCTTTCTGGTTATGTAGCCTAAAGCCACACACACCCACTGATACATCTCCAAAGTTGCTACTCTTGCAAATTATGAACCATTGGCATATATATCACTCCCAATTTCAATGTTGTAAACATTCAGAACTGTTTATCTCTCTTGGTACTAAAGCAACATGCAAAGAGAAACACAAAATGATAGTACCATCTAGTGGTGGACAAATAGTTGGAATGAGCTATCTCTAACCCTAGCATTCATCTCATTGCTGAACTCTTCACTTCTCACCCTTCTCTTCAGCTCTAGAACTGCTTACACTGGCAAAACAATTACAGCATTATTTCTTATTGGAATATTATTTCTTCTCTCCTCATGAACTCATGGCAAGTTAAAATATTGGAATATTAATTTTCCCTTTGTATCATGGAAGAAAGTAAGCAGTGGAGCACCACAAGGTTCCTTCTTTGGCCCAGTACCAGTGGTGGGATTCAAAAAAAATTTACTACCGGTTCTGTGGGCATGGCTTGGTGGGTGTGGCAGGGGAAGGATACTGTAAAATCTCCAGTCAGTTCTTCGAACTACTCAAAATTTCTGCTACCAGTTCTCCAGAACTGGTCAGAACCTGCTGAATACTACCTCTGCCCAGTGCTCTTCAATATCATCATAGATGACTTAGATGAGGGAATAGAAGGGGACAATTAACCATTGGAACAGCTTGCCATCAGAAGTTGTAGATGTTTCATCACTGGAGGATTTTAAGAAAAGACTGGATACCCACCTATGTGAAATGGTATAGGTTCTCCTGCTTGAGCAGGGGATTGGACTAGCTGATCTCCAAGATCCCTTCCAGCTCTATTTTGTTTGAATTTGATCACCATTCAGTGGTAAATGGGGGTATGCTGTGAAGATGCAGTTCATCCATTGTGTACCATTGCTCCATAAAATCCTCCCTTTTTGAAGAAAAAATATGTCAAAGGAAGACAACTGGCAAAAGAATAGTAGCCAACATAGAAAACTGATATTTTCCACATAGAGACAGATAGAGCACCGGGATCTTAATGTGAACCAGAAGGCTCCTAATTCCTTTATTTTATTTTTTAAAGGAAGATCCTTCATGTTTATATCATATGATGCACAATCATTAACTAGGTCTGCTAAATGCTTGTTCCACAATAACCATTGGCCATTGGGATGGGATTTTGCTTTGTACTTTTTTCACTGTTCATCTAACTGGATCTTAACAGTTCACATTTTTTTCAAAGCAACGCTTCAAGAAGATATGTGAGAGCAGCATTCCAGAAACTCTATTTATGCCAGATTTGTTCTCAACAAAGCTTTGTGTTGGCTAGCCTAACAAACAGATTGGCCTTGCCTCACTATGAGCATACTGTAATTTTGCAGAATTACAGTGCAATCCTTTGTTTGCTTCTATGAAGAAAGGACTTCAAATTGCCATACTTCCCTGGATGGATAGGTTGACAGCCTAAAAGATGCCATGCTTTTGTCACAGGTTCCTACAGCCAAAACATCAGCTGTTGATATTGAATAAAAAGAACTTTAGATTCTTTCAATAAAGACAAAGGTAACTTTACATTACTGTTATTTATTTAGCTTTTTCTATATTTGACTGCTAAATATGAAGTGGTGAAATTGCTTCTTTTATTTGCCTAGTGCTGCTCCTTTGTGCTTTTCAAAAGGTTTTGTTCTCAAAATTGCCATTTTTAAGTAATGACAGGAGGCAGAACTGTTTGGGTTTCCCTCATAGATGGTTCATGTATTTTCATTTTGACTCATAAATGTATCCCTACTCAATCCTTAAAATATAACTAGGAAAGATAGTACTTTTTTTCTCTTTGAGAATAAATGTTCATTAAAACAAATTGAGCCAACTTCCAGTTTGCCAGGCTTCGGCGGTGGCAGGGATTCGCGATCCAGAGCAATCCCTGTCGCGCTAGCTGTCTTGGTGCCTCCAATCCAGATGGATCTGGAGAATAAGGCTGCCCCACAGAGGCAGCCGAAGATAGGGGGGATCCGGATAGGGGTTTGGGGGTATCACAGACCCCTTCCCCAGCTGGCAAAACCCTCTTTTCTCAAGACAGTGGAGCGGCGGTCAGTGATGGCCACCACAAAGAAGCCGGAGCTGGATAAGATTGCGCAGGAGGAAGAAGGAGAAAGTCTTGAAGTGAAAGTTCTTTGGCTGTACTGGGACCTTAAGATCCTGAAAACTATGTTTTTCTTTGAATGATACTTTGTTTCCAGAGGAGATCTTTAAAGCGGCAAATGGAAGTGCTGAAAGAGAAAGTTTGCTCTCCTTCCCTATGGAGTTAACAAATGGACATTGAAAAACCTGCTTTTTTACAGAAGGTAAAAATTTAAAGCTTTTTGTTACAAGTGGGAAGGGAGAGGACAAAAAAAAAAAATTTATATTAGGATCTTGTTGGAGGAGATGCCTTGAAGATTTTCAGACTAGAAGTTAATTGCAATAAGGCTTTAAAAAAAATTTTCTTTTCAATTGATATTACCCCAGGAAGAGAAAGTGCAAAGGGAAGAACTTTGTGCTCTGTTTGGACTGCTTGATGACTCTGGGACTTTGAGGAACTGTTTCAAGTTTTGAAATATCTTGGTTGTTTTAAGAAGAAGAAGAAGAGGGGAAAAAAGAAGAAGAAGAAAAGGTTTATAATGGCTTTATCTGTTGATGAACCAAGAAAGGAATATGGAAAAACAAAGAAAGAAGGCAAGGACGCTGTGGGAGACGCCGTTCACTTTTTAGAAATGGCGCTTGCTATTTATCAGCAAACACAACAATTGATGGAGGAGGAGGAGGAGGAGGAGGAGGAGGAGGAGGAGGAGGAGGAGGAGGAGGAGGAGGAGGAAGAAGAAGAAGAAGAAGAAGAAGAAGAAGAAGAAGAAGAAGAAGAAGAAGAAGAAGAAGAAGAAGAAGAAGAAGCCATCTTTAATGAATCCAAAAGCTTGAATAAGAAAGAAAGGAGAAAGAGAGGAAGGAAAATGAAGGACTTAAGACCTAAAAAAACACCCAAGAAAAATAAAAATAAGATGCAAAATCAATACAATCTTAGAAAGCAAAAGAAAAGAGGAATACAACAGAGAGGGGAAGCGAAAAAGGCGGAGGTTAGGAGAGTGGGAGGTAAAAAGGCCAGGTGGGATAAGAAAGAAAGAGAAAAGGGGGGGGGAAGCCACAAAGGTATGAAACAAGATGGGAAAAAGCAATTTTTTTTAGGGATAAAGGATAATGTATACTTTTTTAAAAAAAGATTCTGCAAGGTACATAAGTTAGTATCGTAGTATTTGTATTAGAAATAGAAAATTAGAATTTTATAAGATCTAATAAAAGATTAAAATACTAAAATGTTTAGTAATGATAGATTTTAAAATTTAATAAAATATTAAAGGAAATGTCTAAAATATTTAGTTCAATTATAGAGTTTAATTGACTATTGCATTGATGTTATTATAAACTTATTATTGCAGCATTTGTCTTTGAAATAGATAATTGGAATGTTACAAGATTTAATATTTAATTATGTATTTAATTATTTTATAGATTTACTATTTTTTCTTTTTCTTAAAATTTAGTAGGTAGATTGTACTAAGCAGAATCAGATTGGGAACTAGGTGTTATTTTAAATGTCAATTTAGGGGAACGATAGAAAGGCATCATACTTTGATTAGTGATTTCAGGGGAAATCTTTTTTTATTATTATTATAGGGAATGAGATAAATGGATAATTGGAAAAGAATGGACAAAAGATACAAGTATAATTATTTAAATTAAGATGAATAAATAAAATAGAATTAAGAAGAGTGAAAAGCGGGGAGAAGTTATATAGAAGATATAGAATGGTAAATAAGATAGGTAATGATATATAAGATGAGCATGAATCCAATTGAAGTCCGTATAAAGAGAGGTAATCTGGGGCCAAGCCACTTTCTAAAAAGAAGTTTTATGTTTTTGTGTTTTGTGTGTTTATGTTTGTTTGAGAATTAATAAAACCTTGGAGGAATGTCAGATGAGAATAATTGTAAACAAGTCAGAGAAACATGAATTTTTCTAATGATGATTATAAAATGGATAAATATAGAAAAGAAACGTAATTGAATAAGAGTAAAGAGAAATAATGAGAAATTTGCTAAAAGATATCTATGTGTCCATATGGAAATGGGATAAATTAGAATTATGTTGTATAAAATAATGTTTTATTCAACTTGTAAAAATTTATAATGGAAAGAGGTTTTATGTGCTCAATGTTTAATGATGTTTTGTTTGCCTTTAAAATTAATAAAATTTGTCTCAAAAAAAAAGAATTGAGCCAAGATCTCTCAATTCAGCTGAAACTCGGTTGATTTTTTTAAGTAATCATTTTTATTTGTATTTGTTCTAAGGAAAGGGTTACCAGGAAAAACAATGAATGCACAATAATAACACCATCATCCCCTTATCATGTTCTACTCATGGAAAGCTTAACAATATCAGTTATTAGAAAAATAATTGTCCCATTCAAAGGTAAACAAAAACCCAGTGCAGCTTTCATGTTTTGACTAATTTTAAAGTTATATAAAATGAATAGGTCTTTGTATGAATGATTGCAAATGAGAGACCAGGCAATGAGATCCTCCGCTAAGAGTTATAAGTGGCAAAAGTTGAAAACCTAATCAAAGATATAGTAGGTAGCCTGGGGAAAAGTGAAAATTTCAACATATTGTAAACATTCTCCCTTCTGCTTCTTGATTTGAAGACATGCCAAGCAGAAAGTATGGTTTGGTACAATGTGGTTTGCATGGAGCTAAGTGTGTCTGGAAAGCTCTTTGGTGCAAAATGTAATAAATAGCGCTATCTAGCATATGGTTTGATTATGTGACATCCAGGTGGCGTCAACTCTTAATAACCATATTGATAGACTTTCCCCAGAACTATCCATCCTCAACCCGACCCCTCAGGTTTATTCATCTCCACTGTAACTGAGTGTATCCACCTTGCTTCTGGTCATAATTTTCTTTCCTTTCCTTTCCTTTTATTCCACTTTGTTCTACATTATGGGCTTCTCAAGGGATATCTGTTTTTGCATAATATGTCCAAAATATCTAGTTCATAATATTCAAACCATGTTATATTCATGCCTGAAAAGCCCACAGTAATTATATTTTCCAGGTGGTATTAGTTCAAGATGTATTTCCTAACAGGTAGTCTTGCTTAACAATGGCAATTGAGATCAAAACTTTCATCACAAGCGAGTGCAGCCAGGGGACGGGGTTACTGCTGAAGTATGAGAACAGCTGGGCAGAGAGTGCTGTGGAAAGCTGAAGGATGAGCAGATGGCTGCCTTAGTGCAGCATGACCTCACACAATTGGCGGCTAGTGGGGAGTGCAGGAGGACACAAAGGTGGCTCTCATGTCTCAAGTACAAGTGGGCAGAGAGTTTTCTGCAGAGTGTGGGAAGGTGTGCTGCTACTGGCTGCTCTGGTGCAAGTATGAGCAGGCAAACAGGCATGCAGGTGAGGCTTTTTCTGGGGATAGGCATGTTGTCAGAGTTGTTGTGGAGCAGCGGCAATGACTGAGACAGGCGCAGGCTAAAAGTTAACAGACTTTATTCGGAGGAATAAAAGGTCGCCACGGCTGCCGAGGCTAACTGGAAGTCAGCTGGCGGCGACAGCTGATACCGTTTGACAGCCCCTTTTATAGCCAGCTGTCAAACGGCATCAGCCAATGGGAGTGATCGGCACTCCCATGCGCAGGCAGTGGACCAGATAGAGAACTTCGTCAGTCAGCGGACACAGCACTCCTTTCCCCTGACCAGGCACATGCATAGTCTTGCAGCCTAGCAGGCCGCCTTCGCTCGCGGAGAGATTGCTGAAGGCCAAGGGGCCTGCTGGCAGGTACAAGGTCCCTTGCTTGCTGGGAGTCGTCTGGAGATCCTTGCTGGCCTTCAGGAACCCATGCCCAAGTGTCCAGCTGCTGATGAGGTAGGTCCTTCCAACTGGCTCACTGCGGGGACGGTTCGGGAGTTGGCCGGTAGACTGGGTCGTCAGGCAGGGAGCGGTACGCTGTGGCTGGGTTGTTTGGCTGGTCGGTTTCAGCAGGTGGTTGGTCAATTGGATTGTTTGCTGAATAGGCTTCAGGCGGCTGGCAGGCTGGTGTGTCTGGTGGGTGCTGGGGGTCGACTGCAGCTCTTTCCCAATGCCTCCTCAGCTGGTCTATGTGTCAGCGCCACACTCGGCCATCTTGCAACAGGATCCTGTAGGACTTGAGTCCTGTAACAGAAACTATTTGCCCTGGCATCCATAGAGGGTGCCCTGCATAGTTCCTGGCATAAACCAGGTCTTGCAGGGCAAACTCCCTGGCATGGCTATCAGAGTCTAAAGGTGTGCCAGAGGCATAGTGGGGGTGTAACGTGTCCAAAACAGTCCTGAAACATCTGCCCATTAATAGTTCAGCAGGAGATTTGTTGGTGGTAGTGCATGGAGTAGAATGTTGGCTGAGTAAGTAGGCAGACAGCTTGGAGTGCCAGTCTGCCTGGCCGAACCTTGCCAGGGCTTCCTTCACAGATCTAACAGCCCTCTCAGCTATTCCATTGCTTGCAGGGTGAAAAGGGGCTGTGAGGGCATGTCTGATGCCCAGGTTGGCTGCAAAGACCCCAAACTCACAACCGGTGAACTAGGGGCCATTATCTGATACCAAGATGTCCAGGATGCCATGTGTGATGAACAGTCTGGTCAGGGCTCGTGTGACGGCCAGCGTGGTTGTGGAGGGAAGTAGAGCCACATCAATACACTTAGAAAACTAGTCTACTGTGACCAGGAAGGTCCGCCCATGCACTGGGCCAGCGAGGTTAACATGCAGTTGGGACCAAGGGGCCCCAGCATCCTCCCATCAGGTTGATGCAGCTGTTGGAGGTACTGATCTGGTTGCCTGGCAGGCTGGCACGTGCTTACCCAATTGGAGATCTGGGCATCCAGACCTGGCCACCATACATAGCTGCAGGCCAGAGCCTTCATCCTCATGATGCCTGGATGGCCTTTGTGAAGGGCTTTTAAGACTGTAACGTGGGTGGTATGACTACCCTTGTCCCCCACAGCAAGCAGCCCTGTAGAGAGGATAACTCAAGCCTGCGAGTCTTAAATGGGATGAATTCAGAGGTGTACTGAATTTCAGGCCACCCCCTCCCCACCCAGGCAAGGACTTGGCAGATTACTTGGTCCATTCAGGAGTGAGCAGCAATGTCCCCTGCTGAGATTAGAAGGTTGAGTGCGATGCAATCAAAAATGGCGTGGAGCGGGGTCTTCTACTGGAGTTGGCAGGGGGCACCTGCTGAGGGCATCCGCATGGCACAGGTTCTTCCCCAGGCGATGCACCAGCTTATATGAGTAGGCGGCCAGGAATAGCGTCCATCTGGTCATCCACAGGGATAGTACCAGTGGGGTCTGCTTGTCTTCTGCTAAGAGGCCTAAGAGTGGCTTGTGGTCTGTTATGAGTTCAAAGTAATGTCCATAAAGGAATTCATGGAATTTTTTTACAGCAGCCAGTGCTGCTAAGGCTTCCTTGTCAATTTGACTATAGTTCCTTTCTGTGCAGAGAATGTCCTTGAAAAGAAGGCAATTGGGGCCTCGGGGCCATTGGGCAGCCTATGGCTGAGTAAAGCCCCTATGCCGAAAGGTGAAGCGTCTGCAGCCAGAATCAGGGGAAGTTGCTGGTTAAATTGGACTAAAATCGCATTTGAGGTTAGCAGGGATTTGACTGCTTTGAAAACATTGGCTTCTCTTTGTCCCCAGTGCCAGGGTGTTTTTTTTTTATCTAACAGTCTATGTAATGGTTCAGCTACAGAAGCCTTGTGTGGAAGGAAAGCTGCGTAGAAATTAAGGAGTCCTAAAAAGGCTTGAAGCTCTGTCTTGTTAGAGGGAGTAGGTGCCTCATGTATGGCCCTAACTTTAGTTTCTATTGGATGGATTCCAGAGGCGTCAATTCGGTAACCAGGGAAGTCTACTTGCTTAGTGGCAATGGTGCACTTGTCCTTTTTAAGTTTTAACCCATGCTGCCTAAAATGATCAAGAACTGACCTAACTCTGAATAATAATTGTGTTTTGTTAGTGGCAGAGACTAAAATGTCATCGAAGTATGGGACAACCCCTGGGAGTCCCTGGAGGATCCTTTCCATCAGGGACTGAAAGATACCTGGGGCCACACTAACTCCAAATTGTAAGCGTTTACACCTGAAAGCGCCCCTGTGGGTTACTATTGTTTGCAAGTCAGCAGTGTCGTTGTCTACTGGGAACTGCTGATATGCTTGGGACATATCAAGTTTTGCAAAAATTGGGCCTGGCTCAAAAGAGTGCAGCAGGTGTTGAATCACAGGGACTGGGTATGCACTTATTTGGAGAAAACGATTGAGGGACATTTTATAGTCTGCGCAAATTCTCACGCTGCCATCTTTTTTTAGGTGGTTGACTATGGGGGTCTCCCATTTTGCAAAATCTACTTGTTCTACTACCCGTTGTTTAATTAGCTTATCAAGTTCCAGATCCAATTTTGGGCAAATGGCAAATAGGACTCTACGAGGTTTTAAACAAATGGGTGTGGCCTGTGGGCTCACATCAAATGAGATAGGGGTACCAGAATAACATCGCAGTTCCTCACTAAAAACATCAGCATAGTACCTGAAAAGGGTGTCTACCCCAGTATGCACCACAGAGTGAATACCAGAAACATTAAGGCCCAGGCCAGGGAACCAATCTAACCCCAGTAAGCTGGGAGAGCACCATCTACAACCACCAGAGGCAAGTGGCCTCTAAAGTTTTGGAATTGAATAAGGAACTTGCTGTTGTGTCTGCGAAATGATGCCAGGAGTCGGTGACTTCAAATCATGCTCTTTTATTTAAAGTTGGAACTGAACTGGGGCAAAAGAAAAAGTTTGCGGCTTTTATTCCTTTAGCCGCGGCGGCCGCAGCCAATGGCACCGCTTTGAATCTCCCACGATTCGAATGGACCAATCGCGGGAGATTCTCAGCAAGCCAATCGGCGCGGCTCGCCTGACCAATCAGAGTGCCCCGCGCTTTGGCCAATCAAAGCGCGGGGATCTCAAGAATGCTAATTAGGGACAGAACACCCCTCCCCTCTTGGTTCAGTCCTTATGTCATGTAGTCACATAGGTAGGCGGGGCTCCATCTGAGCCTACTGGACCTGCGCAGCTCAGTCGTAGGTTGGATCCCGGCCGGTTCGGTCGGGATCTCTGCTGCTCCTGATGCCGTCGTGGGAACCGGCTGGTCGGTCGGGCTGGGCCGCTCTCCGTAGCTCCCTCCTGGGCCTCCCGGGTTGGTTGAGCTGCGGGTTTCACCGCTCCCGCTCGGTCTTTCCGGGTCGGTCGAGCTGGCCTGGCTGTCTCTTCCTGGCGAGGAGTCGTGATGGCTGCTTTCCGGTAAGTATGGCTGGTTTATTCTTCTTTGGTTTTGGTCGCCTGGGTATTCCCTACCCCCTTGGTTTGTGTTGTGGGGGTTGGTTTCACCTGTTTGTGCGTCGGTGGTCTCTTGGTTGGCAGTCCTCGACCTTAATTGGTCGATGTGGCGTTTCCACGCTCGTCCGTCTGCTGTTTGTAGTCGGTACGAGTGTGGGCCTGTTATTTGTGTGATGACGGCCGGTATCCATAGTGGGTCTCCCGTCAGGTTTCTTGCGTATACGGGGTCGCTGGGTGTGTAAGTTCGGTGTTTGCTGTTTGAGTCTGGGGGCTTCTCCGGGTTATACGTGGGGTGTAACCTGTCGAGTGGGGACCTTAATTTCCTCCCCATTAACAGTTCGGCTTGGCTCTTATTCGTTGTGGTATTCGGGGTTATGTGTTGGGTGAAGAGTAGTTTGTTTATTTTCTCCTGGATCTCCCTGTGGTCTATTTTCCGGATGGTCTTCTTAGTGAATTGCACCATCGTTCCACCCTACCGTTCACCGCTGGGTGCGCTGGTGCTGTCAGCGCGTGGCGGATGCCCCTTTCCGCTAGGAATTTTTCGAATTCCAGCGAGGTGAATTGGGGCCCGTTGTCAGAAACGATGACGTCTGGGAGGCCGTGTGTTGCAAAGAGTTTGCAGAGTTCCTTGATCACGGCCTCCGTGGTTGTTGTCTTCATATTGCTTACCTCCAGCCAGTTGGAGTAAGTGTCTACTGTTATAAGGAAGGTGTGTCCTTTTGTGGGCCCGGCGAAGTCTATGTGAATCCTAGACCAAGGTCCCCTTGGGGTTTCCCACTCTAGGACGGGTGCTGTGGGTGGGCTTGGCCTAGTTTCCTGGCATCGTTGGCACCTTGCTACCCAGGTCTCAATTTGTTTGTCCATCCCTGGCCACCAAGCGTAACTTCTGGCCAGGGCTTTAGTCCTAACGATGCCAGGGTGCCCCTCGTGTAGCAGTTCCAGAACCTTCCCTTGTAGCTTTTCTGGAATGACCACCCTATCCCCCCATAGTATGCACCCTTTTAATAACGAGAGTT
This sequence comes from Hydrophis major, assembly GCA_033807585.1. NCBI lineage: Eukaryota > Metazoa > Chordata > Lepidosauria > Squamata > Elapidae > Hydrophis > Hydrophis major. The sequence continues at coordinate 230,891,652 of CM066330.1, forward strand.
CCGTTTGGCGGTTTCGGAACGTTTTGATGGACTCGTCGTTGTCCCTTTCTGGCCACCCTTTCTCTACCCAATGCAACACCCGCGCCAGACGTTTGTCTTTATTTGTCTCTCGGGCAATGTCTGACGCGGTTATGGGCAGCTTGGGTAGAGTCTCTATGCTGAGGGTGGTCGTCGTGGGTGCTGGGTCGGTGTCAGGTTCCGGTAGCGGCGAGCGGCTTAAGGCGTCTGCATGAGATCGTCTTACCCGGTCTGTGTATGAGTCCATAGTTGTAGGCTGCCAGGAACTCGGACCACCTTGTCATTCGGGGAGACAAAATGTTCGGGGTGGCCCGGTTTCCTGCAAGGATTCCCAGCAGCGGCTTGTGGTCGGTTATGATGATGAATGTCCGGCCGTAGAGATACTCGTGGAATCTTTTTACGGCGGCAACGATAGCCAGAACCTCTTTGTCCAGCTGGCTATAGTTCCGCTCCGGTTTGGTGAGGGTCCTTGAAAAGAATGCGATGGGCGCTTCTTTTCCGTCGGGGAGGGTATGGCTGAGGACAGCGCCGACGCCAAAATGTGATGCGTTGCATGTGACGGCCAGAGGTAGGGTCTCGTTATACTGTATAAGGATGGCATCCGAAGTGAGGAGGTCCTTTGTTCTTTGGAAGGCGGCTTGCTCACGTTTCCCCCAAGTCCAAGTCACCGCCTTGTCCAGGAGCCTATGCAAGGGCTCCGCCACCGTCGCCTTTTGGGGCAGGAACACATTGTAAAAGTTAAGTAGCCCCAGGAATGCCTGTAGTTCCGTCTTCAACTTGGGTGTGGGGGCTTCTTTGATGGCCTTGATTTTTTTGGTTTGTGGGGTGAATGCCGTGACGGTCTAGGAGGTATCCTAGGAATTCTACCCGTTCCGTGTATAATTGGCATTTCTCCCTCTTGACTTTGAGCCCAGTCTCTTTGAATTTGGTTAGGACCTCCCTTAGGCGACCCTCTAGTTCGGCTTGGTTGGTTGCCGACACTAGGACGTCGTCGAAGTAAGGTACCACCCCCTTGGTGCCTTGCAATAGTCTTTCCATTAGGCTTTGGAATATTCCCGGTGCCACGCTGACTCCGAATTGGAGTCGGTTGCATTTAAATGCCCCCCGGTGGGTGACTATGGTTTGCGCTTCTGCCGTTTGCTCGTCGACTGGCAACTGTTGGTATGCCTGGGCGAGGTCGAGCTTGGCGAAAACCTTGCCCCCTCCCAGTGAGTGCAGTAGGTGTTGCACTACTGGGACGGGGTAGGCGCTTTGTTGTAGCGCGCCATTTAGGGTGGCCTTATAGTCCCCACAGATCCTCACCAACCCATCGGGCTTGATCGGGGTGACTATGGGGGTCTCCCACCGGGCGTGGTCTATTGGCTGTAGGATCCCTTGCTTGACGAGCTTGTCAATTTGCTCATCTATCTTGGGTTTAAGTGCGAATGGCACCCGCCTTGGTTTCAGGCGTTTTGGGGGGACGTTTGAGTCTAGGTTGAATGATATAAGGGGCCCTCGGTACTTGCCTAGGTTTCCGTCGAAGACCTCTTGGAATTCCCGGGCCAGTTGTTGCTCCCAGCTGTCGTCGGTGACGTGGTCGACTCCCGTGACTGCGATGCCAAGCGGGGCGAACCATTGCAGTCCCAGTAGGCTTGGGCGGTCGTGGTCGACGATTGTCAGGGGAAGCCTTTCGGTGTGCCCTTTATATGTGATGTTGAAGTGTTTGGTTCCGACTACCGGGATGCGGTTTCCCTGGTAGTCCTTTACAATGAGTCTCTGGCTGTCTAGGTTCCTCCTTTGGAGGGTAGGCACCAAGCGCTTTATTTCATGCCATGCTATCATGGAGAGGTAGGACCCGGAGTCCACCTCCATTTTGCATGGCTGGCCCTCGATGCCTACCTCCACGTGGACCTTCCGGGCGTCATTGGTTATAGCGTGGCCGATGGTGACCGTCTGATGGGTCTCCTCTCTTCGCCGGTTATCACCGCCTCGCAGGGATCGTCCGTTCCAGTCCCATCTGTTGTCCGAGGGGCGATCTCTGGTCCGGGGTGGTATGCTCTCTTTCCTCCAGTCGCTCTGGTCCCATCGTGCCGGGCTGCGGTTCTTTTTTAGGTGGCAGACACGGGCAATGTGTCCCTTCTTGTTGCAATGCCGGCAGATCGATTCGAAAAACTGGCATTCGGACCTGGGGTGGTCGCCGCCGCAACCGGCACAGTTGGTCCTCGACTTACGACCCCGCCAGTTCCATGGGTCGCGGCCTGTCTGGAGGTGATGGATGTCCTCCTCGTCATCGGAAGTGCCCGATGCCGAGTGGAAGTCGCCCTGGTGGGTGGTCGTCTCAGGTTGGGCCTCGGTCGACCTCGCAGGGTTGTTGTTTCCGCTGCGGTCCCCAGTGTTCGGTCTGCGCATGTGGTCGGCGGATGTTCGGGTTGCTTCGGCAGCTGCGGCTGCGGTGAGGGTGTCGGCTAGGCTGATATTGCCCTTGGCCATCAGCCGGCTCTGGAGGACGGGGTCCCACAAACCGAGCACGATTCTGTCTCGCAGGGCGTCGTTCAGGTTGTCGAATTCGCAGAGCCCCCCTAGGTGCCGTAGCTTGGCGACGAAGTCGCTGAAACTCTCACCCAACCGTTGGTCCCGACGGTAGAATTCGTTGCGTCGGATCAGGATGGGTACCTCTGGAGCGTAGTGCCGCCGAAGTATTGGCTCGAGGACATCCCAGTACATCGCGGTCTCATCGGCGGGTTTGGCAAGCGCCTTGGCCATGTTGAATACCTCGGTCCCGCAGTGGGTCAGGAAGACGGCGCACTTCATGAGGCCGGTGGCGTCCTTCAGGTCGCTGCACTCAAGGAACATACGGAATCGGTCGGAGTACGATTCCCAGTCCTCGGTGGTGGGGTTGAAGGGTGCGGGGGATGCGATTTTCGCCATCGTGGTGGTTCGTCTGGCTTCCGTCGGACACGTGGTTCAGTTCAGGGTCTGGATCCCACCTTCGTCGCCAGTGTTGTGTCCGCGAAATGATGCCAGGAGTCGGTGACTTCAAATCATGCTCTTTTATTTAAAATTGGAACCGAACTGGGGCAAAGGAAAAAGCTTGCGGCTTTTATTCCTTTAGACGCGGCGGACGCGGCCAATGGCACCACTTTGAATCTCCCGCAATTCGAATGGACCAATCGCGGGAGATTCTCAGCGAGCCAATCGGCGCGGCTCGCCCGACCAATCAGAGTGCCCCGCGCTTTGGCCAATCAAAGCGCGGGGATCTCAAGAATGCTAATTAGGGACAGAACACTTGCCTTTCCCCAGGACTGGAATGGTTTTTCCCTGATAGTCTCGAAGAGTCAGGTGGCAGTTGAGCAGCTTCTTCTTTGAGAATGTAGGGAGCAGCTTCTTCAGGGTGGCCCATGAGATGATTGAGAGGGCAGACCCGGTGTCCACCTCCATCTGACAGGGTTTACCTTCTAGAAAAACAAAAATGCTTAAACCCAGGGGTGGTATTATCTGAGTGGTAACAGGTATAGCAATCTTCAACTTGCCTTTGGAAGGAGGCAGCAGCTTGAGGTCTTTGAGGGAAGGTTTTTTTCAGCCTGGCAAACTCTAGCTATGTGGCCTTTTTTCTGGCAGTTTAGGCAGATGGCGTTTCTGAACCTGCAGGTTGACCTGGGATGTGCCCCCCCCCCCCCACAGCTCAGACAATTAAATTGCTGCTTAGCTACTGAGTTGGTGTTTTTTCTAGGCATATCTGGGGGGGGCTTTGGCAGTCTGAGGCGGTTTACCTCAAGTTCCTCTTCTAGAGATACCTCATCGAAGTGAATGGCAGAGCTCCCTTGCTTAATAGGGTTTCCCTGAATCTCAACTGCAGATAGCTCAGATAATTCAGCAGCCTGAGCTTCTTCTGTTGCCAGACTTAGGGTTAAATCTTTTTTTGCTAGTAAGCAACATATCTTCCAAGTCGTCCCTAAACCCATTGTGTATGGCAGCTGATCTTAAAGCTGCCATATATTGACTGTCTCTCCTTCAGCCTGAACTCTCCTTCTAAAAGCTAGTCTCCTAGCTATTTGAGAGGGTTTAGGGGAATAGTGGTTAGACAGGATTCCTTGCAGCTCCTCCCAGGGAACAGCTTTTACAGAGCGAGGGGACACTAATGCTGTGGCCGTATCAAAAACTGCAGCCCCACAGAAGCTTAGGAAATAGGATCTTTTCCTCAGGTCAGTGGCTTCAGTCAAGTTAATGGCATTCAGGAAACGCTCAATCCGCTTCATATACGACTCCCACGTCTCGCCCGTTGATTGGAAGGGAGGGAATGCCGGGTTTGTGCCCATCTTGGAAACGGTGGTGCTGTTTTTTCCTCAGCAGTGGTAGATTTAAATTCATGCCTTTAAAAAGGCGCCTGTGTTTGTGCCTGTCAGGTAGCATCAGACTCCAGCTGTGAGTTTGAACTTCGTGCTCTTGGAGAGCATCAGCGGGGGTGATGTATTCAGGTCTTGGTGGCTTCGGCTCTTTTTGACAGTGACTTCGTTCAGCTGTCTTTTTCTGGTTGTCTCTTATCGCATCCCGCCCTTGTCGCCAGTGTTGTGGAGCAGTGGCAATGACTGAGACAGACGCAGGCTAAAAGTTAACAGACTTTATTCAGAGGAATAAAGGGTTGCCGCGGCTGCCGAGGCTAACTGGCAGTCAGCTGGCAGTGACAGCTGATACCGTTTGACAGCCCCTTTTATAGCTGGCTGTCAAACGGCATCAGCCAATGGGAGCAATCGGCGCTCCCGTGCGCAGGCAGCGGACCAGATAGAGAACTTCGTCAGTCAGCGGACACAGCAAGAGTATATTCATGAACTGGAATAGAGCATGGTAACAAGGTCAGCCAATGAATAGGCATAGCAACTAAGTCAGCCAATGAGAACTGTTTGGAAACTGAAACTAGAAGTAGCTTAGGCATGGCAGCTATATTAAGCTCTGCAGCTCTGAAGCTATGTTAGGCTTTGAGTCTGTCTATTGAAAATGAAACTGCTTCTCTCCTCTGCTGTTTATAATGCTTGCTACTGAAGTTACTTGCAACATGTTTCTCTCCATGTTGGAGAAATCTACAATTGGTTTGTAAAATCTACTTATTATGTTTATAAAGATGTTAAATGAAGCATCAGCCATTTGTGTTTATTTTTCTGGCGCTGAATTAATGCTGCAAAAACTATGAATACATGTGCTATGGAAAAATATGGCAGGAAGAACAATTTACAGGAATGACTTGCCACCTTCCCTACCAGTTCCTCACTGACTTTATTTGTGGGAAGTCAATCAGAAAGAAAATGGCAATCACAGAACAATTGTAGGAGATGACCAGGCTAAGTCTGAGGGAGGGGTCAAATGTATCATAAGTCATGAGTCCCTCCATGCCTGCAAGTGATCTAAGTCCAGCCCACCTTGGATGCTTCTCTTATCTCCTGTGCATTTCCGTTGACTGCTAGTTTATCATAATCTTGTAGAGAGTTTAAGCTTGCGATATATCTTTATACTCATTTGAACTGACTGAATCTTCTGATTTCCCCAGGCCTTGACAGTGATGCTGCAATTGTCATAACTGAACATCAGTTGCCAAAAATTCGTGTTGCAATCATATGACCGCATTGGTGCTGGGACCAGATCAGTACCTAAGTATCTAAGGACCATTCATTCAGTCCTAAGTACCACTCATTCAATATTGTCACAACTTTGAATGGTCACTGAATGAATGGTCATTAATTGAAAACTTCTTGTAGTGTCTTAGCCTATCTAAGAGATCTTCTTCCTAGTAATAAAACTCTCTAGATACTAAAATCTTCCAGAGAAGCCCTTTTTAGAAAATTCCTACCTTTTTGAGACTTATTTTTGAAACATGGAGAAGTAGACCAACTCCTACCAGAATCCAGGTTACAGGCATATTCCTGTCCAAATCACTTTTATAAAGCGATTAAAACGTATGCATTGAATCAGAACTTTGGTCTTGTTTTAAGGTGTTAATATTTATGCATTTATTGGCTTTTTATGTTTCATTTATGGTGGATATCAAGACAAATAAAATATATGAGAGAAGTAATAGCTTACCAGTTAAAACCATCCCCAACTTAAATTTCACTAGATTGCATCAATATATCCAAGTCCTTTATGTGATCAAAAACCTGAAAATCTATGGTTATTTTCTGCTTTCTATGTATGCTCTACTTGCTCAGAATGTGTGAAAACATTTTTACTGTATCTCTATGATAGGACAACCAGATTACAAGAATACAACAGGACATTTTGCTGATTATCTGGGAACTTTGAAAAACCTTTATCCAACTCAAAACCCGTTCAACTAGAAACAAATTCCATTGTATAAAATACTTTATGTAATAAAATAATGCACCTATTTTATAATTTGGAACTATGAGAAAAATAAGTCCCACTCTTCCAATTGAGTCACCATTTAGAATGGTTCATTCAGATGTCTGCTTTACAAGAAGATTGCCTGCTTGGATAACTTCTCTTCATATGAATAAGCTCCATTGAAAATATTTTTTGGGAATTAACACAGTGGGAATGTTCTATCAGTGGGCTGGATTCAAGCAGGAGTCTATAATTAAGATGTCAATATGGCTAGAAGATTCAGTGACTATAGCAGCAATTATGTGGACAGCTACCATAACCCTGTTCAAAAATGTGTCCCCTTTATTAGAATTAGTAGTGAAAGATAAATTAGTAAGAGAGGGGTTGCTTTTTCTGCTTTTAAACAAAACAGAATCCCCATAGCCACAAGATAAACAGGTACCATGTGATCACAGCTAGCTATATCATTTATTGTCTCAAAAGTTCCTTTTCAGTTTTCCCCCTAATCATCTCAATAATAAGAAGTTCCAAGAATCTTTCCTCTGGAAACTATCTATCATGAGATATGGTAGGCAGATAGACCAGTTGTTTCTGAGTCAACAGTGACTTTTATCTTCCTGCCACACACTGAAGACAATTCTGACCAAACAGCTGGAAGGGTTGAATTAGTAATTCTGCAACAAAAGTAACAAAATGGAAACTTTGACATAAATCCAAGCTCAAATGTAACATTTTCAAAGCATTCAAAATTTTATTACTTGCCATTAGCTAATCCCAATACAGGTGATTCTTCTTGGTTAAAAATTATAAAATGCACCAGAAATACAAATGCATGCAACTTAAAGCGCGCATGAAAGCAATCATCAAAGTTAATGAGAAAAGCCCCAACAAGGTAAAAAAAAAATGTTGCAGGAATTTAGATTTTATATTGATTGCTTACAAAAATTTCCCATTCCTCTCATATCAGCTCAGCTCAGTTATAACACCCTTCAATGATATCTTTTTTTCACATTTCTCCAAATGTTTGCTTGTTATAAAATCTTTATCCAGAGTGTTCTGCTTGCATAGCAAAATTGTTATATGAGATTAAGGTTGTAATGTCTGGCTATTGATTTAGCAGGGTATTATCTCTAAGTATTTCTGCCTCCCCACTGCTTGAAAAATCTTTGAGACATACCGTTCCATCTTTAAACAGCTCATCACAGATGTATCACCCAAGGATCTATTTTGGAGTGAGATTTCACACTGAATGAACATTATCCTTGATAGAATTTTTAATTCATAGCTAGCAGCAAGGCATTGATCGAGGAATTTAACATTGGTTGAATGGGTTGAAAGCATGGGTTGAAGGCTACATAAATACAAATGTGTCATAATTGTTTACAGTAATGAATTACATGCTTAGAAATAGCCATCTACCTTATTCTCTGTGAAATTTCAAGATTCTTCTATATTTTTGTTGGTTTTATAAGGTAACAACAAACCCTCCCCAACTATCTTTTCCAGCTTCAAAGCTAAAAGTGTTTTGGAGAAAAGAGGAGGTAATAAAAAAGGCTAATGCATAAACTATCAACCTCAGACTGGCAGGTTTCTCTATAATAATTACATCTTTCCTTATTTTTCATGTCCTGTAATTTTTCTGTAAGTCTAGTTATTGAGCTAAGAAGGGATCAATGAAATATTAGATGTCTTGTTGCCTCTGAGTGGTTAATGCTTTGTGCAAACTACTAGCCTATTCAAAGATAACAGGATCAAGGAGCGCTTCCCCCAAAAGATTTTTTAATTTCGAATGAATTTATGGGGAAAGTTTCAATATTTAAAGACATAGAAATCAAATATCCCAAATATGCTTTTTCAGAAGGCAACTGGGCTTTCTTGTTTTTTCTTTTGAAGACATTTCACTTCTCCTCCAAGAAGCTTCTTCAGTTCTGACAGGACAGTGGGGAATGAAAGGATTTATATTCCTAAAAGGATGGAGATAACCAGCTGTCTGCAAGGAATATAAATCCTTTCATTTCCCACTGTCCTGTCAGAGCTGAAGAAGCTTCTTGGATGAGAAGTGAAACATCTTCAAAAGAAAAAAATAAGAAAGTCCGATTGTCTCCTGAAAAAGCACCTTTGGGACAACCATGACCTGGATGACTGAGAATCGCTACAGACTTATAGAAATCAAATAAAAACAGCCTGACAGAAACTGTAAGATAGGATCTCATCAAATCTGTTTAGGATATGTTTGTAAAAGCTTTAGGAAAGAGGTTAAAAAATTCAGTCAGGACGAACCAGATGGAGAGGCAACCACTTGCCAAAGGCCAGCAGAATAGCAATAGTAATTGCATTTAGACATATATACCTCTTCACCGTACTTTACAGCTGTCTCTAAGTGGTTTAAGAGTCAGCATATTGCCCCCAACAATCTAGGTCCTCATTTTACCGACCTCAGAAGGATGGAAAGGCTGAGTCATCCTTGAGCCTGGTGAGAATCAAACTGCTGGCAGTCAGCAGAATTAGTCTGCAATGCTACATTCTAACTACTGCACCACCATGGCTCTATATTGAATGATACTATATATACTGCTCTATAATTCATTTTATACCAGTTTTTACTTTAAAAAGTTTTCATTTTTTGTACATGAAACTGTTATTGATATATAGTAATGAATTAAAAATTAAAAGAAGCAAAAAAAAAAAACCCATATTACTACAGCAGCTAATCTGAGAAGAAGGGTACATACATTTATATTGTTGTCTGAAAGTTATATAGAAACTTTTGTTGTGCAGAAATTAAATAGCAGAAGCAATCTGCAAACAGGAACTTATACCTCCACCATTAAAAACCATGCATCCCAAAGCAGAATCCCAAAAGTGGCACCCACAAGTATCTCAGAAAAAAAGTTGGATGTTATGGCAAAAACAATGCAATGGAAAAATGCCATAGGAAAATGCAAAAAAGAAGAACACAACTAATGAAAGTTTGAGGACCTTGACTTGGCTTTGGTAGTCAGAGGTTCAGTAAAGGAAGGGTGAAGAAGGAAAAGGAAGACAGAAGAGCCAACCTGTATTGAATAGTTAGATCAGGAGTGGAGTAGTGGAGAGGAAAAGGGCAAAAAAGAAAGTAAATAAGAGAAGGGGGCAGTGAAGATATCCTATATGTAAAACAATGGAAAGGAAGAAGGACTGATGTACCTTTTTCTGTATCATAAGGATTAATTGTAGTCAAAGGGTCCAGAAATTCATAGACAAAGAGGAAGAAAATAACCAGTTATTAATATTTTAAATGTATATGTTTGCTTCCTGAGGTCATAGTTCTTCCTTAACTGGAAAATCAGACTAGTTCAAATGGTAGCTCATCTCAATTATCTGATGAGATTTTTGCAGGACAAGATGAAGAAAGGCTTCTGGTTAAATTAAATAGCTTAATGACTCTTATAACCCAAAGATACAATATGACCCTGAGTCTTTTATGTCCAAATAGCATTCTCCCCATTTCACCTCATTTATGAGGACAGATATTTCACTAATTATATCATACCTGTTATTGCACTTCAGCTAAACAATTCTATAATGGCATGGAACTAATGGTTGCCAGATAGTTATATAAAAAGAGGCTGATCCAAACATTTGAAAACTAGAAATATTGTGCAATAGATCAAAGTTTTACTATTTGCATAAATGATAAAAATATGCAAATGCTATTCTCCTAATGTATACAATATTTATGTTTGTTTAATTGTGGAAAAAATCATAAAGTTCAGTTCTGGTCCCTTTATTCAATAGTTTTATGAATGACTTGATAAAGGGAAAGCTTAATAACATAAAATTTATATAAAATGGATAATATACTGTATTTCTTCTATGTATCCCACAAGAATACTACTTGAGTGAGGTTGGGCCAAGAGACAATGACCAGCCCATAGTTACTCAGTGAGTTTCTGTGGAGTAAAAGCTGAGTCTTTCCAGTCCAAGCCTAACAGTGTAATCACTATATACTACATTGGCTTGTGGCAGATTCTAACCAAATGTTAGAAAAATGTTCCCAACATGCATTGCACATTCTATATATATAGCTGCCCTTGGGTACTACACGCTGGTACAGAATAGGGTAATCCAAGCAGGGTGTGGCTTCGTATGTTCATGTAAACTCTTGCTATGAAAGCTACATTGGGTACTAGCAAGGCACTGGTGTAATTCAAGGTGCTGGTTATCACCTATTGTATAAAGTCCATTATGGCATAGGGCTATATAAGCAACCATTTTTCTGCCCAACCTGTAAATGCTGGCAGAATCAGTGTGCTCTGAATCCGATACATTAATCTACAGCAGGGGTATCAAACACAAGGCCCATGGGCCTGATATGGCCTGCAATGTGATTGGATTTGGCCCCCCATCTTGGAAAATGTAAGGGGCCAGCCCACATGGCTTCGGCCCAGTCTACCCAATGTGAAGAGGAAACATGTCAGCAGTTTGGGGAGTGGCATCAAGCTGGCCACTCCCACCCAGTCAGCCATGCCTAGTGAGTGGCATCAAACTTCCCATGCCCACCCAGTTGGCCACACCCACCCAATCAGCCATGCACACCCGGGCCCCCGAGGTCAACCACAGCCCTGATGTGGCCCTCAATAAAATTGAGTTTGACACCCCTGATCTACAGCATCTGATGATGTATATGTACAATTTTTAGCATACCTGCAGCATGTTTATTTTCCCTTACTTATAATCATATCTTCTTTCTGTTTTTGCATACTGTTCAGCTACTAAAAGTTGGGCAAACTTATAAATTTCTATTAAAAACAAATATGATCAATTTGACAGGAGAATCAATTACTTATAGCAGTGGTGGATATGTTGGAAGTGTTCATACACTTATTGGATTATTTCAAGCAGAGACTAGGTACTGGCCATCTGTCAGGAATCCTTTAATTTGTATTATTGAACTGAACAGAGTGTTGGACTCAGATGCCTAACTGGCTCCTTCTAACTATATGAATTTATGAATCTGATAATAATAATTAAAATTTATTGTCCATTTATTATGCATCACACAGTACAATCATAGTCCCATTTTTCACCTTATGGATTTATTTACTTTTAGCTCAGAATATGAACCATACTAAACAAAGTACTGTTCATTTTTGAAAAGACACTAATATTCAGCTTTTAATGTGCATTTATGAGTCAAGCTATATTTTAGTAGTATTTCTAGGCAGAAGACCCAAAGCAATTTTGGTGATGTGCCATATGCCAAGCAGAGTAAGAAAATGGCAGAAAGCTAGTCATTAGGTAATCATATATGATATACTGGTGTGCTTTATAATTAAGAATGGCACACAAATGAATACTTAATGTTCTATTTATTATTGCTAAAATACATGGATATCAAAGCAAAAGCAAAATGCATTGGTAGAATATTTTTAATATGGAATTGGGGAGAAAATAGCAACATTTTAAAGCTATCCCCAATGCTCCCCAATTCCTCCCATGCTTATCTTTTATTCTCTTTTTATTGTTGCCATTTGAGGCCACAACTGTTGTATATTTCCCATTGATTGAACAAAAGACACTAGAAAAGTGGGCTTTTTTCTTGCTGCTTGCTTGACTGAAAGTTCTAAAAACTCAAATTCCATTGAGGATAACAACATACACAGGCTAGATAACTGAGAAAGAGCAAAAATTTATTCATCAACCAATAATAATTGTTATTAACAATTGTTGTATAGGGACCAATAATGAAAATGATTGAGATCTTTTTGAACATTGAGCCTGTTTTCTCAAGTGTTGACAATTCCCCCATTGTTTTGTGTCACCTACAAATGTAATGACCATTCCTTCGGTCCTCTTATCTAAGTCAGTAATGAAAATGTTGAAGAGCATTGGTCTCAATACAGAATATATAAATATCATTTCATAGCTCTGTCTGTATAAACATAGATCCATTAAGTACTGTACTTTTAGCCAACTACAAATCCATCTGGAAGTGGGGCCTTCATCTCCATTGGTCCTTTTGATCAAAAAGGAAAGTATAGTTCCTTCATTAAATGATGTCTAAGCAAACTATAACCAAAGCATTACCCAGAAACTCCAGATCTTTAACCTGAGAAAACTATGCCTTTAATTTGTCAATCAATCAGCATGGTGGGTTGCATGGTTAAAACACTGTGTGAAGGTTAGCAAGTCAAGACCTGAGCGCTGCCATGGGGCCGGGTGAGCTCCTTTCCTTTGTTCCAGCTCCTGATGGAAACATAAAAGGAGCCCCTCTGGAAAATGCCTTGGTGCTTCCAACATAAGTGCTATGCAATTTGTCAATAGCATTCTTTACTTGAAGTTAGAATCAATTTAGCTCTAGAGCGTAATTTATTACTGAAAAATGTTTTCATGAGTCACAAACAAACACATGGGCAGTGCTATAATCCAAACATCTGACACCGTGGGCTGTGATACACAAAAGCCTATGCCTTTTGATTTTTAGCATTGTTGTTTTTCTCTTCACCTTTAGGAAATCATATCTCCTGCAAGTTAAACAACAATTTGTCTGGGATAATATCAGGATTCCTGCCCTGGGCAAGAGTTGGAGCCTTCCAACTCTAAGACTATAAGAGCTGATAAATTAACCCTGTGGGTTGCAGAAATATTCAGGCTGTTATTTAAATACAGGCTATGCATTTTCAAACAATACTTGGAAAAAAACACATGCACAATTCATAGCTGTTATCACATCATCCAAATGAGCTTATATTATGAACCTACAGAATCTTTCTTTATCTTTCCCTTTCTTTAAAGAAGACTTAGAATTTTGGTTCCTAGTTTAAAACAAATAAAATATTATTGTTTGGAAGCGGGAGTCATTTGTCAGGAGACCCCAACCCCTGGGCCGCAGCCCGTAACCAGCCCATGGCCCACTGGGAACCAGGCCACTGAAGCAGCAGGCGATCGCATGAAGCTTCATTTGAGCATGCTTGGGATTTAATTTGCATGTTCAAAATCATTCCTCCCACCACTGAAACAGCCAAAGCCTCCGTCATTGCCACCAGTCTGTGAAACAAAAAGGGTTGGGGACCCCTGCTCTATGTTATCATGTGTCCCAATCAGATAAGTTATTGTGTATATTAATTCTGATCACCATTTTATTTTTTTGTTGGTTTTTAATGTTATGGGTTGTTTTTCTTTGTGATTTGTTTTTATTGTTGATAATTTTTGTACTCCGCCCAAGGTCACAAATGTTATAAATAAATGTTTTATTAAACATTTTCTGAGTTTAAGCCAAGAACCAATCATAATTTGTCCTAAACTATAAATGGAAGCTTTGTAACTCCTCAATCATAAAGATACAGTTGGAGCCGAAGACACAAGATTTGTTTGAAGTATTTTGTACTCCACAATAACAACATAGTAATATACCTTATATCAACTTTAGAAAGCTTTTTTCCTTGGCCTCAGCATTTACCTTTCAGAGGCACAATTATTGATAGTACATTACAAGGTAGTAATTTTATAGGAAGCTTTTTATGTTTATAACAAACTTTATACCTTAGAAGATATTCATCCTGATTCTACTTTTCAATTTCTATTAAAAATGCATAGAAAGTTATGTTGAGTTATGTATTTCTACAAGCATAAAAAGCAATGTGTTGGAAGCAATTACTTTTCTTCTTGAAAAGAATGATTTAGTCTTATGTATATATTATTTTGCCACTGCCTCCTTCATGCCAAAAGCAGGACTGAAACTCATAGTAGAATAGAATAGAATAACAGAATTGGAAGATCTTCTAGTCCAACCTCCTGCTTAGACAGGAAACCCTACAGCATTTCAGGCAAATGGTTATCCAATCACTTTTTAAAAACTTCCAGTGTTAGAGCATTTACAACCTCTGGAAGCAAGTTGTTCCAGTGATTAATTGTTCTGTCAGGAAATTTCTCCTTAGTTCTGAGTTGCTTCTGAGTACCTTCTCTCCTTGATTAAGTTTCCATCCATTGCTTCTTGTCCTGCCCTCAGATGCTTTGGAGAATAGCTTGACTCCCTCTTCTTTGTGGCAGCTCCTGAGATATTGGACCACTGCTGTCATGTCATCCCTAGTACATCTTTTCATTAAACTAGACATACCCAGTTCCAGCAACCATTCTTTATATGTTTTAGCCTTCAGTCCCCTCATCATCTTTGTTGCTCTGCTCTGTGCTCTGCAGTCTCCCAGTTTCTAGACTGATGTCTTAACTGTTATACCAAACAGGCTCTACATAGTCTTTGTAATTTTTTATCTAATTAAAATTTACATTTTAAAATTGTCCAGATATTTTGAAAGCATTACTATTGGTAAATGTTCCATTGGAAATGAGGAACAACTTTCCATATAAGGGATGATCCACATATGTAAATAACTCAGTGTGACATTACTACACAAATCCTAATGAGATAAAATACTATAGGTACATACTGTTATGGACTAAGCCAAAGCTTCAGTAACAACCCTAACAGCTTTACTTTTACAGCAGGCTCATAATCCTGCACTTCTAATTGGCCCACGAATAGCGAGTCGTGATTGGTCATTTCTGGCCAGTCCGATTGGCTGTTAGCGGGTCTCTCTGATTGGACGCTTGTTAGAGCGATAAACTCAAATCATTGGTTGTTTTGACAGCAGCCAGCTCTATAAAAGAGCTGCTGCTGCCCAAGTATTTGTTCTGTTCTGAAGTCACGAATAAAGAGTTGAAGTCACACTTCAATGTCTCGTCTCCGTTCCTTGCGCCCATGCTCAGAACTTAATACTGGTGACGAGGGTGGAATGCGGAGACAATAGAGCTGACTAAGTACTCATCGAACAAGACAGAGCACGTGGCTGAAGAGCGCACGCAACAAATGGCAGAATGACCAGCGGCGCCATACCACCCACTCCATTTGACCCGGCAAACGAAGACTGGGACTCGTATATAGACCGTTTCCAGATATTCCTAGAGACCAACAATCTGAAGGATGCTATGCCTGGCAAGAAACGAGCGGTGTTCCTGACCCACTGCGGCCCCGCCATTTTGAAAATGGCTAAACTGGTGAAAGTGAAGACCATGGATTGGGATAACCTCACGCCGATCCTCCGGGCCCATTACACACCCACAGTACCTACACTGATACGAAGACACGAGTTTTACCAGAGGGACCAATGGAAGAACGAGAGCGTTGGGGACTTCGTAGCCGACCTCCAGAACCTAGGAGGCCTCTGTGGTTTTGCAAACCTCGAGGAAGCCCTGAGAGACCGCATAGTTCTGGGATTAGATGACCACATGGTGCAGAGTAAACTCATTGGGAAAGGAGACATCAGCCTTGCAGATGTCATTGCCGATGCTACTGCCGGAGAAGCAACCAGGAAGTCAGCCACTCAAATGCGCCGAGCGAACACACCGCACCGCCAACTCGCTAACGATAGTCCGCTCTCCTCTGAGAGGCACGCTATTACCGCCCATCACAAAGACCTCGAGTCATCCTCAGACAGTGAGGAAGAGGAGGTCAACCAACTCCACTCAGAACGAGAGCAAAGGAACCAGAGACTCCCACGCCAATGTTCTGGTTGCGGGGCAAACCACCCACGATCGGACTGCAAATTCCTCGACGCACTCTGCCATTCCTGTGGGAAAAGAGGCTACATTGCAAAGGTCTGCAGAAGCAAGCAAGAGTCCAGTCCAAGCCGAAGGGAGAACAACCTCCGTTGGGAGACAGGCAAACCACCTGGAAATCGGGACCGCCTGAACCACCAATGGAACAACCACTACTACTACAGAAATCGAGCATCTGACGCTTCAACGAGATGAGAAGAGGTGCACCAAACTATTATTATCGGCCACACTTCATCGCTAAATGCAAGAAAGATCTGCGTAAAGGTTACTATTGAGAATCGACCATGCGCGATGGAAGTCAATTCGGGGTCATCCCTATCGATGGTCTCCTGGAAAACCCTCAAACAGCTGATCCCTACCATCTCTCACCAGAACCTCAGCACTCAAAGAATCATCCTAAAAGACTACAAGGGAAACAGAATTCCAGTTGTTGGTTCCAGCCACGTCCAAGTATCCTTCAAGGACCGCACCGTGACACTTCCCCTGACTGTCATCGATAGTGACTGGCCCAGTTTGTTAGGGTTACAGTGGTTCACCCCACACGAATTGAACTCTCTGGCATACACCAAACTGGAAGCAATGACTGGGAAGAGGCCCTCATCCACGAATTCCAGGACATGTTCACAGGAACCTTAGGCAAGTACAAGGGGACCCCTATATCATTTAATCTCAGCCCCGATGTAGCTCCCATTCAGCTTAAGCCTTGTCGGGTGCCTTTTGCCCTCAAGCCAAAGATCGACAAGCAGGTAGATAAATTAATTGCCCAGGGTGTGTTGGAACCGATTGACCATGCCCATTAAAAACTCCAATAGTAACACCCATGAAGCCAGTTGGCTCATTAAGAATTTGTGGGGATTACCAGGCCACCCTAAATCATGCCCTTCAACAGAGTGCTTACCCAGTACCAGTGGTCCAGCACCTTCTTCACTCCCTGAGTGGCGGAAAAATATTTGCGAAATTGGACTTAGCTCAGGCATACCAACAGCTACCCGTAGATGCGACGACTGCAGAAGCCCAGACAATAGTTACACATAGAGGCACCTTCAAGTGCAATAGACTCCAATTCGGAGTAAGCATGGCGCCTGGCATTTTCCAAAGTTTGATGGAGAGACTATTACAAGGCATAAAAGGCATCATGCCTTATTTCGACGACGTCTTAATAACTGCCCCCACTAAAGAGTTATTAGTACAGCGACTCCAAAAAGTTCTTCAGAAATTTAAAGATGCTGGCCTGAAAGTAAAAAGGGATAAGTGTCAACTTTGTACGGAGAGAGTGGAGTTCCTGGGATACCTTCTCAACAGACAGAGAATCCAACCCACCAAAAAAAAACTAACCACAATCAAAAATGCCCAGAGACCTAGGAATAAGACAGACCTCCAAGCCTTCCTGGGACTCATTAACTTTTATAACATCTTCTTGCCCCAGAAGGCGACCATAGCCGAGCCCCTACATAGACTTCTCAACAAAAAGGCTTCCTGGGTCTGGGGACGGCGTGAAGAACGGGAATTCCAACAAGTAAAAGACCTCTTAACCTCTGATGCTGTATTGATGCAATACAACGAGACCCTACCCTTAACGGTTACCTGTGACGCCTCACCATTTGGAGTGGGAGCCATTTTAAGCCATGTCCTACCAAATGGGAATGAGGCACCTATTGCATTCTTTTCGAGAACCTTGTCTAAGACTAAAAGGAACTATAGTCAACTTGATAAAGGGGCTCTCGCTATTGTATCCGCAATTAAACGTTTCCATGAATTTGTGTATGGGAGACCCTTTGCCATAATTACAGACCACAAGCCGCTACTTGGTATTTTGGTGGGAAACAAACCAACTCCCCATATCTTATCACCAAGAATGACACGTTGGTCAGAATTTTTAGCCACCTACGATTACCAACTGCAACACCGCCCGGGGAAACCATTCCCCACGCTGACGCTTTGAGCCGCTCTCCACTACCAGACATCATAGATGACCCAGCTCCAACCCTAGCCATATTGCAAATTGAAACTCTTAAATTGCTGCCGCTGACCGCTCGAGACATCGCCTCAGAAACAAAAAAGGACCCTTCTTTGGCACGAGTCCTCAGCTGGGTGGAACGGGGTTGGCCGGACAGCGCACCCAATGACACTTTCAAGCCATTCAGAAATCGACAGACAGAACTATTCTCCCAAAAGGGCTGCATCTTGTGGGGAGACAGAGTTGTCATCCCGGAGAAATTGCAACATAAAGTTTTAAAAATGCTGCACGATGGACATCCAGGCATTGTGCGGATGAAGGCATTGGCCAGGAGTTATGCATAGTGGCCTGGTTTAGACAAACAGATAGAGACCTGGGTGGCGATGTGCAGCAAGTGCCAGGAGACTCACTCTGCTCCTCCAAAAACACCCCCAACTCAGTGAGAAACACCTCAAGGTCCCTGGTCCCATAACCACATCGATTTTGCAGAATCCACAAGAGGACACACTTTCCTTCTAACCGTGGATGCCTATTCTAACTGGCTCGAGGTCCACAAGATGAAAAGCACCACCACGGAGGCGGTCATTAAAAAACTGAATAAGCTATTCGCTACCCATGGATTGCCGGATGTCCTGGTCTCCGATAATGGCCCCCAATTCACTGTCCTGGCATTCGAACAGTACTTAGCAGACCGGGGCATCCACCATGCCTTAACATCACCAGCTCACCCTGCAGCCAATGGTAGGGCTGAGCGAATGGTTCAATTTGTAAAGAAGACTTTACACAAAATGGACCACGGTGACATTGATGACAAAATAAACTGGATGCTTCTCCTCCAACATATCACCCCAAGCAGCACCACAAACAGAACCCCAGCTGAACTCCTGATGGGCTGGAAACTTCGCTCGCATCTCGATCGCCTCCACCCTGCTTACACGCCTGAACAACCCCTGGGATCCAGCAGCAAGTGTCGATCATTCCAGGAAGGTGACCCCGTTTTTGCGAAAAACTTCTTGGGTGACCCATTGTGGGTTCCCGCTACCATAACGCAACTTACGGGACCCCGATCCTATCGTCTACAAACTGCAGATGGTAAAATGTGGAAACGCCACATAGACCAACTTCATTCCAGACTAGCACCTAGTCCTATCTCATCCCCTGAATCTCCAACTGGGGAGGGGGAAGAGACATCGAGGGGGCCGAAAAAGAAATAACAGATGATTTAACAATTGAAACCCAATAGTCTACACAACCAACCATGGGATACTCACCGCCAGAAGGAGAACCGAGCTGGGGAGTGGCCTCGCCGCATGACAGCACCACGATGGAAACAGATCCAGGGAACCCGGAGGACAGCATTGGCGAGAGCAGAGAGAACAGCCCAGAGCCATTCAACGAAACAGAGGGACCGTTTTCGCCACCCAGCTCAGCAAGCAGCCCACTGGAACCAGAGCCAGGACAGAAACCGGTAGAACAGCGCAGATCAAGCAGACAGGTGAAGCGACCTGCCTACTTACGAGAATACATCACCCCACCCCTCAGATGGAACCTAGGGGGGAGGGGTGTTCTGGACTAAGCCAACGCATCAGTAACAACCCTAATAGCTTTACTTTTACAGCAGGCTCGTAATCCTGTACTTCTAATTGGCCCGCGAATAGCGAGTCGTGATTGGTCGTTTTTGGCCAGTCCGATTGGCTGTTAGCGGGTCTCTCTGATTGGATGCTTGTTAGAGCGGTAAACTCAAATCATTGGTTGTTTTAACAGCAGCCAGCTCTATAAAAAAGCTGCTGCTGCCCAAGTATTTGCTCTGTTCTGAAGTCATGAATAAAGAGTTGAAGTCACAGTTCAATGTCTCGTCTCCGTTCCTTGCGCCCATGCTCAGGACTTAACACATACCACTACTCATATTATAATTCATGTTACCTTGTCTTAGAACTATTAAAAGGCTCTAAAAACAGCATTAAACCCCTCAGGAATGCTTAGTTATTTTAATGCATTCTGCATATATCAGGTTAGTTCTATGTAAACAAATTCCAAACTATTTGAGTGTAACTATATTACATTATTGCATACAAAACATGTTGATTATAAATAAAAATTCACTGCTGGTCCTTATTTTTTGCAACTATAACATTAACTTCCAGTCCCATGAAACATTTGATTTACTTATCTTGTCTTCCCTCATGCTTGCATACAACAAACACTTGGCTCTGATGAGGATTTGTTTCTTGTCTTATAAAACCAGATCCTTTCACAGCTCAGGATTACAGATTCCAAAGAACTGGCAATTTCTTAAAGCTTTCCTTTCAAACCTTCATTTTACAATTTCCAAACTAGGCCATTAGTTAAGTTGACAAAATAATCACTCTCTGATTAGTATTTCCTTAAACTCCCATTCCTTTCAGATCATATGCATCCAAATATTGAAATGCTACTGAAATAGGCCAATAGCTTTATCTAAATTTCAGAGCTGGCCTTTTTTTTTTTTTTTGATGAACCATTTATCTGCAGTGGTGGTATCAAAAACAACTCAGGAAATAATTGCTGCTTATAAACAATCACCAAGGAAGATGAAGTAAGTGGTAGGGTCAGTTCTAATATTCTCACCTGACATCATTTTACAAAAACAAACATATTAGCCCTTCATGAGTTACTGACCTAATCTATGAATTAAATGAATGTTTATTATGGCTCTGCATAAAAAGAAGTGTCTTCCATTTGATGAAAATGTTACAGGCAGCTTTTAGAGTGTTGTGAAGTACCTCAAGAAGATGAATTGTGCAGCCTCCATGACACAAGGCACCTCATTTGTGTGACTTGACAGCTGCATATCTGCAAAGCAAGTCGATGCCTATATTCAAATTTCCAGGTTTTTTAAACCATTGTTTGGTTGAATATAGTGGCTTAACCTGCTCATAGTGCAATGTTGTACCATAGTGTTTCTCTACTTTGGCCTCCTCAAGATGTGGTCTCTTCAGTTGAAGTTCCACACATCTTCAAGTGGCCAACATTGAGAAACACTGCTATAGTGAGAAGGTTCATACATGATGCTAAGCCAAATGCAAATCATGCATTTATGATTTAGCATGATGTGTCAACTAAAATAAAGTATTTTATACAATGGAGAGAAGAATATTCAATGAGTTTCTCAATGTGAATGGATAAAGCTAGTAATCATTTTAATGAATGAAACCATTAGTATTTTAACCTTTAGGTTCTGCTGCACATTTGAGTACCATAAATGGATCAATTTTTGCCTTGTTTTAATCATCTGATCCTTTACTCATTGTCCAAATTTTTTCAAAGAAAGTGTACGGGCATGGTCATCATCAAATTCCTTTAGTAACCTAGGATGCTCGTTTCAATCATTTCATTCACCTGGGCTTTTAAAGTTGGGAGGTGAGTTATATTTATTTTCCTGCTAATTTATATTTTAAACTTTTTATATACTATTTTTGTTTGAGATATTTGGTAGTTACTTTGAGTGCCAACCAGAGCAGAAAGAAAGAGGAAGGAGCAGTGGTGTGATTCAAGATTTTTTACTACCGGTTCTGTGGGTGTGGCAGGGGAAGGTTACTGTAAATTCTCCAGTCAGAAGTGGCATTTGCTGGTTTTCCGAACTACTCAAAATTTCCATTACCAGTTCTCCAGAACTGGTCAGAACCTGCTGAATGCCACCTCTGGGAAGGAGGGTTGGACAGATACAATCCTCTGAGATGCATATACATTGAGAAAAAACAGAGTCAAAACAGAGCTAACTATCTCTCACTTTTCTTGTCAACTTTTACTTCATTACCATTTGCAGGGATAGCTTCCCAAAAAAAATAATGGGGGGGGGGGAATTCCAACCAAAATAAAATGTTGTTGGTCTTAGATTCCCATTTCAGGTAAGTGGTGTAATTGGCATACAAGTAAGATCTGTGCAAATATCTTCTTAGCCACTGCTACCACTTGATTCTCAAGCAGTACTTGTGAGTCCAAGACAACCCCCAAACTGCACACCAATCTTGAAGGAGAAAGTGCACTCCCATTCACAATTAAAAATGAAACAGCCCTGGACAAAAAGTGACAGCATTCATCTTCACCAAGGCTGGGTTTAAATTGTTTCTACAGCTTTTAGACGCTCAAACAAGATTTTGACAGCATTTACTTGATTATTGTGGGCTCAAGATGTATAACTGGGTATCATCCACATATCGGTGATACCTGATCCCAAACGGGTGGATGATCTCACCAGCAGAATCATGTTGAGGGACAAAAGTAAAGAAAGCTGAGATTAAAGAAATATATTCTTTCTTGGTGAACTGGGCCTTTCTTCAACTTTTATTAATATCCTTTCTAATGTTTGGTTTTATTTTTAAACAGTTGCATTGGTTTCTTCTGCTGTCCTTTATTTATTTACTTTTTTGCAATTCTGATTTTAGAATCTTCTACATTAGGAATTCCCAAAATAATCGCTTACTTTTTCCCATTAGCTCCTTCTACCAATGAACTCTGTCACACTTCTGAATTTATGAACATTCACTTTTTTAATTTCTGAGACAGAGGTTCAATTACATTCAGTTTTCATCTCCTTCAATAGCAAGAATTCCAGCACCAAAGTTCCTACTGTTTCCACTTGTATCAGGTGATAATGTAGCTGTCAACGTTCCAAGTAATGCACCCACTGAAAGCAGAACTCCAAAGCAGGTAGGTTCCTCTAAGAACATGTTTATTGGATACATGATATTGGCACAGCTGGTGAAAAGCAAATCTAAAAGTTCCCACAATTTTCACCTAAGTAAAAGAGCAAAATTTCCCCCTTCCCATGTGTCACCAGTTATATTGTCCAATGAACACAGCTGGCTGGCTCCTCTCCTCCCTCACAAGCCACCTATCACAATGACCTTGGTTCCCACAGAAAAACTTTTTATTTTGACTGTTAGCTGGGCTATCTATTTCCCCACTCCCTTCCCCCTTTCAGGCTTCATGCCAACTATGAGGCACCACAAGATGGCTCCCCCCATGTTGACAGCTCTCTCAGCAAGGTACTTTGCCCTGCATTGAGTTGCTCATCTGGCAGCTTTGTAGCCTGAAAAGGCATTTACAAATGTATGGAGCATACACAAAATTTTTCCTTTTCTTCCAATAGCCTCTTCCAACTTACTGAAACAGCTCATTGAGGAGTTTGGAAGAACATGAAGTAAAGCAAGGCACTGGCTAGTTTTCACCTTAAAAAGCAGAGGATGTGTTGTTTTGTAAAGATGGCTTGAAGGAGTAATTTGAATGGTGAAGCCACTTCTGAAACTTCGCACAGTCCTAGTAATTTAAATATAATTTTATACTCATGAAATGTATTTCATGCTCTTTTGAAAGATTGATCATATATTTTGGAGAACATCTATATATTCCATCATTGGACAGAAATTATGCTTTATTCTTATTTTCAGCAAGATAAAAATAAGTACCATTGAGGTTGCTAAACAAGTGAAGCCTTTCTGTTCCTTCTTTTTATTTTGAATGTCCATCCTCCAAGTGCTATATTCTGGTTACAAGAATATTCATATAATTCCCTAACAAGTTAGAATGCCCTTCTGATCAGTTCCATCTGCTTCAGCCACCTTATTGAGGTTCCTTTTCTTTTTACTTTGTAATATTATATGAATCAGTGCAAACTCAAAGCAAGGTAGTGACAAGCCCATGAGCCTTGACTGCTGTGTACTAATGCAAGTATTTAGACAAAGAGCAACTCAGACTTGAGGACTTCAAAGAGATTTTATCTACCTTTCACTTGAATAGTTTGTCAGGTGCCAGCAGAGTGCTTCATAGGTAGAGACTTGAAAGTAGTCCAAGCAATGCAAAATTCCAAGATCCAAAGAATTCATCCAAAATGCAGGTCAAAAAACAAGAGGGTGTTTAGAGCAGGACTGAAGACCTGAACAAGAAAATTGTTCCCAAAAAAAGAACCTAGAGATTGTTCTTACCAAGCCCCAATTGTTGCTGGCTTAAGTAAAGGAGATATTAGTGTTACTCTCTCCAGATGAACTAATCACCTCTGCCTCTTCTGGCCTAGAACTAGGTCACTCAGAAACTGAAAAAAACTGAGAAGGCGGAGCTTCATTTCGGCGATACAGCTGCGATCTCGGGCCTCTGAGATCGCAGCTGATATTTTCGCCCTTGGTCAGTCCCAATGGACCTAAACCATCCTGTAGAAACGGTGATCCTGAAGGGCAAGTCCCAGGATCCCAGGGATATCGCAAAATCTCTGGTTTGATCCGGGAGAAGCCCTTTTGCTAGCGGCGGAAAGGCAGCCTCCATAGCTGCTGAAGTCGGGACAGCTCCAGAAAGAAAGTGGCTGGAAAGAAAGTGTGTCGGCTGAGTGAGAAACTTCTTTTGTGTTGTAAATTCACTTAGATTTGAAAGGGCATCCTGAATAGAGAAGAAACCTGTGAGTTTTTTTTTTTTTGACAAAAACTGTTTGAGCGGCGTTTTTAAAGTGATGTCAAATTGAGGCTTCGATTTTTTTTTCCTTGCTTTTTTTGGGGGGACTTTAGTGTGACTTTGTAGGTAACCAGATTAAATTTTCTCTTATATACATTCTTATGCTCCTTTTGATTATTTAATTTTCTTTTAGAATAGAGGCTCCCTTTGGCTATTTTTTGGCTGGAAGTGAAAGTGTGGAGGCTGGGTGAGAAACTTCTTTTTTGTTGTAAATTCGCTGAGATTTGAAAGGGCACCCTGAATACAGAAGAAACCTGTGAGATTTTTTTTTTTTTTTGACAAAAACTGTATGAGCGGCTATTTTTAAAGTGATGTCAAATTGAGGCTTGGATTTTTTTTTCTTTTTCTTACTTTTTTGGGGGGACTTTAGTGTGACTTTGTAGGTAACCGGATTGAATTTTCTCTTACATATATTTTTATGTTCCTTTTGATTATTTAATTTTCTTTTAGAATAGAGGCTCCCTTTGGCTATTTTTTTTTTTTTGTATAAATTATCCTTTTTTTCTGGCTGGCGGGGGAAGAGTATTAAGAAACTTTGTAACTGCCAACTAGAGGCTTGAAAATATTTTATTTGAAGTGGAGAGAACTGTAAGAAGACTCCTTCTCAAGGACATTTTAATGTGATAAGATAGAGGGAGAGCATAGCAAAATATTATTACAGGTGTTCTCCTGGACTCTTATCAATATTTCAACACTTGAGGCTTGGCTTTGAAGCTGGTGGAGAAGAAAGTCATAACAAGAGCCTTGGACAACTAAATAAAGTGCAGTGTGTTTTTAGATATATATATATATTACTTGTGATACCCCTACTCACCAGCCGCTTTGTAAATTCCAATTCTAGTAATATTCTTAGTTTTGCTTTTTATTTCAAAGGGAAAGCCTCAGAGCTTTTTCTTTATTTTTCTTTTTTTTTCTCCTTATTTTTACTGGGATCCTTTTGCTTTTTCTATTCATGTTTTTGGACCACTCTGTTTTTTCTTTTTGATTATTGAGACTTCTCAATATTTTTGTTCTTTTTTTTTAAATCAATATTATAATTTTTGGGGTTTTTTTCTTTCTATTTTTCATTTTTTATGGTGGACTACTTCGTAATTGGATTAGGGTCTAGAAGAACCTGAAGATTTTTCTTCTTCTTTTTCTCTTTTTTCTTCTTTGGTTTTGGGCCTTTTACTATTGGATTTTTCCATTTTGGATTATAATTGGCTACTCTACCAGTTGGATTAAAAGTTAAAAAGAATTTGAAGCTTTGGAAGCATTAAAAGGAGCAGGAAACCAATATCAGCTGGCATTTCTACTTCTACCTCTGCCTCCCCATCAGCTGGAGGACAACGTTTAATTCAGACAATGTTGAAGCAAGATAAAGAACAAGAAAAAGTAACTTTACAGATGATTATGCAAGGAATCCAAGATCTCAAGACAAAATCAGACACCACTGAACAAAGAATAGAAAACGTTGAACAAAGAATAGAGAAGACTGATGAAAAAGTGGAAAATATTAAACAAATGATAGTGAAGTATGAGGAAGGATTCCAAAAAATTGAGGAAGAAGGTAAACAAAGAGAGGAGAAGATTGGAAATATTGACAGTAGATTAACAGTGGTTGAACAAGATAAAAGTGGGATGTTGAGGTGGGAGTTGGAAAGGTCAGAATTTTATCTTAGATTTCAAAATATAGAAGAAAAAGGACAAAACTTGGCTGCGATAATGATAGAAATTTTGGCGGATGCTTTGGAAATTACAGAGGAAAAGATGATGGATGGAGTAGATGAGGTATATCGAGTTTATATAAGATATGCGATGAGAAATAAATTACCAAAGGAAGTCCATATTAGATTTACTAAAAAAAATCCATTAAATCACAAATACTACAAGTGGTAAGAGAGAAGACATTGAAATACAAAGGCAAAGAGATTGTGGTTTTAAAACAAATACCCAGAAGAGTGAGAGAGATGAGAAGAGAATATCGATTTCTGACCAAAATGCTACTGGAAAACAAAGTGAATTATAGATGGCTGATTCCAGAAGGATTAATGTTTACGTGGCAAGAGCAGAGACATAGAATTGACTCAGTTGAGAAAGCAGAACTTTTCCATGCAGAATTTTTTAGAAGAAGAGAAGAGGAGGCAGAGAAAGAGGTCTCATTAATTGAGTTTCAAGAGGAACAACTGGAGACTGAAAAAGAGAAAGGTGTAGTAGGTGGACAGGTGGATAGTAAAGAACAGCGTGAAGTGAGATCCACGAGAGCTGTTAGACATAAATATAAAGCATAATCATGGAAGAAAAAAAACTGATTACAATGAATATAAATGGACTCAATTCAGCTGTTAAAAGAAGGAAAACCTTTCATAAATTAGAGAAATTAAAATTTGATATAATTTGTCTACAAGAAATTCATATTAAAAAACAACATGAACAATAGATTATACAAGAAAAAAGAATATTAGGAAAAGGCAAGCTTCTAAGGCCTTGGAAGATGAGTATAAAAGACTTGAAAAAGAATTGCAGAAAATGCCACAGAAAAAAGATATTAAATTGAAGCTGGATGTAATTAAGCATAAAATGGAATTAATAGAGAAAGAAGAACTGGCACAGAAAATTAGAAATTCTAAACAGAATTACTTTGAAGATGCAAATAAACCAGGCAGATGGCTAGCATATAAATTGAGAAAGGAGAAGGAATCAAGAAAAATATTGAAGCTAATAGGTGATCAAGGCCAAGTTTGTTATGGTAATAAGGAGAAAAAGGAAATTATTCAAGATTTTTATGGGCAACTATATAAACAAGAGAATATTGGTGAGGAAAAAGTCAAACAGTATCTACAGAATGCTAACTTACCGAAGATACCTAAAGAGACTGAAGAAATGCTAGAAAGCAATATAGCAATGATGGAATTAAATGAAGCACTTAAGAAACAAAATAATGGGAAAGCACCAGGTCCAGATGGGCTTCCGGCAGAATTTTATAAAACATTTCAAGAATTATTGAGCATCCCATTGTTAGAAGCTATGAATGAAGTTATGTCAAAGAAGATGATACCCAAAACATGGTCAGAGGCTTACATTACACTTATTCCAAAAGAAGAGGCTGACGCACTGCAAATTAAGTACTACAGACCCATCTCCTTATTGAATGCAGACTATAAAATTTTTGCTTCAATTTTAGTAGAAAGACTTAAAAAATATTTAAATAATTTTATCCATCCAGATCAAAATGGATTTCTGCCAAAGAGACAAATCAGAGACAATATGAGAGTAATCTTGGATACTTTGGAATACTATGAGGCTCATCCTGAAAAGCAAATGGCTTTGATATTCCTAGATGCTCAAAAGGTATTTGATAACGTGAACTGGAGATTTATGTTATTACTATTGGAACAGATGGGTTTTGCCAGAAAATTTATTCAAGCAATAGAAGCCATATACAATAAACAGACAGCAAAGGTAATGATGGAGGGGGAACTTACAGATTTTATTAATATAAGAAAAGGCAGAAGACAAGGATGTCCCCTATCTCCTTTGCTATTTGTGTTGACCTTGGAAGTGTTGAATAGAAATATTAGGAATGATAAAAGCATAAAAGGAATGAAAATTAAAAAGGAAGAATTCAAACTACAAGCTTTTGCTGATGATTTAGCTTTTATTCTGGAAGATCCGCTAGAAACAGCTCCAAGGTTATTGAAAAAGATAGAGACATATGGTGAGATGGCTGGTTTGAAAATAAATAAAGATAAAACAAAGATTTTGACAAAGAACATGCTACTGAGACAAAGAGAAGAACTGGCAGACCTTTTGAAAATCCAAGTTACGAATAAGGTTAAGTATCTGGGGATATATTTGACAGCAAGATGTAGCGCATTAAAAGAGAATAATTATATTAAACTTAAACAACAGATAGCTACAGACTTGAAGAAATGGGAAAATTTGCAATTGTCATTAATAGGGAGAATTTCAACAATTAAGATGAATATTTTACCCAGAATTCTATTTCTGTTTCAAACAATACCAATTAGGCTTGGAAAAAACTATTTTGAAGATTTAAATAAAATCATGTTGAAGTGCGTATGGCAAGGTAAAAAAGCGAGAATAAAGCTAAAGCTTTTGCAAGACGCTAGAATTAGAGGTGGTTTTGGCCTGCCTAATTGGGAATTGTATTATCAAGCTGCAAGTTTGATGTGGGTCAAAGAATGGATAACATTAAGAAAGCATAGATTGTTGACACCAGAAGGTCATGATTTGCTGTTGGGCTGGCATGCTTTTTCTGGTATAAGGGAACTAAAACACAGGGTTATTTTAGAAGACATTATATACGGGAGTCTTTGTGGTTAAACTGGAAGAAGATATCAAGACAATGTTACTTGAAAATTCCAGTTTGGTTATCGACTATTGAAACATTTTCCTATCCTATAATTTATAAGAAGGAACAAACAGTTAGATATGGGGAACTATTGGATGAAAAGGGTGAACTTAAATCGATCCAAAACTTAGAGGAACAAGGTATAAGGATGAATTGGTTTTCATATGCGCAAATACATTCAAGGTATGATGAAGATTTTAAAACGGAGGGATTCTATGATAAGCAGACTGATTTAGATAAGATCTTGATGGGTACTGATGAGAAGGTGATTAAAAAATTATATGGTTATTTACTGGGAATTAAATTAGAGGAAGAACAAGTTAAAGAAACTATGATTGTTTGGGGGAAGAATTTTGGATATGGGATTGATTTAGAGAAATGGCAAAAATTGTGGTCTCAAAATTATAAAATGACAATGTCAACAGCATATAAAGAAAACTTGTATTAGATGTTTTACAGGTGGTACTTTCCCCTGACAAGAATAGCAAGAATGTTTAAGAACAAATCTAAAAAATGCTGAAAATGTCATCAGATACCTGGCTCACATTACCATATGTGGTGGACTTGTGAGGACGCCAGAAAATATTGGACTAAAATTCGCATGTGGTTGGAAAAAATGACAAAGAAACACATAGACTTGAAACCAGAGATCTTTTTATTGGGAATTTTACCTGATACATATAGTAAAGATTTGAAATACCTGATTGTAAATGTATTAACAGCGGCTAGGATTGTATTTGCTAAAAACTGGAAGAATGAGAAAATGCCATTACAGGAAGAAATTATTAAGAAAATATTGGAATGTGCTGAGATGAGTAGATTGACATGTGAAATTAGAGAGCAAGAGGATAAACAATTTTATGAAATTTGGGATCTTTTTTATCAATGGCTAGATGATAAAATACGATAATAGAATATTTAGAATGTTAGACACTAAGGAATATCTTTATTTTTTCTCTTGTCTTTGTTATTTGACACTATATTTATAAAGTGTTTTTAGGATTGATTTGGTATGTTTATATGATTTGTTACAGAATAAACTGTTTAAAGTATTGTTATCTCATAAAGCATGAATGATTAAAAGTATAGTCAAAAGTTTCCTTTTTTTTTAATAGCGATATTAGGATATATAAGTTTGGATTGACAATATGAGTTGTTATGTAACATAATTGTAATTGAGACTACAAAATGAATGCACAAAACTGATGAACCAACTGACAAGCTGGATGTACATATGAGAGTTGATGTTTTAATGTTTTGTTTGTTTTGTTTATCTGTAGAAAATCAATAAAAAAAATTTTTTTTAGAAAAAGAAACTGAAAAAAACTGAATTGGTGCCCATCAGATCAGCTTCATGTTTACCTTAGCTGTTTGATTATCTGCCGTCTTCCAGATCAATAGTCTATCTGGTCTTCAGATTCAAATGATACTATAACATCCATAAAATTATGAATATCTGAGCTTATTTTGAGTTCAAGGTAACCTTTTCTCATAGTATATATTCTTGTTTACAGTATCTGTAAACAAGAAAAAAGATATTTTTCCCATTGCAGAAAGGAAAATCTAGGTTTATAATGAAACATGTAGTACTATAAGAATGAAGGTGAATATATGTGTCCCAGGATAATGTTTCAGGATCCAATCTGGGTCAGTCCCTGGGACCAGAAGTTTAATCTTCCAAGTTTTCAGACTCATGTTGGAGCCCATCTTCAGGGTATGGTGCCTGATTGTGTACAGCTTTTTAGTAGTTGGGGGGGGGGGTTGATAACTGGCTATTAAGTCATTGGCCATAGTTGTTTCTTTGTGTTGCCCAGAACTTGCCTCCTAAGTACTTGATAAGCTGTTGGTAAATCAGTTCTCCTGTTGACTGACAATGTTTCCCAGGCTTTCAATCACTCTGTAGTACTACAGATTCCATGAGACATTACAGCTTGACATGAAAAGGAGGACATACTCGAGGGAGGGGGGGGAGGAAAACTATGGGAGGGATTTGTTTAAAACTGTTATGCCATAAAAGACATTTAGGTTATGTTTTCATCTGGAATCTGTTCAGAAAAAGAAAGAAAAAAAATCTTAAAATATACCATCAGCAAGAAGCTGCAGCTAATACTGATGTGTTTTTTTAATGAATATATTTGCAAAGACACATTTATCTCACTCAGAAATGGATCAAAAAGCACATTTAAAATCTGTCACATGCAAAGTAGTCATAGGTAGAACCTATGAATGAATAGTTTATAGGAGTGTAAAAAGCACCTGTTTAATATGACTCCATTATGTTTATCCCAACACCTGTAATCAGCTGCTTTCTTTCTCTAAATAGTGCCTTCATAGCTATGTTTCCAAACTGTATAGTTTCTATTTTACTAACAAGCTTTGGTTTCTTCCACTTTTTTCAAAGACCTGCTGCTTTTTGAAGGCTTGAACATTCAAATTTTGTGAGATGCATTTTTAAAAGTATTGATATTTCTTACCACTATGCAAGTAAGTGTGAAGATATTAGCGTTAAAATGCCAAGAGCTACAGTTTTAGAAGAAATATATTACAAAGAATTAGCAGGAGATGCTCAGTTGGGGAAGTGATGTCTGTTTGCCATAAGATTGCTGATGTAAACCTTGGATCATACCTCCTGAGGATTAAGTATCCCTTCTAAATATATATACCTATGTCAGGTGCATTTCACACAGCAGAAAAGATAACAGATGCAGTGCCAGCCTGCAAAAAAAGCCAAGAAGTTTTAAGCTATATTTTCAATGTTTTTCCTACTTACATCAAAAATTCAATAGGAGTTTAAGTTATTTGATACTTCTTTCCAAAGTTTCTCCATATTATAAACCATTTTCTTTCCTAAAAATATAAGTTTGACTTGAATCTCATTGAATTATACTCCAAATTCAACTTTTACAATCACTTCTGATCTTTGCAGGTCATTATACTTTAGATATAATAGCCTTTGGATGTTCTCTTGATTTTACTTTCAGGACAATCTCTAAACATGAAATTCTGCCAAACAACATCCTTGTGAAAACGAGTAGCTTTATAAAATAAAGATTGGGTAAAACCTCAATAAACTTTGATGTGACGTTCCAAAAAATAATGAACAGCTTCCTTCTGCAAAAGAATTTTTCTAGAATGTTCAATCCCTGTTAGCCCTCACAAAAAGTTTGTGTGTTTCATTTCCAGAGGGATAAATGTTGGTCATGTAATAAATACTGAAGAGGAAAAAAAGATGGCAAACTTGTCCAACTGTTCACTCCAAGACCAACAAATATATTGTTTATTACTCCATTTTGTCACAATTTCAGATTCTTCAATCAAGAATCTTATCTTTTTTCTTGGGAAAATGCAGAAAATCTCATAAAGGAAAAAAAGGGGGAAGAAATTTTTGAAATGAACACAGAATTTAATGTTCCCAAAGTGATCAAAGGACCTCATATACCTGCAGCAATGCTCAGACATTTTAAGAGTTATATGTTAACTTGAACCAAAAATGACTTTGAACACAAACCCATCATTACTAATATGTCTTTGAAGTAGAAAGTAATTTTCTGCTAGCAGTGATGTTTGAATCTCAGAATGGTTAGCAGTTTGTATTTGCTTCCTAAAGTATGTAATTGTAATAAAATACAGCCTAAACTTTTCTTCTGAAGAATTCTTATTAGAATTTAACCCTTTCCATATCATTCAGCAGTTCCACATGGTAAGGAATCAGATTACAAAATATTTTATCTAATTCCCAGAATGAGCTACCTCTGCTTTTTGAGTCACATATTCTAACAGCAATGTGTCTATAATCCATCACTGAACTGTACACATGTATATAATTTGCATTTAGAATTGCTTCAGAATTGCAGAAAGGAATGGACAAAGCTATAATTTCTGGTATACTTTCTACTTTATATTTCCATCCTCTAGACTCACCTTTGTCCTCTTTCACATATTGCTAAAGATCTGAAATAAATCTTCAGATGCATAGATTCCCTGCTATGTAACTTAGTACCTTATATTATGTTGAATCCATACTGAACATACTGAAGTCTTATACTGTCTCACATATATGTAAGCCTTCATGGCAGTGGATCAGTAACGGAGCTTCAGGCTAAGCAACTACCAGATTTTATTGTAGGTGAGCTTATCCAATGGGGCTGCAGGAAAGAAATAAATAGACAGATGGTACAGTAGTGCTGATTCCATTGTGTAAAAGCAGCAGCAGGCATTGGAAAAGAGACAAGAAAATCAGCCCCAATGAGCCCTACTGGTACATGCTATAAATGTTGCCAGCACTTGGGTAAAAAAATGTGTCCATGAAAATAACCAAGTTCAGAGAGCACCAAGGACTCCACAGTTCAACCCTGAGCTACATATGTTCTCTTTTGTTGGAAATGCTAGCCCTGTGTTATGACATTGGCCATAAGAGTCTGGCAAATGGTTAAGATTGCTGGTTTTAGCAATAGCACATAGATTTATATACTGCTTCATGGTGCTCTACAGTGTTCTCTAAGCAGTTTACAGAGTCAGCATATTGCCACCAACAATCTGGGCTCTCATTTTACCAACCTTGGAAGGATGGAAGGCTGAATCAACCTTGAGCCAGTGAGAATTGAACTGCTGGCAGTCAACAGAATTAGCGTGCAATACTGCATTCAAACCACTGTATCACCATGGCTCTTTTGGAGCCAGTATCACATAATATTCTTTAACTAGGTTGGGCAGATCCAGGTTCAAGTTTACTCTCAGCTGTGAAAATGGATAGGTAACTTCAGGCCAATCCTTGTCTCTCAGCCAAGCTTAATTTACATGATTTTTTTTCAAGTAATCCCCATATAAGCCACCCTAAGGTGGCTTTATTTTTGAAGGAAAAATAAAAATAAAAATCTATGAAACCAAGAGATCAAAATTATATCAATGGATCAGCCTTACATTTAACCGTTTACTGTAAGATGGCATTTGTGTGAATTTCTAAAACTTTCTTTCCCTAGCTCTTTGCTAATGCAGAGTTGTTCATACAGCCATATTAGTAGACGCCCCCTGCAATGGCCACATATATGGAATGGTCAAAGACATGGAAGTGATATATGGAGGAGGCCTCAAGAGTTAGATATCAGGATATCTATAAGACATATATGTATTAAAAAACCCAACATGTCAGGAAAAAAAGAATACAATTGAGCAGAAGACAGAACAACAAAAACCAAAGAGGCTGAACCACAATCATCAACAAGAGCCTAGATGAATAACCAAGTCAAAAGCAGCTTGCTCAAAATCCAAAAGTGCAACTTAGCATGGACTCTGGGGGTGGGGGATATCATTGCACACAATTCCACATTAATTAAATTTACCTCATTTAAAAGCAACAGTGTGGATCATAATTTTATAGAATTTTAGGAGTTTGCAAAACACATTTTATGTAAATTAATGAAACTATTTATTAGCACAAGAGATCCGTCAAGTTACAGGACAAACAATCAAGTTGCCTGACAATCATCAGTTATATTTCCATGGGTGACTTCTTCCAAATTAATCTAAGCAAGTCTGCAGTGTTTCTTTTTATTGTTCAGTTATATCAATCAGCTTGAAGAGGTGAAATAATGTATTTCAGGTATATTTTCTTTTTTAAAAAAATATTTACAAGCACTTGCAGAAATAGTGTTTCCATAATGTTCATTTATTATTTTATTAGATTTTTTCCTACCTTTATTACCTTTATAAGTAACTGAACATACTTAATATTTCTTCTCCTCTTATTTCCTTCACAACAATAACTCTGTGAGATGAATTGGGCTGAGAGAGAATGACTAGGCCAGGATTACACAGCTAGCTTTCAAGCTTAAGGTGGGACCTAGAACTCACCACCTTCTGGTTTCTAGGCCAGCACCTTAACCACTATACCAGACTGACTCTTTTCTTTTTTCATTTCTTTTTATGAAAGATGAAAATGAAAGGTGTTATGTATGGGTAGTGGGTCCCAAAGGAGAGACGAGACTCGTGATAGTGACAACAGCTCTTTATTTGGCAACCAGATACTGAGACAAAATCCTAGCCGCGGCAGCTCTTTTTATAGAGCTGGCTGTGGCTAGGCAGCCTATGACAGACTTTTGAGCCTGCCGCACTTGGTTTTACCCAATTGCGGCAGCCCATATGCGATCCAATCAGGATTGCTTTATATTGTCCAATCACGGCCCGGCTATTCTGGACCAATAGGAATGCAGGCCTACAAGCCTGCTATATGGAACACCCCTCCCCTCTTGGTTCCGTCCAAGGGGCAAGGTAACGTAGTCACGCAAGTAGGCGGTCTTCAAACCTGCCTACTAGACTTGCACAGTTCACAAGGTCTCTGTTCACCATCGGGTTTGGACGGGCTCCGCGTCGCTCTCAAGTTACTCGATGGAACTGCCTGGAAGGGTGAGCCAGTGCTATAGCTGAGACTCCCACCTGGTGATTCCGGGTCGGTTGAGTCGTTTGCTCTGTTGCTCCCGCCTGGTTCTCTGGGCTGGTAGAGCTTGTCCGGCTGCTGCTTCTAGGCAAAGTACCTGTCTGCCACAAATCCCTTCTGGCTGGTAAGTATTGTTGGTTTTTATTTAATGTGTGGGGGTGTTGTACTGCTTGTACAGGTGTCAGTTCTTTATCTGAACTTGAGGTTCCCCTCCCCCTCTGATTTCTTGATTAGAGTCTATGAGGGGAGAAGAGGCCAGCCTAGATCTTAGCTGGTCAATATGCCGTTTCCATGACCTCCCGTCAGTGGTCTCAAGCTGGTAGGAGCAGGGACCCGTGATTTGGGTGATTTTTGCAGGGAGCCAAAGTGGGTCCCCCGTAAAGTTTTTGGCAAAAACAGTGTCTCCTACCTTGAAGGTGCAGTGCTTGCTGTTGGAGCCAAGGGGTTTTTCTGGGGTGTAAGCATGGTGCAGGTGGTCCAGAGGTGACCTGAGTCTTCTGCCCATTAGCAGTTCAGCTGGGCTCTTGTTGGTAGTGGTGTTCGGTGTGATGTGTTGTAGGAGAAGCATTTTGGTGATATTGCCATGTTCCATTTTTTGAAGAGGTTTTTTTTTGTAAATTGAACTATGCGTTCAGCTCTACCATTCGCAGCCGGGTGAGCTGGCAATGTCAATGCGTGTCTGATGCCGCGGTCTGCCAGGTATTGTTCAAAAGCCAAAGTGGTAAATTGTGGGCCATTGTCAGATACTATCACATCTGGCAGATCATGCATGGCAAAAAGTCTGTTTAATTTCTTGATGACAGCTTTCATGGTGGTTGTCTTCATTTTGCTCACTTCGAGCCAATTCAAATAAGCATCAACAGTGATTAAGAAAGTATGCCCCTTGGTCGGCCCTGCAAAGTCAATATGGATGCACAACCAAGGGCCTCTGGGTGTCTCCCATTCTAATGGTGGGGCTTTTGGGGGAGCCGAGCGAGTCTCTTGGCATCTGTTACAAGCGGCAACCCAGGTTTCAATTTGCTTGTCCATGCCTGGCCACCAAGCATAGCTCCTGGCCAGGGCATTCATACGTACAATACCAGGGTGCCCGTCATGGAGCAAGTCTAAAACTTTTTTCTGTAGTTTCTCCGGTATTACTACCCGGTCTCCCCACAACACGCAACCCCTTTGTAAAAAGAGTTCGGTTTGCCAGTTTTTATATGATTTAAAAAGTTCGTTTGGCTCATTTTCTGGCCATCCCCTCTCCACCCAGCTGAGAACTCGCGCCAAGCGTTTGTCCTTTCTAGTTTCATGGGTGATGTCTTGCGCGGTTACTGGTGGCATGGGTATCATTTCAATTTGCAAAATTGGTAATGTGGGTGCTGGGTCATCTTGCAAGTCTGGCAAGGGGGAGCGGCTTAATGCATCGGCGTGCGAGATAGTCTTGCCCGGGCGATGTATCAATTGGTAATTATAAGCGGCAAGAAATTCAGACCATCTTGTCATTCTAGGTGACAGGATGTGTGGAGTGGGTTTGCTATCTACCAATATGCCAAGTAGGGGCTTATGGTCTGTAATAATGGAAAACATCCTACCATAAATGTATTCGTGGAATCTCTTTACTGCAGAAACGATGGCAAGGACTTCTTTGTCCAGCTGGCTGTAGTTACTCTATGGCTTAGACAAGGTTATGGAAAAGAATGCAACGGGAGCTTCTGTTCCATTCGGCAAAATGTGGCTCAGGATGGCACCAACCCCGAAGGGTGATGTGTCGCAAGTAACAGTCAGTGGTAGTGTTTCATTATATTGAATGAGGACTGCGTCTGAAGTCAAAAGGTTTTTTATTTGTTGAAATGCGTGCTCTTCTCACCGTCCCCATATCCAGGAAGCCTTTTTATCAAGGAGTCTATGCAGGGGTTCCGCGACAGCCACTTTCTGGGGTAGGAAAATGTTATAGAAATTAATGAGTCCGAGGAAAGCTTGGAGGTCCATTTTGTTTTTTGGTCTGGGGGCGTCTTTGATGGCTTTTAATTTTTTGTCAGTAGGGTGAATTCCTTGTTTGTCAAGGAGGTATCCAAGAAATTCAACCCTTTCAGTACATAATTGGCACTTCTCCTTTTTTACCTTGAGGCCAGCGTCTTTGAATTTCTGTAGGACCGTTTTTCCAATTGTTTTTTAGTAGCGGCTGCTACTAAAATGTCGTCGAAATAGGGCACGACTCCTTTAATTCCCTGCAGCAATCTCTCCATTAGGCTTTGGAAAAACCCCGGGGCGACGCTGACCCCAAATTGGAGTCAGTTACATTTGAATGCCCCTCTCAGTGTCACGATTGTTTGGGCTTCAGCAGTTTCAGCATCAACCGGTAGTTGTGCCAGGTCGAGTTTTGCAAAGATTCTGCCACCTCCCAGTGAGTGTAGGAGATTCTGGACTACGGGCACAGGGTAGACACTTTGCTGCAGGGCATGGTTGAGAGTGGCCTTGTAGTCTCCACAAATTCTCAGGGAACTATCTGGCTTGATGGGGGTGACAATTGGTGTTTCCCATTGGGGATGGTCGATCGGTTCTAATAGACCTTGTGCTATGAGCTTATTTAATTGCTCATCTATCTTAGGCTTGAGTGCAAATGGCACTTGGCGCGGTTTGAGGCAGATGGGAGTGATGTCAGGGCTAAGATTAAATGAGATAGGGGACCCCTTGTACTTGCTTAAGGTGTCATTGAAGACCTCTTGGAAGTCCCGAATGAGTGCTGCCTCCCAGTCTTCATCTTCTGTGTGGTTGATGCCTTCCATTTCAATTCCCAGCAGTGCAAACCATTGCAACCTGAGTAGGCTGGGTCAGTCTTTATCAACGATTGTGAGTGGTAGGATGGTGATGTGGTTTTTGAAGGAAACTTTAAAATGTCCAGTGCCAGCGACCGGAATGCGGTTACCTTGATCGTCTCTCAATATTAGTTTCTGGTCGCTTAGCTCCTGGTGGCGTATGCTGGGAATTAGTCATTTTATGGTCTTCCAGGAGACCATAAAGAGGGAGGAGCCAGAGTCTACTTCCATGGTGCAAGGTTGATTCTCAATGGTGACCTCCACACGTATCTTTCGTGCATCTATTGATGAAGCGTGGCCAATGATGACTGTTTGGTGTGTTTCTTCTCTTCTTGGTGCATCGATGAATTTCCTGGGGCGGCTGTCCTGGTTCCATCAGCTGTCATTTTGGCGGTCCCAGTTTATGGTGGGGGTGTCATCTATTCTTCTCGGGCTGTTTCTCCAGCGTCGGGGGCTGGAGTTTCGTTTGTTGCGGCATACTTTGGCAATATGCCTTCATTTTTTGCAAAAATGGCAAACAGCGTCCAAGAACTTGCATTCAGAACGCGGGTGATTTCCTCCGCAGCTGACACATTGGTATCTTGACTTACTACCATGCCGGTCTCACCGCTCGCGTTCCGATTGAAGTCTGTGAATTTCTTCCTCTTCACTGTCAGAAGGGGATTCGATGTTGCCGTGGTGGGTGGATACTGCCTGTTTTTCTGATGTGGTTGTCGTCTCGCTGGTGGATTGGCAGTCGCTTCCATTTGAATGCCACATTCACGCCACTGACTTATGGGTGGCTTTGGCTGTGGTTGCTTCAGCTACAGTGTCGGTGAGGGAGATGTCTCCTTTTGCCATCAACCTGCTTTGGAGTGTTGGGTCTTTCAGGCCGAGGACGACTCAGTCATGCATGGCCTCGTCTAGATTGGTGAATCCACACAAGCCTCCTAGGTCCCTCAGGTCAGCTACGAACTCTCCAATGCTCTCGCCCTCATGCTGATCCCTCTGGTAAAAGTCATGCCTATGGATGAGGGTCAGCACCGCCAGAGCGTAGTGGTTCTGAAGGATGGGAGCTAGGGTATCCCAATCCATTGTCTTGACATAACTGCAGGCTTCGTGAGTGCCTTGGCCATTTCAAAAATAGCGGGTCCACAGTGTGTCAGAAAGACCACTCGCTTCTTGCTGCTGGTGGTGTCTTTCAGGTTGTTTGATTCCAAGAACATTTGGAAACGATCAATGTAGGACTCCCAGTCCTCGCTGGCCGGATCGAATGGTGCGGGTGCCACAGTGCTGCTGGCCATTTTGCTGGTCGTCTATGCGCTGTCTGCCATGTGCTAGTCAGCTCTGTTGTCTCAGTATCCCACCTTCGTCACCAGTGTTATGTCTGGGCGGTGGGTCCCAAAGGAAAGATGAGACTTGTGGTAGTGACAACAGCTCTTTATTTGGCAACCAGATACTGAGACAAAATTCTAGCCGCGGCAGCTCTTTTTATAGAGCTGGCTGCGGCTAGGCAGCCTATGACAGACTTTTGAGCCTGCCGCATTTGGTTTTACCCAATCGAGGCAGCCCATATGCGAACCAATCAGGATTGCTTTATATTGTCCAATCACAGCCTGGCTATTCCGGACCAATAGGAATGCAGGCCTACAAGCCTGCTAGTATGGAACAAAAGGTGAAATATTTGAAAGGTAATCTGGTTATCTTTAGCAGGATTTCAATATTTTCACCATAGAACTGCCCTTAGCAAGTACTATTCTCCATGGAATGTGACCCTTAAAAAATTAGAGCAAAGATGCTAGATATATTTTTCCAAGGAAACCATTCTACTCAACATGGCAAGCCAGAACAAAGATGGCATAAAACTTAACTGCTATCCAAGTGAATTGATTTTTCCATTCATCAAAGTTTAGTATCAAATCATAGTTTTGTAGAATTAAAAGATTCTACAGGATTTCACTATTCCACAGCTACAAAAACTGCATGGACTAATAACGTTATAACTTTTTGTTTTACCCAAAATGCAAATATCCATTTGTATGAACAGGCTCCTAAAAGGAACACTCCAGGCTCTAGAGAAAGAGAGTTACAAAATAAGCAGAATATCAATAAAATTAAAGAATCATAATTATACATATTAAAACATTATACTTTAATTTTAATTTAGATTCTGCAATAGAGCCTGATAGTCATCAATCCCTACCTCCTTGTAATTTTTCAAAAAGCAGCTAATCAGAATCAAAATGTTGAACTAAAAGACCTTTAAAGAGACTCAATGGAAATTTGCTTTTATTTATCAAAAGGGAATAATTTAAGGCTGGTCTCTAACCAGAAATGTAAACCTATCCAGAGATGGATAATTTATTTTCTGTAAAATTATTCTCTATTTACAGCCTCACTGATTTCATGAGAAGGGGGAAAATAAATGGAGGTAAATCCAAATTTGGCTCAGTCCAGCCATTCTTTTTTAATATTACTTTATTCTGATTGCTTGTTTTCTCTATCTCTAATACCACATCCTATTTCCTACTTTTATTCCTAACTTTCATTCATCCCACAGTGGCGTAGTGGATAGAGTGCAGTACTGCAGGCTACTTCTGCTGACTGCCAGCTGACTGCAATTTGGCAGTTCAAATCTTACCAGGCTCAAGGTTGATTGAACCTTCCAAGCAGAGGTGGTATTCAGCAGGTTCTGACCAGTTCTGGAGAATCAATAGTGGAAATTTTGAGGAGTTCAGAGAACCAGCAAATACCACCTCTGACTGGAGATTTTACAGTATCCTTCCCTTGCCACACCCACCAAGCCATGCTCACAGAACCGGTAGTAAAAAAAATTGAATCCCACCACTGCTTCCAAGGTGGATAAAATGAGGACCCAGATTGTTGAAGCAATTTGCTGACTCTGTAAATCATTTAGAGAGGGCTGTAAAGCAGTATTAGTCCATGGGCCAGGCCAGATATCGGTACCATCTTGGGTGACCAAATCTTAATGGTACTAAAATGTTTATGGGTCCATACCAAGTACATTAAGATGTGATAGCCTTTTCAGATATGTAGCTTTGTATGTTTTTTAAGAAACCATCAATTTGACTGAATAGCGGCCTTGTGATATCACATGATAACACATATATTTGCGAAATGAAGCTGTAAATCATTAGAATTAAACCTAATTGATGTTGATAATTTATTAAAATCATGTGCAGAGACTTTTTGTGGTAAATGTAGAGCATCATAGCAAATTAAAATGTATTTCGTAAATTGCTAATATGTTTTTTTTTTCTCTTCCAACATCGTTACAAAGAGTTTTGAACTCAATTTCTCAATGCGGACTACTGTTGAATAATTGCAGTTCTCTGTTATATTGTGACAAACTACTAAGGCCCACATGATGGATTCAAGTGGAGACAAGGCCACTGCATTGCCAAAGAAAGGAGTGCGGCCAGGCTGCATTATTCACTGTTCTGGTGAAGACACGTCTACCTTCGTGTTACTAAAAGACTTGGACTCATGGAAGACACTGCTAAGAGCAGCAGAGATTAGACAACATGCTCCACTTCTGGACATTGCAAAAGACTTGGAAGAAGGCCAAATACCGCAGATCCAGTATCATCGCAAATGTCGCAGCATCTTTACCATGAAGAAGACTCTCGACTCCATCCTTTCTAAAGACAGGCCGAGTGCAGAAGAACAGACTGGTGTCCATGGTGTCAGAAGATCATCTAGGGATGCACCGAGTACATCAAGAGTGTATGACAAGACATGCATCTTCTGCTGCAAGTCAAGCAAGTACCTGAAAGGAAGACAGACAAGGGAACCTATCATCCAGTGTGTTGAGTTACATGCAGATGACAGAATCCGCAGTGCAGCAACCCAAAAAATGGACCAGCGAATCCTCGCGTTGTTAAGCAGAGACCTTGTTGCCGCAGAGGGGCACTACCACAAGTCGTGCTACAAAGTGTATACAAAGGAAGGGGCATCCACCAGTTCTGGTGCATGCGATGAGCAGGAGCAGTCTGAGCAGGCAGTATACGAGGAAGCCGAGAAACAATCCTACGAAGAGCTATTCCTATATATCAGGAATGAACTCATTCTCAACCCTGAGGTGCTGCCTATGACAGATCTGACAGCTAGACTTGAGAAAGCCATGCACTCTCGCGGAATTTCTCAGATCAGACCATCAACCAAGAAACATGTCCGTCGTAAACTTGAAAGTGAGATAGGAGGATCGCTTTGCTTCGTTTCTGATGAGAAAGGGAAGCTTCTCATATATCCAGAGAGCTTGTCATTTGATGAGCTTGTCAAGCATGCCTACAGACTAGGGAAAGAACTCCACGAAGCAAGGGCTGCCAACTCTGGGGATGTCCTAGCCAAAGCAGCAATGCAGCTGAGGAATCAGATTAAGAAGCAAGATGTAAGCCAGACATGGCCCCCTGACACAGAGCAGAATGTCATTCCTGAATCTGTCACTGAATTCCTGTATACCGTGCTCACTGGAGAGTGTGAGTGTGCAGATCCTTCTGACAGAGTCCAAAGGCTTGCCACTTCTCTTGCCAGTGATCTGATATTTGCTGTCACATGTGGCAAGACAAAGCCATCCAAGCACGTACTTTTGTCATTTGCTGTGAAGACCTTGACAGGCAATACAGAACTTGTACGCACACTCAATCGCCTGGGCCACTGCATTTCTTATTCACAGATTGAGGAGATCGATACAGCACTGTGCATTCAGAAGCTGGAGCGTGCACAGGAAGACATCCCACTGCCAGCAGACATCTGCCAAGGTGTGTTCACAACCCTGGCATGGGATAACATTGACCGACTTGAGGAGACACTCAGCGGAGAAGGTACTTCTCACAGAGTCAATGGCATTGCTGTCCAGCCCAAGATTGCAGGCCCCAAGCCACAGAATCTCTTCCCATCTGTCAGCAAGTCCAAGAAAAGGAGCATCAGTCCAGCCCCAACAATGTTACCAACCTACAATGTTGGTAAGCGAGCCCAGCCTCCAAAGACCGAGACTGTAGATGTTGACAGCATGAAGGAGGTCCACGAAGCCAAGATAAAGAATTTTATCTGGTTACTGACTCGACTGTCAGACCCTGAGAATCAGACTGTCAGCAGCTGGACTGGGTTCAACATCATGGTCCGCAATGATGTCACGGTGAACCAAGACATTGTGGGCTACCTG
This sequence comes from Hydrophis major, assembly GCA_033807585.1. NCBI lineage: Eukaryota > Metazoa > Chordata > Lepidosauria > Squamata > Elapidae > Hydrophis > Hydrophis major. The sequence goes on from CM066330.1 coordinate 230,934,759, forward strand.
CCCACTATCAATGCTCCTGCAACAGACATGTCCACGGTCAATGAAGTGCTGGAGCGGACCCTACACATCATGCAGGCCCTTCAGCTGAACCAGATTGTCTGTGTCTTTGACCAGGCGCTTTATGCGAAGGCTGTTGAGATAGTATGGAAACATGACAAGTTCAACAGCATCGTCGTCAGGATGGGAGACTTCCACACAATCTGCAATATGCTCTCCATCATAGGGAAGCGATTTCAAGATGCAGGGCTCAGGGATCTCTGTGTTGAAGCTGGTGTCATTGCAGAAGGCTCAGTGAATGGTGTGATGGATGGTCGCAAGTACAACAGAGCAGTAAGATGTCACAAGCTGGTTTATGAAGCACTATTGAGGCTTGCCTGGAAAGGATTCCTCCGATGGCTGGAGGAACACCATGCAAGAGACATTCACCACCTTGATGAAACCCTGAAGAAGATTGCCAGCTTCCACGACGGTGTCTCTCAGGCTGCACTGCAAGACCTGCTTAATAACGAGTCATGTGTGCACACAATAAAGCTGTTTAAAGTCTACCTGGAGTCTCTCAGAAATGCAGATAACCTCTCTGCATTCTGGATGTCCTACTTGGACATGGCAGAGATCATGCTGTGCCTGATCCGAGCATCCAGAGAGGGCAACTGGATGCTTCACCTGGCAGCAATCAGGCAGATGATCCCATGGTGCTTTGCCTATGACAAGGTGAACTATGCCCGCTTCTTGACCTACTACTATGCCAAAATGTCTCGACTGCCAATAGAACACCCTGAAGTGCATGCCCACTTCATGCAGGGAGGTTTTTCTGTCCAGATTGGGAGTCAGAACCCATTTGGGCGGATACCTGTGGACCAGACAATTGAGGAGACGGTTAACAAAGACACGCAGACACCAGGAGGCACCAAGGGCTTCAGCCTGAAAGGTGGAGCTGTGGCAAGGTACTATCTGACATCTGAGTACCGCAGTAGATACTTGAGGCAACTGAGGAACATGGTAGGTCAGCATGACACTGACTTCCATCATCCAGACCTACAGCTGCCAAGGATAAGAAGAGATGAAGCTGATGTTTTCCACGTGGGGGGGGTGGCAAATGACCCCCCTTGCCCCCCACCCTCCCTCCGGACGCCCATGACTAGACTGTTCATGCATACTAACAATGAAAGGGTTCTGGAGATATTTTGGATAGTATATTTGGTCATTAGCATAAACGTGGTGATGTTCAGAATAGAGAATATTGTCAAAGTATGTGTTCACCCTTTCTTTCCGTGTACATAGGGTGCATCTATTCTAAGAGTGATAACCTCGATTAAGCTACGAGTTAACAAGGGCTATCACATCAAAACATAAACTAGAGACATAAAAGAAGCCAAAAACACCTAAGATTATTAGTCACCTCGGGTGGTACCAATATGTGAAAATTCAGGTCTTGGCTCATGGACTAATATAAGTCTATATTCTACTGCTAAGCAACCTTTACTATTTTTATAAATAACTCAAAGTGATGAACATATCTAACATTCCTTCCTCCTCCTGTCTTCCCCATAACAACAAACCTGTGAGATGAGTTGGACTAAGAGACAGTGACCAGTCCAAAGTCAGCCAGCTGCGTTCCATGGCTAAGATGGGACTAGAATTTCTGGATTCTAGCCTGGTGCCTTAACCACTAGACCAAACTGGTTTTTTTCCTTTCTTTCTCTTTCTTTCATGCCTCCAAGTCAGCTGATTTGCTATTATTGCCTTCTTCCTAGAGCTGAGAGAGAGTGACTGTCTCAAAGACATCAAACTAGTTTTCCTTCCTTCCTTCCTTCCTTCCTTCCTTCCTTCCTTCCTTCCTTCCTTCCTTCCTTCCTTCCTTCCTTCCTTTGCTTTAATAAATGGGTCTTTCTGTTTTAGAGATGCCATATTATCAAGTTATCGGTATATCACATATCCCACTGTGGTATTTTCAACAGTACTATTTAAATAAAAATGGATAAAATATCCAGATAATTAGATATTTTTAGATACTGCACACCAGAAGTTAGGAGGGATACCTGCCCTTTTTCTGAAATGCTATGAATTTGGCAGTATTTGTTGATATATGGAAAAATAATTTTTCCAAATGGTTGCATTTCATATTGTGAAAGACTTGCAGAAGTTGTCCATTCAAAATAAGTAAATCTTTAATGTTAAACTATATTTTTTTCTAAAGAAGCATTTGTTCTTGCATAGCACTTGAAACTGATTTTCCAAATGTTTTATTTTATATCAACATAAAGGTGACAATCATTGTCAGGAGTTTTAGACTGAAGAAAAATTAAAGCTTGTTAAATAGAGAAAAGTTACTCCTTTCAAAATGGATGTCAGCAGTCATGAATTCCACATTGCTAACCGAAGAAAAGAATTAATAATCATTTATCAAAGCAGCTCAAGAAAATAAATAATAAATGTATCAATCTGATTCTTGGCTAGATCTGATGTTCTTGTCCTTTCTAATGTATTTAATCATAAGATAAATCAGGGGGATACATGACCTAATCAATTGGAAAATATTAAATAACAGTTTGACTTGATTTTATTCATGGTTCACCTAAATGCAGATTAATCAAATTACACCAGACCATATTGAGAAAGACTGATCTTTGGAAATCTTGGAATTTGTCTATAAATATACATGCACTGATGTAAGAAATAGAAAATTGCACCATAGAAAGTATAGATATGAACTAATTTATCATCCTTTTATTACTGAAAAGACCTAGACAATCTTGGGTGGTCCAACAAAGCTAAAAAGGGTCAGATCTCATCAGTACTTGAGTCAATGAAAATGTGTTCTTTGCTTTTAGAAAAAGAATGCAGACTGGGACATATTGCTGTTATCAATTTTCACCGAACTCCTCTCCAACAGCAAAAGTAAGCCAGGTTATCAGAAAATTGATTAATTAAAACAATTCCAAGTAGAAATATAAGTTTGGGAGAGGAGAGATCTCACAACTTCCCCTTCTCCTCTTATTCCTTTGTCAAGAGAAAAATGGATACTTTTTGTCATTTAAATGGGAATGGAAAAGGCATGGAAAGAAATAAATCTGGTTATCCCATCTTCAAGGCTATCTAGGAAGCAACTTGAACATGAATTTAGTTCATGCCCATGTAAATGAAGGTGTCCCCGTACTAGATTACCTGGTACACAGTTCCCTTCAGCCCTGCCATCAAGTCCTTTGAAGGGCAGAGGAAAGCAATTTTGAGGAATGAGGGCTGGCAGATGCAAAACTAACTGTGTGAGGTTGGCTTTCTTTGTTTTGTAATTAATATATGCTTGTTCCAAAACTTACAATACAATTTTCCTGATTTGCACAATTCAAAGTGGTGCAAAATTGAGCCATCAGTTTTCATGAATCATGGGTCAGAGGAGCATGAAGTGTCACATAATGTCACCCACCTCTTACTCTATGTTAGTAGGCTCTTCGGCATCCATTTGCCCAGAAACCTTCTGGGGCATATGTTTTGTTTCAGAGGAAACAAAAATAGGTTGCTTTTATCTGAAGCAAATTTAATCTAAGGTATTCAATGTCACAACTTGTGGCCTCATCAGAAAGAGTCAAATAAGTCAAGATGGTGGTTGCAATCATGCAACCACCCTTTGCATTTAGATGCCATACCAATATATGTGATAATGTACAGCTACACATTTAAGAACCAACTTTGCCAGCTCCATTGCTACCACCACAACACACTGTTAGCCATAGAACAGCTAACTAGCATGCTAGGCATCAAGGGTCAGCTCTGCTCTCAACCGGCTTTCAAAATCTTCCAGAAAATCTAACCATTTTAAACATCAGCCACCTCCACTTCTCCAAGCTGTCCTTGGATGATGCTGGAATAAGAAAAAATATTTTAATACTTATGCAGATAAGAAATACTTAAATTTGTATTGCTTTTAAGCTGGGAATGAGATGAGGACAATCATGAAGCTATGCAAAAAATATTGTTAAGGTATGTCATAAACAGATGCAAATGGAAAAGGGTCATATGAGTGTCCTTTTCTTCCACCAACTGGACACAGTGCAACATAGAAAATAATTGTACAACTGCTTTATTGTAGAAAACACCATTTCTGTCATCCATCTTTCTAAGCTTTGCTGGTTGGTGTACTTATAACAGAAGCATTGCAATTTATAAAGTATTCAACCTTTTTCTCTTTCTGAAAGTTCTTGTACTTGTTGCAATTAGGTGCTACCTCAGTATGTCAATTGATTGCTATAAGATCTAAGTCAGGCTCCAAGCAAGAATCACACTACTGTTTAACATAACTTGTGATCCTAGCAATTGACTAATATCTCTCTTGCCTGTTTGTAATAGGTTGTAAATTCCCAAGTCACTTCCCTCCTAATCTGATTGATGTCCTCTTACCCTTCAGTCAACCAATCAGCCAATGGAACAACTTACTTTCAGAAGTTGTGGGTCCTCCATCACTGGAGGCTTTCAAAAAGACACTGGATAATCATTTAATTAGTGTCTCCTGCTCAAGCAGGGAGGTTTGACTAGAACAGCGGTCACCAACTAGTGGGCCATGGCCCACTGGTGGGCTGTGAGAAAATTTTGGTGGACCGCAGAATAATCTCATCCCCAGAGCACCCCCCCCCCAAAAGCAATTAATCTAGGCTGCGCAGAAACACAAGGCTGGCTGTGCCATCCACATGGCCCACGGGAACTCTACCCGCCCACTCACTCCTTACCCAGCAAACTTGCCTGCTAAACTTCTATTTTTCCTTTTTCCGACCATCATCTGTTCTGCTGTGCCAGGAGATTTAGATGAGTGAGGAAGCAGAAAATGGTTGGATTTCATGCTTCTAGCTGGTCTTTAGATCTTCGGCACTGCTTTTAAGCACAGCCAACCTCCCTTAGGACTGAAGGTTTGCTTGCAAGCAAATTCAGTACAGACTCAGAGCAACCAAATTTGAGAGACTGAGCTAGCTGATGGCAGATAGATGGACCACTGAAAGATTCTGTGAGCAACTAAATCTGCCTGCCTCCTTTGCCTGATTTGTTGCTCTTTTTTAAACAAAAAAGTTGCTCTTTTTTTAAATAAAAAATTCAATATTTACACGCATGGTGTGTTGTGAGTTAGTTTTGTGAGTTTGCGTGCAAGCAAATTTTATGTGACAGAATGAGCCAGCCAATGGCAGATAGATCTCTGAATGAATCTGATTCTGTGAGCAACTCAATCTGCCTGCCTGCTTTGCCTGATTTTGGGTAAAAGTTGCTCTTTTTTATACAAAATTCAATACTTATATAAATATTTATAATATTTACATACAAGCCATGCCCAGCCAGTCACATGACCACCAAGCCACACCCACAAATTAGGCCATGCCCACAGAACCAGTTAGTGGTCCCTAGGATCTAAAATTATGAGTTTGGTGGTCCCTGAGGTCTAAAAGGTTGGCGACTCCTGGACTAGAAGACCCTCAAGGTCCTTCTGAATTCTATTATTCTACATTCTATGTTCTTAACTTTTACTCTTACACACCCACACTAAAGGCCTGGGTGAGGTGAGGATACCTGGGGTTGCTGGTATATTCCACCCTTTGTGACTCAATTATCCAGAGAGTTGGCATGCCAGCATGGGTGCTTATGAGTAGATTGTAAAGGGCCCATTTTCCCTATAGTTTCTATGATTGTAAACTTATAATGACTCTGAGAAAAAGCATGAGCTGAGCCTTGGAAAAGTGGAGCTGGGAAGTCTTCCTGCGCAGCTCCAGCTTCTTTTCCCAAATGCATTCCCCAGTTTCCTTCTCTCACAGATTACAGACTGAGACTCCTTCTAAAAGGAATATAATTTCTTTTCCCTCTCCTTTTCCCTGGACAGTTCTACATCAGGACACAACACTTTCAAAGGTTTCAAAAAATAGTTTAAAATATTGTAGCATTAAAAATAGATCTGTAATCTCACCTGTAATGATTAAGGCCAAATATTAATTTAGGACTTTTCAGAAAGTTCACATTTAGGGGAAAATTAATTATACACCAGACAAGTCATTCTACAAAATGTAATCATATCTTACAGAAAAATGGCTTAGCAGAGCCTCTCACTGAAGCCTGAAGATGCCTTTAACTTTTGTTAAAGAGCACATCCCCATGGCACTGCCTTTGTTCCACTCCCTGCTCACCTCTGAGGCAGCTTAGTTGCTCTAGTTTTAAAATAGGCATTCTCCTTTTTCCTGATGAAAGTCTTAACCAGGATATAGTCTGTGATGTTTATCAATTATTCCGGTAAAGACGTTAGGATCTGCCCAACTTCCATGAGGAACTGTAGGTTCTCCAGACTCCTTGGCCATTTTGGGTTGGGTTGCTGGAGAGACAGGATATTTGCCTTCTGCAGAAGTAGCTGCTAACATAATGCCTTACCTGCTATAGTGAATAAAGGGAAGTACATCCCAATAGGTTCAGACATAAAAGAGTCCTTCATGGAAACAATGGTGGTTTTTTCCTTGCATACAAAAACGTTATATTATATAACAAATGTGGCAAACCCTTTGCACTGTTTACTTCTTTCAGTATTAAACTGACTATGGGACGCACACTTTATGGATTGTAATTTTAGTATAGTTAGACCATTGACAGACTGAATTTTATCATAGATTTTAGTTGTTATTATTTTATACTATAATTTTTAATTGTACACTGGTCTATGACTACAATACACTAAATTGATTGATTTATTAATTGATTGAATGGGGAAAAAAATCACAGTTAAGGAATAGTTGCATAACATTGGGTTTATTTTATGAAATTATCAGAGCTGTTGGGAATTTCTTGCTGGGTTCAAGATTGAAAAGATTGGACACTCATTTGTCCAGGATGGTATAAGGACTCCTGCCTTAGGCAAGGGTTGAACTAGAAGATTTCCAAGATCCTTTCCAGCCCTATTATTCGATTCTATTTCTATTACCCTCATGATATTCCAACAGATTTCCTTCTGCTTGGCAGCAGTGCTTCCTTTCCACAGCCAGAGACAAGGATTTTAAACTCAAACCTTGGCTGTGTTATCATAATGCCCAGATTCATTGAGATAGTTAAAGGGTTTTTGTCCGTGCACCTGCATAATTCCAATCTATCTTGAACCAAACAAGTTCTTTTGAGCTCATAATTTGACAGTTCTTTTGAGCTCATAATCAGAAAGCTAATTCTCCTCTGAGGTAACAATTATATGCTGTACTTTGACAAGACTGAAAAAAGTACAAGAAAGGGAGACAATGGATAAAGGGGATGTATTAACATAAACATCAGATTTATGGAATGTTGTTGGACTAGCGATGGATTAACACTTGAGACAGCACAAGAAGGGGTTTTACCAGGGTTTGGGCCCATCTAGTCAGTCCTTCCAAGGGCAAGCTGTTCCATTGGTTGGTTGTTTTGTCAAAAAGTTTCTCCTTATTTCCAGGTTAAATCTCTCCTTATTCAGTTTCCATCCATTATTCTTTGTCTGGCCTATAGGTGCTTTAGAAAATAGCTTGACCCCTTTCTCTCTGTGGAAGCCCCTCAAATATTGGAACACTGCTATCATGTCTTCCCTGGTCCTTCTCTTCACTAGACTAGCCATGCCCAGTTCCTGTAACTGTTCTTCATATATTTTAGTCTCCAGTCCCCTAATCATCCTGTTCTCTGTACTTCCTTCATAGGAGACACTGTCTAATTTAGGTTGCAGCCATATTGGGATTCACTGCATGAAAGAGAGGCACTTTCCACATGTCTACTTATTAAATTATTAGTGTACACATTCCTGCAATTAGGGAGCTCATCAAAACTTTAGGTTCACTCTCCTTTTTTGAATCAAACTGAAAAGTAGTTCAATAGACTATTAATTTTTACGTTCTTTCTGCTGCAACAAAGATACAAATAATCTAATGCAACATCGCCATCTTGTGAGGGATCTCAAAAGTTACTGTAACCACACAGAAAGATATTTTATTTCAATCCTCATGATGTGCCCCCCCCCACCCTTTTTTTTTTTTTTTTTGAAGTAGTTGACATATTACCATTTAGAAAAATCGATTCATAATCCCTTGGAAGAACTTCATAAGATCTTGCCCTACAGTGAGTATCTTAAAGAAAGGCCTGTAGTTCAGTGAAAGAGCAGATGATTTATTTGCAAACAATCTAGATCTGGTCCCTGAATATAATCATAAGATTGGGAAAGGGTAAACAACAACAAAAGTCCTTGAGCAATAACCAGGTCCAACCTGCTTAGCTTTCTGGGATTTGCCAAACTAGTTAGATGCTGCCATCTGCTGTATATGAGAACAGAGAACTATATCTTTAAAAAAAACACAACCTAGAAGATGTGAATACCACTAAAAAGGAAGAAGGTTTAATGTTTTTTATTTTGAATTAGTTAATAATTAGAGGAAAGAGCTTTAATTGAGTTCCTATGAAGAAATCTTCCTCCCAACTGGCCAGAGTACTTGAAATATATGATGGCATGTTCTGTCTTTATCCTGGTTCTCCAGAGGTGAATTAGAAAAGAATAGATAAGAATAGATAAGGTGAATTAGAAAAGAATAGATAAGGTCATAATGTAATCTTCTTACTGCTGAATTTCACACCATGCAACCATACACCATGTGGGAGTTCACAAGTAGGTGAAGCTGATGGATGAAGCTATAACACAGCATCTATTCAATTGCACAGATAAGCACATGCACACACACACGCACATAGATACCAATGCTGCAAAGGAAAGAAAATTTTATTCCAAGGGAGACTGTTGGGTGAGTTAAAAACTCTCCAGTAACATTCATCAAGTTTGGTGTTCTATGGTAATTATCAGAAGACTGATTTTTAACTACAATGGTCAAGATAGAGATTAAAATCCTTCATCTCCTCACCTACTAGGAAGAAATAGGGAAGTGAACAATCACTTTCAGGGATCCTGGATTAAGAGAATGTGCAGGAGGAAGACAAGAAGTGAAAGTTTTGGCTGACTGGGTTAAATTGTAAAAGCAACAACTAAGGTACCCTGGAATTTAAACTTACAAAAAAGAATATCGCTCCCAAAGAAGAGTCGGAAGCAACGAAGGAAAGTGGAAAGGGAAAGGTTTGGCTTTTTTCTTCTTCTCTCTCCTTCCCTATACTGACAACTAAGAGACTTAAATCGGAAAAATCCCCTTTGACATCAATAGGCAATTAAGCTGAAAATAAAACAAAATGTCAAAGGGATAATAAAGATTTCTGGACATTAAAAATTTTCTTTTTCCGGGGAAGAAGGCAGAGCCTCCTCGCCGACGGACAGTAGATCGCTACTCTCTGTGACTATCGTTCATGCTCTTTCGTCGAAGAGCCCCAATTATCCTGATTAGGGGCTGAAACTGCCTTGGAGGGGCAGCGGAGTAAGAGGAAGCAGCAAGCCTGTCTGTGGGGAGCTGCATCTCCCCCCCCCCCAGGCTTAGCTTTTTTTTCCTCTCGAAGACGACTGCAGCGATGGTCTAAAATGGCCATCCTGAAGAGGATGACTCAGCTTGACTAAGATTTATGCAGGAGGGAAGAAAGAGGTGGATAACATCTGAACTGGGACAACTGGGCAGTATAACCAAATAAAAGTACCCCGGGATTAAGGTAATATGGAATTTTTAAGAAAAGAAAAGTGAGCTGCGAAATTACAAAGGGACAGAGAGAGAGAAAAAGGAAAATATTTTGACAGCTAAATGGGGCTCCGAACCAGGAAAGGAAGAAGCTGGAATTAAAGATTTAATGATATTGGACTAAAATAATTTGGGAATAATCAAGTATAAAATTAAAGCTGGACTTAATATTGCCAAAGAATGATAATAATAAAGTTTATAAATTGGAGACTGGATTGTCTTGGAATATTGAGGTTCAAAAAACCTTAAATAAAAATATAGGGGGGAAAAAGTGAAGACTTCATATAATGGAGAGCGTCACCTTTTGATAAAAATTTAGTTCAAATAAAAAGGAAAGCATTTTGTTTTTGAATGAACTGGTATAAAATTACAGAAATATTGAAACAAAGTAAGAATTTTAGAAAGTGAAAGCAGAACCAGAATAAAGGAAAAAGCAAGGAAGGAAAGATTGTTTGTGGGACTGACTGATGTTTTTGGCATGAACCCTGAACTGGAATAGCTGAGAACTTTAAAAAATTGAAAGAAGAAAGAAGGAAAGTAAAAGTGGTTGGTTTTTTTTTTGTTTTGTTTTTTTTTTGTGGACTTTGAAGATTATAAAATATAAGAATGATGATATCTCTTTGGGACTTAAAAATGGAACTTAAAAATGTGAGAGAATTACTACAGGAAAGAGGCGAATCACTTTGCTCTGTGCTAGAAAAAATGGAAATGGCGATTGAAGAACAAGAAGAAAGATTCTCAGAAGAGCAGGAATTGACTCAAGGAGAAGACATTTTGAATGGACAATTAACACAAAGAACATTACAAAGAAGTGGGGAAAGAAGGAAGGTTAAAAAGTTGAATTTTAAGAAAGCAATTAAAAGAGAATAATTGTGAAGTTAGAAAAGGCAGGAAGATTCAGCAGAAAAGGGAAAGGGAAGATATTAAGAAGGAGATAAATTGGAATGAGAAAAGTCATGGGGAAAAAAGAGGGAGGAGAAACAGTAATACTAGTAAAATGTTGAAAGGAAATTGTTTCTTTACAATTAAAAGAAGGAATACTTGTGAAGTCAGGAAATGTAGAAAGAATGAGAAAAGACATGGGGAAGAGAGCGGGAGGAGACCCGGATTCACTCCCTGGACAATGCACCGGAGAAGCAGTAAGAAACAGGCATGTGACAGAAAAAAACCACAGAACTAGTAAAATGTTGAAAAGAAATTGCCTTTTCAGAGATAATGGTTGATGAATTAAAAGAGGGATTCTGCAGGCTGACAAGGGGTAATAAGAATATTTCTGCAGTTAAAAATATTTAGAAAATAGGGTAATATAGATATTGATAACTCTTATTAAAGGGGGGGAAATATGCTGTGGAATCCAATTGAGAAGATGTAATGACTAATGGTTTATTGGGAATTAAGATGAGGGAATAAAGGTATATTCTAATCATTAAGGTGTCACACTCAAAATAGTAAAAGAGTGGAAATTTATACTTGTTCTTTTTTCTTTTTGTGTGGGTGTGTTAAGATCTGTATCAATTTAGAACTTATTAAATGTGTGTAATGGAAAGGGAATGTGACAGACTAAAGAATCAGCTAAATTAATAAGTTTAATATAGATTATTAAAAGCAAGGAGAGACATTGGTAACTTCATTATTACCACTATTAGGCAAATATATTGTTTATTTGTATTTTTAAAATAAATATTAAGGATTATATTTGAAATAATTGAAATGAAATTAAAAAATGTTTAGATTAGGATTAATGAAAGAATTTAGAATTAAACCTTATTAGTATTTATTAGGTAAATACATATTGTTTATGTTTAAAAACAAATACTAAAGGATTAATTTGAAATGATTCAAATGAAACAAAATTGATTAAAATTAAGGAAAGAGGCTAGAATTAATGTGTTTGTTTCTCTCCCTACTGAAAATTTGGGATGGAAAAGGTAATAATAGAATTAAGTATGCATATATCATTGCATAATTTCTGTCATATTTGTATGTAAAGATGATGACCCAGAAATATGTTGTCCACCAAAAAGAGATTTTTGTTTTTAATGTGAAAACTGAATAAAGTTTGTTTTTTTAAAAAAATCTTTTTTATAAGCAGGAAGGGAGAGAAAATGAATAAGGGCAGGATCTGGAAGAGGGAGGAGACTGCCTGGAATTAAAAAGAATTTACAATAAAACTTCAACAAGACTTCTAAAAGATACATTTTAACTGAAACTTTGCAACTAAATAGTAACCCCAGGAACAGAAAAAAAGGAGCAAAAAAGAAACAGCTTGTATGTATTTATATTATTTGGTGATCTTTGGATTCTTGGTTATTATATTTGAATGACTAAAATCAATTGGGTGGTTGTTTAAAAATTTATACAATGGCACCACTTCTGGATGAATTGAAAATGGAATTTAAAAAGTACAAAGAAGATGCACAAGAAGGGAAGGGTTCTTTTGGCTTCGTTTTTCAATTCTTAGAAATGGAGATTTGGAACTATGAGAAACAACAAGAAAAGACTGCAAAACAAGAAGACTGGGACAAAGAAGAAGCCATCTTTAATGAACAAGCAATTTTATGTGAGGAAGAAAAATGAAAGGGGGGAAAGAGAATGGAGAATTTAAGACTTAAAAAAACAACCAAAGAAAAGAAAAATAATTTGAAAAATAAGTATAATACTGGAAAGCGACAGAAAAGGGGAATACAGAAGAGAGAAATAGAGGTAGAGAGACAAGGGGGCAAAAAGGGGAGAGAGAAAAAGAGAGGGACGAAAGAAAGGAAAAGAAGTTACAAAGGACTGGAGCAAGATATAGAGAAACAGGACCTATTTAGAAATAATGGGTGAAAATCTAACTGAAAAAGGGATTCTGTAAAGGTACATAAGATTGTATTGTTATATTAGTAATAAAAATAACTTTAGTAAATTGGAAACAACATATGATTAAAATGAGGGATAAAATAGTTAGTGTAATTTAGTGAAATGTTTGTGAATAAAATAAGTGAAATAAAATAAATGAGAAAATTGAATTAGGAAGGAATGGGAACATTTTAATTAGTTAATGTTTTATAAAATATAAGTGAAGAGAGGGGGAATTAACTATGGAAAGCTTATAATTGTTCCCATAGAAGTATGATATTTAATTGAAAAGTAATGTTAAAGATGTTAAGACTTTAATGAATATTAATATTAATGATAGAATTAAATTGGAATGGAATGTTGTTTTAATTATATTATACATTTATAATTTTTTCCTTTTTTAAGAATACAGTGTGTATTTTAAGAATGTACTGCGGTATCTGCCTTCCCGCATCTGATGGGCGGCTCATGATCGGGAGCGAAGGGAAGAGAAACGACAGGAAGCGAGGTTTCCTCTTGATGAGCGCGCCCCGAATGTCTTGGCACACGCTCTTTTATTGTGCTTTTTTACAAGAAAATGATTTAATCAAAGCTCAAGTCAAACATGGTAATCTCATCAGGATGTGCATGTTTACAAAGCTGCACACCGGACAGATTATTTACAATGTGGACAAGCTTATTAACAACCATCTAGCTCCTTGTCCCTTGTACGTGCCTTGCAAAGGTCACTGAAGAGACAGAAGTTAATGATTACACGTGAATGATACAATGTTGCAAACACATGAATGATACAAAGTTGCAATGATACATAGTTGCAAACACATGAATGATACATAGTTACAACATCTCCTCTGTTTTTATTATTTATGACGAGTCTTCTTCCTCGTCCAAGAAGACAGGAACCATTTTTATGAAATGTTCGCCGTTCCCGTCATCTAGGCAAGAGTGCGACCCGTCAGCGTCAGGGTTGTCCAAGGGGCGGTAACTCAGCAATGACATTTTTTCTTCCGGTGTTGAGGATATAACATGAGCTTGCAATAGCATATTAACATCAGCAGTTATGGGGGATAATTAATTTTTTTCAAAAAAATTGCAATATTCTATTAAAACAACAAGGTCCTATAATACATATCAATATAATGATTATTAATGATCCTGCCAATGCAGTTAAAAAGGTTGTAAACCATGGCGAAATAGAAAACAACCCACCCACTCCGCTATCAGCATAAAGACAACATCCTTCTTTAAGCACAGCACACAATCCCCCTTGTTTTAAAAAATAACAGATCTAAGTCTCTACGATTTTGCAAGAGGGGGTATTCCATGGGTACCTGTAGGGATATAAAATCATCAGAGTTATACACACAAGCCATACTTGAATGCAAAATGATTTGGATTTAACAATTTCATCCCCGTGAACACATGCCATGAGACCGGTGGAACAAGTCCAAACAAAATTATTGCCAGGGATAAAATACATTCCTTTCAGGCGTGATGTTAAAGTTCCTCCTGAAGTGGTGTAGATTGCAGGATATCCCCTGGTTGTGTGGGTGCGTCTGCCAAATCAAATTGAAGTGGTGGGTAGAAGTCTTCTATGCGAGAAAAATTGGTTGTAGAACTTAAACGAACTCATTGAAAGTCAGTTATAGTCCAAGCAATATTATATCTTCTATGAGGCTTCTGCGGATCATCATGGACAGTTCTTTTGAAGCGTCGTTTGTTGACAGGATCAGAGTTCGGGTATATAAAGGCATGACAAGTAGGAGAGAGGGCTATGGACAAGTTAGTTGTAGAACATTTACGAGATGAGGAGGGAATTCAATTAGTAGAAAAAGGATAATAATTACAATAATGACAATAAAGATTAATTTGGTAATTCATCAAGGATGTTAGTTGGGGTGGGGGAACCCATAATACAATTGAAGGACATCTAGGTCCCCCTATGTTTTAGATTGAATAGAGGAAAAGATTTTAAGGTTCCTTTCCATAGGAAGAGTAAAGAAGGAACAAAAGAGCGAGTGGTAGAGTGTTCTTTAAACAAAACAGAAGTGACAGAGTGAAAACTACGGGTAGCATTTTCATGACGTACCCACATGGAGCAAGTATAATAGCCTTCTGTTAATGAAATGGTTTTAACACGAATAGTCTTTTGACAGGAAGCATAGGTTTTGTTGAAGTAAGGTAGAAATTGCAAAGAAGATATAGGCAAGAATATCAGGAAGAGTTTTAAGATACAGATGTAGCAGAGGAATTCCCATGATAGGGTCTAACCGCCCTACCAGGGATCCAGCAAGTGGTTTTGTCTGGCAGTAAGATCGCAGCGTAGCCTCGTCCCCAAGTGAGAAGCTCAGCGGGACTCTGCCAGGCAGGATCTGGCAATCTGCGATAATATACCAGAGGTCTGTTAGGCGGGGGTGATGGGGAGGAAAAATGATGCGAAGCAGCAGAAGTGGGAGGAATGCCAGTCAAATTGAGAAAGTTTAAAGTGTAAAGACAAATGTTAAGAGAATTTTGCAATGCTGGGAGGTTCGGGGGGTTTTCCCGCAACGAATATCGATCAAGAGCACGTTTCAGAGATAAGTTCGCTCGTTCCACAATAGCCTGCCCCTGGCTGTTGCAGGGAATCCCAAACTTGTGGGTTACATCCCATCTGTTACAGAAGTCCTGGAAAGCAGAACTTGTATAGGCAGGTCCATTGTCAGTTTTGATTTCTTTTGGACGTCCCAGCGAGGCAAAGGTACGAATTGAATGATTGATGACATGTTTTACAGTTTCTCCCCTTTGAGGGGTGGCCAGAATAAACCCTGAATATGTATCGATGGAAACGTGCAAATATTTCCAAGGGGCAAAAGGTGGATACTGAGTTACATCCATTTGCCAAATTTCACAAGCTTTTAATCCTCTAGAATTTACTCCTATGGGAATGGAATGTCCTTGCCTACTACATGTGGGGCATTGTTGAATAATGGAAGCAGCTTCTGCCTGAGTTAGGGAAAATTGAAAAGTTATCATAACTTGGCGGGGGAGATTCAAACACACTCCCTGCTTCTATTTTATAATGGACTTTTAAAGCCTCCATAATTTTCCTCCAAGTGACCAAAATGCCAATAGGTGCACGAGGAGGACTATGGAGATGTTCACCAATTTTTTGCCAAGTGGAAATTTTTAAGGACCCTTCCTCTGAATAATTGGGACAATGTTGCCACACATAAGCCAATAATGTAGCAATAGGTTTCATTTTTACAGGCGAGCCCTTTAAATTAGCAGAATATTTAGAAGAAGAAGCGACTAACTCCCTCAATTCCTTCAGATGCTGCATCTGTTGTTGAGAAAAGTTTCCACCCATACTTATGAAAGTCGAGACCGTGTTTCAGATCCGATGATGTGCAATTCGCTTCAGGCCTGGCGATGCACAGCTCCCATCGAGCTGATAAGATATGGGCGCGTCGCTACGTATCTCCCTTAGGGAATCACGTCGGGGTCACCAGAATGCGGAATCTGCCATCGCGCATCTGATGGGTGGCTCATGATAGGGAGCGAAGGGAAGAGAAACGACAGGAAGCGAGGTTTCCTTTTGATGAGCGCGCCCCGAATGTCTTGGCACACGCTCTTTTATTGTGCTTTTTTACAAGAAAATGATTTAATCAAAGCTCAAGTCAAACATGGTAATCTCATCAGGATGTGCATGTTTACAAAGCTGCATACCGGACAGATTATTTACAATGTGGATAAGCTTATTAACAACCGTCTAGCTCCTTGTCCCTTGTACGTGCCTTGCAAAGGTCACTGAAGAGACAGAAGTTAATGATTACACGTGAATGATACAATGTTGCAAACACATGAATGATACATAGTTGCAATGATACATAGTTACAAACACATGAATGATACATAGTTACAACAATGTACCAAGCAGAATCCGAATGGAAGTTATGTATTATATTGAATGTTACAACTTTAGGGAAAAGATATAAAAGTGTCATACACCAATCAGTAACTGCAGGAGAAATTTTGTTTAATGAAAAAAGATAATAGATAATTGAAACAGGACAGACAAAAAATATAAATACAATGATCTGAATTGAGATGAGATAATTAAAATAAAATTGAGAAAATTAAAAGAGGGGAGAAGCTATGCAGAAAATGTAAAATAGTAATAAGTTATGGAATAGAATATAAAAATGAGCATGAACCTGAATTTGTGTCTGTACGAAGAAATGTAACCCGGGATTGCGCTACTTTCAAAAAAGATGTTTTATTTGTATTTTTTTTTCTCTTTATGAAAACTCAAATAAAATTTACAAAAAAAAAAAAAGAGTTTCCATATGTAAACTCAGTGAGGTCACTTGGATGAACTTTCTAGAGATAGTTAAATTCTGGAAGGCTATTGTACAATTTCATTGGTGTGTAGATAATGATTACCTCTATTCCTCCTCTTTATGGTTTGGTATTGCAACCCAACAGGACAGATACAGATGTCAGAGGATAATTAGGACTGCAGAAAAAACAACTACTACCAACCTGGCTTTACAGACCCCTCACATCCCGGACATAAACTGTTTCAACTCCTACCCTCAAAACAACTCTATAGAGCACTGCACACCAGAACAACTGGACACAAGGACAGTTTTTCCCCAAAACCATCACTCTGCTAAACAAATAATTCCCTCAACACTGTCCAACTATTTACAAAGTCTGCACTACTGCATTACTATTAATTTTCTCATCACTCCTTATCACCCATCCCCTCCCACTTGTGACTGTATGACTGTAACTTTGTCATTTGTTTCCTTTTGATTTATATTGACTGTTTCCAGTATGATTTGATTGCTTATTGTACCCTATGACTATTGTTATGAACTAATAAAGACGTTTAATAAAGTTTTAATAACCTTAAGTAAAAAGCAGGGTTCTAATCCTGCACTTCTGATTGGCCAATAATAACGACATCGGATTGGTCCTTTCTGGGACATCTGATTGGCTGTTAACGGGCCAACTCTCATTGGTTCAAGGGTTTAACACTTCCATGTTTTTCATTGGCTAATAGGACAGCAGCCAACCCTATAAAAGGGCTGCTGCTGCCCTAGGTGATTGCTCTGTTCGGTATGCTTAATAAAGAGTTGAAGTTCACTGTTCACTGCCTCGTCTCCGCTCCTTGCCCCCATGTGCAGAACTTAACACTGGCGACGAGGGTGGGATACGGAGACATCTGAGCTGATTGAACACTCACAGAGCACCAAACAGAGCACGCGGCTGAAGGCACATCGACAACGGTAAACATGTTCGGCGGCGCCATACCACCCGCTCCATTTGACCCGGAACAAGAAGACTGGGACTCGCACATGGACCGGTTCCAGATGTTTCTGGAGACCAACAACTTGAAAGACGCAACTACGGAGAAAAGGCGAGCAGTGTTCCTGACCCATTGCGGGCCTGCCAACTTTAAGATGGCCAAGGCACTAGCGAAACCAGCTGAGGTGAAATCCATGGACTGGGAAGTCCTCGAGCCCCTTTTACGGGCCCACTATGCACCTGCCATACCAACGCTTGTCCAAAGACATGAGTTTTATCAGAGGGACCAACAGAAAGGAGAGAGCATCGCAGATTTCATCGTGGACTTCCAGAACCTGGGAGGCCTCTGTGCGTTTGCAGACCTCCAAGAAGCTCTGAGAGACCGAATAGTTCGGGGATTAGATGACCATACAGCGCAGAGCAAGATCATGGCCAAAGGGGACATTGATCTTGCCGATGTCATCAAAGACGTTACTGCAGCAGAAGCAACAGGAAGTCGGCCACCTGAATCTTCTGCACGAACGCACTGCTCCGTCAACTCGCCAACGATACCTCACCTCGCCGAGAGAGGTACACAACAGCAGCCCACCATGAGGACCTTGAATCTCCATCAGAAAGTGATGAGGAGGAGGTCAACCGGCTCCGGTCCGAACGCAACCAACGCAACCCACGGAATCAAAGACTAACGCACCAATGCGCGGGTTGTGGGGCAAACCACCCGCGATCAGATTGCAAATTGCTCGACGCGCTCTGCCATTCCTGTGGGAAAAGAGGCCACACCAGGAAGGTCTGTAGAAGCAAGCAAGGATCCAGCCCAATTCAGAGAGAAAACAACTACCGCCAGACCACAGGGAATCATCCTGTGAGTCGGGAAGACTTGAACCACCAATGGAACAACCACTCGTACAGAAATAAAACACTTGCCACTTCAACGAGACAGGAAGAGCCACACGAAAGTTAATGAGCCCCAGGAAAGCTTGGAGGTTTGTCCTATTCTTGGGTCTTGGGGCATTTTTGATCACTCTTAGTTTACCATCGGTCACGCTTCATCGTTAGATGCAAAGAAGATCCGAGTGAGGGTCGCCATCGAGAACCAACCTTGCGTGATGGAAGTCGACTCAGGGTCGTCCCTCTCTATGGTTTCCTGGAAGACCCTTAAACAGTTAATCCCTGCTGTCCGGCATCAAGACCTCAGAGCCCAAAGAATTATACTCAAAGATTACCAGGGGAACCGAATTCCGGTCGTTGGCTCCAGCCAAGTCCAAGTATCATTCAAAAATCGTACTGCGTCATTACCGCTGACCATCGTCGATCGTGACTGGCCTAGTTTGTTGGGCCTTCAATGGTTTGTCCCACTCAGGATCGAGGTAGCCGGCATTCACCAAACCAGAAGCGATGACTGGGAGGAGGCCCTCGTCCAGGAATTCCAGGATGTATTTGCAGACAAACTAGGCGAGTACAAGGGGACCCCGATATCATTTAACCTTAACCCTGAAGTAGCCCCCATCCGCCTTAAGCCTCGTCGGGTACCTTTTGCCCTAAAACCAAAGATCGACAAGCAGCTTGATAAATTAATAGCCCAGGGTCTTTTAGAACCAACTGACCATGCCCATTGGGAAACCCCAATCGTAACACCCATCAAACCAGATGGATCATTAAGGATTTGTGTGGACTACCGGGCCACCCTCAATCACACCCTTCAAAAGAACACTTACCCGGTGCCGGTGGTTCAACACCTTCTCCATTCCCTGGGGGGCAGAAAAGTCTTCGCTAAATTGGATTTAGCACAGGCATACCAACAACTGCCTGTAGATAAAAAAAACCGTGGAAGCACAGACGATCGTTACTCACCGAGGTGCTTATAAATGCAACTGACTCCAATTCGAAGTGAGCGTGGCCCCAGGGATTTTTCAAAGTCTGATGGAGAGAATTTTGCAAGGGATCAAGGGGGTCGTGCCATATTTTGACAATGTTTTAATTGCGGCCCCGAATAGAGAAGTACTAGAGAGGTGTCTTAGAATGCTTCTCCAGAAATTTAAAGACCCCGGCCTAAAGGTTAAAAAAAATAAATGTCAACTGTGTACAGAGAAAGTAGAGTTCCTGGAGTACCTAATTGATAAGCAAGGCATTCACCCCACTAATAGCAAACTAAGAGCGATCAAAAATGCCCCAAGACCCAAGAATAGGACAAACCTCCAAGCTTTCCTGGGGCTCATTAACTTTTACAACATCTTCTTGCCCCAGAAGGCGACTGTAGCTGAGCCCCTACAGACTTCTCAGCAAAAAAGCAACCTGGGACACCAAGAGGAGCACACATTCCGACAAGTGAAAAACTTACAAACCTCCGATGCTGTTTTAATGCAGTATAATGAGACTTTGCCTTTAACCATTATGTGTGACGCGTCACCGTTTGGAGTAGGAGCCATTTTAAGTCATGTGTTACCAAATGGTAGAGAGGCCCCTATTGCCTATTTTTCAAGGATCTTATCGAGAGCTGAACGCAACTATAGCCAAATTGACAAAGAGGCTCTTGCTGTTGTATCTGCTGTGAAACGGTTTCATGAATATGTGTATGGACGAGCTTTTACTATTATTACCGATCACAAGCCTTTGCTGGGGATTAAAGTGGGAGACAAGCCAACCCCCTATATATTGTCACCTAGAATGACTCATTGGTTGGAGTTCTTAGCTGCGTACAATTATAAATTGCAACACTGCCCGGGGAAAGCCATTCCCCACGCTGATGCATTGAGCCGTGCCCCATTTCTGGAAACTGTCGACGACCCAGCTCCAACCCTCACGACACTCCAGATTGAAACCCTACATTCACCGCTGCTAACAGCCAGAGACATCACTATCGAAACGAAACTGGAGCGAGTTCTTAGCTGGGTCGAACGAGGATGGCCAGTAGAACAAACCCCTGACGACTTCACCCCTTTCAGAAACTGGCAAACAGAACTTTTTTCACAGAAAGGCTGCATCCTATGGGGAGACAGAGTGGTCATCCCAGAGTGGTTACAATGAGCAGTTTTGAAAGCATTGCATGATGGTCACCCCGGCATCGTGCGTATGAAAGCACTCGCATGAAGCTATGCGTGGTGGCCGGCCATCTATAAGCAGATCGAAGCCTGGGTGAAGACTTGTCTTCAACGGAGTGGGAAAAACCCCCCCTGGGGGCCGTGGTCCCGCATCCACATTGACTTTGCGGGACCTACTAAGGGACATACGTTCCTCCTAACAGTGGATGCCTATTCCAACTGGCTCGAAATCCACAAGATGAAGACTACTACAACCGATTCAGTCATCTGCAAATTAAATAAACTATTCGCAACACATGGACTGCCAGACGTTTTAGTCTCCGATAACGGACCCCAGTTCACGGCCCTGGCGTTCGAACAATACTTAGCAGACCGGGGCATCCGCCATGCGCTAACCTCGCTGGTGCACCCTGCGGCCAATGGAAGGGCCGAGCGCATGTTCCAATTTCTTAAAAAAACTCTCCACAAGATGGACTATGGGGACATTGATGACAAACTGAACAGAATACTCCTACTCCAACACATCACCCCGCACAGCGTAACCAACAAAACGCCAGCTGAACTGTTGATGGGACACGGGCTTCGCTCCCACCTCGACCGTCTCCACCCGGCCTATGTGCCAGAGAAACCCTGTGGATCTAGTGGAAAGTGCCACAAATTCAAGGAAGGCGACTTAGTCTTCGCTAAAAATCTTTCCGGCGAACTGTTGTGGGTCGAAGAAACCGTAACCCAAGCCATTGGGCCCAGATCGTACCGTGTACAAACGAGGGATGGAAAAATATGGAAACGCCATATAGATCAGCTTCGCTCTAGGTTGCAATCCAGTTCCCATGACTCCTGTGACCCTCAAACTGAGGGGGGAGGAGATGTCGAGGGAACCGAATTCGAGATGCTGGATGACGAAATCGAAGAAAGTCAGCGGCCAGGCGTGATCCATGAAGAAGAATCAGGAAGGGGGTGTGCCTCGCCACAGAGAAACACCTCAACGGAGGCAAGCCCACAGGAACTGGAGGATAACGATGACAGAATTAGCACGCCAAATTGTCCTGTGGGGATGCGGAACCGCCTGCACCAGATAAATCAAAAAACATTCCACCGGAACCGGACTACAGACAGGAACTGGTGGGACAGCGCAAATCTAATAGGCAACGACCTGCATATCTACGCGATTACGTAACAGCACCCCTCAAATGGAACCTAGGGGGAGGGGTGTTATGAACTAATAAAGGCGTTTAATAAAGTTTTAATAACCTTAAGTGAAAAGCAGGGTTCTAATCCTGCACTTCTGATTGGCTGATGATAGTGACATCAGATTGGTCCTTTCTGGGACATCTGATTGGCTGTTAATGGGCCAACTCTCATTGGTTCAAGGGTTTAACACTTCCATGTTTTTCATTGGCTAATAGGACAGCAGCCAACCCTATAAAAGGGCTGCTGCTGCCCTAGGTGATTGCTCTGTTCAGTATGCTTAATAAAGAGTTGAAGTTCACTGTTCACTGCCTCGTCTCCGCTCCTTGCCCCCATGTGCAGAACTTAACAAATATCATTAAGTGTTGTACCTTATGATTCTTGACTCTTGATGAATGTATTTTTTTCTTTTATATACACTGAAAGCATTTGCACCAAAACCAATTCCTTGTGTGTCCAATCATACTTGGCTAATAAAGAATTCTACTCTACTCCTCTACTCTTTAAGTGATGCAAGTGCCCTGGTGGTTGAACAGCTAAAGGTAGACCTCAAACTATGACTGTGATGGAGACAGGATTTTCCCTCAAAGGCATGTAAGTCTAAGCACTCACATGATCAACCCAATGTTATGACTTTTTTTTGCAGCAGTCATTAAGGGAATGCCATGGTGATTCAATGAATAGAGTAATCATCAAGCAAATGCCACGAGTGATAAGCAATATATTCCTGTGAGTATTTTTTTTGCTAGAAATTGTCCGAAAAGGCTGGAAACCAGCCCCGAAACATCATGAATCACAATTGACCTTGCAATGCTATGATCAACCTAAAGATTAGCTGATTCCCAAGCACCCAAAATGTGGTCATGTGACTGTGAGGTGATATGCACCAGTCAGAACTCTTAAACTGGGTCATAAAGTTTTGGGGGGGCTCCGTCATAACTTTGAATTGGTCACTGAGTGCCCAGTTGTTAAGCAAGGACTACCTGTATCTGGGATACTGAATAATAAGATGGGAGTGTACTATGTCAAGAAGAAGCTACTCAGTGGTTTAGCTAGGTGAGGAAATAGCTCTCCACAGGATAGCATTGTATTCTTTTAACAAGCTGGTTCACAACCCAAGGACACCAGAACATGTACTATATGATTTTAAATATTTTTACCAAATACATTTGTTTACTTATCACAAGAGTATCTGGACACTTAGAAGCCTACTGGAAAATAGGATTACTGTGACTACCTTTTGAGGTTTGTTTAGAGCAGTTGGTGGCCAACTAGTGGGCTGGGGACTACTGGTGGTCCACAAGAAAATTTTGGTTGTCTGCAGAGAAATGTCACCCCAAAGTATCCCCCAAGCAATTAATGTGGAGTGTGAAGGGTGTGTGTTTGTGTTTGTGTTTGTTTTCATGGTCATGATGTGCACTAAAGCTGGTGCTGATTTCATTGTACAAGGTGAAATGACAATAAAGTAAACTAACTAATCTAGGCTGCATAGGAACACAAGGCTTGCATCACTTGCATTGTAAATAACACAAGGTAGTGAGGGGAGGGGGGAAAGGGTGGAGGAGGAACTTGCCTCACGCACTCCATGTGCCTGGCCTGGCCAATGGGCTGCTTCTTTCCACTTCTTTTTTCTGCTGGTTTTGGCTGCATGCAAGGAAAGCAGCAAAAGTCTTTCTTTCTCTCCCCCAAATTCCACCAGAAATGAGTCTTTGTGACCCTGCAAGGCATCCTGCTACAAAAGGCTGTGCCAGCATGACAAGTCTCACAAAGTTTCATGTCTGGCAGAGTTTGGGGGGGAGAAAGAAAGACTTCTGCTGTTTCTGCTGCTTTCCTTGCATGAAGCCAAAAGTCTCTCTCTCTCTCTCTTCCTGAGAATGGAGCTGGAGACAGTATCCTGTGTCCCAAATAAAGAATGATCAATTGGTAGGAAAACGGGGTGGGAATTTTCCTGCAGACTTTTTGGGGGATTTTCCCAGGGTCTCCGGTCCTCAGAATTTAAAATTATGAGTTTGGTGGTCCCTGAGGTCTAAAAGTCCCTGATTTAGAGTGTCATTGTCAAATAGAAGAATATGGACTGGAGTGATCTAGATTCAAAGCAACTCAGTTTATAACTTCAGTTTTGGACAAAGTGAGATATTAGTTTTAATGTTCTAAATGTCCTAAGAAGTACGATAGCTCATAAAAAATTGCATGATTCCATTTGAATGCTGAAGTATATCAAGGATATGGTATCTATGACCTTGCTGAACAAAAACTCCCAACAACTTTAGCAAGCCTGGTCAATGGTATCTGATTGTAGAGCTTTGTACCTATCAATTAATCTATCCATGGAGCTTTTGTGGTGGTAGGAACAAGAGGAATGTTTTATGTACTACTATTCCTGGGAAAAGGTAAGATACAAATTGAATAAATCAATACTTTGGGGGGATTGCAGTTCCTTCTCCTGATGATAAATTGATGAAACTTTATTGGGAACACTTTTTCTTCTGGATCACAATAATCTTTTCTGAGATAACCCTTGAAGTTTGGAATACTCAAAGCCACAATATTTGGACACCATCTTACATTATCTTTTATCAAAGGACAAATTTTGCTCAGCCACAAGTTGATGGCATAACTTATTTTAGCAGTTGTCAAGTCTGACTATAACCATGCTAGATATGGCGCAGAAGATTGGGAGATTTTAATTTAAACACTTAGTAGCGATGAGGGTTCTAGTTTCAATTCAAAACTAATTCAAGTTAATTTTCCCTTCATTTTGCTTTCAATTAATATGACCCCATAGAAGACACTATTTATCTATAGGGGGCATAAAATATCACATGCCTGTTGTTTGTTACATGATGTATTTAATAAATAGCCACATATCTCTTCCTCCCCATCCCAGATTTGAACTTCTCATGATACTGAAACACTAATTATTCAGTAAAATCTATTTTTCTATACATTGGGCATTTATTACTCTTATTATTCATTATCGTATGGAACAGAGATCACATGAATGTGATGAATTATACAAGCATTTCCTGTTTTGTGAACATTTTTTTTGCTTTAAATGCCTAATTACTATTCATCTTGCAATTGTAACACTGGCAATAGCTCTCACCATCTGCAGTGCCAACACCCAGCAGTATTGTGAAGATTTATTCCTAAATGTATTAGGAGCTTTACATGGAAAACAGAAGCCAAGAAACTGCTTCCTTTACACAATAAATTAAAAAAAAAAACATATTTATGGTTGTAAAGTCATAACACAGCAGGAGTAAGTCATCTTTGTTTGTTGTTTCTTTCTGTTTTTATTACAATTACAGCCTTTGATGCTGGATCACTAGTCTTTGCTGAGATCCTGGAAAAAGAATGCAGAGAAGAGCAATAAAGATAAGTGGCTTGAAGAATAAACCATGTGATGGACAGCTAAGGGAAGAAAGTATATCTAGCCTAACAAAGAGAAGGATTGGGATGACATAACAATCTTCTGGTAATTGATGCCCCTCCCACAAAGAAGAGGGAGTAGAGTTGTTCCCCAAAGCACCTGAGGGCAGGGTAGAAGCTCAATAAATAACGATCCAAACTAGAACTATGGAGAAATTTCTGAATGACTATAAGAGAAACTAATCAATGAAACAGCTTGCCTCCTGGTGTAGTGGATACTCCATTGCTTGAGATTTTTTTAAAAAAAGATTAGACAACCATTTGTCCAGGATGGAGTATGGAATAAGGTCTCCACCATGGGCAGGCGATTGAACTAGAAAACCTCCAAGGTCACTTCCTGCACTGAAATTCTGTGATTCTGTAAATACTAGTTGATTAGTTACAGCACTAAATATTGTATATTCCTTACAATTTGAAAGCCAGATTAATTCAACAAAAAAAACACATTGGGTTTTTTTTAGGTTTGTTGGACATCCCAGTGAATGACAATAAAAAGTTGATTATCTTCCTTACTTTTGGGGGAGACATAATACATTGAAAAGCACTGTAGTAGATATGTTATAGTTATACATAGTTCCTTTTCATTAGGTGTTAGTTTGATGGTGGGTCAGATACTTTGGAGAAAGCTAAGAGTTAAAGATGTCATTACATTGTTAAATTACATACTCCAAAATTGGAATAGAAATACTTTTGCCTGGAATGTTGAAAGAAGAAAAGCAAGTAGACATTCATGAAAGGATCTATGAAAATCAGATTCTGAAAGTTGGCTCAGTGAAATTTGACAACTCCCAGCCTTTGATCTAGTCTTTTATTTGTGTAAAGGCAAGATCAGACATTATAATTCTATGTGGTCTAGGTTTAATTTGATGTTTCAAGACTGAACTGTAGTTATCTATAGCAATTTTAGTTATTCTTTTATTATAGAAAAAAATGAAAACATCCCTCTTGTATTATGGGAGTTCCCATTCTTCTTTTTTCTAAGTTCTCTTTTAGTTTACATTATTTATTTTACACACCCACATAGGGAGAGAGAAAGAGAACATTTTATTTTGACTAAACTGAATAAATAAGTACAGGTGGTTTTCAATTTATGACTGCAATTCAACCCAAAATTTCTGTTGCTAAGTGAGACATTTGTTAAGTAAGTTTGCCCCCAATTTTACAACCTTTCTTTCCACAACCTTTTAAGTGATTCACTGCAGTTGTTAAGTTAGTAACACAGCTGTTTCCCATTGACTTTACTTATCAGAAGGTCACGAACCGGGGATCACATGAAGCTGGACACTGTAACTGTTATAAATATGAGTCAGCTGCCAAGCAGAGTTTTGATCACAGAGCCAAGGGGGTGCTGCAAGGGTCATAAGTGTGAAAAATGACCGTAAGTCACTTTTTTCAGTGCTGTTATAACAGCAAATGGTCACTAAGTGAACTGTTGTAATTCAAGAACTACCTGTAGTTTATCAATTCATCAGAAGGTTTTATCTAAGTTTGGAATTTAAGCTGGGATGGTAAGTACTTACCTGGAAACCACCAGAGAACAGCAGAAGTATAGCCTAGGTCAGGGGCCTCCAAACTTGTCAACTTTAAGACTTGTGGACTTCAATTTCCAGAATTCCTCAGCCAGCTTTCCTGGCCAAGGAATTCTGGGAGTTGAAGTCCACAAGTCTTAAAGTTGCCAAGATTGGAGACCCCTGGACTCTAGGCAATACCATAACAAAGGAAGTATTCCAGAAGGCAGTGGCAAATGCATGAAAAAATATATAGACACCAATAGCTAAGCTCACCTGAAGAGTAACTGCTGTTTTACATTCTGCTCTGATACAGTTTCTTTTTCAATCATACAGGTAGTCCTCAACTTATAACCCCAACTGAGACCAGAATTTAAGTCATTTAGCAAAGCTATCGAGAGAGACACCCATGTGACCACTTTGCTCAGTGACTGTAGTCCCAACTTTCCCAACTGCAGTCACTCAAGATCAAAAGGGTCATTAAGCACAGCACTGGGAAGAGGACCCTCTCCTTGACTCACCACATCCAGGAGGCCACTTACCTTTGCCTTTTTCTGTAGCTGTAGGCACACTCACCCATGTAAAGCGTGGCCTTCTTTATAAATTTGAATCAGTTCAAAGTTAAATTCCCTAGGTATAAGTTGAAGACTTACCTGTATTGGACTTTAAAATCAGAAAAGATCTTGCAGATTTCAGGAATAGAAAGATTATTCTCACTTCAGTAAGAGCTCGGCTGGGAAAATCACAAGATGCAACCTCTCCTTCCTCTGTGATGGAAGAGAAAGGATCCACATGTGGATCAGTTCAGCCTTTTAGCTGGACTTGCTATTACATCAACATGATGTAAATACAGACTTGTTACTTGTTGCTCAAGCAAGTACTCTAATGCTAACCTACTCTAATTTATACATGTTGGATTCAGTCCGATCATTCTTCAGGTTCAAGATAACTTTATAATATTATTTTACTTACAAGGTTATTGTGAAGTTGCTAGTGAGACTTCTGAACTTCATGAAGAAAGGTTAGATGTAATGTAATGTGTAATTATGCTGGGTTACATAGCCACAATGTGTTTACTATTAAGGAAATCCAGACTCTGATTTGTTAAAAAAGACTATTACTTACCCAGGATACTCTAAGGATGCTTGTTTATGACATTTTTCTTAGCCTGTGTGTCAAATGCAACCTTCATAACTCCCCATTTGACTAATTAGCATGAAGCGTAAATGATGCAACACCCAGAAAAATATGGCATACTTCACTTTATCTTCCAAGGAAAGATTGAAGGCAAATGACATCCAGGCAGAAGGAGACCATCATGGCTTAAAATTTAAGAAACTGGTTTAGACCAAACTCAAGAGAACTTTTTTGTGTGGCTGTTGATAAAAATAGGATCACCAACATGATCGCCAATGTCCGATGGATATGGCACAAGAAATAGAAGTAAATGATGACACATGTGTGTCAACTTCATCACACAAATGCCATGGTTTATTTGCCACAGCCATCACAAATAGAAAGTAGTGGCATTTGTATCATGATATCATAATGTACATATCATTTTGACATCATTGTTGTTTTCTGCACATTTTCATAATCCTCTTCCCTTACTCCCTTTCTTTAGCTGACATTGTGCTACAAACTCTGCCTTTTACATATGCATGAAATATTGTGACTCAAGTACAAAGGAGTGAAGTGAAGTGACATCAGAATTCAGGTTTTTTCGTAATGTTTAGGAACATGTGCTCATATGATGTGTTTATCAGTGGTGAACCTTTTTTAAAATAAATCAAATTTGGGGTACTCCTGGAACAATAAAACAACCAGCAGATTTACTAACACCTTTATTGAAATGCACTTAGTTAATGTGTGATTTAGTGTCTCATGCAAATATAATCTTTATGCTCACCATCTGCTTAAATGTTCACTTTCTGCTTCAAATAGGCTTTCTTGTTGACTATCTTGTTGGCAGACTAATAGATGCTTTTCTAGGTCTAATTGAATACATGTGACTTTTCCCAGGTGAATGAAATGTTTGCATGGGAAAATATAAATGTAAAAATGAGGTGTAAAATGTGAATAAGGTGGAGATGAAGGGAAGACATTGTGGGTAAAAATGTTCCAGTGCAAGAACACAAAATTCTGTGATATTCTGGGATATTCTTTTTCAATTAGAAAAACAATAATATTCTACCATTTTTTCACTCACATTTATAACAGAACCTCCATTCTCTCACTGCTGGCCCTTTTTTCCTGCATTGCCAACCTCCCAGAAATTGGAAAGAGTAAAATCAGATAAGTGTTTTAATAGTCTGGCAACATATTCAAAAGGACAGAGCTGACCATGTTAGTGAACTAATTGTGCGCATGAAGTTTGCACTGGATTTAATTTTTCGTGCTTTTTCGGTAGAAGAAAGTTTCAGCCAGGAAAATGGTTTGGTGTTGTCCATGGTACTGATTTTGGCTGCATTTAACAAACAGGCTTCTGCTTCTTACCTTGACATAAGCTTAATTCTTCATCACAATTATTTCTAGCATGCTCACTTTTTTTTTCAAAGTAAAGCTTGCAATTCAATTTCCACTTACCTTGAGATTTGTTCCATTGAGTTTGAAAGGTAAGGGTTTTATAATTGCACTGTGAAAAATCAAAATACATATCACTTTTCAACACATCTCTTAACAAGAGGCAGAACAGAACATACACTGTATATGGTTTAAACAAAGGACTGACTTCCTGCGATTGTGTATGGTGATTTGTATGTATTTTCTCAGATGTTGTCCTTGCTTCTGGTTTAGGGCACCCTCTACTGGTATTCAAAAGTTTCACATTTGCAGATAAGTAAAATATGTTGATTATAAATATTTATCTCATTGTAGGACTTCATTTTCCCTTGCTTAGGCCATGTGATGAGAAACTCCCATAAAGTGTGACATAATATAGTAACTGATGCAAAATGCACAGCAAAAACTGTTGTGAATTTAACTTTACATTACCCCAGTGTTTTATTAAAGACATTATTCAAATAACCTTTTGACACTGATTATTTGGTTTTAATTCAATATTATTTACCAATTGGTAGATACTAAATAGACCACTAAGTGTATCAGGATATAAATTACTCAGAATTTCTTTTAAGCTTGTTTATAATTTTATGTCTTGACTCAGCATATTCATTTTCCCATTCAGATGTGACATAATTAAAATGAGAAATATTCTGGTTTTTTTTGGGGGGGGTCTGGAAATGAAGGGGGGATTTTCATCACCATTTCAGCCATTGTAAGTCATTTAATCAAAGTCATTCTGACGTTGTCTGATATTTTTGTGTGTTTATGTTTAGCTTAACATTATGTTTTTTTCTGTTGTCTAATGTTTCAAGTAGTTGTGTTGGAGAAATATTTTTGTACACAAAAAGCCAACTTGAACTTCTGATTTCTACAAATAAATATTGGCAAGGTATAAAAATAAAATCAAAAGGCATCAGATTCTGGAAAATGTCTGCCAGTAATAAAAAAGAACTATACCTAGCAAAATGAACTAAAGGTCCACCAGTTCAGAATAGCCAGAGATATTTCTACAAAATCAAAATTCTAAGTGAAAATAAAATGCCTATTTTTCAAGTAGAAGAAATGTTGTAGGTATTCAACAAACAAATGCTAAAAGGAATTTGAGAAAAATATCTAAAAGATTGTCTGCACTTTATAAATACTGTGTCATTTGTGTGAATATAAATATTAGTATAAATAATGGTAACATCAAAAATCCTCACTAGAAGGCATCTATCCCATAAAGGAAAATAATGAAATTCTTCCTTTTTAGTGAATTTCCTTATTTTGTTGTCTTTATTTTTAAAATCTATTTTTTCAAAATGTTTAGAAACAACCCATCAAAACTTGTTTGTTCATTAATAAAAAAGAAGTAAAAACGCAAAACAACAAAATCAATCAAAGAAGGTTAGCTCAGTCTTTAACATCTTCTGGAAAATGGTGGCCAAAGTAGAAGCAACTCTATCCTCAAGTGAGAGGCTATTCCAAAGGCCTGGAATTGCTACCAGGAAATGTTGCTTTTGCCAACATTCCTTGCTGACTTTCCTACAGTGGGATTTATTCTGCTTGTCCCAGCATGGTCATAATCATTATTCTTTTTGCTTCCTTTAGTCCTAGTGATGAATACCATTAGGTAATGTTGAGTATCATACCAGACAAATCCTATTCGAGGGAGGTGAAGGGGGAACTATAGGTACCTTTTAATGAAGGCTGCCATGGTCTTTTATTAAAGCATTGTCTTTGGGTATGCAGCATTGATCTCTTTTTAGTCCTGTAACTCTTCAGAAACTTTTTCTGATTATGATTTGATCCTTAATACCCAAAGAGCCTCCAGAAATACAGAAAATTCCCTTTTTACAGTTCTCAACAATCACACAAAATTATGTGCCTTGGGGTTCAAGCTAAATTGGCTGACCCATAGTCTAGCTGATTCTATGGATGCCCATTTCTGAATAAATATGAAGCCTGAAGCAGGCTTTCTTCATTCCCATGTAAAGTCTTCAAGTCTGTTCATCTAGAAATAGACATTTATCACATGAATAGAAACAGGCTCTGATCTAAATTTATATTCAGAATATAAATTGTGAATGTTCTAATCATTATTCTTCATCAACTATGCTTCCAGATCAAAAGTTTGATATTTTAAAAAGATAATGAGTAATAAATTTATTATTGCTGACATATAATTCAAAACCTATATTTCTAGGACAATACTTCTCCATCTTTTGTAATTATTATGCTGAAATAATATTCTATTGATCACTTGTACATTTTGCTAATAAACCCATTGGGATAAATTAAAGTATATGTTTAGGATATAGAAGTATACCTGTGTTCTGACTGCTGTCACTATGACCCTTTTACAAACAATGTCATTACTAAGATTATGTTGTTGTTGTTGTTAACATATCCTACCTGAGATGAAAACAGGCATGTTATTTCATGGGTCTTCTTTCTTGAAGAAGTTTGATAAAAATGCCAAATAATACACAGCTGCATGTCACAAACATTTAAAATAACTATATAAAATAACAGCAACTCTATCAACATATGTAGAAAAACAAATAAGAACAAAATATAGGTAAGCTATATTTCTGTTGTTGTGGTTGTGGTAGTTGTGGTTGTTCAGTCATGTTTGATTCTTGGAGTCAGCCTGGACAAATTCTTGCAGTTTTCTTAGCAAGGTTTTTCACAGAGGTGGTTCACCACTGCCTCCTTCCTAGGACTGAGAAGAAGAGACTGGTCTAAGTCCTCCAGCTGGCTTTGTGCTTAAGATGGAACTAGAACTCAGTGTGTCCTGATTTCTAGCTTGATGCTTTAAGTATTGCAGAAAAATCACACAAAATATTGCAAAAATAATCAAAAGATTACAACTATCAATGCATATCGGCAACAATAATTTATAATGTTTGGTACATATAGTCCCTGACTTATTACCACAATTAAGCCCAAAATTTCTGTTGTTAAGTGAGACATTAGTTAAATGAGTTTTGCCTCATTTTATGATATTTCTTGCCACAATCATTAAGTGAATCATTGCACTTGATAATTTAGTAACATGGTTGTTAAGTGAATCTGGTTCCAGCATTGATTTTGCTTGTCAACAGGTTGCCAAAGGTGATCACATGACCTTGGGACACAACAACGGTCATAAGTATGAACCAATGCCAAGCATCTGAATTTTGATCACATGATCATTGGGATGGTACAAAGGTTGTAAGTGTGAAAAATGGTCCTAAAAATGGTCATTTTTTTCAATACCATTGTAACTTTGAGTGGTCACTAAATGAACTGTTGTAAGTCGAAGACAATAAAAAGATAAATATTTCAATAGAGGGAGAAAAAAAGTGAATACTGAAATTAAGCATTGCTTAAGCATTGCTCAATCATGAATTATGCATTTTTATATAAAGTACCATATCCCATAATATTCCATTCCCTGTTCCAGAGGATGCAAGGTAACCTACTTTCTGACAAAAAAAAAATACAAGTTAATGAGTTAGCAATAAAGAAAACAGACATTTGTTTATTCAGCTGTTTGTATTTCAGTTAAAGGGAAGGAATTTTTGTTTCTTTAAAAGTCTCAAAATTGTTTATATGTATCAGAGGTCTTTCCTGCCTATAGAAACTCATCTGAAACTCTCTCTGATCTTTTTATGGCCTTTAGCTTGACTAATATAAATAACAAGAACTAATTGTTCGTATTGATCAATATCCATCGCAATTTGGAGGGTAGGGGGAGAGCATGGTCAACAAATAAATAATATATAATGAAGCTAGGTAGATTAAAGAGAGAGGGTAGTTACAACGCTTCATAGACATTATAACAGAATACAGATTTAATCTGCTTTCAGACAGAATGGGTACCTTCTTTCTATGACTGTAATAACTGCATAGACGCATAGCTAGAAGTTCACTCTATTGAATATAGGATGTCTTATTTCTAATTTTACAATTATGCTGAAGGGTTCTTATCAAGAAGCAAAAAAATATTAGAATGGTGATACTCCAGAATTCATGGACCATTGATGGTCCATTGAAGTTCATCAGGGAGGCTTCTGCAACCACCCTATATCTATTGGCCAGAATTTGCTCCTTGTGTCAGTCTCCTGACTCCTCACATTCATTCCTCCTCAATACTTAGCTGGCCAAATCAAACCTACTGGCTGCCTCTGTGCTTGCACCAAATGGTAAATAAATACTTAATACGGGAGAATATTTTGGGGTAGAAAAATTAATTTAATTTAAAAAGACATTTAAAATAACAGATGGGAAGGCATACACAAATGCAGTATAACCTCATATATTCCAGTCTTTTATTTGCTGATCTATAACAGAGGTGGCATTCAGCAGGTTCTGATCAGTTCTGGAGAAACATTAGCAGAAATTTTGAGTAGTTTGGAGAACTGGTGAACACCACCTCTGACCGGTCCCACCCCCACCTATTCTCTGCCTCTCGAGTCCCAGCTGATTGGCTGGGTTTTCTTTTGTTGCCCTGCACAGGAGAACAGAGCTGGAAAGCAGGTTAGTGGGGTGAGGAAGGAATGGGATTTTGCAGTAACCTTCCCCCAGGAGTGGGGTAGGAATGGAGATTTTACAGTATCCTTTCCCTCCCACACTCACCAAGCCACACTCACAGAACCAGTAGTAAAAAAAATTTGAATCCCACCACTGATCTACAATAGCAAAAAGTGTAACAAACATTGTACCAGGGTTACAAGATCTGCGCTGCACAAAATACAGAGGGCCATCAAAGAGCAATGGTGTCTTTTCTGCATCCCTTTGTCATCTATTGGTTATCTGGATTTTTGCAGACTAGATAACATAGCATAAAACATACCATCTCCATGCCTCTTCCTAATTTAACCGCTTTATTATCTTTACACTGATGCTCCAATACCATTGAAAGGCATTCCATGGCACAAATCCATCCTTAGGACTTTGAAAAAGACAACCTGTGGATCATCATCATCAGTCATTATTTCCTCACCTAAAAAGATAAACAGGATGTTCATGGGCAGACAAACAAAAAACAAAAAAATAGTGGGAATGTGAGTGACTTCTGACTTCCTGGCAGGTTCTCCATTGACTTGGAAGCTGGCAGGGAGTGTCAGAAATCATAGTCACATTTTTGTGTCACATTATTGTGCAGTGAAATTTCCATTCCAGTGGCATAATCGGTCCCAGATTTTTCAAACCTTCTTTACATTAGTGCATTTGAGTTACCTTGATTCAAAAACTGTTGACATATTCTGTCTAGTTGAAAGTTACAAACAGACAGGAGAGTTTTAGCAGTGTGTACAGGTAGTCCTCAACTTATGATTACAATTGAGCCCAGAATTTATGTTGCTAAGTGAGAAATTTGTTAAGTGAATTTTGCCCCATGTTACGACTTTTCTTGGCACATTCGTTAAGTGAATTACTGCAATTGTTAAATTAGCAACATGGTTGGCTGCCCCGTTGACTATGCTTGTCAGAAGGTCGCAGAGGATAACCTTGGGACACTGCAACAGTCATAAATATGAACAGTGGGTCAAGCATCCGGATGTAAATCACGTGGCCATGGGGATGCTGCAACAGTCATAAGTGTGAAAAATTGACCCTTTTTTCAGTGTGCTGTAAAGCACTATGGAGCAGTATATAAGTCAAAGTGCCATTGCTAGTGCTAGTGTTATTGTTAAAGTGTTTTTCTTTTACATTATGCTAGATTGTTCATATATAAAATGAAATAATTAGATCAACAATTGATAGGATTGTCAATAAATCACTATCAGACCTGGAATATAGTCTCTTTCCTTAGGGAACTTTAAGGCTGCCATTTCCAAAACATTTCATGTTTAAAGTTATTAATAGAAGAGGATATGATTTCCATTAGTTCAAGCATATTGGAATATGAATCACTTTCTTTATCAGAATGCTCTGATGAGAACGTATTTGAAAATTCAAAATAAATGAGTCAATTGAAAATGCCTCTGCAACTCTGAGATTTTATTCAGTTAAAACATTGCACTATTTTTAATGTCCATAAGATGGCACTGCAGAAAATAAAATGTTGAAACTAGTTACTATTGTTTGTGTTGTATTTAATATGATGCAGAAAAACTAATTAAGAGGTTTTCTTGACTATTGAATGACCCGTGTAGATATATTTTAAGATGATAAAATATCAAGCATAGTGTTAATATTTTAAAAGTACATTTAGATAATTTGGTTGGCACACCACGATTTACCAACACTTCTCAGAAATCCAATGGTTTTCAGACCAAACATGGTCCCAACAGTATGAAGTTTTGTCAGAGTAACCTGCAGCACTGACAAAAACCCAGCCAGAAAAAAATTGAGCTATTCCATAATTTGTTGACAATATGGCTTATCACTACTAAATTCATAGAGAAAAGAGGAGTACAATAGACTCTTCAAGTCTGTCTTTAAATTATTAATTCTTGGGGGGGGTCTCAATTTAACAACAGAGAACCCTAACTCTAACCCATAACTCTAGAAAATGATGCTAACGTATTCTGACTTCTAAAAAAAACACAGTAATGTATTAAGCCTTGGACAACTACCGTGTTTCCCTGAAAATATGACCTAACTGGAAAATAAGCCCTGGTGTGTCTTTTGGAACAAAAATTAATATAAGACCTGGTCTTATTTTCAGGAAAACGTATTATTTAGTTTTCAAAAAGTATAAGAAGTAACTGAGTTTCTCAACCTTTCTGATTCATGATGTTTATTTTTGAACGTGGTTACCAAATCTTGGTGACCAGGTATATTTGGGGTTGGGGGAATGATTCTGGAATATTCAATTAATATAGAATTCTGCCCTGCTGCTTTCCATTAACCTCTTGCCACAGGAGGAAATTTTGTTTCCTGTGGAACCAAAGTCATGTCTGCAAGACTGGAAGGAAAGCTGGTTGTCTCCCATTTTTAACTATTTGTTCCATTTAGAGCTCTGATTAAGTTGGGAGGCATTATGAAGCAATGTGACTCATTATTGCAGCAAATCATTTTGCCTATTGCAGGTAGTTCTCAATTTACAACTACAATGGAGTTCCAAATTTCCATTGCTAAGCAGGACAATTGTTGAATTGTCTTCTATTTTACAACCTTTCAGCCACAGTTATTAGAATCCCCACAGTTGTTAAGTGAATTAGTGATTGTTAAATGAAAATGTCATCTTACCTTTTGATGTTCTGTAAATTCCCCAAGACCTGGCTTTGTCTTCAGACCTGGAGATTCCAGAAGTCCAGAGATACCTTAAGATGACTCTAGTATTGTATTTAATCTACTCTCTTTTGTACAGGATGGTGGTATTTTTAGTCATTATTGTTTGAAAACAATTGTTTTTATGTATTGTTTTATTCCAATGATAATACACCAGAGTCACTTGTGTGAGCAAATTTATATGAGAAATAAATTTAAAAAAATAAAATCAAAGATATACAAAGTATTCAGTGGTGCACTCACAAATCCAAGGAAAAACTCCGTATTTTTTCATCTCTGAGTTTGTTATTCTGAAGAAAGAGTAAAGTGAGACACAGGGTAGTATAGTGGCAAAGTTTTTGGACTAGGACAGGGAAAAAATCATGATTCACATCATAACTGAATGACTTTGGCTATGGAACCATTTGTGCTTTTTCTTGGAAAGGGAAGCTCTGACAATAACTCATATGACTTACGAATACTTGGCTGAACTGATGCAAGGCAATTTATACGATGTTGCAGCTGAAGATTACTTAAAACTTTAACTGATTCAAAACTCAGCAACTTAAGGGTGGATGCAATCATATAACCCCATGTATTGCATTGGTTACCAGTTGGTTCTGAGAGCAATGCAGAGTGCGAGATGCAATTCAAAGGATTAACCTGGAGGATTGTGTTCTCTGCTTAGAAACTGTGCTCCCCAACAAAATCCATTTTTCCAATAGCATCATGAGCTGAAGGAAGCAGAGGCTTGAACCACATGAGTAATAGTTACAACTCCTGTGCTTTGGAATTTGGGAAAAATTGAAGTCATTGTGCAAAGTAATTGACCATCAAGGGGAACTACCATCTGCATTCTATTGGGTATCTTATGTGATGATATCATGGTGCTATGGTTTAATTTTGATTGCAATGCATTGCATTTTAAGTTTTATAGAATCTGAGAATCCAATCAGATCATTGCAGTAAATAAATGCAATAAGTAAAAGCAGATATTATTTGGATGTTCCAAAGGTGCTTTTTCAAGAGGCAACTAGACTTTCCAGTTTTCCTTTGAAGACATTTCACTTCTCATCCAAGAAGCTTCTTCAGCTCCAGAAGCTTCAGAGCTAAAGAAGCTTCTTGGATGAGAAGCAAAACGTCTTCAAAGAAAAAACAAAAAGTCTAGTTGACTCTTGAAAAAGCACCTTTGGGACAACCATGACTTGGATGGCTGAGAATCTCCATAGATACTATTTGGATGTTCTCTAGGATGGTCACTCCTAGATTGTCCTTGGATTCCAGAGAACTCTTTCTTAATCTTGGTGCCTTCCTGAGTGTTGGACTACAGTTCCCATAATTAGCAGTAATATGCTGGCTGCAGATAATAAGGATTGTAATTCAGACCATCAGGAGAGCAGCAAGGTAAGAAAAGCTGCAATTATGAGTGTTGGAAAATGAATAAGATCCTTGCTCCACTTGACCTCTCAGCGACTTTTGATACCATTGACCATGGGATTCTCCTGGGGTGGCTTTGGGGAATAGTAGTGGGAGGCCTTGTGCTGTCTTGGTTCACTTCCTTCCTCTGCGGCTGCTCTCAGTCAGTGTTGATAGAAGGGGAGAGATCCAGCCCTCGCCCACTGTTTTACAGCGTTCCACAGGGCTCTCTGTTCCTGTTCAACATTTATATGAAGCCACTGGGTGAGATCATCCATCACCATGGACTGAGGTATCACCATATGCTGATAATACTCAGCTCTATGTCTTGGCCCATAGTGAGTTAAGTGTTGCTGTGTCCTCCCTCTCGCAGTGCCTGGAGACTCTTAGGAGCTGGATGGGGAGCAACTGGTTGAAACTAAACCCTTGCAAGACCAAGTGGCTCTAGGTTTGGGGGTCATTGGCTCAGGGAGAATTGCTACCTTTGGTCTTGGATGGGGTGGCACTACCCATGCATAATCTAGGGGTTTTCCTGGACTCACGACTCCTGCTCAAAGAGCAGGTGGTGGTCGTGACCAGAAGGGCCTTTGCGCAACTGCAGGTTGTGCACCAGTTACACCTTTTCCTGGACCAACGGTCCCTACTCACAGTCACTCATGCCCTAGTCACTTTCCATCTTGATTACTGCAATGCACTCTACATGAGGCTGCCCTTGAAGAGCATCTGGAAGCTCCAGTTGGTGCAAAATGCAGTGGTCCGCATGATTTTGTGCATGCACATGTGTCACCTCTCCTGCAGGAGCTGCATTGGTTGCCAATTGGCTTCCAGGTGCAATTCAAGGTGCTGGTTGTCACCTTTAAAACCCTTCATGGCTTGGGACCAGGTTATCTGAGGGAATATATCTTGCCATTCACATCTACCTGACCTATTAGAGTGGGGAGGCAGGGAATGTTGCGGGTCCCATCCCTGAGGGAGATACACCTGGTGGGACCCAGAAGAAGGGCCTTCTCCATGGTGGCTCCCTCTCTCTGGAATATCATTACCCCAGAGATTAGAATGGCTTCCATTCTTGCACTCTTCCGAAAGGCACTGAAGACCTAGTTCTGCCAGTGGGCCTGGGGAACCAATATAGGATGGAGCCCATCAAATGGCTAATATGATCTGCTGTCATCAGGATGGGGAATGGGAGTTAGGCGGTGATTTTTTTTATTTTATTTTTTACAGATTTTGTTCTATTGTACTTTATTAATTTATTTGATTCTTTTTGGTAGTTTTTATTGGGTTTTTTTTATATTTTATTTTAAATATGGTTTTACATTGTGTAAGCCACCTCAAGTCACCATGGGTGAATAGGCAGCAATAAGAAGAAAGAAAGAAAGAAAGAAAGAAAGAAAGAAAGAAAGAAAGAAAGAAAGAAAGAAAGAAAGAAAGAAAGAAAGAAAGAAAGAAAGAAAGAAAGAAAGATTTACAAAGCCAACATGGAGTTCAAGGAATAATTATTGGACAAGTCCAAGTACTCAAGTCCACATGATCCAAAATAAAAATGTATTAGATGGTTCCAGCATTTCAGATGGTTCTGCAGCAATTTAGCTGATGATTTTTCAGCATGGCATGATGTTTCTGTGGAAGCATAACATATTGTTGATTGGTACTTTTCTTAGGTCATTAATGGTATTGTGCAAATGCTGGGAGATTGGAATAGACAGAGGGTTTTGTAAAAAGAATAAGCAGGAATTTTTCAAAAGTTGCATAATAGATTTACAACCAGTGTGACTTTCCTCTCCTTCCTTTGCTCTAATATCTACTCCATGGGATAAAAAGAACCTTTTTAAATTGCTTATGTTAGATGAAAACCTGGGGAATTGCATTATGAAATCAAATCTTTATTCAGAAAACATTATTGTGGGGTCTACACCTTGATGTATGTACATTAAATTGGAATCAGACCAAAGAATTGATCACATAAGGCCTCATGGACTCAGAGTTGCAACTGAATCTAGGACAGATATTCAGATTCCGCCAGACCTCAACTATGTTTGATGGAAGAGTCATAATCTTATCTTTACATTCTGATCCATACTAACTACTAAAAGAACTTTCTCTTTGAGCTGTTGCAAGACAAGTTCCACAAAATGAATGCAGGGAATGAACTATCCTGCATATTAAATTCCTCCTCTATTCATTACTAGTCATTTTGCATTTGTTTCCTAAGGCTTTGCTCATAATAAAGTATTTTTAAATTTTGTTTTGGTAGTGAGAGAACCTCAGGCTTAATTTTGTACACTGAAATGAAACTGAAAGCTAAATTAAAACAGTAATAAGAGCCAACAGTTTGTCTTACCTGTTCCATTGGTGTTAAGGCACATTCATTCTAATAGAATTTGTTTATATGACAGGATAGCATTTCACTGAAGTTAGCATTTCACTGAAAATCCAGTAGGGATTGGAAAACAGGTTTCTGTTTTCTGCTGGTCTTGCAGGAAAAAGAGTACTGCACCTAATTTCACTTTTTTGACATACTGATTAGATAGCAATAACTGCTTACATAACCAGATGTAACTAGTTAGACTTTCCTTGATACCGTTCTATGGTGATTTTAAAAAATAGTGATTCCTCTTGCAGCATTCTTATATAGAAAGTGAAAAAAATGTTTGGAACCAGAGGGGTTCACTAGTTTTTGGGACATATCAACGTGTCCCTTTATCTTTCCAAATCAAAGCTTGAATATTAGGGCCACTGAGGGGAGAATGGGCAAAGTATAATATTGAATTATATTTTCATGTTTCACAAACTGAGTCTTAATGCTGGACTTGTGATACAAACTTTTTACTTTTTTTATGACGCTACCATAACCAGAAGCATGTGTATAGATTTACAACATCTGAATTCTACAGAAGAGAAAACAGAAAACTCTGAAAGGAGCAAACTGCAAGCCATTTTTGGCTTAATTTAATTCAGCTGCATTACAAAATAAGAGATGTAGCAAAAACTAGAGAAAAGAGTGATTGCAAATGAATCTGACCCATCCTGCAGATTGTTCAAATGTAGTTCTCAGCAGGATAACATTTCCCCGGACAGATCACAGCTTCTGCCAAAGGATCAATTGGTAGTTGTGGCCTTGAAAAACCCCTTTCACAGATTCATTTTGTATTATAGTTTAACCCCTTCCTGAATTGGGAGTCCCTATTCACAGTCCCTCATGCCTTGGATAACTTATGTATAGACCACCTGCGATATTTTTGACATAGGGGCCTCATAGAAAATAATTCAGAAGCTACAGCTGGAATGCAGAAAGTGTGCCTGCCTCAGTATGATAAGTAGGCCAGTAATACCTCTGCTGCATGAACTCCACTAGTTATACTTTGCTTCTGGGGGGCTGGTTATCATCTATAAAGCACGTATAATATTTGGCATAGGTTTTGGACCAGCTAAAGCCCAACTGTGCCCATCCAATAAAGTATTATAGGGTTGGCATGCTTTAAATCCCATCTATTACAAGCTGTCACCTTGTGGGACCCACAAGGCATGCTCCCCCTTCCTAAGCAATAGCCAACAGGATAGTTTCCTATTACAGAACCAAGAATTATTTTCAGAATAAGCCTGTCTCATTTGGCAGCAAGTGGCTCCTTCAAATATCTCTCCTTTAAGAATCACTAGATCCCTTACTCAAAATGCAGATATTCTCAAAAGGATTGGCACCTGATGGATGCATGCACATCATTTTTTTGGCAGCATGAAATAAATGGTTAACTTCTGATCTTTTTTTTTTTTTTAAAAAAAAAAACCTTTCCTGTCTACCTTTTAGCTTTGGAATATCTACATGGTCTCCTATCTAAATATTAACCAACTTATTATTTTCAAGTTATTTTCTGAAATAGCTAAAGTCATTTGTCATTTATACCTTAGCATATTGACAAATCCAGCTTGTGTGTGTACTTTAAAGTGCTTTGTGTGAACTTGGAAAACTAGATTAAATTAGCCAGGTTTATTTATGCACCAGATAAAGTGTGTTGCAGCTCTTGAAACCTAATGTCTTTTAATAGAATATGTTAATTTGTTGAGAAAGGCTGGTATCATACTTCTTCTGATGGGGAACACATTAAATAACCCTAGAAACTTGTACAAATAACACAGTTGTGTGTTACTTATGACTCATGAACTGTTGTGTCTTACACTTCAAACTATTACTGAAAATAATAAAGTCTACATTATTGATCACAAATGAATAGTCTTAGCGATACTCAAGCAAATCTGATGAAATAAATAACTGGCTTAATTGCCATTTTATTATCAGCTTTATTCAGCCTGGAACTATCCGGATAAGCTGGATTTCATTTCCCATAATTTCCAATCAACATGACTAAGAGCAGCAGTTTGAGGAGGATCATAAATCATAAAGGGAAGGGGTGGTTAGAAGCCATAGAAAAGAACTGAGAGGTCCAGGCAGTAGCTGAGCAGATAACAACACCAGGAAATTTGTCTTAAGACTGATACCTTCTGACTAGAATACAGGTTGGGAAAGAGAAAGTAGTTTCCAAATAAACCCTGAAGATTTTCAAGAAGGCAGAAATGATATAGCCTGGGTTGCTTTTTAAAGCAAACTTTCTCAATTTTAGCAACTGTAAGATTGTAGACCCCCAACTCCCAGAATTCCCTAGCCAGAAGCTAACGGGTTGAGGGTTTCTGGGAGTTGTCATCCACATCTTAAAATTGCTAAAATCTAGAAAGTCTGCTTAAAGAACTGTGGCCTGTAGAACCCCTCACCAGGAAAGGAGTGGGGGATGGGGTTGTTGCATCATCCAACCTTCACTCTGCTGATATAGCAGTGATGTATATTTGATCAGCAGCCTTCTGGAGTTTATTTGCAAACCAATTTTCTTAGGCAATTGCTTCTGTTTGTAAATATACCTTTGGTTTAAACAAGGCAATCTGCACCCACATCATCGGTGGGGAACTTGCAAAGTCTGCTCTTCAGTGCTTCTCTCTGCTTTTATACTCCTAGTACCTGTTCTGTCACCTTTGGCAGCCCTGAATCTTTTGTTTCTCTCCCCAACTCCCACCGCCAGT
Source organism: Hydrophis major (assembly GCA_033807585.1). Taxonomy (NCBI): domain Eukaryota; kingdom Metazoa; phylum Chordata; class Lepidosauria; order Squamata; family Elapidae; genus Hydrophis; species Hydrophis major. The sequence continues at coordinate 230,977,911 of CM066330.1, forward strand.
TTCTCTTACTATATCAGAATCTCTCTGTCTCTCTGTCTCTGTCTCTGTCTCTCTCTCCCTCCATCCATCCTCCATTGAATAACTTGCCCAAAGGACATCCTACCTTTGTTTGCAAAAAAAGAAAAAAAGAAAAAAAAGAAAAGAAAAAGAAACCCGGAAAACGCCTGTCTTGAATAAATTCAAAGGAAAGGAGGACATAGGATTCCATCGAAGTATCCCTTTTCTCGACCCTGTTATTGGTGGAGGCTTATTTGAGTGAATTTTACTCCTTTCTACCAACGACCAGAGTGCCTCATACCTGTGAGAAATAAAGGGGAGAATCTTGTTTCAAAACTCGAACCATTTTAACACCGTTTCAGCATCCGCGAAACTGCAGGGCGTCGGTCGTAAGAGACCCGTTAAGCAGCTTCTTCCTGCAAAGATTGTACACAACAACGGTGCACTGCATTACTTGAAATAGACTTAGGAATTAAAAGTCCAAGGACGATCAAGCTCCTTGTCTTCTGGCGCGGCTCTTCCCTCAGTTGCTCCTTGCAAAACAGCGGGTTCCAACGTTCTTGGAAACTTCTTGAGGGTCGAAAGCCTTCCGCCTGCCCCAAATCGGTTTCTATCCGAACGGTTGGGATTCTAAACGCCAGAAAAACTAGGAAATCGTGAATGCATATTCTCAATGCTTCTTGGGGAAATCAAGTTGGGAAGCTTATTAAAGCAACCTTTTACACTGCTTTTTTTTGGGGGGGGGGGGTGCCTATCCGTATCTTTGCCTTTAAACTTTGCCTTTAAGGCGCTTTTAAAAAAAAATATTTATTATGCAAACGGTCGACCTTCCTACGGAGGAAAATTCCATTACTGCAAGAAACGACAAAATTTTCTACTTTCAACGCTTCGGGAGCCGGCTTGCACAGCAGATACGTTGAAGGTTACGCACGAACCGCAGGAGTTTCGCGATGAAGTTGTGTGATGACGTAACGCCGAGCAGGAAGGGAATGATAACTCATGGTTCGGATGAGGATTGTCTCTACGAGGAGGTGAAGATCTGGTGAAAGAACTGTGCTGAGATATAGACTGCAATCCTATAAACAAGGTGGCGTGTATACTTTCCTTGAAAAACTGCCTTCTTAAAGGTGCTCACTTTATTTCTGAAAGATTTTATCTATATCTACTCACAAGGTTCTGTTACTGGTTTCCATTGGACTTTCATCGAGGGACCCAATTAGTCTAGCCTTGGTTTCCATTTCTCTTTTCCTTTCCAGGAAAAAAAAATATCTTTTTTTTCCTGCATACAATAGGTAAAGGTATCCCTGTCAGAGAACTGTGAAATTTCACATTTTGAATCTAATTATAACACAAGAATGAGGCTCTCTTGCTCTCTTTCAAATGGATTGTGTTAAAACAAAAACGTAGAAATTGTGTTTTTTTTTTAAATCCTCACTTACACGTGTTTGATAAACATTTTTATAGAACATTTTCTAAGAGATTTTTATTTCAGTGATACTCCAATCAACAAGTTTGTGAAAAGATTAGATACTCTCAAATATGAGTTTTGGAGAAAACAATCTTTAAATGGTCACTAGGAGGCACTATTTGAAATTCCTGACAGGAATAAAGAAAGAACTTAACCAGGCAAAAAGAAAGGTAGAACTTAAAAAAAAAACATTGTTACAGTATGGTTAGTTGCACAGTTAGCCAAATATTTAGACTGGATTTGACATTTGTATCCATATCAAGTCTTTTTCCAAGGACTTAGATAGATATATGTGGTTATTAAATAATATTTAAGATACCAAACAACTTATTTAGTAATTAAGTTACTGTTAAAAATTATTCATATATATACAAAAATATGAAATCACAGGTGCCAGTTCTTTAGCTGTTGTTGGCCTTCATATGCATCGAATTCTTCCCAACTACCTAGGATATTGTAATATATTGGTTAGTATATGTGTAGATCAAAGTAGCATGGCCTTTTGTAATTGTCAGGTAGGGGTTTTTTATGCACAAAGATTTTTTGGTATTGTACCTGTGTGCCAATAACTCCTGGAATCACCATGAGCAGTTTATGCCACAATCTTTCAATGTTGGTTTTCAGATCTTGATACTTTATGATCAATTCTTTGTCTTCTAGTTTACTATCCCCTGATATTGCCACATCAGTTATTCACATTTTCTTCTTTTCAAGCAGAGTTAAATCTGATTTATTATGAGCCAAGATTTTTTCAGTTTGTATTTAGAAATCTCACAATGGATTAATTTGCTCATTTTTGCTACTTTTCAGCTCTATGTTCCCATCAATTTATCATTACTAGCAGATTATAATTTTTACAGATGTTCCAGTGAATTATTGTGGTGATTGTGTTATATAATTTATAATCAGTTTGTGTGGTCTTCTTTCAGCAATGTAGTATAAGATCTACTGTTTCTTCTGCTTCTTTGTACATCCTGCACTTTGAATAATTTGATGGCTTTTTATTTATGTAATTTAATATGCTTGTCAAAGATGCCCTAAATCAGAATTATGATTATAACTTTAATAGACTAATTTTGAGAACAAGCTGTCTTCCTTTGGAAACATAATATAGTTTCTATTGTAGTGGTTAGGACTACATGTCAGCACTACTCTGAAATTCAATTATTCACATTTTGTTAAATGATACTTCTTTTTTATGTCATCTTTCCTTCAAGGCAGTCAGGAACAATATCTAAGAGCTCAAAATCAACATATAATAGTAGAACTGAACAATACTTTTATTCAAAGATGAGAGTTAGGCTATATTATGATGCCTATAATCTCCAAATATATCCAGTAGCTTAGTTAATTTAAATGGTATCTTATTTGGAAAAAATCCATTAGTGTCTTTCAAAATATTTAAATGGGTCAAAAAAAGCTGTAACACAGTTTAAATAAAACATTTCCATGAAAAGATTGTCATAAAAAGAATTAAACTGGAATTAAACTTCAAACATCAGGAAACATCTCAAGAACATGTCATTTCCCATGTCATTTCAGTACTGCATTATTCAAACCCCATTGCAAAGATTTAAGATTTAAGAGCTGTACTACCGAATTTTTATATTGCCCTTTCATAAGACTCAGGGTGGTGCACAAGCCGTTAAGAAACTATAAAGTGTGCCATGAATACCGTAACCTCAACCTAAAATGAACTAAAATCCATAATGTAGAAGATAGACCTAACAGACTCCCAAAGAAAATGCTCAGAAATCAAGGTCCCTTTCAAAAGTACAATTTTCATTGCACTTTGGAGGGGTAGGCTCACTTCTGGGATTGACATATTTCATCAGGGGAAAGTTACCACAATGAAGTCTGGCCACCTGGTCTTATCAGGTCTTACTTAGAAGCTACCCACGGTGGGCAGTCATGTTGGAAGAAGTTCCTGATTTATTTTACAGTTGTCAATTGGTATGGTACTTTGAGGTTTGTGCAAGCAAGAGGAATCCTTCTTGCACAATTTCTTTTTTAAAAAATGGGGTACAGTCTTAGGTTGTTAGGAGATAGACAAAGTTCTTTGATCTTTGGCCTTTCATGGAAGATTACCATAATAAAAAATGTGTTCACAAAGGAGATAATCCTACTTAGATTGCCTCTCCTGTACTTTGAAAAGATAGTCCAGAAAGAGGACTACCAGATAATTAATTCTTACATTGAGTAGATCCACGGATTCTTGTTGCTATTCCTGTTCCCTTCCCTCTCAGTTTCAACTTCCATTCTGTAAAACTGAATTGCTCAAAACTAAAATACTCAAAATGCTCATTTTGTTGCATGAAATATTATGGAAACTTTGAAAATATTTTACAGATTGAAAAGAATAAGAATACAACATGAATTGGGAAACTGAATATCCAGAAATATAATTAAGTAAACAACTGAAATGAAAGAACATAAGTAACTGGATGGATGGATGGATGGATGGATGGATGGATGGATGGATGGAGATAGATAGATAGATAGATAGATAGATAGATAGATAGATACCCTGTTTCTCCAACAATATGGCCTCCCCCAATAGGAAGTCCCAGCATGTTTGATAGGCATGAAATGAAATTAAGCCCCTCCCCCCAAATTAAGGCCTATATTAAAACATGTGAAATGGGGAATGGTGGGGGGGGTTTGCCATTAGTAAGTACTTTTGTGGCACACCTGGATATGGTGCTGCCTGCGTTGACCCCGATATGAAGTGCCCCACCAACACTGAGGTCAACATCCAAGCCATCGCTGCCCGCCCACCCGAACATGCAAAGGGGGGGGATTAAGTCACCCCCGAAAAGACGGCCTAGCCATTTTTTCAGGGCTCAAAAAAAAATAAGACCTGGCCTTATTATATGAGAAACACAATAGATAGATAGATAGATAGATAGATAGATAGATAGATAGATAGATAGATAGATAGATAGATAGATAGATAATGATTGATGATAAATAAATTAGATAATTAGATATAGATGATAATTAAAATATATTTAGTACGATATGTAGATAGAAATTATGCTCAAAGACCTGAAAACTGAATTAAAATAAAAAGAGAAGAAAATCACATAGTGTGATCCACACTAAATGATTTCAAAATAATAAGTGTTAAATCTCAAATATATTTTTAATAGTCCTATGCAATAAATGAGTAACAGAAGACAAAAAATTCACAATACTATTGGCAAATAACTTCCATCACAATTCTCATAGAATACTGCATTGTGTTTTGGCTGAATATTAAATGTTCTCCATAGATTGGAGAATCAGTTTATAATCCAATGCTAAAGCAGAGAGAAAATTCCACCGAAATCTTAGATCATTAGTTCTAGATAGATATGCACACTGTAGAACTACTGTGAACCAAGAAATCACCCACTCAAAGTTGGTATATCACTTGAATTCAACACATGCTTTATGACAGACATTATATGATGTTTCTTAATCCACCTAGTACCTACAAAAATACCTGCTAACTTACCCTGCAATGGAAAAAGAGGTAGCTACAAAGAAGAAAGGCATGCTGAGTTGCAACAGAGCTTGGTTTCACATAAATATCGATAGATGAGATGCTTTGAGGGATTCCTAGAACAAACCATACCAGCCATAATTCTTATGGTTTCTCTTTATTGTTTGATATATTGATGAATCACATTCTATGTTAAAGATAAATTTTCTGATATACATTTGTCATTGTATTTACCACAATTACATCACACATACATTTGAAACAGCTCCACAAACCTGGTAGTTGCACAGAAATGTTTTCTTGTATATGATTTATTCTTATCCATAATAGCTGTCAAATCCAACAATTTTAATTCTTTTTGTTTTTAAGAATAGGAATAAAAGTAACTCAATCCTCAATAACTGACACTAAGTCTCTGATCTCAGCTGCAGGTCAGCTACAGATCTTTACTCAAAATGGGACATGCTGGTACTGGAAATGAGCTGATATGGAAGTGTTAAAGCAGTTCTTACAGATTGTTTTAATATACAGCTGTAAACGTTACAGTTTGCTAGGCTCTGGGATGGTCATCAGAGCCATTTCAATTTGCTCCTCAAACAAATTTAGCATCAAGCCGTACATGTACTCCAGTGATCCAGCATAATGATCCCAAGCAACTGGATGGACATTTATATTATTTTTAAACAATACTGAGTTGCATAAAACCTGCAAAAATACTACCATGAAATCTCTCCCTGTTTCCGAACGGAGGATTTTTACTCTCTTTATAAAGATTAAATGTATGTAGATTATGAAGTGAAGAAGACAGGGAAATATTCCAAATACTTTTTTCTCTGATAATATCTAAATAATACAAAATATATAGGGTTTCTTCATTTATTTAAAAAGTCTGTTGGGTAAGCCTCTGATCTGGAAACTCGCTTATGTTTGTCGAGTGTAACTTCACTAAAATAACAGAAATTTCTCTTTTATGGGGATGCATCTTTTGGCTATGTAAATGTTCTGTGTGGGCGGGTTTATTTATTTATTTTTGTTCTCCTCCCTCCAGTGCAACCAATCTAGCCCATCTTTTAGTCTTCTGAATTGGTTCTAAAAGCTTCAATGAGGCCTTCTAAAGAGTGAATGAAGCCTGACACACTGCATATACCGCCTATTACAAAAATGGCCACATCAAAGAAGACGTGGTGCCACAAGAGTTTCCTCCATAATAGCTTCAGGTGGAAAAGGCTGGGAAGGAGGAAACAGAGGCCTGCCCCTGTGAGGCTTCCTGTGAGGCCCATCAGGAGGGCAAAATGGGGGACATAAATGGCCATCAGCAAGGTGAACACCACAAGAGCACACCTAAGGGTGAGTCCCCAGGATTTCAGCCTCCCGTCACCCCCATAGCAATTAGGAAAGCAAGCCCTGGTTCCTTCTTGGAAGAGAGATTTCTCCAAGACCTCCACAGCTGCAAAGAAAGGCAAAGGATAGGAGAGCAAAGCCTTGGCTACCAAGAAAAGGTTAACGACAGCTCTAATGGTGGATGGCAAGTTGTCTGTAATGACTTCTTTTGTATCGTCAGCCCAAGTCAGGTAGGCTACCAAGGCAAAGAGCCCCTTCAGGATGCAAGCGGCTATGTGAGTCCAGTTCATCATGCAGTGGAACTCCTTTGGATTCTGCATGTTCCCTTCCAAGGAAGGCAGAAAGATCTGAGAGGTGTAGCTGAAGACAATGATGCCAATTGAGATGGGGAACTTCTTCACATCAATGTAAAACTTGACTTTATCCCATGCCCAGTCCCGGGCTCTGGAAAGGCAGTAGGCAATCACTAAAATGTTGATCACAAAATGAGCCAAGGTGCAGAGTAAACTGAATTTGGAAACAGCTTTGAGGTTCTTCAAGAAAGCACAAGGCAGAAGCGCTGCTGTCGCAATGATGGACCATGATTTCTGGGACACTGGCAAGTTTGGGAAGCTGTTGTACATCAGGTTACCACTGACCACTACATACAGGATGCAGGTCATGACCAGTTCTATGATCTGGGCCACATTTACAATCCTGCCCCCGAGACTAGGAAACCTAGGAGTGCAGCAAGCATTGGCAATATCCACATAGGAGTCTCTCACCCTGACTATCTCTCCGTCTTCATTCTCTTCATAGAGACAGGCAATGAGGATTTTCCCAGTGTAGCAGCAAACCACTGCTGCAAAAATGATTAAAAAGAGTCCCAGGTATCCACCGTGAAGGATAGCATAGGGCAGGCCAAGAACAAACATCCCCTAGAAAAACAGAAAATGGATATTGTATTGCTCAGATTGATTTGTGAGGGAGCAGTTACTCTCCCAGAAAATGCACAAATGGAGATTATAAGAACCTAATTTTTTTTTAATTCCATGCTTAATTCCAAAATTAAAACGTATAAAAATAGGAAGGCCAGGCTTCATTTTTCTGCACAGACATGTTCTCAAAAATATTACTTTCATCAATTCTCATGTAACTAGGAAGCACGGTAACAGGGGCAGATCCTCTTTCCTTGAAAGAATTAGTTTGGTTTTTCTTTTTTAAAAAAAAAAGAATTTAAAGCTCAAAATGCATACATTTTGAAACTACAAAACATTTTACTTGGGATTCCAGGGCAATTTAAAAATAAATAAAATCATCATAATAAAACCAGTACTTCTTAAAACTGTGAATGCAAAAGTTAAAACACTTTTGTAAAAAATCAATGTAAGTAATACAAAGAGTTTGGTCCTAGATCATCCTACAAATGCTTGAGAAAACAGGCATCTGCTCAATAGCTTTGTAAAAAAAAATAGTACACTATAGGAGTCAACCACGCTTCCTTGTGAAATGTATGTCTTTGACCACATACCAATCACCCAAAACAATAATTGTAAACTCACTAAAATTACCCTGACTTATTTTGGTTGTAATGCCTCTGATTTAGATACAAAAATGCAGTGTGATGAACAGGTTGCTATTAAATCAAATTGTACATGCTACTGCTGTTCACTGGGATAGAAGCCATTTTTATCATCTAAAAATAATTCACTTAAAGGATGACAACTGAATACATAGACTAAATTGTTTTATAAAGTAATCATATGCATATCTACTAAGAAGTAGTTCTCACTGAGTTCACTACAGTTTATTTTCAAATGAATAGGGACAGAATTTCAAACTATATCCTTTGCAGTTATATAGTAGTTATTTTTGCAGAAAGTTAGAGCTTATAATTTAAGACAGCTAGAAATGCCACCCAAAAAGGCTAATTAGTGAAAATAATATTGACTGTTGCATTTGTTTGCATGTTTAAGTTAGATATTAATCAATGTACAATAGTTTGGGTGGAGGGAACAGCAGAAATATTATGGAAATTTGCTTTCAGATCTTTACTACTGAATAAAAATTGATTTTGAAAAAAATCAAAATTGAAATGCGATTCATTTTTCCTAAAAGTTCATTTCCTGATTAGTACTTTCTTTCAGGTCTGAACAATATTGGATTGAAAGGAGCAAATCTTTTCTAGGTGCAATTTTGTTATGGTACATCTTATTACTGTGTGTAGACAATACTAGCAAATTATAAAATAACTGGGATTATACAATCAGGTTTTGCAGATTAAGCATCTACAAAACAAAACAATGCAAGGAGGAAAGGGTTTTTTTCACTCTTTCCAAATTTTCCAAATGCCTCCATCTAAAGCAAAAATAAAATATCTATGGGAGAATGGCTGTCTCATTTGGACCATGTGCTGCTTTGAGCATAGTAAAACAAACTCAGGCATAGATACAGATGAAACTGGAAGGATTAGATCAAGCGAATTTAGAATGCACAATTGAACTGCAATGTTTTTTAAAGCAATTGCCATCCCATCATCATTAACACAGATCGAAATTGCCACAATAGAGGTAAGTCTGGCTGGATTTGGGGGAGGAGACAAAGATGGGGGAGGGAGGAAGTGCAACAACGCTTGGAACGTGTTGATTCGTGTTCTTGAATTAGAAAGTGATTTATTTATTTTTTTACCTTTCTCGAACGCGCAGTTACTTGAAACTGGGTAGACAGCCATTTCCATAGTTGGGCAGTGGATGGGATAAAGATGTCCTTCTGGGGGCACCTTCTGTTTCTAACATCCAAGGTGATGAACATCAGGGACCCTACTCTAGATGAGTGAACCCCTACAGTCCCTCAGACAAACTGGATCCCTTGGAAACTGAGGCCAAGGAAAGTCCCCATTAAACTCAGGATTTCACCCAACGGAAAAAGGGAGATGGAGTTTTGAAGGTTACCTGGATGGCATTGGTGACATTCCAGCCGGCTTCCCAGGCGGTGATCCTGGGCTTCCCTTGAGTGGACAGCTCGGAGCACACGCCACCGTCCTTGGAAGCGGAGGGAGGCAGGGGTCCCGTGCCGTCCCTCTGGTAGTGGGTATCTCCTTCCAAGGGCGGCTCACCTCCTTCCTCGCTGCCCTCGGACTTCAGGATGTCCATCTGCAGTCCCTGCCGGTGCTCGTAGTCCAGGTCATCGCAGTGAACAAACCCCACCGCTTCTTCGTCGGTCGCTGCCTGGAAGCCCATGCGGGCAAACATGCCGCTGACCTTCGCCTGGGACTTGTTGGAAACCGAGGTGGCCACGTTGGAGATCTTGCTGCGAATTAGCGTCGCCATGATGCTCGCCCGGGCTGCCTCGCTTGTAAGTGGGGGCGGGTGTTAGAGGCACCGGCCAAAGGCTCGGGAAGCGGGTAGCGGGTAGCGGGCAGAAAGGTGGAAAGGGGCCGAAGCCGACAAAGCTACTGTGGTGCCAGACCCGCTTGGCACGCCAGTCCTGCCGCTGTTGCTGCTGCTGCTGCTGCTGCTTTTTCGGCGGTTGAGGGCGAGCCTCAGAAGGGCGCTATCTCCACTCTCGCCTGAAACTGGTCCTTCGCCTCTGCAGAGTCGCTTGGACCATGACCTCGGCACCTGCAGGGGCAGCTCTCGCCTTTTGCCTGGGGCATAGGCTCTCCAGAGGGCGCGACAGGTGTGGGCTGGACGCGGCTGGAATGCCCACTTCGCCGCCGGCAGGCAGCTCAGCTCCTCTGCCCAGGCGTCCTTCCACCTTCTCTCCGGCTTCTCCCCTTTTTCGGAGTCGAGAGACGGGCGGGTTGTCTCTTCAGCCTCGGCGGTGCCAATCCAATGCAGAGAAACCTGGAGGGGAGGGGAGGGGAGGGGAGGGGGTGAGAAGCGAGAGGGGGGACGCGCGGCGGTCACCAGATTGCCACGCAAACCTTTGACTGCGCGCGGCACGTCTCCGTCCCCACGCGTCGAACTAGCAGAAGGAAAGGGGGGGCGGATCGGGGGTTGGGGTTGGGGTGGGGTGGATGGAAGGGAGCCTGAGGAAAGGTTTGCTGCATTTCTGGGGGAGGTCCCCACCAAAATCTACTTCTCTCCTCCCCCTCCCCCAAGAGCAACACCCACGCCGGAGACAAACTGCAGAGGGAAAGGAAGGGGGGCACCAGTTGGCATTTTCATGCATCTTTTCCTTTCCAGGCGCGGTTTGCAGAACGTAGCCAAACCCAGCTTTGATATAAAAATCGGGGGGGTGGGGGGGGGACGACAGACTCCCCTATGTCATCCGGAATCGCCCCCACATCAATGATTATCCTCCAACAGGCTGGGAAATGACCCTTTTCTCGCCCACTGCCCTCTGTGTTCGTTTGGTTCAATTCTCCGAAGAATTGTGTCTCTATTGGGAGAACCTAAATATTATTAGCCTGCCCAGGATGAAGAGGAAAGTGGGGGAATGATGCCAGCAAGGCAGGCCTAGAAAAAATGGAGGTGTTGTAATGGACTCCTTGGATTATCTATTGGCAGTAGGGTGAGAGCTAAGTAAATTTAGGGTAAGCCCCGAATCGGAAGGAGCCCGGAAACACCGTTTCAGACTACAGTAATCCGTTTGATTACAAGCTTTAATGAAGTATATCAGCCTAGCCTCAAAATTTGTTTCCAGACCTCTGATTTTTGGCTGCCAGCAGATAGGTACTACATCAGATTTGTCCGGTTTTAAGGCTATAACGGGAAATACTCGTGTGCGACGGTTTTGCTTCGAATTCTGTTTACATGGCTAAGCGAATTGCTGCGATGCCCCACCAACTGCGTACCGCATTTCTCTCTCTCTCTTGTCTTTAGAATTTATGTATGGCGTTATCCATTTTCTTGACTACCTGCGGTTTAATATCGTCGTATTTTTAGACGGAAGAGTGACTCTTTTAATTTTAGCCAACCTTTAAGACAGCACCTGGCTCGATAAAACACTGCAGCAAGAAATAGGGTGTTGCGGCTGCGTGGGTGGAGATGGGGGGGGGGCTGGCAGGTGTTGAGAAATTCGGCCCTTTCATCCAACTCGCGGCTCTTTTGATTGGTTGCTTATCCTTCTTCCCAATCACTCCCCCTTTTATTAATAGGAAATTAAATCTTATAATAGGATCGCGCCCTCCACTCTGATGATAGTTTTCTCAAATTACTGAAACGTGTGTTTTGGAAAGAAATCGGATTCAATTTCAGAGGATAGGTTTTGATTGTGCGTTTGGGACAAAAGAAAGGCAAAGGAGGAAAGAAACAATTGTTCATCACATTTCTATCTATCTATCTATCTATCTATCTATCTATCTATCTATCTATCTATCTAATCGTGAGAAACTGTAGACCGGAGTTATTACGAATAAAAGTTGCAATGTGCAAGAGTGGAAGATGGACTAGAGATGGCGGAGTTTTCGTTCTTCCCCGCTATATCGTTGATCTTTTTTCCCGTTTATTCTATTGATAAATAGTTGTGTGCTGGTCCTGAGAACTCAAGAGATTTATTCGACTTATGCATTAATAAACGTCTCTGAATCTTTTGAAGTAAGCTGATATAAAATGCCATATAAACTAATAAAATGTTTCATTTTATTAAATACTTTTTGAGTAAATATATAGCCTGAAAGGAATCATTAAAAATTATGTCATTGTCTGCGTCACCTTGGCTGAGTTTTTCAGTAGTAAGATTCAAAATAGTCGCTATTATTCAGAAACAGGTTCCTGGTTTTGAGAAAGATTCAAAGGTTACACCAGGCTAGAAACTGGAAGACTGTTGGTTCTATTTCTGCATTAACCATATGAGCCAGCTGGGTGATTTTCGTTCTCTCTCTCTCTCTCCCTCTCCCCTCCCTCTCTCTTCCCTCTCTCTCTCTCTTCGCTCTCCCCTCCCTCCCTCCCTCTCCCCTCCCTCTCTCTCCCCTCCCTTCTCTCTCTCTTCTCTTCCCTCTCCCACCAACCCACCTCACAGGGTTGTTGTGGGGAAAAGAGGAAAAGAAAGGACTATTAGATATGTTCGCTGTCTTGAGTTATTTATAAAGTAATAAAAGTAAAATAAAAATAAATCTTTGTTTTCTAAAGGTACTTGTTGGAGTTACATAGAGATTTATACAGCCGCAGTTACACTCGGCTGGAATTTACAAGTAATGTAAGGTAATGTTTCCATTTTAAAAATAGCCTTCTCGGCATCCCTTTAATTAGAAAAGAGCGAAAGGGAAAAGAGATGTAACCATAATTTAGCCAAAACTACCTCCAGCTTTGCTTTGAAGAAGGAATTATCACAAATCGTTGCACAAATAGGTCGGGGAAGAAAAGCGCAGGCGGGTTCCCCCCACCCCTTCCGCTCCATATTTAGAAATAGCCAGCAGGCATGTGAACCAAAGGAACAGTCAAACTGCATCCAAATTTTAATTCTCATTGTGAAATGACAGTGCGGTATTCTCACGCATGCACCCACCTCCGTTCCACCGAACCTAAGGAAAAACAGTCCGGCAAATTCTTAACATTGGTCACAACATTTCTAAAACAAAACCAAAGTGCATCCTGGCATCCGTTTCATTAGGAAGCTCCATTTATAAGTATTAATTTAAGTGGTTTTAGTTGTCAGCAGTCCTACTTTTAAATTTTATATATATATTTTTAAAGAAATACAAAACTGAACAATTGTAAGGAAGAACATTGCCTTTCTCAGACAAATTTTAATTGTAATACATACTTCTAATGGGCAAAGCCTATTGATGGGCATATAGAACTGGATAGCCCGTTCTTAGATTGTTTAAAAAAAAAAAAAACTAACCAAAAAAAGAATAGCCTTCTTCTCTTTCTTCCCTTCTCTGTCCTCCCACACCAAAGAAAGTAAAATTAGGTATATTTCCTGTTAAAACCAAAGCTCAGTAGACATGTTCATCACAGGTTTTACATATGATTGTAACCACACTGACCCCAACTGAGGAAACATGCATTACTTATTATACTGTGTACTTAAAATCTGTTGTGTTTTGCAAAATGATATGAAAGAACGGTTCAGAATAAATAGCATCCTACTTCTAGCTCCCAGACAATTGGTATGACCAGGAAAGGTCAAAGGCAGTTTCTCCCCCGCCCGAAATCCCCGCGAATTCTAAATGGGGAAGCCCCGTTGTCTTCATTAGGTATTCTTTGTTAGATGACGTCGGTGCTCCCAATTTGATCCACTCTCTGGCGTTTGTCCCTCCCATGTTCCTTTCTTTGCTGAGACAGCCTTTCTAGTTCAGAAACAAACCAGCAGCCCGCAGCCATCTTATTCCACTCCCTTCTCTTCTCTTAGGTTGGTCATTTCCCCTCAAAATTCTTATTTCACTAGTTGGGTTATTTGACTCCGAAATTTTCTCGAGCTGTCCGCGCTAGAAGCAGAAGCGCTGTTGCGGAAAAGGGCTTTCTATTCTTTGCCCTAGCGAGTCCATATGGCTAAACTGAAATGACGCGAGGTTTTTCCTCTAAAATGGTTATTTTACTTGACAGTAAAGGAAAGGCTCGGGACTCGACCGCTGTCTTAAAAGTTTCAGAAACTTTTCATCCTAAAAATGACCCAAGCGGTCATCTGACCTATTTTGGTCGTCTTCCCAACGTTTATCGCGATGTAGTCAACACGGGCATTTGTGTTTGTATCACGCACCGGATATGATCAGTTTCAAATTTAGCAGGGGCTTTCGCACAACCGGCTAGTTTTTACCCGCGTTAGCTTTTTTTTTTTGGTTAGGTAGGATTTTTAGTTCAATATATTGTGCAAATCCTGAAGATCAGTTAATGCACCAGCCAGGTTAAGCCTAATGTATAAATGCAGCCATTAAGTGCCTCCATTAATTCACAGGCATTATCCATCTTTTTCTCTGCTTTGACTCAATTTTGTCCTTGAAAAAGACAGCGACGGGAGGGAGGGCAAGCTTTCAGACGCCATTTGGAGAGTGGGACAAATTTGGCTTCCAATTGAAATAATTGACTTTCCCTACGTGTTTCGGTTGTAAATGTAAATAGCACCTTACAACTCCCACTTAAACTTGATTCAGATTAATTTATCCGGCAAAGACATTTTTCTCTCCTCTTCCCAACAGCCTGAGGCGCATTTAAAAGTTAAAAAAAAAGAAATCGATTAGAAGGGGATTCATCCCGAACTGCATAGTTAAAAGTTCTGTAAAGATTCTCAGTGATCCAGGTCCTGCTTGTCCCAAAGGTGCTTTTTTTTTTTTCAGGCCGCCACTGGACTTTCTTGTTTTGTTTTGTTTTTTCCTTTGAAGACGTTTCACTTCTCATCCAAGAAGCTTCTTCAGCTCTGACTGGATGGTGGGGAATGGAAGGATTGACATTCCTTGCAAGTAAAATGTCTTCAAATAAAAAAAAAGGAAAAAAAAAAGAAAAGGTCCAGGAATTGCCTCCTGAAAAAGCACCTTTGGGATTAGAAGGAGTTAAACTCCTCATTTCCTTTGTGGGGAGCTTTGGATAGAATATTATCATTAAATATAGCAAGGCTCCTTGCAAGTGGATTGAGAAAGTCTATTTCCGAAAATAGCCAACGGCAAAATACTTCGCCGCCTTGGCCAAGAATGAACTACTTCGCCGGCGTCTCCAGAGTCGCCAGGGAACCAGCCCCGTTGTTTTTGAATTGCCAAAGGCGCTCTTTGACGCAAATTATACTGTTTTGCTTTGTTCCTTGCACCGGTAAAACACTCCGTAGACCGATAAGGACATGAAATAAAATTCCACCAAGAAGCCTCAACCGGCACGGACTGAACAGATAAACCCAACCAGAAGCTCACAAAGTTCGCGGGCGCTGCTTTTTCAGAGGTACCTTAGCCAGGGGTTTCCAACCTTGGCAACTTTCAGCCTGGTGGAATTCAATTTCCAGAATTCCCCAGAGTTCTGGGAGTTGAAGTCCTCCAGGCTGAAAGAGACCCCTGCCTTGGGGGGGGGGGAGGATGCGCGGGATGCTGGTGGCGACCCCTGCCTTAGGCGACGGAAAGCTGGACCTGAGGAAAGCCAAGGGGTTTAAAAGGAGGGTGCCAGTTTTTTAAACCGATTGTTCCCCCCATCAGCCGCTTCCCCGGTTTGTTGGACAGCAAACTTCTCATAATTCGCAGTCAGCAGGTTGACGAAGCTGACTGCGAATTCAGAAACTCCACCCTGGATTGGGCGGGGGAGACACGAAAAACTAAACCGAGTGTGATCGGATTAAAATCTAGACAAGGCCAAGAAATAATCCCAGGAATGTAAGGAAGTCGGAGAAAACCAGACCAGAAGAACACGGAGGCGAATCCCGTCTTACTGACGGCCAAGAAAGATCCGCGAAAGGTCCATCAAAAGTCACCAGACGTTGAACTCTCGGAAACTTCAGCCTTTTTTAGACTTAACTGCCCGGGGAAGGGAGGAAATGAGAGGTGCACCAGGTTAGGAAAGGAGTTCCAGCCCGTCTCCCTTTGACTCCAGCTTCGCCCGGGAAGAGGCGAGCCTGCGTTAGGAGCCCTACAGAAACAAAAGGCAAAAGTAGCAGCGATTTGTAGCGATGGATCGAACTCCTCCCTCTTGGCTTCTGTAGGGAAGCCTACAAGCAGCTACCGGTAACTTTTTTTTTTTTTTAATTCTTCGGACTTTCTTCTCGGGGTACCTGGTCGGGATCCCCCTTCAAGAAGAGGCAGCTGTAGTCGGGGGCTGCGTAACTCACCGCCGAACGCTGGAAGCCTTTCTCCTCTCTCGCCGCTGGCAACTCCGCAAAGAGAGATGCTGCAAGTTCCCTCGCAAAGCAGAGCAAGTTATTGCACGCGGTTGAGCTGGTGTATTGTCGGGGGTAGAACCGAGGGCGATTGCCACGGTTTCCGAGGAAAAGATAGCAGCCCGTCGGAGCAAAAGGCGAATCTTCTTTCCTTCCTTCCTTCCTTCCTTCCTTCCTTCCTTCCTTCCTTCCTTCCTTCCTTCCTTCCTTCCTTCCCACCTAAACACTGAAGCTGCCCTGCTTAGATTGCGCCAACTGCGCTCCTTCCCCACCAGCTAGGTTGCAAAAGAGGAAGCTCAGCATCCCGCGCATCCTCCCCCACCCCCCCACACACATACATACAGCCCACCCTCTCCCGCTGGGTGCATGAGTCGCCCAGCCCCCTTTCCAACAACAGCCTGGCAATCTCTTCCGCCGCAGCTTCGGACGATTCACTCGGAAGGCACCCAGGGGCACTGAACTCTCGGGTAAGCTAGAAGCCTTTCCAGGGGTCTAAGGAGGCGGGGGGGAGGAGGAGGAGGAGACGAAGGGGAGGGCTCGGCGAGGGGACCCCTGAGTCGCGGAAGAGGGAGTACAGTCTGAGAAACCGGGCGGGGGGGGGGGAACAAAAAAGGGTGGAGAGAAACGTGGCTGGAACTATAAGAGCTGCCTTTCACGATTTGGCATCTCCCAGATGGCTGCATGGCAGCTTCCATCACCACCATTATGGAACTTGGAGTCGAATCAGTCCAGAGGATTCTAACCTTTACTTTCATATGGGGAAGAGTCTGGTCGCCCCTTTTGAAGTTCACCTTTCCACGAGCTGCAGCCCACTTTCTCGGATGAGTGAAATGGCTTCGCTGATGTGGGATTTAGATACAACGAGATGAAAGGGAGAAGTCGGGGTGGTTGTGTAGATGACTTGCTTGAAAGGCAGAATACAAGCACCTACGTTATAGATATCAATTGAAGTGTATTTTAAATCAAAAGTGTTTGTACCTTTCACATTGTGTTTCCAAACTTTGCTACATTTCTATTGTGAACATAACTCATATGTTATTATTTCCACCACATCTCTATGGAGGGAGGGAAGGAAGGAAGGAAGGAGGGAGGGAGGGAAGGAGGGAGGGAAGGAAGGAAGGAAAGAAGGAAGGAAGGAAGGAAGGAAGGAAGGAAGGAAGGAAGGAAGGAAGGAAGGAAGGAAGGAAGGAAGGAAGAGTATTTTGTTTGCTAGCAGTTGCTTGGTTTGCCATTATCATCAACTTGCCATAGCAAGTTGGAGAACAGATGAGCTTTTTAGAAAAGGGTAGAGTAAATAAGCAGGCCACATCACTCATTCTCCTGCTAACCAATAATTATTCTGAAAATGTTGCATGCCAATATTGCTCAAAGGTTATTAGGTCTCTTGAGTTTTCTCTCTGATAAGAAAACAATTTCAGAATGGAACTGGTGTGAGGCAAACAAAAATCCATTTGCAAACCCTTTGGATTCCCTAATGCTCGTGCCTTGATATATGGAACCAAGCAGCCTTGGGAGACTTAAACATCTAGCAGCATTTAGGAAGTGGAGGGAATAAAAAAGAAGATGCCAACTTTTCCTCTTCTATTATGCAGCAGTTAATGGTTAGTTATATTTCATAAATGAACTCTATGTCTTTATTCTTGAAGGAAAAGAAAAATCACATGACCCATTGTTTTTTAGTTTAAAATATAAATCCCACCCAAATCCTCCCAGCAAGCTAATCATATTTGAAAGGACAGAGTGATCAACTGTCTTTCCAAGACCTCCAAGGGGTTAATGGCTTTGCCCTTATCTCCTCGAAGCAGACTGGGCTCTGCAGATCGGGAATTAATAACTCCACAAAATAAAACCACAGAAGGCTTTAACCTCCTTGGCACAGGATGGACTGGGGGATGGTAGCAAGGAAGATTATGAATCAAGAAAATGTTTGATGTTGTCATTAGTCCTGGCAAGTGTCACTGTTTTCTTTTTTGCATTTTCAGGCAAAATGTACTTGTTTATGGTAAGGGAATATGAGAGCTTATTTTTTAATTCAACATTACATGAATGGGAAGGAATCAATGATACTGTTATTTTCTTCTTTCTAAAAACAGTTCAATTATATACATCACTTCCACGCTACACACAAATGCACAACTAGAATTTTAAAGCCACTTAGCTGCAAATGATTCTGAGTGGCTCACAATTTAAAAAGAAAAACAGGATGTATACTTCCTGAAGGGGCAAAAAAAAACATATACCTCAAGCAAAAAAAAAAAAAGGGAGCATACAGGGGCTCACACCCACTCTGCCTCCAAGGAGTAGAAGAACAAGCAGGAATTTGAAAACTTTTGGAACAATGTGAAGATTGGTGTCCTATGAATCTCTTCTGATTTTCAGGACAAGCCTTAAAACCTGGCCTTGCCAACTGGTATGGGGCCCTGAAGGAGTCACACTAAGGAGTTCAGTGCAGCAACAATGAACAATCAGCACTGCTCCACTTCTACCCCATGATTTTGTAGATTTCTCTTAACCTTCTATCATTTTAATCTGTTTTTATATTTATAATTTTTATTATCTACTGTATGTGTAGACACACATACACTAACATTGTAGGCCACCTAGAGTTGCCTCAAACTGGGAGATTGAGACCATATAAATGTAATAAATAAATAAAATAAATAAAATATGTGTGAGGAAACTATTCCAGCGGGCAGGTATCTGAGATATAAATCTAGCATTCATTTGGATTGGCCAGGAGTGTCCATTGAGTGGGGGAGGAAGGAGAAAGTTGCAGTGATGATGCAATGCACATAAAAATAGGTTTTAGTTTTTGCTTTTAGTTTGCATTGTTTTACATTCTATATTATGTTTTGTTTATTTGACTCTATTTCATTGTGATGAATCATCCAGAGTTGTGTCTCTTAAGATGTATGGCCATGTAAGGCTTTAAAATAAAATAAATATGATGCACATTTAATATAGGCACACCCTTACAGATGCCATCTTGACTTTTGTTACAATAACCTGAAAAGACCCTGGAACTCATTCTGCCCATTGCTTTTGAAGTACTCTATCCATATCCCACAAGAAAATTCAGTCTAGAGAAGAAGAAAAAAACACATATCTATGTAATAACATATTAATATATATTATTTTATTCAGCCATACTATCTAAATGGACAGGGTGTGACGGCTTAGTGGTTTAAGTGGCTGAGTTTGTCAGCTGGAAAGCTGATAGCCCAGTTTTGAGACCTGAGTGCTGAGCTCCCATTACTTAGCCCCAACTCCTGTCCCCCAAGCAGTTTGAGAGCATGCAAATACAAGTAGATAAATAGGTACAACTTTAGTGGAGAAGTAACAGCATTCTGTGCACCTTGGCATATAATCATGTTGGCCATATGACCATGGAAAGACAGCTTTGGACAATGTTGGCTCACTTGGCTAAGAAATGGAGATGAGCACCATTCCTAGAGTCAGACACCACCAGACAGGGGAAACCTTTACTATCTAAATGAGCAATTCTGTAGGAAGTCTCCATAAAATGTAGGTCTCTTGGCTAAGATCAACCAGGATAAATACTTACAATACTTCATGGGTGGTATTGGGTACCAATGTTCTCTCAATTATTGAAGAACTATAGCTTCCATTATCCCTCACCCATTGTCAGGTTATACAAGTTTGTTGGGTGCTATCATTCAGCAATACTTTTTCTAATCTGAAAGTTATTCTTAATCTTCTTTGCCTTTTGGAGACAGAAGGTCCATTTCCTTGGCACTGCAGTGGTAGATTCTGCTTTTCCATATCAATTCCACATATATTATTTAAATTATTAACTTTATTATTTACATTTACTATCTTTCTTTCCTATACAGCAAGCTAATCACCTATCTTGAGGTTGTTCAATCAATGAACAAAAGGTCCATAAACCCGATGAATAATTTTAAAAATGTCTTCAGGAAAAGTATAATTCATTTTTATAAATTTCAATTATAATGTAAGCTGCTGAGAGTTAGCATTTAGAGTACAAATGAATTTGTTCCTATGAAATATATTTTCTCCAAAGTTGCCAAAAACTTTAAAAGCTTTCAGTATGCTCATATTTTGTTGAACAGTATTTCTTTTATAACCACAAACTCTTATTTTGACATCACTGGTTGACTAATATATAGCCTTAAAATAAGTTGCTTTAAATATTGTTATACAAAATAACAGAAAATAAATGTAAAAAAACCAAGTATAAATGTACTGTATAGAGATGGGAAAGACATTCTGATTGTCAAAGTTTACTAAGCAACAGCTACAGAATATTATGTATAAAGCATCAATAAAACCCTACCAAAAATAATGCACCACTGCATTGTTCCTTCAGGCTAAACATTTTTGTGTGCAGAGAAGCAATTTGAAAAGTGATTGGTTTTCTATGTAGCTGCAATGACTAGGTCAAAAGGCAAATGCTCAGAACTCTGAAAACCATATGTTACCAGCCCACAGGGAGTGTCTCCCAGAGTCACCTCACAATATTTTCCACATCTACTATAAGTACTTTGATACCAAATCATACACTGTATAATCGTACTGTTTTTCAGTATCTTATACAGTCGGTGGAAAAGTGGTTTCTAATGTCCATCTACACAAGCTTAGTGCAACCCAGGGACACAAAGCATGTTAGGTTGGATAAACATCATGATTGGCCACATTGGAATTGAGATCTGCAAGTGAGGATAATATTGCAGTCATTAATCAGTAATTAAATATGGGTAAATCTCATCTTGCTCTTTTTTCAGATAGTATCAAAGTTCAGAGTCATTTTCAACTTTTTCATCTTTTTGCCTAAGCTGCTAGGTATCAAATGATGTGGTCAATCACAGATCCTTCCAACTTCTTGATCTTAAGTCATGCCCTAATGAATTCCTTTCCTTCAACATTACTATAGACATGGCAGACACTTCATGGGAAGTGTTTTTCAGCTTTCTGAGACCTACAATGTTTAATGGATGGCTCTGATCTATGAACATTATCCCACCCTTGGTTACAACCAGCCATTTTTAACTCACCATGCCATTTAATAGCTAACTAGCCTACCACTACTTTGAGATTCAATACAAAAAGAATAGCTAAAAAATGGCTAGTCCTGCTTCTTGAACATTATAGAACATAGAATCATTCTAGTCCAACCCTCTGCTCAAGGCAGGAGTTATAACATCCTGGTCAGATGATTGTCCAGTCTGTCTGGACAACCATTTGACCAGGATGGAGCACCCACAACTCTGAGAGGCAAGCTATTCCATTGATTAATTGTTTTCTTTGTCAGGAAATTTCTCCTTAGTTCCAGTTTGGATTTCTCTTTAACATGTTTCCACCCATTACTTCTTATTCTGCCCTCTGGTACTTTGGGGAACAAGTCAATCCCCTCTTCTGTGTCAGCCCTTCAAGTACTGGAAGACAGCCATCATGTTACCCCTAATCCTTCTCTTCAATAGGCTGGACATATCTAGCTTCTGCAACCATTGATTATATGATTAAAACTCCAGATCCTTCGTTGTTCTTCACTGCACATTTTCTAGGGTTTCAGCATCTCTTTTGCATAGTGGTGACCAGAACTGGGCACAGTATTCCAAGTGCAAAGTAAAGTGGCATTATAATGTCTCATAATCTAAATGCCACCCTTCTGTTAATTAATGTGTTTATCTTGTCTGAGTAATGTTTTTACAAAGCTCTTCTTGTGGGAGGTTGAATTGTTATTTTGCTATTGGAGCACTTGGTTACTGTGGGTAGTTTTTCGATAGAATTGCATTTCTAATTTGCCATTGTTTCCTTGTCTGGATATCTGGGGCAGATAGTGATTTGTTATTTTCTTCTTCCCTTGTAAATGTCATTCCTTTGATGATGTTGCTTGTTTCATGTGTCTTCTCCAATTGTTCCTTTTCTGTTATATGAAAGTGTCCTCTATATATCTGAGCCATACTTTTGGTTGTACTTTATGCCTAAGAGTATTTAGTTTCTAGATGCTGCATTACAGTCTCTTCTATGAGATCCGAGACTGGTGATCCCCTAGATGGTTCTCTGATTTGTTGACATATTTGTCCATTAAGCTGAAAAATAAAGAGTGAGGCTGAGGTTTATGAGGTCATGATTCCAAATATTTCAATCTTAGTATATTTGGATAAGTAAAGCATATTATATAGTACTGTTCCCATGGATTCTTTGGTAGTTCTGGATCTAATGACCTATAGAATGTGGTGATATTGAATGAAACCATAATTTCATCTTCTGCTATTTATAGGACTTTGGTTTTCTGAAGGTACTCTAGGTTGTTAGAATATTTTTTTTCTCCTCAGTGAAATGTTCAAGTTTTTGTTTTTGTAAGTTCTTTAGTTATATTAGGTTATTAAGGATTTTCTTGATCAGACTATCTAGCCTAATGCATTGACAATGTTTGTCCAGATTTATTTATTTTTTTGCCTCAACTACACTAAACTTACTTTTGCACATGGCTTATTTATATCTAAAACCATGGTTAACATGTAATAGTACTCTTACTTAAATTCAATATACATACATCTAGGTTTCCCTATAAAGCATATTCTGAATAAATATTGGACGGAGGTTAAACACTGATGCACTACATATAATGAACATATAAAGAATCTATCAAATTTTACAAGCAGTTTTATAAATAAAGCTTTTGCTGAGATGGGAACATCCAGTTCATAAAATTAGTATGGACTTATTTGTAAAAAAAATGTGCAAAGAGTTTGATGTAACTTCTTCATTGTTACATTCTTTATTGCCAACAATATATTTCTAATACTTTCCGAAATATGCACTTTCATATGTTGCATTATAACCTTTTGCAAATTAAATGTCAATATTTTTCCCTTTTGGATTCTTTTCTTCATCCCTCGGTTCTAATTCTATATTGAAGCAAACTCAGTTTTTGGAGACATGTAATCATACTATTAGCAAAGACACAAGAGATATACCCAGTATTGTTTTTGAATAGGGACAAATATTTCGTTCAAGGTTAAATTCCTATTGTCCAATTCAAATGTTAACTATAGATGAACTAATTGTTTTCTTCAGATATTGATTTAAGAATCAATGAGTTACTAAAGAGTCAACATCTTATATAAGTACTGTGACCTTAAGCAAACGATATAACACATTTCTTCCTTCCTTTTAAAAATACTTGAAAAGACATGTATTTTAATTTTTTAAAAACCCAAGTAATATTTTCATATGCATTTTTGTCAATTTGACGTAAAACAAAAGGATAGCTTATATTTAAAAATAAATACTCTTTACTATGCTAATGTAAGTGAAATATTGAGACCTACATCCCAAACTAATATGTTTAAATTTTTGTTTAAATGTTTAAATTTTTACTAAGACAAAAATAAATGCACGCTGTAAAAGTAATTCATGTAGGACTTAATGAGTAAAAGAATGGTAGAAAAAGAAAAGAAAAAGTATGTTAGTATGGAAATACAACATGGGATTATAGGTGAAAGTAGGTCTTCAAAGGGCTGGATTTGCTAAGGACCAGAAGAAGTCCCTTCAAGCTAAGTAGGTAAGCTTTTTAGATGTTTAAGAACAGGATGTGTCTGCATTGGAGCCACATTATAAAGAACTTGTAGAGTGAATGTCCTGAAATTCCATAGTAAGACTAAAAAAGAACAAAGCTTATTATGATAGTATTCTATTTAATGTAATTTTGTGATCAGTGGCTCTTTCTTCCCACTCAGCTAGTGCACAAAATGAATTCATGCAATCAGATTTTCTGTCCACTCACCTTCTATTGTGCACCCTCTTGTTTTTTCTCCCCCCAGTGCTTATCTTTCACTTTGTCATTCAATTCCCTATTGGCCAAACGCAGTCTGTTTCTCTCCCTTTTTCCATTACACACTCGACTGAGCTGAAGATGAAAAGGCCTCTGAATTCCACCAAAGATGGTAATTAATTGACTTTCTGCACTCGTTGCTATGCGGCAAAGGTGGAAGCCGCAGCAGCTACAATTCATTTTCAATTCTGGAAAATTAGCCATGAATGGCATCATTACGAAGATGATCATCTGCTGGATGGATGCATGGATGATCATTTGCCCGGTAATGTTGGCATCTCATGATCTTGGAAAAGCCATGAAAAAGATATTGTAAATTTCACATATGGATATGCCCATCAAATAGATGCCAGGAGAGTTAAATTTTGTTGGTTGCATACTTACATTTTTCCTGTTTGATTGTTGTTAAAGCTATCAGCTGGATATTCATGTCCATGCCTATACACAAACACATTCCTATTCCCAAATTCAAATTACAGTCTGTTGACAGGAGACAATCTTTTATGTGAACATTTTCCCATTAGTAAATACAAATCACTGATCTGAAGTTATCTCTGAAGCCATCTGTATATCGGTATATTTGGAATCACTGCACAGTGACAATGTCTCAGCTCTTATGATGAACTCATTAAAATTATAGCATCTTTGAGAAAGTTAATTTGAGAGAGTGAAATAGTGGATGGAAAAAGAGAAAGGAATCTTTCTACAAAACATACTTGTTATGTTTGTTCTTTGGGATGATAGGGATTGCTACATTTGAGGTCATTGGGGTTGAAAGCTGCATTTGTTTGTCACATTCATATTCTGATTTTCTCCCATGAAAAGAAAGTAATTAAAGGTGACTTACATAGTATATTGCAGCAATTCAGGGAGCCTTACATAAAATTCCAAGTAGCGTTGCTCAGTTAGTGTCCAATTCCACTTGATTCCATCAAAATTACTTCCATCAAAAATCACTTGGTACTTAGGAAAATCACGATGCTGACTTGGTTTATAGTACATGTGCACAGTTGATCTATACACATTTAAGCTGGATTTATCCAAGTTGGTTACATGAAATAGATAATTATTATAATCTTGTCTTGCAGAGATGCCCAAGGCTCAACCATACAAGAATATAGTGAGAAAAACAATGTGTCAGCACAGTGATAAAACTCATAAATTTTTGGATGATCTGGTCCTAAACCTGAGCTTCTGGAGCCAACAATCATTATGATCTTATCAGGCAAATTATCTTTGTAGAATAAGGATAACCCTAACCCAGACCAGATGAATGCCTGTGGGCCAGGTCTGTTAGCAAGCAACTAAGATGACATAGTCCTGTAAAAATGGATTCTTGTGGAGCAGAAGCCTTCTGATAGGCTTCCAAATTATATTATGTATACCCTACAACAATAGAGCTCCTGTAAACCTTTATTATCTGTTTTCTGATCTAGTTTACCTTGAAGAACTCAAAGTCCTATGGCCTTAGACAAATAAAATTATAATATAGACTGGAAATCCATGTTTAAATTCATAATTAGTCTTAACATTCACTTTTTGGCCATTTTCCCCCAGATGATAAAGCTAACTGATACCTATTCCATTGAGTATTGTCAATTCTGTCCCATAGCAACTTCCCAAGATCTTGCAACAGAAAATTGATCCTTTAATAGGAGATACTGAGGCTAGGATATTTTGCATGCCAATAATATCGAATTTAGGTAAGGAGGTTTGTCTATACAAATTTGTTTCATGGCAATTCAAGGTTGAGCCTTTACTGTAGTCACCCCATTTTTTTATGGGGTCAATTTTTACTTCCAACAACTAGCTAAGCAAGCCCCTGAAGCTTGTTTGGCAAAGTTTTTGGAAGTGGTTAGTTTTCTTCCTGGAGCTGAAAGAGAAAGAATGGCTCAGGGTTGCAATATGAATTAATTAAAACACACCCCACTACTGAATATAAGCATGTTTATCTTAGCTATGTAGGCAAATTTCCAGTCTCTTGAAGATACATTTAACATTGGCATGAAAACTGCAATAATAATGACAATAATGCAAAATGGGCAAAATGATGTTAATGTCAACTCTCAAATCATCCCTGACCTGCTCTCTTGCATTTTTTGTTTCTTCCTAAGCTTTTAAGGGGATTGAATTTATATGTGGAAAGTGTTCTAGTGTTTATGATATTTGATTCTGAGCTCAGAACATCCCTTAACTAGGATCACATTGTCCCATTGAGGGAATTAATGTATCTTAGGGTAAATAGCTTTTGAGAATGTGAAGGACAGACTGCACTTTGCACACATTGAGGGGTACATGTGAAAAATGAGAAAGAACATGCCTATCTTAAGAAGACCCTGGGGTTAAATTGGTGTCTTGAGCATTTGAAAGATTTAAGATCTTTATTAGTCCCAAAAATATCATCAAATTCAAAAGCCCTATTTTCCTATGTCTTTACTGAAATTTAGGGGCCATAGTTTTCTGTGCCAGCTCAGCTGCTTGCTACAACATTAAATCAGACAGCTATAAATCATGCACAGTCAGAGATAAGCAAGCTTAGATTGTTTCATGGTGCATAGAAAATAAACAGCCTTTGGAAAAATTTCTCTACAATACTTTGAGGCTAGAGTATGCTGTGATAAAACAAACAAATGTGCCTTCGAATCCAGATGAGAAGCAAGAGAAAAGATGAGGCAAGATCTAGGCCACAAAGCAGTGTACATGCAAATCAGAACTGAGTTTTGAAGAATTGTTCTCATCATTTTCAGAGGTAGGGCAATAAATAAGCTCCACTGAATTCCATCCAGGACACATCTGAAACAGATTACAGGGGAGCTGCAGAATCCACTTTCTGATTAGTACTTCCATGCCTTTTAATAACTACTCCAATTAGCAACTTCAGCCCTTTGCTTCATAATCTTCATTAAGCACCTTGACAAAGGGACTGAATTTTGAGAAACTCATGAGTAGGTGAGAGTAGGGGTCCTGGGAACTTGGACTGCTACTATTTGAAGCTTCTGGCTCTACTTCTTCTCATTTGAGGACATGTCCTCTAGCAGACTGTAAACACAGAAGGGATACAGGCATGTTGGATGTAACACAAACCTTTATTTTTGCATCTCTGTCCATCAGTTTGGATTGTCCAGCCCATCTCTTTATTATGCCCCTATACAAACATGATTGCCTATGACAATAATTATCAACTTGGAGAGAGATGGACCCACTCTGGACCACATACATTGATTAATATATTCCATATTCACCAGATGTTTGGTGTTTTACTAACTTATTTACTTAATGTAACCGTCCACATGTGACTCTGGATAGCTCATATTAACAAGCAATAATAGTTACAAACAAACAACAAAATGAAAATAATTAAAGACCAAATTTAAAAAGTTAAAACTTGATTTTCAGGAAAATACAGTCAATATAATCACTAACAATACAGCCAGTTAAATGCCACCATTGGATCACCAAGCACAATGACAAAGCATGTATCTGAGTTGAGACTAGTCTAACCTCAGAATTAGACTGAAGTTCCTAAGGACAAGTGCCATAGCAAAGAAGGCTATCCTTATGGTTCTCATCAGATGACATAGATTGATAGACGGGACCTGAAACATGCTTCTCTTGCCAATCTTGATGGGATGGAGCGATGTAACTAGGGAGAAGCAGTCCCTCAAATAACCTGGCCCCATACCATATAGGGTTTCATAGGTCATTACTAGCACTTTGAATTGAACCTGAAAGCAAACTGGCAACCAGTACAGCTTAGAGAGCAAACATAAATCTATGCCAATTGAAGAGCACATATAACTGCCTATGCCAGTGCACTTTGCACCTGCAGTAGTTCCTGAATGCTCTTCAAGGGCACCACCATATACAGCACAGTACAGTAATCTATTTTGGAGATGACCTCCCAATCCATTTAATGGTGGAACCTTGACCTAGTGACAAGACTGACACATGCAAATCTGAAAGCTAAGTGTGCATGCAGCCACCCTGCACATATTATATATCTCAAGGCAGGTGCTGATTATTTCATTGGCTCAATAGACTTGACAAAAATGTTGGCATCCCAGTAAGGGAAAAGGTTGCTTTTGTTTGGACAGATGTCACTCTAAAAGTCCATTAATTTTATTTAGTCATATTAATTATGATAATGCTATTCGCAGAATTCATTATAGTCTCTCAACACAATCTGTTGTCTCTCTTCAGCCCTTTCTCACCTTCTTTTTTTAAAAAAATAATTTCTCACCTCCCTAAAGTGCGAAGCTGCAAACCACCTAATAGCACTGTTTGCCAAAAAAGGTCAACAGCAGAATAAATATTTGCTCCTCCTGTGTCTGTTTCAGAACTTCATAAGAACCAACATTTTCTTGTTTTTGTTTTATTTGAATCTGTAACGTCATACCGGAGTAGAGGTGGGGGGAGAAGAAGAGGATAATCTTGTTATTTTTGGACAATTTCCTTCTTTGTCTAATTGCACAGTGTTGTTGAAACATTGCTATTTATACAGGAATATGCTTATAGATGTGATAACTTGCTTGAACTGGTATCCAGAGCTACTTTCCAAAGTTCATCATTGATTAATGTCCCTCAGTGTTTCCATGCTTCTGCATGGAATCAATGTACAGTTTTTTTTTTTAAAAAAAAAGCCTTGCTAAAAATGTAATCATGTACATAATTCTTTCTATTTAAAATGAAAGAGCAGTAATCAATAAATCTGTAAATGCAACCCAGTTTTTCCCAGATGTCTTGGACTTCATCTCAAGCCATCACCATTTGCCTTCTGAAATTGAAAAGCAAATGATTTTCCAAATTTAAAAAAAAAAAAATCTGCAATTGCATTTTATTTCATCAATGACAGGTTGGCAATTTCACTGTTAGTTTTCCAGACAAATCTTTGCTGACAACTAATTTCATATTTTAGCTGATTTATTAATGAAAAATAACATTTTAATATAATTGATTCATAAATGTTAATAAATGTCTGCATATTATCAGAGTTCAGCTGTGACATTTTGAGATATTAGAGGATGAACGATACAATGCACACTTTAATAAACAAAAGCTATCATTCACTGTCAAGAAGCAGTCTTTATTGTTTCTTCCATTGTATATTCCCTATTACATTTATGTGATAGTTTCAAATGTTCCTTGATATCACAAACAAATGATTTTTCCCCCGTTTCATTATTTCTCACCTATTAACAAAAGATTTAGATAATCATTTTTTCCAAATAATCAACCAAAGCCTGTATTTTTATTATATTTTATTCATATGTTCGAATTCTCCCAATTCTTCAAGTATTCTGCAAAATGTTTGCATATCTTGAAACGACATTGCCTTTTGCTTGTCTTTACGTGTTTGGAGTAATATATAAATGATATTTTAAGGAAGAAAGCTTTACAGCATCAACTATTGCCCTCTAACTTCTCTGTCCAGAAATGATTGACGTGTGATACTCCCTCTAGATCTCTATGACACATTTTATGCTGATATTATATATGCTTTTCATTGTGTTTAACTGCCAAATATACACAAGCAAAAGGACTGTGATAATGTAGATTGGGAGTCATGGGGGAATGAAAGCAATGGGAATTATTTCTTCACCATATCTCTTTGGTTCATGCAACACAGGCCATCATTTCTGTTTATCCTGTTTTGGAAACTCCCAGAAGGAGCCAGTACTGTCAGCTTTGTCTCTGAGATAAGAGGCACCATCAAACGATCCTTTTGTGTGATTCCTTTTCCCATCAGCTGCACAGCAATAGTTCTGTATCTTACAACTATAAGATTGGAAAATAAATATGGCAGTGCAAATCAAGGTTCTGAACTCAGAAGTCATAGAATTATAGGGTTTCAAGGGAGTGTTTAGGTCAACACCTCCTGCTTAGTGCAGGAATCCAAATTAAAGCACCCAGACAGATGGCTATTTAGCAAAGCAGCTGTCTATGGGAAAAAGGGGGGGGGATGAAGAGTGCACATGTGGTAAGCACAACTGAAAACTTGTTCCTTTGTATGCATAATACATATGCATATGCATATGCATATACATCAGTGGTGGTTCTGGAGAGCTGGTAGCAGCGATGAGCAGTGGAGACCGAACCAGTTCTCTTCGCTGCTCTGTGGTTGGCCCACCCACCCGTCTGGGCTCCCATACTCACTTTTATGGCCAGAATTCAAAGCGCAACTGCTTTGCACGGCGCAGAATAGCGCTTAGCAGCAGCTGCTGCCGGAACCACCATCATGCAGGCTTGCAAGAGGCAAGTTAGGGTGCCCCTGTGCCTGCACAAAGTGCATGTTTGGCATGAGCGTGCGCTCAAAGTGTGTGCATGCATGCAAAGCGCAGCCACCAAGCCACACCCACCGAAATGTGGCAATTTTATTTGAATACCACCACTGATATACATAGAGAAAGAGAGAGAGAGAGAGAGAGAGAGACTTATGCAACATACACATACATGCACATATGAAAGAGCAGGCTTTTGATCTACAGTTGCACCTACCATTTGGCCTTTCTTGGACCCTCTGCTGCAGACATACCCATTGTTTAGCAACCAAGGAAAGGGAGTCCATGAGTTTTCTTGTAACTGATTCCAAAGTCAAACTGCTGTTATGCTTCAAAGTTTATTTACTTAAAATGGATTAAACATTGCTTTAAGTTTGATAAAACAATATAAGGGCTTGGTAGGACCAGACCAATGTTCAAATACTCTCTTTCCAAAGTTGCCAACTAGAATCTGGAGGAACCCACAGTAAGGCATTAAACACAAGAACATATTCTTATGTTCCCTAGGTATTTGAAATGGGAGTCAAGTTGACTCTGGTATTGAATACATAACCCATACGTAGCCTTGAATATTCTGGAAGGAGATTTTCCTCAGAAATAATAAAAATTTTCTCAGAATTGGCATGATTAAATCCTAGAAAATTCATGCAGGAACAATTATGTTAAAGCTACACACCCAAGAAAATATTATTCCCTGTGGAAAAATCTTCAGTAGGAATTAAGTCCCATTTAAGTCCTATTTTGGCCAATGACTTTCAGTTTTATAATACTTTCAAAACCATTTATTTTGGAAATTATTATAAATCTTATTGTGATCTTCAATTAGTGTTTTCAAAGCACTTTAGTCCTACTGAAGGGCTTATTTCAGTTATATTCATCATTGCATTTTTTTCTCATCTTTTTCTAACATTTTATATCAGCATAATTTAAATGCCCAAATTCCTTGATGTTTTGATTCTTCAGCCCAATCGTTCTGGATTATTTTTCGACCTACAAATTCAGCCATTACATTGAGATGAAGGCAATAAACCTCCCTCACTAGGGAACAGCAAGAAGTTCTTTGACCTTCAGCCAACACCATTTCCTGCCTATCTGACTAGCTAGTGAAGCAGAAAATGACTATTATACAACAAATTTAGGGGCAGGGTTTGAAAAACACATTAGGTCACAACAGAATCTGGATAATTAGCCTTTTTCAGTGTGATGTAGTTGCTCAAGGGATTTTTATATTTATGCAGAAGTGGAGTTTATAGGATGCAACTACAAATGCAATTTAATTAAATGCTATCAAACACACACACACACACACACACACACACATATTATAGGACTGTTAAAAAAAAGTAAACTATACCTGAGATCATATAATTTTAGGCCTGAGTTGGTGTAGTTTTTTAAAAACCTGCATTAACAAGTGACATTTAGACAGGTAAAAGCAATTATTTATTTTATTCTATTTCTGTGCCTCCCAAGTTCAAAGTGATTTAGGAGGGCTCACAATAGTTTGGAAAAATACAATGGAGAAAATAAACAAAGTGGAAAATTCAGACAACGAACACCAAGACATAGGCAACATATCAAACACATCTAGCAAGTGGTTCCATCCTCCCTATACCAAGGTCTGGGAGCCAGGTTTTTATGGTCTCTAATACCATCAGGGTGGGAGCTGTCCAGACCTCAGGGAGAGCCTATAATTGAATGACTGCATTAGGGTACAATTATTTTGGTACCTAATATAATGTTACACAAGATATTTTAATACTTTTCAAGATGACGATCGCTCCTGTTTATTTTCCTGTGCATCAAATGTATATTTTTTTGGTACAGTTATGGATACAGTTTGGTGTAAAGGTCAAGGGTTCTGTGAGGCCTAGGAAGGAGGCAATGGGAACCCATTTCTGAAAAACCTTGCCAAGAAAACTGCAGAGACTTGGCCAGGAAATCCGAGAATCAGGTATGGTTGAACAAAAGAAGGAAAATGGATACCTAAATTTAATAAATTGATGCCTCTTTGTAAATGTGACCAATCATTTCTATATGTCAGAAAATCTGTGGTTCCATTCTTACATATGAACCTGATGAAATATTGAGTCTTCAACCATTCAAACTCTTATCTACTGGATGCTTATGCTAGCTGACAATCTTGGGCTTGCAGTACCAACACACTGCAAGTTAGGCTGATGCATGCAAAACACCGAGGCTGTATGAATATCTGACTTACACAATTTTGTATTGGGGAAAACCACAATTTGAATGCTTCTCCCTCTCAAAAAATACTTCCCTCCAGGCTAATGTACTAGCTCATAAAATAGAAACATTTAACTGCATATTACCAATTCTATGAGGTAGTTTAATATACATTATCAATTTTAAAGTGGAATAGCCTTGGAAACACACACACATACACATTCAGAATCAGGAGTCTGATATTGGTATAATCCAGAATATCCTCCACTCAGTCTACTATAACTTCATCTAACACATAATGAAAAGGAAGGAACAATATTATCTTCTTTATCTTCAGAAACACAGATGATAGATAGATAGATAGATAGATAGATAGATAGATAGATAGATAGATAGATAGATAGATATAATATACCCATATATTTTAGCATTGTAATCAAAGAACGGAAACTCACTTCAAGTATGTTCCAAGTCTTTGTACATTTAGTAACATTTTTTTCATTTTTGTTTCCTAAAAGTACATTTAGAATGGTGACTTCCTTCTGCATTTGATGGTGAAATAAAGGTGGAAAATGTTATCACCTGTGAAAGAAATGTAACTTATTGAGGAAATACCACTCCCCCCCCCTATTCCTCCCACCCTCCCAATTGTAAATAACTTCTCAATGTGCAGTCTAAAATTTCAAAAAAACTTGTAGCCCAATGACATTTACAGAGTCTGATAGAAAATTTGTTCTGTCTTCAGTTCAGCCACTGGATTATATCAAATAATTCAAAGCAAACTGAACTCAAACATCTATTTGACTCTGTGCCAATTCATGGCAAAGGTGAGATTTAAATTAAGGGTTTCCTGATTTATAGTTCATTTGCTTAGCCACAAATAAAACAAGAAGGAAGGAAACTGCTTTCATATGCCAAAATGAACAACATGCAAGTGTTTTGATAGAAATACAATATAGTTTTTACTTACCAGTAATTAAGCTCGCATACTTAGAAAGTTTACAAGTTTAATGGCTTTCTACACCCTGAGGAAGAGGGCATGATGGCTCAATGGGTTAGAAGATGCTGAGCTTGTCATCTGAAAGCAGACAGTTTGAGTTCAAGACCCTAGCACTTTGTAGTGAGGTGAACTCTCATTCCTGACCACTTAGCAGTTTGAAAGCATTCAAATGCAAGCAGATAATTAGGTATCACTTCAGTGGAAAGGTAATAGCATTCTGTGTGCCTTGGTATATAGTCATATTTTTGGACAAGGCTGGTTCCCTCAGATAATATGAGCACCACCTCCTAGAGTCAGACTCAACTGACAGGAAAACCTTTACTTTTAGCTTTATAGACTGAGAAACACCCTCTAACTTTTCTTTTCCTTTCTCCTTTATTTCATCAAATAAAATGAAAGATATGGTGCCTAATTTAAAAGACATATATGGACACATTTTATTTTATCTTTCACTCATCTTTCCTTTTTTGCAGTATTTATCATGATTTTTACAGTATTTATCATGGTTCAGTACAATAGACATTTCACCAGCAACAATGCCCAGAAAGATAGACAATGTAGTTTCCAAAATTTATGCCACTTTTTGCACAGTACCACTTGTCAAAGGAATTTCTAAAATAAGTCTACTTCAAGTTGAGCATAGGTCTTCTTACTATATGCCTATGTATGTGTTATATCCTTAACATCTGAATGGAACTGTTTTGTCATTATCTTCTTTCAGCATCCTTTTAAAAATTACAATCAATCTACAAACCAGACATATTTTCCATCCACATATTGAATATGTTCACCTGTAGTAGGTATGTTGTTGTGAACAGTCAATATGACCTAAGACCTAAATGCTGCCTCATAACTAGGCAAATACTTATTTATTATATCAGCAGTATGGGCTTATAAATGCTTTTCATCTCTGTGTTGAAGAAGTGATTGA
Organism: Hydrophis major; assembly: GCA_033807585.1. NCBI lineage: Eukaryota > Metazoa > Chordata > Lepidosauria > Squamata > Elapidae > Hydrophis > Hydrophis major. Next base: position 231,012,136 of record CM066330.1, read on the forward strand.
AAGAAGCTTGTTTATCCTCAAAAACCTATGGGACACTTTGGGCTAAAAGTAATCTACATTAACTTTTCAAGGATACCTGAAAAAAGAGATTAGGGTTACCGATAGATCATCATGGAGAAAATCTAGCAATATCGTCACAAAGAGTTCAAAATGATTTGAGGAAACATAATCAATCAGTGCCTCTAAACTCAGTGATGACTGGTTATGATGTTCAACAGTGGTGAGATTCAAAAAATTTTTTACTACCGGTTCTATGGGCATGGCTTGGTGGGCCTGGAAGGGGAAGAATACTGTAAAATCTCCATTCAGAGGTGGTATTTGCTGATTCTCTGAACTGCTCAAATTTTCTGCTAGTGGTTCTCCAGAACTGGTCAGAACCTGCTGAATACCACCTCTGATGTTCAACAACATGCTGTCACACACATCCAGTTAAGCATGTTGTGAGAAAAAAACTACTGAGTATTTTTATATGTTTTAAAGATACATTCCTTTAAAAGATGCTGTCATTACAGTCAGCTCTGATATGTAAAGATGCAGAACAAAAATTCTTCACATTGTGTTCTTTAGTGAAGCTACAGTGATAAAACCAATATAAGACATAATATCATGGTAACATTATTTTGGTATGCCTAATACTAATAGATTGGATATACAAATTGTTAGAAAGTATTACTGTTGATGCAAAGGGACCAATATGAATTCTAGTCATATTACATACAGATCTATCACATTGAAATTTCACTCTAATCTATTGCTTCCTTCTCTGACAATGCCAACAGAAGCTTCAAGATAACAGAAATGAAAGCATTTATGATGAGTTGGAAAAAAAATAGTAAAAGGGAACTGCCACAGTTTCTATAGATAGAATATTTATACTAATGTGATCAGAGATTAATGTAACTCAGTCTTGTAGAAACTAGGGAAAATGCTCAAACATTTCATCATCCAAATTCTGTGTTTCACTAATATTAATGAAAATGACGAAATCACTATTTCTTTGGGGGAAAATTTGTATTTCAATTTCTAGGGGACTCTTTCAGTCTTCCATATTTCTGCTTCATCTTCCTCTTTTTAAACATTTTTAACATGCATGAATGTTTTTGGTGTACAAATTCCAGTGTTTGATTCCAGGCAAGTTTTTAAGAGATAATTTGCTATAATGTCTGATATACTGTATACGGGGTGTGTGTGTGTGTGTGTACGTGTGTGTGTGTGTGTGTGTGTGTACGTGTGTGTGTGTGTGTGTGTGTGTGTACAGAATCTTGTTCAAAAGCTTGTTTTATCTATTAAATGAAGGTAAAACAATATATATAACAATATACATATTGCCCTCTTGCGTCAAATATATGTAGGAAGAAAGGTTTTCATTCAGTATTTACATGAAAACATTTTACATATTAGATTTAAGTCCTTTCAAATAATCATCCAATGCAAATTACTGAATATTGTTTTAAGGAAACTGGGAAAAAACAAGAAATAGCATCTGTATGTATTTAGTTTGGCTAGATGTGTTTATTTCTATCAAGTCTGTTTTTATATAGCCCACTTCTATCAATATTTCTTAAGCTTTCTGTTACATGTTAGAAGAATAACTGCAGCAGCTAACCACAACTAACCTGTGAAAAATATATCAAATTGAAAAGGAAGCAGAATCTTATCTAAAGTTTCTTGAAAGACTAAATCCATCCAATATTTAAATAATACAAATGCTAGAAGTTATTGTGTGAGACATTTAAGCATACATTCTCTTTGTGCTGTTTTTGACCTTTAAACCCTACATGGCTTAACCATGCCAGCAGACTATCTTCTCCACCTGTTAAAATGTCCCTGGAGAATCAGCCAATAATTTCCACTTTGGAAGGCTAAGCAGGATATAATCCCACAAACATACTATAATTTTTAGTTTTTACTATAATGTTACTCTATATTGGGTTTGATTGTCGTTAGCTGAGTTGGGTTGTGCCAGATGGGTAAGTAAATGTCCCCCCCAAGTGATTTCTGCATATATCAGTGTCACATGAAGCTAAGTCATTATTGTGATCGGGATGAATTACTTTTGATATAACTAGGGCATGTCCTTTATTCATATAGATGCTCTAGCCATAAATTGAAAGGCTGGGGTTAGTGAGAACCAAGCATGCTTAATAGCCATGGAATATTGACTGACTGATGGATTGGAGGATGAAATGGCATATTGAGGACGATGACATAGTCGACTGTGTGGGATATTGAATAGGAACATTTTATGTACTTTATGCAAATGTTTATGCAGTGGTAGGAGTGAAAACAAAATTATATCTCAAAAGTTGCATCAGAAAATAGCATCACACTCTTCAATGTGATTACTAAACTTGCTTACATCTAAATTGGAAGATTACTAAACTTGCTTACATCTAAATTGGAAGGTAATATACACAAACAAAGCAAGGTAGCTTTTAAAAACTAAAAATACAAGATCCTGGAATGAAATGTATACTTTATATACTTTAGCTATTAATATACTTTTCTTCTTATTGAATCAAAGAAAAGGTTGAGTACAGTGTTTATATACAGCATTCAGTAATATGGTCCTTCAGGGACACTTGACCATGATTGCATCATTTTCAGTGTCAACCTTGATAACAAACTGATTGGGGGTTTTTTCCCAGTTACTCTGAGAAGTCCCTGGATACCCTACACTGTTAATTCAAACTGATGGGCTCACCATATTAGTCCACATGGCTTCCACTGTAGCACATTAGCCCCAGAAATTAACATTCTAATTGCCTTTTAACTATTTATTAATGTGAAAAAAGGAACACGGCAAAAAAGCACCAATGAAAAAAAAATCCCAGACTCTCATCGCCGATCCATAGCAACATTTCATTTTCTTTAGCAAGGCAATTTAACAGCCAGTTGCAAGACAAACATTGTCTTAATGCTGGGGGATGCTCAGAATTTTGTTTTTTCAAACACCTACAATATCTGTTCAAGAGACCAGACAGTCCTTTTTAGGGGGGAAAATTTAGTATTCCTCCAATCCCCAAACAGAGCTTCATTTTTTAGCAGAGTTTGAACCTGAATTTTCTGGCAAACATTTAATTTGCCACAATAAGAAATCTTAATGACTAGTACATTAGAAGTAAAAGATAATAAAAGTCCAAGCAAAATAATCTGATTGCATATCATTAGAAATCACCTCTTTTCTTTACCTATCACCTTGAAATATAGAGATAAGTTAATAAATTCCACATTAGATAAATGAAATGCATTATTTAATCCATTGAATATATCCAATTTTAACAGTAGAATGCCATGGATTGAGCAACAGGACTGGGGTAAAAGACTTGTGGGTATGGCATTTTCAGTTTGTCATGTGCTAAAACAGTTACCTTCCTTTCAAAAGTGTTATGAAAGCAAAGAAAATGGCTATTACTGGCCTTGGATTTCAAGGTATTTTGTAAAGTATACATACATAAAACAATTGACATTCAGTACACTGTGAGGTTTATTGCAAACAAATGACCAATATAAATGATTCAATAAAGAATTGTAATTTGTTCATATAAAATCATGATGGCTTTGAAGAACGACTTAGTTTGGACCCATAAAAGGAAGATTAATTGAGACAGGAAATCTCAATCATTTATCAAAATAAATGTATGCTGCAACTCCTTGCTATTCATATTTCCAAATTAGATATCCTGAAATATTCCAGCTGTTTGTTTTCATACTGACAAAATGCAATCAAAATTATTCTCCTACTTCAGATCCTTCTACTCTTTATGTGAGCCTTTTTCAACATGCTCTCCAGGTATATTTGGATTACTGTACAAACTCACAAAATTTACAATCAATATTCATATTACATAGGAGTTTGGGATAGGATGCCCGACAGATCTTAAAGTCATAAAATTGGAAAAATCTGACTCTAGTCTTCAGCACTTTATAGTACATGTGATTATTATATTTAATTAAACTTTGCCCTGCCTTCCTGGTTTACCATGCATAGCTAGCTTTCTACATATATTCAAATATATGTTAGTACTTTGCAACTTGATGTGGTAAGGTACAGAATTCAGTCATTTCTTTATAATAGCTTAATACAGTAAGCATAATCTGCAGGCTTGAATGTTACCTAACATGCAACTCAGTGCAATGAATCTATAGAAATTCTCAATCACCCAGGTCATGGTTGTCCCAAAGGTGCTTTTTTCAAAAAGCAACTGTGGACTTTCTTGTTTTTTCTTTTGAAGACATTTCACTTCTCAAACAAGAAGCTTCTTCTGCTCTGATAGGATAGTGGGGAATGGTATAATGGAATACCAGCTGTCTTCAAGGAATATAAATCCTTCCATTTCCCACTATTCTATCAGAGTTGAAGAAGCTTCTTGGATGGGAAGTGAAACATCTTCAAAAGTAAAAACAAGAAAGTCCAGTTGCCTCCTTAAAAAAACAGCTTTGGGACAGTTCAATGCAATGAATCTCTTCACTTGATAGCTTCCTACATAGATGCTCAAATAATAAACCCCTGAAATGACTTGCACACACACATATGTGTTGTTGCTGTTCCTCAGTTATCTTCATCCAAGAAAATATGGAAGTGACTACAGAGATAAAAATCTTTTGGGCATCAAGCAATAACATTCCTTATTTTAGGCATTTAATATCTGATTTTGATTTTAAATGTAAACTTTCCAATGGGAGAATGGTTTTTAGCTGCTTTTATCATAATTTCCTTTGCTATTAACTGATGTTGCTATTGTTTTAGTCAAATCTTTGGTAGTTTTGATCAACTTTGCAAGAAAAGTTGCAAAAATGTGGTAGATAGATAGACTACTCTGTTCTTCGGTTGAAAAATAATTATTATTCAGTCTCTAGGTCCAGGAGCTAGATTTTACAGGTACTGGTGGAATGCTTGTTATTCTATAAGTTTTGTTTGCTCTATATTTGCTTCTCTGTACCAGTTTCAGAAAGTTTTCCAACATTCAACCATGAAAAAGAATCTTTAATGATCATCAATATTCATTCATAACTTCACAGTTTTCAGTAATCAGTAGCCATGTAAAAAAATATAGTTTGTAGAGATACAGTTTTAATTCCTTTTGAGTAGAATATTATTCTGTTCACTATTTCGGATTCACCTTCATGAGGGTGAAAGTCATTGTTAGCTTAACCACTTTTTTAAAAGTATAATTAAAAAATAATTGTGGAAATCAATATCTATAAAAGCTAAGTTGACCTTCAGAATTCTAAAAACATTTAGGTAAATATATTCCTTTTATGTCTTAAGATAACATGTCCAAAAATAAAAAAATATGTTAAAGTTTTTGTTGTTTGTTTAAATTTGCTCCAAGTTTCTAATTTCTAATCTTTTAGAAATCGAGATCTACCTATGAATCACCCACAGTCTTACATTGTTGAATATACTGATAAATCATAAATATTTGGATTTTTTTTTTCAAGGATTGCTTTACAAAAGGTGAATGGACTTTTTCTTAGAAAATGTTTCAAGTTTTGTTGGAACTGGAAATTGAACTTGTTCAATTTGGAAAATGTTTCATGTTCAAGTTCAGTTTGAACTGAAGAAGTTTCCTGGGTGAGAAGCAAAATGCTTTCAAGAAAAAAACTAAGAAAATATAGGCCTGAATGTCCCCCCAATTACTGCATGTCAAAAATGGGGATTACTGAATCTTAAATTCTGGATTTTAATCCCTATTACTGAATACAAGAAGAATGGGGATGTCACAAGATTATGGCTGAATATGCACTGTCTAAGACTTAACAAAAGGAAGTCAAACACTTGTTCAAATTCTGTTTGCTGAAATGCACCAATCACTTTGCTGGGTATCAAATATTCCCCCAGGCCTCTTTATACTTCCCTTTATCACTGTACATTCTATTTGATGAATAGAGAAGTGTTTTGTAGTCATAAATTTTTCATTTTATTTTTTAAACAGATCTGCTGTCATTTGAAATGCTCCCTGGTGAGAGAGGTGATTGTTAACTCTACCGTGCAAAAAAAGAAGCTAAAACACAGGAGGGAGAACTGGATTTTAGCTGGAAGGTAATTATACACAATAATTTTACAGTGCCAGTTGGAAGAAAGGATGGCTTTTTGAAAGCCCATGCTGCCATTCTGCACAAAGAGGCAGTAAGGGGGGAGGGGGGTCATAGTAAATTGCCTCAGTTACAACATGCTTTCTCCCAAGATATTACTTGGCATGCTGCTTGTTTGGCCTTTCCAAATATGAGGGCGATGCCTATTTTATTTTTCATTGGCATATGTCAATCAGACAGCAGTGTATTAAACTGGCCAAACTGAAGTACAGACATATAACACCCCAAGCAGGCAGGCTGGCAGACCCAGGAAATCTAAGTGGCAATCATAAGACTCCCCCAATTATTCCACAACTGGGACTGGACCAATACAAGAGAGATGCTGTTTAATTTCCATGAAACATATATCACAAAACAATTCTCAGATATCTAGCAATTCCAAAACTTCAAAATATACCATGCACAATTACTTACAGGAATTGGATTAACTAGGTAAAACAGTCCCAAAATAGAGTATAGGTCTATATCAGATTTCAGATTATTTAGATTAATAAACTAATAAATTCAAATTTCTTCAATCAGATATTAACCTTCATTTTAAAGCATCTTGAGAGTAATTAAATGCTTTAATTAATTAAAATAACTGCCATATCTGAAGTTTACTATCTGGCTATGTCTCAGGAGACAGTAGAATTCCTTTTCTATCATAGTCTGGACAGACCAGCCTCCATAATTGTTCAACATCTCATACATTTTCTTTCTTAAACAGAAAAGAGCTGCTGCTACAAGGTCACCCAATCAATACCACAAAGTCACTTGGAATTCCTCCAATGTTTGTCCCTACAGGCTGAACATCCTTTTGCTACCACTCTTTCCCAAACGCATGGCATCTGAGTAGCGACAAGCCTAGCAGCAATCCCATGTTTATATGGATGAACAGAATTAGAATATACATAATGGTGTAAAAGAAGGTTTACAGATTGCCACATTCTAAAGTACATCAGATTTGATTATTAGCTTAGTTGGAGTTAATTACAAAGAAATTAGAACAACTAACATTTGGATGCATGGAAAAGATGACATGATGGTGGATGCAAAGTCTTCCCTTTCTAATATCCTTCTTACTGTACGTTTTGCAGTCATCTTGCTGAGTCAAGGAATAGCAAGACTTCATTGTGAATACAGTTTCTACTCCAGCAACTGGCTGCAAATTCAAAACCAGCAGAAGGTTAGGCCTGATGGGAGTATTGGAGGGATTCACTGTGCAAATACTTACTCTGAAACACTGAGTTCACTTAAGAGCCTGCTATTTGTTTATTGTCCCTGATTCCCTTCACTAATTAAAGTAATAGTTTATCTGGGATGTACATTATATGTCAGTAATATCTACAAGATCACAAGTTGGAGTGGAGGGGAATATTAAGTAAATTTATTGAAACTATTAGCAATATCATTGACTGGAAAATCAGAAACTGATTGAATTAAACCTTAAGAACAATACAGTAAAGCTGAAGAATTAAGAGTTGTGTTACTGTTCATGGCTGTGAATCTAAACTGATTTTTTGTAAAAGTACAGTGTTAAATAATGTAAAATGTCTATCAACCATATATCAGTAATTGCAGATACATCTATGTATACCAATGTGAAAAAAACACAAGTTTTTGTTATTTAATCAACTAGAATCCAGAAACATAAAAAGCAGTGTGCTAAGAACTGAGATTCAGCACAACATTAAAAACTATGTATATACCATCAGTAATTTAGAAAATCATCTTCATAAATACCATTTTTGGGTATCAATTGACTGTGAATGCCATGGGAAATGATCATGAGTTTATCCTCAATGTAAGCATAGTGTTCACTGGAACTAATACAATGGTAAACAAAAGAATAAAAACCATTAAGAAAGGGATGAAGCACAAATTTGCTTTGACATAATAGACTTATATCTTTCAATGATGTGCACAATGCTACTAACAGGGAAATTATAGTAGTCGAAGGTATAAAGGTAAAATTTTTCCCTGTCCAGTTGTGTTTGACTCTAGGAGGCAATGCTCAACTCTGTTTTTTAGTCAAGGGAGCCAGCATTGTCCAAAGATGCTTCCATGGTCATGCGATTATATGCCAAGGCGCATGCTGTTACTTTCCCACTAAAGTGGTACTTATGTATTTACTCACATTGCAGGTTTTTTAATTGCAAAGGAGTTGGGGCAGGCAATGGGAGTCCACCCCGTCTCATGATGCTCGGGTCTCAAACCCGGGTTGTCAGCTTTGCAGTTGACAAGCTCAGTGTATTTAACACTGAGTGTTTAAACCACTGAGTTATCATGCCCCCTTAGTCAAAGTTATTGAAAGCAGAAAAAATCCATCTTCCAAATCTCAATATGATAAAATTTTAGTTTTTGCAGGGGAAAAAGATGAGCCAATAGGAATAGAACAATGGAATATAATAACTGTATCTTTCAGATATTTTGCATCTGAAACATTTACAATCTCATAGCCATATGGCATGTATCCATGCTGGCCACATGACTACAGAAAATGTCTTTTGACAGTTCTGACTCCCTCGGCCAGGAAATGGAGATTGCCATAGAGTCGATCATAACTGACAGGAAAACCTTCACCTTTACCTTTTATATGACTACATATTATTTCTTTTGAAGTTCTATGCGTTTCATTATTTAATACCATAAAATCAGGTGATGGCTCTCAGAGGAAGGATGTATCAGAGAGGGAGAAGTGGTGTCAGACTTAGGAATCCTAGAATGAATCAGAAAACTTGTGGAAGTTTTTAAGAGCCACTGTAAATCTTCCCCTATAAATTCAAGCAGTCAGAGAACAACTTGCAAGCTGGCAATAATCACTTTTTAAACACAGTTGTTAAAGCAGATTTTGCTTGGTCTCCATCTAGTAGAGTTACAGCTACGTTCTTTATAAAACAACCCTGTGACACAAACAAAACCATTGTTAACCTTTCTCAAAGAGCCTCCAGATACTGAGCTGATTAACAACCAACAATGACCTTTCTGGACCACAAGAAGATAAGCCATAATCAGTGCTTCTGTTGGCTGTTGATACAGCAATTCCCCAAACAGGGCATTTGGCATCTGGGGGGATGGAACAGGCAAGATTTCCAATGCTCTTTTTTTTTTTTTAAAGGAGGGGCAGCTGGGGACAGAGCTACATTTAAAGCAGAACAGATAGAGATCTTCCTGACCCTTCATTAGTTCTACGTTCAAACCAGTTCCTTTTTGAGACTATGCTCAAATTATAGCTTTAACCTGTGTGACAACCCTCTTAATGATAATGTATCTTGGCTGAAAAACTGGTCTGATTTACACACTAAAATATTATGTCAGGATTTTTAACCATAGTTTACCAAGTAAACTAGCATAACACAAAATCCCATGCTTAAACAGCAAAGTTCTATCTGTCTTACAATGTGAGTTGCTTCCTGTTTATACAGTAACAATGTCCCTAAAATGAAGTAGATAGAAAATGCATGAAAAAATATCTAAGTTTATTAGTACCTAATAAAAGCTAGTCTGCTTTTCTGCCATTCCCCTTTCCCTCACATATTATCCCTAATCACAAGCATAATGGAGGTTCCATTTGAGCCCCCAGCTGCATCCCCTTTGCCATTATTCACAAAGCTGTAATTTTCCCTGTAATAAACAATTTTCCCTTGCTCTTTTCAGCATTGATCTTGCTTGGACGGTGTAAATCTTTGTGAAAAAATAATGTTGCACATTAATAACTGGAACTCCAGAGCCAATAATGAAAATGAAAAGGGAAGCTCAGGACTGGTAATGAAAATAAAAACCTGAGCTCTTAACCAAAACATTAAACTACCTAAGAACAGAATCACAGAATTGCCAGATTTCTTTGTTCTCTTTCAGAAGCAGTCTTTGTGACATGATTATATTCATTTGCAGCTGTATGTTGACGTTTTATTGTCCTTCACAAAGCAAGATTTGAAATTGTCTATTGTTCATCCCATCATTAACCTGCTTTAGCAGTGCAATATGTATTGTTCAGTAGTACAGTATCCATATGGCTGCAAGATTGCAGCAGCAATGGGCAGAGGGACAGTTTGGCCATCATGGATTGGCAAAAGTAGCTCTGTTAATGTAGTGACAGGAATCTCTCTTCCAGAGTACTTTTCTGCAGAAATTCTGTTACAACTGCATGTTCATATCATTTTCTCTCAGCATTGGTAACAGTTTCTTCAGTTAGTCATCCAATCAGTAGACAACAACCTCATGCTAATTAATCAGAACTACCTGTGTTTCCCCCAAAATAAGAGTGGGTTTTAATTTTCTTTGGAGCTCCAAAACTGGGACTTATTGGGGGGTGGGGGTGTCTTATTTTTTTTCCATTTATGGAGGCCCATTTTTTCCGCTTAATTGTGGTGGAGCAGGAGGCTGCACAGTGTGTCAGTGCTGCCACCCAGAGGTGGTATTCAGCAGGTTCTGACCAGTTCTGGAGAACCGGTAGTGGAAATTTTGAGTAGTTCAGAGAACCAGCAAATACCACCGCTGACTGGAGATTTTACAGTATCTTTCCCCTACCACACCCACCAAGCCACGCCCACAGAACTGGTAGTAAAAAAATTTGAATCCCACCACTACCGCCACCGCAAGGCAAGGGGGTGGATTAGAGCTGCTTCATGTGCTCTGCACCAGCTTATCTCAGGGCCCCTGCAGCCTGGCCATCTACACCCGAACACCTGCCTCGCCTTGCGGCCATGGCACCAGCACACCACTCAGCCTTTTACTTTGTTGCAGCCTCAAGCAAGCAGAAAAAACTGGCCAATGGTCATGATGACTTCTGCTCTGGTGCAAGACAGGTGTCGAGGTGTGGATGTTTTAAGATAAATTTACACCTCACAGAAAACTCAATTGTTAATTAAGTATTAACAAAAATGTGTGAGATTCAAAAAGTGACAAAAAAAGATGCCCACTCCACCCTTATTCATTTCAGTTCTTGAGGTACTGAATGAAGACATAGAAAAAGCTGAGAGAATCATGGGAGTCAAATTTTTAAAAGAAACTTGTCAGTTAAGGGCATTTGTTGGTGACCTGCTAGTAGTTTTGAAGGAACTTTTAGAGGGAGTAGAAACATTATACTAATATCAATTACATTAATGATAGTTATCATCCTTGCAGATATGTATACTGTGGAATTCAACATGTGCCAAAACGATCATATACAATGGTTCCTGGAATGAAGGTCTTTAAAAACCCAGGGGTCACATTTATGAATATATTGATATAGACCAGGGATGTCAAACTCAAGGCCTATGAGCTGGATGCGGCACATGGTCAGATCTGGCCCACAGGCCATTCTGGTCTACTTGTGTCACTTCAACCTGGTGTACCCAATACAGTGTGGAAAGATCAGACCAGCAAAGCTTCGGTCTGGTCTACCTGATGCAAAGAGGAAAGCCAACGAAGTTTCAGCCTATCGGTCTATCCAATGCAGAAAGGAAAGATCAGGCCAGTGTGGCTTTGGCCTGTCTACCTGGTGTGAAAATGAAAGATCAGGTGAATTTATCTTTGCCCCGGTCTACCCGATTAGGTCAGCGTGGCTTCAGACTGGTCTACTCAATGTGAAGAGGAGACAGTTTGGGGAGTGGCATCAAGCTGGCCATGCCTACCCAGTCAGCCATGCCCTTCCCCCGGTCCCCCAAAGTCAACCATAGCCCTAAGGCTTTCAATGAAATTGAGTTTGACACTCCTGATATAGACTGATATCTATCTGCCTGACTAAGGTCTTAAATGGAATGTTTAGATTTGAAAATCTGATATTTTTGGATCAACAATATAGAATGTTAACAAAACAGTGAATATGTGGGATATAAAATAATTGATCCTAACTAAATACAAGTCCAGTGCAAAAGTTCCACAAATTATTTTCCCAAAACTTGCTCAAGAGAAAAAAAACAAGTGAAACTTGTATCCATCTAAAATGCAGAGTTATACAGTCTTCTAGAAAGGTAAAAACAGATCGGAGATCAATTTGGCAAAGGATAGAAGGTAAGATTATTTATTTAAAACAGAAGTGGGCAATGAATAATTCTCCAATTTTGACAATTATTTCTAGCATTCTTTAACAATATCACTTTCACTGGAACTGGGATTCAAAAGCATCTAAAAGGATACTATTGTTCATCCCTGATTTAGAAAGGTAAATTAAGGTAAAGGATATAAGTAGTAAGTTATTTTTGTATTCAACTTTCCTCCTGAAAGAATAAATTCTAAGATTATATTAGTATATCATTCATGAGCACTGTTCTGAGTTATTGCATGCTGCAGTTTCACTTATTTCCATTTTGTTTTGATGCTTTTAACTGGTTGTTTGCATGTCTTGATTTGTATGTATCTTGTGGTCAGACCTCAAACATAGGATAATTTTGCTTCAAAACTGCCATCTCTTCTTGGGCCTAATGATTGATTGGATTTTGTGCCTGTGATTTAAATATGAGGCAAAATCAGCCAGTATGATATGTATCCTTGCAACATATTCATTTATCAGTGTAGTCTTCTATATCCTGTATTCAATCATATTCATATTTTTCTTATATTATTTTATTACCACTAGCCTAGGGGAAACCTCATCAACAATTTAGTTTAAATTAACTATGCATGTCAATCCTGAAAGCACATGGATTATAAAATTTAAGTTTCTACTTCACAATCTGGCATACTATATCTAGAAGACTATTTCTTTAAAAAGTGAAAAGATTTTAGTTAACCTGATTTTTTTGGAAGCTTCTTGGCTTGTTAAGGTACAGATACAGATAATCAGAGTTGGAAGGGACCTTGTAGGTCATCTACTCCAACCCCCTGCCCAAGCAGGAGACCCTACACCATTTCTGACAAATGGCAGTCCAATCTCTTCTTGAAAGTCTCAAGTGATGGCTCTCCTACAACTTCCGAGGGCAAGCTGTTCCATTGGTTGATTGTTCTCACTGTCAAAAAGTTTCTCCTTGTTTCCAGGTTAAATCTCTCCTTGTTCAGTTTCCATCCATTATTCCTTGCCTGGCCTACAGGAGCTTTAGAAAATAGCTTGACCCCTTCCTCCCTGTGGCATCTCTTCAAATATTGGAAGACCGCTATCATGTCTCCCCTGGTCCTTCTCTTTACTAGACTAGCCAAGCCCAGTTCCTGTAACCGTTCTTCGTATGTTTTAGCCTCCAGTCCCCTAATCATCCTGGTTGCTCTTCTCTGTACTTTTTCTAGTCTCAACATCGTTTTTATAATGTGGTGACCAAAACTAGATGCAGTACTCTAGGTGTGGTCTTACTAAGGCTTTACAGAGTGGAATTAGTACTTCCCTTGATCTTGATTGTATCCCTCTGTTAATACAATTTAGGATTGCATTAGCTTCTTGACTGCTGCTGCACACTGCTGGCTCATATTTAGCTGGTTGTCCACTAAGACTCCAGAATCCCTCTCACAGTTACTGCTATTGAACCTGGTTTCACCCAGTCTATATGTGTACTTTTGGTTTTTCTTGCCTAAGTGTAGGACTTTACTTTTCTCTACATTGAATTTCATTTTGTTAGATATGACCCAGTGTTCTAGTCTGTCAAGATCCATCTGGATCTTGAGCCTATCTTCTTGGGTGTTAGCTATTCCTGCCAGCTTAGTATCATCTGCAAATTTGGTAAGTTCCCCTTCTATTCCCTCATCTAAGTCGTTAATGAAGATATTGAAGAGTACTGGGCCTAAGACGAAACCTTGTGGCATCCCACTGCTTACTTCCCTCCATGTAGACTTAGACCCATTAAGGACTACTCGTTGAGTACGGTTTGCCAGCCAGTTACGAATCCATCTAGTGATGGTGCTGTCTATTCCACTTTTTTCTAGCTTACTAAGAAGTAGGTTGTGGTCTACTTTGTCGAATGACTTGCTGAAATCTAAATATATTATGTCCACAGTATTTTGCTGGTCTATTAATTTAGTCACTGTGTTGAAGAATGAAATAAGATTGGTTTGGCACGATCTGTTTTTAACAAACCAGTGCTGACTGCTAGTTATTACTTTACTTGTTTCTAGATGTTGGCAGATCTGTTTTTTTATTATCTTTTCCAGTGTCTTCCCAGGTATTGATGTTAGGCTGATTGGTCTGTAGGGCTATAGGTGTTTAAAGGCATATTGAAACTGAGCATTTTACTTTGCTGATTAATACAAGTTCAGTAGTAAGAGCAACAGGTGAACAGAAGAATGTGGGTGGTTAATTACTTCAAATTTAGTTATTTATTTAAAAATAGAAACTGCCTGACCTTGTATGATTCTGGGTAGTCTACATTTAAAAAAATATGAACCATAAATTAGAGAAAAAGAACCACGTACTGTACTTCTAGGTGGAAAAAACACATACAACATAGCAAAAATCAGTTAACAAGGGCCAGTATCCTCTTTCCTCCATGACCTGGGAGAACAACCAGATTTTCAAGTTTTTGGTAGGAATTGTATGAGTCTCTCAAGGGAATTATTATTCCAAAGGACATGCACTATAACAAGAAAAATATGCTTTCTACGTCCCAATAAATGACACTTCATAGAAGAGATCTGAAACTCATCTAATCTGCTGATCTTATTGGATGGGCATCAACTATTAGAGATACTGAAGGTATCAAATAACCAGCCCCTCAAAAATATATTTCAGCTCCTATTCACACCTATCCAGTTGCATTTCTTGGTTTTTGGGTCTGTGCTTTAGGTCTGCTAACTCATGAAAATGCAATAGCAGAGAAAATGCCATTTAAATAAGCCCAGCAGATACAGTCCTGATCACTAACCCAGATTTCAGGTCATTTAGGTTGATAAGCATTTCCTCATATTTATGGAGCTTCCTTTCACAAATAGAGATTTTTTCATACCTCTTTTTGCTTTTTAGCAGCACTTAAAGAACTTGTTGTTTCCTGTTCACTTATTTATTGGGAAGATGGGAATATTTTTTTAATTATTGGTTTCTTGCATTACTTATGAAATTTCAATCAATATTTATTATGGTCACAGACTAACAAAGTTACCAATAATGGAGAACATTTGTAGATCAGGGTTGAAATGAGGGGTCCTTGGTGCTCTATGGGTGTACTTGTTTTCTTGCAGATGTTTCATTACTGTACAATATTGTACAATAGTTACTTATGAAATTTGGACTTCATTTGCTAAAATGTCAAATGTTAAGTACATTTTGTTTAAAGGAGAACAGTTTGAAAGTCCATTTGAAATTATAAGTAAACAACAGACGTGGAGAAGATATAGTTTTAGCCAATCTAGTCTACACTTGCATCTCTCTGTGTGTATGCATACACATGAATTCAAGTCAATGTTGATTCCTAGTGACTGTCTAGATTAATTCTTGCAGTTTTCTTGATAAGATTTTTTTTTTTTTAGAAAGACAGTCCCTCTGTGAAATTGCAAAGAGGTAGTCAGTGGTATGGAAATCTCAATCCCAGCTCTGCAATAGACTGGCTTGTGACAATTGTATGCAAATTTCAGATAATGTCATTAAATCTAAATCTAATATGAACCCAGACTTTATGAATTCCAAATTATAAACTGATTTCACTATTATAAAACAAGAAAAACCAGTGTGTGGATACTTCAGCTATTAATACATAAGCAACCATGAAATGTCATATCTAGATTCATCCAATTACATATTTAGTCTTCTTCTTCCATCCTCTTCTAACTGATCCCAATACAGAATAGGGCTTTACTGCTTGGAATTGCAGAAGGGATTTAGAGATTTCATCTTGATACCTCTGTATGTGGTGTTTTTTCTATATTGTTGACTTGGAGGCTTAATCATACCTAATAGTAGGACAGGTTTCCAGGGGCATATTTTTGAAATAATTGCCAATTTTTTTGTTTCTATGCTATTTAACTTATTGATAAAATAAGATACAAGTTGTATTACTGTTATGTAAATCATTTTATCTATCATTTTATCTTGCTCATAGAAATTTATTTGTCTCCAGAGCTGTAACTGTCAGTTAAATCAGCTTCCAAAATTTGATGCCCTAATGAAAATTAATCTCGCAAAAAAATAAAACAAAAACATTATTTCAATTTGAGTTTAATTTTACTGTGCAGTGCTAGTTTTAGGAAAAGGCCACTAAATATTTTATATCTTTATATGGCTGGTATGTGTATGTGTGTTTTACTTACAAATAATTTGTATAGTTAAATTGGCCATTTTTCCAATGTTTTGGAAGTTTGCTATGGTGAGTGCTATCATTTATCTGGTGGCGTTCTCCAAATGTTCAGGAACTAGAACCCTCAGAATTCTTAGGTTTTGTAGGCTAGGAATTCTGGAAACTGTCCAACACAGATTATTAGATAGGGAAGGCTGCTAACTTCACCTCACACAGACAACTTGATTGTCCTTGAAGAGTATGCAGAAGCTTCAGCTGGCCCAAAATGCAGCAACATAAGCAGATACATACAGTATGATCTAGTTGTAAGTTGGCATGGCTATATAACATCTCTTCCCAGTACAGCTCAAGGCATTGGTTGTTATCTATGAAGTTCTACATGGAACAAGGCCCAGCTATTTAAAAATAATAATTGTTCTTCTCCCATGGTTTTGTCATGCCCTAAAATATCTGATAGTGTTGGCATTCTCTGGATGTCATCTATCAAGTAATGACAATTTATAGAAAGCAAGAGATGGTCCTTCTGTCTCACAGTTTGTGCTACAATAGCATTGTTCTTCTCTAATTCTTCTTCCCTTCAAATATGCTTTGATCACCTAACTTTTTCCTCAGGCCATAGACTTAGTCAGTGTGTGTGTGTGTCCACTATGAAACAGGTCTTGAATATTGATACCATACAATTAGCTCTCCCACTTATAAAATGTTGATCTTATTTAATATTCTATTTTAGTGCATTGTATTATGTTGTCATTTTTAAATTTGCATGCCACCTAGAGTTGATGAGTTGAATGGTCCTTAAATAAACAAGTAAGCAAATAGATATTTATAATCCCCAAACATCAAGGCTGTATTCACACATAATACTATACCATGTTCTATAACCAGGAATTGCTGAATAAGCCTAATCCGCCTAAACCTATACCTTGATAGATCAAATCATATTTCATGCCAAACTAAAAAAACACCATTACATGAATTATCAAGAGACATAAACACACAGCATAAATAATTGAATCCGAATCAGATCTAATCCACAAAGTTTCATTAACACAATTTGTTTATTTGATTGCTATTATATTCTGATGTCAGGGGACCCTCTGGCTTCAGTATTTGTAGCAAAGGTGTATTGCACGGGTGGCAAAGTCACGGCGCCATGTGATGTTTCAGGGAGCTGGGGCAGGTGTGGGCACATGATGCATCCAGCCTGTGGACCACCAGTTTGACACCCCTGATGATTGGATCCAAAAATCCCTCTAAAAATTCAAGTTTGTGTGTCTGTATGTGTGTATGTGCACACACATGTATATATATATGTGTGTGTGTGTGTGTGTGTGTGCGCGTACACACACACACACATATACATGTTAATTTTACATAGACACACATATATATGTTAATTTGCCTCTAACCTCTTTTTCCAGTGTTCCTCCATGTTGGAAAGCAAATGACTGAATTTCTATCAGACATTTTCACGGGCCATACATAATCTACTTTGTCATCTAGTTTTCATTGAATTTTTGCTTTTTCAAACCTGTGAGGCATTTGTCTTTTTAGGAGATGTGTAACTGTCAGTAATATGCAGGGAAAAGCTTTGGTGAATCATCAACGTGAAGAACCAACAGTATTTGAAAGCTTCGTTAGCTGGCCTTTGTTCTGACTCAGTGCAGTCAGGCGAGCAAATAATGCCTTAAGTGTTATCAGCCATGTGCAGGCTCAGTTGCCTAGCAACTCAGATTGGTCTACATGTCTAGATTTCCGGGAGGGACGGGGAGAAAAATACTCATAATTTTCTTCAATTTGGCTGCCATGCAATAATTTATTTCTAGCTGCACACTGGTAAAGTTTACATTTTAAACAATTCATGCCAAGAATTCTGCTATTACAGCAGTCCAGTTCTTTAATGGATATAGACACATTCTGAATTTCAGTTAGGAATCTCTTGATCTCTTTTGGAGTATTTGGCACTGTTTTTTTAATCTCAATAGTTGCATGCTTATTGACAGTCCTTTTCTGATGCCAATGGTAGCATCCCCTTTATAGACAAGCAATTTCTCTCCAGCATTGTGGCTGCATTTCTATTTTAAATGAAAGTCTGGCCAATTAGAGTCTTTGTTCCATAGTACTCTAAATATTGTAAGTAATTACAATAATTACTTACATAAAATACTTTTAAGTAATTGTGCACAAATGATGTGCACAAGTCACATTTATCTGTGATTAACAGACAATCCAGCAAAAGGTAACTCTACATCCAACTTTTCAATGTGGAAAGTGTAAGGACTTAAAGATCTGGTTCACATATCACATTAAGCTGCAGCTTGCCTGACAACAGTTGACTGGCTTTACACCACATATTAAACCAACTATGGGCTACAAACTATAATGGCTCGGTTTATACAGATAAGCCAGGAACATCAGGGAGTGGACTGCTGCCTTCAGCGATTGTGGGGGCTGGCAGCAGTGTTGAGGAGGTTCCCGAGGAGCCTGTGCCAAGTGCACATGCACAAAGGATTGCTCAGAGGAAAGAACAATTTCCTGCTGCACAGGCGACTCAGGAGTAAGGCTGCAAGGTAATGGCCCCTTCCTCAAAAGGATAAAAGCCAGGTTTGGAAAAGCATTCTTTGCGGACAGCAAAGAAGCTCTTAAGCTCAACTGGTGAACATCTTAGTTCGTGTTTGGAGAAATCTTGTAAATTAGTTCTTATCTCTGGGTTTTTGGCAGCCTTGACAAACAACTTGGCAAGGCTCTTTCTTGTCGGAGCTAATTAGTGGAAAGGAGCCTTCAGAACAGAAGTCATTATTAAACCTCAAAAGATGGGGACTGCTGCCTTTGTCTTTGTTTATTCTTTGGGAACCCAGTTGGGTCAGAACACCATTTTATGAGCTTTCTTGCCACCATTGTTAAGTGAATCATTGTTTAAGTCAGTCAGACAATGGTTAAGCAAAGCTGGCTCCCCCAATGACTTTGCTTGTCTGAAAAACCGGTCTTATTAAAAACTTGGATGCGTTTAGCTTGAAAATGTCTGGATGTTTTTCAGGTCGTTTGTTAGGAATATGAGTCACCTAACAGGTATTTGGGTTAGAAATATAAAAACCAGGATAGACATTTTAAAACTGTCTCTTTAAGAGCATGCTAAAAAACTGCAATTGGGTGTGGTTACTCAAACGGCCATAAGATGGAACCAGAAACCTGGGTTGTTTAGTCTGAGTCTCAGAAGAGAGTGTGAGTGTATCTCTATTTCCTTCTGTTGGAAAGTATTGCCCTTGCTCCATATCTTCTAATTGACTGAAATTACTGGAATTTGATGTAAGTCTGATACTGAACTGTTTTTGACACTGGATTTTGTTACTGGATTATCCCTGGATTGAAAAACTGACTGTGAATGACTTTTGGACTGCTTATTTTGAACTTTGCTTAAACCTTCTGGAAGTAAAAACCTACATTTACTGTGCAGTGTATCTGTGTGCTGTGTATTATTCAAACACTACTCTCTATACGTCTCTCTGTATGCACTCATTCTCCTAACGGGGAATTACCTCAACACCGTTGTTGTAGCATCTGTCTCAATACTGTCAAGATTTTCTTAATGTAGCTGAGAACCAAGCTGGTATGAGCACAGGAAAGGAGCAGCTTAAGGCTTGGTCTGTGTTTATTCCCAACCAATCACGATGAAGAAAAAACCATTCTAACATAGCAGTAGGCTAGCACCAAATCATCTGACTCACAGACAGCACAAGCATGATGATGGCAGATGAGATTCTGCCGAAACGTCGCTACAACTTTAAAAGTACAACTGTAATGACATGGGAAAATACCCGAACAAAGCTGAATACCATACATATAGATACCCGCGAAAACTTAAGAAAACATACATACATACATGTTGCGACTCCGAGACTTGAACCTGATCAGTCAGCAGATCTGGGTTCGAGTGATGAAGAAGATCTGGCACTGAGATTCGAGCCTGCATTATTAAGTGACTTAGAGGGGAGTCAAGTAGAGGGAGAGGAGTTGGATTTGAGAGATGAACCTGATTAATTGGAGGATTCAGAGTCCATTCCCTCCCCTGAAGCTACTTCCCTAGTTGCACACCTCAGGTGTTAACTGTTAATCAGGAAAGTGTATCAGAGGCTTCAAGCGGTGAAGAAACTGCCGGATGCTGGCTGGATGCCAGAACTAGGAGAAGATTGAGACATCAATCTCAATTAGAAAAGAGATGTCCAACAAAGGATTAATTAATGAGACTGACACGCCCTCTCTAGAGAATATAAAGGAGCGTATGAGTTCGTAATCTTTGCTGGAAACAAAGTGAATTTTGCCTTGGAAAGAATTGCATCTGATTACTGCATTGTGATTTACGAACTATACAGAATTGCTGGACAGATTCTAGGAGGATTGCCAAAGGACTGTGAAAACAGAGCAATTGAATCTTCTGTCTCTGGTTTTGTTTACGTAAAGTATTTGAACTCTGTAACTCGAAGTTTTCATCTGTGGATACAGGTGGGACAGAAAACATACATACATACATACATGCATGTTTTCTTAAGTTTTTGCGGGTACTGACATGTATGGTATTCAGCTTTGTTCGGGTATTTTCCCACGTCATTGGCAAGCACCCAATTTAAAACTTTAAAAGGCTAGCACCAAATTTAAAACTGAAACGGCTGTGAAAGCCTGACTCACAGATGAACACAATACAGAAGCCTGATGATGGCAGATGAGATTCTGCTGAAACGTTGCTACAACTTTAAAAGCAAAACTACAATGACATGGGAAAATACCCGAGCAAAGCAGAATACTATATATATATATATAGTATATAGTATATCACTCTGAGAAGCACAGAGCTGAAGACACAAGCCTGAAGATGATGAATGAGACTTCATCGAAACGTTGCCTAGATACTTCCAATCTTACACGGGAGAAAACCCAAATAACCAAAGATCCGGCATTCAGCTTTGTTCGGGTATTTTCCCACGTCATTGTAGTTGCTCTTTTAAAGTTGTAGCAACGTTTCAGCAGAATCTCATCTGCCATTATCAGGCTTCTGTACAATGTTCATCTGTGAGTCAGACTTTTACAGTGGTTTCAGATTTAAATTTGGGGCAGCCTATTGCTGTGCAAGAATGGTTTATTCTTCATCCTGATTGCTTGGGAGTCTTGGTCTGTGTTTATTGGTCTTGGAGTTTGCTGTGTTCTGCTTGATTGGTGTTTCTAATATCTTCTGTCTGTTTTTTGGCTCTTTTTGTATCTTGATTGGCTGGCAACATTGTGTTACTTTATTGGAGGCCTTTAGTGCAGCTTGGCTTCGGGTAAATGGATGGCTATCATTAGTTAGGAAGCTGGGTTTCATCTGGGTGCCTGGTTGGGGTGTGTTTGAGCTGGAGGTATCAGGGGGGATCTGTTTGTGCCCAGGTGTTTGCCTGGCTTGTGGTGTGGAGATTGTTTTGTTTGTGAGTGCAGGCTTCCAAATGATTGACAGCCTGGTGGAGTCATCTCTTCTGTTCATGCTTTCTGGTCTTTTTTCAATTTCTATGGCTTCTCTGATGATTCTGTGGCTGGGATTTTCTATAGTGGCTAGGGTTTTGGTGCCATTGAAGTTGATGCTATGACCTATGGTTTCCATGTGTTGGACTAGTGAGGAAGTGTGTTCCAGCTTTTTGACTGCATTTTTGTGTTCATCCAGGCGGGTGCTTATTCTTCTATTGGTCTGTCCAATGTATGTGGCCGGGCATGATGCACAGGAGACTTCGTATATGCCTTGGTTTTCCAGGTCAATTTTGTCTTTGGGGTTTCTGAGGATGGCTGCTATTTTTTTTGTCTGTTTTGAAGGCAGTCTTGATGTGGTGTCTGTATAGTATCTTACTAATTTGTCTGTAGCGCCTCTTATGTAGGGCAGGAAAGCTGTTCCATGGGTCTGTTCATCTTCTGGGTCTCTATTATGTCTCGGTGTGTTTTTGTGGATCAGGTTGGTGATTTTGCTTTTGTGGAAGCCGTTGGCTGTCAATATTTTAGTCAGGGTGCATAGTTCAATCTTAATGTGTGTCTTGTCTGCCAGGCGTTTGGTTCTAGTAATTAGTGTTTTAGCCACGGAGTTTATCTGTGCTGGGTGGTGGTGGGATTGGGTGTTGAGGTAGCGGTTGGTGTGTGTTTTCTTCTGGTATATGGTGTGTCCTAGTGTGCCATCTGTTTTTTTGTAGATTAGTACATCTAGGAATGGTAGTTGTTTGTTTGTTTCTGTTTCCATGGTGAACTTGATTTTGGGGTGTGCGCTGTTTAGGTGTGTTAGGAAATTGTTTAGGTTTTCTTGTCCATGGGGCCAAATCACGAATGTGTCAACGATATATCTTAACCATAGTTTGGGTTTGAGGATGGCATTGGCCAGGGCTCTGGATTTGAATTCTTCCATGAACAGGTTTGCAATGACAGGTGACAGTGGTGATCCCATGGGGGCTCCTTCAATTTGTTTGTATCTTTGTCCTTTGTATATGAAATATGTGTTGGTTAAGCAGTGTTCTGTTAGTTCCATGAGGTGTTTAGCTGGTTGGTATTTATTTTTGATGATTTCAAGGGTCTCTTTTATCGGGACTTGAGTGAATAGTGAAACCACGTCAAAACTTACAAGCAGATCTTGCTCCACGTGTAGATCTTTGATAATTTCCAAGAAGTGGTATGAGTTTTGTACATGAGAAGGTGCTGTTTCTGCATGGGGCTGTAGCTCTTTTGCTAGGTGTTTAGCTAGGTTTTGTAGTGGTGCTCCTCTGGAGCTGACTATGGGTCTGAGAGGTATGCCTTCTTTGTGTATTTTTGGGAGGCCGTATAGTTTGGGGCATCTGGAAGATTTCTCTCTGGGTATGATCGCGTGTTGGATCTCTTTGCTTTTGTGGCTGGTTATAATTTTCTTCTTGGTTAATTTTTCCAGATATGTGGTTGGGTCTGTGTTTATGGGTTTGTATGTGGAGTCTTGGAGTAGGTCTGTCAATTTTGTTTCATAGTCTTTTCTGTCCATTACTACGGTGGCATTCCCTTTATCTGCTGGGAGGATGATTATGCTGCTGTCTCTTTTCAGGGTTTGTAGCGCTTTAATTTCATTTTGCTGTAAGTTGCTTTTGGGTGGTTTGCTTGTGCATAGAATGTTGGTAACTTGGTGTCTTATTTTATCAGCTTCATCTGTATTTAATTTAGCTAGGCTGGATTCTATTGCACATATGATGGATTCTATGGGGATTTTTTGGGGTGCTATAGCATAATTGAATCCTTTGGTTAGGACTTCTGTTTCTGTTTTGGTGAGTTCTCTGTTGGAAACATTGTACACTAATTGTTTCAGGTGTTGTTGTGAGTTGTTGGGGGTTTTCTTGTCATGTTCTAATTTCTTTAATTTTTTCAAGAGCTTTTCCTGTTTGTAAATGCTTGCAGATTCAGCTCTCCAAGTTGTAAATTGTTTTATCTTGTCCCAAAGTAGAGGGTGAATTTTGCTGCTCAATTCCAGGTGTAGTGCTAGCAAATCTTTGTTTAACTGATCTAATTGGATTCTCTTACTGTGGAGCTTGTTCCTTAGTAGAGCCATTTCAGTTCTTTTCAGGATACGTTTAGTGGCTGCTGTGCTTTGATGAAATGTCCACACCACAAGCCAGACAAACACCTGGGCACAAACGATACCTCCAGCTCAAACACACCTCAACCAGGCACCCAGATGAAACCCAGCTTCCTAACTAATGATAGCCATCCATTTACCCAAAGCCAAGCTGCACTAAAGACCCCCAATAAAATAACACAATGTTGCCAGCCAATCAAGATACAAAAAGAGCCAAAAAAACAGAGAGAAGATATTAGAAGCAGAACACAGCAAACTCCAAGACCAATAAACACAGACCAAGACTCTCAACCAATCAGGATGAAGAAAAAAACCATTCTGGCACAGCAATAGGCTGCCCCAAATTTAAATCTGAAAACCACTGTAAAAGTCTAACTCACAGACGAACACTATACAGAAGCCTGATGATGGCAGATGAGATTCTGCTGAAACGTTGCTACAACTTTAAAAGCGCCACTACTATGACGTGGGAAAATACCCGAACAAAGCTGAATGCCATACATGTAAGTACCCGCGAAAACTTAAGAAAACATATATATATGTATGTATGTATGTATGTTTGTGTATACACACACGCACACACACACACATATATATATATATATTTGTTTTCTGAGGTTCTCGTGGGTATGTGGATCTTTGGTTATTCGGGTTTTCTCCCGCGTAAGATTCCAATCTTACGCAGGAGAAAACCCGAATAACCAAAGATCCATATATATATATATATATATATTTTCTTAAGTTTTTGTGGATACTTACATGTATGGCATTCAGCTTTGTTCGGGTATTTTCCCACGTCATTGTAGTTGTGCTTTTAAAGTTGTATCAACGTTTCGGCAGAATCTCATCTGCCATCTATACAGAAGCCTGATTTTATATATATATATATATATATATATATATATATATATATATATATATATATATATATATATATATATATATATATATATGCCAGCCAATCAAGACAAAAAAAACACGCTACAAAACAGACAGAAGATATTAGAAACATCAATCAAGCAGAACACAGCAAACTCCAAGACCAGTAAACACAGACCAAGACTCCCAATCAATCAGGATGAAGGAAAAAAACCATTCTGGCACAGCAGTAGGCTAGCACCAAATTTAAAACTGAAACGGCTGTGAAAGCCTGACTCACAGATGAACACAAAACACAAGCCTGATGATGGCAGATGAGATTCTGCTGAAACATCGCTTCAACTTTAAAAGCACAACTATAATGACTTGGGAAAATACCCGAACAAATATATTATTTGTACGGCTGGAAGGAACCTTGGAGATCTTCTAGTCCAGCCCCCCTGCTCAAGCATACATTTCAGACAAATGACTGTCCAGTCTCTTCTTTAAAATCTTCAGTGATGGAGTTTTTGAAGGCAAGTATTCAATTACGTTCATAATCCAATTCTATCACTTTGCCTGTCTGTATCACCAGTTACATCTGATTCTGCTAGACAAAATTGGATCTAGATGGTAAAACTAGAATTAATAGGTGGACAATACAAATCTCTCCATCTGTAGCTAACTGCTTTTTAATAACAGGAGAGACTACTGTAGAAGGGAAAAGGTTTCCTTTAACAAGAACTATAAATAGAGGTTGCATGGCATGAGACAAAAATATTATAGCTGGGAAAGCCTCCACTGAGCTGTGGACTGAACTAGAGAAATATTTCCCCAAGATTTGAACAACTCCCATTTTGTAAATACATTTATTGAATTATATCCTTCAGACAGTTACAAGCATCATTATTTAGTCCATGAATTGGCAAACTAGTTTCTTATATATTTTAACAGAAATTGAAACACATAAATTATTGACTCCATTTAATCCATTACAGTTGGTGCCTTTGGAAACCAGATTTAGAACATAAAAGCAATAGTTCTTCATTCCATGTGGTGTTTTTGTTATTGTATCCTTTGGACAGAATTATTTTAATTTTCTATAGTATTTTTTTAATCCACTCTATATGCTGTTGTGAATGGTTAAATTATGTAGCATTGAACTGTTAAGTTTTAATATTGTAGACCATTCAATGAATAGTATACATCAATATTTCAGGCCAATATGGCTATGAGTCTGTTCCACCATGAAAATAAGCCTTAGTTCCATGAGACCCCCGGTTATAAATTTCTCTACTTTAAAGGCTCCTAACATTTATGTTATTTTCTGCTTTAAAGAGTGAAATTAAAGACTAAATGATGAACTTCACATCATATTTCAGCAGGAATGGAGTAGCTGGATTGGAATGAATTTTTTTAACTATTATTAATACAGTTGACAGTCAAAAAAGCCAAGGTGATCCAGGTTGTTGCCATTCTTCCCCATTCTAGAGGATATTCAATTGCCCATTCTTCGTTTAGGGAAAAGAAAAATGACACTAGAAAGACTAACTGCAGATGCTTCATAGGCCAATCAGGTAATGAACTAGTTGCTGTATTGCCAAGAATACCAACTGATTCTATTTCAATATTAAACGAGCAAGTCAGGTTCCTTAGATTGTGAATGAAGGTAAATATACATGTCGCAGGATAATTGCAGGATCCAATCTGTGTCCGTCACTGGGACCAGAGGTTTATTCTTTGAAGCTTTCAGATTTGTGCTGGAGCCTATCCTCAGGGCACTTATCTCTCTCAAAAAAGAAGACGTTCCCTGAGGTTGGGCTTCAGCACGAGTCCAAAAACTTGGAAGAATAAACCTTCTGGTTCCAGTGACCATCTCAGATTGGATCCTGACTTCATTGTACTCTAGACTACATACACTTGTTCCCTTTAACTTATGGTGTAAATAAGAATCCAAATCAGATTGCTCATCATGTCAAAATGTATGCCGTAATTCAACAGTCTGACAAATGAGGGTTTTTCTTTTGTCCTGTTCTCTTCCTTTATATCCATATCCAGAAATGATAAATTTTCCTGTCTCATTATTGATGCAGTTTGTGAATTTTTACAGATTTAAATAGGTTTTTCTGAGCAGTAGTCATAAAAAGTCAGAAAAGCTACTCAGGATATTTATGAAAAGCAATTTCCTCACTGCCAAACTGTTTTAATAACAACTCTGGAATTGGTGGCATTTGAACTCATTTATTTTGACTTACATTTTCCAACAGTGATAGGTCAGTAATATATATATTTCTTGGATGACATATTTGTATCCAGATATGGTATATCTGAACAAATTAATAGGTTTGGAAAGACTGATCTATCTTGATTTGCAGGGCTTCACCATAGACAAAAGCAGGGTCCTTTTCAAGCCCAATCTGAGCATGCCAAGGACTGAACCTTGAAATCTTTTGTATGTGAAACTCACCTGCATCCCATTCCTATCAACCTGGAAGATTTATTATGAGAATGATTTCTAAGAACTCTGCATAGTGAAAGAGCTGTTAAAATCACTACTTTTCTTTTTGATAACTTTATAAGCCTCCAATACTTTGTTGAACCCAGTCTGAATAGATTTACAGAACTGAAATGTTTGTAGATATAAATGATTGTGTGAATATGCAAATAAGGTCCTCCATACCACAATTTCATTTATTTCCTTAAACATTCAGAGTGCTCCAGTCACATATGACTCTGAATGTACCACACAATGGTGAGATTCAAATAATTTAATTTCTCTGTCCTAATGATTTCTTCCAACAACCAGTTCACCAAACTGCTCAGAAAGTTAACAACCAGTTCTCCTGAAGTGGTGCAAACTGGCTGAATCCCACCACTGGATGTACAGTACAATACAGTTGAAATACAATACAGTTGAAAAATTAAACAATAAATGATGCCAAACCAAAATAATTTTCATTCCATTACATCTAGGGAAATCATGGCAATACTTATTACAAAGGAGGAACATAGGACGATATTGTATCAATCCTCAAGGGCTTACTGAAATAGCCAGACTTTTCTTCTTACATTTAACTTGTTATTTATAACTGCATGAAATAGGGTAAGTGCTATCTTCACATTTTACCCATGAAAGCTAATGCACAAAAACTTGTTAAAAACTTGCATATAAAAATGGGAAAAATCAGATTATTGCATTATCTTGATATGCTGATATGTCTTTCTAAGTCATCTTTTGATACAGTGGGACCTTGAAACTATTGTGATTATCATTCAGAATTAAACCTGTTATTATGAACCAGCTATACATGTCCTTTTAACATTTATTACTTTGCAATAGGATCTTTCATCTAATTGAGTTTCCATTCCCTCCACAATAATTTTGAAAAAAAAAAAACCCTACTAGTTGGTATGCACTGACAACCCCCCCCTCACCCCCCCCATGATTTGAACTCTTAACAGCATCTAGCAAGGCTATTGAACACAACAACACTGGGGAATATATTACTGATATATTCCATACATTGGGGTATATTTGGTTTTATTATTCTTTAATTCAATTCTATGCATTTCTGAAAATAGGTGCAATGTTGTCTGGCTGTAGAAAAAATAAACCCAACCTGGGTTAAGTAGTTTTATCATTGTAATTGCTATAGAGACACTTCAAATGCACAGACTACTTTTGTTGCTGCTAAAATTTTGAGCCCTCTTCCCTGCCTCAATGCTACTAAAGCTGTTCTAATTTTGCTCTTTTGTTCTGTCCGAAGTCAGTCAGACAGCTTCAGGGATTGATCACTTCCTTAATTGCAGTAATTTTACCTTAAATACAGGCAGCTGAGAGTTCATCATCAAGTTGCAAATTTCGCTGTTGAGTAAGAGACCTCCCCCAAGCAAAATAATTATGGATAATAACAAGTGTATCATAATAAATGCAACACACAACAAATGTGCTCTAAGGACATGAAGTAGAGTCACAAGGGCTATTAAGGAAGCCCCATGCTTTTCTCTCTGCTTTTTGGTTAAAAAAAGAAGACAGAAAACAATGTAATATTCTTAATTGTCTCTTGTAAACTGGAATCTAACTCATCAACCAGCTCTGTTGGTTTGTTATAAATAATACCCAATTTTACTCGTGTCCAAAGGGTAGCTTACCAGTGTCATCAGCATAGATGAGAATTGCCACCTCAATTTACATCCGTATATAAAAGGCTATAATGAAGGCAGCAGGGGATACACACTTAAAGTTAATTATAGTATTTGCATAGGCCTGCACCTGAAAGGAATCCATTTTCTACTATTCTCCCTTCATCTTTCTCATTTATTTTGACCCTTGTTGCCTATTTCCCTTCCTCCCAGCAATCAACTTCAGAATAAAAAATGGAATATACCATGCACAGACATACACATACTATAAATGCTCCCTTTAAGCACTGCATTCAGTTCCAAAACTATTTCAAATCCACAGGGAATTATTCAGAAATAACAGCAACCAACAGAGGTGATTAAATCATTATAATCTGAAGTTTCAGAGTAAAAAAAATAGAATTGCTCTCAAACTAGATCATAGATGTAATGTTGAGTCAGTCCATGGTGCTTTCTGAGTTTGGTCATTTTTTTGCAAAGATGTAATGTTCTCAGTTTCTTCGTGTACAACAGAGAACTTAAATAAGCAACTGGATAGCTTATATTCCTGATAATATAAATTCTCCATTAAACAGATACCATAAACAGTGTAGATAGAAATACAGAATAACAAATGAGATAATTGGAAGGGACCTTGGAGGTCTTCTAGTCCAACCCCTGCTCAAGCAGGAGACCGCATTCCATTCTGGACAAATGGCTGTCCAATCTCTTCTTTAAAACTTCCATGATGGAGCATCCACATCTTCTGGAGGCAAATCATTCCACTGATAAATTGTTCTCACTGACAGGAATTTTTTCCTTAATTCTAGGTTAGCTCTCTCTCTCTCTGTTAACTTTCCGTTACTTGTCTTGCCCTCAGCTGCTTTGGAGAATAGTTGATCCCATTCTCTGTGACAGCCCCTCAAAAATGGAGACTGCTATAGTGTCACAACTAGTCCTTCTCTTCATTAAACTAGACATTCCTAGTTCCCAGACCATTCATTGCATAGTTTAGCCTCTAGTCCCCTAATCATCTTTGTTGCTCTTCTTTCATATACTTTCTCGAGTCTCAACTTCTTAATCTCAATATTCAATTTTACTTATATTCCAGACCTCCTTCCTGCTCTGTTTACCACTATTTTCTCTAATTATTATTAAAATAAGGTGAGGACAAAAATCACAGAATTTTGTAACATCCCCTTCCTCCAATGGTCACACTAATTAGCAACTAATTTGTGAAGATATTTCTTAAAGAATTCAATTTTCCTTTGGAAAAATACAGATAATTTTAGCTTAAATTGAAGGGAGACTTAAAAGTATTTGCTCCTTTTCAGACACAATATGAAAGAAGATAGATATATTTATAAATGAAACATTGCCTATCTCTCCTACAAGGTGCTTGCAATCAGAGGATAAGCCAGCTGGTCAAAAGAAATAGATTAAACCCACTTTTGTTTTCTCCAAGAATTACAAATAAAGTATGAACGATTTTTTTAATATAGATGTACCTGATCAGGCTTGGTTCCCATAAGTAACCTTATTGGATCTTAAAGAGAGATAGTAAGAAATGAAAAGGTGAGGTTAACAATTGTTTAAAATGCTCAAATCACACAGACAGATTAACAGTAAAGCAAAAAAAAAAAAAAAGGGTAAAGTCTAGAATCCAATCGAGTATTCTATCTGGTTGTGTGCTTAATTTTAATTGCTTTTCTATTTATCTTTTTATGTTCTGTAAGCCACCCAGTCACCTGTCAGAGAGATGAGTGGTATATAAATTAAACAAATAAATAAAATTGCTGCTTTTCTATTATTCTCTTCAAATTATCCCATCCAGTCTAAATCAAAGAAGCAGAGATGTCATGGTCGTTGCTACTACATTGCCAAAATTTTGAAAAAGCACCAACCCCAAAATAAACCACGTTATGGCTGAACAACACGGGATCCCCAAAATGAGGCCCTGAACGCAGCTCAATGTTTGCTTCAAGGCAAAATAGCATGTTTTGTTCAAACATTTTGTTTTGAGTTCCAAAGACTCAGTACAATGGTTTTGAAGCATTTTGGATAGCCTAATTAGTTACAGGAAACTACTTCAAAGAGGAAGAGACTCTGGGAAACTAACTAGTTGTCTTGTTTTCAATATCTGGCAAGGATGAAAAATAGCAACACTAGAGTTCTTTGTATTCAAAAGTTAAAGCAAGGTTTTGGAAAGCTAGTCATGTCAAACTAACTTTATGGTAAAAAAAAAAAATCTACATCATAGCAGTAATTCATTATGCTTTTGTAGTAATGTGCTTTTTTATGCATGTGTTTCAGCCAAACATGTTGCATAGACAAAACAATTGTAAACTCCCCAGAACCAGGAGATAGGCAGCAAATAAATTTTATAAATAAATAAATTTACAGCTTATTTTTTTACAATGAAGGAGATCAAGAAATAAATAAAATGCAGCAAGAAACAGGATGAAAAATATTTTGGAAATGTCTAGTTATTTATTGTATAACTTTTAAACACAGCATTAAAATATTAATAAAAAACATTATTAAAACATGCACTGCTAATGCTTCACTGCTTTTACTACTGTTGACAGGGACACCAAACATACCAAAATGTTCTTAAAAAATCAAGGACAGAATAAAGGATGTTGAATTTCCCTTAAAGATTACAGCTGTATCCTCTGTAACACGCATTACATCATTATTATTGTCAGGAACCTATTTCAGCAATATTTGTTTTCAAAAGTATGGCCTCATTGTTATAGCACTGAGATTTTTATAAATATCTAAGTAAATACCTTTTATCCACCACTATTCACTTTTGATATCTCATGCAGAGTTTGTCATGATGGATTAAAACCTTTTTTCCCATTTGACTACCTTCATGCTCTACATGCTGTATCATTTGTTGTATTGATATGAATCTATTTCATCTGATGTATCCAAAATAATCCGTATCTATATTCAAGGGACTTAAGTTGACAATTAACCTGACTTTGATATGCTTAAGCTTACCTGATCTGTCCAATGTACACTATCAAAATGTTCTTGGGAAAGGGGAGGAATTATCACTACCTAGAACAGGGCTGTCAAACTCCTGGCCCATGGGCTGGATGCGTCATGGGCTAGCCAGGGCCACGCCTGATTTAGCAAAGGCGAAAAAAGGCTCGATACATAATATTATGCCACTGTGAGGTGAGTTTGACATCCCTGATCTAGAAGGAGGAAACTGCAGTGATAAATGGAAATAATCATAACAACTTAATTCCTTCCATGTATATTTTGGATCTCAATTCCCAAGTCAGTCTATGGCAGGGCTGTCAAACTCGCGGCGTCATGACTTTTCCCCCCTTCACTAAACCTGGCAGGGGCGGGCCCACCATGTAACACATCCGGCCTGCAGGCTGCAAGTTTGACACCCCAGGTTTATGGGAAGCTGAGGTTCAACACATCTAGAAGGAGGAAACTGCAATGATAAATGGAAGTAATCATAACAACTTAATTCCTTCCATGTATATTTTGGATCTCAATTCCCAAGTCAGTCTATGGGAAATTGACGCCCAACACATCTAAAGGTACCAGGTTTCAGCATGTTTAAACATTGAGAAGGTGGAGAAGTTACATAAAATTGCCACACACAGAAGTGTGTGGAAATGATCATGAGCATTATTTCCACACACTTCTGCAATTCTATCATCCAACAAAGTTCCAAGGCTTGGTGAACGAGCTACAAGTCAATGCATTAAAAAGAAATCTTCAAAATGAATTTTCCAAAAGTTATAAAATAAAAATAATTTTGTTACTAATACATGGGTTTGCTTTGGAATGTGGTGTGAAAAAGTTGGTATCAGATGAACATTTATGTACAATTGAAGTATCATGACTTTCTTGAGAACAACCTGGAGAAATGCAACAGATTTTTCCTAAAAATATCCATAAGTGGTTTAAAAAAATAAGTATATCAAAGAAGCAGAAAGGCATCAATATAATATATTATATGGCTCAGATACTTATGGACTGCCTTGGAAAAAAGACAGTGTAAGAAATTTCTAATTCGGGGTCTTTGCAGAAGAAAATATATATTGCAAACAGACAGAAATATGAAATCCAATTTGAATATGAGAAAAATTTATATAAACAATAATACTGAGATGGTTTATTGTAACCTAGTAGAGAGATATTCTTAGAACATACTCTTTTAAAAAATAAAATGTCATTGTAAAACTGAACTTATACAAACACATCTATGTATAACTGCAACACTCAAAGTCATTATAGAAGACATTTTTTCTTGCAGTTATTACTTGTGCATAGTATGATCACCCTGCCCATGGACAGAAGCATTCTTAATGTAGAACTCCCACAATAATTATCAATTTTCCTCCTATATTCTAGACAGCTGGTTATCAATTAAATTCTCCAGAAATAAAACAGGAACATTTTTAAAAAATTGCATTGTACGTTGTACAAGAAACCTTAATTCAAATATTCAATTTCACTTTATAAAAGTCAACATTGATAACCAGCTGTTGCATATTGAGATATGCTCCCATGTGAACAAACCTTAAAATCAGATTATCTGCATCAGTTTTTCCAAATGCTTTCCATCCTTTTTTTTTCTACCAGCTTTCCTTTGATAGAAGCCATCTTATCATACAACACTTGTCAACTTCTATTGGCTATCATCTTAAATGACCATTCAAAGGGAATTGCTAATATTCCAATTTTGGAGCTACTGCTCCATTTAAACTGTTATCTTCGTGAACATGTGGTGCTTGGTTCCAACGTTCCACCTGTGTTTAAAAAACTTAATACAAATTCTTGGTTCCATTGAGTAATTTTTTTTTTTTTAACGAAGCAGTCTCTCTCCCTAAGGTGTTCTTGGAAAAGACGGTGTTTGCCTTATAATCCATTCTGCATGAGGGTTCACATGGTACAGGTCTAAAAGATATGTATCTGGATCCAGGCAATGTTCATCTGTTAGAAGGGGAAAAGAGTTTGCTTAGTTTTAAAAAATGAGCTATAAATCCTTCACTACAGTTTATTTTATGCTTAGACAAATGATTTCATAAACAGATTTCATGAAACATTATTCCCGGGCTACAAGTAAAGATTAGGAAGGTGGAAGATCCTATGAAGAAAATGTTTCTAGTTGTAAAGAGATGAATTAGGCTCATGATAGAACCAAAGAGTCTGCTGAGCATTATGCTATAGACTTGTAGTAGCTGGAAACATGCATTTGTTAAGAATGTCTCTGGGAAGCATTTTGATTCACACCTGGAAGCTATCTCCTCTTTTTCACTCTTTCAAAATCAGATGTGAAACAACTTTTACCAAATACTATCTTAGGTGAATCCTTCATATTTCACACATAATGCTATATCAGAATTATGCTTTTGTCAGGTTGTAGGAACCAGGCTCACATTTGATTAAAGGATTTTCTCTGAATGCCCAACCTGAACAATTTTCAGCAACTTCCATGCTGCTTTGTTACCGTGCACTAGTAAAGCTGTCAATTCTTAGTTGCTGCCCCGCCTATTTATTCCTTCAGCAGTATTTATTCTCCATTGCCAAAACTTATCCCTTGAAACTAGTAGCCCATATTCCCCTTGAACAAGAATTAGTGTAAGCATACATACTTATGTTGCCGCCAACTTCATAGAGTAGGAAGTTCATCGAATCCACTGAACCATTACTGCAAAACAAAGAAAAACACAACAATATATTTCAATGTTCAGCAAACAAACTATTTTTATTAATCTAGATCTAAGGACAGAGAAATCTCTTTTTCAAAAGGTTAAAAAAGTTTAAAAACTATTTAAAATATGTCTTTTAAAAAAAATCCCAGTTAAAACTTTCTCTTAAACAACAATAATTTTATAATAAAATATAGTTTTCCAGTTAGAGAGACTGATAATAAACCTGTATTAAACCTGATTAAAATTAATCCAAGGTATATGTGAATGTAGAAAGTGCATTTATACTGAGAATATCATGGACAGTTTCCCTCCCTTTCCCACTGCCGACCTCCAAACTGAAGAAATGGATCACTGAACAAATGAACTCCGAGTTCTCTCTTGAGACACAAGTGATGAGACTCAAATTATCATACATTGGACACATTAGTCCAAACTCTCTGGAGAAGTTCTTAATGCTGAGGAAAGCGGAAGGAAAGAGGAGAGGACAGATAGAAACAAGACACAATAACTCAATTACAGCAGCAATGGATAGATATACCATTGGAAGACATGAAGGGCCAAGTTGAGGACAGAACATCGTGGAGAAGGTTTATGTGGTCACCAGGTCACCTACTGGATGGCACATAATCAATCACATGTGAATAGCATGTAACTGGTCTCGAAAAAGCCACACAATTACCACAGGTATAGAATAGCAGCAAAAAAGACTAGAGTTATAAATTCTAGAGAGTCTTTATATTTTATCTTTGCATAAGATTCTACAGCTCGAAACATAGTATCAATTTAATTAACTTCTATAATTTGACCATGATAGGTGATTATGAACGTTGTGTATAACACATGTGTAGGGCACACGCCAGTGAAAACTGCTCAAGAGAACAATAGTCTAGTGAAGACATTCCCTTTTTTCTCTTAACTTCTAGCAAAAGGCAACCTTCTCAAGAAAATAAAAAGGCTAAAAAAAAAATCAATACCTATTGACAACATTTCAACTTAGCTCAACAGCCAGTTCAAGAGATACTTGAAAGTGTTAAAGGCAAACTGCACTGCTCCTAGTGGAAAAGACTTGCCATTAATAGAGCATTAAGTGCTAATGTCTTAAATCTATTGTGGCACATCTTTCCTTTTTCCACTCTATAGGCATATATTTTATTTACTGAAGAAGACAAGGAAACTACTTCTTATGCATAGGGAACCTCTTGCAAACAAATTATATCAGGAGATTTTCTAAGTCAGCCACATATTTGGGTCATGATTTTTAACTGTAACTAATTATAATTATAATTATTGCTATATTTTTAGCTGGCTTTTGATTAGCATAATTTGAAGACTAAGATCTCTATAACACAGTACCAGAATAGAACTGACTGCATTATCCAGGTTGGGGTTTGGCCCAAAAGGTTTCATAAGAATCCCAGCCAATATCAAGATTACAACTATAAGGAAACTATAAAGCATAAGGACAGCTAAGAAGCAGGGTTTCTAGATACTGGACATTGATGCTGTAAGAGCAACATTCACATGACAAAATACTTCTTTCCGTCAGTTGCCTGGTTTCTTTTTTTAAAATTACATTGCACTGAATGGGGAAGAGAAAGAAAGAAATCAGAGTTGGCAGCAAAATGAAACAAAACATCCCTTTCCTAAGAGGTCTGTAGGGGGCGTGCATAAGCGCACCAATGAGCCTACCCCGTCCCTGTCCTATTGTTTCTTTTTATTTTTCTTATATGTATCCATTTCATGTATTCATAACTTATGTTTACACTTATACCTATTATCTTGTAAGTGATTGACAAATCAAATAAATAAATAAATCTTTCTGATCCTAGCAGAAAATGCCTTTTCAGAAAGCTGGCTTTATTAGCAATCTTCATTAGCTAATAATGTGAAATTTCTTTAAATCTAGGTACCATGCTGGCCTAGGCCCTCTTCCACAACCATAAGACAGCAATAGCAAACCACTTTGGTATTTACTCCCAAGAAAATTACATGGTTATGGATTTGTGGATAATTACATGGATAAATCTTCAAACTTAAGCATTCAACAACAGATCCAATTTTCTCCATTCATCTTACTCTGACACAGCTTCCCAATTAAAACATGCAGCATTTTAATATTAGCACCTGCCATATTAAATGCAAAGTGCAAATGCAACGATATCTTTAGCAAAGATGTTGCTTATATTTATTTTGCTCTCTTTTAGTTTTGAGGGGAAATGGCTGATATTAACTACTTGAAGTAGGCCCAAGTAAAAAAAACAGACACAGCAGCAATTTTAAGAATGCTACTTTAGTGTTGGAGGCAGGGATGGGCTTCAAACTTTTTAGCAAGGGGTTCTCTTCCCGGTTACTGGGTAGGCATGGCATGGTGGGTGTGGCCTAGTCAGCCTCCTGCACTACAGCGGGGGGGGGGAGAGTTTTTGCCCTCCCCGGCTCTGGAGGTTTTCTTCAAGCCTCCGGGAGGGCGAAAACAGCCTCCCCAGCTCCGGAGGCTTTCTGGAAGCTGGAAACAGGCCCGTTTCCGGCCCTCCTGAACTTCTAGGAGGCCTGTTTTTCACCCTCCCCGAGCGCCCTGAACTTACCTGCATCTAAAACGGGCTCCATGGGGACTCCTGGGAGGGGCAGAATGTGTGGGGGCCAGCCAGGATTAGAATTTGGGGGCCCTCCAAACTGTGCAGAATCTTAGCTAGGGGTTCTCCCGAACCCCTTCAAACCCCCAGCAGCCCACCCCCAGTTGTAGGGCACATAAAACAATATTTAAAGCCTATCCCAAACTTTCCTTACCTGTTTTAAGGAAAACAAAATAAAGTAGCTTATTCACACTTTCTACTTTCCCAGGACTAAGCAAACATTTCACTTCTTCTACCTCCTTCAGGAACAGACCCAGATTCCTCCAGATTGATTATATTTGTATGGGAGGGTAATTTCAAAAGCAGAACACTGTTTTTCAAAGAGTGGCAATCTAATGCAACATGTGCATATTTGTTAGAATCTCTTCCTTCAAGGTAGAATCAGGCTGGTTGCCATGGATACTGAATACCAGTATCTTCTTCCATCTCTGATTATGTGCCTCATAATCAACAGATGGTTTCGTTACACCAGGTATTAATCTGCAGAACTACACTTGCCTTACTTTGGATTCTTTTAACTTTAGGATTTTTTTGTCAATTATAAGGCGAGGAGGGATTTCTTTTAGTTACCAATCCCCATGTAGGAGTGTTCTAATTTTCATGGTAGTAAAGTACAGGACTACATTATTCATAAAGAAGTTTTTATCTTGTAATTAATTATTTTTAAGTATTGTAATGTA
This sequence comes from Hydrophis major, assembly GCA_033807585.1. Classification (NCBI taxonomy): domain Eukaryota; kingdom Metazoa; phylum Chordata; class Lepidosauria; order Squamata; family Elapidae; genus Hydrophis; species Hydrophis major. Next base: position 231,049,927 of record CM066330.1, read on the forward strand.
CAGATACACTTAGTAGCTTAATATACATTCCCCAGAAAACACCTTCAAATTTGGAAAGTCTTAAAACTTTCCATTAGGCTTAGGGCGCTGCCCACAGTCATGAAAAATCAATCAATCAAGCATTCACTGAAATTCTTTGCATACTATGATTGAGATGACTTCTCTAGCTATTGAAAAAACACAGACACAAGATCTGTTTCCTTTAAATGGTGTTTAACTCACAGTCTTCAAATTCTTCCTGGTTAACATACAGATAAAACCAAGCCATAGCTATGCCCTGCTTGGCTTAGGGTAAGGAAGAAAATGGGAAATTATTACCATTTGATTATGTTGACTGTGCTGACAATACTCCAGCCATTCTGACCAAGGTTCTTCTGGAACTGTCTCAGAACATCAGCTACTTTTGTTCCATGAGTTAAATGAACTTCCAGTGAGTCTTTTAAGAACAAGGAAGCCTGGATTTTGACTATTTTGCAAGGCTGAAAGAAAGGGACAGCAATAAGAGAGATATGAATAAAGAATTAAATTAAAAATATTGGACCAAGATAAAAACATGGCTAGAGGAAATTACTCATTGTAGGTTGGAGTAAAGCTGGAATTATTTCTCCTGGGAATCATTAAAGAAAAATATTCCCCTAAAATTACATATTTGATTACACATATACTAAAGGTGTCATGAATTGCATTGGCGCAGGCTTGGAGGATGTCCACCATACCATCTAACAGCATTATAATTCACAAAATTTTAGAATGTGCAGAGATGGATAGGCTCACATTGAAATTAAAGGATAAGGAGGATTCAGAGTATTATTTATTTATTTTGGAACATTTGGTACCAATGGTTAGACAGTAAAGTACAATAAAGAAAGCTTACAAAAGGAATTTAAAAAGAAGAAAAAAGGGAAATAAAATTGGAATACTAGCAAACAGACAGGACGAGGGAGAAGTTATAGAAACTGAGGAGCTATGTTAGGGAAAAAAAAGCAAGATTCAGATAGACATCCAGATTAGGATTTATAATTACCTAGATATACTGTAGAAATATATGGAAATATGCAGTAATGAATGATAAAATGTGTTCCCTTTCTCCTCCCATACTTACAGAATATTAAACTACAGCCCATAATCTACATAAATACCCTTGATGTTTTAGATATATATACATATATTAAGTGTCAATATGATGTTCTTTTTTCTCTTTTTTGTTTTTTCTTCTCTTTTAATTTGAATTAGTGATCTATAAAGATGATATAGCTTTGTTTATTAACATTAATTAAGAACTGTGAATTAATATCGTTAATATGCTAAAAGAACCTGTCAAATTCTTTGTGTACATATGGTACTTAGTGTACTGCCAAGAAAATGATATTGAAAGATGTCGATGTAATTTCTATTACAGAAACTTTTGTAAATCTTTTTAACGTTTTGTTTTTTGTAAACTTTTTAATATCTTGAACTATAATAAAGTACTTTTTTAAAATTAAAAAAAAAAATAATTAAATTAAAAATAAATCCAAATGCCTGTAACAAATATGGAGGTATACTGAGTTAATCAGGGTGTGGAGTTACTCTTACTTCCAAATATTTGCTATGTGTAAATCTCCAGGCAATAAGAAGCAGAGTAAGAATGCCATAAAGAAATGATTAAAACCACTTCTTTCACATATAAGAGTGGTATGAGTACCTAGAACTGATAAAATATGACCGCCCCCTTGTGTTTACATGAGGGAGAGACTTACTTTTCTTGAAGGCATTTGTCACAAAAAAACACAGCCCAATTTCTTTTTAATCACACAAGAATCACGTGAAAGGAACTGCTTTGCAGGATTTTGATGTTCTTTTGCACATCAAAACTCAATGTACTACCCAAAGCCACTGAAAATTCATTTAGATGACAAGTTAGGCATGATTGTAACATCTAGGGGAAGCAATACTGTGAGCCATCATTTCATTTGTGTACATGCCTGGAATGGACTATTAAATCAGCCTCTTCATGCTCCTTGACTTACAATCACAGCTGAGATTAGAATTTCCATTGTCAATCATTGCGGTCATATGTTGAGTCATCATGTGATCAGACCTGAATTTATGGCCATTTTACTGTGGTTGTAAATCAAGTCACATGATAACCAGCGGAATTTTTTTTACCGGAAACCAGCAACAAACATTGCAAATTGATATCACTTAACAGCAGGACAGTGCAACTAGTCTTAAATGTGAACTGATTGCCTAGCATTTAATTTGCAATCATGTGGATTGGTTGGAATTCAAATTTAGGACATTAACTGACTTTTTCAGAGGCCATAATTAACTCAAACTGTTATTAAGCAAATGGTCATAAACTGAAAACTACATTAGAACAGATGCACTTCATTTCTACTCTTTCCAGCTCCCACTCTGTTCTTCAAATCATCCATGCTTACAATTGGTTGCTAATCCCCACACATATCAACATGAGCAGATTCTCCCTGTCATTTTTATTTACCAAAATTATTAGGGAGGATAGATAGCTTTAGTCACATATTTATGATGTTCTAGTAATACAAAATGGCTGAACAGAGAAGATCTCACTCACTTCAACGTTGTTTTTTTCTGTCTTTTCCTTGTCTGCATGAATCTTTTTTAACAGATTCTTGATCTTCCTGTCATAGAACTGATACTTCCAGCTGCTGTTCTCATTCAGTTTTCTTATTTGAGTTACCAAGAAAGAAGGAACCTAAAGCAAAGGTGTGCAAACTTTCAGTGACACAGTTCACTCATATCAGAAATCTTCATGAAATCATTCTTAATTATCTCCCAAAAATGGGAGAAACAAACAACAAATGTGGTGGTGGTGTTTTTTGATACGTTTAATTATATTCACCGCACCCTTACATGTCCAATTATTTTATCAGCAATTTTTTTTCTGAAATTTCCTGATTGCTTGAAAAAGGTAGTTCTTTAATCAAAGTTATCTATATACGAAGAACAACTTTGAATCTAAATAATGGAATTTGTAAATACTGTCAGCCTAAACTAGAAAGTGAAAGGAGATTGTTTTAAATGCTAAAAAGGTCTTTTTAATCAACACTTTTCTCTTTGCATAAATTTTGCTAATAATAATTTAAGAATGACTTAAAGTTTCCCCTAACTTACAGTCCAGAGCAAAGCTTGATAATGGATCATCATTCGAACAATATCTGCTGCTCCTTCTGCCAGCTGCTTCTCTTTTCCTTCTGGGATCTTGCTTGGCAAACTCTTGTGCATGAAGAGGTTTGGAGCAATCACAGTGGAAACATTCCAGAGACTCATCTTGTTTTTTCTTTCTTTGGTAACTACCAGCCTAAGAAATTCCAGCAGTGCCTGAAACAGGAGAGGAGAGAAACATCTGATACAAGAGAGACTGAATATTAAGGAATGCTTACTGATGACACCTATCTGCTGCCCAAATCTGCAAATTGAGCCGAGTTGTTCAGTGTTATGATCCTTCTAAAAAGGTATGATAGAACTACTTTGCAAATCAAAAATACTTCAATGTTTGAACACAGCAGTCTTTAACTTATATGAGTTAGCAGAAAGTCCTAATAGTTCTGCATTATTGATACCTTCAAAATAGGAGTGTCAAACTCAATTTTATTGAAGAGTGCATGATGGTTGTGTTTGACCTTCGGGGGGGGGGGGGTGGAGGCGTGGCATGGCCAGGTCGACGTCACTGGTGTTGGGGGCGCCTGTGGTGGCCCAAGCACTCTGCCAGTGAAAATGGGCTCCCAAGCTCCATTTTCAGCTGCAATGGCCTCCTGCAACTCTCTGTCAGAGATAACGGTGCTCCGGAGGGCTGCCCACAGCCCTCCCGAGCTCCATTTTCATTTGAAGAGGCACTGCAGGCTAGTCCCCTGGACCAGACCTAAGTATCCTGCAGACCGATCCAGCCCCCAGGCCTTCATTTTGACAGTCCGGCTTAGAATTTCAAAGCATGTGCTATTTCCTGACAGGCAGATATACTACCAAAACACTGTTTTGAAGCTATCCAGTAATTTTATTTTGTTGCTAATAAGCCCATTTTTTGAAATAAATTTTCCTAGAGGTTAGGGTTTTTTTTCTCTGCAACATCACAAACTGCTGTTTACTTTTTATTTTTAAATTTTTAAAAAAATATCTACATTTAATGGGGCATGGAGTCTAGCAGATGCCAACAAGTCCTAATCATTCTGGCAAAATGATGTCCGCTTTGTCATAAAGAATAGGAAATGATGAAACAAATACAATTAAACAAAACAGCAACAACTGTATGCAAATTTGTGGAATTTTTAAAGCAATTATGAACAATTTTGCTGAACCCATCAAGGCCCATCAAGTCAATCACTATGCAAGGATAGGGATCCTGGAAGTGGCATCCCCACATTTTCTGAAATACTACTCATTGCCCCCCCCCCCTTTTTTTTTTAAAAAAAAGAACCGCTTCCATTTAATGCTATTATAGGAATATCAACAATAAAATGGCTGGCTGGGGAATTCTGGAAATTGAAGTCCACACATCTTCAAGCTGCCAAGGCTGAAAAAGCCAGACTAGTCTAAAGTCCAGGGAATTCCTGATCAGCCTATTCAAGAAGTTTCCAAATATTTAGCACAAGCCTAACATTGCAAACTTAAGAGTCTAACAGCTGGATAAAATTGGGAATCTGAGACCTTATGCCGAAAAAATATGTACTACAGTGTATTACCAAGCTATAGCTTTTATTCAGTGATTTATTGCCACTGGAAATTATTCAAGTCATAGCTCCCTGGGTAGGATTTGCCTGATTACCTTCAGGGTGTTTCGATTAGGTTCTGGTAAAATCAGTATGAGCAGATTGAGAGCCTGTAGCCTATGTTTCAAATCCGGGATATCTGTAGTGGAGAGAACAATTACATTTCTTTTGAGAATTAAACCTCTAAGATCCTGATTCTGAATAGCCCGTTGCTCCATTTCACACATCTGGTATGCAAAGCATTCAACATGACCCGAATAAGGTAGGGTCATGACCCTAAGTGATGGGAAACTGCTACAATCATAGGAACTACTGAAGTTATTCAAAAGTGTGCGCAAACAGCCATTTAACCAAACAGCATTTTCTATGACGATTTCAGTTGCATCATCTGAAAATAATAATAATAATGCCAAGGTGAGCTGCATCTTCTTCCAGACAGCCATAGGAAATTAAAAGTAAGAACGAACATAATACAAGCAAGTGAGGCAAGACAGACACATGTGTGTCTCTCAGAACAACGGAAGGTTTCTATTCACAAAATGGCTTCACCAAGGTGGGTGTGGATAGGCACAAAATACCCATTTATATAAGAGTGCAAACTGATGGATTTATTTTCCATTATCTTCTTTATCCCTCCTTCCAGGATCACCTTTATCATCCTCACTTTCTTTCTGAATGTTAGGTGAACTATATTTCTGAATACAGCTCTGGGCTATAGCCACACATCATTTTTTATTTCTTTCTGCAAGTTCAGAAGGAACTCTGAGGTTCCAATTCTTGGAAATTATTATGTTCAACCTTGCTTTATTTTGAGGCATATCATCATCTTTTTCCATTTCTACTTTTTTTAAAAAATCTAACTATACAATAAAATCAAGTGAGCAAGGAATCTAGGAGGCAGCAGATGATGCACCTACTTCTAGCTTATATAAAAGTTATCCTTATGATCAAGCAAGAAAATAGACATAGACAGCTACAGAACATGTCCACTAACACATCCACTACAGCGTCATGCCAACCCTGCTCCCCACCCCAGGAAGGCAAGAAAAAATGAGCGCTGAAGGCTATGAAATCTTCTCTGCTTGGCCTAGCACTTACTCTGCACAGCTGCAAAGGCAGGCAAGTATTCTGCTGTCAGAAGAGGTGTGGGTAACTCTCTAATAAATCTCTTCAGCAGACCAGAGACGTCATTTTGATGCACCTCATCCCACCGGAAGAAGCCACTGTAGAACTCATTTTCCAGTTTTTGTTCCAAACACTAATACAAGGGGAAGAAAATGAGGAAAGGGAAAGAGAAAAGAGATGCCTCGAGGTTAAACAGACTTTGGGGGGATATTTGGTTAAAACAAACCCCTGGATGAAGGGGAGAGAAATGTGATCTGCATTAACAGCATGTCTGCCTTAAAATGCAACTACAGAAACCAAGGATGAACGGATCAACATTTGGAGTTAAGGAAAAACAGTAACCTAGCATTTTCGCAGTGACAAAATTCAGTACCTCATCTTGCAAACTGAATAGCTCTTGCTAAGAGATGGAAAGCTTATTAGTATTCCAGTCCACGTTGAATACATCACAATGATTTACTGCAGCAATAATCGAAAAGATTGGGGTTTTTAATCCCTCTGAATTTAGCAAAAAGTGGCATTCTTCCTGCTTGGTGCTGCCACTTTCTGGTCAGATGGCTGAGTTACAAGCTCTCAGAGCAAGGAATTCCTTCTTTATCCAACATGAAATAACAAATGGAAGCATATTCTCCGATTAATTACAATATTACATTAAGTTGTCTTGCATTTGTTTTACCTACGATCCAAAGTGGTTTTGCTTATATATGACAGTTAACCATGGTTTGTAACAGTGGTGGGATTCAACCGGTGTTACTACCAGTTCAGTGATTACATTTTGCACGCGTGTGTAAGAATACCTATAGCTGTGCCGCTAGGACAGCTGAAAAGCGCTCTGCGCAGATGCACATCGTTTGAAAAGCCTCTTTCTTCCTGCTTTTTCAACCTCAGCTGTGCTGCGCAAAGCAGCTGAGGTTGAAAAAGCAGGAAATAAAGGACAGGTAAGAGCCCGGGTGGGCAGGTGGGTCAAACAGCAACAAACACAGAACCAGTTCTGTGTCTGCTGCTCTTCAGAGCTACTGGTTACATAGAGCTGGGTAGCATCCCACCCCTGGTTTATAAGTCAAATGACCAGCTTTGATAAGCTATTATCAAGTCAAATACAGTTAGGCATAAAGTGATGAGTGAATGAGTTACTGTAGAGTTGAGACTTCCTTATGTTATGAACAGATAATAACACTGAATAATAATTTTACTTTCTAAGCCAGGGGTGGGCAAACTACGGCCCGCGGGCCACATCCGGCCCGTTGGTCTGTCCAATCCAGTCCGCCCCTGAAAAAAAATTGCTGGGCGTGGCGTATTGCCCTGCGCCGCGTGGCCCCCAAAGCTGCAAAACAGTGCAGAGCGATCTAGAGGTAGGAAAGAAAAGAAGAACTTTGCAAAGGCCTTGGCTGGGAGTTCGAAATCACCTTCGAGTGCGACCTCTCCGAAGGTGAGTCCCTGCCGATCCCCCTTTTTTTTCCGGGGCTTCCAGGCTTAAACTTTGCAAAGGCAAAGTTTGCAGGCAGGAGTGTCTTCCCGTCGAGGAGCGGGAAGGGTTCCACCCGGCGGGTGGGGCGGGCTGCTTGGAGCCACCTAAAGCTAGGCTGCTGCTGGTGGAGCCTTACCCTGCCTTGGTACCCCGTTTCCCGGCTCGGCGGTCCTGCTCGGGCGGCACTTTAAAAGCCTGCTCCCAGCACCTGAGCAACTTCCGGCTTCATTTTAACTCGCGGGCACTCACGCCTGGCCCTGAATAGCCCGGCAGAGGGGAAGCCTGGTGGGCAGGCAGGCAGGCGGGCTGCTTGGAGGAGGCTTTGGGCTTCCCCTCCACCATGCGGTTCAGGCGAGGCGTGAGCGCGCCTGAGTTAAAACGAAGCCAAAAGTTGCTGGGAAGTTGCTCGGTTTTCCGGGGCTTCCAGGGCTTTGCAAAGGCAAAGTTTGCAGGCTGAAGCATCTTTCCGCCGAGGAGCGGAAAGGGTTCCGCCTGGCGGGTGGGGCGGGCTGCTTGGAGCAGGTTGCTGTGCGGCTCAGGGTGAGAGCCCACAAGTTAAAACGAAGCCGAAAGTTGCTGGGAAGTTGCTTGGATTTCCGGGGCTTCCAGGCTTAAACTTTGCAAAGGCAAAGTTTGCAGGCTGGAGCGTCTTCCCGCCGAGGAGCGGGAAGGGTTCCACCCAGTGGGTGAGGTAGGCTGCTTGGAGTGGGCTGCCGTGCGGCTCTGGGTGAGCGCCGCAAGTTAAAACGAAGCCAAAAGTTGCTGGGAAGTTGCTTGGATTTCTGGGGCTTCAAGGCTTAAACTTTGCAAAGGCAAAGTTTGCAGGCTGGAGCGTCTTCCCGCCGAGGAGCGGGAAGGGTTCCACCCATTGGGTGGGGTAGGCTGCTTGGAGTGGGCTGCCGTGCGGCTCTGGGCAAGCGCCGCAAGTTAAAACGAAGCCAAAAGTTTCTGGGAAGTTGCTTGGATTTCCGGGGCTTCCAGGCTTAAACTTTGCAAAGGCAAAGTTTGCAGGCTGGAGCGTCTTCCCGCCAAGGAGCGGGAAGGGTTCCGCCCGGCGGGCAGGCAGGCTGCTTAAGCTTTGCTCGGGTGGCACTTTAAAAGCCTGCTTCCAGCACCAGAGCAACTTCCCAGTAACTTTTTAACTCGCGGGCGCTCGTGCCTCGCCCCGAGCCGCACGGCAGCCCACTCCAAGTAGCCCGCCCCGCCCGCCGGGCGGTACCCTTCCCACTCCTTGGCAGGAAGATGCTCCCGCCTGCAAACTTTGCCTTTGCAAAGCCCTGGAAGCCCCGGAAACCCGAGCAACTTCTCAGCAACTTTCGGCTTCATTTTAACTCGCGGGCGCTCATGCCTGGCCCCAAGCAGCGCGGCAGAGGGGAAGCCCGGCGGGCGGGCTGCTTGGAGGAGATGACCCGGCGGTGCTCCGGCAGCAGCAACAGGCAGTTCCGCCCAGGCTCCGCTCAGGTGTCCGGCTGGGGCTGTCAGGATTTGCTACCGCTGGCGCAGCTCCGCGCAGCTCCAGTCCCACATTGCCTTGGGAAGGAAAAGGCAAAACCAGGAGCTGCTGAGCCTGAGTCTCCGGTGCCGTTGCTGCCATTGCAAAGCACCGCCGCGGCTCTTCCTTTTTGCCTTTCCCTTCCTGAAGCAACGCGGGACTGGAGCTGCGCGGAGCCGCGCCCGCGGTAACAACTCCTAACTCAGGGGGCCTCCGAGGGGAGGGGAAGGAGAAGAGGGGGGGGAAAGGGTGGGGGGGGCGATTCCCAAAAAATCTTTTGCTGACCCGGCCCGTCTGTCAAATTTTAAAAGTCAATGCAGCCCCCAAGCCAAAAAGTTTGCCCACCCCTGTTCTAAGCCAACATAACTCCTGAGAAACCCCCTTAACCTTTGCATCTTATAGAAAATTCCAACTGTGATGCAGAAGCAACTATATTCTTCTAAAAATCTGCATGATGTGCCAGATATCTAAGATGATACATAAAGAATGACAGAGAGCTAAAATTTAACTAATGCTTGATAAGTGATCAGAATATTATACACAGTCTTCATAAAAATGATACTAAGGCCACCAATTCATCAATTTTATAAAAACCTTTCCTAAACACTTAGCAGAGGTATTCCAAAGAACAATCCAGCCACCAGGAATTGTCTGACTGTGTACCAAAAACCGTCTAGTAACCCACAGATGGACTGTGGTCTGCATCAGTGATGCTATTCTATTGGTGCAGGCAAGTTCTGGCATATCGGTAGTGCTGAGACTGAACCAATTCTCTCTGACGTGCTGCTGTCAGGCCTACCCACCTGCCCACGTTCCCATGCTGACCTTTATTCCCTGCTTTTGAAGTGCAGCTGCTTTGCACAGCACAGCAGATTGAAGCACATCAGCTGTTGAAGCTACAGGGATTGCAGGTGGTGAGTAGGAAAGCCTCTGCACATGTGCAGTGTGTTTGCCGTGCGCACATGCAAAGTGTGTGCACATGTGCAAGCACTATTCTGTCTTTTGATTCACTTGCTGAATATAAAGACAGATACAGTAACTACAAATTCTTCCATACAAAATTTCTTTTATTAGATTATATTAGGTATCCTCAAGGTAACTCACAGTTATGTTGAGATGCATCTAATGGTCCAATTCTTTGCATAGTTGAAATCAGTGTAAAATGATAGTAATCTTTCTATCCCATATTTCATCCCATAGTAGTAGAAGCAGGGGTTAGAGCTGCCACCATGAGGCTGTGTTTTGGCAAGAGTGAAGAAACCTCCCCCAACGGTCAATTCAGTGACCAATCAGGGTTACAGATGTGGCCACATGACATGAACTAAATTTTCCAGAATACCTTAACTACATTTACCATGATGCATTCCCTTAAGGGGACAGCTCTCAATTCCTAACTATCCCAAATCCCATTAACTCTAAACTGTCTGGACAGCACAACGCCCCCCAAGCCACACCCACCAAACCGGTGGTGAACCTCTTTGAAACCCACCACTGGTCTGCATTCTATTTACTTTTATTTAGATCTCATCTATGATCTACTTCTGTATATCACAGTGGATGATACTGCAGATCAAATGGATCTCCCCACCCACCCCAAAAAGGGCCAAATGCTGATGTTCTCATGAAGATTACCCAATAAATTTCCAAAGAACTCCAGAGGAAACTGAATTAAAAACCATAGCAATATACCTTAATGCGAGACTGTGACCCTGAAACTCTCAGAATTCCTTCTGTATCCAGCCCTTTCTTTTCCAAACATGAAAGCAGCTGTGAAGTAAAAGGGAAAATCATCACGAGAAAGCAACAATATTGCAGCCAAATTCAAAACACAGAATTGATAACAACAAGAGATATAAAGCGAACCTACCGCTTGTAGTATCAGGGGAACCCGGGTGCTTGAAAGCTTTTGATCATTTTCCAGCAAAGTGCCAAGTGGAACTCCAAAAAGTTTGTGGTCTGCAATGAAAGCAACTTATATTTAAAACTATTTCATCTCTCAAATAAAACAAAAACGTGAACAAATAACGACAACTTAGTAGACCATAGGAAAAAAACAACTGTGCTTAAAACAACAAGACCTTAATGCGATTAGGATGTCCACCAATTCAGCTTTCTCTTGTGGTTCTCTAACTCTGCCTGCCATTCACCTGTTTCCTTGATGGACTGTTCCCTGGACTTTACTTGACCCACAATAAAGCAAGAGAGAAAATAGCTTTGAATTTAACATCAGCTGTGAAGAAGCTGGAAATAAATAAAAAAACAGCCACCATGCATGGACTATGGTTGTGATGTGGTGGACTAGAGGTAGAGCTCTCACCTCATAATCTAATGCTGTGAGTTCGATCCTAGGTTGAGGCAGATATTTCTCTCTCTGGGCACAATGAGAATATATCTGCTGAATATAACTCCACATTGGCAACAGGAAGGGCACCCGGTCAGTAAACACTTAGCACCATTCAGTTGCCCAGACTCCACCCCACAAGGGATTATGGAGTCATTAAAAAGAGATACATGGGTTATACTTCTGGCTCAAGACAGGTATGTATGGGCAAGCAATATTATAAAAATATTTCACAATGACATATTCAAGAAGAGAAAAGAGTTAAGATCTAACCAAGAGCTGCAACATCCATGAAGGCTGATAGAGATTAGATTCCAAATCAGCTGGCTCCCTGATGTGGTAGCAATAATGGCCAAGCTATGACAGTAATAGCACAGCAATGGTATAAAAGCAGCAGTCATGGCTGCAGGAAGGTGATTGGAGAGCATGGGTACCTTCCCTTATTATTGAACTGGCTAGTGAATACTGAGCATGCAGAGGATGCAGTGTGGAGACTTGCTGAAGGCTCATTTCTTGGGACAAAAAACTCCTCCTCACATGCTAGGAATCTCCATCATACAAATGCTGAGGAGTTGGACAGAGAAGCTGGACAGATATTCTGAATGTACAGACAGGCGGCATTTGGGCTTGCAGAACACAGAGAAGGTAAGATGACCTTTTCTCTCATCTATATATCCTAATCGTAATTGCCCCTCTCACAGAGCAAATCATCCTAAAAAAATAATGTTCTCGTTTTTTGAATAGGGCTGTTTCCCCCTAAAACTATTATGTGATTTAGTCTCCAAAGATATCGTAGTGACAATTCAAACAGGAGCAGAAATTACATGTATCAAATTTGCAAAGAGATTGCAGTTTCCAAACCAGCAACCTTCAACCTTTTGGTTTCATTTCAGGGTCCAATTCTGTGTAGAGTGGTTTTTCCACAGTGGGGTGTGTGTGTGTGTGTGTGTGTGTGTGTGTGTGTGTTCATGTCCTACCTGCATCCTACGTATGTGAGGATGGGGCTTTGCTCACTTGCATGGATTAGTTCCTGGTGGGCCACAGACCAGTGCCAGTCCATGGCCTGGGGATCCCCCTTTTCCGAACCACAGTGGCAAGCAGCTATCAAATAAGCTTTCCCATTTGTCATTCAACAACTGTATATTTCCTCCTACCCCATCAATTTCAGGAAACACACCTTACAGGTACCATAGAAAAAAAAAGGAGAGATGAAAAACAGTTTACCTGATGACTTTCGTTTAACTGCCTTGTTCCTCTTCAGCTCTAAGCCAACAATATCACAGAGTGCAGTTAGTTCAATGAGTGCTAGGGTAGGAATTTTCTTCATGTCCTGCAGAGACAGATCTTCTGTCCTGGTTACTCCTAGCCTCCCCTTAGAGATCTTAAACTTCTAAAGCAAAGAATCAAAAAAGAAGAAATTAGTGTGACAGTCCACTTAGTAATTCTGAGAAAATTCTTTCTTCAAAGTAATGAATAGATAAAAACAGGAAAAAGGTTGGGTAAAACTTGATTGCAACTCAGCTTCTTCTAGAAGGTTGCAAGAGCATCCGTGAAATAAAGTTCTTCCAAAAAATGGGGAACAGCTACAGTATTTTCCAGATATTTCTGTTGATGTTCTGAAGATGTTTTGTGAGTGAGAATGGGGACAGACACCCTCAGAAAGGCAAGCTACTACATTCATTAATAGTCTCCCAATTCTAAAAAAAAGAAAGAAAGTTCTGAAATCCTACTGATGACATTTTGCCATTCAGCCATCAAATTTCAGAGTTTAACAGATTAACAGAGTTGGAAGGAACCTTGTAAGTCATCTAGTCCAACACACACACACCTGCCCATGCAGGAAGCCCTGCACTATTTCTGACAGATGGCAGTTCAGTCTCTTCTTGAACGCCTCCAGTGATGAAACTCTAACAACTTCTGAAGGCAAGCTGTTCCATTGGTTGATTGTTCTCACTGTCAGAAAATTCCTCCTTATTTCTAGGTTGAATCTCTCCTTGATCAGTTTCCATCCATTATTCCTTATCTGGACTTCAGATGCTTTGGAAAACAGGTTGACAACCCCCCACCCCCGTGACAGTCCCTCAAATATTGGAAGATTGCTATCATGTCTCCCCTGGTCCTTCTCTTCACTAGACAAGCCATGTCCAGTTCTTCTAACCATTCTTCATATGTTTTACCGTCCAGTTCCCTAATCATTTCTGGGAGTGTTTATAAATGGGAGTACATGCAGCCCATGGTATGGCCAACCCTGGCTTAAAAACACTGGAAGTCTTACAGACAAACAGCTCTCTTCCTTTATTCTCCGGATTTCCCTTGGGAATGATCCCTTGAGCAGAATTGCAGCCTGCTCTGAATAGGCAACTTCAGTGCTGAATAATTCTTCTCTCACAGAATCTCTTAGTGGAGACTGAAAGTCCGGGATTCCCATGGGATCTAAAAATAAAGATGTTTGAATGAAGAAAAAAACATAATAAACAAGACAGAAATTTATACTTCTATCTACTGCCTCAAATCAGTCTACAAAAATATGGATTGGTTTTTAAAATAAATAGTTCCCAGGGTCCTAAAACCAAGTAGCAATCAAATGTAAATAATCTAGGTTTTATATCTAGAATGAAGAGGTTAAATAAAAAAACTTTATGTTAACATACAAGCCCAAAAATTTAACTATGCCCTTTCCATCTGAAAATCCAGTTCTTTGAAAGATTTCAATATACTGTTTGCGTTAATCAGTATTTTTTAAATGAACTTATTTTGCTCAATCAGTTGAGCTCACCCAATAATTTCATTTTCAATAATTTTTGTCATGTAAACACAATATAACACATAAAATTTGCTCTTAAGAATTACAGCCAGATGTACTGTATGCATTTACTCTATTCTAAGGAAGATATGATTGCTCTGCAAAAATGTTACTGGAACAATTAACTAAGGTCTGTGTGTTCCGGCCTAGCTGGTTTTATCTACTTAAGTTCCTCATTTTTTACAATTTAAAAAGCAGTATTATTTTGTGAGGAGGTGAGGAAGTTATAAGACTGCATTGCAAAGGAGACGGCTAAGCCTTCACTGTGATATTGATGTGACTATTTCTACTGGCAAGCTCAAAAAAGTTCTAGAAGTCCAACCCTTAAGTGCTACAATTTCTTGCAAACATGGTATCACAGCATACTAATGAGCCATGGTGGCGCAGTGTTTAGAATTTAGCACTGTAAGCTACTTCTGCTGACTGCAGTTTGGCAGTTCAATTCTCACCGGCTCAAGGTTGACTCAGCCATCCATCCTTCTGAGGTGGGTAAAATGAAGACAAGGTTGTTGGGGGCAATATGCTGACTCTTAAAACCACTTAGAAAGGGCTGTAAAGCACCATGAAGCGATATATAAATCTAAGTGCTATTGTTATTGCTGCTAGTTGGAGAGTTACAAAACTATATTCAGTGTATAATCTCATGGAAAACCAGCAAGGCACAGAACATGTGGCAATTTCACAGCAAGGTACAGAAGATGTGGCAATTTGTCAAAGACCACTTTTGTGGAGAAGAATTTAGAGAGGTATTTTTACTCTGGAGATGGCTAGAGAAAATACTCCCCAAACCTAGATAAATTATCCAAAAATAGATAACAGTGGTTTTCGTTTAGGTAAACACTTAAAAACCCATTACTCTTCACAATAGGGATGTTTAAATTGACTTAAAGAGTGCCATGGGGACTAAAATATAGCAATAGCAATAGCACTTAAGACTTATATACTGCTTCACAGTGCTTTACAGCCCTTTCTAAGCAGTTTTACAGAGTCAGCATATTATCCACAACAATCTGAGTCCTCATTTTACTGATCTTGGAAGGATGGAAGACTGAGTCAACCTTGAGCCCACCAGACTTGAACTGCTGAACTGCTGGCAGTTGGCAGAATTAGCCTGCAGTACTACATTGTAACCACTGCACCACCACGGCTCCTATATCTGAAATTCTCCCAAATTAATTCTATTAAGATGAAAGCTGTTAAAATTATCAATGGTAATTTATTGTAATTAATTTAGTGAAGATGATTCAATGATATTGTTTTTATAATATAGGTAGTCCTCAAATTATGATAATTTGTTCAGAGGTCATTTAAAGTTACAATGGGCTGAAGGGACTTATGACCAGTCCTTGAAGACTTTCTGACAAGCAGTTTTGGGTAATGAAGGAAAAAGTTGGGGAAGTACAGTCTTAATGGGGTAAAATGAGTGCCTAAAATCTAGCAAATGCTTAAGAGTCCCTTCAATTCCTGGGTCCTCCTTCTGAATCTTGATCTATACTTTAAAACCTGAGGTGGCTCTTTAGCCGACAACAGCTGCATACTTTTATTCTAAAGAATATATTCCTAGTTTCTGTTCGTAGCAATGCAAAATGTTTCTTACATTTCTGAAGGTTTTTAGATGATGCAGACCTGCGGTGAGGTCGATCCATTTCAACCTCCAACACTGGTTCAGTCTCCTAGGCAAAGTGCAAGAAAAGCCAGTGAATGCACATATCACACTTTAACCATGGTTTGTTTAAAGCATGCATTCTAGCACATCAGTGAGCTATTTTATGTGTAACCTAAATAAGTAGTAAGTTTATTGTTTTGATTGCAGGCTATCCCAACACTGAACATAAAAACAGAAGAAATGATTTTTTTTTTTCAAAATGTGATACTTACAATAATTGTATTTTTATTTTATTTTTTTAAAAAATCAAATATGTATAAAATCACTAGTTTACAAAGAGTGATTCACATATTACATGAAGCTAAATTTGTTTTGAGATTAAAATGCAACTTTGTCAGTACGACATAATTGAGATATCCCCTCAAAATCGACTCTCAGCCAATAATCAATCATCTCTAAGGAAATTCATTAAATTTTATGAACAAAATGGATCTTGACATGATTCTGAAGCCCAGCAGATGGCAGCATGTAGCTGACCTCAAAAAGCTTACCTGGGTTAAACCTGATTATCCTTGAAAAGATAACTACCAGAAAATATTGGGGCTATAGGCTACACCGGAGAGATGAAAAAGATATCCTAAAATGGAACAATGGCAAGCCATCTGTATTTTTGCCAAGAAAATCACATGACATGGATGTAACATCACCAAGTTAAGTAGAATTTGAGGAAATCTTTCATCATTTCAAAGAGCACAATAGGAGAAAAAAAAACACACTTTTTATCTAGATGCCATGGAGTGATGCTCCTCACCTCAGTTACTAAAAAAAAAACATTTCAATATATATTGGGGGGGTTTCAATGATTGTCTCAGTTGTGGTGCCGGAAACAAGAACTAAGATTCACAGCTAAAATCCAGTTCATATTAAACTCCTGTTGTCAGATTAATATGGTCAAAGATCAGTAAGCAAATACAGGTTGAGTTATGACCACAATTGAGTCCAAAATTTAGGTTGCTAAGTGAAAGATTTGTTAAGTGAGTTTGCTCCATTCTACGACTTTTCTTGCCAGTTGTTAACTGAATTGTTGCATTCGTTAAGTTAGTAACCCAATGATCAAATGAATCTGGCTTCCCCATTGACTTTGCTTGTCAGAAGGTTGCAAAAGCTGATCACACGACTCCGGACACTGCAACCGTCATAAAAGTGAGTCAGTAGCCAAGCATCTGTATTTTGATTATATGACCATGGGGATGCTGGTTGAAGTATTCAGGATCCTGGGATTGTCATTTACAACCTTCTTAGGGAGCTTCTGACAAGCAAAGTCAATGGGGAAGCCAGATTTGCTTAACGACCATGATTCACAAAACAACCATGGCAAAAGGTCATAAAATGGGGCACAACTCCATTAACAACTATCTTGCTTTTACAACGGATATTTTGGGCTCAACTGTGGTCGTGTATGTATGAGAGGCTTGCATGATCTTTCTCTGTTAAAAATTTGCCAGAGGTACAAAGTTGAGAAAATTACTGAAATTGCTCAGAAGGAAAATATCCTCCATGTTTAATCAAGAAGCAGCATTTTAATGGTTTTGACCACTCACCATTAGCACATATTTTTATGAAAATAACTATTCTGTTACACTTAAATCACCCATTCTCTAAAAACTATCTAGGTGTACTAATTGATAAAGCTTCAAAAGTGTGATACATTTTTTTTAAAAAGGATAAATGCTTACTTTTTTGGGGGGGGGGAGGGATAATTTTAAATTGTTGGAGCTAGAAATGGAGAAGAGAAGAGCTGATGCAAAACAACAATATAAAGAAACGTACCTCAGACTCAACTACTCCAAAAATGTCTCTGACATCACGAATAGGCGGCTTATTTTTCTTCCGTCGGGAGCGGGTATAAGTATCCAACCTTCGCTGCACAGCTGCGGCCTGAGTCTTGGTCAAAGTGGACAGCAGAACAATGTTGCTATTCTCTTCATGCTCCTTCATCAGGTCAGAGAGTCCTGCATCCTGCAGCCATTCGGCTTCGGCTTCCCCCTCTGAGAGGCAAGGAACAGTGAAAAAGCAGGATCAACAAATAGCATACAACTTTATATTCAAAGGATGGATCCACACAACATTTATAAAAACCTGAGTCTGGGTTTATAAAATGCAACTGCTGTAGTTTCATAAAATGTTATTATTGGTTAATGGCTCATACAACCTGAAAAGACAATAATGGCTAGATTGTCAAGGCACCCTGAACTACAGACAACCCAATGCTAGTCTAAACGTTCTGTGCGACTCCAGTCACAGAATAACTCAGACAAAATACAATTGTAAAAACTAAACAAATGTGTTTTTAACCAAAGATATCTTAAGCTCCTATTATTTTCCCTGAATGATAGGGCTGAAAGGGCAAATGGGCTTGCTTGTGAAATTCTCAGTCCTACTTAAATATCCATATTTCCTTGAGTGAAGTCCTCAGCAGAAATACCTTCTGGTTTACGAAGATCTCAAAATGGGCATCCATGCAAAACAAATAAAGACAGGAGCAGCATGTACACATTTCTTATATTCTATACTCAGTACTTTTCCTCCATTTCTTTAGCTTTCTATATTGAAAGCAGATTGATTTCAGATGTCATCTATCTCAATTAGAAAACTGATTTTTTAAAATTGTTTCTGGATAAATAAAGTTATTTTGCAAAAATTTTAATCATATTCCTTACATATTTATCTTTGCAAAATCTTGTTTCTCCAATGGCTCAGTTCAGTATTGTTCTTCCAAATCCTTTCTTTATGTATTTCTATACTTTTAATCCTAAAAAAATTCTTAGTGAGCTACTATACGTTAAGGCTAATGAATTAATGCAATGTTTGTTCCAAACACACGTTTGGATGATGTAGATGTGTAGATGATGTTGTCATTTCAGGTTATGAAATGTCTGCAAGTAAACAACGAAACTCAGAGAGCACCAGGAACTCCACAATATACATTATTTCGGAAGTGCCTTGTTTACAACATTATTTTCTCTGTGTCTTTCATCTTTCTTCATAGATACACACAAAGAAAACCTGTTTTTATTCATTTGATTCATTTTGACACCACACATGAATAATAAAAAAAATTCTCAGCAAGTATTTTTTTCCCAGTTCTTAGAATAGAGGTTTTTTCTGATAAATTTTTATTTCATTTTTCATTACATGTAACCAGATATTCAATATATGTAAGGAAGCAGAATATGATATCCATTCAAAGCCAAACTCTTTTTAGGAGACTTCCCTTGCTGAGCTGAATTGTTCTCCAGCCATTTTTAGAATTTGAAGAAAATGTGAAATTTGCTATTTCTGCACTTGACCTCCGTCTTATCTCTCTTGCCTCTGTATTGCCAATTCTGACTTCTTTCCAAGATAATGAGTTATGAAGCCTAATAGATGTTTCCTCCCTTGGATGCTATCATAAAAAAGAAAGACTTATAGACTAAGAACAAGATAAAGAAGACACCATGGGGACATTGAATTCCCCGTCCACCCAAAAAATCAAAAACATATTTGTACAGCAATAGCACTTACATTTATATACCATTTCATAGTGCTTTTAACAGCCCTTTCTCTAAGTAGTTCAGAGACTCAGTATACTGCCCCCAACAATCTGGGCCCTCATTTTACCGACCTCTGAAGGATGGAAGGCTGAGTTAACCTTGAGTCAATAAGAATCAAACTAATGGCAGTCGACAGAATTAGCCTGCAATAGTGCATTCTAACCACTGCGTTCTAACCACTAACCACCATAGCTCCAGTATCAGGCTTAGGTGAAAGTTACCTTCAATCTTAATGAATCACAAACCGTGACCAAAGAAGAATTAGAAACTATACATTGTAGTTTCATAATAAAAAAAGGTTATCCTTGTTCTGACCAAGGCTTATTGAGACACTAACAAACACGTTAGTCCCCAAACCCTTTTTTCTT
Organism: Hydrophis major; assembly: GCA_033807585.1. Classification (NCBI taxonomy): domain Eukaryota; kingdom Metazoa; phylum Chordata; class Lepidosauria; order Squamata; family Elapidae; genus Hydrophis; species Hydrophis major. The sequence goes on from CM066330.1 coordinate 231,069,450, forward strand.
TATTTCAATGGCTGTAAATTTTAGTCAGTCACAGCCCGTAATGAGTCTCAAACAGTTTGTAATAGCCCCATGGAAGTCTGCCAAAGTCCTTTAGGATAAATCTGATAAGCATGCACCTTTATCATCCTTGAAATGCTGCTAATACAAGGCCAAACGGAGCACAAATTCAACACAGAGCTTCAGATTTCAAACCAACCAGTACAAAGAAAGTTCTTCCTGCAAAGGTTCCTGTCCCTTTGCTCCTCCTTTATGTCTTTGGGAGGGCCAATCACCTCCAAGCCTTACTCCTGAGTCTCCCCTTTTGACTCAACTGTTCTTGCCTTCTGGCAGTTCTGCGCACACGTGCAGAGCCTGGGAACAGGCTCCCTTTGTTCCTCTGCCTCGCTGCTGTCCGATTCTGGAGATTCCAGAGTCAGCACATAACTCCCAGATGGCCCTGGCCCCATCTCTGTATTGGACGTAGGACCCTCATCCAAGTCCTCCCCAGACTCCCGGACTGGCCCATGTTCCTCCCCACTGTCTGACTCTGCTGCCGTCTCCGCAGGCTGCTGGCGGACCACACCAATCCTGTCCTGGAAGAGTTTGCAGAACCAGCATAACTCTGCAACAAATCTAGGCTTAGCCTGGTATGAATTAAAAAGTATAACGTCCCATTAGTTGGGAATCAGTGACATCTGTAAATGTAAATGAAGCTCTTCTACATACACAAACACAGTTCTGATTTTCTTTTTCTTGTAGCTTTACAGAAAGCATTCTTCATTTCCAAGAATAGTAGCACTGCTTGAGCGCATTCATCTCTTTCACTTCTTCCCATTAGGTACAATTACTTAGAAGCCAGGAAAATGTAAGCATATTTCAAAGAAATGCGCACATCATACTACTTTCCAAACACAGAGACAGTTTTTCTTTTGTGAAAGTTCTCACATCAACAATGAGGAACTCTATCAGGTTCTTTATCTGCCTAGCAGAAAAGAGCAGAAATAACATCAATCAATCTATCCAAATTTCCCTGAAATATCTAATCTGAGGTTTAGTTCACAGACTTCATAGACTTTGCCTTAGGAATATGTTCAGCTTAACACCAGTTAATTCTTTTCTCCCAGTATTGCCTATGAAATTTAGAACAAGGAACATTCCTAGACTTCCAAGGAAGAAATGTCAAACTGAAGATGACTCAGCATTTGGAGGAGCGAACAACTGTGGCAAAGATAAGAAGCCTGCAAATACATTGGGTCCATTGACCCTCTCTGGAGAGAGGAAATAAAATTGCCCACATTGCACTCAATATGTTTGCTCCTCACAAGAAAATTGCAATGCAGCTTTGGGGAAAATCAGGAGCTGAGGGAATTTACTATTTTTGCTCTAGTTCCAGTTGGACCTTTTAAAGAACACTAGAATTGCCCTTCCTTCCTAACCCGGCTTTGGAAACCACCTTTTAATTGTTTTAAAGAAATCTGACACCTTCAAATGATGAGGCTGAGTGTATTCAATCTTTAGCCTAAGAAAATGAAACTATCTTTAGAAGTTTACAAATTCAAAATAAACAGCAAAAAGGAAAACAAGGTTTTGACTATATAAAGTTTTAAATAAAGGATTCAAAAAAAGTTGTATTTAATTTTGAATATTAGGATGTTAACATTAATTTTAAAGAATAAATTCATTTTTGTGGAATTTTTTTTTATATTGGAGATAAAACAAGTTAAGCAACTTATACTGTTATTCAGAGTTATCACTGAGGAATTGCAACTGGACTTTAAATCAACATTGTCAGCTATACTGTGCATGTTTTCATGAACACATTCTCCCAGAAGTTATTGTGGCAGGAAAAAACACATATCTGAAATTATTATGAAAAGCAATGTGAACAAGAACTTATGAGTGGAAACAATGAACGAATCTCTAAAAATTAAAAGACAATGCTCACCATGAGAATAAAGATTTATATGATCTGAAAAAAAACAGAGTAATTGCAATATTTTTTTCTTGCTGCACTTACAAAATAAGTTTTTAAAAGTTTTTAAAACATTTGAATCAAAGGATAATGGATAAAAGACTGTTTTATGTAAAAAGAAGAAATATTGATCAGGTTTTAAATGGGTTAGTTGTAAATTTGGGGGCTCTTTCTAGACTTGCTGATATCTGACTGAAAAAGATATTGTATACTGAACTTGCTTCTAGTTAAGAGTTAAGATGGAATATTGAGTTTTTATTTTGTTTTATATTAGTTAATAAATTTGTTTATTTCAGAACTCTGTTTAGACTTTTTGCTGATACCTTATTGATTAGATTTGTTATTTATTAGATTTGTCTAAAATTAAGAGTTGAATTATGGGGTAAAGAGTTATGTATTTGTTAACTAAGAGGAGGTAAAGAGATAGTTGAACAGTTTATACTTGTAATAAACTTGTGGGAACTTTCTTTCTGAAACTTTTATTTTTCAACAGTGCTGTAGAAAGTCAAAATGTGAATTTAGAAACAATTGCACTTGGGGGAGTTGGTTCTTGTTTCAAGTCCAAGTAAGGATGAAGACAATCAAACCTTTACATGTAATTAAAAATAAACAGAAATGTGTGCCAAAAACTCTGATCCTGGTAAGAGGGGAAAGAAAGTTTGAACAATTTGCTCCCAACTTTGTTCAAAGCTCCAGACCTTGATTTTCTCCTTGGGAGACAAGTTTTCATAATAGAAACTTTCAACCCAGGGCAATAACAAGCATGGAGAGGTTTCATCCAGTCACAAACTTTAGTGAGGACAGAACTATGGTGAGGTCAAAGAAGTGGAACACTTTTGCTACTCTTTGTTCCACAGTAATAAATGTGTCTAAACTTCTTCCCCTAAAAAGTTTTTTTTAATTATGCAAAATGTATTAGCATTTAGAATCATCAGGAAGATTAGACTGCTGAATTCAACCCCTTGCTTGAGGAAAGTATTTACCGGTAAGTTGAAACATCCTCAAGAAAATTCTCTTAAGCTTCTACTTCAATAAAAATTTTAAAAAAAGGAATACCACCATCTCCCTAGATAATTCATTTGTTTTGGCTGCAATTCTCTTTGTCTCACATTTCACAATAGTTTTTATCTCAAGAATGAAACAAGATTACTTGAAAAAACTTACCATTTGCCTGCCACAACTGCTGTGCCCAGTAAGCTACTGTTTGTAAAACATATTTTCAAGTTGATCTCTAGTAAGCTACAGCCACTTTCTTACCTTCTAGAAGCTTGGCTTCTGAAAGGCTGCCCCCATCAGACTCAGTTTCAGTGCTTTCTTTGATGCTCTCTACTTCAAGCCAAAAGGTATCCATTGCTAGATTATTTGATGAGTCTGTCTGGGACAGCCTGTATTCCAACTGTGGAATCTCTGAGGAGCTCTTCTGGGAAAAGTGATTCATCTTGCAAGGGCAATTTCTAGTGCTAAGAGAGAAGGGGAGAGAAAACACCCAATTATTATACAAATAAATATTGCATATAATATTAGCACTTACTGCGTCAGTAGGCTGACTGTCAACAACTTCCAGAAAAGATAAGGTTCTTCAACATCCTTATTTTTCTCATTTAACTGCATGGTAATGTGGACTATTCTGTCTATGATTGGAACCTTGATGAAGCAAAGGGTTTGTGGGGATAAATGAAATCTTGGGTTATATCGTCGGACATGTATATGTCCAGAAGCATCTCCCAAGGCAAACAGGCCATGATGGATACTCCAAACTAACACTGATCACATTTGCCATCCCTCATTGGACCAGCATGGCAGATTATGGTCTATTCCTTCCACATGCCAATATATCTGTATTGATTGGAAACACGTGGAACATGTGGTGTACAAATTTAAAAGAATTTTTTTTGCTATCCTACAAATACTGAAAAGCACTCATTGTTATGCAAGCTGTAAAACCTCTTATGCAGTGATTTTCTCAGCCCTACGCTCCAGGATAAGAGATGCATGAACAAAGCATACCTGTGTAACAAATCACAATGCTGGGATGGGAAAGCAGTACATTGAAATAAATTCACAGGAAAGTTACAATATATAAAAAGGGCAGATCATTGGCTAGCCTCCAGTTAGCCTCTCAAGGTCTTATAATTATTTGGCAGGGAGATGACAGATGAAAGGGATTTGTTTTTTAAAAAATTAAATATGCATATGGGGTATGTGTGGAGGAATAACGTAATTGGAAACCGAGTCCCCCTTTCATTTGCTTCCAAGTCTTTGCCTGAAGCATCGTCATTTGAATAATGGATTATAGTAAGTAATCACTTAAAACCTATGAGGGCCAGATCAACTGATATTAGGTCTCCCCAGCAGTGCAAGAATGTTGTGTGGCTAAGTAAATTAAGCAGCTGGAAAAGCAGCCAATTTTGATTTACAGAGTACTATTCTGGGAAGGGAGAACCTCCCAAATCAACATTATAATTACCATTCTGCTGCCATTCCAAAGGGGAACTGTAGAAGAGAAACTCAACTTATATTATTTACACAATGCTGTATGGTTCCCACCGTCTAGAACAGCGGTCGCCAACTGGTGGGCTGTGAGAAAATTTTGGTGGACTGCAGAGAAATCTCACCCCCAGAGCACCCCCCCAAAGCAATTAATCCAGGCAGCGCAGAAACACAAGGCTGTGCCGCCCATGGCCCGCAGGAACCCTCCCCGCCCACTTACTCCATACCTGATAAACCCGCCCGCTAAATTTCTATTTTTCCTTTTTCCGACCATCATCTGTTCTGCTGTGCCGGGATATTTAGATTAGCTAAGAAGCAGGAAATGGTTGGATTTCTTGCTTTCTAGATAGTCTTTAGATCTTTGGCTCTGCTTGAACCTTAGGACTGAAGGTTTGCTTGCAAGCAAATTCAGTGCAGACTCACGGCAAGCAAATTTGAGAGACTGAGCTAGCCCGATGGCAGATAGAGAGATCACTTAATGATTCTGTGGGCAACTCAATCTGCCTGCTTTGCCTGATTTTGGGTAAAAGTTGATCTTTTTTAATAAGAAATCCAATATTTATATACATGGTGTGTTGTGAGTTAATTTTGTGAGTTTGCTTGCAAGCAATTTTATGTGACAGACTGAGCCAGACAATGGCAGATAGATAGATCTTTGATGAATCTGTGATTCTGTGAGCAACTCAATCTGCCTGCCTGCTTTGCCTGATTTTGGGTAAAAGTTGCTCTTTTTTATAAAAAAAATCAATATTTATATAAATATTTATAATATTTACATATAAGCCAGGCCCAGCCAGTCACATGACCACCAAGCCACACCCACAAATTAGACCACACCCACAGAACCAGTTAGTGGTCCCTGGGTTCTAAAATTATGAGATTGGTGATCCCTGGGGTCCAAAAGATTGGCAACCCCTGATCTAGTACCTGTAGCTATTTAATCTGAAAACAATTTCCTCTAATTATTTCCAGTGGTTTTCAAAAAGGCTAGATGTCTGATGTACGAGTTATCTACCTATAAATACCCTTATTTAGAAACAACTTATGTTCAACCCCAAACTGATCATTTTTGATAACTATGCAAAACATAACATGCTGGTTCCATAGTTATGAGATTGACCTAGATTTTTATCATAACTTCATGTTTTAAATTTATCCACAAGCCAATATCAATGCTTTTGCCATCTTGTGTCCACCACCCAACTGCTCATACCTCAAATAAAGTGCAATAGAAAGCAATATGTAGATGGTGTCTATTGAGATTCTCAGTCATCCAGGTCATGGTTGTCCCAAAGGTGCTTTTTCAAGAGACAACTGGACTGGGCGTTGGTCCTTACCTGACACGCTATTTCTCTTCGAGCTGCAAGGATCATCCAGAGAGTGGAAGTTGCTTCAGTCTGCGTCGTTGTAGGTTGAGCTTAATTACTGAGGAACGCTCCGCCCTTCATCATGTGACTCCCTTGTGGCGTTCCCCAGTTTATGCGAAGTTGAGAGTGAAGAGAAAGTCGTACTCTCATCTTACTAGACTTAAGGGTTCATTGGCCGAAACAAGACCCCACCAGACGGTGAAATAATAAGGGTGGGGCTGGATGATCCTCGCAGCTCGAAGAGAAATGGTGTGTCAGGTAAGGACCAACGCCCACTCTCCTTAGAGCTGCTCGGATCATCCAGAGAGTGGGACATACCAAAGCTTGGCTGTCCTACAGGAGGGACTCCGTCTGGTGTCCTTGAGGGATTCGTCTGCCAAACGAAGCCTCCGCTGAGGCAAATATGTCAATCATATAATGCCTAATGAAAGGAGACGGGGAGGCCCAGGTGGCCGCCTGGCAAATATCAGTGATTGGAGCTTGGGTGGCCCAAGCTGCCGAGGTAGCTGCACTTCTGGTGGAATGTGCTGTTATTCCGCTGGGTACCGGCAGAGCCTGAGACAAATAGGCTTTGGAAATAGTAGCTCTGATCCAGCGGCCGATGATTGCCGGGGACACTTTGTGGCCCAATTTTGGGCTGAAAGGAAAGGAATAGGGATTCGGACCTCCTAAAGGGCTGGGTACGCTTAATGTAAATGCGGAGGACATGTCTCACGTCCAGGGTGTGCCAAAGATTCTCCCTCTACCGCGAGGGATTGGGGCAGAAGTTCGTGAACATGAGTTCCTGTGCCCTGTGGAAGGCTGAGTTGACCTTGGGCAAGAAGGTAGGGTCCAGCCGGAGGACCACCCGGTTGGCATGGAAGATGCAAAGGTCCTTCCTCACCGACAAGGCTGCGATCTCCGATATTCAGCGAGCCGAAGTAATGGCCACCAGGAACACGACTTTGAATGTTAAAAACTGGAGGGTGGATTCCCTGAGTGGCTCAAAGGGGTGTTTAGTAAGGGACACAAGGACCTTATTGAGGTCCCAGGTAGGATATCGGTGAGTGGTTGGGGGGGCACAAGTTAGCGGCTTCTCTGAGGAATGCCCTAATACGAGGGTGGTGGGAAAGGGAACCCAGGTTGTCACAAGTGATGACAGTTGAGAGGGCTGCGACCTGACGCCTCAAGGTGTTAGGGGAAAGTCTGTTCCTCAGACCTTCTTGGAGGTAGTCCAAAACTTGAGCGATGGAGGGCGAAAGCGGGTTGACCTGGAAATTATGGCACCACTTGCAGAAACTATTCCATTGTATATTCGGGTAGTTGAGGGCCGCCTGGTGGCTAGAATGGTATCAATAACCTGATCAGAGAGCTTCTCCTTTCTTAGACGTTCCCGCTCAACCTCCAAATGGCTTAGTGGAGCCATTGAGGATCCGGATGCTGGAGGGGCCCCTGAGAAAGGGAGATCCTGTTTGGGGGGATTTTTCAGGGAGGGGGCACCGATAGGTTGCGGAGGTCCGCAAGCCATGGGCGTCTGGGCCAGTAGAGGGCCACCAGAAGCAGTTCTGCCTTCTCATAAATGAGCTTCTGGATGACTCTGGGGACTAGGGCTAATGGAGGGAATGCGTATAGAAGCCCTGGGGGCCAGGGGCAACGGAGGGCATTGTAATTCTCGGCCCCATGGGAAGGGTACCTCAAGAAAAACCTTGGGAGTTGTGTGTTGAGGGGGGATGCGAAGAGGTCCACTGTCGGGAGACCAAACTTCATGGTCGCCTCCTTGAACAGAGATGGGTGGATGCGCCACTCGGACTGGTCCACCGTAGCCCTGCTCAGCCAGTCTGCTTGGGTGTTTGAAGCACCTGAGATGTGCTCGGCTTTGAGGAAGAGAAAATTGCGCTCCGCCCAACGGCAAAGGCGCTCGGCCTCTCTCATCAACCGTATGGACTGGGTACCCCCTTGCCGGTTGATGTGAGCCTTGGCGGTGATGTTGTCCGTGAGTATAAGGACATGCTGCCCGCGTACCTGAGGGAGGAAGTTGCGCAGGACCAGATGGATGGCGTGGAGTTCCAACCAGTTTATACTGCATGCCCATTCTGCCTGCGACCATCTGCCCTGTGTCGTGAGCGAGTGGATGTGAGTGCCCCATCCAGACAGGCTGGCGTTTGTGGTGAGGATGAGGCGTTGGGGCTCCTTGAAGCAATGGCCCTTGTTGATGATGGGGTTGGTCCACCAGAGGAGAGACGTGAGGACCCTTGGAGGTACCTTGACCATGGCCTTTGAATTGTTTCTGCTGGATCTTTGGAAAGGGAGCAGGAACCACTGTAGGGATCTGGTGTGTAAATGGGCCCAGGGAACAATGGAAATGCATGAGACCATTTTACCTAGTAATTTAGACAATTCTAAGAGTGTTAACCTTTTTGATCGTCTGATATGTTTGACGGTTTCCTGGATGCTAAGGAATCTTTCTGAGGAAAGGAAGACCTTCCCTTGAACTGAGTCAATGACGGACCCCAAGTGGGTTATCCGGGTAGATGGTAACAATTGGCTCTTTTGCCAGTTTATTAGGAACCCATGGTCTTGGAGGGCAGAGAGAGTAGCTCTGGTGTCCTTCTCTACTTGGTGTCTGGAGTGAGACAGGATGAGGATGTCATCCAGGTAGCAGTGGAGATGCACCAGGAGGTTCCTGAGGTGAGCCGCTAGAGCCGCGAGGACCTTAATGAAGGTTCTCAGGGCAGAAGCCAACCCAAAGGGAAGGGCCACATATTGGAAGTGGTGGTGGTTGTAACAGAACCTGAGGAATTTGGAATGGGAGGGCCGGATTGGTATGTGTAGATACACTTCTGAAAGGTATATAGAAAAGAGCCAGTCCCCCTGCCTGATGCCCAGTAGAATGGACTGTAAAGTGTGCATCTTAAACCTGCAGTGGATCAGGTAATGGTTAAGGCGTTTCAGGTCTAGAATTGCCCTCCATCTACCTGAGGATTGGGGAACCACGAAAAGGTGGGAGTAAAAACCCTGCTCTCGTTGGGAGGGTGGAACGGGTTGGATAGCCTGCATGTTGAGGAGATGATGAATAGTGGAATCCATCAAGCTGCATTTGGTGGGATCCCTCGAGGGGGGGATGCCATGAAAAAGTCGGGCGGGGGCGCGCTGAAATTCCAGAGCGAGACTGAATCTGATGGTGTCCCGGACCCAGGCATCGGAAGTAGAGGAGTCCCATTGGTCGGCAAAATTCCTGAGACGTCCGCCGATGGAAAGGGAGGGACGGGGTCTATCTGGGGTGCCAGAAGGGCTTCCCCCCTGAAGGGACGCTTGTAGCTGCTGCCCCTCCTGTTCCTGTCGCCTGGGTCGGCTCGATCCTGGGTTGGAATGGCCGGAAGGAGGGGGGTCTCGGGTACCTGGGCGGGAAGGGAGACTGGTAGAAAGGTCGGGAGAAACATCTCCGAAATGGCTGAGGGGCTCTTGGCTCTGACCTCCGAAAAAGAGAAGGAAGAAATTTTTTCTTGCTTCGGGTCTCAGCTAGCAGGGGCTCCAGAGCCATGCCCCATCCCTTGATGGGGGCGGTGGCCAACTTAACTTTGTTTTTTTACATCCGTCTGCCAGTGTTTGAGCCAGAGCAGGCTGTAACATGAGAGGTTATTGCTCAGGTGGAGAATTTAACCGCGTGGTAGGTGGCGTTGGCCAAGAATTCTGCCACGGCCATCAGTTTGGCGATGTCCTGATGCGCCCTTGTATTAGAGGGGGGGACATGCTGTTTTAGTTGGTGGAGCCACTGGATCGAAGACCTGGTGAAGAAGGAAGCGGCCGTAGCCGATCTAATGGCCCAAGCGTCGGCTTGGTGAGCCCGACGTAAGTCTAGTTCGGACCTCTTGTCCTCGGGTTTCAGAGCCTCCAGAGGATCACTAGGGTAGGAGGAGGATGCTAAGCCAACGATGGGCTCATCGAACTCGAGAATATTAAGCAGGTTGCAGAAGCTTGAGTCGAGGTTAAAGAACCTATTGTCCTGGCTGGATGGGGCAAGGGGGGGCCCTGTGGAGTCCAACTGGTTTGAAACTAGGTCGTGAAAGATGGGTGGAGCCGGAATAACCTCCGCTTCCACAACGGGCTGCCTGAAAATGGCGTCCTCTTGTCCCTCTGCTGGGGAAGGGAGAGCAGAGGGAGACTATATGGACAGGCCAGAGATGTTTTTGGCCTTAAAGAGGAGCGATTTAAACATGTGTGGCTTGAACAAACCCACAAAGGTGGGTTGATCAGGGAAGAGACCCTCATCCTCGGACATCTCCTCTTCCATAAGGTCTATCTCCGATAGGGGCTCCCCATGATGTGTAGACCCCCATTCAAATTCTTCCTCCTCCCTGAACTGGTCCAGACCCTCTATCGCCTCCTCCAGTTCCCCTTCTGGGAGAGGGCTGCCCCTCTGCAAAGGTACCTGACCATGGGGAGGGTCCAATCTAGGCGAGGACCTGACTGATAGCGACTCGTGTTCGGGCACCATCGGGAGGGGACCGGGCCTGGACATCTGTTGGAGACCTTCTGCAATCCCCTGGTGGATAGCCCGTTCCATCCATGCCCTCATTTGTTCAGGGATCTTGACTGTGGCGGGCTCCTCCTGGCGCAGACCAGCGGCCGTGGGCATGAATGTAGCTTCAGGTGTCCGTCTGGTTGTTGGTCCGGAGACCTGATGTCCCTGGGATGAGCTGTGCCTGGAGAGGGAAGAGCAATCTGGAGGAGGGGGGGTATCTAGAGGTAGAAGGAATAGAGAGTGGGAGGGCTGGAGGCACTGGTTGTGACTCCCTGGATCGCCTGTCGAATTCTTTCTCCAATGCCTTATGGCGTCTTAAGGTGTCTCTTTGAGAGGCCTTGGAAGTTTCCTTAGAAGTTTCCTTAGCCTGTCTGAGCAAGTGGTAGGACTTAGATCTGGCATTCAAAGAAGGGCCTTTAGCGGAATTGTCATCTGCCATTTTAGAAGTAAGGATTGTATATAAGATTCTAAAGGCGGTTGGCTCGCCAAGGTTTCGACCTACAACAAAGGCCAGGTTGTCCTTTCAGCTGGCCCGCGCCCCCTTTTGGAATTTAGATGTATATAATCTATATTATTATTGTTACTGTTATTATTAATATATATATGTATCTGCGTATAAATAAATGAATAATCCTATTACTGTTGTTAATATTATTACTGTTATATATATATATATATATATATATTTATTTATTTATTTATTTTATTATTAATGTTTTTTTTTAAATAACAAAATATCTAATTAGTGAACTAGGTTCAGAGCTCCCAGGAGGGAGTAACCCAATAGATTGTTATTATTAGTATCCAATTGGTCAAATGAATGCCTGAGGCTGGAAATAAGGCCTCTAGCAGCTAGAGCTCCCAGACAACAACCGGGAGGGATAGGCTGCTAATCCTTGCCCTGAGCGCTGCTGCGGAAAGCCAACAAGTTTTTGAGAATTTTAATGAAAATCACAGTACAGCACAATAACAGCTCTAACAGGCTGGGAGGCCTGTGAATAGAGCTAGCCCCTTCACAGCCGCAATGAGGCCGGGAAAATGGCGCCCGAGCATGCGGCGATGCTCAAAATGGCGGCCGCCTATGAATTTACTTATCGGGCCACTCAGAGCGGAACTAGGCCCCTCCGGCGAGTTTAGAGGCCGAGAGAGGCAGCCAGGAGAAATTCATCAGCATTCGCGGTGGGAGGAAAACCAGCTGTGCTTTAACAGCACGATCAGTTCAAGCCGCAACGAGGGCGGCGTGGAGAAGCGGCAGGAATAAAACCGAATCGAGGGTAGGGGGGTTAGCGCAGGAGCGCTGTTAAAACCGCCTGCTCTTCCCCCCCCCCTTTGGGGGCGAGGAACACGCTCCCCTTGCTACACCCCAAATGCGCAGAGGCTAAGGATGGAATTAACAATAATAAGGCAAACCTGATAAATAAGGAAAGTCTTGAATCGGCCAAGGAGTAGGAAATAACACAGCCTATTCTCACGAAGGCTGAGCATAAACTGGGGAATGCCACAAGGGAGTCACGTGATGAAGGGCGGAGCGGTCCTCAGTAATTAAGCTCAGCCTACAACGACGCAGACTGAAGCACCTCCCACTCTCTGGATGATCCGAGCATCTCCAAGGAGAATTTCTGGTTTTTCTTTGAAGACATTTCGCTTCTGATCCAAGAACTGAAATATCGGCTGAAGAAGCTTCTTGGTTGAGAAGCAAAATGTCTTCAAAGAAAAACCAGAAAGTCCAGTTGCCTCTTGAAAAAGCACCTTTGTGACAACCATGACCCTGATGACTGAGAATCTCCATAGACATTTAGCAATACACTTTGGGATGAACACCCTTTTAATAGTGGAGTAGGAACTGATTTCCAGAAAAATGGCAGATTACTACCATTAAAACCATTTGCATTTCAGTTTGAGATATTCATCCTCTGTGCCTCTGCTCATCAAGGAAGGGACACAGGGAAGAAAACATCCTGCAGAAAGCACAGCTCCAACTTCTCAATGAAAAAACAAGACAGATACATAGACGGTGTTTGCATAGTAATCTAAACACTGCATGGATTACTTAACAAAACATCAAGAATGACAATTACAGAACAGTTTCAAATGATTACTCTGATATTTCTAATCTTATTTTTCAGCGAAAATGGCTCTCAGAGATTAGTTTACATGCAGATGGGTTTTTTTATAAATAAATTTTTATTGTGTTTTTCCACAAATACAAATCTCATTCATATTTTTAACAGTACATTGGCATCAACAACTATATATATCATATAACTATTATATACATTTTTCTTTATCTACATCAACACATATCTCTTGTATCTTATCTATATTTGTTTCTATCTTATATGTTATAATCTATATGTCTATCGTATTACTCTCTTAAGGCCTCTGAAATTAGTTACATTACTTTAATCTTACTTTTTATATCTATTCTCTAACCATTCATACCATTTATGCTATATTGCATAATATTTGGAGTTCTCTACATATGTTTTTTAAAGACACTCCTGTCCGAAAGAGAGAGAGAGAGAGAGAGAAAGAAATAGGGTAAAAGAGGGATGTGGCAGGCTAAAGTACTAAAGGTTAAACTAAGCAATACTACAGTATAAGTCCTTACATGAGTATGAATAGGAGGAAGCCAAATCGGAGTCAAAGCCTATTTCTACCACATTTCACTTTTTGGGTCCTGATAAATGGATGGGATATTTAAACAACCTGCCACTATAATTGCAGATTCTGTGAAGTTAAAACAGAAGTGTGAAACTGGCGGCCCACAGGCCGGATGAGTCACACGCAGGCCACGCCCACCCCAGCTCCATGAAAGGAAAAAATGTTGTGAAACATCACATGACAGTAATGTGACATCATGAGTTTGACACCTGTGAGTTAGAATGGGCATTGGTGCTTACCTGATACGCCCTTTCTCGTAGAGCTGCGTAGAGCATCCAGAGTGGGAGGTGCTCCAATCTTCACTCTTACAGGCTGAGCTATAATTGAGGAATGCTCCTCCTCCTCCACATGACTCCTCCATGCGTTCCCCAGTTTTACGAAGACAAGAAGACAGCAACTATCCTCTCATGTCAACTATTATACAAGTCTGAACTATAAACTATAAATATTGGCCAAAACAGGAATTCCCCACCAGACGTACCAATTAGGGTGGGGCTGGATGCTCTACGCAGCTCGACGAGAAAGGGCATGTCAGGTAAGCAGCAACGCCCATTCTCCATAAAGCTGCTGCGAGCATCCAGAGTGGGACATACCAAAGCATGGCCTGTCCTACGGGAGGGACTCCGTCTGGTCCGGAATCACCTCTGGTTCTCTTGCCACCTGTTGAAGGACTCGCCTGCCAAAGGATGCCTCAGCTAAGGCGTAAACATCGATTTTATAGTGGCGTATAAAGGGAGATGGAGACGCCCAGGTGGCTGCTCGACAGATATCCTGAATCGACATCTGAGTAGCCCAGGCTGCCGAGGTGGCTGCGCTCCTTGTAGAGTGAGCAGTTATCCCACTAGGAACAGGAAGGGCCTGAGCTGAATAGGCCTTGGATATGGTAGTTCTAATCCAACGGCCAACAGTAGACGGGGATACCTTGCAGCCCAGCAACTTTGGCTGAAATGACAGGAACAACGATTCTGACTTCCTGATAGACTGTGTACGATAGATATAGATCCGGAGTGCCCTTCGGACATCGAGAGTGTGCCACTGCCTTTCCCTTTCTCGAGAAGGCTTGGGACAAAAGTTAGGTAGGACCAATTCCTGTGCCCTGTGAAATGCCGAGTTGATTTTAGGCATAAAGGCGGGGTCTGGTCACAGAACCACCCGATCAGTGTGGAAGACACATAGGTCCTTTCTCACGGATAGAGCTGCTATTTCAGATATCCTTCTCGCTGATGTAACCGCCATAAGAAACACTACTTTGAACGTGAAAAACTGAAGTGGCGCCTCCCTGAGAGGTTCGAAGGGAGGCTTAGTCAATGCAATAAGAACCTTATTAAGATCCCAGGTCGGATATCTGTGAATCACTGGAGGACGCAGATTGGAAGCCCCTCTAAGGAAAGCCCTGATGCGAGGGTGGTGGGAAAGTGAACCAGAAGAACTGCCAGCGACCACCGTTGACAGGGCTGCGACCTGCCTTCTCAGAGTGTTGGGGGAGAGGCCCCTATCTAGCCCGTCTTGTAGGAAGGCTAGGATTTGTGCAATTGAAGGGAAGAGCGGGCTGATGGAGGACTTATGGCACCACTTACAAAAGATGTTCCAGGTTGCGTTATAAATGCGGGTAGTCGAAGGCTGCCTTGCTGCCAGGATGGTATTGATGACCTGGACTGACAGGCCCTCATCTTTTAGCTTTTCCCGGTCAACCTCCAGATGGCCAACTGAAGCCACTGTAGGTCTGGATGCTGAAGAGGCCCCTGGGACAGTGAGATCCTGTCTGGGGGAATCCTCCACGGGGGGGGGGGCATTGACAGATTGCAAAGATCCGCAAACCATGGCCTCCTGGGCCAATATGGGGCTACCATTAGAACTTCCGCCCTTTCGAGTATCAACCTCTGAATCACCTTGGGAATCAATGGGAGGGGAGGAAAGGCATATAGAAGCCCCGTGGGCCAGGGGCAACGCAGAGCATCGTGGTTCTCTGCCCCGCTGGTGGGGTATCGAGAGAAGAATCTCGGTGTCTGGGTGTTGAGTGGAGATGCCAACAGATCCACCAGAGGGGTGCAGGCGCCATTCCAATTGGTCCAGAGTGGCCCTGCTCAGCCAATCTTCCTGGACATTTGAGACCCCCGAGATGTGTTCCACCCTGATGGATAGGAGATTTATTTCTGCCCACCGACAGAGCCGCTCGGCCTCCCTCATGAGGCGGACGGAGTGAGTGCCCCCTTGATGGTTGATGTGGGCCTTGGTGGTAGTGTTGTCTGTCAAGACTAGTACGTGGTGCCCTCGCACCTGAGGGAGAAAGGCGCGCAAGGCCAGGTATACTGCGTGAAGCTCCAGCCAGTTGATGCTGCAGCGTTGCTTGGTGGCTGACCAAGTACCCTGCATGTGGGCCCCCCCAACTGTTGTGAGAGTGAGCCTTTGGAGCTCCTTGAAGAGATGCCCTTTGTTGGTAGCGGGTCTGGTCCACCAGAGGAGGGAGATGAGAACCCTTGGAGGAACCTTCACCACAAGGCCAGAATTGCTCCTTCCGGAACGCTGATAAGGTAGGAGAAACCATTGCAGGGATCTGGAATGTAAGCGAGCCCAGGGGACAATAGATATGCATGAAATTAATTTTCCAAGCAACTTGGATAGGTCCAGTAAAGAGGCCTTTCTAGTTCGTCTAATAGCCCTGATGGCCTTTTGGATACTGCTGAACCTTTCGCGGGAAAAGAAGACCCTCCCTTCAACTGAATCAATCACTGCCCCTAAGTGAGCTATTTGGGTGGAAGGGCTAAGCTGGCTCTTCTCCCAGTTGACAAGGAAGCCATGATCCTGAAGCACCAATAGGGTAGTTTTAGTGTCACTCTCGGCTTGATGACGGGTAGGGGATAATATAAGAATGTCATCAAGATAGCAGTGAATGTGGATAGGGAAGTGTCTGAGGTGAGCCGCCAGAGCTGCCAACACCTTAGTGAAGGTCCTCGGGGCCGAGACGAGACCAAAGGGAAGGGCCACATATTGAAAATGCTGATTGTTGTAGCAAAATCTCAAATATTTGAAACAGGAGGGGTGGATGGGGATATGAAGGTATGCTTCAGAGAGGTTAATGGACGTGAGCCAGTCTCCCTTCCTGGTGCTCTGTAAGATTGACTGAAGTGTATGCATTTTGAACTTATGACGTACAATGTAGCGATTTAGCCTCTTCAGGTCTAAGATGGGCTTCCAACCCCCGGAGTGTTTAGGAACCAAGAAGAGGAAGGAATAAAACCCCTCTCCCCGTTGTGAAGGTGGCACGGGCTGGATGGCCTTGATATCATAAAGGTGTTTGATAGAGGCTTCTATGGGAGCACGCTTAGTCTGGTCTCTGGAAAGGGGAGAAACCATGAAGTGTTCCGGAGGAGATGACTGAAACTGAAGGGAGAGCTCCAATCTTACAGTGCCCCTAACCCAGGAATCCGAAGTGGATGAATCCCACCGATTGGCAAAATACTTGAGGTGACCGCCAATGGGATAAGTGGTTGGGGGCCTATCTGGGATGGCGGGACACTTTATTCCCTGCACCCCTAAAGGGCCTCCTGTAGCTGCCCCCCTTCTGTTCCTGTCTCCCGAGTCGCTCTGGTCCTGGTAGGCCGGCCGAAACGTCGGGGAACTCTAATACCTAGGGGTGAAGGACAGTTGGAAGGAGGTGCAGAATGAGCCCCTCCGAAAGGGCTGGGACCCTCTGGACTCTTGCCTGCGAAAAAGAGATGGGAGGAACTTCTTTTTATTCTGGCTTTCCATCAACAAAGGCTCTAGTGCCGGACCAAACAATTTGCACCCTGATATGGGAGCTGAGGCCAATTTAGTTTTATTCTTAATGTCGGTCTGCCAGTGCCTAAGTAACGTGTGAGGAGATGGCCCGAGAAGAAAATTTCACAGAGTGAAAAGTGGCATCGGCCGCAAATCCCGCTGCGGCCGTGAGCTTGGCAATGTCCTGATGGGCCCTGATGTTAGACAGGGGGACATGCTGTTTCAACTGTCTGAGCCACCTGATGGAGAATCGAGTGAAAAATGATGCGGCCGTAGCAGACCGAATGGCCCAAGCATCCGACTGGTGTGCCCGCCGTAGCGCAATCTCTGCCCGCTTGTCCTCTGGCTTCAGCGCTTCCAGAGCGTCAGTGGGGTTAGAGGATGACGCTAGTCTAACTATGGGGTCGTCCACCTCAGAAGTGTTTAACATGACAGAAAATTCCGGGTCGAGATTAAACAATCTCTTGTCCTGGCTGGAAGGGGTGGGAGAGGGGCCCAAAGAGGCCAATTGCCTCACAACCAAGTCGGAGAAGATTAGAGGGGTAGGAATAACCTCGGTTTCTATAACCACTTGTCTGAATATAGTCTTCTGGGCCCCCCGGGGTCGCTGGAGATGGTTCAGAGAGTGACTGGGAGTCAGGCCCCAAATATTTTTTGCCTTGAAAAGCAAGGACTTAAACAAATGAGGCTTAAACAGGCATACAAGTACCGGTTATTCAGGAGGTATGCCTTCATCCTCAGACATCTCTTCCTCCATAGGGTCTACCTCGAAAAAGGGCTTGGAATATTGTAAGGAACCCCTATCTGACCCTTCCTCTTCCCTGAAGGGTTCAAAGCCCATTTCCTCCTCTCCCTGAGCCTCCTCCCCTTCCGGGAAGGGAGTCTCCATTTGGGAAGGTACCTGACCGTGTTGAGAAGCCGGTCTGGAGAGGGATCCTCCAGACATAGATTCGACCTCGGGCGCCATCATTTGGGAACCTGGTCTGGCCAGCTGTTGGATACCTTCTGCTATTCCTTGACAGATAGCTAGCTGCATCCACTCTCTGATACTGTCTGGAATGATGGTAGAGGATGGGTCTTCTGTGCGTAAGCCCGCAGCAGTTGGTGTGAATGTGGCTTCAGGCGCTCGAGAGGCCTGACAGCTCCGGGCGGGTGAGCTGCCCCTGGAAAGAGAAGGTTGTTCTGGCAGGGGAGGGGACTGAGTAGAGGTAGGGGGAGTGGGAATAGCGAGAGCTACAGAATGCGAGTCTTTGGACCGTTTGTCAAACTCCTTCTCCAAGGTCTTATGGCACCTTAAGGCATCCATCTGAGAGGCCTTGGATGAGTCCTTGTCCCGTTTGCACAAATAGTGCATCTTTGACTTAGCCTTCAAAGAAGGACCGCTGGGATTGCCTTCTGCCATAACACCAAAGAAGCCAAGAGAGATATTAGGCAAAAAAAGGGCGGTTGGCACGCCTGGAAGCTCGACCTACAACGTAGGCCGGTTGTCCTAAAGTTGGGCCGCGTCCTCCTTTTCGAATAAAAATTTTTTGGTTTATTTATTTTGATTTGATTTGATTTTAATTTATTTATTTATTCATTTATTTTATTTTATTTTTATGGGAGGAACCCAAAGGTGCCAAACAAATTCAAAAAAATTAATAATAGACCGTTTATAGTTTTCAAATAATAACTAAAAAAAATTTTTTGGGAGTAAAAACTCTAATCACCCAATAAGCCAAATGAACGCTGAGGCCAGGAGAGATAAATATCAGAAGAATCAAAAAAGCAGGAAGGAAAAGGCCTCCTGAGGCAGCCTCCCAACAAAAATGGGAAGTTAGTGCCTGCGTCTCTGAGCGAGCTGTGGAAGAAAAGCCAACTAAAACTGCAAAAGGGGCAACAGGGCACAGAACCACACTACCCTCTAAAGGACTAGGCTCCACACGGCCTGCCAGTCCCGCTATGGGCCTTCAAGAACGTCACAGCCCGATCGATCGAAGAAAATAAAAATCAAAATGGCGTCCGGCCACGAGGCGCACCCAAAATGGCCACCGGCCCCGGCACGAATAGCTCAGAGACACACAAGCCCCTTAATGATAAAAAAGCCAGCGAAATGCAAGCGAAACCAAGGGGCTGTGGAAAAAGGCTCCCCTTCTTCCAAGACATTCGTGGGGGGGAAGGCGCAACGTAGCGCTATTTAGAGTGCAAACAGAAGCCGCTGCTTAGATGCAGCACGGCTTGAAAAGCAGCAGAGGAAAAGGAAGGGGGGGCGAAAGGCTCCAAATCCCCCTATTTCCCCCCTAAGGGGCTCCTTCACTAAATTTGGGATGAACTAAAAGCACAAGGATCAAGGAGAAAGGAGAGAGTCAAACCTGAATCTGCAAATAGAAGAAAAAAACCTGGATCGGCCAAGGAGTAATCGTTAAAGCTGCCTGTCTCTAGCGAGGCTGAGCTAAAACTGGGGAACGCACGGAGGAGTTACGTGGAGGAGGAGAAGCGTTCCTCAATTATAGCTCAAGCCTGTAAGAGTGAAGACTGGAGCACCTCCCACTCTGGATGCTCGCAACAGCTCTAAGGAGAATAAAGCAAGACAGAGGATAGCATAGCAATGTGAAATTGGGAAAAGGTCCCCTGATTCAGAGGCTGGGATCAAACACTTGGAATGATTTAATTCTGATAGCATTTTGTGTTCCATCAGCTTTTATAATAGAACAACCACATCCCAAGAAAATGGGATAATCATTAAACAGCATGAATCCCTTTAAATGACATCAAATGATGCTTGGCTTTTACAGCCCAGATATGTTAGTCCTATTTTATTGTTTACAAATATGAGTTAGCATCCATAGCCTAGTAAAAATCTCTACAGCTGCTGAGAAAGGGATATTTTTTGCTAAAGTTCTACTTTATTCAAAAGTGAATGATTCAAAAAGGCTGAATCGCTATCGGAAATAATGCAATTTATCAATACAAACCTGTAACATCTTGTTCTATGGTGCCTGCAAAGCTAAAGACCTCTCGGTGATATTTTACAGACTACAAACTCTTTCCCTGCTTTTTCCCCTGGCTCACGGGAACTAAACACAGTTCCAACAAACGCAGACCTTTTTATTCACCAGCAGGTTCTCACTTCCATGCTTTCATAATTATGAAACTCTATGTTCTTGTTTTAAAAACTTCTCAATCTGCTATTCTCAATACCATCTAAATACTTTATGAATTACACTTTGACATGAAGCTTGGTAAAATTAGAATTCAGCATTGACCCAGTATGGAGTGACAGGGCTGTAATTACAGCTGACTTCATGAAGAAACATTTATCATGTCCATTATGATGCTAAAACGTTTTCCTCTCCACTCCACTCCCTGAGTCAGCAGAATACTATCAGAGGAAAATCTCTACTTTACAATATTTTGCTTTATCGCAGAATGGTGGACTCTGCTTCCAGATTAGCGGGGTGTGTTTAGTTAAGAGATTACTTAAATCCTGGCTTTGCTGCTTTCCCACTTACCAGCCAGTGGAAAACCACCCACCCACCAACCATAGCTATGATGCAAGGACAGTGTTTGGGAAGGGTGCAGATTTTACAGGTGGCTCAAACCACATTCTCCTGTTTTACTATTCATGGGAAAAGAAAGGGTATATCACCTCCACACGCTTGCTGAGGAATTGTCCAGTGAATTCGAGGAGATGTAAAATTTGGACAGGCAATCCAAGTCCAATCCAATGACAATAGAAACAGCTACTGAGCAGCTTTTAGAAAGTAGCAACTTTTGAAAGATGGCTAGGCCTGCAGTCTCCGAAGAGCAAATATTTAAGCTTTTTCAAAATGCTGCACCTCATTTTTTGGGTGGGGCAGCAAGAACAATAATGGTGAAAGTGTGCGGAGGGGATGGGGCACACCTACAACAGCCTAAAATACTCCTAATGGTGCCTGATTCTTCTCCCCACTCCCCCACCAGGGTCCCCTGACTGAGTGATTGACAAAAGGGATTGGAAGCATTTCAAAACTGCTTATATTTGATGTCTTCTTAAGAGAAAAACACTTCAATTCCTGTTCAGCTAAGAACAGGGGCCATCTTTGAAGGTGAAGGCAACACCAAAGGGACATACCAGAAGAAAGATATTGTCAGGGGATTTCATGCCATAAAATCATGCCTTGACTTACAACCATTCATTGTCGGAATTTATGACGACACTGAAAAAAAGGGAGTTATGTCCGGTTTTCACCTTTACAACTGTTGCAAGCACCCCCTTGATCACGTGACTGAAATTCAGATGCTTGGCAACTGGCATGCATTTGCTGCACTATCCTGGGATCACATGATCACTAACTATAACCTTCCCAACGGGCTTCCAACAAGCAAAGCCAACGGGAGAAGCCAGATTTGTTTAATGAGTGAATGTTTCACATTAACAGCTGCACTGGTTCACTTCAGAACTGTGGCATGAAAAGTCATAAAATGGAGTAAAACTCACTTAAATGGTCTTGCCTAGTCACAGAATGTTTGGCCTCAATTGTGGTTGTAAGTCAAAGACTAACTCATTAGATTCAAGTTGGGAAAGGACCTTAGTTTATGCTGAGATGAGGATTAAAAACAAAGGAGAATCCTAATTTATCAATTATTCTTCCGTGGCATCTATTAGAAAGACAACCATGCCAATGTACATAACAGGTAGTCCTCGACTTACAACAGTTCATTTAGTGACCATTTGAAGTTACAACCACACTGAAAAAAGGGACTTATGACTATTTTTCACATTTACCACTGTTGCAGCATCCCCATGGTCAAAATTCAACTGATTCATATTTATGACGTTTGCAGTCTCCTGGGGTCATGTGATTCCTCCTTTTGAACCTTCTGAGAAGCAAAGCCAATGGGGAAACCAGACTCACTTTTAACAACCATGTTACTAACTTAACCACTGCAGTGATTCACTTAACAAAGATGGCAAGAAAGGTTGTACAATGGGATAAAACTCGCTTTACAAATGTCTCACTTAGCAACATAAATTTTATGCTTAATTGTGGTCGTAAATCAAGGATTAGCTGTATTCTGCAATTGCCATTGTTCTGTCCACTGTGCACAGTCGTCCTCCTCCTATGAATGATTACCTACTTCAGGCAGATAGCCCAATAATATATTCTCTAGGTTTAAATTCCAATAGGTACAGGTGAACAAAGCAGAGCTCTTAACTCACTGATGTCAATTCAGTGGTGACCTGTGTTGTGAATTAATAAAAGTGCTTAAATAAAGATTATTAAAACCCTTAGAAAAGTGCAGGGTTCTGGCCCTGCACTTCTGATTGGCCGATAATAGCGACATCTGATTGGTCCGTTCAGGAGAATCTGATTGGCTATTAGCGGGCCTCTTCCGTTGGTTAAGGGAACTAATGCTTCCCATTTCTTATTGGTTCTTTGATCAGCTGCTTGCCTATAAAAAGAGCTATTGCTGCCTTAGTTTTTGCTCTGTTCCACAATGTTAAATAAAGAGTTGAAGTTCACTGTTCATCATCTCGTCTCCACTTCTTGTGCCCATGCGCAGAACATAACAACCTGAATATAAATTACAGAATAATGATCCAAATCAATTAGGCAATAAATGGGGAACTGAAACAATGTCACCAGGCAGCACCCCCAGCTGCATTTTCGCCTGGGTACACAGAGGTAATGCTACAAACCCAAGCCTCATTCAATTTCTGAACTTCTAATTGTTATATGTCAGTCAACTATGAAGCATCAGCTTACCCAATTTATCAACAGGAACAAGGAAAGCACAAGGTTGCCATTTCTAAAGATTGTTAATCTGCATCTTGACAAAATTTTAGAATTCTATCCTAAAGAGCTACTTTATTCTTAAAATTGTATTCTGAAGATCAAGTTTTAAAGAGTCTGGCTCTTAGGGCCAAAATATGTTGACACATCAGTTTTGAAGTAGAATCTTGGTGGTTCTTTTAAGGTCCCCTCTCTCAAAATCTCTCTGTAAGTGTTACTCCCCTTCACATACAGGGGAGATCCATAAAGCAGCTTGGTTTAAACTTAGACTGTTGTATAAATCAAGTCAACTGCAGTTTATTCAGAAAAACATGATTAAACATCTTAAGAAGTCCTGCTTTGGATGTCTTCTACACTAGGGTTGTCCAGTAGTTTTTCAGGAGAATGCTCGCTCCCTCCCTCCTGTGAAGCATACAACATTTGTCTTCTTTGCAGCATCTCGCAAATAAGCTTTTATTCTCTTGTGTCTTTGGATATATTATACATCATTTTAGTTCAGTAATAAAAGGTATTGTGAACAGTAGAGGAATAAAATGTGGACCAATCCCACCAGAACAAAAGCCAAGAAAAATGTACTGAACAATTACTGTAAGTTGCAAGCTTAAGAAATGGAAATTCAAAACATACCTAAAAAATCTTTGCAATCTTTCTTCCCCCTTCCCAGAAACCCACTGAGAAATGAGGTAGTTTGGCACACAAAAGCAATCTGCAATTCAGTGACATATCAACCATCAGAACCTTAGTTGAAATAACATTTAGAGATGGATTAACTTCAGGGCCAAATACATAGAGAGACAGAGCAATGTTTAAGTTTTGTCTTTAAACAAAACTGCAAAATACTGACAATGGCTGAAAATGCATGATTAGTTTCTGCATAAAGTTTGGTCATCTTGTGGAATGTCACCAAGTCAGTTTCTGAGCTTAGAGAAATCACAGCAAAGCTGGGGTGGCACTTAGCCTGAAGAATAAAAAAGCCAAATAAACGTTGCAAAAGAACCTAGATCAATGAGCATCTCCTTCTGACTGCTTTTGGAAAGAATGACACCAAAATTATAGAGATCAAACTGATGACATCTCAATCACAATCCAATTTACCTGTTGTGGTTGCTATAACACTAATTGATCAAGTGATCACTTGAATGAGTAATTGAAGTGTCGGTATATTTTCCATGACATTTTGTGACCGTGAAGTAGTCACAGTCTCTACTTAACATGCCTACAAATATGTAACAGAGGATTCCTAACCTAAAGACAATTTTTAGACTTAATAAAAAGACTGCAAGAACACCTTAAAACAGGCAGGTTTATGTGCATTTCTTTCAAAATTAATACTGACAAAGTTAGAGCATCATTTTTCTATTTGCACAAAAAGAATATAAGACCCCCAACAGTAAGAGAGACTTTGCAGTATTAATTATAGAACAAATACTGTTATAAATAAGGTATAAATCTAGAAAAAAAACTGTATGGCAATTAATGTTCCCTAAACAATGCACAACTCTATTTGAGGGAAGCTAAGGAAAAAAAATCATCTGTGTTAGATTTTATGGCATATAAACAGTTGATCCAACACTATAATACTGTAAGGTCAGCACCAAAAAAACCATTAACACCATTACACTAAAACATTATACTAAGACACAAATATTTAGAGCTATTCAATACACATATTGCAGCAAGAACCAACTAACAAACTGATCACATGCCACTTATACACAGAGTACAATACTGACATATATAATTTCTCTATTCAGTTGTGGTATTAAATGAAGATGTTCTTGGAATTACAGCTTTGATAAGCTATTTTGCATGTTAAAAATTACTTCTGTCTTCTAAATCCACACACAATTTGCTACTTATCCCCAATCCCTTCGCCATCTGGAGTTAATTAATGCTGGCTAATAAGCTTCCAACATTGCTAGTAAATGCTAGCAAATGGACAGTAAGTTTCCTACCATTTTTAATTTGCTGTTTTGTCATTTTACCTGAATTTCAGCTTTTTATACTACTGCTCTTTCCACCTTATGCCACATCTGTGTGCTGGTGTAAACTCAAGAGGAAGTAACACTAGTTAACGCAAACCGCACCTGCAAACTTCTGTGTGTCCAGAAGAGAGAACTGGCTGTAAGATGGTTTGGGGTCTAGGAAATTGAGTTCTAACAAATCCATATCTGCCTTGTTTTCCAAATTTATCCATTTTCTTCATTGATAGCCCAGATAATTTGCTGCCACCAAGAAAGACGCCTATGAATTCATCTGTGTCCTCAAAGTATTCAGGAAAAGAAGAACCTACCCTGAGAAGTTTGGATTGTTCAGCAAGAGACAGCCCTGAACACAACGCACCTCCCACTCATTCTTCAGGAATGCTGCTAATTGGGTACTAGATCCTCCTCCTTTGCTCTTACCCTGATATACACCCAGTGAGAACAGAGAGATAAAATCTAGCCAACATACCCATGACTTCCAGTATGCAGGCAGGCACTCATTCAAGAACTGTCGTCAACTGTCTTGTGCTTGAAATGCAAAAGATACCGTCTTGTACGTGAAACTAAGGGTGGAAAGATGGGACTTGTTCTGGTGCCAGGCCAGGCAGTTTGGATCCAGAGTGTCTGCCTGCTCCACACTTATCTCCCATCAGCTGATTAGACATAAAACCAGAAATACCTGCCCAACCCAGACTGCAGTTAGAATAATGATTGTACAATGCTCTGGCAAAAGTTGGCAGAGAATTAAGTTTTGGTCTTTACGTGGAAGGGAAGGCTATAAATAATTTTATTTTTTAACAAGCCAAGCTATATTTCTAGGGCTCACTGCCATGGCAGATCTCCAAAAACCAGGCTGCAGAGATTTTAAAAAAGGATATGGTTGGCATCTACACCAAAGTTACAGCTGAACTGGGCAGCACACTAACACCACAACAAATCATAACATTTCTGGTTTCTCTTAGAAATAGCATTTCTGAATGCTACCCCTTATGTAGAACGAAACTTCCTGAAACAGAAAATAGTACAGGTAGTCCTCAACTTAGGATCACAATTGAGCCCAAAATTTTTGTTGTTAAGTGAGAATTTGTTAAATGAGTTTTGTCCCATTTTATGACATTTCTTGCCATCATTGCCACTGCGATTGATAAATTAGCAATCCAGTTATGAAGTGAATCTGGCTTCCCCATTGATTCACTTGTCAGAAGGCTGCAAAAGGTGACCTTGGGGACAAAGGAACAGTCGTAAATATGAACCAATTGCCAAGCATCTGAATTTTGATCATATCTTCATCGGGATGCTGCCAAGGTCATAACTGTGAAAAATGGTCATAAATCACATTTTTCAATGCCGTTATAACTTTGAACAGTCACTAAATAAATTGTTGTAAGTCAAGGACTACTTGTCAATCAGACCAAAAGGCTTGCAGTCATTTTAAAGATTACTTGCAAAGTTTTGCCATTCAGTCAGCTGGACTGCTCTACCTTAGACTAACTGCAGAGAAATATCAATCCTAATTTCTGGTGGTAGAAAGGGCAATGATTCTAGTGATGACAAAGAATTTCCAGAGAAATAATTGATGGAAGTTAATCCTGGGAAACAATGTATAGAGAATTGAATATAACACAAGTTGCATTTTAAATCCTCAACAAATTCTTATAAGAACATTGGAGAAGCTACCCGAACCAATATTCTGTTACTCAGATATGATGGTTAGGTTACTTATGTGTTAGAGGTGGTGCATTCTTATTACAACAGACAGCTACTAATTTAGAGCAATATGAGCTAAAGGAAGATAAAAAAGACACATGATAGTAAAGTTTCAGTTATTTAATATGAAACATCTATTTTTCCTAACCTGGACATTCTTAAGATATGTGAGTTTCCCCATCTACTGCTGAGAAGCAAAACTTCTTCAAAGAAAAATCAGAAAGTCCAGTTGCCTCTTGAAAAAGCACCTTGTCCCTTTTCACTTCTACAAATCTTTCAAATGCGGTCCAGTCTCTCTCTCTGTGCGTATATACAGTTACATTTTCTCTATCCACTGCAGGATGAAGGTCTCTTCCACATGTTTCCAATCAATATGGTTCTGAGGTCTTTGGGTTTTTTTGCCAATTGGGTCCGCAATATTTGCTGATGTTGTTGATCCATCTTGTTTTAGGTCTCTTTTTTAGACACTTTATCAAGTGGGATCAATTATATGACTGCCTTAGTCCACCTGATATAGACTAGTCAATTTCCATTTCCATTCTTTTATTCTCCATGATACTGTATACTTTCATTTGTTCTCTAATCCATATGCAGGTCTGTCTGTCTATATCTATACCATAGGTAGGTAGGTAAGTAAGCATATAGACAGATAGATAGATAGACAGACAGACAGACAGACATATGCAGTAACTGCTCTGTGGAATAGGTATGTGCATTGACATCAGTGAAAAGCAATGTACTATGGGAAATACACAATTTTGACTTGTAATAGCCCATTAACACATGCAACTTATGACTGCTGAAATTGGCGAGCATACATAGAAACCCATCAAGAGTTTAATTATCATTTGGTTAAAAACAGTTCTAATTACTTTAAACCAATCCAAATCCTGAGGCTGTCTGGAATTCCACCAAATTCAGACTTTACCAGGAGATGCACGCAAATGGATGACAACATTGTTCTCATAAATTGGCACCCATTCATCTAATATTCTTGGAATATTGGAAATTACCTGAAAATCTCTTGCACAAGGACATGGCATTTTTGGCATATGGCCATGGTTTTCAATGCAGGATCTAACATTAAATATGAGATACAAACTTTAACACTAACATACATAGGAAAATAACTGCAAACTAAACAAAATGCTACACACCTGGGAATTCCTACTAGAATTTAAGAAAGGGATTTTTCAAAATACCATCTCTCTTGCTTTTGAATGGCTCAATCTCTATCCTGCTCCTTACCTTTGTCTTCTCCTCCCCCAGAAACTGAGTGTCAAACTTGTTTATTTATTTATTTATTTTATTTATTTTGATTTGTCAATTGCTTACAAGATAATAGGTAAAAGTATAAACATAGTTATGAATACATGAAATGGGTACATATAAGAAAAATAAAAGAAACAATAGGACAGGGATGGTAGGCACGTTGGTGCGCTTATGCACGCCCCCTTACAGACCTCTTAGGAAAGGGGTGAGGTGAATTGTAGAGAGTCTAAGGTTAAAGTTTTTGGGGTTTGGGGAAGAAACCAGGTAGAGTCTTCCAAACATTGACCACTCTGTTGCTGAAGTTATATTTTCTGCAATCAAGTTTGGTGCGGTTAACCTTGAGTTTGTATCTTTTTCTTGATTCGCCCCCCAAGCCATCGCCCCAAATTAGCACACAACCAAGCGATGCACGCTGCTTTGGATATGAAGCCAAAAGCTGCTTGTTGATCTTTTAATGCAATTGTTTCTTAGATGCAGATAGCAGCTGTGTAACCTCAGAAAATTCGCACATTTGAGTTAAAGCTGGTGAGAAGGCATTATGTTGCACCCTATTGGCATCTCCTTAAATCAACTGTATACAGAGTGCAACTGAAATTCAGCAGAAAACAGAATAAGTGGAAAGGACTTTGGAGGTCATCTAGTCCAACCACCTGCTCAAACAGAAGATTATATATCATTCCAGACAAGTGGCTGTCCAGTCTCTTCTTAAAAGCCTCCAGGGATCAATCAGCATAAAGTAAATCACATTTAAAAATACACTCTGAAGTATCTATGACGTCTCTCCAAGTTACACATTATATGCTCCTCAATAGAAAAGTAAATTATGGCATAGCTAATACTATCAAGTGGATTCAGAAATGACTAGAGAGAAGGCAGGACATTAATAGTTACACTTCAACTTAAATCTATTTATACAAACCATCTGGAACTCTAACCCTTCAGTACGAATAAGAACAAGGAAGTATAATAAATTTTGTGATCCATGTCTGAGATCATACAGGAAAAAAATAAGAGCCTTGACAGAATGCAAGTTTAACTAATGCAATTCTTCCTAACCAAAACAAATTCAGAGAATTTTTTTCTATTTAGAAATATCTGCTGTTATACTTTTTCAATTTGGTAAATAACTCTTAATCCAATGTGGTAAATAATTATTTTTTTTTGAAGTAAAGTCCTAAATCAGGGGTGTCAAATTTGTGACGACATGTTATGTGACGTATTGCAACTTTTCCCCTTCGCAAAACCAGGGGTGCGTGTGGCCATCATGTGATGCATCTGCCCAGCAGGACCCAAGTTTGCCCTGCCCTAATTAGTTGATCTTCTTGGTAGCAGTATGTTTATTTTTATTCTAGCATTGTTTTTCTTCCCCTGTCGAATTGCACGATAGCATTTAAGGTTTTGCTTTATTAATCCAATAGCCTGACAAAAACTCATATTGTTATATATGCTTCATTAACAATATGAAAGAATCTATAGGTGGAATGACTGTAATTACAACATCATGAGAGAATAGTGCATTCAGCAGTGTTCTGTACCAACTCCATGATTCTGTGAAAAGTGAACAGAACCAATGTGTACTGGAACAATGAATCCACAATGTTAAAGTGAAAACTTTCCCAAGCAATCAAAAAATCAAAGCAACCTATGATCCTCACACATCATTGTTCAGATACTGAAAAAGATAGCCAGCAGGTGACAACCTCCAATCTGTGCCTTGAATATTGGTTGCTCATAGACTGACAAGAACATGGGTCAGCACATGGAATCTCCTCTGGTGCGCATCTTTCAGGTAAAATGAGTCATACTCATCCTAGTATGACTTGTTCCAGTGATTAATATCTGTTTGCAATGAGGGAATAATGCACTTCTTGACTGGACCACATCTGATATTGGCATCCAAAGTCTGCGTGAGCACTGCAGATATAATTAGAGGAAAATATGGGCACATGATCTGCTGCTGCTTTCTAGGATAGGTATCCCAACTTTTAAATAATAGCAATTGTTTAGTGGGGTTTTTTGTACATTCTTTACAAAAAGAACAAAGAAATGAACAGAATTCTAGACTATTACCAATAGAAAGAGACCAATGAAGAAAGTGAGATGATGTGGAGGACAATATTTTCAAAATGCAATATAGAGACAAGAGGCAGGTCATAGGGAATGATATATTCATGATTTTGTGAAACAGCATCAGGCTGCTTAATTGGCAACCTAAGACGTAGATGTGAAAGTTTAAATAGGAATAATGTGCCAATTGATTTGAGTCTGTGTGAATTTCTGCAGAGCCTGGAGATGCTTCAAGTTCTTGCAGTAGATCCAAATTTCAGACTGCAAGGTTTCTTCCAAGAAACAGCACCAATGTTGAAAAGAATATTTGATTGGCAAGACTGTTAAAAACATACAGATTTCTTTCAAACGGTAACTCCTGTTTAAAATAAAAGGCACAAAGCAAAATTTCTTTTTCCATACTCTTGGCCATCTAGAGCAGGGTTCCCCAACTGTGGTCTGTGGACCGCCACCGGTCCATGGCATGCCAGAAACCAGCCAGCGCAAAGAAGCGAAGCCTCATCCCCGGGATGAAAGCAGCACACGAAACCATGCCCCCTCTGGTCCGTGGAAAAACCTTTCTCCGTGGAATCAGTCCCTGGTGCCCAAAAGGTTGGGGGCCGCTGATCTAGAGGAGGAGACAATTTTAATAACAAAAGATGAGATTTGGATGGGGGAGGAGGATTAAGAGATGGAAGATATTTTAATGATAGAGAGGTCTGTTTTGTATTAGATTCCTGGAGCTGCTTTCTTAGACTTGTTTGTGTTGAGTTAGTCTTGACTCCAGGTGACTGCCTGAACTACTCCAGTTACTGTAGTTTTCTTGGCAAGATTTCCAGACAGGGCTTGCCTTTGTCTTCTTTCTGGGGCTGAGTGTGTGATTGGCCCAAGATCACCCAGCAGACTTTGTGTCCAAGTCAAGACTAGAACTTATATTCTTCCACAGTTGCCTGATGCCCTTTCTTAGTAAGCAAGTTAAAAGGTCAAGTTGAAAATCAGGCACAAGAAACCAATAAATGTAACAAAGTCCTCCAAAGTACTTCCCTGAGATTTGGGTAATGTCAGGATAGAAAAGTGTCATGCTGGCACAGTCCATATAGATAGTCTCAGAAGAGATGCAAAACTCTAAATAATTCAAGTCAAGCAAATTAAAACTAGGCACATTGGTGAATCCCTTCAAATACAGCCTGAACTTTATAGCACAGATAGATGGCTCATCAAAGTAAACCTGTAAGTCATTCAAATAAATCTAATAAAGATCAAGGGAGCATTCAAAGGGCACAACACAAATCTTCCACATTTCATGTCAAGGGGATTTAACTATTCATGCTCCTTCTTCGTCCAGTTCAAGTAAACACCCCCCCGCCCGAGATCTGATAAAAGCAGGCTATGTTTAGTGTTCTGGAGTTCAATAATCAGAAGAAAGGAGTAATGATTTCTAATAACTGCAAGGTTCAGAAGCCTAAAATCATGGGCTAGTGTCAGAAAGCCAACACTGTTTCTTAACAAAGATTATGTATGGAAAAGGGCGTTGGTACTTACCTGATACGCCCGTTCTCTGTGAGCTGTGAAGAGCATCCAGAAGTTCAGTCTCTTCTGGAAAGGCTGGGCTTAAAACTCCGGGATACTCCTCCTTTTCCACGGGACACCACCCCAACGTCTCCCAGTTTTGCAAAGACTGAGTGCCAAAGTCCGGAACTCATCACCTAATCTAGATCCCTGACCGGAACGGAACCCCACCAGATGGAAAGAAATGGGTGGGGCTGGATGCTCTTCACGGCTCACAGAGAACAGGAGTATCAGATAAGCCCTTTCTCCCATGAGCTGTTCAGAGAATCCAGAAGTGGGTCATACCAAAGTTTGGCCTGTCCTTAGGGAGGAACTCCGTCTGGATCAAAATACACTCCTAAACTCTGTGGACCCTCTGCAGGACTCTTCTGCCAAATGAAGCGTTTGCTGAGGCATAGACATTAATTTTATAACTTCTGACAAAGGGTGATAGTGAAGACCAAGTTGCCGCTCTGCAAATTTCGTCTATGGAAGCCCGTGTGGCCCATGCTGCTGATGTTGCCGCACTCCTTGTTGAGTGGACTGTAATGCCCTTAAGAACTGAGATGGACTGGCATTCATAACTTTTAGCTATGGTGGCTCTCAACCATCTACTAATGGTCGACGACAACACCTTGTGTCCTAAAGTGGATGGGTTGAAAGATATGAATAGAGCCTCAGATTTTCGAAATGCCACCGTGCGGTCCAGATAGATGCTCAACGCCCTTTGAACGTCAAGTCAATGCCATTGATGCTCCAATCTGAGATGGTTTTGGACAAAAATTTGGAAGCACCAACTCCTGTGCTCTGTGGAAGACTGAATTTACTTTAGGGGTGAACGATGGATCCAATCTGAGAACCACTCTGTCCGCATGAAACACGCACAGGTCCTTTCTCATCGACAATGCTGCCAATTCGGAAATCCTCCTTGCTGATGTGATCGCAATTAAGAAGACCAGCTTATATGTCAGGAATTTGAGACTAGAGGTTCTTAAAATCTCGAACGGGCCAGATGTAAGTGCGGTTAACACCTTGTTGAGCTCCCAAGTAGGATAACAGTGAATTACAGGAGGTCGTAAGTTTGCAGCACCCTTAAGAAAGCTGCGGACATGTGGATGGTTTGCTATGAGAACACACACACTCCAAGAAGCACAACGCTGAAAACACAAGCCTGAAGATGATGAATGAGACTTTATTGAAACATCACCTAGATACTTCCAATTTTACATGGGAGAAAACTCGAATAACCAAAGATCCATATATGTATATGTATATGTATATGTATATAAATAACTGAGTATATGGTGAACAGTATCTAAGGGTCCCCAACAAGGGAAACCCCCAAGTGCTGGATGGATCCTTTCCTGTCAAAAAAACATCCCGCTGTTTGAAATGGCACTTGTGGCTTCACTTCAATGTAATGATTCAAATGGAATTGCAAAGAAATTGCTGTTTAAGAACTAGCCTGCTTATCCAACACTAGCAAGATAAAGGAGAAATAATCCCAGGAAAGTGGACTGGGAAGTTACTTGCCCCAGTCCCCAAGAAAGGAAACCAGCGGGGAATGGCACCTTTGTATTTAGGCGCGAACTTGAAGCCAGCCATTGAAAATGGCGGGAAGGCAGAATCTCCGATGTTGATTGCCTGAGCAGTTTAACGAGCCGCTGCTGCTGACTCTCTAAATGATCCTGTTCGTCAAAACAGCACGGAGAAGAGAGTCGCGACTGCAAGCACTCCGCCAAGATTGCAGAGATAAAACAATCGGGGGAATAGATAAGCTAATTGCTTGACGTGGCCGTCTCAGGCTGCCTGTGGAGTGGCAGGCTCCGCCTGTCACAAAGAGCTGCTCTCAACTGATCGGGGGGATAACTTAATAGAGCCACAAGCCTTGAAATCGCCAGATTAATTGGGAAAAAAATTTACAAGCTGAATTAACCCAAGAGCAAACCTGAAATTTGAGTAGCTGAATCAGAAACCGTTCCAGTCAGGGAGTGCACAACCTCTTACCATGAAGGCTGAGCTAAAACTGGGGGACACTGGGGAGGTGTCCCGTGGAGGAGGAGGAGCTGGAGTTTTAAGCCCAGCCTTTCCAGAAGAGACTGAAGCACCTCCCACTTTTGGATGCTCTGAACAGCTCATGGGAGAATAAACACTAATAAATTTCCTTCTGAAAGTTGTCATCAAATAATATTTTGTGGCCTGAAACTTTTGTGCTTTTTCTGGTGGAACTAAATTAAGGGCAAGCAATAACATTTTAGCCCATTATTAAGCCCAAGCAATGGGAAAAACAGCCAACATACATAAATACTCTTAAGAGCAAACTCAACTGCACTTCTCTGTGGATTACAATAATGAGATAGCATTGATTTCTCTGGGAATTGAATGCCACCCTACAGGTTTTTATTCTTTGGATAAGAGCCAGTTTCTCTGGTGTGGGAAGGATGCAAGCCTTTAAAAGCATATGAGCTAATAGGAGGTGGATATTAATTAGTTCTCTTTGA
This sequence comes from Hydrophis major, assembly GCA_033807585.1. Lineage (NCBI taxonomy): Eukaryota > Metazoa > Chordata > Lepidosauria > Squamata > Elapidae > Hydrophis > Hydrophis major. The sequence continues at coordinate 231,102,997 of CM066330.1, forward strand.
AAAATAACTTTCATGCATACAATTTTCCAGAAAACATACATACACTTTAAAAACAGTGATACAAAGTAACATGAATAAAATGAGAAATTTTTCTTTTACTTGTTTAAAAAAGAAGCTTTTTACAAATATCTTTTACTTATTTAGCACAAATAAAACACACAAAACATATCTGTAGAACAAAATAACAATGATCCAGTTTGTGGAAAAGTAATTACGTGATGAAAGTGCTTTCTTAATATAGTATAAAACACATCTGACATGTTAACCTACATTTTGGGATACTAACCACTCAAGCAGCAGGGTGTTCTAATAATGCACTTTTATATATTGCTGCTTTCCTTCTAAACAAACAAAACATACAGGACACATGTGGTGCATGCATTATTTATACCTAGATAGAATATGGACAAAATCAATATACTTGGAAATTGGTGAAGTAAATAACTGGAACATCTTTTTTCAGTTTATCTAATGTGACAAGTATCTCTACCTAGAGTCAAGAACACCTCAGATTTCTTACTTGCAAGCATATTGTATTGCTTATTTATAAAACACTAATCTCAAACATTGATTTACTTTGGCTGTTATTTATTTATTGATTAAACAGAAGTATATGATCATTTATCTTTAACAAGGTAACTCTGGGTGGGCAAACAAAATGGGTGTTGGTTCTTACCTGATACGCCCCTTCTCGGCGAGCCGCAAGGAGCATCCAGAGAGTGGGATGTGCTTCCGAGTCCTCTTCTTGCATGCTGAGCTTTAGCTGAGGAAACGCTCCGCCCCCTCACGTGACTCCAAGTGGCATTCCCCCAGTTTTTTGTGATAACGAGAAGAAAAGTTAAGAAATCCTTCTAATCAACTATTGGCTCCTTGGCTGAAACTAGAGTACCCGCCAGACGGAGGAGTTAGGGTGGGGCTGGATGCTCCTCGCAGCTCGCCGAGAAGGGGCGTATCAGGTAAGAACCAACGCCCATTCTCCCTCGAGTCACTCGGAGCATCCAGAGAGTGGGACATACCAAAGCTTGGCTGTCGTACGGGTGGGACTCCGTCTGGGCCAGTAGCCCCTCCGGGTCACTGATGACCCTCTGTAGGACTCGTCGGCTGAAAGAGGCCTCTGCTGAGGCGTATAAGTCTATTTTGTAATGTCTGATGAACGGGGACGGAGAGGCTGCCTGACAAATGTCAGCAATTGGGGCTTGCGTGGCCCAAGCCGCCGAAGTAGCTGCACTCCTAGTGGAATGAGCGGTTATTCCCCCAGGAGCGGGCAGAGATTGTGATAGGTAGCACCTGGCAATAGTCGCCCCAATCCAGCGACTGATGGTTGAGGGAGAGACTTTGAACCGCAATGTCCTGGGCTGAAAGGAGAGGAAGAGAGATTCTGATCTTCTCAGGGTTGTGTGCGCTTAATGTATATGCGCAAGGCCCTTCTAACATCCAGGGAGTGCCAAAGGGTTTTCCTGTCCCTCGAGGGTCTGGGGCAAAAGTTTGAGGACCAGTTCCTGAGACCTGTGGAAGGGTGAGTTAACCTTGGGTAAGAAGGTGGGGTTGGGGCGAAGGACCACCCGATCAGCATGGAACACGCATAAATCGTTTCTGATTGACAATGCTGCTATTTCCGAGACTCTACGAGCAGAAGTAATGGCCACTAGAAACTACTTTAAACGTTAGAAATTGAAGGGAGGACTCCCTCAGAGGTTCAAACAGGTGCCTTGTAAGCGAAACGAGGACCTTGTTGAGGTCCCATGTGGGGAACCTGTGAACAGTCGGAGGGCACAAGTTGGTGGCGCCCCTGAGGAAGCCCTAATCCAGGGGTGATGAGAGAGAGAACTGAAGTTATCAGAAGAAACAACGGTTGAGAGGGCAGCGACCTGCCGTCTCAGGGTGTTGGGGGCAAGCCCTTTACGTAGGCCTTCTTGAAAGAATTCCAAGACCTGCACAATAGGGGGAGAGAGGGGGTCAACTTGGAACCCGCGACGCCACTTGGAAAAGCCCTTCCAAGGGCATCATAAATTCGAGTGATGGAGGGTCGCCTAGCGGCCAAAATAGTGCTAATTAATTGACTGGAGAATTTCTCTCTTGTCAAACGGATCCATTCAACCTCCAGACAGCTAAGTGGAGCCATTGGGGCTCCGGATGCAGAAGGGGCCCCTGAGAGAGGGAGATCCTGTCCGGGGGGATCCTCCATGGGAGCGCTCCCAAAAGATTGTGGAGGTCTGCGAACCATGGTCTCCTGGGCCAATAGGGAGCCACCAGGAGCAGATCTGCCTTCTCGTGAATGAGTTTGTTTATGACTCTGGGAACTAGCGGCAGCGGAGGGAAGGCATATAGGAGCCCTGGGGGCCATGGGCAGCTTAGCGCGTTGTGGTTCTCTGACCCGTGAGATGGGTACCTGGAGAAAAACCGTGGAAGCTGTGCGTTGGACAGGAAGGCGAAGAGATCCACCCTCGGGAGGCCGAATATTCTGGACGCCTCCTTGAATAGGGATGGATGGAGGTGCCATTCTGCTTGGTCCACCGTGGCCCTGCTCAGCCAATCCGCCTGGATGTTGGAGATTCCAGAGATGTGTTCGGCTTTTAGTGCGAGGAGGTTGGATTTTGGCCAACGGCAGAGGCGCTCGGCCTCCCTCATCAACTGAATAGACTGGGTGCCTCCTTGCCTGTTGATATGGGCTTTAGCCGTGGTGTCATCCGTGAGAATAAGGACGTGACGCCCGTGTACCAAGGGGAGGAATCTGAGCAGGGCCAGGTGGACGGCGTGAAGCTCCAGCCAGTTGAGGCTGCATCTTAGCTCAATCGGCAACCACTTGCCCTATGCCGAGAGCGAGTTGACGTGAGTGCCCCAACCTGATAGGCTGGCGTCCGCGATGAGGGTTAGCCACTGAGGTTCTGAGAGGAGGTGGCCCCTGTTGATGGCGGGGTTGGTCCACCAGAGGAGGGACGTGAGGACCCTTGAAGGCACCTTGACTCTGGACTTCGAGTTGCTTCTTCCGGATCTTTGGGATGGGAGCAGGAACCACTGGAGGGATCTGCTGTGTAAACGGGCCCAAGGAATAATTGAGATGCATGAAACCATCTTACCCAATAATTTAGAAAGGTCAAGTAACGCCACCCTCCTTGATCGCCTAATCTGTTTGACCAGAGCTTGAATGCTGAGGAACCTCTCCGAGGAGAGGAAGACCTTTTCTGTAACCAAATCAATTATGGCTCCCAAGTGGATAATTCGGGTGGATGGGACCAGTTGACTCTTTTGCCAATTGATGAGGAACCCGTGTGCCAGGAGAGCGGAGAGGGTGGCTCTGGTGTCCCTGACTGCCTGGGTCTTGGACGGGGAGAGAATGAGGATATCGTCCAAATAGCAGTGACGGCGGAAGGGAACGCTCCTGAAGTGAGCCTCCAGGGCCGCGAGGACCTTGGTGAAGGTCCTGGAAGCCGAGGCCAGACCAAAGGGGAGGGCCACGTATTGATAGTGAAGGTTGTTATAACAGAACCTAAGGGATTTGTGGCGAGAGGGCCAGATTGGAATATGTAGGTATGCCTCTGAGGGATCTATGGGGGATAACCAGTCACTCTGCCTGGTACCCAAGAGAATTGATTGCAAGGTATGCATTTTGAATTTGCGCTGGATAAGGTGGCGGTTTAGCCGTTTTAAATCTAATATAGCTCTGCATCCCCCCGAATGCTTGGGCACCACAAAGAGGTGGGAGTAGAATCCTCATCCCCTCTGGACCAGTGGAACGGGTTGAATGGCCTGAATGTCAAGCAGGTGTTGGATGGTTGCATCCATTAGTTTCTCGTTTGGCGGGATCTCTTGAGGTGGGGGATGTCATGAAGAAATCAGCGGGGGGCAGACCGGAACTCAAGGGCAAGACCAAACCTAATGGTGTCCCTAACCCGTGCATGGGAGTAGATTTTCCCATTGAGCGGTGAAGTGTCTAAGGCGGCCACCGATGGGGAGGGAGGAAGAAATTCTATCTGGGTCAGTGGTAGGGCCTCCCCCGATCCTCTAAAGGGCCTCTTATGGTTGCCGCCCCATTTGTTTCTGTCGCCTGAGTCCGAGCGGTCCTGAGACCGGAAGGAAGGGGGTCTCGGGTATCTGGGCGGGAAGGGGAGTTGGTAGAAGGGGCGGGGGAAGCCTCTCCGAAAGGGCTGAGGGCCTTCTGTCTCTGGACTCCGAAAAAGGGAGGGCCAGTACTTCCTCTTGCTGCGGCCCTCGACCAGTAGGGGTTCCAAGGCCAGGCCAAACAGTTTGTCTCCTTGACAGGAGCAGTGGCCAGCTTGACTTTATTTTTACATCCGCCTGCCAGTGCTTGAGCCGCAGTAGGCGGCGAGCCGTGACATGTGATGTTATCGCTCTGGAAGAGAACCTTACCGATTGGTAAGTGGCGTCAGCTGAGAACTCGGCTGCGGCCACCAGTTTCGCTATGTCTTGGTGCGCCCTCACATTGATGCGGGGACGTTCTCTCAGCTGCCGGAGCCAGCGGATAGAGGACCCTGTGAAGAATAAAGCGGCCCTAGCCAATTTAATGGCCCAAGCGTCGGATAGATGGGCCCAGCGCAACGCCAGTTCCGTCCACTTCTGCTCAGGTTTCAAGGCCTCTAAGGCCTCACTGGGGATAGAGGAGGAGGCAAGGCCCACAATGGGGTTGTCAACCTCCGGGATGTTTAGAAGAGTAGACGTTGCCGAATTGAGATTAAAGAATCTCTTGTCTTGGATAGAGGGTGCAGGGGGGGCTCCCGTGGAAGCAAGTTGGTTCGGTTGGGATGACCTCAGCTTCCACCACTGGTTGTGTGAAAATGGAGTCCTCTGGTCTCTCTGAGGCGGGGGGGAAGTCAGAGGGAGACTGGGGAAGAAGACCAGAGACATTCTTGGCTTTAAAGAGGAGGGATTTGAACAAGCATGGCTTGAACAGCCCCCCGAATGCGGGTTGGTCGGGAGAAGCCCCCTCGTCCTCCGACATCTCCCTCCATGAGGTTCGCCTCTAATGGGAGGATCCCATCCGGGAGTCCTGTACCTCTTCCCTGAAGTCACCAGAGTCCCCTTCCTCCTCCTCCTCCTGGGTCCCTGTGGGAGGAGGGCTGTCCCTCTTAGAGAGTACCTGACCAACTGGGGGATCCGGCTGTGGAAGGGATCTGATGGATAAAGAGTCATGGTCTGGAGCCCGTGGAGAGAAGCCTGATGTGGACATGTGCTGCAGGCCTTCTGCAATGCCCTGGCGGATAGTCGATTCCGTCCAAGCCTTGATGTGGGCTGGAACCTCAGATGTAGAGGGTTCTTCCTGACGCAGACCAGCAACCGTAGGTGTAAAGGTAGCTTCAGGGGTCTGTCTGGTCGGTGGTCCCGGGGTCAAGTGACCCTGAAGTGGGCTGCGCCTAGATAGGGAGAAGGAAGGGCTGGAGGCCCCGAACAGGACTCCCTTGATCGCCTATCAAACTCCTTTTCCAACGCCTCGTGGTGCCTTCAGGTGTCTCGTTGGGAGGCCTTGGAAGACTCCTTGTCCTGCCTGCGCAAGTAGTGGGACTTTGCCTTAGCCTTCAAGGAAAGTCGTTTAGAGAGATTGCTGTCTACCATTTTGATAATTATAATAACATAAGGTTCCTTGTCCTGGTGATAATAATAGTAATAATAGTAAAGGGCGGTTGGCTCGCCTGGAATTGGCCTGAGTGGGGCCGAATGAGGTTTGAGCTGGCCCGCTCCCCCTTTTGGAATTTAATATGTACAGTGGTAACCGGTAGTAAGGAATATATATATATATATATAATATGTACAGATGAGTAAACCTCTGATCTTTATTTTTATTTATTTATTTACTTACTTACTTACTTATTTATTTTTTATATGCTATCTGCATGTAAAGGTTATCTATGTATATACGTATAAAAATGTATAATTTCGTTTGTAAATTTTTCTCTCTTTCATTTCTTTTCTCTCTCTCTCTTTTTTTTTTTTTACAACAGCAGGAAAGGAACCAAAGAGGTACCACAGTACAGGCCGGATTTACCAAATAAACGCCTGAGGCCTAGAAGGAGAGAGGCCTCTGGCAGCAAGCCTCCGGCAACAAGCCGTGGGGGGGTGCTGCAACCTCGCCCCGATAGAGGCTGCGGGAGGCCAACAGAGACAATAAAAGCAAGCCCGAAGGAACGCTAAAAGTAACTAACTCTTGACCCAGGGGGCCTTGGACTTTTACTTCCACCGCAGCAGCCAGGATCAGAAATAACAATGGCACCCGACCACAATGTGGCCTCAAGATGGCGTCCGCGAGCTGAGCTATGTCGGGCGTCTTCGGGATGGCAAGGAGGGCTTGTCCAGTTAGCTCAGCACGCCTGGTGCTCTTAAGGAGCGACTAGCCCTCCCTGTCTGCGTTTAGGGTGGGGGGGAATCCAGCGAAAGTTGCGCGCCACAAGGCAGCGCCACAAGGCAGCGCGGAGGCAGCGACGCGATCTAATAATGGGGGGGGTCGCGTGAAGCGCTGCGAACCCACCCGCTTGGCCCCTAGGGGCGAGGGGAGACTTCCCCTAAATCCCAACCCTTTGCGCAGGAGGAAGGAAAGGAAATATGCGACCTGAAATTGAAGAAATAGCCAGACGCATGCAGTTTGAATCAGCCAAGGAGCTCCTTTCAATAACAGCCTGCCTCTTCGAGGCTGAGCAAAAGACTGGGGGAATGCCACTTGGAGTCACGTGAGGGGGCGGAGCGTTTCCTCAGCTAAAGCTCAGCTTGCAAGAAGAGGACTCGGAAGCACATCCCACTCTCTGGATGCTCCGAGCGGCTCGAGGGAGAATGTTAAAAACAAATTAAACAAAAAGCTATTAGAGGAATTTCTCTACTAAACACACACACACACCGGCAAACATGTTGGCCCTACATTTTCAAGGCCTTTCAGAAGGCCAATAGGATGGGGCAATCTCAATCTCAAGGGATGGGTGGGTGGAGAGGAATGTTCTATGCCAGAATAGAGAAGGCATGCACAAATTGTTTCTCAAAGGGGGACCTAGAACATGCTCGTTCTGCCAGATCTGATGGAATAGGCAGAAATCACAAGAGTCAGGTAGAATCACAGGTAAAGTAATTCTTTAACAAGTAGAGCTTTAATGGTGACAACCAACCCCTGGAATTGTACCCATAAGCCTATTCAAGATCAGTGCAGCTCAAGGAACGATGTTGTTACAATAGTACACTATAGTGTGTCCAGAACTTCTTGTCACCACATACTGGATCAGCTTAAACTTCCAAACACTCTTCCAAGAGGGAGGTGGCTGCTAAAATCAAAGCTAAGGCTCTAGCCCCTAAGAAGGCAACTCAGGCTGAATTGAGGGCAGAGAAGTGCAGACATGCAGCTCTAGAGAGGCAATTCAACAAAACTATTCAACAGAAGGGAGTGCAACTACAGCAGGTTTCAGGTGATACTCGTGGGCCCTAACCAAGCCCTCCCAGGGGAGGAGAAATTATCAATGAGCCTTTCCATCCTCCATCCTGGTCTTCTGAGGCTCTTGCTGTACAGTCAGATCCTCAGGATTTAAGCAGATCTGGGCCTTATTTCCAACAGGCTTCTGTACCCTATTCTCCTCCCCCTCCTTCCAGGCCTCAAACCTCAATCTTCACTCCCACAGCAGCGGGCCTTCAGCCTTCTGCCTCTACCTTTGAGCATAGACCAAGGGATATCCAAGATGTAGTCTCATCAGCCATAAGGCAGGGATTGGCTGAAGGCTTCAAGCAAATTCTTCAACCTCTGGAAAGGGTTCAGGCCCTTCTCCCTTCTCAATCTATAAATTCCTTGCCTCATCATCCTGATTTACACAGGCCTCGGGACCTGAGGGTCCATTCTTCTCTACCAGAATGGGAGGAGGTTGATGAGGAAGGAAGGCCTTCACCATCTGAGCACAGTTACTCTTCTCATTCAGAGTGTGAAGAGGGTGAGATTTTTGACCAAAATCTTTCAGAGGAAGAGGATTCTCGCCCAGAGTAGACATCCTCTGCATTGGTCTTCAAACCTACTCTCTTCAGACCATTACTCAGCAAGGCCTTGGTCACTGCCAAGCTGTTGCCAGAGGAAGTGGCTCCCGAGCCACAAGGAAATCCCTCTAACCAAGGTTCTCCAAACCTGTAGTGGATGCAGAGGTTTTGCCTTTTCCCATTTTGTTCCTGGACATGATCAAGGAACAGTGCGCTTCTCCTTCGGCAGGTCCTTGCCCATCTTCTCTAGATAAGCGTTTTTACAATGTCAGCGCAGCCTTCTGTTAACATTCCATTTCTGGCCTCGTTCTCATCTTCTGCCGCTCCCATGGAGCCAGAAGAAATCCTGAAACCGGATTCAAGAGCAATCACCAGGCTGCTGCTTGGGCTGTTCGGGCTTCAACAGCAGCATCCTTCTTCACCAGGGCATCCATACAGTGGCTGTGCCAACTCCAGAATAGATTGCCTGCTTCTAACCTTCAGTCTCACCAAGACCTTAATGAGATTATTGCAGCGGCGGAATTCACTGCGATGCCACTCTCAATTCCGCCAAATTTGCATCCAAGGCATCTTCTGTAGCAGCAAGAAGACTTTTATGGCTCCGAAATTGGCAGGCGGAGTCACGCCGAAAATGGAAGCTGGCTTCAGTTCCTTTCGCAGGCGATAAGCTTTCTGGCGATGATCTGGAACCGTATCTCATTGAAACCAGAGATAAATGTAAAATTCTCTCTTCCTCTGGGAAGAAAGCTGACTATCGCCCTGCTCCTTATCGCCCTCCTGCCTTCTGAGCGAAGACCTCATCTCGCTTCCTCCGCTCTCACAGGCCATACTCCCAATGCCAAGACCAATGGGCGGAAACATCTGGCAGGCAACAACCTTCTACTGGTAAGCGGCCCTTTCAGGGGGAAGGGGGTCATTCCTTCCGTCACTCTAAGTAATCCCTGGTTCTCCCCACCCGTCAGAGGTCGCCTAGCCTTCTTTGCCTCCAAATGGGAGGAGTCAACGACGGACGCCTGGGTGCTCAGCACTATTAGGTCAGGGTTACAATTGGACTTCCTAACCCGACTTCCCAAAATTTTTTTTGATCTGTCCTGTGTCTCGGGACATTTCCAGGCAAGCCCTCATGAATCAGGCCATTTAGCACCTTCTTGAAATCAGGGCTATTCAACCTGTTCCCCTGTCTCAACGTGGACGTGGACTTTACTCTCACCTTTTCATCATTCCCAAAGCCTCAGGGGAGTGGCGAGCCATCCTTGATCTAAAATTTCTCAACCAATTTGTAAAATACAGGCGATTTGAAATGCAGTCTCTGCATTCTATTTTAGAGAGCGTTTGGGAGGGCGACTTCCTCTCTTCCATTGATCTCACTGAGGCTTACCTCCACATCCCAATTTGACCTCATCATCGCCAGTTTCTCCATTTCTGTTATCAGAATACCCATTACCAGTATCGAGCACTTCCCTTCGGCCTCTCATCAGCTCCAAGGGTCTTCATGAAGGTTCTGGCAGCATTGGTGGCATCTCTGCATTCTATTCCAGTGAGGATCCAATGCTACTTGGACAACATTTTGATTCTTTCCTCTTCCATCTTTGCGGCCTATTGGGATCTGCAAATTATCCTGTCATGTCTCCAGAGCCACGGATTTTCCATCAACACCAAAAAGAGCCAGCTCTCTCCGACAACCAAATTGCAACACTTGGGAGCAGTCATCGATACCTTGTCGTGCCAGGTTTTCCTGTCCCCAGCTCGTGGAAAGAGCCTTGCAGAGATCATCAGCCAGATCCAGCAACATCAAATTGTCGCCCTGTCGCTGCTGTCCAAACTTCTGGGGAAGATGGTTTCCTGTATTGGCATCGTCCCGTGGGCTCGGCTCCGCTCCCAACCCCTCCAATGGTTCCTGCTTCCCTACCAATGAGCAGGAACCAGCCACTCATCCATCAAGGTCTCACTCCCGCCACAAATCTGGAGGTCTCTCAATTGGTGGCATTCCCCATCTATCTGGAGGGGACTCCTGTTCAGGGACCCAGACAGGCTAGTGATAACCACCGATGCCAGCCTCTTGGGTTGGGGTTCCCATATGCAAGGCCAGATAGCTCAGGGCGTTTGGTCCAGATTGGAACAGACCCTTCCCATAAATTAGCTAGAGCTCAGAGCTATTTTTCTGTCTCTCAAGCATTTCAGGCAATCAGTGATCGGTTCTCATGTTCTAGTCCTTACAGACAACATGGCCGTAAAGATTCATGTCAACCGGCAAGGGGGGACAAGGTCCAAAGCCCTCATGAGAGAGGCTCTATCGTTGGGGTTATGGGCAGAGAAACATCTGTTATCGATCTCGGTGGACCACATCTCCGGGGTTGACAACTCCCAGGCTGATTGGCTCAGCAGGAGCCTAGTCGACCAGGCAGAATGGTCCATTCCTCCATCTCTATTCAGGGATCTTTCCCTCAGATTCAGAACACCGGAGGTGGATCTTTTCTCCACCCCTCAAAATGCCCAAGTCACTAGATTCTTCACCAGGTTTCCTTGCCAGGGAGCGGAGAAGACCAATGCTTTTCGGTGCACATGGCCCAAGGGTCTCCTCTACACCTTTCCCCCGCTTCCCATCATTCCGGCAGTAATTTGGAAGACGTTGGAGGAACGTGCGGAGCTCCTCCTCCTGGCACGCTATTGGCCAAGGAGGCCCTGGTTGGCAGACCTGGTCAACCTATCGGTGGCTTCTCCTTGGAGGATTCCTGCCCATCTAATCTCCCTTCGTCAGGGGGCCCTGCTCCATCTAGAGCCGCAGTGGTTCAAGCTGACCATGTGGCACTTGAGTGGCAATGGCTAGAGGAGGCTGATCTTCCAGAAAGGGTCATCCTCACTATCCTGGCTTCTCGCAAACCTTCTACAAGGCGCATCTATGATACCACCTGGAAGGCTTTTTCCTGATGGTGCCTCAGGGAGGGTCTTTCTCCTGCTTCACCCCAGTTGGCAGAAGTTCTTAGCTTCCTTCAGCATGGGCTGGAAAGGTTTGGCCTCCAACACCTTAGCCAGGCAGGTTGTGGCCCTTTCCTCAGTCCTTTCATGGGGTTCGCTTCCTTCCTTATCCCATCACACTTCAGTCAGGTTTTTGAAAGGGGCTTCCAACCTGCACCCTCCGGTGGTTTACAGGTATCCTTCCTGGGACCTTCATTTGGTCCTTAATGCCCTTACAAAGCCCCCCTTTGAACCCCTTAGAACAGTGTCTTTCTGTTTCCTGACTCTGAAGGTAGTGTTCCTTGTTGCCATCACTTCTGCCAGGAGGGTTTCCAAGTTTGCTGCTCTTTCCATCAGACAGGACCTTTGTTCCTTTCACGATGATAGGGTTGTTCTTCGTCTGGACCCCTCATTTATTCCGAAGGTTAACACCTGGTTTCACAGGTCCCAGGACATTGTTTTGCCTGACTTCTGTCCTCTCCCGCACCATGACTTAGAGCGGCAGTGGCACACGCTAGACGTAAGGACTCTTAGAATATACATTAAGCGCACTTCCTCCTTCAGGAAGTCTGAAGCCATGTTTGTTTCCTTTTTCCCTTCTCACTTGGGGCACAAGGCCTCTTCTCCTGCTATTACATTGTCTTACATTGAGCAGGCCTACAAAGCTGTGGCCCTTCCGGTTCCCCGAGGTCTGACAGCGCACTCTACCAGAAGCGCAGCCACTTCTGCTGCCTGGGCAACCCAAACATCCTTGGAAGAGATTTGTCGTGCAGCCACGTGGACATCCCCGTCTCCTTTCATCAGACACTACCATCTGGATGCTTTTGCCTCGGCGACTGCAGCCTTCGGCAGGCGGGTGCTTCAACAAGTGGTTCCACAGTCGGTGTGATGAGCCAGACGAGGACCCACCCGTGGACATGCAAGCTTTGGTATGTCCCATCCTGGGCTTTCAATGCAGCATGGAGAATGGGCGTTGGTAGAAGTTACTGTGAACGCCCTTTCTATCTATGCTGCGAGAGAGCCCAGCCCCTCCCTTGATTCGTCCAGAGAGGGTAAGACATATTTCTGTATTTATTTTGGGCTTTCAGAGACACCTTTCAGTCTGTTGAGTATCTTCCCCAAAGCTGGGGTCTCTCCTGGGGGCTAGCTTTTATATCTTAGTACAGACTCAGCTATGACATCATAGGAAGGAGTCAACCCATCCTGGGCTCTCTCGCAGCATAGATAGAACACATAGGCACTTCATTTTGTTAAGAATAGGTCCAAGCTTCTTCTACTATATCCAACCTTCCGGGGGGGGGGGGAGCAGCTCCAGGCTCCAGACACTTCTGTAGTCCTTGACATTAACCTAACACTCCACTTAGACTAAAGATGCTTTTTTCTTGATATAGCTTGATAGCAGTTCCCTTTGTTTTTGCTTTTCCTAATCAGAACATTGTATGCTTAGGCCGCACATTCTGCAGGAGTAAGATAGGAAATTAATACCACCCTGACCTGTCAAGGATATTCTAAATCATACCCAAGGGGAAGGGGGGACAAGCATCAAACTATAACTTGCGAAGCTGAAAAAAATAAGTTAAAGTAGTAGCTGATCTAGCACAAAACAAGCACCAATCCAGGAAGTTCTGGAGGGGAAGGGGGGAACACCTCTCTAATCCTTAACCAACAACTTGGGACAAAAAAAACAGAATTAAGACTGACTAAATCTTTTAAATGTTCTGAGAATTTAAATCCCTGACTACATGCCTTTATAAAAGTAATTTACACATGAATGCATTGATGTAAAGGGAAAAAAAATCTGGGTTAACATTATTGTATTGTCTGGATGTCAGTATAGGGTCTCCTGCTTGTATAAGGGTCTCCTGCTTGTATTAGAAGACCTCCAAGGTCCCTTCCTACTCTGTTATTCTGTTGTACAGTCCATCTGCTACATTCTTCCATTATACACATTTTTATTACTAGCAGAACTGCAGAACGTATTGAAAACCTTAGGTCAGAAGCCTTAGGGCAGAAGGAAATATTGAAATGTTCTTCTAAGTATTACAAATTTATAAATTTCTTCAAATCTATTGATGCCCTTCCTCTTTTGTTTAGAAGCTATAACTGCTAAACAACGACGGTATCACCATAATTATCTAATGCCAATGCTTCATCGATTATACTGATCCCTACTCTTGTTTGTGGACCCAATAGCAAGTTCCTCCTTACATTTTAAATTGTACAGAGCTATCATTTGTTTAGTCATCATTTGCTCAGTAGGACACAAATGGTTATTTTTATACAAAACCAATGAAATTGCAGTAGGAGAAAGATCATAATTCTAAAGTTTTCCTAATTTAGAATTAAACAATTACCCATTTCTATACCTGCATATCTTTTTCTAAGAAATTTTCCTTCAAAATTCCTTTTCAATCTGACCACAAGAAGCAAGTTTTTGCATAGTGATGTCTTGCTTTGAGATGCTTTGAACTTTATTTCCTAGATGTCTCTAAAATTTGAGTTAATTTTGTTGAATTTCACATAATTTACTCTATATAAATTTCCACTGACCCTATTTTGGGGGCACTTCCAATTCACTACTACAGTCCATTTTTGGATCATTCATTTGGTGAGACAACCGTGATTTATATCTTATAAATATAAATAAGTTATTTTACTTGCACTACATAAAGCACCGCTAAACCCAGCAAAACTATTGTTCAGATGAGAGTCTGTCATATGAAGGTCAATTCTAAAATTCTGGTTTGTTTATGAGCTTCTTTTAAATTATGACTATTTTTTGGATAAAAGCCAGCAATTGTCCTCACTTATGCATGACTACATAAAACCAAAATATTTTTTCCCGCTTGAAGAGCTGACAGACTATTGTTAATTTAACAGTTCTCCAAGAATAACTACACTTTGTCCGAATCTACACCCTTAGCTAAATGAAACTTATTTCCTTGAAAGCTTTCTTTTTTCTGTCTTCTTTAGACTATATCATAACGCCTCCCCACTCTTTCAAGCAATAGGGTCCTTATAATTCAATGAAAGAAGAAGTCAGGGATACTTTATGATAAAAAAAAATAGACTTAAACATTTAGAATGCTATGGCCATTTATAAAACTGTGAATAAATGCTGCCATTCAGTTTCTCCCAATGCCTTTCCTTTCTCCATTCTATTATCAAATCACATTTCTCCATCCTCCTAATCCATTCCTTACAGAAGTTTGTGTATTTTTGATACTGTAGTTCAGATCATATGAAGACTTTGACTTTTAAAATAACTGCTTTAGTGGATTGCTTAAGAGGGCAGAAGGTGAGAGACCTTGAATTAATTATAAATTAATTATATTTATAAATAAAATAGAAAGGTTACGCATGTGAGCTTCCTAAATTTTTAAATATTATTCTTTGCCTCATATCAAGTGTGAACACATTTCAGTGGTCAAGAAAATGTGTTTGCACCCAGAAATATCTTCTGCATTTCTGTGTTATAAACACATATCTCAGGAACAAATGCCTTCCTAATTATTTTGAGTTCAAATGGTGCGTGGATTATGCATTTAAGGATTGAATGCAGATGAGCACTGCATTCAATCAGATTATTATTTTCAACCCCAAGTGAGAAAGACTAGGATAGCAAATGGGAAAGTGATTAAGTGTGAAAACCTTTTGCTGTTTCACATGAGCCAAATATGATGTCAAGTCAAGATCAAGGAAACTGTTTCCATTTGACCCCCAATCAATCATGTTAACTCTACTGTGTATTCCATTTATTCAAGTCAAGATGCAGGAAAACACATTTTAATGAAATCTAAGCAGCTGCTTTTCAGATCAGCTGCTAAGGATGTAAATAAGACAATCTCTCTCCTCAATTCCTACACAAAAGGACAGGATTTCCTTCTACTATGTTAAGAGTGTTATTTGCAAATGCTGAGTTTCTATGAGATTCAACTGGACTAGAAAAACAAGTCAATCTCTTCATTTTGTTTATCCACCTCTTTCCCAAAGGATATCCTTCTAGATCTGATATATTAAGGCCACCTGCTATTGAGCAAATAAGACGTGGTACGTCAATTCTCCACTTCAAAGTTTTCATATTTACCTAAGCAAAATAACCATTTTTATGAAGATTTTATTCTTTCATTCAAAAGGCCTTAAGCAGCATATAGTACAATCATAGGCAACAACAGAATCAGTGAAAGTACATCTAATACATCTAATTTAAAACTAGTAAGAGAATATAAACACTTGTACTGTTATTTAGAATCATCATACTCAATAGATGTACCCAAAAATATTAATTCAAGTTTTTTTAAAAAAAATAAAGTTTTATTTGGGTTTTCACACATACAAAATACAAGTGAAACATCTTTTTTGAAAATAGCATGGTCCCGGATTGAACTTCTTTATACAGACACAAAACTCAATTTCATGCTCCTTTTTGTATTCTATTCCATATCTTATACTATTTTACATTTTCTGTATAGTTTTTCCCCTTTTGATTTTCTTGATTTTAATTTGATTATCTCATCTCAATTCAAATCATTATATTTATACTTTTGTCTGTTCTGTTTCAATTTCGTATTATCTTTTCTCATTAAAAAAGTTTCTCCTGTAGTTACTAATTGGAGTATGACCCCTTTCTATCTTTTAATTACATCCATTCAACTCTTATTTAAACTTCAATATATACCTTAAGGTTATGACCTTCAATACAATACATAATACATAACTTCCAATCAAATTCTGCTTGATACATTCTAATAATACACACTATATTCTTAAAAAAAAAAAGATTGTAAATATATGTAATTATAAATCCTCATTCCGTTGCAGTTCAGTTCTATCATTAATAATCATTAAAATCTTAACATCTTTAACACTTCTTTTCAATTAAATATACTTCCTTAAAAACACATATAATCTCCATAATTAATTTTTCCCTTATTTCTCTTCACGTTTTATAAATCATTAAATATACCTTTTATTACATTTACGATAGCTATTTTATCAGACATTTTAATCATACATTGATTCATATTTTCTAAAATTATTTCTATTTCTAATATAACCATACTATCTTATGTACCTTTGCAGAATCCCTTTTTCCATTAAATTTTCACCCATTATCTCTAAATAGGCCCTGTTTCTCTGTATTTTGTTTCTGTCCTTTATGACTTCTTTTCCTTTCTTTCTTCTCTCTCATCTTCTCCCTCCCCTTTTACCCCTTGTCTCTCTAGTTCTAATTCTCTCTTCTGCTCCCTTCTGATTTTATACTTATTTTTCACTCTATTTTTTTTTTTTGGAGTTGTTTTTCCCAATCTTAAACTTTCCATTCTCTTCCCCCCCCTTTCCTCCCCCACCCAAGATTACTTGTTCATTAAAGATGGCTTCTTCTTTGTCACAATCTTCTTATTCTGCAGGCATTTCTTGTTTCTCATAATTCCAAATCTCCATTTCTAAAAACTGAAATACGAAGCCAAGAGAACCTATCCCTTCTTGTGCATCTTCTTTTAAGTTCCATTTTCAGTTCTTCTAAAAATGGAGCCATTTTAAACAGTTTTAAACAACCACCCGATTGATTTTATTCATTCAAAACAATAACCAAGAATCCAGAAATCATTAAGTAATCCAGATAGTCCTGAGTTATATCTTCTTATTTCTTTTTCGACTTTCTCTTCCTGGGGTTTTTGTTGCGATATTTCAGTTAGAATTTATCTTTTGGAAGTCTTGTTGAGATTTTGCTATAAGTTCTTTTTTAATTCCAGGCAATCTCCTCCCTTCCAGATCCTACCCTTTTTTTCTTCCTCTCTCCTTTCCTGTTTTCAGAAGCTTTTAATTATCCAGAAATCTTTATTATCCCTTTGACTTTTTATTTTCAGCATTAAATGCCTATTGATGTCAAAGTGGGTTTTTTTCCAATTTCTTACTTAAGTCTCTTAGCTGTCAGTATAGGAAAAGGAGAAAAAAAACCAAATCTTTTCCCTTTTCTCTCTCCTTCGCAGCTTAAAAAAACCTTCTGAGGGAACAATGTTATTGTTTTTAATAGTTTCAATTCCAGGGTACCTTATTTGTTGCTTTTTGCTGTTTGACCCGGTCAACCAAAACTTTCTCCTCTTATCTTCCTCCTGCACATTCTTTTCCGGTCAAGTTCTTCTTTGTGGTGGCCATTTCTGACCACCGCTGCAACTGCCTTCGGGAAAGGGAGTAATGGCCAGCTGGGGAGGAGAGATGCGGCTCTCCTCAACCCTGCAGGCAATCTACCCCCTCTTCACCACCTCTACGGGGTGGCTTAGCCCCGAAGCCAGCCAGCTCCGGGTGCTCCAGCGGCGAGCACGGATCGAAGCCTCGCAGAGAACGAGGTTTTGGCTGTCTCTGAAGAAGCTCAAATTGGAAGCCAATTAATTCAAGTTTTTGTCTCGTCAGGACACATGAAGATTAGTGGTATTAAAGAATGGTTCACAGGAAAACACATGCAACTCAAACTCTTTCAACAAAAATAAAAAAGATTCCTGGTCTAATTTGACAGGGAAAGCCTTTAGTTAACTCCATGGTTATTATAAAATAGTTCACTGACACAAGTAAGTAATCATTTCCTGTGATGCAGCTTTGAACAGGTAAAGTATACATATGAGAATCATCACAGCGACTGCACACTAATGCCCCAATATTGTTTCATTGGTTTCCTGTACTTAATAATTTATAATAATTTATAAGGCATGACTTATGCCTAAATTTGATCAGTACATCAAGTCAATCATGGTTTCCTGCAATATAAGAATTCAGTCAATACCTAGCGATAATCAGAATAAACATCTCCCTTCCTCATTTTTCAGACCATAAAGTGATCAAAAGAGGGGTAAGTCTTATAATTTGCCACAAGTTACTTGTGTGTGATTTGGGCAACTATGCACATTTCTTAAATAAATAAATAAAATGACTTATTTCTCATTCTTTCCCTCTTCTTATTGTCCTCTCTCACTGCCACTAAATTCTTGAACTGCAACAGTTAAGGTTTTACAATGTGTGCTTATCTTTTTTTCACTCACTATTTTCTTTCGCTAAAACATATACTATTGACCAGCAACTGACCAATACAGCTTCTTTTGGTAATAAATGCTGTTAATACATCTTAGTTGTGGAGACCAGCCCATCATTTAGGCTGTAGTAGCCTACAAAGTAATTGTCTCTTCGCAAAAAAAAAAAAAAAAAAATAGTCTCTGCTAAAGGACTATTATTCATTTTTCAGGAAATATTTGGAACTTCCCTCAAAATATACACTATGAGATGAAAATTGCAGGAAGAGAACTCAGAGATTCCCCTCCTGAAAACTGCTGAAATTTGCCCCTAGAAGGGGATTCTGGAGATTTTTTTTTTTTTTAAAGCAGAGATCTCCTTTCTCATTATAACTAGTCTCCAACTTACAACCATTTGTTTAGGGACAGTTTGAAGTTACAACCATACTGAAAAAAGTGAGTTATGGCAGTTTTTCAACCTACAACTGTTGCAGCATCCCAGGGTCACATGATCAAAATTTTGGATGATTGGCAACTGTTATGAAGGCTGCATTATCCCAGGATCATGTGATCACCTTTTGTGACCTTTCAACAAGCTAAGTCAATTGAGAATCCATATTCACTTATGATTCAATTAACAATTTTGGCAAAAAAAGATTGTAAAAATGGGGCAAAATTCCCTTAACAACTGTGAATTAGCAACAGAAAATTTTGCGGCCAATTGTTGTCGTAAACTGAGGACTATTTGTATAGAGTTTTTCCACCTGTTCCACACAGAATTGTTAAAGCTAATACTAAAACAGTATATAAACAATAATCCTCTAAATTTCAAGTTAGAAGTCATAAGCAATTCTCAACAAAATAAAAGTTGACTTTTGTAGAAGAAAATAACGGTTATCAAAATAGTTTAACTTTATCACCAGATAGTCCTCATTTAGCAACTGTCTTATTTCACAGCTATTTACAATTATGACAGAAATGAGCAACTTTGTATTATCCTTGAATTTATGACTTTGCTTAAATAACCAAGTTGCCAATCCCAACTGTGGGCGTTGAACACATCTTCCTGTACCTCTCTCAGATTAAAAGTTAAATGATGGCTGTCAGTTTCTCCATCACGCTGCTCTAGAGTCCAACATTGGGTATAACTCCGCCCTCTTATGACATAAGCTGAGTCTGCCACTATAAAAGATTAGCCTCTGCTGAGAGCCCCAGCTTTTTGACTCAGCTCTCTGAGTTAATTAGCATTCCTCAAGACAAAAGCACTGAAAAAAAGAATCATCAAGATCGAGAGAAGCTCTCGGGGCTCTGGTAGAGCTTTGCTCATGAGGAGTTGCCAGCTGCCTCAGCAAGGCATTGACACACAGACAGTAAGTGCGATCGGCCAAAATGTCACGAAACCTCCCTCAGACTTGCTAGAGGCTAATTAACATCACAACAGCCTCCTACACAGCTTTTCCCTGGGCGCACGGCTTGTAAAAACCTCCTGAAGCTGCACAAGTCTTCCAGAGATTTATTAGGCCATAAACTATCAAAGTTTTACGATAGCTACCCTCGTGGTCTTGCAGCGATTAGGCCAATCCCAACCAACCTCCCTTCTACTGCTACATCAATAGGAGGGGCAATCTTCCTTCTATGAAGATATTAATCCAGCCATTATAAATTGCCAAACAAAGGCCAGAGCACGAAGCCCCAGGGATTCAAACATGCAACAGGGATCATCAAAGGCCTCAAGGCCCCTCGCCTCATGGCTGGTGGCCATTTTTGTGATCGAGTTCCTCCGGGCGCCATTTTTAGTGGGCCCCGAGGCAGTGATCCTATCTCTCTTCTGGTCATTTCGCTCGGAAAACACCATCAGGAGGAGCTGACAGCACCTCCGGTGTTTCTTCCTTGAGCAATGAAAATAGAATGGGCTCAGCCAGGACCATCAGGCATGCAGAGCATTCAGATCTCTCAAGAAAATGACCATGAGTCTGTTCAGCCAACAGGGAGGCCGCAGCAAAGATCAAGGCCAGGGCCCTAGCCCCCAAGAGGGCCTCCAAGTCTGAACTTAGGGCAGCAAAGAGAAGACATGAGGCTTTAGAGACACAATTCACAAAAAATGCTCAACAATTACAAGAACAAGCTGCAGGTACAGAGAGGGCAGATGGAAGTCCGGCTAGCCATCTACAAAACTGGTCATCTGAAAGGCAGGATGAGGCCCTTCCCCAGAACCTGAGTTTGTGAGGCCCTTCTTATAGGCCACCTACTTGGAACACAGCTACACCTAACCCTCAGCAGACTTTGCCCCTAGGCAGGTTTAGGGAGCAAACTAACCTTATCCCTTCTGTGACTGGGCCCCAAATGATAGTTCCTCCCCGGGAGAACAGGCCCCAAGACATCCAGGAAGTAGTTTTGGTGGCAGTCAGACAGGGCATTGCTGAAGGTCTCAAACACCTCCTCCACCCCCCAGGAAGAAGCTTGGGTATCTTTTCTTCCTTCTGTCAGAGTAACCCACCCCCATGGAGGGAGGTTCCCACTTCGGAACCCATGTACGACCCTCATTTTTATAGCTGGGAGGGACAGGATGACAGGGGATCCTCTTACCACTCTGAATGGGGTAGTTCCTCAGAGGAGGAAGAGGGGGAAATTAAAGACTCCTTCCTCTCCGATGAAGAGGAAACCAAACCAGAATAACTGTCCACAACTGCTGTCTTTAAGCCCTCCTTGTTTTGGCCCTTACTACAGAAGGCTCTGGTTACAGCCCAGTTAAGCCAAGAAGAGGTGACCCCCGAACCACAGGCTGGCCCCTCAAGCCAGGGAAACGCACTATTCTCCAAACTGGTGGTCCAAAATGAGTTTCTCCCATCTCCCTTGTTGTTCTTGGATGTAGTAAAGGGCCAGTATGAGAACCCCGTCAGGGCCTCACCCTTCTTCCCAGGACAAGAGGTTCTTTAATGTAGGTCCCGCCTTGGCTAATGCATTAGCTGTCCCAGCAGTAGATTCCCCCGTGGTAGCCACCTTTGCTTCCTCAGGCACCCCTACAGAACTGGAGAATGTTTTACAACAGGAGGACAAAAAGTCGGAACAAACTCTGAAATGCACACACCAGGCTGCAACTTGGGCCGTGAAAGCTTCCACCGCAGCCTCCTTTTTTACCAGGTCATTTATTCACTGGTTGCGTCAACTTCAGGACAGAGTTCCCATTGCTGATGTTTGGTCCCACCAGGATCTCAACAAAATAATAGTGGCAGCAGAGTTCAGTAGAAACACGAGACAAGAGAAAGGTGCTGTCTACTTCCTCCAAGGAGTCAGATTTTCGACGCACCACGTACCCCAGAACGCAAACCTTCAGGCCAGTTAACACCCCTTGCTTCAGTTAAAACCAGACAACGTATCCCCCTTGTTGGGAACAACAGCAGGACCGTCAATCCAAACAACAACTATTCTCGGGTAAGCGGCCCTTTCAACTCGTTCATTCAGGCACTCTAAGTAACTATATCCACTCCCCTCTCATCGGAGGTTGTTTGACCTTTTGAAAATCCAGATGGGAGGAATCAACTAACAATGCTTGGGTCATCAGTACAATATCATCGGGCCTTCAACTCAAATTTCTCTCCCCCCCCATCGTTTTTTGTCAGCTGTCCTACCTCTCGTGACACATCTAAATGGGCCCTGATGTACTCAGCTATCCATCACCTGATGGACATCAAAGTCATAGAAAGAGTTCCATGGGTTTCTATTCCCGCCTCTTTGTTATCCCGAAGGCCTTGGAAGGGTGGAGAGCAATCCTCAATCTCAAGCTCCTGAACAAATTCATCCCATACAGGCATTTTAAGATACAGACCCTACATTCTATTCTTTAGAGCGTCCGAGAGGGCAATCTCCTCTCTTCCATAGACCTCAGGGAGGCTTACCTCCATATCCCAATTTGGCCTCCCCGTCGCCAGTTGCTCCATTTTTCTTATTGCAGTGAGCACCACCAGTATCGGGCCCTACCATTTGGCCTTTCATTGGCACCAAGGGTTTTTACTAAGGTCCTGGGAGCATTGGTAGCCCTCCTCCGAGCCTTACCTGTGAGGGTCCAATGCTACCTGGATGACATTCTGATTCAATCTACCTCCATCCAGGCAGCCGAACAAGATCTTCAAATCACGATGCAGGTGTTGCAGGAACATGGTTTCTCTATCAACCTGATCAAGAGACAGAATTGTAGTTACCATAGACACCAGGCTTCTCAGCTGGGGAGCACATGCCCAGGGCCAGATGGCCCAAGCACACTGTCCATCTTCAGACAGGACCCTTCCCATCAATCTCCTGGACCTCAGGACTATTTTTCTCGTCCTGAGAAGTTTCCAGAACCTATTGTCAGGGTCCCATGTGCTAGTCATGACAGACAATATAGCAGCCAAGGGTCATGTCAACAGACAAGGGACCAGATCCAGGGTTTTGATGCAGGATGTGGAACTCTGGGGACATGGGCAGAAAGGAGCCTCCTGTCTCTCAGGGCAGACCATATTTCGGGGGTTGACAACTCCCAGGCAGACTGGTTGAGTCGATCTCAAGTTGACCACTCGCAATGGAGACTCCATCCTCCCCTGTTCATAGAATTGTCCCACATTTTTGGAACTCCAGAGGTGGACCTCTTCACCACTCCCCAGAACGCACAGGTAAACAGGTTTTTCTACAGGTTCCCAACCCAGGGAGTGGAGGGGACCAATGCACTTTGGAGCAGATGGCCCCAAGGTCTCCTCTACACCTTCCCCTCACTTCCAATCATCTTGGCAGTCATCCGGAAGATGTTGGAGGAAAAGGCGGAGTTGATTCTGCTGGCCCCATAGTGCCCCAGGAGACCCTGGTTTGCGGACTTGGTGAAGCTGTCTGTTCAGAGGCTTTGGAAAATCCCGGCCTCTTGGATCTCACTCAGTCAGGGGCCCTTTTGCATCCGGAACCCCAGTGGTTTCAGTTGACTGCTTGGCGGTTGAGTGGAAGTTGTTGAAGGAGGCCAACCTTTCAGATAGTGTAATTAACACAATACAGGCTTCATGTAAAAAGTCTACAACCCAACTTTACGATGCCGCCTGGAGGAAATTCAGTGACTGGTGTTCGGAGAGAGCCCAGAACCCCTTTTCAGCATCTGTTCCAGAGATCCTTCAGTTTCTTGCGGATGGGCTGGACAAGGGCCTTGCACCTAATACACTCCGCAGGCAGGTGGCAGCCTTAGCTTCGGTAATTTCATGGGACAGGTACACATCCCTCTCCCACCACCCTTCAATCCACAGGTTTCTGAGGGAAGCCTGAAATCTGCGACCACCCATTGTGCATAGGTATCCCACTTGGGACTTGCCTAAGGTTCTCCAAGCTCTCTCGGGCCCTCCTTTTGAGCTTTTACGAATGGTAGGCCTCCGTATTTTAACTCTGAAGGTGTATGTTTCATGACAACCGGGTGGTTTTGCATCTAGACCCTTCATTTGTACCAAAAATTAACTCTTGATTTCACAGGGCTCAAGACATTGTTCTCCCTGCTTTTGTCCCAAACCCCAATATGTATTGGAACATCAGTGGCACACATTGGACGTGAAAAAGGGACTCAGGATTTATATCAAATGAACTGCACCTTTTTGCAAAAATTAACTCAATGTTTGTGTCTTTTCAATCTAACTCCTTGGGGTCTAAGACCTCATCTCCCACGTTGAGTAGGTGGATCAGAGCATGCATTTCTACTGCATATGAAACTCTTGGCCTGCCAGCTCCCAAGAAACTGACTACACACTCTATCCAGAGCGCAGCGACTTTGGCAGTTTGAGCCATGCAGACGCCGATCGAAGAAATTTGTAGAGCTGCTACATGGACCTCGCCTTCCCCGTTTGTCCGACATTACCGGCTGGACTCCTTTGCATCTGTACAGGCTGCATTTGGACGAAGGGTACTCCAGCGGGTGGTTCCAAGGTCGGATTAAGAGGACCAGCCGAGTCCCTCCCTTAGGCATGCAGGCTTTGGTATGTCCCAATGCTGGACTCTGGAGCAGCATGACGGAGAAGGGGCGTTGGTAGACTTACCAGTGAATGCCCTTTCTGGACACGTTGTGATAGAGTCCAGCCCCACCCTGTGGCTGTCTGGTCTAGTATTCTCAGATAGGGGGGCGGTTGTATGCTCATTCTATTTGTTTATATTCCAGAAACAATCCTAGTCTGTCAAGATACTTCGCCAGAAAAGCTGGGGCTCTCAGCAGAGGCGAACCTTTGTAGTGGCAGACTCATCTCACATCATAAGAGGGAGGAGTTATACCCAATTGTGGACTCTATCACAGCGTGTCTAGAAAGTGCGTTCACTGGTAAGTCTACCAACACCCCTTCCATTTCCTTTCTATTGCTCTTCTTGGAAGTGGCCTTTGTTAAGTTTTCTTAACAAACATTTTCTATATTCCATTCTAACATTTTCTATATTCCATTGAATTGCATTTTCTTCTTCTTTCACTCAGTGGATTTTTTAAAAGACGGAGGAAGGTCTTTGTTTTCTGAGAAAAAAATCAAATGATCACACAGGAGGGAACGATCAAGTGATCAATTTATCATGCTTCCTAATAAAGTGACACAACATTCATATGAAATTATATGATTGCCTAAGATAGTTATTCTTCAGTGGTTGTCATAAGACAGATAAAAGGTTTGTGAGAAAACCACAATTGGAAATAAAGCTAATTAGCTAACAACAGAAATATTTGGTTTGATGCATCACAGTAAATCTAGACTCTGAAACTCCTATTGCTAGAGAATGTAGACACATAAGTATTTAAAAAAAAGTATTTAAAAAAAATCCTGGTAACTGCCTGAACAAGTCCCACAGGTTTTGCTAGCAACATTTTTGGAAATGGTTTACCATGGCCCTTTTCTTAAGGCTGAGAGAGGGTGCTGGCCCCAAAGTCATCAGCTGGTTTTGTATCTAAGGTAGAACGAGTACTCAGTTTCCCAATTAATAGTCCAGGGCAGGGGTGGCAAACTCAATTTCACTGAGGGCTGCTTCAGGGTTGTGTTTGACCTCAGGGGCCAGGATGGGCCTGTCCACTTCAACGTCACTTGTGTCGCCTGTGGTGGCCCAAGTGCTCTGCCAGTGAAAACAGACTCCCAAGCTCTGTTTTCAGCCATGGCGGCCTCCTGCAGCCTCCTTCCAGCAAAAAACAAAACTCAGGGGGACCACATATGGTCCCCCCAGCTCTGTTTACACTGGCAGCGAGCTGCAGGAGGCCATCATGGCCAAAAATGGAGTCTGGGAGGCACATGTGTGACCCTCCCAAGTTCCATTTTTGCTGGCAGAGGCACCATGCACTGGTCCTTTGCTGTTTCAGGGTAGCCTTGATCTAAGCACCCTGTGGGCCAGATCTGGCCCACAGGCCTTGAGTTGACACCCCTGCACTATACCACCCTAGCTCTCATTGCAACTTATTACATACCATCAAATAATTGTCAACTCATAGCGACCAGTTAAGTTTTTCTCCATGATAATCTACATACAACCTAGTCTTTCAGGGCTTCTAGCATTGCAATCATCTGCAAAGTAATTGAGCACATACACTGTCCTACAACAATCATTCAAACTGCTGGTTTTGTCCTCTTCTTTTCCTTTCCCAGCATTAGAACCTTCCCCAGAGAGCTAAGACTTCACAAAATTACTTGCAGAAGAATGTTTACATAAACAAATTAATGATATCTGAATATCAGAAAACTTCCATGAAGGTAGTCTTACAAATGTAATCAGAAAACCAATTTTAGTGGGGGAAGTATAACAGGAATCAGAAGGACACCCATTACAAATAAGGATTGCATGGGTTTAAGATACTTTGCTTCTAGAGGTGAAGGACAAGATGTTATCGCTTCTTCCACATTTCCACGTACAAAGGCTAAATTTAATGCTTCAATCAGCATCAGCAATAACACAGCATCCTCCACTACTGCCAATGAACACCAACTGGGAGGATATTATCATACCCAACTCTATTTTTACACCCAAAAATGCACAGAATACCTTGCTAATTGGAGTACATATTAGCAACTGTTTTGGGGAGGCTTTACAATTGTGTAAGTCTACAGGAAGTCATACTGTCTTCTGAAACTGTTACAGAATCACAAACAAGACAATCAAATACAGCATATACTAGTGCGATAAGGAGGAACAAAAATCTTAAAATAGGACACAGCTTTGTTTCCCATAGGTAAATTTCTTCACAGAGTAAGATATGGGTCCTGCCAAACAGGGAAAGGAAGACAGACTGTTAAAAAATGAGAAGGAATTTTGGAAACAAAAACTTGTAGGATTTGTAGTGGTTGGCCACTTAAGATGGAGCTAGACAGCAATGACTCTTGAAGATCTCATTTCAGTAAAGAACAATGTTGGCTGATGGTTTTGAGATGGACTGGGGGGTTATAACCTACATGTGGATTGTTTGTTCAAGAGGTGCCTGAAGACCACCAAAGCAGAGCATGGCATGATCCAGATTAGAGACGACTCTGGGACTTGCCTATCCAGTAAGCAACTGGAAAACCAAATTCTATCCGCCCAAAATTGCTGCCACCAGCTTGAGAAAGACAGATTGGCAGTAACTTTAGCCTTTAATTCTAAATAGAAGTAGTTATAGTTTTTAGGTTTTGAGATGTATACAGATGTTAAGATAACATTACCAATTAAAAACATTTTCGATATGAGAAAAAGTTCATGTTAAAGTTAATAATAATGTATTAAAATCTATATGCTGCCAAACTCTCAGTGACAAGCCACTGCTGTTATCTTTCAAATGACTCAGAGAAAGGAGAGAGCAGGCAATGAAGCATAATTATCTAGTTATAAATTAGGCTTGAAAAATTAGGCTGGAGAATCTGGAAGCAAATTTTTGAAAGCAAACTAGGAGACACTAAGTTCAAAGTGTGTTTTGGACATGAAAGCTGGGTGACTTTGGGCCATTTATTCTCTCTCAAACCAACCCATCCCTGTCCCATGTTGTGGGTGAGACAAGAGGAGGAAGGAGTATTAAACATGTTCATCACCTTGAATATAAAAAGGTGAGATACAATAAATAAATAAATGCAATTAGCCTTCTTTAAATCATCATATTTTAACCATCTCATAATCCCTTACGGGGTTGGAGTCTGGGGAACTGAATGGAGCTAGCAGAGTGTTTGATGGCCGGATGCCCTTCTTGTAACCAATGCAGAGTTTTGTTCAGCAGACATATACTCATCATGCCCAGAGAGATAAATGTCTGCCTCTACCTAGGATTGAACTCACAGCCCCCTGATTGTGAGGTGAGAACTCCACCTCTAGGCCCCTGCACCACTCAATTAGCCTTCTTTAAATGCACTATAACATAAGGTGGGAGGCAATCAGGGGTGGGATCCGACAGGGTTAACTACCGGTTTGGTGATTTACGATGTGCTTCCCTGCACGCTGCATGCAGGGAAGCAGCATTTGAAAAAGCACTTTTTTCCTGCTTTTTCAACTGCAGCTGTGCCTTGCACGGCAGCTGAGGTTGAAAAAGCAGGAAATAAAGGTCAGGTAAGAGCCCAGGCAGATGGGTGGGCCAAAACAGCAGCAGACATAGAACCGGTTCTATGTCTGCTGCTCTTCAGAGCTACTTACTGGTTCTACAGAGCTGGACAGACCTGGTAGAATTCCACCCCTGGGGACAATGCACGAGAAGCATTTTGTCTCATGACAAAGATAGGGAAAACAATAGCTACAAAGTTCAGGCTAACAGTTGACTGCAGAATTGCATAGATGCACTTCCTCTGCTTTCCATATTTATGAAATAAAACAATCATAGCAGAAACAAACCAACAGAGGGAGTAGTTGCTTATTGATCCTAGAAGTAGATTATTCCAGTTGGGATACTGAAAGGAAAAAAAAACCAGAAGGGCTTTTTAATGCCAAAAATGATATGAACAAAGTATACTTAAAAAGGGAGTCAAAAGAGTTTTCAATGCATTACTCAGCTTAATATTGAAAATCCAAATGACATCACATTCTAGTAAAACTCAAGTCTATTATTTGCTACTGTTCAGCAGAACTTTGTTAGAAGCTATCAGAGACCATGTTCCTTGCATTGCTTAATGTACTCAATCTGTATTTCATGACAGTAACTGGAATTTTAATGAGGTTGGCTGGAAAATGCAATATATCTAGGAGTTAGCACATAGGTACTTACAGTTCCTTTTCTCTCCTCCCTTACATCTTTTTGTACAACAGTGCTTAACGTATGACTAGTCGCTTGGCGACTGTTCATAGTTACAATGGGAGTATTTAAAACCCAGATTTGAAGTTCCACTCCCCCATGTGACTGCGATTCAGGTGCTCAGCAACCAGGTCATATTCAGTCATTTGCAGCATCCTACAGTTATATGACATTTTACAACTGTTTTGCCAAAACTTAGTATTTACTTCCAAATTTTGGCAAAACCAGCCTGTAGCAAATTACTGGTTTGCTTAACAACAGTTGTAAAATCACGTCAGTCACATGGCTGACCTGATTTATGATCCTGAGGGGATCATAACCATTATGGTTGTAACTCAAGGACTACCCATACCTTGAAATCTAGAGTCATGGTAGCACCGTGGTTAGAATTAGTATTGCAAGCCGATTCTGCTGACTGCCAGCAGTTCAATCCTGACCAGCTCAAGGTTGGCTCAGTCTTCCATCCTTCTGAGGTCAGTAAAATGAGGACCCAGATTGTTCAGGGCAATATGCTGACTCTGTAAACTATTTATAAAGCGGTATACAAGTCTAAGGGCTATTGCTATTAAATTGCTACCATCTCTTGTAGCCACTGATAGCCTAATTAATCCCCTTTAAATTCATTATAATATCTTATAGTAAAATAAACCCTGCAGTTTAATTATATGCTAAGTAAAAAAAAGTATTTCCTCTCATCAGCCCTAAATCTCCAACCAATTCAGTCCAACAAATATTTGGTTTCTGTAATATAACAGAAAGGAAAAACAGTACACTACATTTTTTTCTCCATAACTCAGAAATTTTGTTAAGAATGTATTGCACCTCCCAATCACATTTTTTTTTTCTCAAGTAGCTATTCTAAAAGTTATTATCTCTGTCCCTTCTGGTGAAAGCTTTAATCAAATTGACATCTCTAAGTAATTCAAAGCATTGTTTGTTTATTTAACGAAAAAGTAGGCAGCACATTAATGAGATTTGAAGTTACAGATGTTGGCTTTTATTGTTTTTAAACTGTTGCTGCAAGCTGACAGTACGGTTCATAAGATGGGTGACCATATAGATCTTTCAAATAAGTTACAACTATCTCATGAACTATCACAATGTTAATGATCCATGATGCAGTTTGCAAGGTGAAAGAGCTAGGCTCCTTGGAGAAATTGAAGGACAAAGTACATCCTGTGCTTTTAGAACTGCCAAATTATAACATCATTTCAACATCATACAAACAGTGGCTCATGAGTAAATATTAATATATTTCATGAAATACTCTGAATACTGCTGGAGAGAAGTTCCCTGAAGATAGGCTCCAGCACTGGTCTGAAAGCTGGAAAGACAAAACCTCTGGTCCTGGTGACTGACCCAGATTGGATCCTGAAACATTATCCTGGGACACATACATTTGCCTTCATTCATAACCTGAATACTTGCTATGAAGCTAGTTCCAAATAAATTGCTGTATCTATGGAATATTGAATGTGTTAAGCTAGGTTTAACGTTAATGTCTGTCTCATTTCTAATTCGCAGAAAAATCATGCACATAGTATATGCATATTTTCTCACCACCTGCATTTTATGAAAAGACCTACAGTTCAGTTCAAGTGACGATCTGGGCGTATAATTTCATTGCAATTTGTGTGTAGGACTAAGTCATTCAACTAATTATTTTCTTGATTTTTTAAAATCAAAATACTAATGAAATTAATATCTTTTCTATCCTCAGCTTCTTTCACTAAGGAATATGCACCTAGAAAATTTTATTTGGATTAAATCATCATATTCTCTCAAATTAGTCTCTCAAACTTTTAAGAAATAGATTTCCAGAGTGTAATAAGGTACAATATCACAGAAATCACAGCAAGTTCTTCATTTGATATCCAGCCAGCTTCCCCACCTTCAAATCAATAAACACGTACAACTAAATTAAAAGCTGATTCAGCCATCACTAAGTTCTATATACCAAAAACCATAGCACACCCACCAATCTAGTTTTTATGGATAAGGGCTGAAACACAATGCAGGCAGTCCTTATTTAGTAGCCACAATCAGGAGCCCCAACTCATTTAAGAAAAATGGTTGCCAAGTGAAACTACAACTGTGCTTATGATCTTACCTCAGCTCTCCTGAGGACTGACCTCAAAGTTACTCTTTTATCACTGTCATAACTTCAAATAGTTGCTAAATGAGGCAATTGCTAAACAAGGATTACATGTACAGTACTACTAATCCCCCAAGGAATGAATAAGAACTATTGACCCAGAACAAGAAATCAAAATGTAATTCAGGACAACTGTTGTAGAAATTTTTGTTTTTATTACATTTGTCTGCTGCTCATTTCACATCAAGGCGAGTCGGTGGCTTAAAACGTTACAATGAAACTTTT
Organism: Hydrophis major; assembly: GCA_033807585.1. Taxonomy (NCBI): domain Eukaryota; kingdom Metazoa; phylum Chordata; class Lepidosauria; order Squamata; family Elapidae; genus Hydrophis; species Hydrophis major. The sequence continues at coordinate 231,133,484 of CM066330.1, forward strand.
TCCCTCATCACCATGCCATCCAGAGTAGTTTATTATTATTGCACAAAATTATAATATGTATTCTTTAGACTTTAGTCTAGTATAGCATATAAATCTACCACCCAATTATATTGTGTGAACCCAGCTAATTGCTAATTGAGTAATCCAGAAAGAGTACCCATGGAACCCAGAACCAGGTCATTAGATTGCCATTTCACAAAATTCAGACAAAACCATTAAGTAGCATAAAAATATGACGATGGGTACTTCTGGTCACTCATGTTTGGATCTGAAGTCAAGAAGTAAAACATCCTCTGTTCTAATAATTCTTCAAATTAGTTCTTCACTAATTTTGGGAAGCTGATTTTACAGCTGAAACTTTAACATTATTTTAAAAAATATTTTAAAGTGTATTTTGTTACAATTGGCACATTGCTTTAAATTTCCGGGATGAAAAGATGACAGGAAAACCTCTTGGACTTTTGCTTTGTTTTGAATGAATGTTAAAGACAGCAGGCATAGGCCAGACTAAACTTGGTTAGGAAACAAGGAAGAGGCAATAATATAAAGCTAATAAACAAAATTCAATCATAAAAAATATCAGTAGATTCCAACCAGTGGTACATGATAAATAGTGCCTGAAGAATACATTTATTAGGTTTCAAGATGGTCCAGCTCCAAAAACATTCTGAGCTGTTTACAAGGATACATAATGTAAAAGAAAATCATAAATCTCATGACAATGCTTAGAACTCATGAAAAGTTTTGCATTCTCACTGGAAATCTTCTGGAGAGTTCTGCCCCCATCCCCAACTGCATGATGTTTCTGCTACTGCAATCTCATGAGATTTCATCCATTTGAAAAATTAAAATTATCTAAGATTGCATCATGTCTACTGGTGTCCGCAGACAAATTGGTGTGTATATGTATGTGTATATATACACACACACTCATATACATTGTAATATAAAGCAAGGGTCTTCAAACTTGGCAAGACTTGTGGACTTCAACTCCCAGAATTCCTGATCTAACATGACTGGAAGAGGAATTATGGGAGTTGAAGTCTACAAGTCTTAAAGCTATCAAGTCTGAATACACCTTCCCCCACAAAGAGAGAGCCAGTGTGCTCTAGTAGTGGTAAAAGCACCAAGCTAGAAAGCAAGAGATCATGAGTTCTAGTCTTGCCTTAGCCATGAAAGCCAGTTACTTTGGGCCAGTCATGAGTTCTAGTCTTGCCTTAGCCATGAAAGCCAGTTACTTTGGGCCAGTCATTCTCTTTCAAGCCCAACTCATTTCACAGGGTTGTTATGGGAAAAATAGGAAGAGGAAAGTGTGTTAAGATGTTCACTGCCTTGAGTTATTTGTAAATGTAATAAATAAAAATATAATCATCAACTCCCTGCACAAGTTATTTTGGGGTTCAATTTCCTAATATCAGATTGGAAAATCTGAGAATTATCTATCTGGAGGAACAAGACTGAATCCTCTTTTCCAAAGCATTAAAATGATTTGTCCACAAGTCCTATTTCATCAGGAGTAGAAAGAGCACCCGCAGCAATTATGCTCTGATTTCCAGATTTTAGAAGCAATTTGCAAAAGACATAATATTCTTTTTAATGTGAACCCCAGTCTCTCCCAAACCGACTGCCCCTGGCACAGAAGCAACCGTCCTTCTGAGTAAGCCTATTTATTTCAAGTCAAGCAAAACAAAAACAAAAAACTACCCACCATGTGTTTTTGAGCAAGCCCAACGGGAAAGCAACTGCCGCACTAACGGTTCATCTATTTGCAGCCGATCACCATTTACGATGCAGTCTGTCAGCTGACACCGGCAAAATGCTGCTTAATGGTTTGCACAGGCAGAGAGGGAAATACGATGCACCCCTCCGGATTACAGCAACGCATTTCAAAAACCGCAAAACTCCACCTTCGAATTTAATGTTGCTTTGCGTATCATGACTATTCCTTTAAAATATGTGGAACATCGCGTTTTGGAATGGGCGGCTATAACAAAATCTTTAAAAGTCGTAATAGGTTCCTGGCAGTTAGCAGACGATGGAAGTAGCAATAATATACTGAACAAAGGACGCAGCGAAATATAAGAATGCAAGAGAGAAACACGATCCCTTTTAAGTCCTCAAACGCCAGGCACATTTACCCACAAAGAAAGAAGTGGTCCCAAAGGTGTTTTATTTTTCCAAAAGGCGAATGGACTTTCTTGGTTTTTCTTCTTTCTTCGTTGAAAACGTTTCGCTTCTCATCCAAGAAACTTTCAGTTCTTCTATTTATTTGCATGAGAAGCGAAACGTTTTCAAAGGGAAAAAAACCCCTAAGAAAGTCTACTCGCCTTTTGGAAAAAACGCCTTTGGGATCGGGATGGTTGAGAATCTCCCCGAAGACATAATGGCAAAAGGTTGGAAAAACCAAGAAACTTGCTCGGAGCGTGAACTTTTCCAACACAGGCGTCTTACTCCCGAGGAAACCCGCAAGGCTCCTATTATTACATTACGCTGGCAATTCTTCGCCACAAGTGAGCTGTGGCGAGCAGCATACAAACCCCCATAGGGTGGGAATTTTTTTTTAAATACTGCAAGGGGAATACCAGCAGCAACTCATTCCGCTTTCCCAGTGTAGGAGTCCCCCTCCCTCCCGCTAATCCAGGGAATTACTACTACTACTACTTCTAGTCTACTTCTACTTCTATTGCGCTCTATAACTAGCACTAGAGTAACCGACCACACAACTTTTTCCTTCCCCTTCAGGAACTCGGGTCGCTTCTACTCGGGGACGGATCCTGCTCTTTGGGAGCCTGGCGTCTGGTTTAGGAAAGCAGTCCTTTAAATCCGGGCTGCTTGCTCCTCGCAAAAGCGAAGCTTGCACGAGAACTGGAGGAAACCTTCTCTTTTCATTGCGATACTTTCAAGATGCACCAAGCTGCTAAAACTTGGGCTGTCTGTCTGTTTCCTCCCGCCTCCCGTCTTAGCCAGGCAACCAAGGGCGTAAAGCCTAAAAGCCCGCGGCTTCCCCTGTTCTTGGCATGGGACGAGGTTCGGGGAAGCAGCTTTTCCACCCACCTTCAAACGGCTCCCTCTCTCGTCCCCTCCTCGCCCCCGATGAAGCACTTCTAAAGAACAAAGACCCTGGCCGATTCCACTTCAGCCGGACGAAGGAACGCGGGCACTGCAGCGAAAAGCAGCCGAAGCAACCAGCCACTCCCCCGCCTCCTGCTCCAGCTGGTGCGAGGCGTTTTGCTTTGCGAGGTCGCCTATGAATGGAGCCGGGGGCGGAGCCCGCGGAGGGATTGGGCGGAATTTAAGTTCTCGGCAGAGGGAAAGTAGCCTTGGAAAACGAAAAGAGGAATAGCCTGCCTTGTGCCCACGATGCCGTGGGGTTTGTACATCTGCAGTTTAGGACATGCTTTGAGAACCATTGCCTCTGGATATGAACCCAGACTAAGGCTGAAATATAGCAATTTCCATTGAAGAAACTTCTTCTTTCAAGCTGAAATAGTTGCGAAGGATGCGGGATAAGATTACAGTGGACTACAGCATTGGCGGAAAAAAGTCCCTTCAAGGAGTTCGGTGAAAGTACCATTAAAGTGACCCAAAGGTGCTTTTTTTTTTTTTTTTTTAAAGGCAACTGGACAATCTTGGAGTTTTTTTTCCTTTGAAAACGTTTAGCTTCCTAACCAAGAAGCTTCTCCAGTTCTAACTAATTGATGGAGACTGAAAGGATTTATGACTGAAAGAATAATGACTGACAGAAGACTCTTGCAGGTCATATCTACCAAATCCATCAGATCAGGAAAGCAGGGAATGTTGCCTCACACCCTCTAGGGAGATGGAGCCCAGAAGAAGGGCCTTCTCCGTGGTAGCCCACTCTCTCTGAAACATCAACCCCCCCAAATAAATGTACATTCAAGAGATGAACTAATGTTTTATGGGTTTTTCTAAATAACTTCCAATAAGTTGTCTTCCAGAATCAACATCCAACTCATGTTTCTTCTGCTTGCACACAAATTCCCATTTTTATTGTCATACCTAATTATGATATATTAGGTTTGCATTAGGTGGTGTTAGGGGAAAATAATTTTAAGTACAGGTTGTCCTCGACTTAGGACTGCAATTGAGACCAAGATTTCTATTGTCAAGTGAGAAATTCGTTAAGTGAATTTGTCCCATTTTATGACCTTTCTTGCCACAATTGTTAAGTGAATCATTGCAGCTGATAAGTTAGTAACCCGGTTGTTAAGTGAATCTGGCTTTCCCATTGATTTTGCTTGTCAGATCACAAAAGGGGATCACGTAACCTTGGGACACAGCAATCATCATAAATATGAACCAGTTGCCAAGCATCTGAATTTTCTTCATATGATCATGGGGATGCCAGAAAGGTTGTAACTGTGAAAAATGATGGTAAGTCACATTTTTCAGTGCTGTTGTAATTTTGAACAGTGAATAAGTGCATTGTAAATCAAGGAATACCTGTAGTTAATTGAGCCACATTATACCTGAAATTATACACTAAGACAGGACAGAAACATTTGTCCAGAGACAAGATTACTTTGTGGAAAGTTTCCCCAAAGGGAAAGACCTCCTACCCTGTTCATTTCAATGAGGAGGAACAGATGCACAGATTCAATGGTTCAATTCATGCTTAGGACTGAAGTTAACCAGCTCCGAGATTCTGATACATGGCTTATTTAACCGAGTTTATTGAAATGGTCTGTTGCTTTAAGATAGTCCTAGGAAGGATATCAAGGCCTTTGGATAAAATGATGGGATTCTTTATATCAGTTGAATATTCTTGGTTATAACAAAAAGCAAAAGGGAAAAAAATCACCTTATAACCACTTAGAATTTAAGAAATGTCTTCAAAAGGAGCTGCACTATAACTCCCAGCAATCCCAGCAAATTTGTCCAATGGCATTGGATGCTGGGAGTTATAGTTTAGCAATGACTGGCATTTCTTCTGTTTTTAGTCTTAAGAGGCATTATCTGTATAAGTAATTATCTGTAATTAACTTTCACCATTACCATTTAAAAACATTTTTGCATTTACATTGTAATAGTAATTATTTGTTAAATGTTGTCCCAGGACAGCATTTCTTTGTATTCTCTAAGAAAGCAGAATTGTTAAGCTGATACATATAAAGGAATTCTTTTGTTTTTATATATTCAAATATCATTTAAGAATGCCTTAATTCAAGAACAAGGAAACACTTTAATGTTTTAATTTGTGTACAGAAAATCTAAATGATAAAGCAAAAAAATAGCACACCTGAAATTAGCAACAGGATAAACCAAAGAATTGCTACACATCCATCTCTGGTAGAACAGCTGTATTTTAATTATCCCCATAGATGGCATTAGCCCCTCTTTTCCTTGCAAGAGATGACAGATGCCAATTTCTTTTTTTAAGGAAAACATGATTCCAACAGGCTTTTCCCTCCAGCAGATGAGCTGAAAATATGAGCAACCAGAGATGAAGAGAGTAGCTGCATCCACAGAATGTTGGAAATTTCAAGCAACCACTGAAGAAGGCTAAAAAGAGAGACAGAGCTCAGAAATTAAATAAAAAATCCAGTTAAGAAACATTTATAAATTTGTCTCCCATTGATATTACTGACAGTTAAGCCAATACACAGATCAATCAGTATAGCACAGGAGTGTCATATAGTCAAAGTGTTGTCACATAACGTATCAGGATTTTGCTTCCCCTTTGGTAAACTTGGGGGGGGGGCAGGGCCAGCACATGACCCATCCGGCCACAGGCCGTAAGTTTGACACTCCTGGTCTAGCAGAACTCTAGAAACATTATCTATGTAAACATTTTTATTCCCATATGCTAAGCCATAATGTTGTTTGTGTAGTTCTGTTGTAGCATGTTATGAGAATCTAGGCAATTGACTTAGTTAACACACCATGACTAAGCTAAGAATCAGGTAACATGCACATAGTTCCCCAGTATGCCATCTGTTGCTCTCAAAGGTGTGTAGAAGATCATACCAACAATATCTTGGTTTCAGGGGATTTCAGAATGGTACCAATAGTGCTTTGCTTTCTTGTCTTAACTCCTCCCCTCCTTCAAAGGTAAAACAAAGACTCAAAAGGATCCCTCCAAAAAATTGAGAGGCTGAAATGGGTCCCAGTTTATCAGATATTGCTCATGTCTGGCTGCAGAGAATGTGTAAACCCAGCACTAAACTTTTATCCCCTTTGAAATGAATTATAGCACAGATGTAATTACTAATTCTTCCAATAACTATAGAAATGACAAACCTTGAAAATTGTTTTTCTTAAGTCCAGCAGGAGCCAAAAACAACTAAAAACTGCACAAAATTGTAATATTAGAGCCATGTGCAGTACTTTTTTTAAAAATGGCAACTATGCATGCTCTGGGTCAGGGGTCTCCAACCTTGGCAACTTTAAGACTTGCTGGCTGAGGAACTCTGGGAGTTGAAGTCCACAAGTCTTAAAGTTGCCAAGGTTGGAGACCCCTACTCTGGGTTACATGGTGAGACTATAATCTCTTTAGACAACATTAGCCACCAAGTTCTAGAATTAAATATTGACCAGAACTATTTGCTGAGCATGAGTCAGTAAATTTGAGCCAATTTATAATGGATGGGTGGAAGGTAATCTGTCATTTATGTATAGAATGCAAGTTGCGGAGAAAAAGAGATACCCGGGGCTCTAATTTTTCCAACCTAGTTAAAAAGGGATCAGGACTGCTCTGCCTTACTTTGCTCAGGGATTTTTCATGTAGGCCTACATCAGACAGATCCCTTTCTTCTAAGGACCTAGTAAAGAGAGAAACATTATTACTCTTATACTACAAGTAGGTCCTTTTACTTACCACAGGTGTATTGTACATCAAATTCTTCTCAGAACAATACTGTCTGCCACATTGGTTTAGTTGCTGTGAAATACAGGCAGACAGGCTTTTCTCTGTTTCTTTTGAACTCAAGTGAGCAGGTCTGCAGCCCAATTTTTCCAACACTGGAGTCAAGTTCATATCAAATTTTAAGGCTTTTCTGCACTTGCTTCAGCTGTTATTTCCACTGGATTCATGTTCAGATTTGAGGTCAGTATTCCCATCAGGATCATCACAGGATGGCATCTTTATTTCTTTAGTAATGGGAACTTCAACTAAAATATAAATATCAGGATTTTATATCAATACAATGGCGAAAGAAAAGAAGCTATAAAGGCCTTTTGGTTAGATACAGAAGATCTAACAGCTAAACAAGATTTTGTACCTACAGTACATTTTAGATTTTTAAAATGTATAACCTGGATATACAAAGCAGACAATTGTTATTTATCAAAGATGGAAATCAAAAACTAAATTAGATTCCTGATCTGTTTTCTAACGCATGAAATCTTTCTTGCTCCAATAATGAGAGGCAATTTCTATAATTGTTTTTAGCGTTTGTTTTTAACATTTGAGTTTAATAACAGTGAAAAATCTGAATAAACATTCCGTGAAGAAGGCAACTTCATAATACTCAATATTGGATAGGGATTGCTAATTATGATTGATGTTTTGAAGAAGGTTATTTACACATGCTGAGAAGGGCAATCAAGACATTTGCCATTATTCAAGAGGAAATGCTGCTGACTTACCTTTTTCATAAAGTCATTCAAAATGCTTTATAGTTAGATTTGTGCATAAGAAAAACCCATGTGTATATTTTGTATGACACCAATTGAATCTACTAGTTTCCCTATGTGGAAAATTAGCAGCCGTATTTCTTTATATTGTAAAATATTGCATTTGATAACACAGACCAGTAATAGCTCTGGAGTTGTGGTGGAATAGCTCCATTCCAAACTTTATATGTTGCAAAAAGGAGTTTTATTCTGATAGCAGCATATGCATTTCCAAGCGATAATATAGTGGGATGATTACTTCATATCCTCAAATAAACTGGTATAAATAAACTCCTATTTTCCCACAACTATCCTGTGAAGTGAGTTGGACTGAGTATGACTAACTGTCACTGAGCTGGCTTTCATGCCTATGAGTTGGACTAGAACTTACTCTCCTAGTTTTCAGCCTAGTGTCTTAATCAGTTAACTAAACTGGTTTGTAACTAAGAGGCACTCAAATGTGCCTCCACTGACAGTTTGGATAGAAAAGTACAATTTTAGTAGCTTTTGTTCTAGAGCAATTAGCCATGGGATCCCAAGAGTCTTAACCTGCATTAACAGGTCTACCAAATGGTGAATCTGTCAATTTATAATATGGGAGGAACTGAAGTTGTGTTTGGACACAGCCTAAAAGCACAACACCCTTCTGTTCAATCAGTTTAACAAACTGCAGTCATCCAAGATCTTTCTTCTTGTGTGATAAATATAGTTAAAAAACATGAACAAATTAAACCTAGTTAAAAGTTAGTACATCAAGCCTATGTAACTCCTATTCCTTTTACATGACCGATCTTGGACATAAACATGCACACACAATCATAACCAGCTGCATAACACCTGGCTATCCTTATTTTGCAACAACCAGAACTTCCTCCAGCTGTCCAACCAAGATGAGCTAATAACAGCAACTAGCTGCCCCTTCTTTCCCGTTGCTTTCCTTATAGGGAATTCTTTTCATAACCAGAAACAACCAGCTTTAAAATATTAACTGCTAAATTGAAGCTGGATGTAATTAAACATAAAATGGAATTAATAGAGAAAGAAGAATTGACACAGAAAATCAGAAACGCTAAACAGAATTATTTTGAAGATGCAAATAAACCAGGTAGATGGCTAGCATATAAATTGAAAAAAGAGAAGGAATCAAGAAAAATATTGAAGTTAATAGATGAACAAGGCCAAGTTTGTTATGGGAATAAGGAGAAAAAACAAATTATATGAGAAATTATATGGGCAACTATATAAACAAGAGAATATTGATGAGGAAAAAGTCAAACAGTATTGACAGGAAGCTAATTTACCGAAGATATCTAAAGAAACTGAAGAAATGCTAGAAAGCAATATAACAATGATGGAACTAAATGAAGCATTTAAGAGACAAAATAATGGGAAAGCACCGGGTCCAGATGGACTTCCAGCAGAATTCTATAAAACATTTCAAGAATCATTGAGTATCCCATTGTTAGAAGTTATGAATGAAGTTATGTTAAAAAAGATGATACCCAAAACATGGTCAGAGGCTTATATTACACTTATACCGAAAGAAGAGACTGACCCACTGCAAATTAAGAATTATAGACCTATTTCTTTATTGAATGCAGACTATAAAATCTTTGCTTCAATTTTAGCAGAAAGACTTAAAAAATATTTAAATAATTTTATTCACCCAGATCAAAATGGATTTCTGCCAAAGAGACAAATTAGAGACAATATGAGAGTAATCTTGGACACTTTGGAATACTATGAGGCTCATCCTGAAAAGCAAATGGCTTTGATATTCCTAGATGCTCAAAAGGCATTTGACAACATGAACTAGAGATTTATGTTATTACTATTGGAGCAGATGGGTTTTGCTAAAAAATTTATTCAAGCAATAGAAGCCATATATAATAAACAGACAGCAAGGGTAATGATGGAGGGGGAACTTACAGATTTTATTAATATAAGGAAAGGCACAAGACAAGGATGTCCCCTATCTCCTTTGCTATTTGTGTTGACCTTGGAAGTGTTGAATAGAAATATTAGGGATGATAAAAGCATAAAAGGAATGAAAATTAAGAAGAAAGAATTTAAGCTACAAGCTTTTGCTGATGATTTAGCTTTTATTCTGGAAGACCCGCTAGAAACAGCTCCAAAGTTATTGGAAAGGATAGAGACATATGGAGAGGTGGCTGGTTTGAAAATAAATAAAGATAAAATAAAGATTTTGACAAAGAACATGCTATTGAGACAGAGAGAAGAACTGGCAGATCTTTTGAAAATTCAAGTTACAAATAAGGTTAAGTATCTGGGGATATATTTGACAACAAGATGTAGCACATTAAAGGAGAATAATTATATTAAAATTAAACAACAGATAACTACAGATTTGAAGAAGTGGGAAAACTTGCAATTGTCATTAATAGGGAGAATTTCAACAATTAAGATGAATATTTTACCTAGAATTTTATTTTTGTTTCAAACAATACCAATTAGGCTTGGAAAAGACTATTTTGAAGATTTAAATAAAATTATGTTGAAGTTTATATGGCAAGGTAAAAAAGCGAGAATAAAGCTAAAGCTTTTGCAAGATGCTAGAATTAGAGGAGGTTTTGGCCTGCCTAATTGGGAATTGTATTATCAAGCTGCAAGTTTGATGTGGGTCAAAGAATGGATAACATTAAGAAAACATAGGTTGTTGACATTAGAAGGGCATGATTTGCTGTTGGGCTGGCATGCTTTTTTATGGTATAAGGGAACTAAAACACAGGGTTATTTTAGAAGATATTATGTACGGGAGTCTTTGTGGTTAAATTGGGAGAAGATAAAAAGACAATGTTATTTGAAAATTCCAGTTTGGTTATCGACTATTGAAGCATTTTCCTATCCTATAATTTACAAGAAGGAACAAACAGTTAGATATGGGGAACTTTTGGATGAAAAGGGTGAACTTAAATCGATCCAAAACTTAGAGGAACAAGGTATAAGGATGAATTGGTTTTCATATGCACAAATACATTCAAGGTATGATGAAGATTTTAAAATGGAGGGATTCTATGATAAGCAGACTGATTTAGATAAGATCTTGATGGGTACTGATGAGAAGGTGATTAAAAAATTATATAGTTATTTACTGGGAATGAAATTAGAGGAAAAACAAGTCAAAGAAACTATGATTGTTTGGGGGAAGAATTTTGGATATGGGATTGATCTAGAGAAATGGCAGAAATTGTGGTCTCAAAATTATAAAATGACAATGTCAACAGCATATAAAGAAAACTTGTATAAGATGTTTTACAGGTGGCACTTTCCTCCGACAAGAATAGCAAGAATGTTTAAGAACAAATCTGGAAAATGTTGGAAATGTCATCAGATACCCGGCTCATATTACCATATGTGGTGGACTTGTGAGGATGCTAGAAAATATTGAACTAAAATTCGCGTGTGGTTGGAAAAAATGACAAAGAAACATATAGACTTGAAACCAGAGATCTTCTTATTGGGAATTTTACCTGATATATATAGTAAAGATTTGAAATACTTGATTATAAATGTATTAACAGTAGCCAGGATTGTATTTGCTAAAAATTGGAAGAATGAGAAAATACCATTACAGGAAGAAATTATTAAGAAAATATTGGAATGTGCTGAGATGAGCAGATTAACATTTGAAATTAGAGAGCAAGAGGATAAACAATTTTATGAAATTTGGGATCTTTTTTATAAATGGCTAGATGATAAAATACGATAATAGAATATTTGGAATGCTAGATAGTAAGAAATATCTTTATTTTGCTATTTTGCTATTATTTTGTTATTTGATATCATATTTATAAAGAGTTTTTTAGGATTGATTTGGTATGCTTATATGATTTGTTGAATAATCTGGTTAAAGTATTGTTAGCTCATAAAGCATGAATGATTAAAAGTATAGTCAAAAATTTCTTTTTTTTTAAGTGATATTAGGATATCTAAGTTTGGATTAATAATATGATTTGTTATGTAACATAACTGTAACTGGGACTACAGAATGAATGCACAAAAATGATGAACCAACTGACACACTGGATGTACATACGAGAGTCGAATGTTTTAATGTTTTGTTTGTCTTGTTTGTTTGTAGAAAATTAATAAAATCTTTTTTAAAAAAAAAAAAATTAACTGCTATATGTCGAGAACAACGAAACTTTAAATAAAAAGTTGGGGTGGTGGTGGTAAGGTATGGTTAAAAAAATAAAATGAAATCTTGCACACAAAAGCGACTTAATCTGCAGCTCCAAAGAAAAAACACTGCAAATATTGCCTTCACATTTCCACAGTATTTCCTCTGGAGCATAAACCAAGAGTTACTCATCTCAGCTTCCAAAGACTTATGGAAGCCCCTGTAGTATCATTAGGATACAGGGAATGGTGTTGACCTTATTTCAGTGCAGTCCCCAACTGGTGGAGAGGACTGAGTCAGTCTTGATCAGTTCTGCTTAAATGACATAAGAAAACTCTAAATATTTTGGGTTTTATCTACTACGTATCTCCATTTTTAAGTGAAGCAGATCCTGTTCAAATAGACATAGTGCGAACTTTTCAGCCATGCTAATATTTGGATATCATGGGATATAAAAAGCAATTTATAATATCTATCCCCATCCTGACAATTCCAAGATACCTTGTGCTGCAACCCACATAATTCCTACAAGTCACATTAAATGAAAACTGTTAAAATTGTAGTGCAATATGGCTTACCTTCATTAAGTAGATGTTGAAACCAAAAAATCAGTAAGATCAATAGTATCCCAAAAGGCAAACAAAACCAGAAGAAGAGAAAAGGAAATGTTAGATCATTAATTAAAGGAATTAGGGGATACTTCATTTTTGGTTCAAAATCCAGCTGAACTGTGTGCATGACTTTAGTTTTTGTTGTGTGACACTAAATACCTTTATGTAACTTCCCTCTTTTACTACATCATGACTTGAATCACAAAGCAGCTATGCTATCATTCCAACATAGCTGATATTTTTTAAAAAAACCCTGGCTTTAAGCCTATTAAGAGGGAATGTTACAGATTAGACGATAATTCGAGAAACTGCAGTACACCTTATATCTTGTACTTTAATTTGAAACAGAAAAACAAAGATAAGCAACATTTTTGCCGCAAGGTCATTTTTACAGAACTACTGTATCCCATTTAAATATAAAGGTCATTAAAAAAAAAACCTGCTTAAGCAGCTGAGGTATTTAATAGCATAATCTCTTGTAAGATTTTCCAATAGCTGGATTTATATTTTAAAAAAAATGCTAACCTAAAGTTTACTGAACCATGGTTTATTGAATTTTCCCAACTGTCTGCATTTTATAAAATCCATAAAGAAGTACTTAGTAAGAGAACTTAGTAAGTTCCCGTCAGCCCTACTAAAAGAAAACTTGTATTAACATATTTATTTAAAGTACAAACGAAGTTTGAATCTCAATAGATCTATAATATCTCTTAATATTGTTCTTCAGTCTTCCCGAAAGAGTTAGCTTTCAAACATGCTGAAAGTCCCATAAACACCAGCTTATACAAATGTATTCGCTGATCAAAAGCAGATCCTATTTCCAACATTAAATTGGGGGGAGGGGTGTATTATATTTTATTCAACGGTTCTCTAGTTCAGGTTGTCTAGTGTTGTTCATTTATATATGCAATTCGAAATCCCGCTATTTCAATAAAGATAAGTTTTTGGACGAATGTGTTCCCACGTGCACCGACCCAGCAAAGTGGCAAACCAATCCTAAAATGTTTTTTCTTAACCTCAGGAACTTTAACATGCTGGTTGGGGGGATTTCTGGGAATTGAAATCCACATATCTTAGAGCTTGGGGTTGAGAAACTCTTCTAAAAAAACAGAAGCGGAGCCGGCGATGCGCGCGGGTTTAACGCTGGTCTCCATGGTGATTGGTCTCGGGAACGGAACATTTCTTTAGAAGTCTTTGTTTCGATTCGGAGAAAAGACGGGGAGGGACCTGACGGACGGCAAGATTTTCTTCGCGCTATGGAGGCAGTCGGAGGGGTATTCCCGTTCCGCGATGTCCGCTGGGACCCAGACCCGATGCTGGAAGCTCACTCAGCGGTGCGGATGCCGGTTCCGGTTCCTCTGGTACTGGATAACGGTTCGTTCCAGCTGCGTTTGGGCTGGGCCTGTCCGCAAGCTGCGGTGCCTGGCGAGCCCTTGCTCCAATTCCGCTCCTTAGTTGCTCGAAGCCGTGGTGCTCGCGGCGGTGCTGGCCCGGAAACCCAGGTGGGTAACGATGTGGGCAGCCCCGAGCCCCTCCGATGGCTCCTCCGCTCGCCTTTTGACCGCAACGTGCCTGTTCAGATGGAGTTGCAGGAGCAGCTCTTTGATCACGGCTTCCAGCGCCTGGGCGTCTCCTCGCAGGTAAGGAAGGCAGACGTTTGTATGTCTGTTGGGTATTATTAGATCTTCAGCCGCGACAGATGAAAAGGTTTCAGCTGGTTTGGACTGCCGGCGCAGTTGTTATAGGGCAAGGAGGTCCAAACTTAGCCACTTTAAGATTTGTGGACTTCAACTTCCAGAATTCTCTAGCCAGGCTGCCTGGGGAATTCTGGGAGTTGAAGTCCATATGCGTTAAAGTGGCAAGGTTTGAAGACCCCTGTTATAATGCTAACAACAACCGCTGGTCTAGATTTGCCAGGATGTAAAGAAAATGGATTCAGTGGTGACATTTGCACCAAAGGCTTCTCCATTCAACAAAATTTTCTGTGTAGGAACCAAACATTGCCTCCTTAACTGATGTTCAGTAGAATTCATACTGCAGTGCCTATAAGTCCAGTAAGCTGGAACACATAAATTAGTGGCTTTGATTAGATCGATAAATATCCTGAAACAAAACAAATCCAGTGTTCTTCCAAACACATTGGGAAAAGGTACCCTAATGTAAGACTTTTTCTTCAGGAGTATGGAATGTGTAGATAACAAAAGCAAAAATATAGAAGTGGGCTCAGCCCTACAGATATGAAGGACTAGAATGCATTAGGTATGTTCTCCACCTTGTATTATATACTGGTATATTTTTAAAAAAGCATAATTATCTTATAAATGTATGGAGCATCTTTTGCATATTTGGCGCACATATAACATTACATTTACAAGGATTAAATGAAAAATAATGCCCCCATCTCCAAAATTTCAATTTAAATAGGACATTTTAATAAATAAGGGAAAATAATTCTTGAAATGAGCTGATTTGGTGTGGAAGACCATGAATTCAAGTCCTGCCTTAGCTTATGAAAGTCATTTGGGTAATTTTGGGTCAATCACTTCTTGTGGATAAAATAGGAGGAGGAAAGTGTTGGATATGTTTACTGTTTTTAGATATTTGTAAAAATAATAAAGGTGAGATACAAATATATAAATAATAAATTAACTGTTTTGTAACCTGCATATACTTTTCCACATAACCACCACCATTCATTAGGCACTTTGGGGAACAATGGACAAACTTCTTAAAGCTGTTATTGAAGAACTCCACACGAATCCTGACAGTTCTTTTCTATCTCTTCATTTGAGTCAGACACCCATGAGATATTATTCCTTCCTTTTTTATAAAAAGGTGGAAGCTGCATGGCACCAAATCTGGACTGGCAAATTGTATTAAACAGGAAGATCAACTTTACAATTATTATGATTCCTATCTTTTGTATAGTTGGTCAACTCAAGCAGCAAACATACCCTAATATTCCTGCCTTCTATTTCCTCACAACAAACCCTGTGGGGTAGATTGGGATGAGAAAGTGTGATTGGCTCAAAGTCTCCTAGATTCTAGGCCAGCACCTTAACCATCAATACATGACTCTTGAGTGGTTTTTGGGGTGTGAGACTTGACATTGACATAACTTCTTATGCTTCTGAATTGTTGTTTCTAAGTGTTGCGATGTAGCACTCCAAGTTAATAGTGGTGCCAGCTTCATCATGTGCTTAATACCATCTATATTCCAAACACCTGTACCGGACTTTTCCTGCTGCAATCTGGATTTTATTTTGTTTTTTCCTCAAAGATAAAACTATATGATGATTTTCCAGAAACTGACACTTTATTTCTGGTCATAACAATAGGCTCATGTTGTAACAGCACAGATGTTACAGTGCTGTGAAGAAATTCCTTACCTTTATTTATATAACATGACAACTGTTGACAGCTGTTGAAGGTTTTATCTATGCTGTCAGCATGTAAAAAACCCTCTTGCATGAACTTTCTGTTATTGAAAAATGTCAAGAATGTGACACACATTTCTGGAAAATGCCAAACTTGACAACAATTTGGGTGATTCATTGGCTGCCCTTAATTAGTTCATCAACTTTTCTCATGTATAACAGGATGATTGGTGCACAGATTGTCCACTTTATTTTTGGTCACATAAACCAGCTCTCTTTACGTGTTTTTGTTCCAGTGATACATAGTACTGATGCTAACATTTAGTACCATAAACAACCTGCATTCATGTTGAACTTCATTTGGAGGGACTCCATCAGCAGTCAAAAATTGAATCAGGGCATAGCTTAAAGTGCAGTGATTATTTCTGTCTCATGAACAGCAGCAATAGTCTTTTCTCACACTTCCCCCCAACTAAAATGAAAGAAGAGATGCTAAAGGATGTGTCAGAGCTTCTAGTACACCATTGTGGCCATCTGTTGGCAACATATAACACTGGAGTCATTTGTTTTCATTCATCCCTTTCTTACAACACTGGTCTGCAAGAATAAGGTAAACCATTATGGTGTCAAATGCTTGGAATTGTTTGCCACACTACAATGGGTAACCTTGGCATCACTATTAATTTGTATTTTAAAAAATGGCGGGGGGGGGGGAGTATTTTGTGCCTAAGAGAAGGGAGAAGGAATGATACCACAAATTACATGGAAGATGCTGGATTGTCAATCTTTGGTATTTGACACTTCCAAATCATAAAAAGGCTTTTTCCCTTTTGGTATATATTTAATATTTTTACAGAGAGCTCAAGTGCATATTGTTATCCTAGTACCTGAACTCCGAAATCCATATTACTTTGTAAAAAAATAAAAGTAATACCTGAGCCTTGGGCAAAGAATGTGCTCTCAAAGAGTTGGAATGAGTTTAGAATTATATTATGCATGAATTTCCCCTGGTGATTAAATTAATGGAAACATGCAAATACCAAGTCTGCAAAAATGCTTTCTACATGGCTAATCTGTAGAATAAATTAGCCAGTCCAGTTCCTTTGTAGGAAAAAGTTCAATTATGAAACATTGCTATTTCCAAGAAAGAGTACATTATCCAAGTATCAGAACAGCATAATTCTTGTTTTGTAAGTATTGTACATATAACAGGCACTTAAGCTTTTTTGGTGAATGGTGAAAATCTGTGGTATTCAGATTATGCTTCTAAAAAAATCCTTCTGTATTCATTATGCACATATACACATTTTTGTTTGCATATCTGTGGAAAAACACATAAGTAATACTGATCAAAAATACCATGTGTTGGGGGTTATGTCCTTAGATGTAAAATTAAAATTTTAAATGCTGTATTTGTAGGAATTTGTAATAAATATCAGTGACCTCAACATTGTGATATATGCATCATAAAATTTGATGTCTCATGTCATTTGATGAATTTACAATCATTTCATCTCCCTTCACTGTCCCTATGTATGAGCATTACATTAATCTTCTTAAATTGTCTTGTTGAGGATTCACAGATTATTACTTCTTGTCTTATTTTTGTTTTAGGGCTGTGTTGACCATCCAATTGTGATAACAGAGGCTGTTTGCAACCCTCTCTATTCAAGGCAAATGATGTCAGAGCTCCTGTTTGAATGTTACCAGGTTCCAAAGGTTTCTTATGGTGTGGACAGCTTGTACAGTTTCTATCATAACAAAAGGCAAGGCTGGCCTTGCAGTGGTCTCATCGTTTCTTCTGGATACCAGTGTACTCATATTTTACCAGTCTTAGATGGCAGGTGAGTTATTTGTTGTTTACCAATAGAATGTAATTTTTCATAAATTACTGAATAATTACCCTTTTTTGTGGTGTGTACAATTTAAACTTCTGACGTAGGTTTTGGGAAGTAGGTACCTTGATAAATAACTTGGACAGAAGCCTGACTGTCCTCCTGAATTCTTTCACTGATTTTTGATAGAATTAGTTAAGTTGCTTTTCATTACTATATTCTTCATTGGGAATTGTGTGCATATATTTGAGTGTGGGATCAGTTCTTTTTGAAAGAACTTTATTATTCTTTTTCACCTTTAACACATATTAATCTTAACTTTAACAGTATTGTGTCATCATTATTATGCAAATTATTCTACACATCTCATACAAATATCTGTATTGATACAGCTTTATATACAATCATTTACTTTTATGTATAATTTTCTTATTACCTTTATCTTTGTTTCTATTATTCAGCCAATTATACCAATTATCCCAAATTTCATAATACTCCGACTCTTCTTTCTCCTTAAGTTTTAATGTCAATTTGTCCATTTCAGCACAGTCTAGTATATTTTCAATTATTAATTCCTCACTAGGCAAATTATTTTGTTTCCAACATTGTGCGTATATTATTCTTGAAGCTGTCAGAATGTGTATAATTTCCTATAGGATCAGTTCTACAGGAAGTGTGGAAGGCTGTGTTTTGGGAATCTTTACTTAGTTCATCTGTGCCAGATTTTGAGAGATGTATACGTTTTGTCTTTTTATCTATATTTTTATATATATAAATATAAATATATATAAATATTCGCTTCACCTAGATTCGCTATAAGGTGACCAACTTTTTTACAATGAGAAGGAGGACACAAATAAATTCAAGAAAAAAAACCAAACCCACTTGCACGCGGCACACTCTCTCAAAACAATTCTCCTGTGTGGAGCGCATGCATCTCATAATCACGTCTCGCCGCACTGTACCAAGCCTTGACAAATCGTCATGTTAAATACAAATACATCACATCACACACAATGGATCGGATCGGCATCGATCAAATAACGAGATCAAATAAAGAGATTTACTTCAAATCAGGAGATTTATTTCAAATATCAAAAAGGGGGACATGTAGAAGGACACTTTCCGAGAGAGGACAGAACTTAACAAAAGAAGGACTGTCCTCCCTAATGGGGGACGGTTGGTCACTTTAATATATAGTCACTCTGAGTTGAGACGGGCTGCAAACAAATTTAATAAAATAAATATATATTGATGTCCGCTCTCTAAAAGTGATGCTGGGAATGCTGGGCTTTTTTTTGAAAGGAAACTTCAGGAGTTAAGTAAAATGTGTACTGTAATAGTGTGCAAGCTCTAAGTCATCCAGATTACTCTAGTGCTGCTTAAAATTCCACAAATTCCCCAAATAAAAAACAAAACAAAAGTCCAGCATGTTTTATGTTGGAAACTGGGGGCAGGAATTTGATCCCAGAAGTATACTGATGGGTGACATAACTGTCCTTGGACAATTGTTGTTATTCCCCAATGTACATGATCCTATTAACATAAATTAGAAGAATCCGTTGACAAGTTGGCACAATGTCGTTCTTTTTCTTTTTCATCTCATTTGAAGGAAATAATGGAAAAATTCGGCCTATGTGGGCAATTTAGATTTAATGAGAAATGAGCAACCTTAAATATGCACCAGACAGGATTGAAATCTGCATGTTAGAGGATGTTCTCCTTAGAGCTGCTCGGATCATCCAGAGAGTGGGTGGTGCTTCAGTCTCTGCTGTTGTAGGCTGAGCTAATTATTGAGGAACGCTCCTCCTTCCATCATGTGACTCTGTTCCAGCGTTCCCCAGTTTATGCTCAGCCTCTCGCAGAATAGGCAGTGTTTTCGAGTACTCTTGGCCGTCTCAGCAAAGCCTTATTTTGACTCGTTACCTTTCTTCTTATCAGGTTGTATTTGGTTTAATTTTCTCTTTTAGCCCTGCGCAGTAGTTGGGTTCTAAATTCCCCTGGGAAGCCTTCCCTAGCCCCAGGGGGTACAAGGGGGAAGGCTAACAAACTTTCCAAGCTACCCACCCCACCCCACCTTATTGCCTTCTGCCGTTTTTTCCTTTCGTTTTGCCATTGATTTAAACGCTCTCTAGAGGAAAATAAGAGACAGATTTGCTCCGTTCCCCCCCTCCCTCCCCACTGAACACTGCTGTTCGAAGGTTGTTTGCCTCTTCCTTCCTTGTCCTCCCCCTGGGGACCTTAGATTGCCCCTGGGGAGTTTTTCTTGCCGCTGCTGAGGAGCCCTGTAAGTCCACGTCGCAGGCAGCTGCCATTTTAAGCGCCGCCTCGTGGCCGGGCGCCATTTTGTTTTTCTCCACCTTATCTCTCCGATCGCTGCAGCGCACCCGTATTCAAGCAGCAGGACCCGTAGGCCTGCTCACAGTCAATTAAAGTTGTGAACTTTGCCTTTTTCGCTGTGGAGGCTAGTTCTCTGCCTCTGTTGATGGCTTCTTCCGCAGTCTGCCTTAGCTGGCGCGGTTTACCTTACACCACTTCCGCCCAGTCCTGCCTGGGAAGTCTGGCATAGGCCTAGCCTTCGCCTTAAGACCTCTGGTGTTCCTAGATCGATTGGACCAGCCTTTAAGACTAGAGGATAATAAGAAACAAAGAAAGAAGTTCTCACTTCAATAAATTTTTTTAAAAAAGATAATAATAATAAAATGAAATGAAATGAATGAAATGAAATAATGAAATGAAATGAAATAAATGAAATGACATGACATGAAATGAAATGAAATGAAATGACATGAATAAGAAAGGGGGGGTGTAAAAATATTTCCCAGGGCTCCCGGCCTTGCTATAGGTCGACCCCTGGCGTGTTAACCGGCTCACATTGATCCTTATCATCTTAAAGAGCAATAATATGGAAGAGGTATAAAGGGGGTGGGCGTACAAGAATTCTCCAGGGCTCCCGGCCTTGTTGTAGGTCAATCCCGAAGCGTGCCAACCGCCTCATATTGATCCTTATTTTACTCAATTATCTTAAAATGGCAGAAGGCATTCCTTCCAGAGGTCCTCCGTTGAAGGCCACATCTAAACCCACCACCTTCGCAGGCAGGCTAGGGATACCTCCAAAACCTCCCAGAGGGACACCTTAAGTCGCCACAAGGCGCTGGAAAAGGAAACCAATAAATGCAAAGAGAGCCAGTTGGTCTAGCGGTTAAGGCACCACTCTAAAAACCAGGAGACCTTGAGTTCCAGTCCTGCCCCCAGGCAGGCAGGCTCAGTGCCTCCCGGATTACCACCTTCCACTCCTTCTACCGCTACTAACTAAACAACCCTCCTTTAGTCCATTCCTCCCTATCCAGGCGCAGCTCACCCTCTCAGGGTCACCAGGCTCCTGGAACACTGGCCAGACGAACACCAGAGGCTATCTTCGCAGCCACCGGCCTACGCCAGGAGGAACATATAGGAGGTTCCAGAGCAACTAAGATCCCGGATGGAGCTGGCTATCCACCAAGGAATCACGGAGGGCTCCAGCAGATAGTTAGGCCAGGCCTACATTCGCTGGCCACCGAATCTGAGCCTCATTCCGTAAGATCACTCCCACTCAGGTCAGAACCAGTTCAGGATCAGGTACACCCTCAGGGGGAGGTTTCCCATTCAGTAGGGAGGAGGAGGAGGAGTCTTGACTTGGGATCCTTGCATTACAAGGAACCTTTTTCCCGACATGGACCCTTCGGAGACGCAGAATCCGAGGATGAAGGTCTCATCCGACCAACCCCCCCTTATACGACTATTCAAGCCCCACTTATTTAAGTCCCTCCTGTTCAAAGTCAGGAATTCTTGGGGTTAAAGAATCAAAACCCCTCTGATCCCTCCCTCCCCCCCCACTCCGGAAGGTACGGAGGACTCCATTTCAAACAGTCAGTGGTGGAAGCCGAGGTCATCCCAACTCCTCTCATCTTCCTTGACCTGGGGTCCAAACATGGCCTCCTCGGCAGCACCCCCTGCCCCTTCGGCCCACGATAGAAAAATATTCAATCTAGTTCCAGCTCTCCTCCTCTCTTTGGGAACCCCGGAGGTTGAGGAGCCTATCGTAGGTCTGGCCGCTTCCTCCACCCTCAGCGACCCCTTAGAGGCCCTGAGATCAGAGGACAAACGAGCTGAACTGGTCTTTTGCGCCGAGTTCGCCAGTCAGATGCTTGGGGCTATAAGCTCGGCCACAGCCGCCTCCTTCCTTACCAGGTCATCCATTCGCTCACTTCTCCAACTAAGCAGCTTGCCCCAGCCTCCAATGTCCGAGCTGATCTGGACATAGCCAGATTAAGGCCGCAGTTGAGTTCTCGGCCGACGCCACCTCCCACTCGGTCAAGTTTCCCACCCGGGCTATTTCCTCCCATTCTCTGCCTGCTGTCTACTCTGGCTAAGGCATTGTCAGGTAGACCCCAAAAGTAAAGTAGATTTGGCTTCCGCTCCCCTCAGGGAAATAAATGGGTTGGCCCATTCTCAAATCCCCTTCTAGTCGAAAGGAGAAAAAGAAGAAATTTCCTTCCTTCCCTCTCCCGAAAACCAGAACCAAGATCCCCGCAGCTCTTTCAGAGAGCTCCCTTCGTCCTCTTTTTTCCAGGCTTCCTTTTCCAGGTACCTAAGGCCCCTCCCCCTGGGTCGGGCCAGTCTCAAGACAGGTCCGAAACCTCCAATAGAAACAAAGGGACAGCAGCTCATAAGGCCTTTTCGTGGCTCTGGCAGCAGGCCACCCAGGCGCTTCAGATAGGCCACCTGGCTCCTTCACTTCTGACGCCTGGGCTAGGGACACCACCAGGTTTGGCCTTGCCCTCGAATTCCTATCTACTCCCCCCCACTTCTTCATGCCATGCTCACTCTCCAGAACCACACTAAGTGCAGCCTCATGAATTCAGCATTTCGGCATCTACTTGACATACAGTTCATCCAGCCCATCCCTCAGTCTCAAGAAGGACAGGAATCCTAGGGGGGATGGAGTGCGATTCTGGATTTAAAGAGGCGGTTTAATCGCAAATTCAAAATCAACAAGTTGCTGTCCATCCTATTGGGAATTAGACAGGGAGACTGGTTGTCATCCATTGACCTCTCAGAGGCATACCTACACTTCCAATCTGCCTTTATCATTACAAATAGCTGCGTGTTTGTTACAATAACTTCCACTTTCAATTCGTGGCTCTCCCATTTTGGTTGGATTCTGCCCCAGAACTAGGGATCAGCAGTGAGGGATACTTAAATTACCCAAACTTCTACCCAGGAGCAGGGTCCCTTACCAATTGGAAGAAAAGCCAATTATCCCCCTCCACCAGGATAGCTCACCTTGGGATCGTAATTGACACTGTGAAGGGGAAGGTGTCCCTATCTCCGGAGAAAATCCTCAGCATCAAAATTCTGTCAGAAGCATCAGACGCCTTAAGAGGGTTTCCTTTCTAGAACGATCTCAGTTTCTGGGTGAAATGATATCTTATATTCCATTATTCCCTGGGCCTGTTTACACTCCAGATCCCCCCAGTGGTTCCTGCTCCCGTACCAAAGAACCGGGTCAGCAACTCAAAACGCAGGTTAGGGCTCCACCAAGGGTGCTCACGTCCCTCCTCGGGCGGAGCAACTTGTCCATTAACAAGGGCTGCTTCCTCAAGGAACCTCCAAGCCTTACCGTCACCACAGACGCCAGTCTGTCCAGAGAGGGCGCTCACCTTCAGTCCCTTACAGCTCAGGGCAGATGGTCAGCGACAGAGAACCTACGCAACATAAACTGGGAGGAGCTTCACACCGTCCACCTGGCACTCCGCAGCTTCCTTCCCCAAGTACGCAGCCGCCACATCCTCATCCTCACCGACAACATCCCAACCAAAGCCTACATCAACAAAAGGGGGCACTCAATCCTCACCCTAAGGAGGGAGGCCGAGCGCCCCTGTTGGAGGGCGGAGTCTCTCCCCTTTCCCTCAGGACAGATCACACCGCAGGTGTCCCCAACACCTGAGCAGACTGGGTGAGTAGGGCCACCATAGTCCAGTCGGAGTAGCGTCTCCTCCCTTATCTGTTCACGGAGGCGGCATCAATTTCGGTCCACCTGTAGTGGACCTATTTGCCTCCCACCTCAATTCTCAACTCCCAAGGTTTGTTGCAACATCCCCATCCCCAGGGGCGGACCCTATGGTATCCGGGCCCACGGGTCCTCTTTACGCATTTCATACTCTGGCACTGGTGCCCATAGTCCTCAGAAGGTACTTCAAGAGAAAGTGGAACTGCTCCTGGTAGCAGCCCCGTAGTTCTTGGTTTGTGGACCTCCGCAGCCTATCAGTGGCCCCTCCCCAGAGTAGCCCAGCAGACAGAATCTCACTGTCTCAAGGTCCTCTTCTCCACCCGAACCCCCAATGGCTCCAACTAGCCATCTGGAGGTTGAGCGGGAACGTTTGAAGAGGGAAAACAACTCCAACAGGGTCATTGATACCAAGTACTTGACTTTCTCCAGGTGGGTCTCAGCAAGGGGCTGTCCCCCTACACAGGACGTCAGGCAGCAGCCTTAGCTACAGTCATCTTCTGTAAAGAGGCTAGTTCCCTCCCTCTCATCCCTGTATTCGGGCCCTTTGAAAGGGGCCTCACATGTCCTCCGTCCCTCCACCGATACCCAACCTGGACCTCAACAGGATCCTTACCTCCCTCACAAACTGCCCTTTGAACCCTTAATAGAGTTTCTCTTCAGTTTCTATCATGCAAGGTAGTTCCTCGTAGCGATCACATTACCCCTTAGGAAGTCAGAGATCACTGTGCTGTCCATTAGGAAGGACCCGTGTGTATTCCTCCCCGACCGGGTGGCCCTCCGGCTTGACCCTTCATTCTTGCCCAAGATCAATTCGGTTTTTCACAGGGCTCGGGAACTTATCCTCCCTCTCTTTTGCCCCAGGCCAATGCAGGAAAGGGAGAGACTGCTACTTTCGGGTCGTCAGACATGACTGGTGGACTTGCATTAAACGCACTGAGGCCTTTCGTAAGCCCAAGGCCCTGTCTCTATCCTTCCAACCTAAATCACAAGGGCTCAAAGTTCCTCCAACTACCATAGGCCGTTGGATAAGGACAACCATTGCCAAAGTCATACCAGGCTCAGGCCCTTCAGGTGCCCAGGGGTATCACGGCTCACTCCACTAGGAGTAGGGCAACCTCAGCTGCCTGGACTACCCAGGCTCCAATACTCGACATTTGTTGGGCAGCGACCTGGGCCTCCCCGTCTCCCTTCATTAGACATTACAAGATTTTCAGGTTTGCCTCAGACGAGGCTCTTTCGGTAGGAGGGTTCTTCAAAGGGTTCTTAGGGAACCCGAGGGGACTACAGACCAGACAGTGCCCCTCCCGTAGGACAGGCCCAGCTTTGGTATGTCCCACACTCTGGATGATCCGAGCAGCTCTAAGGAGAATGGGCGTTGGTTCTTACCTGACACGCCATTTCTCTTTGAGCTGCGAGGATCATCCAGCCCCACCCTTATCTTTCACCATCTGGTGGGGTACCTTTCTTTCAGCCAATGAACCTTTAGGTTTAGTAAGATGAGAGCACGGATTTCTGTTTCCTCTCGCCTTCGTATAAACTGGGGAACGCTGGAACGGAGTCACATGACGGAAGGAGGAGCGTTCCTCAATAATTAGCTCAGCCTACAACAGCAGAGACTGAAGCACTACCCGCTCTCTGGATGATCCTCTCAGCTCAAAGAGAAATGGCGTGTCAGTGAGAACCAACGCCCATTCTTATCTCAATAGAAGTATATAACTAAAGGGCCAATTTAATTATTTAGAGCTCTCTTGTAATTAGTGACTTTATTTGCAACATATTCCGCTAAACATTATAATAGTTTCTATGGTTTTGCCTTGGTGTGTTGTATAATGTAGCCATCGAAGTTTATTGAACTTTTATTGAATACTAATTGAATAATTATTATTGAATATTTATTGAATAAATGTATCCACTGAAGTTTATTGAACAAACTGTTTAGAGTACAACCACTATTTACATATAATTTTGGAGATTAGCACTGTCTTTGTTTAAAGAATACTTTGCTTATTTAGTTAGTTTGTATGTTTATGATGTTCAAACTTGATTTTAATAATTATTGTGCTAAAAATCTCAGATGGTACAAAATATGGTAGTTAAAAATACTTACAAAATAATTTTCATTCTTCAGTTCTATATCACTTACACTGGCTACTTATCATTTTTCTGACTCACCCAATTTAATGCCCTGCCAGAGAGTGAGAACCAAATAAATCCTTTTTCTTAGTTGTCTTAAATCTCTTATGTAGCCTTTGGAAGTGGATTAAATGTGTTTTTCTTCTATTCAATTGGACTCTCTCTCTTGAATAATATTTATTTTAAGCATAATTTACTCTTTTGTGAATTGGGATATTTTAACTGTATTTTAATTATTTCTATATACACAAGTAATGAAGATTTCTTAAGATTTTCCATTACATGTGTGAAAACTAATATTGATGATAATATTGACTGTGGACATGACATAAATGGCTACTTGAAAAGTCTTTTGAACTTGGGTTCTGATAGAATGAAATTGTTCCGTACAGTCTAATTTTTCCTCCATTTTTATGAATTGTTAGGTTAGATGCACGAAACTGTAAGCGAATAAATCTTGGTGGAGGCCAAGCGGCCCTTTATCTCCAGCGTCTCCTGCAGTTGAAATATCCAGGGCATTTTGGTGCCATCACACTTAGCCGTGTGGAAGAAATACTCCATGAGCACAGCTATATCGCGGAAGATTATAAAGAAGGTAAGGCATTGCTGTCAAAAGTTATCACGCAGCTTTATTTCCTTTGTGTCATCTGATTTAAATTTTTTTTTAAAATAGAGTCAATTTTATATTACTAAAGAGATAGGAAATTATGTAAAATTGCTTTTCAGACATGATATTCTTCCGATTAAAATCGGAATTCCGATTTTTTTGGAAATCACCCACCCCCCTTTCTCCCCTTCTTCTCTTCCTTCCCTTCCCCTCGGAGGCCCCCTGAGTCAGGAGTTGCTACTGCCGGCGGGGCTCCAGTCCCGCATTGCCTCGGGAAGGGAAAGGCAAAAAGGAAGAGCCGTGGCGGCGCTTTGCAACAGCAGCAGCGGCACCGGAGGCTCAGGAGCAGCAGGTCCTGGTTTTGCCTTTCCCTTCCCAAGGCAACGTGGGACTGGAGTCGTGCGGAACCGCGCCAGTGGTAGCAACTCCTGACAGCCCCAGCCAGACACTTGAACGGAGCCTGGCCAGTGCGAGCGGAGGCTGCTGAGCGGCAGGAAAAGGGAGCTGGGCAGCCAAGGACCATCCGTCTCTCCGTGCAACACGCCACCACCCGACCCTGATGAGGGAAAGCAGCGGGCGCTCCCCGGACAGCGGCCTTGGCCCCGTCCCCAAGGAAGCGGCTGCCCAGCTCTGGAGCTGATCCACACGTGACTGGCTGGAAAGGAAGGGTGTGTAGCATTGGTGTTGTGAGTGTGATTTCTTGGCTCGCGGCGCGGGGTCTCTTGGCCGGCCCTGATTTTTTTTTCAAAGGGAAATATCATGCCTGATCTAAAATTCCTGGTTTGCAAATCTGAATAAGGCATTGGAACATATGTAATTATTACAGCATCCAGAACTACATTATTTTAGTTTAGGTCTAACAAACAATAGTTTGTTAGAACTAAATAGTAGCACTAGTTTTTCACAAAAAGCCAATATCCTCTTAATAAAAAGAAGATAGAAATGTGTTGTAGCCTGGAGTCTCCTGAACTTACTGGAAGAACACAGTTGGTTTTGGTTGGATTAGCATGCTGTTAAATCAGCCACAGTGGCTTATTCAAAAAAACACAGCTAAATAAATGATGTCTTAATATAAATGCAGCCAGTGTATTTTCAGTGAACAGGATGAAATAACCACAGCCTTATCTAAAGAACACAAATCTTTTAATATGCTTTGATTTCATATATCTGGAATTATTGGAACAAACTCTGTGTATGGTTCTTCAGTCCAGGAAGTTCAGCAAACAGGGTGTAGCAGCTAAATACATATTCTTGGTTAAATCAACAAATATGTTTAGAGTGAACAGAGAGATGATAAATGAGTTCACTGGAAAATTCTGTTTGCACTGCAAAAATAGACACCAATATAGCGCATGTTTGTTTATGTTATTGAGATTTTATACTTTAAGAATAAGCACAAAACCAAATGATTAATATAGTAATATAGGGATTGGGTAGATTGCTTTATTTTTTATATTTTTGTTTAACTTACTGTATATCATGATTTGATATATTCTCTTATATTGTAAAATGTACAATATGAAAAATTGTAAAACAACAAAATTACAGAAATTTGTTGAAAACTGTGGAATTTAAGCTGAGCTTAATTAATTTTAAATGTTGATTTTGGTGAACGTACTGTAATTATGCTACCAATTGGATATAAGATACCTTGCCCACACTAAAATCCATTTGAACTCTATTTTTGGCTTTCTTGGAAAGCTGTTAAAACAAGTCTGACAAGTCCCTAGAGATCAACTGCTGCACTTTTCTGTCATCAGTTTAGCAGCATGTTTTAAAATTTGAATTGCTATTTTATCAGTGTCATGCTGTTTATTTATGATGTCGGTCATCTATGGTTTAGGTTTGTGAACTGCCCAGAAATGTGCAACTACATCAGTAATAAAATAAAGCACAGTGGGATAGATCCATATTTAATTCCCTTGAAATCAACAGAAGAACCAAATTATAATCTGTTTATTTGAGATCTAAGAAGAACCAGATAGTTAGATCCTAAACTGTTGAAGTGTAATATATCATGCAATCTGACTCAATAGTTGGCTTTATAAAGGCCATTTTATAAAGAAAATGAGAAGAGTTGCTTCCCCAATTTTTATCATACTGATTGTTTAAGTTTCATTAATGCATGCTGTTTGCCTTTTCTGGTCTCTTGGTTTGCACTGGAACTTTCTCAGAAAATGTTATTTTTCCTTGCAGTTTCTGTTCTCTAATTTCTGTTTTCTGGCATTAGATAAATACAGTTTCTTCTTTTTCTTTGCTCATATAGATTAGTGCAATACCATAAAAGTCATGTAGGTTTTCTCACAGCGGGCTTTTTGTTTATTAAATATTAGGTAGAAATTAATTCTCTCTCTCCTGTCACCCTCTCCCGCCCCAAAAAATATCCTACATTGCTTTTTCTTAATTTCTCAGGGGATTCGAATAGGAGTTTATTGAGCAAAAATTATTACTATGATTTTTTCTGAGCAAAAATCATTATTGTGATTTGAACAGAGATGCAAAAGTGGCGATCAGCTGAATACTATGAGAACAATGTGCATAAGATGCAGTTGCCTTTTTCAAATAAGCTCCTTGGGAGTACTATCACGTCTGAGGAGAAGCAAGAGCGACGGCAGCAACAACTTCGACGGCTTCAGGAACTTAATGCTCGCCGTCGAGAAGAAAAGCTTCAGCTAGATCAAGAGAGACTGGAGAGGCTTCTTTATGTTCAGGTAACTTCATGCACTGCTGGAGTTGTAGTTTTAGTTTGGAGGAAGTGAAAAATAAGCTGAGGGAGGATTGTTCTTGGAATTGTATTCTCAGTGAAATATTCGTTCTCAGAGGGTCGTTTTCATATTTCAGTGAAGGAATTAAAGATGGTAATCAATTGCCAGCAAATAACAAGTCACTAATTTAAGAATCAATTTGCTTCTCTTTTCCAAACAGCAGGTGCAATTTTCTGCAGGAATTCCCTTAGTTATAATAGAAATAGACAGTGAAGGCTAGTGATTTGTAGCAGGTTAACAATAAAAATAGATTCTTTTTAATTCTTTCTTTTGTAGGAATTGCTAGAAGATGGTCAGGTAGATCAGTTTCACAAAGCTTTGGTGGAACTGAACATGGACTCCGCTGAGGAACTGCAGTCTTATATCCACAAGCTAAGTTTGGCCATTGAGCAAACTAAGCAGAAAATCCTCCAGGCAGAAGTTAGTGTTGAAGTGGATGTTGTGGACAGCAAGCCAGAGGTATTATTAACAGGATCAATATTTGGGAAACAGTTTCAAGATTTCGTTCTCTTGGTTGTACTGCAACTTCACACAAATGTACACATTTCTCTCTCCTATTTTGTTTTGCTATCTTTAATTCTGTCCTTAAATCATGTTCAGCATGACAAGATGATGATACTCAATAACATTTTTCTGAAAAACAAATGTATTCCAATAGGCTTAGAGACTTTTGGGGGGGGGGGTGAGGGGGAGAGTGGAAGGGGGAAATGTCCTTTCCTTAAATAACCAACCAAAAAGAAGCTCATGAAGATTGAACAGACTTATGTAGTACTGAATGCAAGCTGGAAAAATATAAGCAACACAAGTTTAAACTTTCATGTTTACTAATCCCAATTCCTATCAATCCTATCTATTTACACAACTTTGTCAAAGCATTCTTGAGAAACACTGATTTATTCACACATTAAATAATGTATATTTAAGGCCAAAGGGTCAGAAGATAAAGCCTATTTAAGTTGGAAGTGTGACAAGTTTCTCTTTTTACTATTGTTCCCCAACCACTCATGTTTCACTATCAGAAAAAGCTGTAGATACTGAAATAGGTGCCTATTAGAACATTATAGTAATTATTGAGGAAATGGGAACAAAATAGGTACATATATGCTCCACTAGTTCTGAGATATTTAGTTCAATAAGTATATTTAGCAGAATTGCCATCACTGAACCTTATAAAATAATCTGTATGTACAAGGATTCTTGCTAGATTTAGAATCATGCAATTATTAGAACTATTGTGTCAAATTATGGCAAAAGGAGTAGAAAAAAGCAGGAAGTGACCATGAACATAAATGTATGTGGATATTCATGGGTAGCTAACAGCTTTGCACGCTTCATTCTGAGCCTTTATTTTTCATAGCAGCTAAATTCCTTTTTTTATTAATTGCTATATAGATTTGTTTCCTTGAACATTTTTCTTACATGCTTTTTACACATCTTTGGGGGAAAAGAATTACAATCTGAAGATAATTACATCTTTCAAGAAATATGTTTTAGTGCATGCATTTTGCTTAGATACAAAGGAATGTTTAATATCTATATGTAATTTTTTATTTTAAGCTGTAAGGATTATTATTGTCGTATTTGCCACCTTTAAAAGTAGTATAGTTGGAGTGCAATTTAAAAAGTATATTCTTGGAATGTAATTCTCCACCCCAATGTTGCATAATACCTCTGAATAGCCAACCATAGATTTAAAACTTAATCTAGTAATTAATTTTTACTTGATGATACCTTTAGTCACTATGTATGTGAACTTATACATGTTATTTCAATTTAGCAATTGTCCTTTGGAATGATAATTTCCACAGACACTCTATGAGAGAAATGGTTAGTTTTTAAATATGATATATAAATAAAATAAAAACTAACTGTAGTTGCTGAAATTATCAGTTTTCTCAAATTTGAATCTTTGCCAAATAATGTTTATTTACCAAAGTTGGGTTAACTGGAATGAGGATGAAATATTTGTTGAGTTTGCTGGTGAGTTTCAAAATATGACAAGCTTGAGGCATCTTGAAAATTAGGCTAATCCTATTAGAGACTGTTTAAAATGAAATGACCACAGTTTGGAACAGAGGTATATTGCTAGAACATCAAACTTGTCCACTTAAAATAATTGAAAATCTGAAAACCTGCTGTCAAAGGCTTTAGTGTGAACTTCATTCTGAAGGAAATAAGATTTACCTAATTTGGAAGTTTAAGAACATTTCTCTCTCTTCAAAAAAAAAGCATTGGTTTGGTTAATTGGTTATAACACCTTTAAAAAAATAACATATTCATCCTATCTTATGTGTTTTGTTTTTCTTGGAATAACATTTTTCTTCCAAGATTCCTGAGCTTGATCCATTGGGCAGTGAACAATCCATGGAAGATGTAGAAAGTATTAATGATTTTGAGCCTTTATTTGCTGAGGAGCAACCTGAAGTTGAAAAACCAGTTACTACAGTACAGGTTTGTTTTTAAGTAGACACAATCTCAATTTCAGATAAATGTTTGCTTGTTTGCATTCTGAACCCAGTCAGTTAGGTTGGAAGAGATGGCTGGCATAAAAGTTGAAGAGAGAGAGAAATGGGGAGTGGGGAGGAAGGAAGGATAATGTTGAATAGCTTTTTTCTTATAGTAAAGTTGGAACTGTCATAATCTAAAATTGTATAATTGACAAACTGATATTGTGTTTGGTAAGAAATGCTTCCTAGCTTTCTAAATCCTATTGATACAAAACTGAAATTTCAGTTCTGTGTGCTGAAAATAAATGTTATTAAACTCTGAAATTTTCTTCAAATACACCTCTATATGATCCATCTAAAAGAAGTTGTAGGTCAACCATTCTGGGAAATAAAGAAACATTGCAAGATCACAAACAGTGTGCCTATTCTATTAAAAGTTTGGTGCTGTGGTTAAGGTGCTTTTCTCGAAAGCAGAAAATGTGAATTCTAGGCCTTCCTTAGGCATGAAAGCCAGGTGACTTTAGGGAAAAAAACGAGGCAGGAGAATAGGTATGCGTGCCAGCTTGAGTTATATATAAAAAGGCAAAATAAAAATTTAATAATGGCAATAATAAAAATAATTGCTGGTTATGGCTAAATAGGCTATATGCAACTACTGAATCTCATATTTAGAGATACCTTAGCCAATTCTGATTGCTGCGTCTGAAAATCACTGCCATAGTTTCCTGCTCTTTGAAATTGGTACACTCAAAATCTGTATTATAAGCTTTCACATAAAGCTATCAGTGATTTTAAAAAAGGCACCACAAACCACCTTCAGACTATCCTTGTTCATTTTACATCCCATCCACTGTGATGTTTGGCAATCTTAAAAGCTAAGGGCATCTTCTGACCTTCATCTGGCCTTATTTCTGGCTCTCTCTCTCTCTATATATAGAGCATCACAGTGTGTGCACACACACATACACGCACACACACAGAGAGCAGTTAGAGTTTTGAAAAACTTCTGCCAGTGGAAGTTTTTAAAAGGCTAACTACATTGGAAGAGTGGTTTTCCGTAGCTAACAGTTTCGTCACAGTTTAGCTCTCAATATGTAGAAGACCAAACAGCTTGAAATCTCTCCAATCTCTGCTGTGGCAGGGATGGGGTGGGGGGAAGGGATAAGCAGAAGTCTTACCTCAATCACATTTATTTTTTTTAAAGCAATTCATCTGCTGCTGCTGCTGTTGTTGCAAGCTACTTGCATGCAATTGAAATCAGAGCTGGAAGTATCAGGGCAGCCATGCCTTCTATAACTAGATTTAAACATGTTGGCTATGTTATGATATTGTGGATTAATATTTTTGGATCCTGGTTGACGAACATGGAATACAAAGGGAATTTCCTGTAATAATTTAACCAAAAACAACTGAAATGCAGAGGTGTTTGATGTAAAGGAAGTACTGGAAAACAGCCTAGTTACGTATGTGTATTCCTGCCAAAGGGAAAAGTGTCAAAATGTCAGGAAGTAGAAGCAGATATTATGAGGAAAAGAAAGTAATTCAGTGAGAAATTAGTATTATTTCTTCGTTATTTCAGTACTAATATAAATATTGTAATACTCTTATGATGCATGATTTTATTATTTTTCTCGTTCTGTTAAAAAAATAATAATTTTGTAGGAAAAAGAAGAAAGCATCGTGCATGATCTGTTTCAGTTTCCTCTGCCCTTTTTTAATCTTTATTTCTGGAGGGAGAAGGGATCTGTCAGAGAAGGAAAGATACCGAAGGAAAATAGAGAGCAACCATAACAAGTGAATCGTTTAATTTCTTGTTTCTGGGATAGGTTGGATCTATTCTCCTCATAGGCCTTGGCCCTTCAGCAGTCTTGTTGTGATTTTTTCTGTTTGAGTAGAATCGCCTTCATTTTGCTTTTTTTAACTGCAATACTTTTAGTTCACAGCATTGCTGTTTGCATTTTACCATTTTTAGCCATGGATATCATGAAGCAAATGGGTTGTTCAGTTTCAGTTGAAGAGGCACAAATGTGTGTAGCAGTCAGAAATTCATTAGGTGTAACTCTATCTTGAATATTGCACTGGCAGTAGCATTAATAGGTACAGTATTTTTCCTGCATGTCATCCTTACGGCTGAGGGTGCAATTCTATTTTTTTAAATGCTGTGTAAAACTCACAGTGAATTTCTGTCTGTCACTTAGCTGTTAGCTTCTAGATGGCAAAACATAGAAGATTTCAGCTATGAAAATTTCCACTTAGACTGGTAAGCAAAGGAGAAACTAAAATCATGCAATACTAATTCTAACAATATAGATTGAAATTGCCTTTTCGCAACTTACTGTTCTTCAAATGCACTGGATTCACTTTATTTCCAGCCAGAACAATGAGGGCGGAAAAAGGAACACAGCCTGTGGGGGAAATACAAAAAGAAGCGAATGCAGGCCTGGCTTTTCATAACATCCCAAATGATTAGGTAGAAGGCCACAGAAGGGGACAGTTCTTGTAGGGAAGCCAAGCAGCTCGGTCCAGTGCAGTGGATTGTGTTTTCTCAAATCTCCCTTTTTTGCCATCGGGTGGAATGGCTATGAACAAGCTGCACTATAAAAGGAAAATCTGACACAAGTGAGGGAAGGAGATAAAATACACTGGAACTTGACCAATCCAAATTTGAACTCTGATAAAGTACTTTGGGAAGAGACAGTATATTCTAAAGCAGGGTTGCTTAGATCTGGCCCACAGGACTGGCCTGAAAATAGTAAAGAACCAGCCCACTGTGCCTCTGCCAGTGAAAACTGAATTCAGGGGGGATGGGGCACAAGCAGCCCTCTGGGCTTTATTTTCACCTGCAGAAGGCTATCAAAACTAACTGAAACAAAACAAAAGGATAGATGTTTTCTCTTTTGCACTTGAGCATGCAAGAAGGGACAGGAAAGGAGAAAGGGGAAAAAACAAAGAAAAGGAAAGGAACAAGGAAGGTAAAATAAGGAAAGAGGGGAAGGAAAAAGAATGAAGAGGGAAGGAAAAAGGAAGGAAGGAAGGAAGATTATAATGAGAGTGAGGGAAGGTCTCAGGGAAGTCCTGCCTTAGCACTTGGCCACCACAGTTGCCCCCGACACAAGTGACATCGAGCTGGCCATGCCCACACCCACCTACCCGCCAAGATCAAATACAACCCTGATGCAGCCCTCAATGAAATCAAGTTTGACACCCCTGTTCTAAAGCATTGCTCTCCTGAATATTCATGTTTTTATAGCCCGTGTTTAATCTGGCAGAGTATCATCAGCTCTTTCTTGGCACAGAGAGAATCCGAGTTCCTGAAATTGTCTTTCAGCCATCCCTAATAGGAGAAGAACAGGCTGGGCTTGCAGAAACCATGCAGTTTGTCCTGGGCAGGTAAAATTACAGACTTCCTGAATTCCTAACTTAAATAGATGCACTTAAGAATATGTTCTCAGTGTTCAGAGAAAGTTGCTTTGGGTGATGCAGTGAGTTAACACGAAGTCAACTAGCTTTGGCTCAATTTGTTGTGCAAACCCTGGCGATTGCATTCATTCAATAAATCATGGTTCCATTAATCATGGATTATAAATTAGGTAAATAAGTAGGTTTTTTTACTTATTTGTTTTCAGAATAGCCTTCGCAGTATTTTTTAAAGAAGAGAAGATGGTTTGCATTTGCAGGTTCTGAGAAAGCCAAGTTACACATTTAGCAAAGCATTGTAGGATAATATATGCTTTGTAAACTGAACAAACGTGGGGCACATTGCCCAACGAAATATGTAAGAGTGGTATAGAACTATATACTTGACACCTTCAGTGACACTCTGCTCTGATGTAACTTTAGAAAATATTGTTCAGTGTTTCGCTGTCATAGCAATTGTGTTTAGAAGTCACGTTGGACTGGATTAATGCTACATGAAAAAATGAGACATACCACAATCTGAGGCACACAGTTCTTTCAAGTAAGAAAAGCAGAAGAAGAATGGGAAAAAGTTTGAAACCTGAAGTTCGCTATAACCATTTATAATTATTATTTGCCATTGTAGCTGAAGAAGAAGAAAGGAATTACTTTAGAGAAGCTTTTATCATCTGGGAAGATTTTATAAATCAGGAAAAAAGTAAATAAAAAAATCAAATTTTGATTTAAAAAAATACTTGTAGGGCTAGAGTTGAGAAGCAATCTTTAAAGCAAAACATGGGATAAAGTGTGCCTTTTTCCTGGGATCCTGCAGCTGCTGCAGAGAACAGCCACAAGGATCCTAAGATCTGATTATTTCAAGGAGGTGCAATGAGTGCCATGTTGCACCCTTACATGCTCTTTAGTATCTTTTTTATCTTCGAATTCTTAAGCATTGCACTTCACAGCTTGATTACTCTGGAAATCTTTGAAGTTTAAGCCAATCTGTCTGAATTTTCAGCAATAATCCCATGGGCTTTGTATAAATGTCTGAAAAACCTAGGTTATGGAGGGTGGTTTAGCTTTTAGAGCTAGGTACCGTAAGTAATACTTCAGAGGAAGGGGAATATGTAAGCTATTGCTTATATACTGGAAGATTCCTGTGTCATTGTCAGACAAAAAAGAGCCTTAAATGTTTTTAATAATAGAGTTGGTTTTTTACTTGGTTTCTTTTTAGATATTCAAAAGATCAACAGGAAAAGCTTGTCCAGAATGTCTTCCTCACTGGTGGAAATGTGATGTATCCTGGTATGAAAGCTAGAATCCAGAAAGAATTGCTTGAAATGAGGCCATTCCAATCATCCTTTCAGGTAGAGTATTTGTCTTTGCCAATTGAAGGGGAAAATCCAAAAGTTTTATATAGTGAAATATTCATGTTCAGATTTTGTGTGTTATTTATCCGAGACGACAATGAAGATGCATATAGGGAAGAGGTGAAGGCTCTGGTGGACTGGTGCACTAAAAGTAACCTGGTTCTAAATGTTAATAAAACAAAGGAGATTATTGTAGATTTTAGAAAGAATCAGCATGGTCATACTCCACTCAGTATCAAGGATGCAGCTGTAGAGGTGGTCAACTGTATTAAGTATCTAGGGATGCAGATAAGTAACAATCTGAGCTGAAGTGAAGCAAGTGAAGTGAAGCATTTAAACTAGCATCTGCGTTTCCTTTCCTTTTTTTTTTTTCCACAAATTTTATTAATTTTACAAAAAAAGTACACAAATAATCCAGGCATAACAACTTGGAAAATCTTTTCTAAAAAAAAAATAATTAAAGAAGAAAGCCAATAGAACATATAAAATAATTCCAAATTGTAATATCAATATTTACGTTATCTATTTAACTTCATATCTTATCCCGACTTCTCCTTTTCATTCTAGTTATCCAAATTATATTTCTTGCTTATTAAAATTTTATTGCCTTTCATAAACATACAAAACACAGAACATAGAAAGGAAAAAAAACAACAACGTAAAACATCTTTTCTGAAGGCTGCTTGATCCCGGGTTGAAACTTTTCACACAGACACAAATTCAAACATCATATTCACTTTATATATCCTTCCATATCTTATTATCATTTTCAATATCATTTTTTGTCTGTTCTATTTCCAGCTATCCATTCATCTTTTTTCTTTTAATATACTTCTCCTATACACTGATTGGAGTGACGCCTTTAACTCATTACCCTAACTTAAAATTACTTCATATAACACTTAATTTATCTTGGGATTCTGTTTAGTACATTCTAAAATTACACAATAAATTTTATAAAGAAGGTAAAAACCCAGCAATAACTAAATAAAATCCTATATAAGCACTATCCATATTATTAAAAAAAAAAACTAATCGTATATATTAATACTCATTTATATCTTAAGCATTTTACTCTAGATACACATATAAAGACACATTCTTATGTACCTTCCAGAATCCCCCCCCTTTTTTTCAATTAGATTCACCCATTGTCTCTAAATAAGCTTTTTTTCTTTAAATCTTGCTTCCCACCATTAAGGCTTCTCCTGCCCCCCCCCCCTTGCTCTCTTGCTTATTCTTCCACTTGCCCTTTTTACCCCTTTGTCTCTCCTCCTCCCTTTTCTTACTCCCTTTCCGTTGTTTTCTAACCTTGCATCCACCTTTCATCTCATTTTTCTTTTTTTTGGTTGTTTTTTCAAACCTTAAAATCCCCTTTTTCTTATCCTCTTTCTCCTCCTCCCCAGAAAAAACCTATTGTTCATTGAAGATGGCTTCTTCTTCCTCTTCTTCTTTGTCCCAGTCGTTCTGCTGCGTAGTCAACTTTTCATAAGTGCATAACGCCATTTCTAAAAATTGAAATAGAGTGCCCAAAGTATCTTTTCCATCTTGTTCTTCCTTTTTATATTTTTGATATTCAGTTTTTAATTCATCCACAAGCGATGCCATCATAAAAAGAGAAACTTTTCCCAAAACAACCACCCAAGTATTTTTAATCAAGAATAATTCAAAAAAGATTCTAAAAGTTAATACTTTTTTTTCCTTCTTCTACTTCTCTTTCTGGGGTTACTGTTTAATCAAAGAGGTCCAATTACCATATATCTTTCTGTAGAATTCTAGGCAATCTCCTCCTTTTTCAACTTCTGCTCCAATTTTTTTCCTCTCCCTTCCCACTTACAACAACAATTTTTAAATGATCAGAAATCCACACCTCCAAAAAGGGTTTTCCGATTTCTTAAATTATTAAGTCCAATGTCCAAAGAATCTTTTGTCCCTTGACTTTAACTTTCAAAATAATTCACCTTCAGTGCCCAAATAAATTTCAAATCTTCATCTGCTGTTTCTATGGGTGGGAGAGTGAAGAAAAAAAAAAGTTTCCCTTTAACAGCTTTCTCCGCCGCTTTCCGATCTTCTTAGGGATACAATGTATCCTCCAGCAATTAAAACAATTCAGTTCCAGAGAGTTTGAGAGATGTTGATTGACCCGGCTCAGCCAGCACTTTCACTTTTCCTGCTTCCTCCAGCACAATCTTACCCGATTGCAGGCTTCTTCCTGGCGGCCATTACTGACCGCCGCTCCACCACCTCAGGAAAAAAGGGTTTTTCCAGACAAGGAGGGGGTCTGCGACACCCCCAACCCCCTGTCCGGCTCCCCTCTCTCTTCGGCTGCCTCTACAGGGCAGCCATATCCCCCTGATCCATTTGGATCGGGGGCACCTCGGCGGCAAGCACAGCAGGAATCGCGGACGGTCGCGAATTCCTGCTGCCACCGAAGCCACGCGGAACTGGAACTAACCATTTCCTGTTGGATGAAGAGAGCACATCTTTCTCCTTCTGTCCTAGCCACTTTTTACAAAAGCACAATTGAGAGCATTTTAACAAACTACGCCGCTGTTTGGTATGGTGACTGCAGTGCCCCAGATAGAAAGTCCATTCAAAGAGTGCTAAGGACAGCTGAAAAGATTATAGGAAGCTCACTTCCTGTCATTTAGGATACTGCATATAAGCACTATGTACTTAGAGCTCAAAGCATTGTCAGAGACTCCATAGACCCACTTCATGGTTTGTTTCTGTTGCTCCCTCTGGAAGGGGATTCTGTAACAGCTTTATTTCCTATGTCATCCATCTGGTAAACGCACAAGATTTGTTTCTTTCACCATATACATGTATACATCCAAACTAAACTGTGTTGTTTCAGTTTCATATAATACATGTGGATATATGCATAATTTTGTTTTTATTTATTTATTTAGTTATGTTTATGTAGTGTATATTAAAGGAGGAGACCCTTTGAGAACTGTATGCAAAATTTCATTTTAATATATGCCGATTAGTATACATTCAAAGTGACAATAAAGCTATTCTAAGGCAAGCCATCAATCAATCTCATCAAGATGTGACTCTAGGCTGCTATTAATACAGCTACTGGGAGTAGATTTCCTAAAAGAATTCCATTTGCTACCTAAGGAAAACTAATGGACCTTTGATTTTATGCAACAAGATTATTTTATTTTTAGGTTTGAAAATACTTGCTCTTAAATATATCATACTTTCCTATTTATCAGCGTGAATACAGAAACTGACAAGTACAGAAATAATAAAAAATGCAATCATATAAATGATAGAATGTTAAAAAAATAAAAGCCATAGAAACCTGTTATATTTTCAGGAGCCTAAGCTCATATTTCAGAAGGAAAAATAATCCATAAAAATACCCCATAAGAGGAGAGTCTCATAGTCACCTTCCTAGGAAAGTGAAGACTTAAAGAGCCGAATTCGTTCTCATGAGAACCTATCTGTCCTTTCCAACTTCATCTTAAGAAGCAGGCATTTCATGCAAGAAAAGACAATTCTTGAAATTATTTCTACCAAATAAGTTTGCTAATAAATTTTGTCTATGGTGTGATATTCTTGTTGCCATGCAGGTGCACCTTGCTTCTAATCCTGTTCTTGATGCATGGTATGGAGCTCGGGACTGGGCACTGGAGTTCATGAACCGTGAAGAAGGCTGGATAATTAGGAAAGATTACGAAGAGAAAGGTGGAGAATACCTTAAGGAACACTGCGCTTCCAATGTCTATGTGCCTATCCGTCTCCCAAAGCAGGCTCCACGGACTGCTGAAATGTCAGCATCAAGTAAAGTGCCAGGGACTGCCACAAACAGCATCTCTGAGCAAACGTGATAGGTATATTATTTTTGGATGAAGGTGGTTGTTTTCCAGAACTACAAGACAGTCTACAGAATTGGATGTGCATTTCAAAGACATGTATTGGGAATCTCAGTCAAGGTACTTCTATGTCTAAAAAAAGCAGCTATACTTTTTTTTCCTATAGCAGAAAATGTTGGGTGTCCTATGTTTGTGGTTGTCATGGGAAAAAAAGGACTCTAGTACATCAGTTCTTGGTGTAAAAGAAACAAAATAAATTATTTCAGAGAAAATGCTTATTAGCTTAATTGAATCAAACATATAATGTGTTTTCTATTAATAAATTGTTGCCAAGGCTGTTGGTAACATCAGTATCTTGTCTTGGGTTTATTTCATTTGATGGTTAATATGTCAGCATAATATTTTCAAAAGAGAAAGTAATAGACTGAGTTTCAGGAAGAACAAAGTATTCTCAAAGAATACACAAAACTGCAGCACTGGCAATGTTAGTCCACAAGAGGGAGCGTTATCATAAGAAACATATTTAGGAAGAACATAACCCAGTCAAAATTACAGTTTTCATGGATATGGAATGTTATAAATGTCTAGCTATTGGTTTTAACATATAGGAGATTTTTATTGAATTGGCATAATAATGAATCATAATAATCATTCTTATTCAAAAAGCAGTTTAAACATGCTTCAAGTAAGGCTCCACTCTTGGTAGCCATGTGTTTTCAGCAAAGATTTGTTCTACTAATATCCATTATGAGTGGGAATTTCAGCTATGGCAGCATTCAATGAATCCAGTTGTGCTGGGTTTACAAATTCCAGCATATCCAGCCAAGGATTTCAAATGTATCACTTTAATTAAAGGAAAGTTGAGGCAATAATGGATCTGAATATAGACTAATTGCTTATAGATTGTTTGTTTACTCTTTTTTACATTAAGCTGCCATTGTTTTTTATTTGCCATGTTGGATTTCTTTAGTCTACTGGAAACATAAGCATCACTTTTTCAAATAAGATTCACAGTTATATGTTGATGAAAAAGTGTAAATTTAGCATCATTAGAGAAGGAAAGCAGTAGGGATACAACCCAAATTATGATCCAGTTTCTGGCATTCAATCATTGTAGTTCTCTCTAGGTAAAAGAAGAATGCTATCAAAAACAGTTATAAGGTTTTGCTTATATAAAAAGCTAAAGCATTTCAGTTCCTTAATAGTCATATTCTTATATGATTTAGTTTAGAATTGTTCTGATAGCCCCTAACATTATTTTATTTGCTGTATTTACTAGTTTTTTCTCTAAATAGCAGTTTCAGTTTAGATCTTTGATAATACAGTAAGGGAGGCTCAAAAGTTTTGCTTTTTCTCTCTTCTTTTGGGGGCAAACATTCTAATTCCCTGATTGTCTCTTGGGAGTTTTTCCCCCTCTTCTTAATCTCTATTTACTGTCCTCATTGGATCAACAATTTTTCCTTACACTAATCCTTAAAAAAAATCTCATCATCATTTCAATCCTGAGCAGCAAAATCCCATTAAAGGTTACAGTAAAGGATTAAGGTAGGTGATTACAATATGAGAGAAAGTTTGATCTAGTGGTTAAGGCACCAGGCTAGAAAGTGGGAGATTGTGAATTCAAGTCCAGCTGGATGACCTAGGACCAGTTATTTTCTCAGAGCCCAATTCACCTCTCAATATTATTGTGGGGAAAATAGGAGGAAGAAGGTGTGTTGGGTATGTTCACTGCCTTGAGTTATTTGTAAACACAATAAAGGAGGGATACAAATAAATAAGTAAAATATATATTTTAACCCTGAATAAGTAAAGCCACTTTATATTCCTTCTTTTTACTTTTAACAAGCTTCATTTTTAGTCCCTTCAAATAATGTCCCAGAACTTCATTCTTTTTCATTTTTTTTTGTCTCTTCTCCTAAAATTCATCAAAGCTTTACAGCTTGTTCTGTAAATCCAATATAGGAATATTATCCAGGTCACTCTCTGGTTAGTTCTTTGCATATCCCATTTAATTATAAAGACATCAGCTTGTTTCTTTCGTAGGCCCAGTGTAGCATTATTCTTGTAGCTTGACCTTTTTAAATCTACTTTCAGGTCAGTCTCAGTCGTCTCTGTTAAAACATGTTCCTCTCCCATAGCTCTTAATATGT
Organism: Hydrophis major; assembly: GCA_033807585.1. Lineage (NCBI taxonomy): Eukaryota > Metazoa > Chordata > Lepidosauria > Squamata > Elapidae > Hydrophis > Hydrophis major. The sequence goes on from CM066330.1 coordinate 231,175,830, forward strand.
TGAATGTTAAAATATTTTGCTCCATTCTATATCTTGGGACAATTGTACAGTACACCTGAAACTGTTGAAGCTGGTCTTGAAGGCAGCTGTCAGATTTGTTTTCAAGAGATCTATGCCCTACTGGAATATATAATATAATTTGAACTTTCAATGTTAATTTTGAATATTCAATTCACTAAAAGTGAATTCAGTGCTGGGAAGAGAGATAATGGCTTTTAAGTTTTATGTATTTGTTGATTTATTTTTATCTTTTATTTTATAAACATACCTAATATTCCCCATTCTTCCTATTTTCTCTACAACAAGAACCCTGTGAGGTAAATTGGATTGAGAGAGTGATTGTCACTCTACAGACTTTCATGCCTAAGGTAGGATTAGAATTTACAGTTTCCTGGTTTCTAGCCTGGTGTCTTAACTACTCGACTAAGTTCCCGAGTTAGCAATGCTTCTATTAATAAAATGCCCCATGGTAGCTTATTTCTGTTATACCTGTCTCTGACAAAACACCATTTGTATTTTCACTGCTTTCCAAAGTAGACATTCCATAATTCAGGGGTTTATTCAGGTTCTGCGTGTCCACATTGTTGTGGAAGATTCATAATGATAAGGATAGTAAGTTCTTACATTCTATATTAGATGTTTCTGTAAATTTGGCTTGTATAAGTTCATTCTTGTCACTGGTGCCACCTAGAAAACCAATTTAAAAATATTCTTCCTTAATATTTGCGTAGGCACATTGAAGAAAAGTAAGAACTGTCAATTTAAAAAATGTAACTGATTTCACATGTTTTTGTACTCCAAATTTAGCCATTAAAGTAGTTATCTTAAAAATAATGATTTTTGCTACATTCATTTTCGGGGTGGCCTAAAGAGGAAGAATTTAGGGAATAAATCACAGGGTGCACAATACATATGCATTAGAGAGAGTTTTTATAATCAGAGAATCATTTTATTCTTATGAAGTACAGTTATAAATAAGATATATTACAAGAGCTCTGACAGTTCCAAAAGGGTGGAAAAACTAGTCCCAGCAATTTTTGGCATGTGGTAGCTATCTTCCATAGAATAGTATTGCCCTCCTAATCTCCCATGGAATCCTGAAACAAAAGTCTCAATAGAATCTAATGGAACAAGACTGTATCTTGCAAAAACAAGCCAGGAATAATCAGTTTTGATTATTTTTATTTTGCCCTGTACCTTGGCAAGGTTTTTAATAGTTCTCAAGCATCATTCCCAGTATTCTAAGAGTAACTAGTTATAATGATCAATTAAGTCTTCCTGAAAGAAATGAGGAAATAACCAGAAAATTGTTGGATTCAGCTCCTCCCAAATAAAAAAACAATGTTTGCCAAGAGGTATGGTGAAAATCAAAAGCAGCAGAGTTAAATAAATATTTTCTAAGTTTATGAAGTCTTACAAAGGGCACAATACAGTAGAAATTAGAAATGCAATTTGTATTTACATTTTGCAAGTAAATGTTCCCGTTGAACTGAAATGAGGTTTTTTAAAATAATAAATCTCAAATCAAACTCCAAATAAATGGACTTTATCAGTAAATTTGAAGCTTGTAGTTCAGATAATCTTTCCAGCAACAGGTTCACCATTATCATTATCATCATTAATGACATCATAAATTTGAATTGTTTTTATTTTGTGAAAAAACATACTTAAGAAATGTACTTAAATATATATATTTAAAAAGGCCTGCATTCACATGATGTTTTGCTTTAACAACCGCTTTGCTTAGCAACAAAATTCCACTCCCAGTTAGGGCCCATTAAGCAAGAGCTATATGTATGTGCACTTTTATATATAGATGATGCCATGTTATTTGGCTGAGAATTAGAATAATTTTCAGTAGCAGTTGGATTGGATGGGATCTGAAAATTAAAGAATTTTGATATGAAAATAAATGTGCTTGAGAAAGAAAATCAACAATGGTAAATTGCATATAAATGGCAAAAAGAGCAAGTAGATGAATTTGTATATTTTTATAGAATATTTACTAACGATAGAAAAGTGGATCAAGAAAATGTTAAATATTTATTTATTGTATTTATTACAGTTGTCAAGACTCTAGGCAGTGTACAGGTGGCCTAATGCATATATTAGACAAAACTGGACAGAAAAGTAATAAGTGATATGGAATCAGTTGCAAGAAATTATTTTTAAAATATTTTTACCTCACCTTTAATATTTTTATAAATAACAGTCCACATATCTAATATTACTTCCTCCTCCTAGTTTCTCTACAAGAAACCTGTGAAGTTGGCTTGAGAGACAGTGACTGGACCAAGGTGACCAAGCCAGCTTTCATGTCTATGGTGGAACCAGAACTGATAGTCTCCTGTTAGCTTGGAGCCTTGTAAGAAAACACGGAAGCTCAGAGATCACCAAGGATCCCCCAGAATCACATTTAAATATGCACTTCTACACAGAACATTTTAGCTCTGTGAACATTTACCCATAAATAAATCTCAACAAATTCAGTAGGGTTTACTCTGTATGTGTAAATGTATTTACACAGAGGGAGATGTAGCTTGGGCTTTACTGTAACTGGGGCCATTGCTGGACCAAGGTCATAACCTTGGTTTGATCACTATAATAATCATGGTTTGATCACTACTTCAATTTGTTTTACACCAGTTTGCCTTTAAAGTAATACAAAAGTTATAGGTGGTACAAATACAGCAGCAAGATCAAGCCCTGCCAATATAGAATTATACCTCTATTATAGTCACTGGATTGCTTGCCAGGAGGCTTCTGGGCCCAATTCAAGGTGGTCATCATTACCTATAAAGTTCTAGATAGCATCAGGCAACATGATATAATAAATGGAATTTGCCCATTCAGTCCAGTCATTGAGAGGACATAGTGAAAATCTCTTGCTCTTATGAGGCTCATGCAACATGAGTGACACAGCAGATCTTGGCTGCAACAACTCCAACCTCATGGAATAATCTACCTCTACAAGTGCATGCAGTCCCCCCTTGCCTTCTGGTTTGTTGCAAATATGAAAATAATTGTTTGATGTCTTATAGTAGGTCTAAAAACAGTATTTGTTTTGAATACATATTCAGGTCCAGCTGAGGGACTGTAGAGTCTGATACTGGATTTCATTTGGGGTTTATTTTTGCTTTTGTGATTATGTTTTGGGTTTTGATTCCGATTTACCTATTTATATTTTATATTTTATTTTTTGTTTTCTTGTTGATGCCAAGGATTCAGTCAGTTTAGAAATACAGTAAAAAAACAAATAAAATGTATAGATCATTTTATACATCATGCTGGAGTCAAAGAAACCAACTTATCATTTATTTTTAATGTCTTCTACAGCAAAGCACAACTTGCCTTCACAGCAAAAGGTGTCAAAAATCACATTACAGGCAAGAGCTTAAGGGCATTTATTTATAACTGCTAGGATATCAGGGCAGCTAAATCCCATTTATTCAGATATTCAGTATAAGACTAAAATGATGAGATAAATGATAATTAAGCCTGCAAAGTTTTAAATTAACGATCAATTTCAAAATGCTAATCCTATATACCCCTACACATGTTTTAAGCACCACTGAACTCAAGTCTTATCTTTAAGCAGGTATGCACAGTAAATCTATTAAAATCACACAAAAAACAGTAAATTATTATTTTTCCAAGGAACAGATGTTTCAAAAATATATGACAAGAATGTGCCTATTCTAGTGCCAAGAAAAGAAGCATTTTTTCCCATTCTGTCAGCACAAATGTCTGTCCTAATAAGTATACTTACAATTTCAAAACATACGTTTCAACCAACTAATTAATTAGGATTTCAATATTTTTGGTTGACAATGTGTATTATTAGTTCCCCTCCTTATTTATGAAGGTTTTGCTCCAGCCAACAACTATGAATAACTCCTGTATTGTGAATAACATGATTTGAAGGAATTTAGGGATGATGGCGTCAAGTTCCATATCTTGTGTTTTTCCTCCTTGTGAGCATTTCTTGATTTTCTCTCCCTTAGATGTCATCTTCATAGGGTACAGTCTCCTCCTTGCTTAATTTTGGCAGATGTTGCAAAACAAGCAGAAAGTCAGCTCCGTTGCATAGTTTTACAAAGTTTCCTCATTACAAATACCTTCTTCAAAATATGGCTGGTAATGGGAGAAATCATCTAAATTGTGTCACTTGGTTTACAATGGCTTCTTGACTCTACACAGCTTTTTTGTGATTTTGGTGAAGAAGCCTCTTATGGCACCGTACCACAAGATCATCAGGGTAAGCCATAAACCATGCAGCTCTTTTATGATATGGTAGAATATGATACAATAGAAAGCTCTCAGCTGCCTTGAAGTTTGTAAGTAGCACTAACCTCCAGAGCAGGGGTCTCCAATCCTGGCAACTTTAAGCCAAGCAAACTTTTGCTGGCTGGGGAATTTTGGGAGTTGAAATCCTTCAGGCTTAAAGTTACCAAAGTTGGAGACCCTTGCTCCAGAGTGTTCCACTGGGATTACAGAGAAGGCAACATCATTTGTCCCAGACTGAATATTGATCTTGTGTAAGAATCAAGCTATTGTGTTTAAAAACTTTCAAAAAATAATTAAACAAAAATCTCAATAACTTTTTAGCTTTCTCATTTTCCTAGAATTCTTTTTTATATAGAAAAAGCAAAAGCATTTGGGTTGGACAAAAAAAAACCCCAAAATCTATTTCAAGCCGATGTCGCAGGCTAAGCCAAGACCACCCTCCCCCCCAAAAAACTATGCGCAAATGTTTGAAATCTCTATTTATTTTAGGAAATTTATATTTATATTATACCTATTCAAAAATGGCAACTCATAATATTGTAGCAGTGGAATTTTCAAATAATATATACATGGAAACTAACCTGTGCAATAATCTGTTATAATGGCCTAGATTTGCATATTTTTAACCAACATTTACTTATTTCAAGCTCACAGCTTAGTTATTTTTTTCTATAATTTCAGGAGTCTGTAAATTTCAAATGGTATATTATCTACTAAAATGTTTCACAAAGGGAACTAAATGAGTTATTTGTTTAGCAGCAGTAGGTATTAATCATGAAACTGTTTGCTATTACTGTTACGAATTTCTCGCTTGCACATCATGCCGCACTATCATCCATGAGTGGCTCCTTAAAAAAATATCCTCAAATCACAGTTGTTGGCATGACATATTCTTGAAACAAGATAAAAGCAGCTATTAGCTGATATGTGAGCTATATGTGTGATATCATAGCAAAGTATATGCTTTGAAACATATATTTTATATAATTTAAGCATTCCTTGTTTACAAAAGGTAATTCCAACTTCTACATTTCAAGAAATCCATTGGAGGCATTGGATGATATCTTATACCAGCAGTGTCAAGCTCACGACATCACATCAGCATCACATGACATATGGGACCTTTTCCCCCTTCACTAAATTGACTGTGGGCATGGCCAGCACATGACGCATCTGGCCCGTGGGCTAGGAGTGACAGCCCTGTCTTATACACTAGATAGTATTACTGAGTTAAGCTATAAACTGTGGAATAGTCTAGAATCAGCCTAGTATAATAGAATCAGACGCAGCTGCTAAGTTCACATCCCATCCTAATGTGGCTTATTTATAATTTAGTATAACATGAATCCAGCCAAATGAGTTCACAGTTCATCAATAAACCATGATTAAATAAACCAGAGTGGTTGCTAGTTATGTAAATGTAATTGGTACAGATTTCTACGTCATGCTCTCATGAGTATTATATAATTTTTCAGGAACTTGTATATATACATGTGGCTTTAAAAAAAAGCAAAAACTGCATGCAACCAATCCAAGCAAAAACAGCAACAAAAGACCTTTTCCAAAGATAGATTTGTGCAACTAGTACACATAAAACAAGTTGAAAAGATGTCTGGGAGATTCATTTGTAGTTTTTATGACCAACTATAAATTCACAGCTTCTAGACAGCTCTGCTAGTCAGGGAAAAGACATATAAATGCAATATAAATATTGACAGAAAGATTTTTCTGTATTGACAAAATGATTTTATCTGTATTGTGTGACTGCGCTGTAAACAAGCAAGTCTCAACACTTGGCTCTAAACTTTCTTTTTTTTAATTTGAAGCTGCTGGGGAAACTGACCTGCTAGCAAACATAACTGCCAGGTCTATTTCAGTTCTGTATATTGATTACTGGCTTGAAGCAGGAATAAACCTTATGGGAATCATGGGAACCATTTTGGAATTATACCCTTAAGTATGGAATGAACTACATATGAGAACTGACAAATCCTGCCCAGCTATTAAATGAAAGAAATGGAAAAGCTGGAAAATTGCAACTGAACAGCTTGAAAAGCTACTAAAAATAATTAGCACTTAGAATATAAATGTCCCTGACTGCCAAAGTGTCAACTTTCCATTATTAGTGGTAATCAACAACTCACTGCTATGCTACCAATCATTACATGGTAATTATCTCCAAGATTTCAATAAGGCACCATTGCTGATAAAAGATAGGGGATAAAGTCACAAAGGCATCTGGATTTTCTTGTTTTTTTTCTTTTGAAGACATTTTGCTTCTCATCCATGAAGCTTCTTCAGCTCTGACAAGATTGCGAGGAATGGAAGAGAGTTCATCTCAAATTGTTCTCAGTCATCCAGGCATGGTTGTCCCAAAGGGATGAACACTCTTTGAATGGTGTGGGAATAGGAATGGATTTCCAGAGGGGGGGAATGCAGACTACAGGGACCAGGAGCACTACTTAGGTGATCCTGAGGACACAAATAAACCTCCGAGTGCTTCAATTACCCTCTAAAATGATGCAAATGACAAGCTGTTGGCAAGGAATATAAATCCTTCCAGTCCCTACTATCCTGCCACAGCTGAAGAAGCTTCTTGGATGAGTAGCAAAATGTCTTCAAAAGAAAAAGCAAGAAAGTCCAGATGCCTCCTGAAAAAAGCACCTTTGGGACAACCATGACCTGGATGACTGAGAATCTCTACAGACATATGGGATAAAGATCATGAGCAGTATTGTAGATTTATAAGTTGGTCCTCAAGACTCCTTTCCATGGGTTGAAGGATAGGAATAGAGTCTCAGATTTTTGAAATGCCGCCGTGCGGTCTAGATAGATGTTTAATGCCCTTCGAACATCAAGTCGATGCCATTGATGCTCCAGTCTATGAGATGGTTTCGGACAAAAATTTGGAAGCACCAACTCCTGCGCTCTGTGGAAGACTGAATTTACTTTAGGGGTGAACGATGGATCCAATCTGAGAACCACTCTGTCCACATGAAACACGTACAAGTCCTTTCTCATTGACAATGCTGCCAATTCGGAAATCCTCGCTGATGTGATCGCAATTAAGAAGACCACCTTATATGTCAGGAATTTGAGACTAGTGGTTCTTAAAGGCTCGAATGGGCCAGTTGTAAGTGCGGTTAACACCTTGTTGAGCTCCCAAGTGGAATAGCGGTGAATTACAGGAGGTCATAAGTTTGCAGCACCCTTAAGAAAGCTGCGGACATGTGGATGGTGCGCTATGGAACGAAGGCCACCCCAGGATATCACCGAGGCTGAGGCCACCACCTGTCTGCATAAAATATTTGGAGATAGGTCCTTGGTCAACCCCTCCTGTAAAAAGTCCAATAATTGTCCTATTGATGGGGCAGTTGGGTCGACCTTAGACCCCCAGCACCAGCGACAGAAAACAGACCACGTGGCCTCATATATACGATTTGTTGAGGACCGTCTGGATGCTTGTATGGTGGCAATGGCATCCTCTGAAATCTGTTGGGTCCTTAAATGGCTCCGCTCAACCTCCATACGGCTAGGCTGAGCCATTGTGGGTCTGGGTGAAGTACCGGCCCTTGCGAGAGGGAAACCCTCGACGGTGGAATTTTCCAAAGTTGTTCTCTTGACAGGTCCTGTAAGTCCGCGAATCACGTTCGCCTGGGCCAGTAAGGGGCGACCAATATCAACTCTGCTCGTTCCTCCAATAACTTCTGGATCAACCTGGGTGTTACAGGGAGTGGAGGAAATGCATATAGAAGTCCGGGAGGCCACTGACATCGCAGGGTGTTGACGGCCTCCGCCCCCTGAGTTGGGTGCCATGAAATATACCGGGGCAATTGAGCATTGAGGGGAGAGGCAAATAGATTGATCACCGGTTGCCCAAACCTCCGCATTGCTTCCTGGAAGAAAGATGGGTGTAGGCGCCACTCTGTCTGATCTATCGTGGCCCTGCTGAGCCAGTCCGCTTGTATGTTTAAGGCCCCTGCTATGTGCTCTGTGTCGTGTCCGCGTAAAGACGATTAGAGTCGGTGACTTTCATTCAAAGCTCTTTATTAACACAGGGAGAACCGAACCGGCGAAAGGTAAAAAGCCCGCGGCTTTTATACCTTTCGCAAGGCGGCCGCGGCCAATGGCAGCGATTCAAGTCTCCCGCTCTTGGTTTGCACCAATCGCGGGAGACTTCAATCGGGCCAATCAGCGCGGCTCGCCTGGCCAATCAGAAATCCCCGTGCCTTGGCCAATCAAGGCCCGGGGATTTCGAGTATACCATTTGAATACATAACACCCCTCCCCCCTTGGTATGGTCCGTCAGGTGGTGTAGTCACGCAGGTAGGCGGGGCTCCGTCGAGTCCTAGTTGACCTGCGCAACTCACTTTTCTGTTGTAACTCGGCCGGAGCGGTCGTTCCTTTGGCTGCTCCTGCCTCTTCGCGAACCGGCTGGATGATCGGGCCGGTTCCTTCGCCGCGGCTCCCGCCTGGGCCTACCGGGTCGGTTGAGCTGCGGATTTCGCCGCTCCCGCTTGGCTTCTCCGAGTCGGTAGAGCTGGCCAGATGGTTCTTCTCCGGAGGGGACTCGCGATGGCTGTTTTCTGGTGAGTATTTTTGGTTTATTTTATTTTGCGATTGTCTCTCCGGGTATTCCCTCCCCCTTTGGTTCGCTTCTTGGGGGTTGAGGTCAGTCGCCGTTCGGGACCTTAATTGGTCGATGTGCCGTTTCCAGGCTCGCCCATCCGTGGTTTGGAGCCGGTACGACTTTGGACCAGTGACTTGAGTTATGACGGCTGGGATCCATAGGGGGTCCCCCGTCATGTTTTTTGCGTATACCAGGTCACCTGGGTTAAATGTCCGGAACCTGGAGCTGGAGTCCGGGGGCTGCTCCGGGTTGTAAGTCGGGTGCAGTCTGTCAAGTGGAGACCTCAGCTTTCTGCCCATCAACAGCTCTGCCGGACTCTTGTTGGTCGTAGTGTTGGGAGTGATGTGTTGTATGAATAGTAGGCGGTTGATTTTGTCGTTGATCTCCCCGTGGTCCATTTTCCTGAGGGTCTTTTTTGTAAACTGGACCATCCGTTCCGCCCTACCGTTCGCCGCCGGATGCGCCGGTGCTGTTAATGCGTGGCGGATACCTCTTTCCGCCAGGAACCGTTCAAACTCGATGGACGTGAACTGGGGTCCGTTGTCTGAGACGACGACGTCTGGGAGGCCGTGAGTGGAAAACAGTTTACACAGTTCTTTAATGACGGCCTCTGTGGTAGTGGACTTCATGTCGCTGACTTCCAGCCAATTGGAATATGCGTCGACTGTGATTAAAAATGTATGTCCATTTGTGGGGCCCGCAAAGTCAAGATGGATTCTGGACCAGGGCCCCCGTGGTGTTTCCCAATCCCGGATGGGTGCTGCGGATGGGCTGGATCTGGTCTCCTGGCATCGGTGGCATTTGGCGACCCATGCCTCAATTTGCTTGTCCATCCCTGGCCACCAAGCGTAGCTTCTGGCCAGGGCTTTAGTCCTGACGATGCCAGGATGACCCTCATGTAGCATCCTCAAGACTTTTTCTTGCAATCTATCTGGAATTACCACCCGGTCACCCCATAGAATGCATCCTCTCAGGAGTGACAGTTCGGTCTGGCGCTGGCGGAATGTTTTAAAAGTCTCGTCACTGTCCTTATCCGGCCAGCCTTTTTCTAACCAGTGCAAGATTCGTGCCAGACGCCTGTCCTTAATGGTTTCTCTGGCAATGTCGGATGCGGTAATAGGTAAACTTTCTATGCTCAAGGTATTTGTTGTTGGTGCTGGGTCAGGTTCTGAGTCAGGTAAGGGCGAGCGGCTTAAAGCGTCCGCGTGCGAGATTTTCTTACCTGGCTTGTGTAGCAGTTCGTAATTGTAGGCTGCCAGGAATTCCGACCATCTTGTCATTCGGGGTGACAAGATGTTGGGAGTGGCTCGGTTTCCCGCGAGGATGCCCAGCAGAGGCTTGTGATCCGTCACGATGGTGAACGGGCGGCCGTACAAGTATTCATGAAAACGTTTAACGGCGGCAACTATAGCCAAAGCTTCCTTGTCCAGCTGGCTATAGTTGCGCTCTGGTTTGGTCAGAGTTCTGGAAAAAAAGGCGATGGGTGCTTCTCTCTGGTCTGGGAGGGTGTGGCTGAGGACAGCGCCGACGCCGAAGGGTGATGCGTCGCAAGTGACAGCTAGGGGTAAGGTCTCACTAAATTGCATCAGGACAGCATCGGAGGTGAGGAGGTCCTTGGTTCTTTGAAAAGCGGTTTGTTCTCGCCTCCCCCAAGTCCAGGCTGCCTTCTTGTCTAGGAGTCTATGTAAGGGCTCCGCCGCCGTTGCCTTTTGAGGTAGGAAAACATTATAGAAATTTAGTAATCCTAGGAACGCTTGTAATTCCGTTTTGGATTTTGGGGTGGGGGCTTCCTTGATGGCTTTTACTTTTTTAGTTGTAGGGTGAATGCCCTTCTGGTCTAGGAGATAGCCCAAAAACTCTACTTGCTTTGTACAAAGATTGCATTTTTCTCGCTTAACTTTAAGTCCTGTTTCTTTAAATTTTGTTAAGACTTGTCTGAGTCGGTTCTCTAATTCGGCTTCATTTGGCGCCACAATTAATACGTCATCAAAATAGGGCACCACCCCTTTTATGCCCTGTAACAAACGTTCCATCAGGCTTTGAAAAATGCCTGGTGCCACGCTGACTCCAAATTGGAGCCGGTTACACTTGAAAGCCCCTCGATGGGTTACTATTGTTTGGGCTTCCGCCGTTTTCTCGTCTACAGGTAGTTGCTGATATGCCTGGGCAAGGTCGAGTTTTGCAAAGACTTTGCCCCCTCCTAGCGAGTGTAGTAAATGTTGTACTATAGGGACTGGGTAGGCGCTTTGTTGTAATGCGTCATTTAGGGTGGCCTTATAGTCCCCGCAAATTCTCACGGACCCGTCTGGTTTTACTGGGGTCACTATAGGGGTTTCCCATCTGGCATGGTCTATCGGTTGCAATACCCCTTGTTTGACGAGCTTGTCGAGCTGCTCGTCAATCTTTGGTTTTAATGCAAACGGTACCCTTCTAGGTTTAAGTCTCTTAGGGGGAACCCTTGGGTCTAAGTCAAACGAGATAAGGGGCCCCTGGTACTTGCCCAAACCTCCATCGAACACCTCCTGGAACTCCTGGGTTAGCCGCTGTTCCCAAGCTTCGATGGTGACTTGGTTGACACCTGTCAGCGCGATGTTAAGCGGGGCGAACCATTGTAGACCCAGTAGGCTTGGGCGGTCGCGATCGACGATTGTGAGTGGTAGTTGTTCAGTGTGGCCTTTGTAAGTTATGTTGAAATTCTTGGTGCCCACTACCGGGACACGGTTCCCTTGGTAGTCTTTAATGATGATCTTTTGTGTATGCACGTTTCTCTTTTGTAGAGTAGGCACCAGTCTTTTGATTTCGCGCCATGCAATCATGGAAAGGTAGGACCCAGAGTCCACTTCCATCTTGCATGGCTGGCCTTCTATATGTACTTCTACATGTACCTTTCTGGCGCCGTCGGAGATGGCGTGGCCGATGGTCACCGTCTGGTGGGTTTCTTCTTTCCGCCGACCGTCGCCGCTTCTTTGAGATCGTTGAGCGCGGTCCCATCGACCGTCTGGCTGGCGTTCTCTGGTTCTGGGAGGGGAGTTTTCTCTCCGTCTGTCGTGCTGTTCCCATTTGGGCGGGCTGCGAGTCTTTTGGCAGCAAACTCGGGCGATGTGACCCCTTCGTTCACAATGCCTACAGATAGAGTCAAAAAATCGGCATTCTGACCTGGGGTGGTCGCCGCCGCACCCGGCGCAACTGGTCCTCGACTTGCGACCTTTTCGGCTTCGTTGGTCGCCGCGTCCCGTCTGTACTCGGTGAATGTCCTCCTCGTCTTCTGACGTGCTGGAGTTTGACTGGTATTCACCGTAGTGTGCGGTTGCTTCACTTCTTGCATCGGCCGACCTTGCCGGGTTGTTGTTTCCGCCCTTCGCGTCAGATCTTCGCATGCTGTCTGCCGACGTGCGCGTTGCTTCAGCGGCTGCGGCTGCTGTAAGGGCATCGGCTAGGCTGATGTCGCCCTTGGCCATAAGTCGGCTCTGAAGTGTAGGATCCCATAACCCGAGTACGAAGCGGTCTCTTATGAGACTGTTGAGACCCTCGAACTCACAGAGTCCTCCTAGGCGCCGAAGTTCTGCGACGAAATCGCTTAATTTTTCGTCTGGTTTCTGGTTTCGGCGATAGAACTCGTTGCGCCGTATCAGGATGGGGACTTCGGGAGCGTAATGGCGCCGTAGTATGGGTTCCAGGACGTCCCAGTCCATGGCTGTGGTGTCTGCTGGCTTGGCCAAGGCTTTGGCCATTTGGAAGACCTCTGGTCCGCAGTGTGTGAGAAAGACGGCGCGTTTTAGCTGGGCCGGGGCGTCCTTCATCCCGGCGCATTCCAGGTACATCCGGAATCGATCCGAGTATGATTCCCAGTCCTCGGCTGCGGGGTTGAACGGAGCGGGCGGTGCTATTTTCGCCATCTTCGCGCTGGAACTGGTTCTTGGACACGGGGTTCGGTTCAGGGGCGAGATCCCACCCTCGTCGCCAGTGTCGTGTCCGCGTAAAGACGATTAGAGTCGGTGACTTTCATTCAAAGCTCTTTATTAACACAGGGAGAACCGAACCGGCGAAAGGTAAAAAGCCCGCGGCTTTTATACCTTTCGCAAGGCGGCCGCGGCCAATGGCAGCGATTCAAGTCTCCCGCTCTTGGTTTGCACCAATCGCGGGAGACTTCAATCGGGCCAATCAGCGCGGCTCGCCTGGCCAATCAGAAATCCCCGTGCCTTGGCCAATCAAGGCCCGGGGATTTCGAGTATACCATTTGAATACATAACACTCGCCTTGAGCGAAAACAGATTGGCCTCGGCCCACTTGAACAACCTTGCCATCTCCAGCATCAGAAGTTTGGAGTGGGTACCCCCCTTTCTGTTTACGTGGGCCTTGGTTGTGATATTGTCTGTCAAGACCAGAATGTGGCGTGATTGGAAAAGGGGTAGAAAACTGCGTTACACCAGATGAACTGCTTGCAGCTCCAACAGGTTGATGCTTTATGATTGTTCGGAAATAGTCCAACTTCCCTGTGCAGTGTGGGATTGGAAGTGAGCTCCCCATCCTACCAGGCTGGCATCGGTTGTGATCATTGCCCTGCAAGGTTCCTTGAAAGGACACCCCTTGTTTATCGTGTTTTCCGACCACCAGTGGAGCAATCGGAGAATATTGTGTGGTACCTTTATACGGACGTTGGAAGGGGCTCTTCCAGATTGCTGGAAAGGTAGCAGGAACCATTGCAGATCTCTAGAATGGAATCGAGCCAAGGCACAATGGAAATACAAGAAATCGCTTTCTGTAACAAAGTTGAGATAGAACTGCCAGGGAAACCCTCTTTAAGGCTCTGATCTCTCTGGCCAAAGACTGGATACTATTCAACCTGTCCTGAGAGAGAAAAACCTTGCCCTCCATGGTATCTATCACTGCCCATAAATGAACTAACCTAGTTGAAGGGATCAAATGTCTTTTATCCCAATTTATGGAAAAGCCGTGACCTTGAAGGGTCTTCAGAGTAATCTTGGTATCCAAATTTGCTTGATGTCTGGAAGATGACAAAATTAAAATATCATCCGGATAACATTGTAAACGAATAGATTTGATCCTGAGGGAGGCAGCCAAAGCCACTAGGACCTTGGTAAAAGTCCTAGAGGCCGAAGCCAGAACGAATGGTAGGGCAATATATTCGTAGTGCCGATCACAATAGCAAAATCTAAGATATTTGTCGTGAGCAGGTCTAATTGGTATATGTAGATAAGCCTCTGTCAGATCTATAGAGGTCAGGACATCCTCTCTGATGCTGAGCAGAATGGACTGGAGAGTAGTCATCTTGAATTTTCGATAAACCAATGACCCCGTTGTTCAGATGGGACCTCTCTAATGGCCTGAATATGCAGAAGATGATTGATAGCCTCCTGCATCAACGCTCTCTTAATGGGGTCCATGGACCTAGGGCTCCTAATGAAAAAGTTCAGGGGGGAGGATTGAAACTCTAGCGCCAAACCAAACCTAATTGTGTCCTTGACCCACAGGGGAGTGGTTGTGAAAGCACTTTAAAAGAAGCAAGACCACAGCTTGCTCTCTCTCTGGCTTGATGATCCCTAATTACTGGATAGACTGAAGACTGCGTTTTTCCCCTACTGGAAAGGAAGAGAGAAAGGACTGATTTGTAAGTGAACTGACATTGGATATTCTACACGGACTTTGCTAACTGAATATCCTTGAATGGACTGACTAAAATGATACATGACTATTGGACTGTTATTTTGACTATGCTATAATCTCTAAATGGAATAAATTATATTTTGATAGCACAAGCGTATCTGTTATTTTTACTGTATGTTAACAAACATACAAGCTTATCTCACTCATTTATCTGTGTGCCTATCTGACTAATGCTGCACATTCTGTTTAGCTTGTCTCCTTAACCCTGGTTGGGGAACCCAGGCTTAGCAATTATTATTATTATTATTATTATTATTATTATTATTATTATTATTATTATTATTATTATTATTTGTACTTAGAGGTGATGCCTTTTCCTGTGGTTGAAAGTAGAATGCTTCTCCAGGAGTGTAAGTCTATATATATATCTATACACACACACATATATACACATACACACACACACATATATATACATATACATATATGTGCCTATAGCTTCATGTAAAACTGTGTATATGGGAAACAGTATCTAAGGGTCCCCAACAAGGGAAACCCCCAAGTGCTTCAAGCAAGAAATATTCTGGATGCCTGGTCCCCAACAAGGGAAACCAGCTATACAGGGCTTGGATGGATCCTTTCCTGTCAAAAACATCCCGCTGTTTGAAATGGCACTTGCGGCTTCACTCCAATGTAATGATCCAAAAGCAATTGCAAAAAGGAAAAATAAATTCCTGTTTAAGGACTAGCCTGCTTATCCAATGCCAGCAAGGTAAAAGAGAAATAATGCCAGGGAAGTGGAGTGGGAAGGTACTTGCCCAAGAAGGGAAACCAGCGGGGAATGGTGCCTGTGATATTTAGGTGCGAACTTGAAGCCAGCTGTTGAAAATGGTGGGAAGGCAGAATCTCCGATGTTAATTGCCTGAGCAGTTTAACGAGCCACTGCTGCTGACTCTAAATTGTCAGATAAATGATCCTGTCAGTCAAAATGGCAAGCAGAAGTGAGCCGCGGCTGCGAGCACTGCGCCAAGATCGCAGAGAGATAAGACGATCGGGGGGATTAGATAAGCTAATTGCCTGAAGCGGCCGTCTCAGGCTGCCTGCGGAGTGGCAGGCTCCGCCAGCCACAAAGAACTTCTCTCAAACTGATCAGGGGGATGACCTAATAGAGCCTAATAAAGCCTTGAAATCACCAAATTAATTGGGGGGAAATTTACAAGCCGAATTAACCCAAGAGCAAACCTGAATTTTGACTAGCTGAATCAGAAAACCGTTCCAGTCAGGGAGTGCACAACCTCTTACCACGAAGGCTGAGCTAAAACTGGGAGACGCTGGGGAGGTGTCCCGTGGAGGAGGAGGAGCGTCCCGGAGTTTTAAGCCCAGCCTTTCCAGAAGAGATTGAAGTACACACACACACACACTTCTGGATGCTCTGAACAGCTCATGGGAGAAATTTCCTTTTTTGCATTTAAAAACAGATGTAAGAAAGCATCTGGAAAATATCAGAAAATGTACATTGCTGCACTTTAAGAAAAAAAAAACAGACCTCAGAACTTCGAATTTTTAAAGAATTTCGAGAAAGACCATTGCTAAATACATATCAGAATCATTTTACATAGTTTCAATCATTTTCACACCCCAGCCTTTTATCTTAATTTATATTAATTTTCAGCTCTTTTATGGTGGTGACAAGATTTGGTGTTTCACATCTGCAATTAATACACATAGGGTCCTTTTATTGTACAAGAAATAACACTAAATATGTAGAATATTTGGCCAGAGGTTTGTTTTTAAAACTAAACCAGCATAACATTAATCAGGAAAACTGAGAGGGGAGCTTCCCTTCCTCCTTGTAACTGATAATGAGGAAAGACTGCCACATTCCACATTTGATGGAGCTCAAGCCCTTCACCTCCTCTAAAATTCTTTCAAGATATATGACATTGTTCTTCAACAAAAGCAACCTCCGATATCCTAATGTGGCCTGGAAACAGAAATATATGTCAATTCCCCAAATAATATATAACTTGACATAATTCAGAACTGTCCCTTTTTTGTCACACTATTACATAAAAAAGAACATCTAACCAAGCTAAACAGGAAATTTCTAAAGAAATTGTTAGGGATAACATTGTTTACCCTAACTGGTTTAGGTAAATAATAATATGTTATCATAGTTTATATGTAAAGTTGTCTGCAACTTCAAATATGGGGAAGTCATTAAGGGAGTGGTTGTGAAAGCACTTTAAAAGAAGCAAGACTGCAGCTTGCTCTCTCTCTGGCTTTGATGATCCCTGATTACTGCTTGGAATCAAGACTGCATTGCTCGAACGGGAGAGATAAACAAAGGACTGATTTGTAAGTGAACTGACATAGGATATTCTACACGGACTTTGCTAACTGAATATCCCTAAATGGACTGACTAAATGATACATGACTATTGGACTGTTATTTTGACTATGCTATGAACTCATAATGGAATAAACTATATTTTTGATAGCACAAGCGTATCTGTTATTTTTACTGTATGTTAATAAACATACAAGCTTAGCTCACTCATTTATCTGTGTGCCTATCTGACTAACGCTGCACATTCTGTTTAGCTTGTCTCCTAACCCTGGTTGAGGAAGCCAGGCTTAACACTGGTTATGGGCCCAGAGGCTGCAAAGTCAGTTTAACTAGGATAAAACAGATTTATGTAAAAATGAGAGTTTGTGTTGTTATACATTACAGTAAACAGACAGCTGTGTTTTATTAATTATAGTTTTATATCCATATAAGAAAACATGGCACAAGTCAATCTACAAAGTTTGTCCCTTATATCCAAGCTGGATGGAACAAACTATGTATCATGGTCTATGAAATGTAGTCTGCTTCTACGAAGAGAAGGTTTGTGGAACATAATTGAAAATCCACCAAACGTAGAAGAATGGGATGCAGAGGATGATGAAGATAAACTAAAGATAGAAGAATTTATGCATAAAAATCAACACGCTATTTGCATAATTGGGTTAACCTTAACTGATCAGCAACTTGTTTATATCCACGGAGAGAAAACGGCTGTTGGGTGTTGGCAGAAGCTGAAGAGGATTTATGTTCGAGATAATGTTGGTGCTCACATAAATCTAACACGGAAGCTTTTCAGTACGCATCTCCAGACGAATGGTGATATGCTGAGTCATTTGAAAACTATGCAAAGCATTTTTCAAGAACTGCATGAGAAAGAGCTTATTTTCTCTGAACTACACCAAGTCTACATAATTCTATCTTCACTTGATGAAAGTTATGACAACTACGTAACTTCCCTTGAAATATTGCCAAAGGAAAGCCTAACTTTAACTGATATAACTGGCAGATTGATTGAAGAGGTCAGAAGAAGGCTTGAAAGAGACGATTTAAGGAGGCAGCAACCTCAAAAAGAAGATAATGAAACTCCTACTGCATACGCAGTTAAAAAGTGCTTTAATTGTGGAGGAAGAGGACATTTGGCAAGATTTTGTAAAAAAGCAAAGCGCCAGAACGCTGGCCAGAATACTAAAAGTCATCAAAAGATAAATAAAAATTTAGAGTTAGCCATGTATACTAACGGAGCTGTAAAAAATAATTTATGGGTGGTTGACAGTGGAGCATCCCACTGTATAACAAATGATAACAAAAATTTTATTAAAATGTCCAAGAGTACACAGCAGATATCATTAGCCAATGGCTGGAAACTGAAAGCTAAAGGTCAAGGTATAGCATATTGTTCTTTTATAAAAGAGAATGTAAAAATGTTATATGTACCACAACTTAAGTTTAATTTAATTTCAGTTAGAATTTTGGTTAAACTAGGATATGTAGTTACTTTTAAAGGAGATAACTGCATAATTGAGAAAGAAGATAAGAAAATTATTGCATCTTTAAGAGGTGAATTATATGTGTTAAATGATGATGGTTTAAAAGTGGCTAACACAGTTTATGAAAATAAGAAACCTCATGATGAATGTATTCACTTGTTACATCGAAGGCTAGGGCATTTAAATTTTAAAATGCTTAAGAAAACTGTTGAATTATCTAAGGGAATAAGTTTGAAACCTTGTAATAAGTATTTGCAATGTAATGCCTGTAATCAAAGCAAAGCCAGGGTCACACCGGCTAATAGAGTTGATGGATTTACTACTAAAGAACCTTTAGAAGTAGTATTTGCAGATTTAATAGGTCCGAAAAAACCAAGTGTAGGAGGAGCTCGTTACATATTAAGTATAATGGACCACTATTCTAGATATGGGTTTTGCTATTTAATGAAGAGCAAAACTGAAACATATCAAAATCTCTTTAATTGGATAAAATTTGCTGAAAGGAAAACTAAAAAGAAATTAGTAACTCTTATAACAGATAATGGTACAGAATTTACAAATAATAAATTCCAGAACAGACTAAGAATGTTAGGTATACAACATAAAAAGTCTGCACCATATAGGCCACAACATAATGCCTTTATAGAGAGAAGAGGCCAAATATTACAATCAATGACACGAACTATGATGTCTGATTCAGGATTACCTGACAATTTGTGGGGAGAAGCAATAATGTGTGGTAATCATATATTAAATAATGTTGTTAATTCAACAACAGGTGAATTACCATTCACACTGTGGCATGGTACAAGACCTGATTTAAGTTACATGCATACATTTGGAGCACCAGCATGGGTGCATATCCCTACACAACTTAGACACAAAGGACAGCATAGAGCTAAAAGATTATATTTTGTAGGATATACATCTAATCATAGATCTTATAGATTCTGGGAACCAGGTACATCTAGAGTTTACACCAGTGCTAGTGCTAAATTCCTAGAACATGTAGGATGGAATAGATTAGAGCAAGATTTAAATAATGAAGTAATTATTGAACCCTACAAAAGGCAGAAAGATCAGACTAGTTATAAGAAGAGTCCAATTAAAGAAGAAGTCCATGAAGAACAAATAGGACCAGAACAAGAGGAAACAGTTGATCAGAAAGAGTTAGATAATCAAGAAGAGTTAATAAATGAAAGTCCACCTGTAAGTCCTGTAATACCTAGACGTACTACACGTGTAACTAGACCACCTGATAGGTATCAAGTAAGTATAGTTTGCCAAATAACTAAAGTTCCAACTAGTGTAGATGAACTTAGGATGTATCCTGCTAAGGATCAGGAGAATTGGCAAAAGGCAATGGAAAAGGAACTAAATTCATTAAAGGTAATGAAAGTTTATGAAGATGCTAAATTACCTCCAGGAAAAATCCATTGGGTGCAAATGGATATTTAAAGTAAAAACTGGAAATGATGGGACTGTTACCCATAAGGCTAGGTTAGTAGCTCAAGGATTTAATCAAACTGCATCTGATTACGATGAAGTTTTTGCACCAAGTCTTAAAGCAACATCTTTGAGAGCAGCATTAGTGTGGGCAGCTAAGAAAAACTATGTCATTAACCATTTAGATGTAGAAACTGCTTATCTGCATGCACCATTGCAGCACACTATATATTTGAAAAAGCCAGTAGGTATAAAAGAAAATAAAGTAAATAGTAATGATTGTTGGAAACTCAAAAAGAGTCTTTACGGGTTGAAACAATCTGGTTTTGAGTGGAACCAATATATTGTGAAAGAGTTAAACAATATAGGTTTTAAATCTGGTTTAGCAGATCCATGTGTGTTTAAAAGAGAAAATAATGGAACGGTGTCATTATTGTTATTATTTACAGATGATATTGCTTTGATAACTAAGACTAATAATGAAGCTAATGAAATTATATCATTATTAGCCAAAAAGATAAAATTAAAGCATTTAGGTGAAATTAAAAAGTATCTAGGATTGACAATTAACAAAACAAAAAATGGTTTTAAGATATCTCAAGAAGATAAAATTTGCCAATTAATTAAAATGTTTAAAATGGAACTTTGTAAACCGGCAAAGACTCCAATGAGTCAGGAAGTTTGCCAAACTGATGATCAAAGTCCCAAATTTGATAAGTCTATATATCAATCTTTGATTGGTAGCTTATCATATATAAGCAATTGGTCAAGGCCAGATATAGCTTATAGTGTAAATCAGCTGGCACGTTTTAATTCAGATCCACATCAATGTCATTGGCAATCATTAAAGAGAATTTTAAGATATCTTAAAGGAACAATGAACCATGCATTGTATATAGAACCAAAGGGTGATTTGAGTCTTAGTGCCTATGCAGATGCAAGTTTTGCAACTGATATAATCACAAGAAAATCAACATCTGGGATGGCTATATTATTTGGTAAAACACTAATAGGGTGGAGGTCAATCAGACAACAGCATATCAGCTTGTCCACAATGGAAGCGGAATTTTCATGTCTGTCATTACTATGCACTGACTTGATTTTGTACAAACAGTTATTATTACACATGGGTATAACTGTTAAAGATTCCATTATTGTGTACAAGGACAACCAGGCAGCCATAAAGTTAGCTACTAGTATTGCTGTAAAAACTAGATCAAAGCATACTGATTTAAGATACTTAAATGTTAGAGAATCTGTAAAGAATGGGCTAATTAAATTGGAATACTGCATGACAGAAGAAAACATTGCAGACCAATTTACAAAAGCTCAAGGAGTAATTAAGTTTAAAGAAAGTTGTAACAAATATGATTTAAAGATGTAAATAATTATATTTATTATTATTTCCTAAAAGGGGAGAATGTTAGGGATAACATTGTTTACCCTAACTGGTTTAGGTAAATAATAATATGTTATCATAGTTTATATGTAAAGTTGTCTGCAACTTTAAATATGGGAAAGTAATTAAGGGAGTGGTTGTGAAAGCACTTTAAAAGAAGCAAGACTGCAGCTTGCTCTCTCTCTGGCTTTGATGATCCCTGATTACTGCTTGGAATCAAGACTGCATTGCTCGAACGGGAGAGATAAACAAAGGACTGATTTGTAAGTGAACTGACATAGGATATTCTACACGGACTTTGCTAACTGAATATCCCTAAATGGACTGACTAAATGATACATGACTATTGGACTGTTATTTTGACTATGCTATGAACTCATAATGGAATAAACTATATTTTTGATAGCACAAGAGTATCTGTTATTTTTACTGTATGTTAATAAACATACAAGCTTAGCTCACTCATTTATCTGTGTGCCTATCTGACTAACGCTGCACATTCTGTTTAGCTTGTCTCCCTAACCCTGGTTGGGGAAACCAGGCTTAACAGAAATTATGTGTTTATAAATGTTTACCAAAGCCAAATGTATGTTATACTTACATTGCTTGGTATATTTTATAATGAAAAGACAATTTGAAAAGCAAAATGTAATTCAATTACTACCTTTCTCTTTGTACGGGAAAACAGTGTCATTTCCTCGACATATAGTGTACCTACTCTTGTACATCCTGTCTTCTAGAATGATTTTACTCCAGAGATTTTTGTTACTCCCATCTTTACATTACTCAGGAAACTAGTGAAGATGTGGTTGCTGTTTTTGGCCTTGGGATAGGGTAACTTTGTTCTTTTGCTCATTTTGTTTACTTTGATCCTTCAGTCTGTTTGTCTCTTAAATGTATGCCTAGGTGTACACACACACACACACACATACACAGATCTAAAAGACACAACAGACACATATATAGATTCCTAGTTGTAAGTACCCACAGTCATATGGGAATCCATCTGCCTATCAAACAAATAAATATATGAACCCCAACTGAGGCTGATTATACCACATATAAAAAATCTCCAGCCAGTAAGTTGACTGAGATTGCTCTACAAGGGAGAGGACTGTTACTCTCTTCATGATTCAAGTATCTTAAACATAAATATCCAATTTTTTCATAAAGAAATTCTGCTAAGTCCCTCTATCTTAAATTACAACTCTCACAGTTCCTAGTCTAGTGAATGTACCAACATTAGTATCAAAATACTTCTATTAGTTTGAAATGTCAACATCATCAACACAGTTCAATTGTAAATTACAAAACCCCCAATTTTCTTGGTTTTTACAATATACAATATATATTTACAATATATATAAAATTTGGGATTCAAATTTTTTAACAACCGGTTCTGTGGGCATGACTTAGTTGGTAGGTGTGGCTTGGTGGTCATGTGACTGGGTGGACATGGCTTGGTAGTCATGTTATTGGCTGGCCATGGCCAACTCAATATCACATCGAGGCATGCATCCCCTCGCCTGACCTCTCATGACTGGGGATGCTGCAACAGTCATAAGTGTGAAAAATGGTCATAAGTCATTTTTTTCAGTGCCATTGTAACTTTGAATGGTCACTCCACACAAGCAAAGTACCAGCAAAGGAGGGGGGAAAAACTCCAGAGAAGTTCCAGAGACATGAAGTCTAGTCCTGCCAAGAACATAATAAGGGTTAACAGAGAGGCAGTTTCTGTAAGCAACACCAGAATGTTTCCTTCCTGCCTTCCTTACAGGATTAGGCCAGTAATTTCTTCTAACAACTGGTTCTCCTAACTGCTTAGAATGTTAACAGCTGGTCCTAGCGAATAGGTGCGAACTGGTAGAATCCCACCCCTGTTTATATGTTTACAATGAAATTTCATTTTAATGTATGCCAATTACTGTACATTCAAAGTGACAATAAAGTTATTCTAAGTGTAAGTCTAATAAAAGATGGCTAAATATAACAGGGCTTAGTTCTTTAAGTTTGGCAGAAACAAAACTGCAGAAACTAGTTTCTAATCCTAAACAATTAAGAGATGCATAAACTAAGATCATATTCAAATGCATTTGCCCAGACTCTACAATACACAATTAAATTCCAAAATAGAGCCAGGAAAATTAAGAAGAATTGCAGAAATATTTTAAATATTTTAAAATCTATTGGCCATCAGCCAATCAAATGCTTTAAAATCCCAATAATTTGAATGCAACAGATTTAAATTCTTTTCTTCTGAAAATCAGTGAATCTAAGTGATTAACTTCTGGCTGAATATCACTCAGTACATTTTTGCATGCAAATTATCATCCCTGGCTAAATAAATAATTTATTTCCTAAATGTTTTCTTTTGTTGCTATTATTCATGTTCTTTGGGGAATGGTTATGTGTACTAGATCTGGTTTCCAGAAATCTAAATGAGTAATAGATGGCAGGCTTTCTGTGTATCGTTTTGCCACCTAGTTGTCTTTTTTCCAACCCAGAATTGGTAGTTTTTATTATGATAAAATGAAACTGCAGTGTTTATATAATATTCAGTCTTCATTGGCATCTCCATGCTATTAAAGACAAAAAATAAAATAAAATCTGGGTTAGCACAACACACCAAACTACAAAAAAACCAGCCACATTTTAAACAAACATGTTGAATAAATGCAGCTCATGTGATTGGGTTATGGTTCAGTATAGTCAGGGGTGGGATTCTACAGGTTCGTGCCTATTCACTAGAACCGGTTGTTAACATTCTAAGCAGTTCGGAGAACCGGTTATTAGAAGAAATTACTGGCCTAATCCTGTAAGGAAGGCAGGAAGGAAACATTCTAGTGCTGCTTACAGAAACTGCCTCTCCGTTAACCCTTATTACGTTCTTGGCAGGACTAGACATCCTGTCTCTGGAACTTCTCTGGAGTTTTTTTTCCTCCTTTGCTGGTACTTTGCTTGTGTGGAGTGACCATTCAAAGTTACAATGGCACTGAAAAAAGTGACTTATGACCATTTTTCACACTTACAGCTGTTTGCAGCATCCCCACAGTCATGAGGCCAGGCGAGGAGATACATGCCTAGATGTGAATGATGTTGAGTTAACCATGGCCAGCCACTCACATGACCACCAAGCCATGCCCACCAACTAAACCACGCCCACAGAACTAGTTGTTAAAAAATTTGAATCCCACCCCTGCATGGCAGGAAAGGTAATAAAATGAGGCAACAATCACTTAACAAATGTTTCACTTAGCAACAGAAATATTGGGTTCCTGAGTGGAGGACTACCTGCATTATTGCTTTCAATCCTTAAAGCCATTCTGTAAACACAGGATTCTCAAGTGAAGAAGCTAGTGTCATACTTGTCCATTCTTCAGTCCTCAAATATGATTGGTCAAAGCAGGCTCCGAAATTTTTAAATTATTAAGGAAGGATAGTGTTCAACAGAATATGAAAAACATCAGTTGCTGATGTTTACATATATATTGCTCAATTTATAATGTTTTATTTAGTGACTGTTCAATGGCAACAGCACTGAAAAAAAATATATGATCATTTTTCCCACTTACGATTTTTGTGATCAAAATTCTAACGCTTGGTAACTGGCTCATAATTTATGATGGTTGCAGTATGCAGGGGTCATGTCATCACCTTTTACAACCTTCTGACAAGCAAAGTCAATGGAGGAAGCCAGATTCACTTAACAACTATGTCACTAACTTAATAACTGCAGGGTTTCACTTAACAACTATGGTAAGAAAAGCTGTAATAAGGGGTTAAGTTCTCTTTAACAACTGTCTCTCTTGGCAACAGAAATTTTGGGCTCAATTGTGGCTGAAAGTCAAGGACTACCTCTTTTTTTTCAACCAATTGATAGCCTTTACCAAAGCAAGAAAATGGGTGGCATATATTATCCCTCCCCCAAAATAAACACAGATAACCAATTTGCGCCTGCAGGAAAATATGCTTTGATTCAATTTATAAAGCTGCCTAGAAGAGATAAGAGTACCTTTTCAAGAACCTGCTGTTTGAAAGATGGATCTTATGAAAGAAAAAAACAAATACAATATCCCAGAATCAATATTTTAACCCATGGATGTATAGCTTTGCTAACATAACTGGTCTGTTTACTTTGAACTTAGCAAGCTTTATGAATTCAGCCGTTGTGATTTAGTCAGCAAACTATTATTTTAACAGTACATTTTATTTATATCCGCCTTTCCATTCAGGCATATCATGAAGCCAGTAGTGACCAAATATGGTATTAAAGAAATGCTAAATTATTAACAGTGGAACAACTGGAATTTAGCTGAGGTTGAACAATCCTTCCTAAACTAGTCTTACCAACTGAGGAGGATCCAACTCCATTTTGAACAGGTTGAACCAAAATTTCAATTTTCTACTGACCAATAGCCTGTGTTGCCTGGATTCAAGTTCAGCTTCTTCTCGTTCATCCGGAATACACATTACTTTCTTGGAATTAGAACTAGGAAGCAGTAAGGTGCTATCAACATTTTGATAGCATCTCAATCTAGATAACATCCTCTGCCAGTTTCCTGCAGATGTTGAGCAGCATAAGGGATAAGATAAAACTTTGGACAGGCTTACAGTTCTTCATTACTTTCTAGGCATGACTCAACAGGAAAAATGCAAAGAACCTGTTGCCCCAAGACCCAGTCTTAATATTTGCTCCAGACATATGCCAATTTTAATAGCACTGATTATTGTGAAGAAGTCCAGCACAATTCAGGCTAAATTTTTCCTTTCCAATTTCTGTAAGTTATTCACTAAGCAATCTTAATCATTCTTGCTAAAAGCTGAGATCAAACCATAACTCTAATCAATGTTTCTAATATACAAACACAATAGTCTGTCTCTGGTGACTTCACCTCTATAGAGGTATACAACGAGGTATTCTAACCAATATGGCCTTATGCCACTTGATTATTTTTAATCTTATTTTCCAAATATATGAGATAACTCTCCCATCTGGGAGGATTTTAAGTTGTACAAAACTGAAGAAAGTTAATTAAAATGATGTTTGTAGTAAAAACAATGCATCTTGGCCATGATAAAGCTGTCAGTTGAAGCTGAAAATAAGTAATCTCTATTATCTTAAATATGTTTTTTTTTTACAAAACATGAAAATGTTTTGTGATGTTGGCATTTAATCAATTTAATTATAAGATGGAGCCATATTAAAAAAACATATGACTATACACACATATACACTATGCATA
Source organism: Hydrophis major (assembly GCA_033807585.1). Classification (NCBI taxonomy): domain Eukaryota; kingdom Metazoa; phylum Chordata; class Lepidosauria; order Squamata; family Elapidae; genus Hydrophis; species Hydrophis major. The sequence continues at coordinate 231,202,297 of CM066330.1, forward strand.
TGTAATAATAAATTCTACCCAGAATGAAATTACTGATATTTATATATATAGGTTTTTGATTAAACATATATCACAGGTAATCTAATCTGACAATATAATGTGTATAAGTTTCTTTTTAGAACAATCAACTTTTGACTCAGATGATTTTAAAACAGAACACTAGTATCTTTTCTTTTTTCATCTTTGCAAATTTCAGAGGGATAGCCTTATTACAACAATTACATCAAGTCTTAAGTCACCTGAGGTTAAATGAGAAACAGTAAACCTGATATTGTGCACTTTTACTCAAAAGTAAGTCCCACAATAAGTAGTAGTTCATTTCAAAGCATGCATGAAGATAATACACAAAAAAACTGTTCCTTCAAAAGGATATGGAAGATGAGAAACTAGGAAGAAACAATACCAAGAAATGGGAGATGCTTCCATGTATTTATTCATTTTATTTTGGAAAAAAAAACTTGGCAGCTTTGATAAGTTAAAATGGTATTTAATTAAATTTATATTTTGCTTTTTGCTTATATAAACATTTAAGATCTTAGATCTTATCTCTTTATCATCTCAAATATCAACACCAATACTGTAAATTGTGGCTGGTAGGCAATTGGCAGAAAGTGCAGAACTTTTTAAATCATGTGATTCCCATTCTTTGCACCAATTAGCATTGGGACAATCAAGACAGATTGCAACCAATACATCAGTGGTGGGATTCGATTTTTTGTTTACTACTGGTTCTGCAGGTGTGGCTGGTGGGCATTGCAGGGGACGGATACAGTAAAATCTCCAGTCAGAGATGGTATCTGCCAGTTCTCCGAACTACTCAAACTTTCTGCTACCAGTTCTCCAAAACTGGTCAGAACCTGCTGAATACCACCTCTGCAATACATGGAGAACTCTATCCCAAAAAGTTGCAATTGGTTATGAGCTGTAAGTTGTGTATATGCATTCTTTGTCATACCCACCTATTTGAAAAACTAGTTAGAGCTAGGATTTAAAAAAGCATTCCTAAACTGCAAACTGTATCCAAACTAGACTTCATCTAAAGTCCAATTTTCTCCTTGCCAACAGTATCTCCATCTTCTCTGGGTTTAATTTTATTCTCTTCCCTTGCATTCAATCTATTACAAAGATAAGGCAATGTCAAGGTACTCATTCTTCCTTTACAGTTAGTTGACTAAGGGCAGTAGAATTTGATATTCTTAACATAATTATCACATCTCAGGTTTCCCATAGTGATTTCATATAGGTGTTAAATGTACAGGAGACAAAACACAGCCCTATGGAACATTATAGGTTAATCAGCTAGATAGCAAACAACAATTCTGCAACACAACATCTGAACATGGACCAATTGGAAGGATTAGAATCATTGAAAAGCAAGAGCACAGTTGATGCTATTGAAAACTGTTGGGAGGGCCAGGACATTTAGTAGGGTCACAGAATCATCCTGCAAGGAACTAAACCAGCCTCAGTAGCATACCCCAGACAAAATTCAATTTGAAATATGCCCAAATAATGCATTTCATCAAAATACATTTGGAGCTGTGAGCCTATCACTTTCTCAAGAATAGTATATTTGAAACTGTCCTATAGTTAAAATAGATATTTTACTCAATGGAGGACCTTTTTAAAAAAAGACCTTATAACTACCTCCTTTAAACCATTAAAAACCAATTTTATTTATTAGTTTAATTTCTGTAGCTGCCCATCTCAACAAGACTTTGGACAGCATAAATCATAAAACACAGAAACAATTAAGAACAGTACACATATAGTATATGGCACTAAGTAAACCTGTTGCTATGACTGTTAATGTTAATACAGGCAAGAAACAAGGTCTTTCACACACTCAAGGCCCCAGGCCAATCAAGTCTCCACTGTCTTGCAAAAGGTCAACAGTTTAGGAATCATCCTCATACCTGAAGGGAGAATATTACAAAGGGCAGGGACCATGGCAGAAAAGACACGTCTCCTGGTTCCCGTGTCCAACATTCCATGTCTGGCAGAGCCTGCAACTTGCTCAACCTGCCTGACCAAGTTGGACGGGCAGAGACAAATTGGAGAAAATGGTTCCTTAGGTAATTCAGACTCAAGCCACAAAACACTCTAAAAGTGATAACCAGCTCCTTGAATTGCACTCAGAAGTACACTGGAAACCAGTGCAGCTCACAAAGCAGTGATGTTACTCGTATTGAATACCCAACACCATTTACTATCTGTGCAGTCACATTCTGCACCGGTTGTAGCTTCTGAATGCTCTTCAGGAGCAGCCCTATGAAGAATGCCTTGAAGGAGTCCAGACAAGAAGTCATGAGAGGCATGAGTGAAGCATTAAAAAAAAGCATGTGGAGCCCTCATTGAATCAGACCATAGAAATTCAGAAAATCAGAGTTAAACAATCCATATTTTTATGCAAATATCAGTGCAATTATTGGAATTATTCAAAATTGTTTCATTGACTTCAATGGTAGTTTCTCCTGAATAATGCCAATATTTCTTGTCAAGCAGTTTATTTGAATTTTCACCTACATACTCTAAAACACTGTTTTGGCTTTGTAGCTATATCTTTCTTCATTTAGGTCACAATTCTGTGCCAGATTTTTCCTTCTCCTGAGATGCATACTTTTCGTGCTCGTGTCCAACAAAAATAGATTTTTAAAGTATATCAATTTAGGTTAATAATTTTCCCTCCTCAGAAATATTGGTTTCATAGCTAGTTTTAAGAACCATAATACTCAAACAGATTTACTAGAATCAAAACAAATATGCTGAAATGGACCATTTTCAGCCTCCCGAGGCTTCAGAGGCTTCCCTCAAGCCTCCGGGAGGGTGAAAATGGCCTCCCTCAGGCTCCAGAGGCCCCCCAGACACTGAAAATGGGCACTTCTGGCATTTCTGGAAGGCCTGTTTTTCAGCCTCCCAAGGCTGCAGAGGCTTCCCTCGAAACTCTGGGAGGGTGAAAATGGCCTCAAAAGGGCTGAAAAATCAGCTGGGCGGCACACACATGCACAGTGCAGGTAAGAGGACGGGGGTGTTGTACACGCATGCACAGGGGGGCGCATTGTATTGTGGGTGCCGGCACGTGCCAGTATACCACAACAAAAAGGTTCGCCATCGCTGGAATAAGGAATGTAATAAACAACTAGTGGACTTGAACAATAGTCCTATTGCTTTAATCCATATATTTGTCAATTGTGCTTAAAGCTATGACCCCTAATTATGTTAATGAAATCTCAAAGGCATTACAGGCAGAAGTGATATGGCTTTTCACAGCATGGACAGGCTTTGATTAAAACAGTGGCAACAGAATCTCCTGGTTAAAATAGAGTACTTTTTAGCAAAGACCTTTTGGTTTTGATTAATCAATCTCAAAATGACTTTGTTGCTTTTTTGAGTCATTAATCCATGTAAAGGCAATGAAATTGTTCAACAAACTAGAAGTATGAAATAGTGTTAATGAACCAGCAACTTGAGTTTTACTGATTGACTGTGTTGTGCCTCAGTGAGTTTTGCAAAATGCAGTGAATGTAGTTAGCATATGGTTCATTATATTGTACAAATTCAGGCAAGTGGGTTAATTTAGTATGTTTCAGTTATGTTCAGCAGTGTAATATATAGGGTGAATATAGCCTTAATCTTGCATACAACCTATAGTAAGGGCAAATAATGTCTGGTTATCAAACATTCTTTGTACAAGAAAGGCTGATTTGGCTGCTTTTTCCTAATCTTCAAGAAGATTATATAGATGCATTTGTATCAATATACTTCCCTGTCTCAGGGGTGTCAAACTTGCAGCATCACATTGTCATTATGTGATGTATTGTGACTTCCCCCACCTTCACTAAAGTGTGGGTGGGCATGGCCAGTGCATGACACATCCAGTCTGCAGCCCATGAATTTAACACCCCTGCCGTATATGATCAACAAATTTAGTTTCCATAGTTAGTAGGTATTTTCAAAATAAAGTTATTTTGTTATTTTGTAATACATACAAACAATGTAAGATTTACTCAAGTGCCAGAATTATTATAGTAAGCATAGAACTACAGTTCCAAGATAGAATGATAACTTGAACATCCTTCCTTTAAATAATTTGAACATTTAGTTGAAAGCGGTTATCAGTTCTCAAGAACATGCAGTTTATCCCTTAAGTTTTTGTTGACAATGTTGTTTTTATTACAATTTAGTAATAAAGATTGATTAAAACGTGAACAGTAGGACTTCTGAAATTTTTACAATTTCATCTTGGCTGATTAAAATAATACAAATGAGATTCAGAACGATATTACTGCTATGATGTATATTAGTAAAAATCTCACCAGCTTCCCATCTTTCACAGAATGAGCAGTTTGGATTCAGTGACTTCCAAAATTGTAGGTTTGCAACATAATACTAAGAAATAACAGAGACTACTGCAGGGGAAAAAAAAAACTTACTAAAGGCCCCTATATGTTCTCTGCTTTGATCAAGTTTACTTTATTAGAATGACTTTGTGTCAGAATGAGTTTCTTTCTCAGTATCCTGATCAAGGCAACAAAGTTTTTTTTTCCTTTTTGGAGCTCAATTTTTAATTGTAGAAATTAAGTTTGCCTGATATATCAGCTACATGCTAAGACAGTCACATTTTAGCCTAATAGGTAATATATAAGCCAGTTTGTAGAAAAGTATACTTTAGTGTTCTGTACAAATTCATTAGACTTTTTTTAGAATGGTTTAGATAACCATGGATACCTGTATAATGTGAACAATTTCTATGATGCGTATGGGAACTGTGACTTTTCTTCAAGAAACTGTTGAAAATGTCTGTAATGGGCAAATAATATGAATCATGAGGCAATTTATACATTTAACCCAGATGGCATGACACAAGTGCATAATTATGCCATTTGCCTGATCTCTTGATGCATATGTCATCCTTGTGGTATACTGCAGATACCTACAAAAAAGGTGTGTGGGAAGGATGGAGGGTGAGCTTCTTTTTGAAAGATATATTTATCTCCCTCCTCTCCACTCCATATCACTTGTGCAATTATTTCAGTCAGAAATATAAGGCTGGAGGGTGTAAGCTATGACTGAATTTTTCCATACAATAGTGTTATCTGTAGCTCAGGCTTGAACTGTGGAATGTCTTGCAGACATTTCATTATCAAACATCAGTGCCCTGATGACACCTAGTTTAGTGATGAAACATCTGTGAGAAAATCATGAAGCTAAGATTGAGTTATTGAAGATATATTGTCCTAACCATAGAATGTCTTGTTTAGTTGATTGCTTCTGCATTCTATGAAACCAGCTATTATGAATTATAAACCATGCTTGATGTTTCACACTGTAGCAGCTGTAAAATCATTCAACAAGCCACATTAAGCAGACTCAAAACTTGGCTGCAGCACTCCAACGAGATCCAGACTAAGTTCCATCCTTCGCCCTGGAAACCTATTGGGGGACTTTGAGCCATTACTTTCTCTTGGCCCAATGAACTTTGAAGGGTGTCCCAAAGGGTGCTTTTATCAAGAGGCAACAGGACTTTCTGGCTTTTCTTTGAAGACATTTTGCTTCTATCCAAGAAGTTTCTTCTTGGATGAAGAAGCGAAATGTCTTCAAAGAAAAACCAGAAAGTCCAGTTTTGCCCCTTGAAAAAAGCACCTTTGGGACAACCATGGTTGAGAATCTCTGTTAGACATACTTCAAGGGGTGGTTGCTTGGGAGGGAGAGAGGGTTGGAGTAACATGCCTTGAATTCCTTAACAAAAGGCAGGATGAAAATTTCAGAAATACAGTATATAGGTTTACATGCGTTTCCTTGGGGAAGAGTCGCCACGGAGTGGTTTTTCCCAGCACATCTGTCAGCTGCATGTCATTCCGACGCATCTTTCTCTCTATCGCAGCCCGAGTCTGCCTACATCGGTCCATGAGGCATTTATCCTCCCACCGCTTTTCTCCATTTCGAGCCAGCCCCCCATGACCTTTCCTGACCTCGGCGCCCCGCTTCCCCTCCTCAACTCGCAAAGCTCCGCCTCGGAGGAGGAGGTGGGCGCGGCCTAGATTCCCAGGCTGGCTAGTCCACGCCGACAGCTCCTCCCCTCACTTCAACCGAGCTTCAGCGCCGCGCAAGCCGCTTCTCGAGGCTCTGGAGGCAACGGATGGGGGTGGTAGCGATAATGGGCAACTGCCTGTCGTCTGTCGCGGCTGGTCCCGAGCACGGGGAATAGCCCAGTAGTCCCCGACCGCTTTCGTTTGGCTCCGACGCCGGGCGGGTTGCTGAGCTTGGGGGAAGCTGCTAGTCCCGGTGAGTTGCTTGGGATGGGGTGGGAGTGAGAGGGACCGAGCTGTGCGGTAGGTCCTGGGAGGCGAACGGAGCCGGTGGCGCGTGAGGGAATCTCTTCCATGTAAACTTGCGGCGGCATTTGCAGGTGCGGTGCTTCGCCAGGGCGGAAATCTCCAGGGAGTTGAGGGTGGGTGGACGATCGGAGGAAGGGAATTAAGACAAGTGGATGAGCTGCAAGACCGTTTTGGTTTTTACTCGGTGGAAGATCTAGAACAAATTCTACCATCACCTGCCGTATATTTTGCCTCTTGTGTATAGATGTTCTTTTATGTGTGCTTGCTGCTGTCCCTCCAGAATGAATTAAAACACACACACACACACACCCTTATAGGCTTTATTCATGAAGTTTAAGCAAAGGCGAAGGAAGAAACATTAGGGCGCGGAGTTGTCCCCCCCCCACTCTCTCGCAGCTAAGTTACCCAGAAAATTTGGGCGTGATTGTGCTGATTTGAGCTCCGTTCAGGTGTTCGTGAGGGAAAGATGTCCGACCACTCCTTTCACCGACCACTGTCAAGCGAGGAGGAGAGGGGGCTATAATGAACAGGGTTAGAGCTATCTCTGCCTTTTATTTTTGGCTTTGGACGTTAGGGGCGTTAGCTTGTTCAATGGGGCTCGGGTTGAAAGGTGGTTTAAACGAAGCCCAGCTTGTAAATAAGAGGAAGAAGAAGGATACAAGTTCTGACAACCGAAGTGCAAAGGAGTCGTTTCACTGTTTCAGAAATTAAATAACCTATATCTGAAACAAGCTTTGCCTTAAACACAGATGCATAATCACTACGATGTTCCCAGATCTTTTTATGTAAACCTGCATCAACATTTTGCTTTTCCATACATGCATTTTCCCCCTGGCAGCTTGTGGGAGTCACCATGCAATGGATGGTTTACCTCTTTAAGATGTGGGAAAGTAAACTGTAAATGCATCCACATGTGCATAATTCTGATCCTATCACATACATTATTACTCACTTCTGCTTTTCTGACACCTCTGGCTGAATATATATCAGTTATTTCCTGATGCTCTTCTGCTATTAGTGTTCCACATTCTTAACTATGACAGGATGGAAATCAGATAGTGCGGAGATTTGTTAAGCTGTCAGGTTAGAAACTCTGGAGGGTTTGTTAGGCTGACAGTGTTTTCCTTTCCCCCTCACCCCTTAACAAGCAAAAGGGATAGTATCTCTGTTTGTTTAAACTGCTTCTCATCCTGATCAACTTTAAGATATATGGACTTCAACTCCCAGATTTCCCTATGCTAACCATAAAAGTTGCAGAGGAAAATACTGGTGTAAAAGATAGGCTGGCAAGTAAATGAGGTAGGCTGAAGAAATGAAAAAGGAACTTAAATTAAAATTTGTAATTCCCCCCTCCCATTTCATTTTAAATGTTTAGAAGACAGTTTCAAATGGATCTTTAAAATTTTAATATTTAAGAATTTGGGATGAACTACTGGCTTTATATAATGCTACTGCCTTTTAAAATAAGATGAGAAGTAAAGTTTTTTTGTGGTAACGTGTTCAATTTATTTGCAATTGCTGAAAAAGAATTACTTTCTCCACCAAGTGTAAAGTGATAGTAGGGAGAATGTGTAAGATAACATGGGAAATTGAATGATCATAGCTGATTATTCAAGAGTTTCTGTTTGTATCTAGGCCAATATAAGCCCTTTTAGAAACAGCATTGTGGTTAGCATGAATACATAATGCAAGTATGGTCAAGATAAATTTTGACTCTGTTACAGTAATTGAACTGTTTTGTGCATAATTATCTACAACTTAGTTTAGTTTTTTCTGGTTTAACATGTGTAAATTTACTCATTATGGATTAACATCTGTGAACCAAAGCAAAAAATTAGGATTCTTCAAATTACAGTTAAAATATTGCTATACTATACTATATGAAATGAACTTAGCAAATGATTATGGTTGTATGGTTCCAGGTTGTTGTTGCTTATTTAGCAAATCATGTTACATAACATCATAATTTGATGTAATATGTGAATATGTCACTGGCTTAACTGGTGATTGTAAGCTGTGGATACATTCATACAATGCATTAAAGGTGATTACAGATGTATCAATCTGGGTTATTGACTTACCATGTTGTGTGAATCTAGACCATTTGGTTGATTTTGTTACCATATTATAATGCAAATCCATACAAGCTTTTCCACTCACCACATTAAATATGTTACTATATGTAAAAATAATAAAAATGATTGGAAATAATGTCCTTCTTCAATATTTCTATGTCACCTTCAGAATTAGATGTTTGAGTGAAAAATCCAGAAGGTTAAAAACAATTATTGATCAATGTGGGACATTATTGGAGAGGGACAATAATACTTACTATAAACCGAATTTTATTGATTTATTTGTAACTCCTCTATGCAATTAATAGAATAACAGAGTTGGAAAGGACCTTGGTGGTCTTCTAATCTAACCCCATGCTCAGGCAAGGAACCCTATATCATTTCAGACAAACTCGTTTCCCATTAGCTGTGAGAAGGATAGAACATATGTTTGCTCCTTTTCCCAATTTTATATTGCCATCTATTTTTAAAGATCAATACGAAGAGCAGCAGTACTGCCCTGAGCTTTATGATAGAATATTTTTTTAATCTCAATCTCAACCTCCATAATCTGCATTAATCTCATAATATTCAGTGTAACTTCCACTTTTGAATATGAAATTGATTGATTTAAATTTCTTTGCACAGCAATAGCTCCCTTAATGTCATTGCATAATTACAGCAGGTGAGAGGTATTTAGTGAAACTATTATTCTAGATTTGGTCAACCAGAAATACGCCATTCATTTTGGCTGGGTGATGTGCAGAGAATTTGGTGATAACCCAAAGAGTTTTTTGCAACTAGGTAGTTCAGTTCTTCTATACCAAGTAGGCTAGAGCTATAAGCTAATTATGTTGCACTCATTTAGTATATGAGAGCAGCGTCTTTCTTTCATACCTATTTTTGGTATTATATTGCTTTACATAGTTTCCATTATCAGAAAGTCACAGCAAAAGCTTAGATTGCTTTCTGGCTGAACTTCCTGCTTTGTGCCTTTCAGTTTTATTTTGAATTTAGCTCAGGTTCAACTGCAACTAAGCACTATCATTCATGAAACCATTTCCAAAACTAAACATTTTAAAGAGCAACTAACAGCCTCCAACTATGACATTTTTCAAGAACAATCCAATGAAAAATATATTTGCATACTCAGTTGCTTCAGGTGTTTAAGACTTATGTGCATCTGCTCATTGTTGCATACAAAAGTGAAATCATACTAAAAGTGCAGAACTTCAGAGATGTGGGTTGTGTCTTTTGTGGAGTAGTACTGTTTGCTTTGTGCAAATGATTCTTTAAAAAAAAAACCCAACTGAATTAGTTTAAAGAGCTAAACATTCCACATATGGTGATCCCATATTTTGATATGATGCAGTTCAATATAGGTTTATAGCCATGCTTGCATCATGGCTAAAGATGGGCATACAAAAAAGTGATGGTCCAATAACATCTATAGGACCATAACATCCCCACCCCCCATTCATACAGCACCTGAACTGTCCCAGGTTCCAACCTTCTTCATGGATTAGCAGAACATGAAAGCATAAATCCTTCCCAGAGCTCCTTTTCAGCATTTCAGCAGTAATGTCCGAGTAGCTTTTAGATTAGGGTTTTATTAATCAGAATGCTTCAGCTTGTTAATGACCTGAACATATAGTAAGAAAAGTTTCTTAACAATTCTTCCTTCTTGCCCAGGTTTTAGGTGTGCAGTGCTGGATTTAGAAGCATCTGAATGCTGTGGATATTTCCTAAGAGACCTGAGGTGGTGAGTCCCAGCTATGATTAGGACTTTTATCTTTCGTAACTACTCTGTGTTGCATGTGCATCCCGTAGTTTTCTGAAGCCAGGCTCCACATATGAACCATTCTGGTATTTTTATTTTAATTTGTTTACTATGTTTATGTTGCTCTGTTTTGAAATTCCCATCACCCTATATAGACATCCTAGCTACCTCGAGATTATTTCTTTAATGCAGGAGGTAAATAGTAATCATCAAAATTATCCTATTGAATTGTCAGAAGAATTTTACCATATAATAATTTTAGCTTATAGGTAATTGCCCAACCAAGACCACAACTGAGCCCAAACTTTCTGTTTCTAAGTGAGACATTGGTTAAGTGAATTATGTCCTCTTTTGCAACCTTTCTTGCCACAATTAAGTGAATCATTGCAGTTAAGTTAGTAACATGGTTGTTACGTGAACCTAGCTTCCCCATTGACTATGCTTGATAGAAGGTCGCAAAAGGGGATCACATGACCGCGGGATGCTGCCACCGTCATAAATATGAACCAATTGCCAAGCATCTGAATTTTGATCACATGACTATGGGGATGTTGCCATGGTCGTAAGTGTGAAAAATGGTTATAACTCACTTTTTTCAAAGTTACCAAATGAACTGTTGTAAATCGAGGATTACCTGTATTATGAAATAAAGGGCAATAACTAATCCACAGACTTGGATTTTTAAAATCTATTCAGAATATCTGAGGTAAAGCAGAAGAGTATGAACTTTGCCCTACAGAAACCACACAAATGGAAGTTAAATCTGCCACATAATCAGTGATGGTATTCACATATTTTTGCTACGGGTTCTGTGGGTGTGGCTTGGTGGGCATGATTAGGTGGGCATGGCTGGGGAAGGATACTATAAAATCCCCATTCCCTTACCAGCCCACTAACCTGCTTTCCAGCTCTGTTCTCCTGTGCAGGGCAACAAAAGAAGACCCAGCCGGTCAGCTGGGACTCGGGAGGCAGTGGATAGATGGGGGCAGGGCCAGTCAGAGGTGGTATTTGCTGGTTCTCTGAATTACTCACAATTTCCATTATTGCTTCTACAGAACTTGTCAGAACTGACTGAATACCACCTCTGCACATAATGTATGTGGAACATTCCTTGTTTAGATATCCAGGATCTCCATTTCATCCCTGTTACTGTATACATCCTTTAGAAACATGCTCAGCCCTGATGTGTTATTTTTATTTTATCTGTGCCTGTAGGTTATTTTTCCCCACAGACCTTTTCCCTACATCTCTACAAACCTTGAGATTCTCCCATGCCATCTCTTCCTCAGATATAGGCAACAAACATCCTTTTGGTTGTGTAAGTGTCAATATTCATAAGTTCATCAGAGTCATAGGAACAAAGGAATATCTTCTCGGCCTGATGCTCTGTTTTGTAGCAGCTTGATAAAATATTTAAAACTGTTGTTGAGGTGGGTTAATGAGATTCTGCACAAAGGCTCTCTTTCAACATGGGGAGGGAATGAATGATCTTAAGGTCCCTTCCTACCTTGTGACATCTTTTGTGACGAGTAAATGTTGCATCTGATTGGCATTAGAAAAAGACACTCGTGTGATTGAGAGTGTTAAACAAAGATAATTAGCCATATATAGAGTCTGTTGCTCAAGTCACACTATATAATGAACAGTTTTCCCATGTTCAAGTTGTTGATCCAGCTGGCTCATTTTTAACAAGGTTTCTTTATTAGAAAACTTATTTTTCTTTGGATTCTTTGGTACTATAGATTCTTTGCTTATGGTACCAGTTATATTTATTTCTCTGACCTATTGTCTGCAATGTATGAATGGTTGTTCCACATATAAAAGAAATAGTCCTATGTCTTTATTTAATATTTGCCAACTACACCAAAACTGTTTCATACTCTGCTTTATTGAATCTTAGTGATACAGGATGTTTATGTTTGTACTTGGCTCTGGGGCTGATCATGTTACTTCTGCACTTTATATTTGCATGATAATTATACTATTATATTGTGATCAGTTTCCCTGGCTCCATTCCAGCAAATAAAAGCTTTGCTGAATGATTCTTTGTGCCTTGTCTGTACTGAAACCTAATGTCTGTCTGTAAAGTCACTTTGTGCCATCGTAACTTGATTGAATCACATTTTCACTTAGAAGCAATTTTGGGTCTGTTAATGGTTTTTGATAAGTGACCTGATTTTCTTTACTGCTGTCAGTTGACTTCGCTTTATGGTTCTATAAGATGTTATTTTTTCAAAAATACCTTGAATGCCTTTATGGCTCCTTATTTGTACATGCAGATTTACTAGAAAGTGAAAGCTTTCACAAGAAGTTACTTAATATATAAATGGATAGCTGAACACCTATAAAGTCTAATTTTGATTTAATGTCTGAATTCCTTTTCCCTTGATAAGTCATCTAAGGAACGTGTCTTTATGAGAATGATTCAAAATGTGTTGGCTTTGCCCCATTTTGCTTCCTTTAATGTTCCTGTCGTGTCCGTCGGGAAAGAGACCAGGAGTCGGTGACTAGGTTTCAGCTCTTTATTGGTCCCCGGACCCGAACTGGGTTCCAAGGGAAAACTTTCGGCTTTTTATTTCCAAGCTGCGGCGGCCGCGACCAATGGCACCACTTTGAATCTCCCACAATTCAAATCCACCAATCGTGGGAGATTCTTAGTGGGCCAATCAGCGTGGCTCACCCAACCAATCAGATCGCCCCGCGCTTTGGCCAATCAAAACGCGGGGCTTTCAAGAATGTAAATGAAGGTACAGAACACCCCTCCCCTCTTGGTTTGGTCCTACGTAACGTAGTCCCATAGGTAGGCGGGGGTCCGTACTTGTCTACTAGACCTGCGCAGGTCAGTTGTAGGTTGGTTCCCAGCCGGTTCGGTCGGGATCTCCGTGTCTCTCGGCCTCGTCGTTGGAACCGCCTGGTATGTCTTGCTGGGCCGCTCTTCGCAGCTCCCTCCCGGTCTACCTGGGTTGGTCGAGCTGCGGTTTTCGCTGCTCCCGCTTGGTCTTTCCGGGCTGGTCGAACTGGCCTGGCTGTTTCTTCCTGGTGAGGTTTCACGCTAGCTGCTTGCTGGTGAGTCTGGCTGGTTTCTTTCTTCTGGGGTTTGGTGTCCGGGGTATTCCCTCCCCTCTTGGTTTGTGTTGAGGGGGTTGGTTGTGTCTTTTGTAGCTGTCCTCGATCTTAATTGATCGATGTGGACCTGTCATCTGGGTTATGGTTGCTGGTATCCATAGTGGGTCTCCGGTTAGGTTCTTTGCATAGACAGCGTCGCCTGGTGCGAAGGATCGGTGTTTGCTGGTGGAGTCTGGGGGTTTCTCTGGGTTGTATGTAGGGTGTAGTATACCGAGTGGGGATCTTATTTTCCTCCCCATTAGTAGCTCTGCCGGGCTTTTATTTGTTGTAGTGTTCGGGGTTATGTGTTGTATGAAAAGCATTTTATTTATTTTCTCCTGGATCTCTCCGTGGTCTATTTTCTGGGTGGTTTTTTTTGTGAATTGAACCATCCGTTCCGCCCTTCCGTTCACCGCCGGATGCGCCGGGGCTGTCAGTGCGTGTCGTATGCCCCGTTCCGCTAGGAATTTTTCGAATTCCAGCGAGGTGAATTGGGGCCCATTGTCTGACACGAGGATGTCTGGGAGGCCATGTGTCGCGAAGAGTTTGCAGAGTTCTTTGGTCACGGCCTCCGTGGTGGTGGTTCTCATGTTGCTTACTTCCAGCCAGTTGCAGTAAGTGTCTACAGTTATTAAGAATGTGTGTCCCTTTGTGGGCCCGGCGAAGTCTATGTGGATCCTAGAGCAAGGTCCCCTGGGGGTTTCCCACTCTAGAATTGGTGCCGTGGGTGGGCTTGGTTTAGTTTCCTGGCAACGTTGACACCTTGCTACCCAAGCCTCAATTTGTTTGTCCATCCCTGGCCACCAAGCGTAACTTCTGGCCAGGGCTTTTGTTCTAACGATGCCCGGGTGCCCCTCGTGTAACAATTCCAGTACCTTCCCTTGCAGTTTTTCCGGGATGACCACCCTATCCCCCCATAGTACACACCCTTTTAGTAGCGAGAGTTCCGTTTGCCGGTTCCGGAATGTTCTGAAAATCTCGTCGTTGTCCTTTTCCGGCCACCCTTTCTCTACCCAATGCAACACCCGCGCCAGACGTTTGTCTTTATTAGTTTCTCGGGCAATGTCTGATGTGGTTATGGGTAGATCGGGCAGAGTCTCTATGCTGAAGGTGGTCATTGTGGGTGCTGGGTCAGTGTCTAGTTCGGGTAGCGGTGAGCGGCTTAAAGCATCCTCATGGGTGATAGTCTTACCGGGTCGGTATGTGAGCCGGTAGTTGTAGGTGGCCAGGAATTCGGACCACCTTGTCATTCTAGGAGATAGAATGTTCGGGGTGGCCCTGTTCCCTGCGAGGATTCCCAACAGCGGCTTGAGGTCGGTGATGATGGTGAACGTCCGGCCGTAGAGGTACTCATGAAACCTTTTCACTGCGGCGACGATAGCCAGGGCCTCTTTGTCCAGCTGACTGTAGTTCCGCTCCGGTTTGGTGAGGGTTCTTGAAAAGAATGCGATGGGTGCTTGTTTTCCATTGGGAAGAGTATGGCTGAGGACAGCGCCGACGCCGAAGGGTGATGTGTTTCATGTGACGGTCAGTGGTAGGGTCTCGTTGTATTGTATGAGGACGGCATTCGAAGTGAGCAGGTCCTTGGTTTTCCTGAAGGTGGCTTCCTTGCGTTTTTCCCAAGTCCAGGTAGCCGCCTTGTCCAAAAGCCTATGCAAAGGCTCCGCCGCGGTCGCCTTTTGGGGCAGGAACACATTATAAAAGTTAAGTAGTCCCAGAAACGCCTGCAGTTCCATTTTTGACCTGGGCGTGGGGGCCTCTTTGATAGCTTTAATTTTGGTGTCGGTGGGGTGGATGCCATGCCGGTCTAGGAAGTACCCCAAGAATTCGACCCGCTCTGTGTAAAGTTGGCACTTTTCCCTCTTCATCTTTAGCCCGGTTTCTTTGAATTTCGTTAGCACCTTCCTTAGGCGACCCTCTAGTTAGGCCTGGTTGGCTGCCGATACTAGTACATCGTCGAAGTAGGGTACCACCCCCTTGATGCCTTGTAAGAGTCTCTCCATGAGGCTCTGGAAAATTCCAGGTGCCACACTGACTCCGAACTGGAGTCGGTTACATCGAAAGGCTCCCCGGTGGGTGACTATGGTTTGCGCCTCTGCGGTTTCCCCGTCGATCGGCAGCTGTTGGTATGCTTGGGCCAGGTCGAGTTTTGCAAAAACCTTGCCTCCCCCCAGTGAGTGTAGAAGATGCTGCACTACTGGGACAGGGTAAGCGCTTTGTTGCAAGGCGCTGTTTAGGGTAGCCTTATAGTCCCCACAGATTCTCACTGACCCATCAGGCTTGACTGGGGTGACTATTGGGGTCTCCCACCGGGTATGGTCTATAGGTTGTAGGACCCCTTGCTTGACGAGCTTGTCAATTTGCTTGTCAATTTTTGGCTTGAGTGCGAAAGGTAGCCACCTTGGTTTTAGGCGTCTCGGGGGAACATTTGGGTCTAGGCTGAAGGATATAGGGGGCCCTCAGTACTTGCCTAGGGTGCCGTCGAATACTTCTTGGAAGTCCCGTGCCAGTTGCTGCTCCCAGTTGGCCTCGGCGATGTGGTCAATGCCCGTGACTTCGATGCCGAGCGGTGCGAACCATTGAAGTCCCAACAGGCTGGGTTGGTCTCGATCGACGATTGTGAGGGGAAGTTTTGCAGTGCGTCCTTTAAATGTTACTCTAAATTGTCCTGTTCTGACTACCGGGATGCGGTTTCCCTGGTAGTCTTTAAGGATTAGTCTCCGGTTCTCCAGTCCCCTCCTTTGGATGGTAGGTACCAAGTGTTTTATTTCCTGTCAGGCGACCATGGAGAGGTAGGACCCGGAGTCCACCTCCATCTTGCAAGGTTCGCCTTCGATGCCTACCTCCACGTAGACCTTGCGGGCGTCAGTGGTTGTTGCATGGCCAATGATGACCGTCTGGTGCATTTCTTCCCTCCGCCGGGTCTCGCCACCTCGTCGGGCTTGTCCGCTCCAGTCCCAATGGCTGTCAGCTGGGCGGTCTCTGGTTCTGGGCGGTGTGCTGTCCTGTCTCCGCTCGCTGTGGTCCCACCGTCTGGGGCTGTAGGCTTTCTTAAGTTGGCAGACGCGGGCGATGTGACCCTTTTTGTCACAGTGCTGGCAGACTGCATCGAAGAACCGACATTCGGCTCTAGGGTGGTCGCCTCCACAACCGGCACACGCGGTCCCCGACTTATGACCCTGCCGGCTGTGCCGGTCGCGTCCTGCCTGTAGCCAGTGGATTACCTCCTCCTCGTCCGAAGTATCAGAGGTGGAGTGGAATTCGCCATGGTGGGTGGTCGTTTCAGGTTGGGCCTCGGTCGCCCGTACAGGGTGGTTGTTCGCGGTGCGGTCCCCGGCGTCTGGTCTCCGCATGCGGTTTGCTGACTGCCTGGTGGCTTTGGCTGCAGTGGCTTCGGTGATGGCATTGGCGAGGGTGATGTTGCCTTTGGCCATCAGTTGACTTTGTAGGACAGGGTCCCGAAGCCCGAGCACGACTCGGTCCCGCAGAGCCTCGTCCATGTTGGAGAACCCGCATAGTACTCCTAGGCTCTGCAGTTCTGCAACAAAGTCACTGAAGCTTTCGCCTGACCGTTGGTCCCGCCGATAAAACTCATGCTGTCGGATGAGGGTGGGCACGGCGGGAGCGTAGTGCCTTCGGAGTAAGGGCTCAAGGTCATCCCAATCCATTGCAGTGAGGTCAGCGGGTTTTGCTAGGGCTTTCGCCATCTTGAACACTGCGGGCCTGTAGTGTGTCAGGAAGACGGCTCGTTTCTTCGGCCCGGTGGCGTCCTTCATGTCGCTGCATTTGAGGAACATGCGGAATCTGTCCGTGTAAGATTCCCAGTCCTCGGTAGCGGGGTTGAAGGGTGTGGGCGGCGCGATGCTGGCCATCTCGTCGGGTTTGCTGGCTTCCATCGGACACGTGCTTATGGGGTTCAGGATTAGGATCCCATCCTTGTCGCCAGTGTCGTGTCCGTCGGGAAAGAGACCAGGAGTCGGTGACTAGGTTTCAGCTCTTTATTGGTCCCCGAAACCGAACTGGGTTCCAAGAGAAAACTTTCGGCTTTTTATTTCCAAGCCGTGGCAGCTGCGGCCAATGGGACCGCTTTGAATCTCCCGCGATTCGAATCCACCAATCGCGGGAGATTCTTAGTGGGCCAATCAGCACGGCTCGCCCAACCAATCAGATCGCCCCACGCTTTGGCCAATCAAAACGCGGGTCTTTCAAGAATGTAAATGAAGGTACAAAACAGTTCCTGCCATCTCATCAAAGACCTGTCAGAGCAATGTCATCTGTTCAGAGTCTGATGGTCAAAACAAATGCAGGAACAACAATCCAAGGCTTTGAATTATGAGTTCAGGATGAAGAATTTCTCTTAGATATTGTAGATTCCCAAATGTGTCAGAAAGTAAGTGCTTGGAGACCTTTTTTAGTTTTGTTTTAATTCCCTGATAGATCTGAACATTCTCAAACAACTTGATATGATTTTTAGATTAGATTTGCATTTTTAAGTAGCCCAATAGCTTTGCCCATTTTTAATTTTTTTTCACATATAAAAGTGATGTATATTAAGTTTTCAAGTGTGAGTCTCTTTTGATTATAGAAAATGTGAGAAGTTAATTATATAGAAAAGTTAATTACTTCATTGTGAAACTCTTTTTAGTGAAATGAAAGTGTTTTGCATTTACCATTATATATGCTTCATCTATTTGTATCTTGCAATTTTATCTTTTTTTTTATATTTATTTATTTATTTTTTTTATTTTTTTTTAGGTCAGGATTTTATTTTTTTTCCACAAAATCTAAACAAGGAAGCTGTCATCAAAGCCTTGCCATTCTTAGTCTGCAACCTTATAATGGCAACTGAATGAATATATATATATATATATGTATATATATATATATGTGTGTGTATATATATATATATATATATATATATATGTTTTATTGATTTTAACGACAAACAAAAACACATAAAACATAAGACATAACATAAAAAAAATCATCATTCTTCATAAATTTACAGTGTATCGGTTGGTTTACCACTCCTTTTTGTGCATCCATTTCATAGTCATCGAAATAATTATATTACATAATAACTCACATTATCAATCATCAATTAAGTATCCTAATATCATTATTGAACAATCATTTGACTACAATTTTACTAATTCATACTTAAGCAAGATAACTATAATTGAGTTAAATTATTTTATAACAGATCATAGAATCATACCAAATCTATCTTAATAAAATATTCTAAAAATATTATCAAAACCAAGAAAAATTATATATTCGTTATTTCCTAGATTTCTAAATATTCTATCATTATATTGTATTATCTAACCATTGATAAAAGAGATCCCAAACTTCATAAAATTGTTTATCTTCTTGTTCTCTAATTTCAAATGTCAATCTACTCATTTCAGCACATTCCAATATTTTCTTAATAATTTCTTCCTCTAATGGTATTTTCTCACTCTTCCAATGTTTAGCAAATGCAATCCCAATAAAAAAATCTCTGGTTTCAAATCTATGTGTTTCTTTGTCATTTTTTCCAGCCATATGCGAATTCTAGTCCAGTATTTCCTGGCCTCCTCACAAGTCCACCACATATGGTAATATGAGCCAGGTATCTGATGACATTTCCAGCACTTTCCAGATTCATTCTTGAACATTCCTGCTATTCTTGTCGGGGGAAAATGCCACCTGTAAAACATCTTATACAAATTTTCTTTATATGCTGTTGACATTGTCATTTTATAATTTTGTGACCACAATTTTTGCCATTTCTCTAAATCAATCCCATATCCAAAATTCTTCCCCCAAGCAATCATTGTTTCTTTAACTTGTTCTTCCTCTAATTTAATTTCCAACAAATAACTATATAGTTTTTTAATCACTTTTTCATCAGTACCTGTCAAAATCCTATCTAAATCAGTCAATTTATCATAAAATCCTTCTATTTTAGAATCTTTAAGATACCTTGCATGTATTTGCGCATATGAAAACCAATTCATCTTTATACCTTGTTCTTCTAAATTTTGCATCGTTTTAAGTTCACCCTTTTCATCCAGTATTTCCCCATATCTAACTGTTTGTTCCTTCTTATAGGTTATAGGATACGAAAAAGCTTCAATAGTTGATAACCAAACTGGGATTTTCAAATAACATTGTTTCTTAATTTTCTCCCAATTCAACCATAACGATTCCCGTATATAATGCCTTCTAAAATAACCCTGTGATTTAGTTCCCTTATGCCATAAAAAAGCATGCCAACCCAATAATAAATCATGACCTTCTAATGCCAACAATCTGGTCTTTCTTAACGTTATCCATTCTTTAACTCACATTAAGTTTGCAGCTTGATAATACAACTCCAAATTAGGAAGGCCAAATCCTCCTCTAATTCTAGCATCCTGTAAAATTTTTAATTTTATTCTCGCTTTCTTGCCTTGCCATATATACTTCAACACAATTTTATTTAATTCTTCAAAGTAATCCTTACCTAACCTAATTGGTATTGTTTGGTACAAATATAAAATTCTGGGTAAAATATTCATCTTAATTGTTGAAATTCTACCTATCAATGACAATTGTAGGTTTTCCCATTTTTTTCAGATCGGATGCTATCTGCTGTTTAAGTTTAATATAGTTATTCTCTTTCAATGTAGTACATCTTGACGTCAGATATATCCCCAAATATTTAACTTTGTTCGTAACTTGAATTTTCAATAAATCTGCCAGCTCTTCTCTTTGTCTTAATAACATGTTCTTTGTCAGAATCTTTTTTTTGTCTTTATTTATTTTCAAACCAGCCATCTCACCATACATCTCTATCTTTTCCAAAAGTTTCAAAGCTGTCTCTAAAGGGTCTTCCAAAATAAAGACCAAGTCATCCGCAAAGGCTTGCAATTTAAATTCTTCCTTTTTGACTTTCATTCCTTTTATGTTTGTATCCTCTCTAATATTTCTATTTAACACTTCCAAGGTCAATACAAATAACAAAGGAGATAATGGGCATCCTTGTCTTGTACCTTTTTTTAATATTGATAGAGTCTGTGAATTCTCCATCTATCATTACTTTTGCCATTTGTTTATAATATACGGCTTCTATTGCTTGGATAAATTTTCTAGCAAAGCCCATTTGTTCCAATAGTAATAACATAAATCTCCAATTCACATTATCAAATGCCTTTTGGGCATCTAAGAATATCAAAGCCATTTGTTTTTCAGGGGGTGCCTCGTAATATTCCAATGTGTCCAGGATTACCCTCATATTGTCTTTAATCTGTCTCTGGTAAAAATCCATTCTGATTAGAGTGAATAAAGTTATTTAGATATTTTTTAAGCCTTTCTGCCAAGATTGAAGCAAAGATTTTATAGTCTGCATTCAATTAGGAAATAGGTCTATAGTTCTTAATTTGTAATGGGTCAACCCCTTCTTTTGGAATAAGTGTAATATAAGCTTCTAACCATGTTTTAGGTATTTTCTTATTTATCATAACTTCATTCATGACTTCTAACAGTGGAATGCTAAACGATTCTTGTAATGTTTTATAAAATTCTGCCGGGAAACCATCTGGTTCTGGTGCTTTTCCATTGTTCTGTCTGTTGAGTGCTTCGGTTAATTCCATCATTGTTAAAGCACTTTCTAACATTTTCCCAGTTTCATCAGATATCTTAGGTAGGTTAGCATTTTGTAAATACTGTTTAATTTTTTCCTCATCAACATCCTCCTGTTTATATAATTGTCCATAAAAATCTCGAATGATTGCCTTTTTCTCCTTATTACCATAACAAAATTGACCTTGATCATCTATTAACTGTAATATTTTCCTTGATTCTTTCTCTTTTCTCAACTTATATGCTAACCATCTACCTGGCCTATTTGCATCTTCAAAATAGTTCTGTTTAGCACTTCTAATTTTTTGTGCCAGTTCTTCTTTCTCTGCTTGATCAATTTTATGTTTAATTATGTCCATTTTAAGTTTAATATCTTTTTTCTGTGGTGTCTTTTGTAATTCTTTTTCCATTTTTTTTGGTCATCTTCTAGAGCTTTAATCATTTGCCTCTTCCTAATGTTCTTTTTCTTTGTATAGTCAATTATTAATCCTCTTGCATATGCCTTCATTGTATCCCAAACATTCTGTATTGAGGTATCTTCTTTTTTGTTTTCATTAAAGAAGAAGGCCAATTCTTTTTCCATCCATTGTGTAAAGTCTTTTTCCTTTAGAATAGTATTGTTTAATGTCCATCTAGATCTTCTTTTTTGTCCTTTCCATTTAATTGTCATTGGATTATGGTCTGCCCATGTACTTGTTTCAATATTTATTTCTTGAATGTTAGATAATAATTCTGTTGATGTCCAAATCATATCTATTCTGGACCACGATAAATGTCTATTTGAATAAAAAGTATATTGTTGAATTTTAGCATTTCTTTCTCTCCATATTTTAAATTTAATTCATCTGTCATTTTGAAAAAGGATTTAGGGAGAGTTTTCCTATTTTGTCATGTTGTTTTTACTGTGTAGTCCAGTTTATTGTCTACAATTCCATTGAAGTCCCCCATCATAAGTATATTAACATAGTCCAGTTCAATTATTTTCATATGTAATTTTTTATAGAATTCTTCTTGTTTATCATTCGGGGCATAAATTGCAACCAAGAGTGTTTTTATATTATTATCCACTATTTCAACTATTAATATTCTTCCATCTTCATCAGTATAAATCAGTTTGGCTGGAGTGGTTTCTTTGATGTACAAAACCACTCCTCTTTTCTTACAATGAGTCAGAGAAGTAAATATTTTCCCTAACTTTGGTCGTGTCAATAATTGTTCATGTTGTTTTTTAATGTGTACTTCTAGTAAGCAAATTATATCAAATTTTAGCTTCTCTCATTTGTGAAAAGTTTTCCTTCTTTTGGTAGCTAAATTCAGTCCATTTATATTCATGGAAATCAGTTTTTTTTCTCCCATGGTTATGCTTTATATTTAGGTCTAACAGCTCTCATGGATCTTATTTCACGTTGTTCTTTGATCTCCATTTGTCCACCTATTGCGCCTTCTTCTTTTTCCATCTCCATTTGGTCCTCTTCAGATTCAGTTAAAATGTTCTCTTTTTCTATATCCATTTCTCTTCTTTCGAAAAATTCCCTGTAGAATATTTCTGCTTTCACAATTAAATCGATTCTGTGTCTCTGTTCTTGCCATGTAAACATTAATCCTTTTGGAATCAGCCATCTATAGTTCACCTCTTTTTTCAATAGCATTTTGGTCAAAAATCGATATTCTCTTCTAATCTCTCTCACTTTTCTAGGTACTTGTTTTAAGACCAGGATCTCTTTGCCTTTGTATTTCAACCCCTTCTCTCTTACCACTTGTAATATTTGGTTTTTAATAGTTTTTTTGGTGAATCTAACATGGACCTCTCTTGGTAATTGGTTCCTCGTCGCATATCTTGTGAAGACTCGATATATCTCATCTACTCCATCCATCATCTTTTCCTCTGTTATTTCCAAGACTCCAGCCAAGATTTCAATCATTACTGCTGCCAAGTTTTGTCCTTTTTCTTCCTCGATATTTTGAAATCTAAGATAAAATTCTGACCTGTCCATCTCCCACTTCAACATCCCACTTTTTTCTTGTTCGACCATTGTTAATCTGTTATCGATATTTCCAATTATATCATCTCTTTGCTTGTCTTTCTCTTCTATTTTTTGGATTCTCTCATCGTGTTTCACCATCATTTGTTGAACATTTTCAAATTTTTCATCAATCTTTCCAATTCTTTGGTCAATACTCTCCATTCTTTGTTGAATACTCATTTTAAGTTCTTGTATTCCTTGCATAACCATTGTTAAATCCACTTGTGCTTTATCCTGCAATTTTATCTTTGTATGTATGTATGTATACATGCATGCATGTATGTATGTATGCAAAGAGTGGCCTAGTCTAATGGTGAAGATGCTCACTTCCCACTCAGAAGGTCGTGTTCTGACCCAGGCTTTGTTCAAATTAAGAAAATACACGCTGTGTGTAAAAGCAAACCTTTTTCATTGAGACACTGGGAATTATTTGCATTCCCAGCCAAAACTCATTACACACAATTGTCTGAGATAAGAGCACGTCTTTCAGGGTTGTAAAAGGCTGCCAAGAAACAGGCAGAATTAGAAGATAAACTGACAGAAGTTTCAGCAAAGACAAACCAGAGTCCCGCAGGGCTTCAATGAGGAATCAGAATCTAATGAACTTCTTTGCTTCCTGCAAAGAGCACATCACCGAGGGCTGACTTTTATCCCTTATGGGAGAGGCAATCGCCTCCCAGCCTTACTCCCAGTCGCCCCTTTTGCTTCAGCTGCTCTCTCCTTCTAGCAGTCCTGCACACACGCGCACTGGCAACAAGCTCTGCTTCTAACAGCCCTGCGCACATGCGCACTGGGAACAGGCTCCCTGGGGTCCTCTGCTTTGCTGCTGCCAGACTCCAAAGACTCTGAAGGCAGCACCCCACTCTCAGATAGTCCTGGCCCCATCCCTGCATCAGATGCAGGACCCTCATCCAAGTCCTCACCAGACTCCCTGACTGGTTCCCTTTCATTCTCACTGTCCAATACCTCTGCCGTCTACACCAGCTGCTGGTGAGCCACAACAGGTTGAGAGTTCATTCTAGTAGCAGCAGAAGTTTCTCTTTCTTAGGGTGCAAAGAAAAAAAAATCTGCTATGAACTCCACATGGAGTCAGGAAGAGCATCGGGCCAGTAAATGCTCAGCTCCATCCAATTGCCTTGACTTTACTCAAGGGATTACAGAGTTGTAAAAAGGGAGGGTTCTTTTATGTATGAATGTATGAGAGTTCAGCTTAGTGTAAAGGTTAAGACATAAGGCTAGAAGCCGGAAGAATGTGACTTCTAGACTCGCATTTGCCATAAAGCCTGCTGGGCAACACTGCGTCACTTGTTCTTTCTCTGAAGAAAGAAAGAAATGGCAGGCCACTTCTGAAAAGCCTTGCCAAGAAAACTGCAGGGACTTGTCCAAAAAGTCAAAAACTGACTTGAAGGGACACGTGGGCATACATAATACACACACACACACACACACACACACACACACAGAGTTAAGCAGCCCAATCATGGTAATTGGGGCTAATGAGAACCACCTGGTGAGAACTAGTTGCCTATTAATGTAAATGAAGACAGATAGTAGCCTTTTTTTTAACATCTCATTTCGCAAAACATGAAGGGTGAATTTCTATGAGCTTACTGTTGTGCTTTGGTTGTAACTGCTGATGATTTCTCCATCAGTTTTTACCCCATGCCCTTCAGGCTTACCAGTAATTGCAGACAAGCTATTAGTAGAAACAATTCAACAAACAATTTTGCACTTTAATAAATATCTTGCAAAGCAAATGCTATGATGATTTACTATGGTGACGAAGGATACTGGCTCATGTCATGTATAACCTTACTGGATGATGGTAACTTTTACCCTAAGAGTTGAAATTGTTAGCCAAATATATTTTGCTCTGAAATCTCTGGACCAGACACTGTAAAATAATTGAAATGAATAAATGACTGAATATTGGGCACAACTGTCCATTCTTGATTAATAATAACCTCACATATTGGCTTACTTAAGCATGATCTATTCTTTCTTATCTAGGCTATTTAGTATAAAACACAATTTTTGCCTACAGGAGATGTTTTCCAAACAATATAGTCATAAAGCACTTCAGAGTTTGATGTTTTCAGAATTAGGGTTGTTTGCGGAACTAATGAACACAGAAAGAGGGCAGCCAAAATATTTGGATTTCCTTTGGAAGTTCTGTGTCAGCTGGTGCTCCGTTCAAAATCCAAGAAAGAAATACTCAGATTCTTGTAGCTAGAGAAAATATATATTTTACTGGAAGTCAAGTGGTAGCAACAAGAGAATTCTGAATCTGAGGAAATAGGCACGTACATCACATATATCCAGGGATTGAAATGTTCCCACCTCCATAGTTCAAACGGTTCTTCCAATGAAAAGTTGTGAACCTCATCATGTAGACATCTTCAGGTGGTTATGATTAGTTGACCTTGGCTTACTCAGATAAAGGTTTGCAGTTGCGCAGAGAAGAGAAAGCTAAGCAAGAAATAGAAACCCTCCTCAGTTTATACAACATTAGTTATTAACACCTCCAACTCACTTCCCATATTTTTCTCCCTTCCACCCCCCATTACTCATGACAGTCAGAAAGAAGCAAAGCAAAGGAAGAAGATCTTGAAGGCTGACATTCTGTATACTTTGTCAATGTTGGAATAGACAGTTTTGGATAGGACCTATCCTGTCTTGTGAAGTCATTGTAACTCATAAACCATGTTTGGAGTATAATTTAACACAATTCATAGTAACATTCACACTTCCAGAAGAATACAGGCCATGGAAGTGAAAGACCACCGACCAAATCTCAACTCTGCTTATACAGATTTGGCCTTAACTTAGTCTGTACCCAGCCCAGTACTCCAGAAATTGAGGTTATTAGAGGTCAGGCTAGCTAGAAATATAGGAACTTGGCAGTCCTAGCATACCTGGAGGGTGTCATGTTTGTGAAAACCTGTCTTTATGCTTCCAGAATAACAGGAAGAATAATAGAGTATATCGAAGCAGCCTACACCAGCCTACCATTTTTCAGATGTATTGGGATAGAAACTTCTTGAATGTCCATGCAGAAGACTCAGGAGATCCTAAGAACAAAGGCTGGCAGAACAAA
This sequence comes from Hydrophis major, assembly GCA_033807585.1. Classification (NCBI taxonomy): domain Eukaryota; kingdom Metazoa; phylum Chordata; class Lepidosauria; order Squamata; family Elapidae; genus Hydrophis; species Hydrophis major. The sequence goes on from CM066330.1 coordinate 231,228,303, forward strand.
CTTAAGTACCTGGGATAGAAAGAAAAAAAAATCAGGGAATGTAGCTTCTTTCTGATTTATTGCTCACAGCTATTTTCTGCTCTGCTTTCCTCATGAAATCAAGGATAGACTTAAGGGCTGTGTTATGAAAATAGCCAGTTAAGGACATGAGAGGACTATAAACTGGGTAGAGGCAAAGTCTTCACTAGCCCAACCCAACTTTCAAAAATAAAAATGACTGCGAAGCTGGCTTGCAGGTAGGTATTTTTTCTCCAGCATTCTTGTTTTCAATGGAGGGATAGGGGTTAACAGAAGCATTAGCAGAGAGTTACCTATCTGCAAGATGATGGGTGTGGCATTGCAATCAAGGTCCTGCCCAAGGCCATAATTGTAATGCTGCATCCACATCAAACAGATTTTAACACCTTTTCTGACCCCCCATCCCTCAGCAGATATCTCTGGGAAAATATTGCTCTGTAAAGCTTTAATGTCAAGCCAAACCCTAAGTTGTGGTAACATGATTTACTTCAGATTTGGCAGACCAACTTATCTCCTCTTGAAAAATTGAACTACAACTCTCTTATCTCTCTACTGCATTTTCTTCCAGGTTTGCTGTCATGAAAAATACCAGGATAACTTGAGTAATAGGTTTTCTGTCTTTTATTTATTTGTTTTTTCAAAAACCACTTAGATATATGCTGAGGAAAAGTGTTCGCCTAAATGTATATACAGTATCAGTTACTATTTACTATAGGTACATATATTCAAATAGCTTTAGGTAGGTCTACTTTTTTTTACTTTAAAGGCTTCTCAGATGCTTTTATTTATTCAAAAAAATGTTGTTGATCATTCCCTATTTAACAGGGTAATTAATGTTTTTCATTGATTAATTGTATTCCCATTCTACTTCTTTCACTCTACAGTTTCTCTGACCTAACAGTGTTTTTGCAAAAGGCAACATGACTTTGTTTTTTTCTTTGATTCTGAAGAAGCTTCTTGGACAAGAAGTGAAACATTTTCAAAGAAAAAACCCAAGAAAGTCCACTTGCCTTTTGATAAAAGCACCTTTGGGCCAACCATGACCTGGATGATTGAGAATACCTATAGACAAATCTTAGAAGGAGGAAATCAAAGTCCCTTTCTGTGCGTACTTAAAAGTCAATGTGTTCTTTCCATTAGTACAGGGGTCCCAAAATTCTGGGTCATGTTAGAAACTTAGTTGGACTTAAGTGGCAGAAAAGTGAGCAAAATTTAAATCGTATCTCCCCCCCGCCCCCCCGGTCTCTGGAAAAAATTTCTTCCATGGTACCAAAAAGGTTTGGGGCCACTGCACTAATAAAATTCCATAGTGTTTATCTTTCCCATCTTTATTCTTTGCTCTGCCATATTTCACAATTGCTATAACATTTCAGATATGCAAAACATAAACTAAATAACTTCTTCCCCATACAAAACATTCTGCTAACTTAGCTTTCTAAACATTCCAGTCTGAATAAATGAAGTCTTATATTTACCATTCAATCCAATTTCATTGCCAATCTGACTTCGCAATGAAAAAGAAATTTCATTTGCTGCCCTGATGCTGAACGTATTTATTAACTCTAGATTAGATTAGAAAACAACTTTTACTTTATTTTATAGTTTTTTTAATAAAATAAAATAAAATAAAGGCAGCATCTATAAAACTACAAATATTTGCCTGGCTGTTACTAAGGAAAATAATAATAAACAAAACATGAGATAGTTCAGTGATAATGAAAGCTTTTGCATGTGAATGTAAAACTGAATGTTTTATTCTTTGGAAGTGGGGAGGTGAAGTTTGATCTATTCCTCTCCTGTCAAGGTCAGGAGAAGAATTGTTTAACCAAATTGCTGTTGTGGTTAAGGAAAACCCAGTTCCTGAAGGGAGTTTTCCTTGAATCCAAAAGGACATTTGCAGAGTCTTTTCTTTTGCTGAAACGACAGTTGGAAGACTAAACAATCCTGCACCTCTATTCCCAGCTAAACGGCTTCTTGGGCTTACTCTGAATAGCTATTTATGTATAAGCAAATGTGCAATGTTGTGATAAAATAATGATCTAGTCTAGATTTGTGAGATTTCCCAATTTAAACTTTTTAAAATTTAATTTTTTTTATCAAAGGAACTTTTAACAAAATAAAAGCAATTGGAATATTAGAAAAGAAAGATAAAAGACAGTGAATAAGTAAAAGAAAACAAGACAAGGTTATAAAGAAGTGACTTTAGTTCATTTTTGCAGTGGTTATACAGTAAATCATTTATATTTTATTCCCTCTCTCTCTACGTTTAACGCCAGTTTAACCTTTGAAGGATGAGAGTTGTACTTAGTTTATATCCAAAAGGTGTTTTGAACTCCATATTCCATAATAAATTAATTTCCTCCTTATCCTTATGCTCATCTCATATAATCTTCTAAATCTTCTCTTAGATCAAAGTACATGTTGCAAGTTTTTGAGGTCAGAGGCTATGCTCTTCTTATTGAAGCACTATTCACACTATGTATATGAATGCACAATCTGATTTCCACATTAATCTGGGATGGTTTAAATCAAACATTTAATGCTAGTTCACCCTAGAAGAAAAATAAAGGAAAGAAGAATTTTGGAATCAAGAAGTTGACTTGTCATATCTAACAACAACACAGTTTTGCTAAGCTGTACTTTATGAGACCATGTTTTCTTCTTTATCAACTGTTAGAAAAATGTAAAGAGGCTCCCTGCTATTTTATGTGAAACCCGTCTTCCTCAATTAGGCTGTTTCCCATCCTATCTTCTTTCCATTCTTTTTCTTGTTCACTCATAGATATGTAAATTTCTGTAGATTTATGCTACATAAAGCTGTACAAGGTTTTTAAAATGGCATTCTAAATTGTGTTCTGTGGTACACCACAAAAAGATGCTCCTCCCCGTAAGAGTCACTAGAAGAAGAAAGCACAGGACAACAGTGTACATATGTTCACTATAAAGAAACAAGATAATCTGATTTCATGGTTTATTTCAAGAGAAGAACTGCATCATGTATCTTTGACATAAAAGTCCATTCCCAATCTTTTCCTGTGTTTCCCTTATTTCAATGCAACTGTGCAATTAGAATAATAAAATGATTCTGTTACATAGTGTTGGGAAACGCCCAGCCAGGCAGGGATGAGGACTCAAGCAGGGAGAATAGCCATGAATCATTGCACAGCTGCAAGAGATCCATCCCTAAGCTTCATGGAACCTTATCTATCTGTTTCCAAGAGAAGGCAAGTAGTCTGAGAAGATACCTGTATTGTAGGCATAATACAATTGAGTAGTTATCTTGAACTCTAGGTGTGTGAATCTGTTTGTGCCTGACACATAATTAAGAATAAGAAATCCTTGACAGTTCAATATACATTGTCTAACAACTGGCCAGTAAAACTATCTAGTTTTGACTAGTTTTATTTGAGGACAAATACTCATTTTTCATTCATTTGGAACTTGAAAGGTGACTGATGCACCTGATATCTTAATATCTAATCATTTGTGTAAATCAATCTCTAATATTTCATACTGGCAAGTATTTGGGTATTGATTGCTAAACAGATGAATCTAAAATGAGAACATGTTTTATGTGCTGAAAAAATGGTTGTACATGAGTTTATATCTCTATCTTATCTATCTTATCTATCCTGTCTGTCTGTCTGTCTATCTATCTATCTATCTATCTATCTATCTATCTATCTATCTATCTATCTATCTATCTATCTTACACACACACACTGCTCCCATAATCAGAAATACTGCTTTTTTCTATTGACTCTTTGAACAATGCAAATGTTAATGGAGATTATATGTTCTGTATCTTCTCTCTATCAAGATAAAAGAATAATTACTCCCCCAAACGCTTTGTGTCTGGAAAAAACACTGACTTGGTTTATACACATGCTATGTCAAGATGTGATTTGTTTGGTTTTATCAACATATGATGTTAACACAACCAACTAAAGTTTATTCATTTAATCATACTGTATTAAGCAAACTATGGCTTAGCATGGTATATAAACCAGTCACTGCTTCCTTCTGTTGATTCTCAGAAAGCTTGAAACATTGGCTCATGGTGAGAACAGAATGGCATGAACTACAGGTGGCTTTTATAGCTAGGTTAGCAATTGGACTGATGATTTCTGTGGAAATATTTTAGAGGATAACAGATTTTTAGCAAATGGCAAGATGCTTAGACTTTATTCTGTTCTGAGACATTGTAAAAAACCTTGGATTATAATTCTAATAGGTATTAGGATACAGTGATAGCCCTTGACTTACATAGTTGGGACCAGAATTTCTGTTGCTAAGCAAGGTGTTTGATTGACTCGCACCCAATTTTATGACCTTTTTGACATAGTTGTTAAGCAAATGACTGCAGTTGTTAAGTGAATCATGTAGTTGTTAAGCAAATCCAGCTTCCCCCATTGATTTTGCTTGTCAGAAGCTGAGAAAATTGCAAATATTGATCACATGACCGCAGAATGCTACAACCATTGTAAATTCATGCCAGTTGCCAATTTTGATATGTCTGCTTCTGTGATTGTAAATGTGAGGATTATAAATTGCTTTTTTCAATGCCATTATAACTTAGAGAATATTGTTTCCTTTAGTAGCATCATTGTCTGATTTGCATACTATTTGCTTGGTTGTTTTATCATAAAACACATCTAATGGTGGTTAAATTTGAATTGCCCATGGTTAGAATTGTTGACCTGGTATAGTGTTTTAAGTAAGCCATATTTAAACAATTGCTTGGTTGGTAAACCCAACTTATTTGAAACATGGTAAGAAGGGTAGAACAGTTGGTGTCATCCTTTATTAGTCATTCATTGTATATTGTAGCTATTGTCTGACTAGATAACAGAAGATATCCGATATCTGCAGATAATGTGAACGCTGTCTAGATACTTGGCTTAAATTAATGGTAGCCAGGGGTTGCTTGTTCATAGCACTTTTTAAAATTAATAAATGAAGGCTGTTTCTAAGTATTCAAAACATGAAAAAACTAACAGTTGATCATAGATTGCTGTTTCTAAATAAGTGCTTAAGTAGTTGTATAATGGTTACTTAAACTTTATCAAAAAGTACAAGTTTCACTCAAACGTGCACCAAAAAATTACCACCCGCCCATATAGACTAAACTTAATTGATTATGATTATGTGCTATTAAGTCAATAGTAGGATCTCCAACCTGGTTCTTCTGGACTTCTAATGATGCATATGTTGCTACTATACTTGAGTCTATCTACCTTGCTCTTGGTAAACATTTTTGATCCTAAAGTGGAGACCGAATGATTAGTCCAAGATCACCCAGCTGGTTTCATTCCTAAGGCAGAACAAGAATTCACTGTCTCCTGGTTTGTAGCCTAATGCCTACAGTTGCCCCTGAGAATAGGCAAAAAGCTTTTCTGTCACCATTCACCTTTCAGATTCCCGTGTTACTTCAAACTGCTTTTCATTTTGAGATAAGAAACATGCATACAAATTTACAATGTATGGTGTTTTATGGTGCTTTTTCTTTTTTAATTTTTACCTATTTATATCTACCTAGAGCCAATTGAGAGGAGTTGTTATTATAAATTTATAGGCAATGTTTCGGTTTGTAGACTCAATTAAAATAAAGCTTAGTGCTCTATGCCAGGGGTCTTCAACCACGACAACTTTAAAACATGCCAGCAAAGCTGGCTGGAGAATTCTGGGAATTGAAGTCCACAAGTCCTAAGGTTGCCAAGTTTGGAGACCCCTGCTCTATGCTCTTCAATGCAGGAATGGAAACGAGGAGCCAAAAAAAAGCAGGGCCTAGCAACAAGGATGATTGCCTCCCCAGATCTATTGCATCTGGTGAACTTGAACTGCAACAGCTGCAGTAGCTTCAGGATTCCTTTTCCTGGGGCTTAAGTGTCATTTCATTGCGCAGCTCAATTACTCAGCTCTAGGATAGAAGCATAGATTAAAGAAGCTGCCTTGGCTAGAAAACTTTAACACTAGATTTGTCCACCAATACACTCCTATTTGTATTTATGATACTAATACACTGCTATCACCTATTTTGATTCTTCAATGTAGGTCTTGTTGAAAAAAAATCAGAGATTCCCAGATTTCGAGCTAAAAAAATTACCTTCTGTTGGACCTTTTAACTCTGGATATTTCTATGGGAGGTTCTACATATAAGCTGCACTCATATTTTTGTTTTGCTTTTTATGACTCTAAAGTTTTCAGAAAATTATTCACATTCTGATATCTTTAGTCTAACCATGAACTGGACAGATACATCCCTTGGCATGCAGGTGTCATTGGAACAGAATATCTTTATTGCCAAAGTGCTGGTAATTAACTTTAGAGCCCTTTTTTGACCTAACAGTGGGATATATTGAACATTGATCGTCAGAAATGAATTTGCCTGCCTGGTTCGGTCATCTGGAAAGTGTGTGCAAGAAATACACCCACAACCGTTCAGGCAGAAGATTTTTTTCCATCTTAGCCCCCAACTCTTTGGAACACACTTCCTCCAGATGTGGCACAGTTCTGTTAGACTTCCACTAGCAACTACGGTAAAAACTGTGTTGTTTCAACTTCCCTGTTGCTATAGGCTATACTCTGCCTGTAGCAATGATTAACTTGTAAATTTGTATTGTTTTTTTTTTTCTAATGTTGCTTTTTATTACTGGGTATTGTTCTGGATTGTAAAGCCTCCTAATAAAATAAGTGAATAAATACATTTTGGGAAACTGACCCTTGATTATTGGGGATGATAGAAGATGTTGCATAGCACACTAGAAGGTGCTAGGTAGGTTAGAAATGTTTTAGTAATCACAATAGAATAGTAACTAGAGACGCTTTGGCTGAAAATTTCTTATGGTTAGAAAATTATTCCTTGGATAGGTGCCAATTGTTGATAAGGCAACTTTGGATAGCATTGAAAAATTAATCTACTGCTTTGGGGATAGGTAATAAAATTAGTCTGGCTTGAAAAAGAAGCAGTTTTTTATTTGAGAAATGTAACACAAAGGAGAATATCTTCAACTCTAGCTTTAATATAAACAAAATATAATTAGGTAAATATTGATTAGTATGTATCAAAACATTGTGTAATATTTTCAAAAAGGCAAGGAAGGTAATGTGTATTCTGTATCCCAAAGGGCTGCTTTTGAGATTTTCATAGGTATCAAAAAAAAAAAAAAGACTTTAGATTCTGTATTTATTAAAACAGTATATATATACAAAGACAGATCTATTTTGAAGAGAACAATGTTTATGTTCAGGCCTTGCATTCTTCATATTGGTTAGTTTTCAGATTTAGAATTGCATTTTAGGTCAAGCCGGGATAAGATATTCTTTGCAAATTTTTCTGTGAGTGCTGCTGCAGGGGAAAAAGTCAGTGTACTGCAGTTTTATTAATCTTATTTTACAACAGTTTCAGTGCTAGAATAATTGTTCTTGGAAGCTTTCCCAAAACTCATGTAAGTTGTTGAGGAACTTCTATTATATGTGAATGACTTTACTGTTGTAAGAAGTCCTGTATAAGTTGTTGCTGGATTTCTGTATTGCTTTAAGCCATAATGTGATCAATTTGGCCATGAAATAAGGTTATGTCTGAACCAGGCCATTGGGTGATAGTTTTGAATAAACTATGGTATAGTGTTGTGGTTCAGGCATAATTTTAATTCATTGACAAACTGATGCGTGTATAATAGTGATGTAGGAAGCTTAGCATTCTGTATGACAATCAGGTTACAAGAAACACTTTCCTAAGTTTCCATCACTTTCCATCTAATCTATCTCAAGAGTGCTTAACTTGGGGTGGGGGTGGGTGGGGGAAGCAGCTTTGTACATTGTTTTCCACTAACAGCTATTGTTCAAAAACAAGTTGCCTGGGCATTTCTGATTAGAGGTTGACAAACTGGAGTTATTTTCCCAAAATACTGAACTCCTAATGATAAGAGAGAAAAACAAACTTCCTTTGCAAAAGCTTTTATCTTGGGAAAACTGGAACAGTGTTTTTCTCCTTGGGTTAAGGGAGTATGCTTGTGAATGCTTGGTTTTCATCTTGTCTCAGGTCACATTTTATAGATCAGTACTTCGCTTTGATCAATTTGCTTGATTCCGCAGCTCTGCAATATGTAGCTTTCTTCTTAATTATAAATTACTTATGCCAAAACAGTATTGAGAAATCTGGATGAAAGACATGTTATTAATGAATGGAATTTCCTATTGGTAATAGACCTAAAGATTTTGCTTCCAGATAATTGGCTCTGCTTCAAGGTTGGAAGATCTGATATGACACTGTTAAGATATGTGCCAAAATCTTCCTTCTTAAGTGTGCCACAATCTTATTCTTCTAGAGGACTTTCCCTATACCGTGTTGCTGGATCTCCTTGAAATAATGGTAATCTCTTTTGCTTCATGATACTTTTACAAAAAGGAGGTGAACTGGAGCCACCCATTTGGCTATAACAAGACAAATTTAAGAAAATGTAAGCTTTCTGTCTAATGCAGAACATCAACTATTCTTTGCCAATACAGTTCAGGTTGACTGATGATAGATTATCATAGAGATATTTCCAGCTTTAAATTGAAATTGAAGAGTTCTGCTGCACGCTGTTCTGTACTGTCAGTGTTCCCAAGCTATCCAGTTGTTTTTGAAACAATAATTATAATGATTTGTGGATTTTGATTTGGCAATTGGCAGCATTTCTGTATACACCTTTTAGAATACAATAACTTGACTTGATTACACGAGGCATCTTGGGAGCAGACCAAGTGCTCCAAAGGAGTTTATGAAACTGGTCTGTTTAACTAAGCATTGTCAATGAGAACTGGCTTGAAACATGAGCTATAACTAGAGAGCTTCTGCATGCAAACTCTATGCTCTGTCAGTGACTTACAGCCTTTCCTCTTACTTTGGATATGCTGCCCCATAAGTTTAAAGGCCATAAATGGATGTTAGTTCAGATGTCTTCAGAATTTTTTACAAAGATGCGTCAGAAGAAGCTGGGTTCACATTCCATAGTAAAACACTCTTCAAAGATTGTTTTATTTAGCATAACATGGTAATTCAGTCAGTAACTTTATTGCAATCTTAGATCAATATAAGAAATGTGCCCAAGAGTGATCTCTAAGCATATATAAATCTGCCTCAAGAAACCGGTAAATACAATATGAGACAAAATTAAAATAAATGTATAAATTATGGTTTGCAAACCACAGTGCCTGAATTTATACAGCATGATGTATATTTTCAGAAAGAATAAGTTCCAAGTCACATTTTCCAGCTTCTTGCTTTTTTTGATAGAGTTTCCATATTGTTGTGAATTAATAAAAAGTGAATGAATAAAAGTGCTTAATAAAGATTATTAAAACCTTTAGAAAAGTGCAGGGTTCTGACCCTGCACTTCTGATTGGCCGATAATAGCGACATCTGATTGGTCCGTTCAGGAGAATCTGATTGGCTATTAGCGGGCCTCTCTCATTGGTTAAGGGAACTAATGCTTCCCGTTTCTTATTGGTTATTTGATCAGCAGCTTGCCCATAAAAAGGGCTGTTGTTGCTGTAGTTGTTGCTCTGTTCCACAATGTTAAATGAAGAGTTGAAGTTCACTGTTCATCGTCTCGTCTCCACTTCTTGCACCCATGCGCAGAACTTAACACTGGCGACGAGAATGGGATTTGGAGATGTCAGAGCTGACTGAGTACTACAGAGCGCCAAACAGAGCACGTGGCTGAAGACGCACTAACGGCTGAACCATGTCTAGCAGTGTCATACCACCTGCTCCATTCGACCCGGCACAAGAAGACTGGGACTCATATATGGACCGATTCCAGATGTTTCTGGAGACCAACAACTTAAAGGATGCCACTACCGGAAAGAAGCGAGCAGTATTCCTAACTCACTGCGGGCCGACTGTTTTTAAAATGGCCAAGGCACTAGCCAAACTGGCTGAGGGGAAGTCCATGGACTGGGAAGTCCTCGAGCCCCTTCTACGGGCCCATTATGCACCGACCATACCAATGCTTGTTCGAAGACATGAATTTTATCAGAGAGACCAGCGGAAGGGAGAAAGCATTGCAGATTTCATTGCGGATCTCCGGAATCTGGGAGGCCTCTGCGGGTTCGCCGACCTCGAAGAGGCCTTGAGAGACCGAATAGTTCTGGGATTAGATGCACTAGGTATCCAAAGTAAGCTGATGGCGAAATGTGACATTAGCCTTGCAGATGCCATCGCTGATGCTACTGCAGCAGAAGCAACCAGGAAGTCGGCTGCACGAATGCACCACACCCACGCCCCGCTCCGCCAACTCGCCGGCGAAATCTCGCCTCACCTGGAGGGACAGGCAATGACAGCCAACCATGAGGACCTCGAATCGTCATCAGAAAGCGATGAAGAAGAGGTCAACAGGTTCCGGTCTGAACAAGACCAACGCCATCAACGTAACCAGAGAGTACAGTACCAATGCGCTGGTTGTGGGGCAAACCACCCACGATCAGACTGCAAATTCCTCGACACACTCTGCCATGTATGCGGGAAAAGAGGTCACATCGGAAGAGCTTATAGAAGCAAGCAAGGATCCAACCCATCTCAGAGGGGGACCAACTACCGCCAGCCCACAGGAAGTCGTCCTGTGAATCGAGAAAACTTAACCCACCAATGGAACAACCACTCCTACAGAAACAAACCACTAGCCCAGTCAACGAAGTGGGAAGAGGCACACCAAACCATTACGATCAGTCACGCTTCATCATTAGACGCCAAGAAGATCCGGGTGAAGGTCGCCATCGAAAACCAGCCCTGCCTGATGGAAGTCGATTCTGGATCATCCCTCTCGATGGTTTCCTGGAAGACCCTTAAACAATTAGTCCCCGCCCTCCGGCGGCAAGACCTCAGATTCCAAAGAATCATAATTAAGGACTATCAGGGAAATCGAATTCCAGTCGTCGGATCCAGCAAAGTCCGTGTCTCATTTAAAAATCGTACTGCATCCCTACCACTGACCGTAGTCGACCGGGATCAGCCTAATTTGTTAGGCCTCCAATGGTTCGCCCCACTTGGAATTGAAGTAGCTGGCATTCACCGAACCAACAGCGATGACTGGGAAGAGGCCATCCTCCAAGAGTTCCAGACGTCTTTACAGAGAAATTAGGCAAGTACAAGGGGACCCCGATATCATTTAACCTTGACCCCAAAGTAGCTCCCATCCACCTTAAGCCTCATCGAGTTCCATTTGCCCTTAAACCAAAGATTGACGAGCAGCTTGATAAATTGATAGCCCAGGGTGTGTTAGAACCAACCGACCACGCTCCCTGGGAAACCCCAATCATAACACCCATCAAGCCGGATGGATCATTAAGAATTTGTGGGGACTACTGAGCCACCCTGAATCACACCCTTCAACAGAACGCTTACCCGGTACCGGTGGTACAACACCTTCTCCATTCCCTGGGGGGCAGAAAAGTCTTCACTAAATTGGATTTAGCACAGGCATACCAACAACTGCCTGTAGACAAAAAAACGGCAGAGGCACAAACGATCGTTACGCACCGAGGTGCATTTAAATGCAACCGACTCCAATTTGGAGTTAGCGTGGCCCCAGGAATTTTTCAGAGCTTGATGGAGAGACTACTACAGAGTATAAAAGGAGTTGTACCTTATTTTGATGACGTTTTAATTGCTGCTCCAACTAGAGAAATACTAAGGGAGCGCCTGAGGTTAGTTCTCCAGAAATTTAAAGACTCTGGCCTTAAAGTAAAAAATAAAAAAGTGTCAATTGTGTATGGATAAGGTAGAATTTTTGGGGTACTTAATCAATAAACAAGGCATTCACCCCACCGATAGCAAGCTTAGGGCGATCAAAAACGCTCCAAGGCCCCGAAATAAGACCGATCTCCAAGCCTTCCTGGGCCTTATCAATTTCTACAACGTGTTCCTGCCCCATAAAGCGACCGTAGCCGAGCCCCTACATCGTCTGTTGGACAAAAAGGCAACCTGGGTCTGAGGACACTGAGAGGAACACGCGTTCCGACAAGTAAAAAACTTATTGACTTTAGATGCTGTTTTAATGCAGTATAATGAGACTTTGCCGTTAACGATTACATGTGATGCATCACCATTTGGAGTGGGTGCCATTTTGAGCCATGTGTTATCAAATGGTAGTGAAGCCCCTATTGCCTACTTTTCAAAAACGCTATCAAAAACTGAACACAACCATAGTCAAATCGATAAAGAGGCTCTTTTTGTCATTTCTGCTGTTAAACGATTTCATGAATATATTTATGGGCGAGTTTTTACTATAGTCACTGACCACAAATCTTTGCTGGGGATTATAGCAGGGGACAAGCCAACCCCTTACATATTATCTCCCAGAATGACTCGCTGGTCAGAATTCTTGGCTGCATATAATTATAAACTGCAACACCGCCCAGGGAAGGCCATCCCCCACGCTGACGCACTAAGCCGTGCACCACTTCCTGAAACCGTTAATGACCCAGCTCCATCCATCGCGACGCTCCAGATTGAAGCACTTCAATCACCCCCACTGACAGCTCGAGATATCACGATCGAAACCAAACGCGATCCCATTTTGGCGCGAGTTCTTAGCTGGGTCGAGCAAGGATGGCCATTGGATCAAATCCCTGACAGCTTCAGTCCTTTCAAGAATCGACAGACGGAACTGTTTTCACAGAAAGGCTGCATCATTTGGGGGGATAGAGTCGTCATCCCACCCATTCCTCAATCTTGTGTGATTTTCAGGGTTTCTGGAGACTGCTTGAGAGCACAGCCCTCTCGCATGACTTTTGAAGGTCCAGGGGCCATGCGAGAACACACTCCATTCTCACATGCTCTCCACAGCCTTTGCAAATCATGTGCATTGGGCATTGATGAATGTTGGTATGTCACCCAAAATGTTGTGGTGTGTCACTTATGACAATTGTGTCATATGTTCACCATCATTGGTATAGATGGTGAAATGATATTGCATAGAAAGCAATCAAATTAGTGTATTAAACTTACAAGCTACACATTACTATGGGAAGTACACTGTATGATCATACTGTCTTAATGTGATTATTTTACTCACACATTCCTGGGGACAAGATTTAGCCACAGAGAAGAAAGCTATGTCATTCTGGCAATATATATATATATATATATTTAGAAATGAAGACCAGAAGCTACTTAGCAACCTGGTTTCTCTTACAAATGTGGAAAATAATGAATCTTCCATTCAGTTTATTTGTGGTTTTTTGCAACAGTAGAAAGACTGTTACATAAACCTGTTCCCATGATGATTAGGAGGGTCCTCCAAGTTATATTTATTTAGTTAGTTGACAGCTACAAGGAAACAGGTGTTTCCAGCGTTTGGCGATTTGTCCTTTAATATTTGGCATGAGCGTTAAGAGCATACCAGTTATTGAGGTAAAGGATTATGGTAGGGACTACAGTTTCCATTTCCTAAAGCAGGATAGACTGGTTCCAAAGCACCTGCCTGTAGGTATTGCATGCTACTTTAAAAAACAAAAAGATTTTGGCATGGTTGAAAGGGTGCCTTGTACATTTGTCAACCTTACAACCAGTGCACCCTGACATAAATTGGCAATACTAAGGGAGGAAATCAGCAAAGTGTGCCAACCCCCCAAGACCATCGCAGGATCTGTCAGATTTTATCAGTCCATAGGTTCTACTCAGGTTCTTCCACTCAGCTAATTTGACCTGTGCTTCTTGACCAGTTATGATACAAGTGTTTTATATCTTAAAACGAGTCAGTCTTTGATTCCTGATGATTGTTTGGACAAATCCCTGCAGTTTTCTTGGCAAGATTTCAGAGTTGGTTTGCCATTGCCTCATTTCTAGAGCTAAGAGAGAGTGGCTGGCTCACAATCATCCAGCTAGGTTTGAGCCTAACACAGGACTAGAGAACTCACATTTTCACTATTTCAAGCCTGGTGCCTTAATTACTGTAATAAGCTGTCCTTCATTGAATGTAATACTATACTGAAATCTATCTTGCAGTTTTTCAAAAGTTTTCTTGTTCTTTGGAATTTTATTATACACGCATTAGGCAAGGATGTGCAAAATATGATTTGCTCCCCTCTTAGATTATGTTATCTGGGCACTCTGAGGGTAATTTTCTGGAAATTGATCCCCTGAACAGAAAATGGATTGTGGTTTTATAAATATGGTACAGTCGTTATGGATTTGACAACTAACTAGTTTCAAGCTTCTTAGGTGACACAGTGTTTGGCTTCCCATTTCTGTCTATTGCAGAAAACCTTTAGAGGGAATTCCTCCTGTGGACCTTTTTCAGAACAAGAAACAGAGAGCAAGTTGACTCTCCACTCTGCTTGAATGTTGGTTCCCATTAATCTTAGCATTGGCTGATAGAGCTACCTGTTGAATGATTTCAGCAAGAATAGAAGCAAAACCTTTCAGCCTTCAGAGATGAGAGTCTTCTCGGCAGGAGGCAAAAGGTTGCTACCTTCCCTATTGGTTTCCCCACTGAGTTTTTGTTGAAAGCCAGTAGAGAATATTGCAAATGGCAACCACATGATCACAAGGCACTTGCTAACTGGTTGTAAGTGCAAACGGTTGCCAAGAACCCAGATCGCGCTCATGTCACGGGTCATGGCAAGGGTACTGCTTGAAAAATTTTGAAATGTCTAGTAGTGCTTTATAAACCCCCCATTCCAGAATTATTTTAATTCCAGACTGCCATTAAGGGCTCCCTGTACAAGAAATGTTATAGCATCTTGCCAATTTTCATTTTATAGAATTCTTGGGTCAGAGAGAAGTACTCACAATAATTGAAGGTATATTTAATTAAGTTGATCAAATACTACTTGCTGCTGCCTTCTCTGATAATAGCTTTTTTCCCAAGCTGACACCAGACCTTTTCTTTCAGAATTATCTTTCTTTCCTCCTTCTCTTTAAAGTCATATCTGGGAGTTCATGTTAGGTTTGAAGGGATTTCACCAGGCCAGGCTTGTGGATAGTCAGATAATTACTTAGTGGAATATTAGAAACATGGAGTTCAGCTAGGCTATTAAAATCAGAATGGTTCCTTCTGAAAAAGGTGCTTAGTACTGAGGGCATTGCCTGAAGCAGTCACCGAGTCCTTTTGGAAATTAACAGTTTAAAAATGTGATTTTCTGAACAACAAATTATTCATTAATCAGTGATCATGTGCATTCAAGTGGATATAAATGCCACTTTGTATAGAAGCTACAATGTCTGATTAATGATGGTTGCTGAGAAAAATTGTTAAATAGAAAACAAATTGTCTGCTTTTCATCTGTGTTTGTACTGTTCTTCCTCCAAGATTTTCTATAAAACAGGTTCTTTTTAGTAATGGATAACTAATTCAGGTTCATATATAGTCAGAGCCATAATTTGTTAATAGTGATAATTATATAATGAGGCTGTATTATAAACATTATTTCACTGGGTTCATGCTACCAGTCATCTAAAGTGTATAATCTACTGGATTATTCTACAATTAATGAGAAATAAATTTTATACATTTCAGTGACAGTAATTGCTGTAGAAATGGACTTAGTTTAATAGCATTAAGAGACAGTATGGGGACTTCTGGTTTGAGCTTCTTCAGCGACAGACCGAAACCTAGTCTCTGCGAGGCTTCGAACCGTGCTCACCGCTGGAGCGCCCCGAGCCGGCTGGTTTCGGGGCTAAGCCACCCCATAGAGGTGGTAAAGAGGGGGGAGACTGCCTGCAGGGTTGAGGAGAGCTGCATCTCTCCTCCCCAGCTGGCCATTCTCCCTTTCCCGAAGGCAGTTGCAGCAGTGGTCAGAAATGGCCACCACAAAGAAGAACTCGACCGGAAAAGAATGTGCAGGAGGAAGATTAGAAGAGAAATTTTTGGTTGACCAAGTCAAACAGCAAAAGCAACAAATAAGGTATCCTGGAATTGAAACTATTAAAAAACAATAACATTGTTCCCTAAGAAGATTTTTAACCTGCGAAGGAGAGAGAAAAGGGAAAAGATTTGGTTTTTTCCTTTTCCTATGCTGACAGCTAAGAGACTTAAGCAAGAAATTGGAAAAAAATCCACTTTGACATCAATAGGCATTTAATGCTGAAAATAAAAAGTCAAAGGGATAATAAAGATTTCTGGATAATTAAAAGCTTTTGAAAACAGGAAAGGAGAGAAAAAGAATAAAAGGGTAGGATCTGGAAGGGAGGAGACTGCCTGGAATTAAAAAAGAACTTACAGCAAAATCTCAACAAGACTTCCAAAAGATACATTCTAACTGAAATATCGCAACAAAAACCCCAGGAAGAGAAAGTCGAAAAAGAAATAAGAAGATATAACTCGGGACTATCTGGATTACTTAATGATTTCTGGATTCTTGGTTATTGTTTTGAATGACAGAAATCAATCAGGTGGTTGTATAAAACTGTTTAAAATGGCTCCACTTTTAGAAGAACTGAAAATGGAACTTAAAAAGTACAAAGAAGATGCACAAGAAGGGGGAGGTTCTTTTAGCTTTGTATTTCAGTTTTTAGAAATGGAGATTTGGAATTATGAGAAACAACAAGAAATGCCTGCAGAACAAGAAGATTGCAACAAAGAAGAAGCCATCTTTAATAAACAAGTAATCTTAGATGGGGGAAAAAAAGGAAAGGGGGGGGAAGAGAATAGAAAGTTTAAGATTGGGAAAAACAACTCCAAAAAAAAAAAATAGAGTGAAAAATAAGTATAAAATCAGAAAGCAACAGAAGAGGGAAATGCAGAAGAGAGAATTAGAACTAGAGAGACAAGGGGGTAAAAAGGGAGGAAGAAGATGAGAGGGAAGAAAGAAAGGAAAAGAAGTTATAAAGGACAGAAGCAAAAGGTAGAGAAACAGGGCCTGTTTAGAGATAATGGGAGAAAACTTAATGGAAAAAGGGATTCTGCAAAGGTACATAAGATAGTTTTGTTATATTAGAAGCAGAAATAATTTTAGAAAATATGAAATAATGTATGATTAAAATGTCTGATAAAATAGCTATCGTAATTCAGTGGAATTCTTGTCAATAAATGTAACAAAAGGTATATTTAATGATTTATCAAACATATGTGAAGAGAAATAAGGGAAAAATTAATTATGGAGATTATATGTGTTTTTAAGGAAGTATGATATTTAATTGAAAAGTGTTAAAGATGTTAAGATTTTAATGATTATTAATGATAGAACTGAACTGGAATGGAATGAGGGTTTATAATTACATATATTTACAATCTTTCTTTCTTTTTTTAAAGAATATAGTGCATATTATAAGAATGTACCAAGCAGAATTCGATTGGAAGTTATGTATTATGTATTATATTGAAGGTCATAACCTTAAGGTATATATTGAAGTTTAAATAAGAGTTGAATGGATGTAATTAAAAGACATAAAGGTATCATACTCCAATTAGTAACTACAGGAGAAAATTTGTTAAATGAGAAAAGATAATATGAAATTGAAACAGAACAGACAAAAGTATAAATATGATTTGAATTGAGATGAGATAATCAAAATAAAATTGAAAAAATTAAAAGGGGGAAAAACTATATAGAAAACGTAAAATAGTATAAGATATGGAATAGAATACAAAAAGGAGCATGAAATTGAGTTTTGTGTCTGTATAAAGAAGTTCAACCCGAGACCATGCTATTTTCAAAAAAGATGTTTTACTTGTATTTTGTGTGTGAAAACCCAAATAAAACTTTATTTAAAAAAAAGAGAGACAGTATGTAGAAATATATTCCATTGAGTACATTGAAATATATTCCATTATTTGTTATCTCACTTTTCCTTTAAGGATGTTAGACTGACATCCAAGGCAGGTTTAAAATAACAATTCTGTGAGCAGAAATATTCATAGGGGAGTAAAAACAAACCTGTCAGGATGGCTGCCACTATGCAACCAAAACCCTACCCTTTGTTTTGCATGTACACATAAAAAGAAAGCAAGGTTTTGAATGCATGGTTGAAGTTCACAATCTTGACTTTTTTTTGCTTGTGAAGTAGGTTAGTGTTATGTATGTAAATAGTTGAATAAAGGCAAGCTTGGGGTAAAGTGCAGGGTTCTGGCCCTGCACTTCTGATTGGGTGTTAAGCGGCTAGATTGGATTGGTCGGGTTCTGAGAATCTGATTGGCCCTTAACGAAGGACTCTTATTGGTACTGGAGCTAGCGTTTCACAAGCTCCTGTTGGTTATTTCACATTAGCATTGCCTGTATAAAGCAGAGTTGTTGTTATAGAAGTTAGAAGTCACTATGCAATAAAGAGTTGAAATTCACCAACTAAGACTGTCTCCATTCATTCTACCCATGCCTGAATCTATGACACTGGCGACGAAGGTGGGATTTGGAGACATCTGATCTTAAGGAACTTGGAAGAAAAAACAGAGCACGTGTAAAAAACGGCGCCACCAATGGAAGCCATGTCCGGTGGCATCGTACCACCCGCTCCGTACGATCCATCCCAAGAGGATTGGGAATCCTACATGGATCGCTTTCAGATGTTCCTCGAAACGAACAACCTGAAGGACGCCACACCAGCCAAGAAGCGGGCGCTGTTCCTGACGTACTGCGGCCTGGCTGTCTTTAAAATGGCTAAAGCCCTCGCGAATCCTCGAGAAGTGAAAGCAATAAGCTGGGACGACCTCGAACCTCTCCTGAGAGACCATTACGCGCCAACCATACCCACACTCGTGAGACGCCACGAGTTCTATCAACGAAGCCAACGAAAAGGAGAGAGTGTGGCTGACTTCGTGGCAGACCTCCGGCACTTGGGAGGCCTCTGCGGATTCGCAGACTTAGATGAAGCATTGAGAGACCGCCTAATTCTGGGATTAGATGCACTAAACGTGCAGAGCAAGCTGATGGCGAAGGGCGACATCGGCCTTGTTGACGCCATCGCCAAAGCCACCGCCGCTGAGGCAACAAAAAAGTCAGCGGCGCAGCTACGGCGGAGCCGAAACTTCACAAACCCACCGACAGGCGACATCTCACCCAGCTCAGAAGGGCAGTTGGCAACAACGCACTACGAGGACCTCTCTTCGTCGTCAGACAGCGACGAAGAAGGGGTCCATTGACTGCGTTCCGACCGGGACCCTCGTCCTAAAACCTCACGCCCTTGCGCTGGCTGCGTGGAAAACCATCCCAGGGCAGACTGCAAATTCTGCGAGGCACTCTGCCACGAGTGCGGGAAACGAGGCCACATCGGTCGAGTCTGTCGCAGTTTACCGGGACCAAGCCTGGCCTCAAAGGGAACCAACTTTCGCCAATCGGCAGGAAACCGTCCTGTAAGGTGAGACCCAGCAAACCACTCCTACAGATATCGAGCGTTGCAGAAAGAAGAGGCTCACCATACTATCACTATAGGTTAGGCCTCGGCCCTGGACGCTAAGAAGATTTGAGTTACAGTAACCATAGAGAACCAATCCTGCCACATGGAGGTCGATTCGGGATCGTCCCTCTCGATGGTGTCGTGGAAGACATTAAAGCAGCTCATTCCTACCATCCAACGCCAAGACCTTCGAATGCAACGCCTTATCCTTAAAGATTACCAAGGGAATCGGATCCCTGTGGTCGGGTCTTGTCGAGTCCGCATCTCGTTTAAAAAGCATACGGCATACTTACCTCTAACGATCATCGATAGGGACAGGCCTAGTTTGTTGGGCCTCCAATGGTTTGCGCCACTCGGCATCGAACTAGCCGGCGTGAACCGAGTCGGTGATTGCGAGTGGGAGGAGGATCTTATGTCTGAATTCAGCGATGTCTTCGCAGATTGTCTGGGCGAGTATAAGGGGACCCCAATCTCGTTCAGCCTTGACCCTAAGGTCGCCCCGATCCGTTTAAAGCCCTGTTGAGTTCTGTTCGCCCTTAAGGCCAAGATAGATGAACAACTTGACAAACTAATTAAACAAGGGGTACTGCAACCCATTGATCATTCCCCATGGGAAACTCCTATTGTAACCCCCATTAAACCAGATGGATCAATCCGAATCTGTGGGGACTACCGGGCCACTCTAAACCACGCCCTCCAACAGAACGCGTATCCAGTGCCGGTGGTGCAGCACCTCCTTCATTCCCTGGGAGGTGGAAAGGTTTTCGCTAAGCTAGATTTAGCTCAAGCCTATCAACAATTGCCCATGGACAATAAAACAGCCCAAGCCCAAACGATAGTAACGCACAGAGGTGCTTTTAAATGTACCCGATTGCAGTTCGGGGTGAGTGTGGCCCCGGGAATATTCCAAAGTTTAATGGAACGATTGTTACAGGGAATCAAGGGCGTGGTTCCGTATTTTGATGACGTATTGATTGCAGCTCCTAGTAAAAAAATTCTGCAGAATCGTTTAAAATGTGTGCTTAAAAAATTCCAAGAAGCGGGATTGAAAGTAAAAAGGGATAAATGTCATCTGTATACCGAGAGTGTTGAATTTCTAGGTTATCGCATTGATAGGCAGGGTATTCACCCAACTGAGAGTAAATTAAGGGCGATTAGAAATGCTCCCAGACCTCATAACAAAACTGATCTTCAAGCATTTTTAGGCCTTATCAACTTCTACAATGTGTTTTTACCGCATAAGGCGACTGTGGCTGAACCATTACACTGGTTATTAGATAAGAAAGCATTGTGGGTTTGGGGTTACCGAGAAGAAAAAGCGTTTAAAAATATAAAAAATTTACTTACATCTGATTCTGTACTTATGCAATATAATGAAACATTACCCTTGGTTATAACTTGTGATGCCTCACCGTTTGGGGTGGGCGCTATTTTGAGCCATGTGCTACCTAATGGAAATGAGGCTCCCGTTGCATACTTTTCGAAGACTCTATCCCAGGCAGAACGTAACTATGGACAAATAGACAAGGAGGCTCTTGCAATTGTGTCAGCCATAAAAAAATTCCATGAGTATGTATATGGAAGGACATTTACAATTGTAACCGACCACAAACCTTTATTGGGGATAATCGCTGGGGACAAACCAACTCCCTATATATTGTCCCTAAGAATGACTCGATGGTCAGAGTTTCTAGCTGCTTATAATTATCGATTGTTACATCGACCGGGGAAAGCCATTCCCCATGCCGACGCACTCAGCAGAGCACCACTACCAAAGACCCTCGATGATCCGGCACCAACAGTATCGGCGTTACAAATCGAAACACTCAACTCGCCTCCTATGACCACTCGAGATATCGCGAGGGAGACCAGACGAGACCACACCCTAGCACGAGTCCTAGGCTGGGTAGAACGTGGATGGCCATTGGATCAGATCCCAGATGACTTTGCACCATTTAAAACAAGACAGACTGAACTTTTTTTCTCAAAAAGGCTGCGTTATCTGGGGCGATAGAGTCGTCGTCCCAGAACGACTCCAAAAGACGCTGTTACAAATCTTGCACGATGGACATCCCAGGATCGTGCGAATGAAGGCACTCGCACGGAACTACGCTTGGTGGCCAAGCATGGACCGACACATCGAACAATGGGTCAAGGCCTGCACCAAGTGCCAACAAACCAGCAACGCACCACCAAAAGCTGCACCGACCGAATGGGAGACGCCACATGGACCCTGGTCCAGAATCCACCTAGATTTCGCAGGGCCGATCAAAGGACAGACATTGCTGTTGACTGTCGATGCATACTCTAATTGGTTAGAAATTCATCGAATGGCCAATACAACCTCCGAGGCAGTCATTAAAGTCCTCAATAGACTCTTTGCAACTCATGGATTGCCGGACGTCCTGGTATCTGATAACGGACCACAGTTTACAGCGCTAATGTTTGAACAGTACCTTGCTGACAACGGCATCCGCCATGCGCTCACCTCGCTGGCGCATCCTGCTACCAACGGCCAAGCGGAACGCATGGTACAATTTGTAAAAAAGACTTTACAAAAGCTGGACTATGATAATCTTAACGAAAAAATAAACCGCATTCTACTTCTACAACACTTCACTCCGCACAGCGAAACCGGCAAAACTCCCGCTGAACTTCTCATGGGGCGAAAACTCCGTTCCCGCTTCGACCGACTGCACCCTGCTTACGAGCCAGAAAAACCTCCAGGATCCAGCGGACGCTACTGTACCTTCAAGGTAGGCGACCCCGTTTATGCAAGAAATTTATCGGGCGACCCAGTTTGGATTGAAGCAACGGTAATACGCGAGACTGGGCCCAAATCCTATATTGTAAAATGTATTGATGATAGACTATGGAAAAGACATATTGACCAATTACGGTCACGACTTATAACTGCTAGCCAACAACTTCCCAACGACCAAACTGAGGGGGGGGAAGGAAGAGAAGATGACGATATGCCAGGAAACCTGTTCCAGGAAAGCGATGAATCAAGTGAAACCCAGGAAATGGAGCAGGAAGAAGAATCGTACGCTCCAAGGGAAATCACACCAGAACGAGAAGCTGAGCCACTACAAAGCAACATCCTACCTCAACGGGACTGCATGCAGCCAGTCCAAAGAAAATCTGACAGACTCAAGAGGCAACCATCCAATTTAAAAGACTACATAGTCACAAACTAATTGTGAAGCCAGGGGGAAGGGGTGTTATGTATGTAAATAGTTGAATAAAGGCAAGCTTGGGGTAAAGTGCAGGGTTCTGGCCCTGCACTTCTGATTGGGTGTTAAGCGGCTAGATCGGATTGGTCGGGTTCTGAGAATCTGATTGGCCCTTAACGAAGGACTCTTATTGGTACTGGAGCTAGCGTTTCACAAGCTCCTGTTGGTTATTTCACATTAGCATTGCCTATATAAAGCAGAGTTGTTGTTATAGAAGTTAGAAGTCACTATGCAATAAAGAGTTGAAGTTCACCAACTAAGACTGTCTCCATTCATTCTACCCATGCCTGAATCTATGACAGTTAGAGTGAGGAAAAATATTTTATCCAAGTGTTTGCCCCATTAAGTGGATCAGACCAGGAAATCAACTCTACAAAAAGGATAAAACTACTTTGGTTAAGATTGGTTTTAATCACAGAATCTTGCAAGGCTGGTTGTATAGTGCCACTTCTTTTTCCTTATAATTCAATGAATTAGGGAAGTGTCTGTCAGAGCCACTTCCGAATGTTACCAGGACACTCCACACTGGTTTCACCCCTTGTTGCCTTGGCAGTGGAGTTTTCATAACTCCATTAAAGTCATTTTCTTTACTCTCTACAGTGATGGACCAAAATCAGAACTTTTTGATACTCTGTCAGCTCCACCACTAAGTGCAAGACTGATTGTGCTGTACCTTCTCTCTTCCTTCTCATAAGCCAGTGAATCAGGGATGTGTCCAGAGCTGCTTCAATGTTATCACGTGGTCCTGGAATTTTAAAAAAATTCTTTAGCTCCTTTTGCCTTAGCAATATTTTCTGCATATCTCTGTCCTTACTCCCTACACCAAGTCATTAATAAAGTTCCCAATCAGGTGGGAGTTAGGCCCTGGGTCTTCCTTGACCTGGTCTGATGCCTTTGTTAGGGATAACCATAGTTACCTAACATTGTTTGGGTAAATAATATATAAACCATGATAGCAAAGTTTAAATGTGTTTTCACTTTAAACTCTAAATGATATAATTTGGGTGCGGTTGAGAAACTGCCATAAGAGGGAGCTAGAGAAACTGGATTGCTACTGGATTGATGGTTGATTGTTCTGCGTGTTCCCTGTTGCTGACGTTGAAGGAGAAAAGAGTTTTGAATGCTGTATATCTAATCTACTGTGAGAAGATATTTACTGGACTGATTTATGGATTGACATTGCAAGTTAACTGACTTTTTGCAATTGAACAATCTCCAGACTGAACTGACTGAACACTATTGAATGATATTTGGACTGTTTGACCCTGCTAAACTCTTTTTGGAATAAACTATTCAACTAAGACAGTGTATCCGTTTTTACTGAGTGTGTAAACTAAAAAACGCTTTCTCTCATATTCGCCTGACTGCCTGACTGCTGTGCACATTCTGCAAGGGTATATCCCTAACAGCCTTAATTGCTACACCAGATTGTCTCTCTGGTACAAGAATGAGAGACAGTGATAGACTGGGGAGAAAAAGCAGATGAAATGGAATGTTACTCTTTTGCTCTGAGTCTCCACCCCCTATATTGCATCACAAAATTAAGGAATAATTTTGGAATAAAGGAATAAATATTTTTTTAGGAATAAAGGAAACAAAATTAGTTGTATGTGGCTCTTGTCAGTGGCTATCATTGTTATGAACTAATAAAGGCGTTTAATAAAGTTTTAACAACCTTAAGAAAAAGCAGAGTTCTAATCCTGCACTTCTAATTGGCCGATAATAACGATATCGGATTGGTCCTTTCTGGGACATCTGATTGGCTGTTAATGGGTCAACTCTCATTGGTTCAATGATTTAACACTTCCATGTTTCTCATTGGCTAATAGGTCAGCAGCCAACCCTACATAAGGGCTGCTGCTGCTCTAGGGTTTTGCTCTGTTCAGTATGCCTAATAAAGAGTTGAAGTTCACTGTCACTGTCTCGTCTCCGCTCCTTGCACCCATGAGCAGAACTTAACACTGGTGACGAGGATGGGATGTGGAGACATCAGAGCTGACTGAGCACCAAACAAAGCATGTGGCTGAAGGCGCATCGACAACGGAAACCATGTCTGGCGGCGCCATACATACAGCTCCATTTGACCCAGCACAAGAAGACTGGGACTTGTACATAGACCGGTTCCAGATGTTTCTGGAGACCAACAACTTGAAGGACGCCACTACGGGAAAAAAGCAAGCAGTGTTCCTGACCCATTGCGGGCCTGCCATCTTCAAGATGGCCAAGGCACTAGCGAAACCGGCTGAGGTGAAATCCATGGACTGGGACGTCCTCACGTCCCTTCTACGGGCCCATTATGCACCTGCCGTACCAACGCTTGTCCGAAGACATGAGTTTTACCAGAGGGACCAACGGAAAGGAGAGAGCGTCGCGGATTTCATCGCAGACCTCCGGAACCTGGGAGGCCTCTGTGGGTTTGCAGACCTCGAAGAAGCTCTGAGAGACCGAATAGTTCTGGGATTAGATGACCCAGTGGTGCAGAGCAAGATCATGGCCAAAGGGGACATCGATCTTCCCGATGCCATCAAAGATGCTACTGCCGCAAAAGCAACCAGGAAGTCGGCCACCCGAATGTGCCACACCAACGCACCACTCTGTCAACTCGCCAGCAATACCTCACCTCGCCTAGAGAGGCACACAACAGCGACCCACCATGAGGACCTCGAATCGCCATCAGAAAGTGATGAGGAGGGCTGCCACAAAGAAGCCGGCAGCTGGGTAAGACTGAGCAGGAGGAAGAGGGGAGAAAGTTTACAAGAGAAAGTTTTTTGGCTGACCCAGGACTTTAAGAGACGCCTAACATCCTGAAAACTATGACTATTTTTGAACGATACTTTGTTTCCAAAGGAGAATCTCAAGCGGCAAATTTGAGGTGCTGAAAGGGAAAGTTTACTCTCCTTCCCTATGGAATCAACAAATGGCTATTGAGAAACCTGTCTTTTTATAAAAGGTAAAAACTTGGCTTCTTGTTATAAGTGGGAAGGGAGAGGACAAAAAATATATATTAAGATCTTGCTGGAGGAGATACCTTGAAGATTTTGAGACTAGAAATTAATTGCAATAAGGCTTTAAAATATAGATTGGGCTTTTTTTCTTTTCCCTTCTATTGATATTACCCCAGGAAGAGAAAGTGAGAACTTTGTGCTTTGTTTGGACTGATTGATGTCTCTGGGACTTTGGGGAACTGTTCTAACTTTTGAAACATCTTGGTTGTTTTAAGAAGAAGAATAAAGAAAAGATTTACAATGGCTTTACCTGTTGATGAACTTAGAAAGGAATATGGACAAATAAAAAAAGAAGGCAAGGAGGCTGTGAAAGAAACCTTCCTTTTTTTAGAAATGGTGCTTGCTATTTATCAACAAACACAACAACAGATGGAGAAAACAGAAGAAGAAGAAGAGGAAGAGGAAGAAGAAGAAGAAGAAGAAGAAGAAGAAGAAGAAGAAGAAGAAGAAGAAGAAGAAGAAGATGCCATCTTCAATGAATCTCAAAACTTAATTAAGAAAGAAAGGAGAAAGAGAGGAAGGAAAATGAAGGACTTAAGACTTAAAAAAAACACCCAAGAAAGAGAAAAATAAGATGCAAAATCAACACAATGTTAGTAAGCAAAAGAAAAAAGGAATACAGCAGAGAGGGGAAGCTAAAAAGGCGGAAGGTGGGGGGGGGTGTAAAAAGGCCAGGTGGGATACGAAAGAAAGGGAAAAGGGGGGGGGGAAAGCAACAAAGGTATGAAACAAGATGGGAAAAAAGGAATTTTTTTTAGGGATAAAGAGTAATGTATAATTTCTTTTAAAAAGAAGATTCTGCAAGGTACATAAGATGGTATTGTAGTATTTGTATTAGAAATAGAAAACTAAAATGTTATAAGAATTAATAAAAGATTAAAATATTGAAATGTTTAGTAACGATAGATTTTAAAATTTAACAAAATATTAAAAGGAATGTTTAAAATATTGAGTTTAATTGATTGTTGTATTGATGTTACTATAAACTTACTATTGTAGTGTTTGTTTTTGAAATAGATAATTAGAATATTACAAGATTTAATATTTAGATTTATTATTTCACTATATTAATCATTTTGGATTTATTATTCTTTCCTCTTTTTAAAAGTTATCTGGTAGAATTTACTAAGCAGAATCAGATTGGGTAATGGGCATTATTCTAAATATTAATTTAGGGGGAGGATAGAAAGGCATCATACTCTGATCAGTGATTTCAGGAGAAATCTTTTTTTTTTTTTTTTGTGGGGAATGAGATAAATGGATAATTTGGAAAGAATGGACAAAAGATATAAACACAATGACTTAAATTAAAATGAATCAAATAAAATAGAATTGAAAAGAGTGAAAAGCGGGGAGAAGTTATATAGAAGATATAGAATGGTAAATAAAATAGATAATGGTATATAAGATGAGCACGAAGCTAATTGAAGTCCATATAAAGAGAGGTAATCTGGGTCCAAACTCCTTTCTTAAAAGAAGTTTTATTATTGTGTGTTTTGTGTGTTCATGTTTGTTTGAGAATTAATAAAACCTCGGAGGAATGTTGGATGAGAATAATGGTAACCAAGTCAGAGAGAAATGTAGATGACGATTATAAGTTGGATAAATATAGGAAATAATAATAATAATAATAATGAAATTGAATAAGAGTAAAGAGAAAAAATGAGAAATTTGCTAAGAGAAATTTATACATTCATATGGAAATGGTGTAAAACAGAACTATGTTGTATAAAATAATGTCTTATTCAACTTGTAAAATTTATAATGGAAAGAGGGTTTATGTATTCAATGGTTAATGATGGTTTGTTTGTCTTTAAAATTAATAAAATTTGTTTCAAAAAAAAAAAAGAAAGAAAGTGATGATGAGGAGGTCAACCGGCTCCGGTCCGAACGCGACCAACGCAACCAGCTGAATTGAAGACTACCGCACCAATGCGCGGGTTGTGGGGCAAACCACCCACGATCAGACTGCAAATTCCTCGACGCACTCTGCCATTCTTGTGGAAAAAGAGGCCTTATCGGGAAGGTCTGTAGAAGCAAGCAAGGATCCAGCCCAATTCAGAGGGAAAACAACTACCGCCAGACCACAGGGAATTGTCCTGTGAGTCGGGAACACTTGAACCACCAATTGAACAACCACTCCTACAGAAATAAAACAATGGCCACTTCAACGAGACGGGAAGAGGCACACCAAACCATTACAATCGGTCACGCTTCATCGTTAGATGCGAAGAAGATCTGAGTGAGGGTCGCCATCGAAAACCAACCTTGCGTGATGGAAGTCGACTCAGGATCATCCCTCTCAATGGTTTCCTGGAAGACCCTTAAACAACTGATCCCTGCCGTCCGGCGTCAAGACCTCAAAGCCCAAAGAATTATACTCAAAGATTACCAGGGGAGCCGAGTACTGGTCATCGGCTCCAGCCAAGTCAAAGTATCATTCAAAAATCGTACTGCATCGTTACTGCTGACCGTCGTCGACCGCGACCGGCCTAGTTTGCTAGGCCTTCAATGGTTCACCCAACTCAGGATTGAGGTAGCCGGCATTCACCAAACCAGAGTCGACAACTGGGAGGAGGCCCTCGTCCAGGAATTCCAGGACATCTTTGCAGACAAACTAGGTGAGTACAAGGGGACCCTGATATCATTTAGCCTTACCCCTGAAGTAGCCCCCATCCGCCTTAAGCCTCGTCGGGTACCTTTTGCCCTAAAACCAAAGATCGACGAGCAGCTCGATAAATTAATAGCCCAGGGTATTTTAGAACCAACTGACCACACCCGTTGGGAAACCCCAATCGTAACACCCATCAAACCGGATGGATCGTTAAGGATTTGTGGGGACTACCAGGCCACCCTTAATCACACCCTTCAACAGAACGCTTACCTGGCGCCGGTCGTGCAACACTTTCTCCATTCCCTGGGGGGTGGAAAAGTCTTCGCTAAATTGGATTTAGCACAGGCGTACAACAACTGCCTGTAGATAAAAAAACCGCAGAAGCACAGATCGTTACGCACCGAGGCGCCTTTAAATGCAACCGACTCCAATTCGGAGTGACCGTAGCCCCAGGGATTTTTCAAAGTCTGATGGAAAGACTCTTGCAAGGGATCAAGGGGGTCGTGCCATACTTTGATGATGTTTTAATTGCGGCCCCGAATAGAGAAATACTAGAAAGGCGTCTCAAAATGGTTCTCCAGAAATTTAAAGACTCCGGCCTAAAGGTTAAAAAAAATAAATGTCAACTGTGTACAGATAAAGTAGAGTTCCTGGGGTACCTAATCAATAAGCAAGGCATTCACCCCACTAATAGCAAACTAAAAGCAATCAAAAACGCCCCAACACCCAGGAATAGGGCAGACCTCCAAGCTTTCCTGGGGCTCATTAACTTTTACAACATTTTCTTGCCCCAGAAAGCGACTGTAGCTGAGCCTCTACATAGACTTCTCGACAAAAAAGCCACCTGGGTCTGGGGACACCGAGAGAAGCACGCATTCTGACAAGTGAAAAACTTACTAACCTCAGATACTGTTTTAATGTAGTATAACTAGACTCTGCCTTTAACAATTACATGTGATGTGTCATCGTTTGGAGTAGGAGCCATTTTGAGTCATGTGTTACCAAATGGTAGTGAGGCCCCTATTGCCTATTTTTCAAGCACCTTATTGAAGGCTGAACGTAACTATAGCCAAATTGACAAAGAGGCTCTTGCTGTTGTATCTGCTGTGAAACGGTTTCATGAATATGTATATGGATGAATTTTTACTATTATTACCGATCACAAACCTTTGCTGGGGATTATAGTGGGAGACAAGCCAACCCCCTATATATTGTCACCTAGAATGACTCGATGGTCGGAGTTCTTAGCTGCGTACAACTATAAATTACAACATCGCCTGGGGAAAGCCATTCCCCGCCCTGATGCATTTAGCCGTGCCCCACTTCCGGAAACCATCGACGACCCAGCTCCAACCCTTACGACACTCCAGATTGAAACACTACATTCACCGCCGCTAACAGCCAGAGACATCGCTATCGAAACGAAACGAGATCCTGTCCTGGCATGAGTCCTCAGCTGGGTTGAACGAGGATGGCCAGTTGGACAAACCCCTGACAACTTCACCCCTTTCAGAAACTGGCAAACAGAACTTTCCTCGAAAAAAGGCTGTATCCTATGGGGAGACAGAGTCATCGTCCCAGAGTGGCTACAACGGGCAGTTTTGAAAACATTGCATGATGGTCACCCCAGCATCATGCGTATAAAAGCGCTCGCACGAAGCTATGCATGGTGGCCGGGCATCGATAAGCAGATCGAAGCCTGGGTAAAGACTTGTCTAAAGTGCCAAGAAGTCAGCAGTGCCCCACCTAGAGCAACTCCAACAGAGTGGGAAACCTCCCGGGGGCCATGGTCCCGCATCCACGTTGACTTTGCGGGACCTACTAAGGGACATACGTTCCTCCTAACAGTAGATGCCTATTCCAACTGGCTTGAGATCCACAGGATGAAGACTACTACAACTGATTCAGTCATCTGCAAATTGAATAGGCTATTCATAACGCATGGGCTGCCAGACGTTCTGGTCTCTGACAATGGACCCCAGTTCACCGCCCTGGCATTTGAGCAATACTTAGCGGACCGGGGTATCCGCCATGCGCTAACCTCGCCAGCGCACCCTGCGGCCAATGGCAGTGCCGAGCGCATGGTCCAATTTGTTAAAAAAACTCTCTACAAAATGGACTATGGGGACATTGATGACAAACTAAACAGAATACTCCTACTCCAACACATCACCCCACACAGCGTCACCAACAAGACTCCAGCTGAACTGTTGATGGGATGTAAGCTCTGCTCCCACCTCGACCGGCTCCACCCGTCTTACGCACCAGAGAAACCCTGTGGATCTAGCAGAAAATGCCGCGAGTTTATGGTAGGCGACTTAGTCTTTGCTAAAAACCTTTCCGGCAAACCATTATGGGTCGAAGCAACCGTAACTCAAACCACCGGGCCCAGATCGTATCGTGTGCAAACCTGGGACGGAAAAATATGGAAACGCCATATAGATCAGCTTCGCTCTAGACTACAACCCAGTTCCCGTGACTCCTGTGACTCTCAAACTGAGGGGGGAGGGGATATCGAAGAAGCCGAATTTGAGATGGTGGAAAGCAGAAGCGAACGAAGTCAGTAGCCGGGCGCCTTACATGAAGAAGAATCAGGGAGAGGGTTGTCCTCGCCACAGAGGAATACCTCAACGGAGGCAAGCCTGCAGAGATCGGAGGACAACAACGATAGAATTAGCGGCACCAAGTCATCCAGTGAGGATGCGGAACCGCCTGTATCAGATCAAAAAACGTCCCCCGAAGCCAGACCACAGACAGGAACCGGTGGGACAGCGCAAATCTAATAGACAGTTAAAACAACCTGCGTATCTACAGGATTATGTCACCGCACCCCTCAAACGGAACCTAGGGGGAAGGGGTGTTATGAACTAATAAAGGCGTTTAATAAAGTTTTAACAACCTTAAGAAAAAGCAGGGTTCTAATCCTGCACTTCTCATTGGCCAATAATAGCGATATCGGATTGGTCCTTTCTGGGACATCTGATTGGCTGTTAATGGGCCAACTCTCATTGGTTCAATGGTTTAACACTTCCATGTTTCTCATTGGCTGATAGGTCAGCAGCCAACCCTATATAAGGGCTGCTGCTGCCCTAGGGTTTTGCTCTGTTCAGTATGCCTAATAAAAAGTTGAAGTTCACTGTCATTGTCTCGTCTCCGCTCCTTGCACCCATGTGCAGTACTTAACAATCATAGTAAGCATCCCATATCAGCAAGAGAGGCATGTTGTATATATAATTTGCTTTACAGTTTCTAATCTGATTTGTGCACCTCATTCCTCTTATCCTAGAATGCTTAGGGAGAAAAATGTCCATTGGATCAAGCAAGTGAAAACAAATTTTAATTGTACCAATAAACAATACCAAGTATACTTTGATTTTATTAAAATAGATAGTAAATTTAACCATGAGGGAAATAAGTGAAATGACAAATGTACAATTTCAGCATGCAGATCAGTAATGGGGGACATAAGCGATATTTTTTCACATAAAGGTTAGCTAGAATTGGTTTGATTTCCTGTTAATTAAAGGGAGTTGGAAAATGCCTGGCGTTTCCATTTTTGCCTCTGGAGTCCTTTCCAGATTATTGTGCCCCTGAAAATTGTGAACCCTGTCACAATAGAATGGCCTGATCTTGCCAATTTTCTTCCTCTGTAACTGGCCACCTAGGTAGTTGATGTTCTCCTTTCTGTGTTTGTAGTAAGTGCTTTGTAGCTTGCAGGATGTTCTCAGCATACCTCAAAAGTGATTGGCTGCTGCTTCATGGAAACAGATCTGGGTGGGTAGAGAAGAGCTGTGGGTGGGTAGGGGGAGAAAGTGCTGACCAATCCATTGGCTTCCACTGCTTCACAGGTGTGCATACGTTGCAGTGCTGCTGTAATTAGGTCTGGCTAGTGTGTACAAAAAGCAAAAAACGTAAGTGCAATGTCTTTATTCTGCTTCTGTTCTTTTTTTTTCTACTTCAGGAAGGAAACTAGGTCATTTTGAAAAGTGAGCAGAGTGGATATCCACATGAAGTTTCTGAACTGTGTCATGTGCTAATTAATGAATTGTTGCACTGAAGTAGAGGGGAGGGAAAAAAACGGCCAGTTGCTTTTCCCTGAAGGGTTTAGGTTCTTAATGGATCAGCATGTCCGCCTATTCCCAATTGCTGCTCAAAGCAACTGTTGCATTGATTTCTATGCAGCTACAAGCCTATCTCTGAACAATGCTGCTAGTGCTTCGTTTTGTGGTTAAAGAGATTTCTGCTTGATGGCAATTGGTGATTTGCTAAAATTAAAAGCTGCATGTCTTGGTTGAGAGCCCATATTCTTTCTTGCTGATTCCTGGAAATATCTTCACCAATAAACACCGTGTCCTCCTTTTGTACCAATTGGTGACTCCCACTTAGGAAAAAGTGAAATCTTTTTGTCATAGAAATAACAAAATAACAGAGTTAGAAGGGACCTTTGAGGTCTTCTAATCCAATCCCTGCTCAGACCAATGGTTATCCAATCTCTTTTTAAAAACTTCCAGTGTTGGAGCATTCACAACTTCTGGAGGCAATTTGTTCCAGTGATTAATTGTTCTAACTTTCAAGAAATTACTTCTTAATTCTAGGTTGCTTCTCTCCTTGATTAGTTTCCATCCATTGTTTATTTGGTGCTTTAGAAAATAGGCTGATCCCCCGCTTCTTTGTGGCAGCCTCTTAGATATTGGAAGATTATTATTATTAAAATATTAATTCAAAGCATTCATAATTTGATAGAATTGAAGTGTCAGACAAAATAATTGTTGAGTTCTGAGCATGATCACGAAGATCTAAAAAAACAATAATCCCAAAACAGTTTCTGTCCATGGACATGCTTATCTGTTGTTGCCAATCCAAAATGAAAAATGGTTTTAGAGTGTGTCTTTTGTATGGGAATGCTTGTGTTGTATTGAGGAGTGAAATTTAAATGAATGCTGTAAATATTCTGATCATTGTCATTAAAATATTGTAATAAATACGGTATGAATGTTCAAAATTGGTGAGAAAATTGTTATAAATAATACAACTGGATAAATGTTAAAATATGGATATGGTTTGCTTAATTGATTTAATATATGACTTGTTACCATGTGAGTGAAGGCTGTATTTGGGCCTGAAGGTTGGAAGAATGTTGTTAATGTTCCTCTACACAAAGATAGCAAGAATGCACACAAAAACTACAGGGGGATGACCTTATTAGCTGGGTTTGAGAAACTGTTTGGCAAAATTCTGATTGAAAGAATATAAGATGTGAGATTGAGCCAAATTTGGAAAGTGACACAATGCCATGCGGTTGAATAAGGAACCAAATTATGTGCAGTAACAATTGAAGAGGTCAGGTGATTCACCAAGGATGAACCACATTGGTACAGTTGTACAGTCTACAGAGTGCAGTACTACAGGCTATTTCTTCTGACTGCTGGCTGCCTGCAATTTTGCAATTCAAATCTCACCAGGCTCAAGGTTGACTCAGCCTTCCATCCTTCCGAGGTGGGTAAAATGAGGACCCAGATTGTTATCAGAACTGCTCAGAGAGGGCTGTAAAGCACTGTGAAACGGTATATAAATCAAATGCTATTGCTATTTAACCATAGCTGAAACAAACCTGGCATAGTATCATGAGCAAAATAAGCCTATATTATTAGTCTACCTAGAAATAGTTGCTATCAAATAATCTAACGGCCTGAATATTATAAGGAGAGTGCTGTGAAAATGGGGTTGTGGTTTGATCAAGTCAAACAATGATATCCTTTCCAACTCTACATTTTAACTCTATTCCTGTGGTGATAGCAGGACATTTCTATTTATGTTCTTTTACCTTTTCTATAAAACTGTGAAAAAACTGTTTTCTGGTTTCGCATGGCTTCAGTGGCAGCAGGAATTTGCGACTGTCCGTGATTCCTGCTGCGCTTGCCGCCAAGGTGCCCCCGATCCAAATGGGTCAGGGGGATATGGCTGCCCTGTAGAGGCAGCCAAAGAGAGAGGGGATCCGGACGGGGTTGGGGGTGTCGCAGACCCCCTCCTTGCCCAGAAAAACCCCTTTTTCCCGAGGTGGTGGAGCGGCGGTCAGTAATGGCCGCCACGAAGAAGCCTGCAGTCGGGTAAGATTGGTCCTGGAGGAAGCAGGGAAAGTGAAAGTGCTGGCTGAGCCGGATCAATCAGCAACTTTTAAACACCCTGGAAACTGAATCGTTTGAATTGCCAGAAAGATACATTGTTCCTAAGAAGATCGGAAAGCGGCGGAGAAAGCTGTCAAAAGGAAAAAACTTTTTTTTTCTTCACTCTCCCACCCCATAGAAACAGCAGATGAAGATTTGGAAAATTTATTTGGGCACTGAAGGTAACTTAATTTGAAAGCTAAAACTAAGGGCTAAAGGATTCCTGGACACTGGATTTAAAAACTTAAGAAATCGGAAAACCCTTACTGGAGGTATGGATTTCTGAACATTTAAAAGAAAATTGTTGTTGTAAGAGGGAAGGGAGAGGGAAAAAAATTGGAGCAGAAGTTGAAAAAGGAGGAGACTGCCTAGAACTTTAAAGAAAGATATATTGTAATTGGAACTCTTTGATTAAACAGTAACCCCAGAAAGAGAAATAGAAGAAAGAAAGGAAGTATTAAAAGAAATAGTTTATTTGGATGCTTTGATAACTTTGGAATTTTTTGGAATTATTCTTGATTAAAAATACTTAGGTGGTTGTTTTGGAAAAAGTTTTTCTCTTCACGATGGCATTGCTTGTGGATGAACTAAAAATTGAATGTCAAAAATATAAAAAAGAAGAACAAGATGGAAAAGATACTTTGGGCACTCTATTTCAATTTCTAGAAATGGCGGTATGCACTTATGAAAAGTTGACTACGCAGCAGGACGATTGGGACAAAGAAGAAGAAGAAGTCATCTTTGAACAATGGGTTCTTTTTGGGGAGGAGGAGAAAGAGGAAAAGAAAAGGGGATTTTAAGGTTTGAAAAAACAACCAAAAAAGAGAAAAATGAGATGAAAGGTGGATATAAGATTAGAAAACAACAGAAAGGGAGTAAGCAAAAGAAGAAAAGGGAGGAGGAGAGACAAAGGGGTAAAAAGGGCAAGGAGAAGAATAAGCAAGAGAGAAAGGAGGGGATGAGAAGCCTTAATGGTGAGAAACAAAACTTAAAGAAACAAAGCCTATTTAGAGACAATGGGTAAATTTAATTGAAAAAGGGATTCTGGAAGGTACATAAGATTGTGTTTTTATATGTGTATCTAGAGTAAAATGTTTAAGATATAAATGAGTATCAATATATATGATTAGCTTTTTAATGATATGGATAGGGATTATATATGTTTTGTGTTTTTACCCTTCTCATAAAATTTATTGTGTAACTTTAGAATGTACTAAACAGAATCCCAATATAAATTGTGTTATTTTAAGTAAATTTAAGCTAGGGAAATGAGTCAAAGGGGTCACTCCAATCAGTGTACAGGAGAAGTATATTAAAAGAGAAAAGATGAATGGATAGCTGGAAACAGAACAGACAAAGAATGATAAGTATTATGAATTGAATTGAGATAAGATAAATAAAATAAAATTAAGAAAGATAAAAGGGGGGAGAAGCCATATAGAAAATTGAAAATGGTAATAAGATATGGAATGATATATAAAGTGAGTATGATTTTTGAATTTGTGTCTGTGCGAAGAGTTTTAACCCGGGATCAAGCAGCCTTCAGAAAAGATGTTTTATGTTCTTTTTTATGTTTTATGTTTTGTATGTTTGTGTATTGTTTATGAAAGGCAATAAAACTTCAATTAGCAAGGAATATAATTTGGATAATAGAATGAAAAGGAGAAGTTGGGATAAGATACGAAGTTGAACAGATAACGTAAATATCGATATTATAATTTGGAACTATTTTGTATGCTCTATTGGTTTTCTTAGAAAATATTTTTTATGTTATTATGCCTTGATTGTTTATGTATTGTTTTTATAAAACTAATAAAATTTGTTTGGAAAAAAAAACTGTGAAAAAAACAAAATTCATCAAAAAGAAATAATTACTTTGTTGGTCTGCATATTATAACTGATTTCAGGATAGTCAAATAGAACCATTCTAGGCTTTGTTATATGTCCAGTCCAAATTGTACTATAATTTGTACAGGTTGATCTGTGTCCGTGTGTGTGTGTTTGTGTCTAGAGTGGTTCTAGTTTTATTAATTGCAGAGTGAACAAGATGTTTGCTTGTGAAAATGACCTTCTGTGTTCAGTTCTTTTAAAATGGCATTTAAAAGTGATGAACTATATCAACTGATAGTAGTAAAATGAGCTTTGCATCCTTGCCTCTCTTTACTGCTACTTCTCTATCCATTCATAAAAAGAATGAAATTATGGGTAATTTAGGACATAGCAAAAAAATAAAAAGGTGCTTCTTCCCATAGTGGAATTTATTACTCCAGGACATATGATAATCACCATTCTAGAAGTCTCCAAAAGTTATGGAAGGGGAGGAGGTCAGATAAATTTAGGAAAAATAAGACTATCAATAACTAGTACCGTATATACTTGAGTATAAGTCGACCCGAATATAAGTTGAGGCACCCAATTTTACCACAAAAAACTGGGAAAACTTATTGACTCGAGTATAAGTCGAGGGTGGGAAATGCAGCAGCTACTGGTAAATTTCAAAAATAAAAATAGATACCAATAAAATTACATGAATTGAGGCATCAGTAGGTTAAATGTTTTTGAATATTTATTTCAAAGAAAAACAGTAAACTAGCTCTGTAAGTGGAAAAGAGAGCCAACAAAACCAATATGGTATCAACAATAACTTTAAAAGTACAAAAACCTTAGCTCAATCAGCAACCAAGCTAAAACACAAGAGTTAAAATCCTTCAAAACTGGATTCCTCCTCCTCATCTGTATGTCCAAACAGAGTCACCCTCTCCCTTGCAAGAAAAAAGCATGTGTATGTGCTGCATGTACATCCTGTTTTGGAGAGCCACCATCTCTTTCATAGCTCTCCCTCATGCCTCCATTGCATGTGCACACATGCCATGGCTCAGTAGTAGGTCAACATACAGATGTCACACTAGGTTCCCTCCTCAAAAGGAACATCCAACCTTTCTTGAGAAGTACAAACTTCATCTGTTCGGGATTGTGGTGACAAAGGTGAAGGAGGATGGGGCTGAGAGAAGGGAAGGGAAGAAAAGTTCATTGACAGGGAGAAAGACAGGGAGAAACACCTGGAAGTGTGAGCCCTCGAGTTTCCTTAGGGAAGACCAGACAACAAGGGGAGAGGAGAGGAGGAGGAGGAGAGTTAAAAAAAAAAGAGTGGGAAGCCAACTCACGCGTGCCATCAAAGCCAGGGGGAAGCGGGGCTTTCTCCGCCTGCTGCCGCCAGAGGAGTGCGGGGGGGGGAGTGCGGGGAAAGGGGGTTCGTGCCGAGGCTCCGCAAGCGATTACCAGATTTGCAGCTGCGTTTGTTGGTGAAGCTGGAAGTGCGCAACGCAGGAGCTCGCGGGAGCCCCGGGCGCCCGTTAATGGGGAAGGAGAGGCTGCTTGAGGTCGCCAGGCCCAGGCAGCCTCCCCCGCCCCCTCCCCTAGCAGTGAAGAGCTGCTCCGGGGGGCTCCCGCCACGGCGCAGCCAGGCACTTTGTCTCGCTGCCCCCGGAGCAGCTCTTCGCTGCTAGGCTAGGGGGTGGGGGAGGCTGCCTGAGCCTGGCGGTTTCTTGGCGAAGCTGGAAGCGCGCAACGCAGGAGCTCGCGGAGGCCCCGGGCGCCCGTTAATGGGGAAGGAGAGGCCGCTTGGGGTCGCCAGGCTCAGGCAGCCTCCCCCGCCCCCTCCCCTAGCAGCGAAGAGCTGCTCCGGGGGGTTCCCGCCACGGCACAGCCAGGCACTTTGTCTCGCTGCCCCCGGAGCAGCTCTTCGCTGCTAGGCTAGGGGGCGGGGGAGGCTGCCTGAGCCTGGTGGTTTCTTAGCGAAGCTGGAAGCACGCAACGCAGGAGCTTGCGGGGGCCCCGGGCGCCCGTTAATGGGGAAGGAGAGGCCGCTTGGGGTCGCCTGTGTGGCCCTCAGCGGGAAGACAGCCGCGGTGGCGATGCTGCCCTGGAGGCGCGATCAGTTGCAGCCACGCCAGCGCAGGCCAGGCATGGTGCCGTAGCGGCTGACTCGAGTATAAGCCGAGGGCGGTTTTTTCAGCACAAAAAATGGGCTGAAAAACTCGGCTTATACTCGAGTATATACGGTATCTATTATAGGTGTATGTTAAATGCTCTGTCTTACATATTGGCAAAAAAATCAGAAAATAAAATACAAGCTGAATAATCAAGACCTTGCTGATGATCCAAACTCTGTCAAGGACCTTGGAATACTCATCTCTAATCATATAAGTACTAGAGCCCACTGTAACTACATAGCCAAAAAGGCATTAAGAGTTGTTAACCTAATCCTACATAGCTTTTT
Organism: Hydrophis major; assembly: GCA_033807585.1. Lineage (NCBI taxonomy): Eukaryota > Metazoa > Chordata > Lepidosauria > Squamata > Elapidae > Hydrophis > Hydrophis major. The sequence goes on from CM066330.1 coordinate 231,266,937, forward strand.
CTCTGGTAATATCACACTACTAACTAGACCATACAAAGCATTTGCTAGAGCAATACTTGAATACAGCTCATCAGTCTGGAACCCACATTACGTATCTGATATTAACACAGTTGAGAAAGTCCAGAAATATTTCACAAGAAGAGTTCTCCACTCCTCTACTTGTTGCAGAATATCTTATGCCACCAGACTTGAAATTCTAGACCTAGAAAATCTAGAACTACGCCGCCTTCGGTCCGATCTAAATATAGTATATAAAATCATACATTGCACTGTCCTACCCATCAATGAATACTTCAGCTTCAACCATAACAATACAAGAGCACACAATAGATACAAACACAAGGTTAATCGCACCAAACTTGATTGCAGAAAATACAACTTCAGCAACAGAGTGGTCAATGTTTGGAATACTCCACCTGTCTCTGTGGTTTCTTCCCCAAACCCCAAAAACTTTAACCTTAGACTGTCTACTAATGACCTCACCCCCTTCCTAAGATGCCTGTAATGGGTGTGCATAAGCGCACCAACATGCCTACTGTCCCTGTCCTAATGTTTCTTTTTTATTTTTCTTATATGTATCCATTTCATGTATTCATAACTGTGTTTATATTTATACCTGTTATCTTATAATCACTTGACAAACAAACAAATAAATAAAATGTTATCCTTCCTGAAATGAGAGGCAATGTTGTACTTAAGGAATATAAGGTTTTGTTTTTTTTTATCATCTTCAAGTCCAGCATGCTGGCTTCCTAAACAAATCTGTTTGTGATCTCTCCCTCTCTCCCTCCCTCCCCCTCTCTTTCTCCCTCCCTCTCCCTGCCCCTGCCCCTCCCTCTCCCCCTCTCTAACAGTTCACATGAAAATGTACTTTATAACTATCAGAAAGCAAAAAACAAAAAGAACTTCCTGCATGTTTTACATAAATCATCCCAGCAACACAATAGTTTGGGGAGAGATACAGTTCTTGCATATATGGTTTTCATCAATTCTCCTTGTCGGTTTTCTCCCCCAGGGTTGCTGAGTAGGAATTGAATTCTTCAGAATTCCATCTCTGCTTTTGCTTTCAGGAATATCTATCCATCTATCCTAAGGCTTTCTTTCAGCTCTGTTTTCTTCCCTGACTCATTTTACCACGTAAGTCTCTCTATGGCAGCATTGTTCTCTTCTTTTCCAAAATTGTCCATTTGACATCTTTTCCAAAGGATGAGGCATTTTGGAAAGAGATGCTGCAGTAACTGAGTTCGCCTCCCTCTGGGTACCATAGTAGTGTATGCTGACCAGAGTAACAGGATCCTGGCCAATCCAAGAACAAACCAGGGTGCTTTGCACAGCTAGTACTGTAGTCCTTGGTTTTATATGAAGAAATGCACTACCGCTCCTTTGTTATTTTGCCTGATGTAGGGAAAGAAGGAAGTACCATATTTTTTGCACTATAAGACGCTTTAGACTATAAGACACACCTAGCTTTTGGGAAGGAAAACAAGAAAAAAAAGTCTACCTCTGCTTCCCAGCAATTTGCCTCCTTGCAGCAAACAGCAAACAGCCTGTTCAGCTTCAGCACAGCCTGATTTAGCACGAGCAGCTGATTGGTGGTTGGATCAGCCTCCTGAAACACCACTTATCAGCTGTTTGAGACTTCGGGGATTGCCACTGTCCGCTGCCGCCACCTAGCACCACCTCTGCGTGCCTCATTTTAGGCCTCTGTGGACCCTGTTTTCAGCCTCCGTGCATCCCTGTCTTGAATTAATTTACATAAGGTCATTCATTCAAACTGGAGAGCTACATCAATGACCAACAACTTCAGGAAATATTTTCTTTGTCACTTGGTCTGCAGATTATCTATTAATAGTTGTTTTTACAATGAAGACTCCTTGGGGAGTAAAAATAATTATATCAGAACTTTTATCCACAAGTTAAAATAGCTTAAAGTATTCCAGGAATAAATCAATTGCCTATATATTTTACAATATACATAGTAATAATGAATGTTTATAATCTTATCAGTGTTCCCATTCAGAACTGCTGCATTTTTATACACTGCTCAAAAAAATAAAGGGAACACAAAAATAAGACATCCTCGATCTGAATGAATGAAATATTCTTATTAAATATTTTGTTCATTACATAGTTGAATGTGCTGACAACAAAATTACACAAAAATTATCAATGGAAATCAAATTTAGCAACCATGGAGGTCTGGATTTGGAGTTACACTCAAAATTAAAGTGGAAAAAAACACTACAGGCTGATCCAACTTTGATGTTATGTCCTTAAAACAATTCAAAATGAGCCTCAATAGTGTATGTGGTCTCCACGTGCCTGTATGACCTCCCTACATGCCTGGGCATGCTGCTGGATGGTCTCCTGAGGGATCTCCTCCCACGCCTGGACTAAAGCATCCCCCAACTCCTGGACAGTCTGTGGTGCAATGTGGTGTTGGTGGATGGAGTGAGACATGATGTCCAGATGTGCTCAATTGGATTCAGGTCTGGGCAATGGGTGGGCCAGTCTATAGCATCAATGCCTTCGTCTTGCAGGAACTGCTGACACACTCCAGCCACATGAGGTCTAGCATTGTCGTGCATTAGGAGGAACCCAGGGCCAACCACACCAGCATATGGTCTCACAAGGGGTCTGAGGATCTCATCTTGGTATCTAATGGCAGTCAGGCTACCTCTGGCGAGCACATGAAGAGCTGTGTGGCCCCCTAAAGAAATGCCACCCCACACCATTACTGACCTACTGCCAAACCGGTCATGCTGGAGGATGTTGCAGGCAGCAGAACATTCTCTACAGCGTCTCCAGACCCTGTCATGTCTGTCACATGTGCTCAGTGGGAACCTGCTTTCATCTGTGAAGAGCACAGGGCCCAGTGGTGAATTTGTCAATCCTGGTGTTCTCTGGCAAATGCCAAACCTGCATGGTGTTGGGCTGTAAGCACAGCCCCCACCTGTGGATGTTGGGCTCTCATACCACCCTCATGGAGTCTGTTTCTGACTATTTGAGCAGCCACATGCACATTTGTGGCCCGCTGGAGGTCATTTTGCAGGGCTCTGGCAGTGCTCCTCCTGTCCCTCCTTGCACAAAGGTGGAGATAGCGGTCCTGATGCTGGGTTGTTGCCCTCCTACGGCCTCCTCTACATCTCCTGATGTACTGACCTGTCTCCTGGTAGTGCCTCCATGCTCTGAACACTACGCTGACAGACATAGCAAACCTTCTTGCCACAGCTCTCATTGATGTGCCATCCTGGATGAGCTGAACTACCTGAACCACTTGTCTGGGTTGTAGACTCCGTCTCATGCTACCACTAGAGTTGAAAGTACCACCAGCATTCAAAAGTGACCAAACCATCAGCCAGAAAGCATAGGAAGTGAGAAGTGGTCTGTGGTCACCACCTGCAGAACCACTCCTTTATTGGGGATGTCTTGCTAACTGCCTATGCTTTTGTCCATTCCATTTGCACAATAGCATGTGAAATGATTGTCAATCAGTGTTGCTACCTAAGTGGACAGTTTGATTTCACAGAAGTGTGATTGGAGTTACATTGTGTTGGTTAAGTGTTTCCTTTATTTTTTTGAGCAGTGTATTATTCTGCCTCTCACAGTGATGTTTTTTCATAGTTGTAATTTTTATTTCATACATACATACTTTTTTCAAATTGACTTTTATATGAAAACATATTTCAACAAGTATGTCATTTATACTCATTGTTAAGTATATGGTGGTTTCAGTGAGCATTTTAGTAGAGGCATTTTATAGTGAGTTTTTTTTTATATAACAAACTTTATTAATTTTTTTTACACACACAAACAAAACATAGGATGTAGTAACATAAAATATCTTTTATAGAAGAAACAAATCTTATTTAAAAAGAAGATAATTCTAAATTATCACACTTCCATATATATATTTATCTTATCTAATCAACTTCATATCTTTTCAAAACTTTTCTTTATTACTCCCTTTCGTTCTATTTAATCATATTTCTTCTGTCTTAAAAATATATATATTTTCATTAGTATTCTTCCATATCCTGTCAGACTTAAACAAACATTACACAAAACATAAATACATAAAACTTCTTTTTGGAAGGCGGCTTACCCCAAGTTAACTCTTTTTATACAGACATCAATCAAAATTTATACTCACTTAATATACTATCTCATATCTTATTTAACATTCTCTATTTTCCATATATTTTCTCTCTCCTACTCATTCTTTTAATTCTATTTTATTTATTCCATCTCAATTAAATAATTATATTTGCATCTTTGGTCTGGTTTCTTTCAATCACCTACTTATCCTTTCTATCTAATACAATATTTCTCCTGTAAACCCAAATTAAAGTATGACAACTTTTTATCTTCCCCCTAAATAACACTTAAAATAATATATATTTTCCGTGCTGATTCTGCTCCGTACATTCAAAATATTACATTTCAAAATAGTAAAACAAATAATATTGAGTTTAATAAGTAATAATAAAACTAAAAACAAGTAAAAAAGAAATATTAAATTTATAATATAGTAAAAGCAATGTTTCATAAGAAATTAAATTCTATTATTAATTCTTAAACAATACTATTATGAAATTAAAAAATTAAACTCTATAATTAAATCATGACTTCGCTTTAATACATTTTTAAATCATATAATATTCTAATTTTCTAACTCAACTTCAAATACTAATGTCTACAATGCATTTTTATGTACTTTTGCAGAATCATTTTTTAAAAAAGATTATCTCACTCCTTATCTCTGAAAAAAAAAACATTTTTTTGCATCTTGTTTAAAGCCTTTATGACTTCTCTTTCCTTTCCCCCTTTCTTTCTTCTCCATTCTAACTATTTGACCCCCCCCATCTCTCCAATTTCTCTCTCTTAATCTTCCCTCTCTGTTGTATTTCTCTTTTCTGTTGCTTTCTGATATCATATCGCTTTTTCATCTCCTTTTTCTTTTTCTTGGTTGTTTTTTTAAATTCTAAGTTCATCTTTTCCTTGCCTCCCTTCCGCTTTTCTTCCTCCACTAAGTGTGTTTGTCCATTAAAGATGGCTTCTTCTCCTTCATCCCAGTCTTCCTGTAGTATTTCTTGGTAGGTAGAAATCACCATTTCCAAAAAGCGAAAGTTAGATCCAAATGAGCCCTTATCTTCGTTTTTCAGTTTTTGAAATTCCATTTGCAGTCCTTCAAAAGATAATGCCATTTTTTCTTTCTTTCTTTTTAAACGCAACCCTAATGTCTTTTGTCCCTTTTTAAAAAAAACAAAATTTCACAAAGATCTCAAAGTCACAAAGCAAACCAAATCAATTTTAAGTTTTTTTTTTTTAATCCAATGTCCAGAAATCCTTTATCCCTTGGCTTTAAATTTCAAATTGAGTTACCTTCCGTGCCCAAGTAGATTTTCCAGATCTCTGCCTGCTATTTCTATAGGGAGGGAGAGTTAAGAAAAAAAAATTTTTTTCCCCTTAACAGCTTTAACTGCAGCTTTCCAGTCTTCTTTGGGAAACAATGTATCCTCAGGCAATTCAAACAGTTCAGTTTCCAGGGTAATTAAGAGTTGTTATTGTCTCAGCTCAGCCAAATTATCACTTCCTCCTGCAACCTCCAGCACAAATCTTACCCGGCTGCAGGCTTCTTTGTGACGGCCATCACTGACTGCCCCTCCACCACCTTGGGAAAAAGGGGTTTTTCCGGCTGGGGAGGGGGTCTGCGACACCTCCAAACCCCTGTCCAGATCCCCTCGCTCTTTGGCTGCCTCTACAGGGCAGCCATATCCCCCAGACCCATTTGGATCAGGGGCACCTTGGTAGCAAGCACAGCAGGACTTGCAGACAAGCAAATTCCTGCTGCAGCCGAAGCCACGCAAAACCGGAAACCTCTCTCACAGTGATGTTGATAAGCCTGTTTGCAGTGATCTCTGATCTAGATTTTAGTGACTAAAATAATATTCATGGGTTTTATGTTTACGTTCATTATGGACTATGATTTTGGCATGATAGGCTATGAATATAATAAAGTAAACATACAAAATTATTCTTAGCATAAGGTAACACAGCACATAACACAGCACATTAAAATTAAGCTTTCCTTAGCTTTTATCCAGCTAGAATTTAAAGACTGACCAGATGTCTGACTGTATTGGACAACTTTTTTGGAAAAAGGTTCTTCTTGATTTTAATTTGTTTCATAAGAACTATAAATTCATTGCTTTCTATAATGTAGTAGTACAGGTAGTCCTCAACTTACAACCCAATATTTCTATTGCGAAGCAAGACAGATGTTAAGTGAGTTTTGCCTCATTTTACTACCTTTCTTGACACAGTTAAGTGAACCAGTGCAATTGTTAAGTCAGTAACATGGTTGTTAAGTGAACCTGGCTTCCCCATTGACTTTGCTTGTCAGAAGGTCACAAAAAGTGACCACATGACCTCAGGACACTGCAGCCATCATAAATACATGCCAGTTGCCAAGTGTCCTCCTTTTGATCACACGACCATGGAGATGCTGCCATGGTCATAACTGTGAAAAATGGTCATAAGTCACTTTTTTCAGTGCCATTGTAAAACTCTGAATGGGGACTATATGGATGGTTGTAAATCAAGGACTATCTGTATACTGTTTGGCAAAATATTATTTTGAATCTTTTTCTCTTGTCCTGTTCTTTTTTAATATATATATATATATATATATATAGGACAAGATATATCGTCACTTTTGGCCCTCTTTCTCTTTTTTTCCAGGATTCCACCATGTGTTCCTCAAACTCTGAGAAGTACCGCTCGTGATTCAGGATGTTCTCTTAATGCCAGATAGTTGTCCCATAGTCACCTAGACAGGGCTACAGTTTCAGCAGCTGTGTGGCTGAACCCATCAACCAATTTGTGGAAGAAATGGACACCCATATGGACTTGCTGACAGAGCTTCACCTTCTGGATAAAGTACCTACCCTAGAGCGACTCCGAGCTGCTCAGAAACGCAGGACTCAGCAGTTGAAGAAATGGGCTCAGTATGAGAAGGAGATGCAGCACAAGAAACGGAAGCACGAGAAAAAGAGGAATATTGTTTGCTCCAAGAAGGTGTCTTTTGAGGCCAGTGTTGCACTGCTGGAAGCTTCGTTAAGGAACGATATTGAGGAAGGTAAGAAATCCTAAAAGTGAAAATCACATGAATTTTGTAAATCTGAAGGTTTGTCTGAAAACATTTCAAGCATCAAATGGTGTTCCACCAAGTAAGATATTGAAGTAAATTGTGGTTGTCTACACACAAACCAGGTGAATGGCTAGCTGCATGAGAGGGAATCCTTTGATCTTATATGTTTAGAAATTGTGTTGCCCACATTTTATCTTTTCCTAATTATTATTTATGTACCTGGTCTAGACTGTTTTGTTTCTAGCCCAGATTACTTCCAGTAAGTTTGGAGCGGTCTGTTTCAAGGTTGGCACCATTTGATCTTGAACTGTTTTGTAGACTTTTCCCTAAAGACATACTTTAGTTAGGTCATATTAGATTAGCTAATGAAAGCAGCATATTTTTTCCTGTATAATCTTCTTTATATTTATCACACCTTAATAAAGGGCAAATTGTCTTTCTTCCTGATACTTTGCATAAGCATTTAATGTGTTCACACAGTGTAGGAGGTCAGTTAGTTAATATCTGAAAACCCGGCCATGGTAAATGATATTGTGTGAGCAATGATAGAATTGTTTAATTTGGCCTCCAAAAGTTTTTAGCTGTGATAGATATTTTTTGCCTAACATGCAAAATAGTTCGATGAAATTATTTTCTTATATTGATTTTGATATTAGTCCAAATGTAGAACAGAAATTAGTCTGGGTCCATTAGAAGCATTGTAAAGTGACTGAAAAGAAAATGCCATATACTAGTTTCTGAATTACATAATAAACTGTCAAGGTGCAGTTAAGGATTATTCCAGACACTTCCTATTCCTGCTTCCAACATTAGACATAAGTCATTGAATTAAGATAATGTCAAGGATAATCTGAACTCATATAATAAAGATTGTGGGTTTGGAAGAAGATTTGGTATATGTCAGTGGTGTCATTGATAGAGGGACATGAGACTGGGAAGACCGAGGGAGAAAAAAAGTGGAGGAGGAGCCCATAACATGGCAAAGGAGACTGCCATGTTATGGGATCGTGAAGAGTTGGACATGATTTAACAAATAAATAACAACAAAAATGGTATATTTCAATGATATATAGTAGTAAATACAATGATATCGCAAATACAATAAGGAAGTAAAAATGTTGAGGTATATTTGGGATTTTATTCAAAATGATTTGTAAAATATCGAGTAACAAAAATATTAAGGGGGGGAAATATGTGTTGTATTTTACCCAGAATACATTTAAGAATGCTACGATATATTTGAAGGATTTGAAAGAGATTAATTTATACCATTACATTATGAAATTATTGATGTCATCTGCTACAGTTTTGGAACTTGATATATAGGGTGCAGTGTAAAACAGTTGCCTCAAGGCCTAACTTGACATTCCTTTGAAGATTGGTCTTTCAATTATATATCTTGCCTTGCTCTTCTTTAAAGCAAAGTTGGTGACATTTTTATTGCAATGCAGTGCATACGAAGAGGCTGTTTATCTCTTCTCTACCTAGCATGATCCATTCCTTGCTTAGCTAGATTTCATTGACCTGATGATATGTAAAGTAGATGAGAATTTGGCCTCTACTGCCACTTTTCTTCAAAGATAGGCACTTCCCATGGGCTCTAGTAGGGCTGACCTTGAATGTATATTCTTTAGTATATAAACTTCCATAAAAAGGTGATATACACAAGTCCTATTGCTATCTATACAATTTTAATTCTACTGGTTTTCTATATTTTTTCAGTATGTATCCAGAAAAGGCGCAACTGAATTTAGTTCCTCTCATTTAAGTGTGCATAGATAGAGCTTATAGTAAGAGTTTAATTAGTGAATAAACTACCTCCCCCCAAAACAAAATTCTTTAATCAAAATCAAAGAAACCACATTTTGGCTTTGATACAATGTGTGGATCTTATTATAGGCTAGATAGTGAGGGGGCAAGAGGAACTAAAATTCCCTGTAGGTGGTCTTCCTCAATGTGTTGACTTCCAGATGTGTTTTACTACAATCCCAGAGTTCTTAGACAGGATGCTAGTTGGGAATTGTGGGACTCGGAATTCCCAGAATATATCTTGGTGGCCATGTTGGTGCAATTGAACCTCTGTCTGTGATATAGACAAAAAGGCAGAGGCATCTTGGTCTTTTTCTCCATGCTATGGATATCCCTGGAGGGAAAAAGATTATTGTAAACTGCATCTAAAACTGCATAAATATGTAAGAATATTAACTTTGAAGTGTTTTGTACAAGATTATTTTTTCTCAAGGCAAAAAGATGCGTGATATTTGCTATTTATCTTCTCACTTCAATTTAACAAAGAAAGCAAGGGAAAAGAAAACCTACCAGAGTCTTATTTAACATATATTGTTGCTGCTTGTTTGTCTCATATTAGCTATAGGGTTAGCTTTCAATATTAGGTTCTGAAGGGAAAACAAAACAAAAAATAATTCCTACTTTAAAATCTGTCAGTCTATACCTAGGATTGATCGGTAGGCATGAGGAAAAGAAGAAAAATCCAGGGAATAATAAAGAATTTGAATGATCTTGTCAGGCAATATATCCACGGTGTAATTATTTTCATGGAGTTAACTCTGGAGAGCTGCCCCCCAAAGCTTTATATTTATAAATAACAATACAACTTGGATGAAATTAAAGTAAAGTAAAATCTGATTACTTTTGTCTTGCTTAGAGATATAAGTCTCAGCATGACTAACTGGATGGAAGCAAAAAAAAATCTACAGTCCATTTGTATTTAATATAAATGCAGGACTATAAGCACCATGTAGTGTAAATACTTTAAATAAATAATAGGAGTGGCCACAGGGTGTTGTCCAAAAATCAAGATAGTACCATAAGCAGAATAACCAAGGCTTGTCTGGAAAGTTATTTGCTTTTTGATACTAGGCATTATAGATTCTTGTTATTAAGTTCAGTCCTCTGTCCTTTTATCTCTTTCCTGTGTTCATGCCTCTCCCCCTATGCTTAGCCAGTATTGCATATCCTTGCACACCTGGTTTTTCCTAAGTGCAGATCCTTGCATTTCTTGCCACTGGACAACATTTTGTTGGATAGGGCTGACTGTTTAAGTTTATTAAGGTCCTTCTGAATATTTAACAAACATGTTAGGATGTGAATTCTTTTGGAGAAGTAGATGACTGAGCTATGGTTTACACCAAACTAGGAGGCTGGCTTATACACTAGTGAACAAAAGTCACAATTCTAAATTAGTTTGGAAAGCTTGAACATTGGACTAATCAAACATAGTGGTATTCACCTATGACAAGTTCATAAAAAAATCCAATCCACAAATATGAATTTGTGTAGATCTGGTTTGGCAGAGTATATGTGGAAAGCAGATAGGAATACAAATGGAGCACCAGCAGAATATTAGCAAGTGATGAGATAAGAAACTATAAGAGCCAATGCAGTCTTGGGTTACAATGATAATAAGAATTAATGAAGGAGAATATTTCTAGCTCAAGGTTGAAATGAGGAGTCCTTGGTGCTCTCTGAACTTGGTTGTTCTCTTGCAGACTTTTCATTATCAAACTAGGTAACATCATCAAATAACAAATGTGTCCAAATTGCATCAGTGGATAATAGTTCCACTGTATCCTGTGCTTCTTTTGGAGGTGAAGTTCTAAGCATTATAATTTAAAAAAACATGGAATATTTTAAGGGACTTTAGAGGAGAATTATCAGGATCATATGAGGTCTGGCAACCAAGATCTGTGTAGAAGCTGGACATGTTTAACTTGATAAGGCAAAACTTAACAGGAGATGTGTTAAGCGTATACAGATATTTGTGTATAAGCTGTCATGTGCAAGAGTGGATGTAACTGCTCTCCACTGATGTCAAGAGCAGAACAAGTATGAATATGTTGAAATGAAAGAATATTCTGGCTGAATATTTGGGAGAATTTCCTGATAGTTGAACAGAATACATAGAACAGTGATGGATTCTTCCTCAATGAAAACTTTCAAATGGGGGGAGTAACGATGGTACATTTTACCAGTCAGAGAGGTTTTAGTGGATTCTTCTTCAGAGTAGAAAATTAAACATCTGTTGTACGGAGTCTCTTCCTTGCTATGATTTCATAGAATCCAAACCCAAACCGTGGCAGAAAAAGAATGCCATATTAAGATTTCTAAGTTTGCATGAAACTTTGATGTGTAAGTCTTCACCAGACTGTCCCTGATTCTGTCACATATGTTGGACTTTAAATCACAAGATTACTAACCAACATTAAAAAAAAACAGGATTCAAAACCCCTCACATCAGGGCACATATAGATTTGGGAACATTTGTTTAAACAAGCCAATCAAAATGCCACAAATTTGGATGGCTGAGGACTAGGTGGACAGAGAAGTTTATAAGAGAAGTATGTCACATACTGCGGATTTTTTTTTCTTCCCTTCCTGGTACAATTTTTGTGGGTAGACTATTTGTTTTTTGATTTATCTTGTGTTAATGGAACTTGAACTGCCACTTTCTGCTGGCTAACAATCCCATTGAAAATTAGCTGCAAATTGCTTTATCAAATGTCAGTTATATAATTTGAAGGGACAAAGGATCCTGCAAAATGTTTTAGATGTGCATTTAGCTTTACAGTATGTCCATCTATACTGTAAGAGTAATGTTTATTTACTTCATTTATGTAGTCCACAAGGAGGGCAGTACACCAATGATACATTAAAACAAAAAAGATAAATCACAATAAATCAATAAATCACTATAATAATTCACAGCTCAACAATACATAAATACATAAGTACATAAAATGGCATAAATAGGTGTACAGATATCAAGTAACAACTAACAACCTTTCAACATCACTAAGGTCACAGGTTGTCTAGCTTTGACTTAAAGGTGGCAAATATTTGTCGCAGCATTTGTATTAATCAGTTTATCTCAATGAAGTGCATTGGATGCCTTTACAAGCTGGCAGGTATTTTAAAGTAGCCATCTATTTTGCAAACTCTGTGTTGCCAGTTCTCAACAGGGAAATCTGAGGACACATTATTCTGTCATTGATTTTGGCAGCTGAAAGCAGATGGTAAGAACTTTGAACTGGCTAAATAATACTTAATCAATCTTCTGATCATTTTAACTGATTGTACAAGGCTCTTAAGGGAAGGCATATTTTCTTAAGTATAGGGTGATTGCAGTCTATTAAGCAAAAGATGCACAGCATTCATAGGATTTTCAATATTGTACTGACAGAGTAAATCAGTTGGGAAATTGGAATGTAGGATATTTGCTACTATATTCGAGCCAAAGTAGTTTTTAGAAATAATTGAATATGAATTTGATCAGATTTGTGGCAATTCCATATTAAAAATATATAAGACATGTATTGAGATTGTTTTCAGTTCCCAGTGATGACAGTAGATATTTTAAGTATATTTTAACCTGAAATCAAAGCTTTGACTAGTTTTAAACTGATTAAGGGGGAAAAGCCATCTGGTTGTCTTTTCAGTAGTTTGGTAGGTGACGAGTTGATATCACATGAGGGTAGCTATGCATCTTTCAAACTCAGCTTAACAACATTTGATCAACATTTCAACCTGTAGTCAAGGTTTACTTTACTGATTGATTAAAGGCTTATAGATTTGCAAGCTTATATACTTAATAACACTGTGATACCAAGTTAGTACAGAATAACAGAGTTGCAAGGGTTCTTGGAGATCTTCTAGTCCAACCTCATGCTCAAGCATGAAACCCTATACTATTTCAGACAAATGGTTATCCAATCCTTTCCTAAAAACATCTAGTGTTGGAACATCCAGAACTTCAGAAGGCAAGTTGTTCTACTGATTAACTGTTCTAACTGTGGGGAAATTTTTATAGATTGCTTCTCTCTTTGATTAATTTCCACCCATTACTTCTTGTCTGATCTTCAGGTGCTTTTCAGAATAGTTGACTGCCTCTTCTTTTGGCAACCCCTTAAATATTGGAATACTGCTATCATGTCAGTATCATGTACAATAGAGGTTTTATCTGAAACTAAAGTAAGAAATCAAACTTCTTTAATCTAAAGAAAAACCAGATGTGATGATGCAAAAATCCAGAAGATCACAAGATGGCAGTAAAAAGACACCAAGGAATTCTAATTCTTTACTGCCATCTAATGTTCACCATTTTTATGCAAAATACATCTTGGTCCAAGAAGAGGCAGTTTTTGATGTTTCCTTATCTAAGGCATTGAGGCTTTCTTGGTTAAAGTCAAAACATTGGACTGGCCTTGGGGAAATTGGTAGTACCTTCATAACCAGTCAGAAGCATTTAATATGTGCTATATATGCTGGCAAGAATAATAACTTCCATTTCATAGATATGAATTAAAATGTGGCACTCTTGAGTATTTAGAAGTCAGAAAATATTTTTATATGTATGTTTACAACATAGCTGTCTCTAAGCAGTATACAATATGTAGTCGAACTTGATTGATTCAAAACAGTTAACTAAGGTTGTTATTTGTTTTGTAAATCATCAGATAATCTCAGATTTATTGGCTAGATTGGGAAATAGGAAAAAATACAGAAGCAGGCAGAGATAGCCAATTCCATGCAGTTGTCAAAAACTTTTAATGGATGTGCCCATGTAATGACAATGTCACTACAGAATTCTCCATTGGAAATATGAAATACTATTTCATTTCATCTGCTTTTAAGAACAGAAGAACAAAAGTAAATTGCATCCTATTTTCTGAAGCAACACTTCAATAATTATGAATTGGATTAGCAGATTCATCCTCATCATTGTCATCATTGTTGTTATCATCGTTGCTGTTGTCATTGAATCCAGCAGCAAAACTATTTGATTTGGCTATGATCCAATAGCTGAATTTGAAATGTTTTTCCACTTGGCAGCAGTTACCCAGTTTAGGAATGTACTATCTAGTACACACCCTTTCCCCTCCCCTCTTCACAGGAAGTGCCTCTGTGCTTTCCACTCATGGCACAGGAAGCGGTAGGCGAGGTTTTCCATAGCACACATGGCTGCTCTTTCATTATGATACCCTTTTCAGTGATTGCAAAGTAGATTTGCTTCTCACATTAAAATAAAAGAGTTTTTTTTGTTGCTAAAATATAAAAAGAGAACAGCAAAACAGGGAAGCAACTAGACATGTGTAGGATGTGAAGGATGCTAAATCAGACTTTACAAAGACTCTTATTGCAATGTTTTTTCACACCTACTTTTTCATATAATTATTCTTCATATGATTATTCAATCCTATCCAGAGTTGCTGACACTAACATCAAGTATATCCCTTTTGGCCTAGTTTTCACAAATGATTAGAATATTGATGGCTTTTAACCAAATGACTGAGGATGTCCTGTTTGGAAGGCTTTAGAGATACAGATATGATTTTCAATTTGGGATCTTACACTGATTTAAGTTGATGAGCTGAGCTGCTGGTGAATGTTCCTTAGTTTTAAAAACTTTGCATCATTTTGTATGCTATTGCTTTGAGGGGATGTTACTCTGCATATCTTTAGCTTACTGTCTTAAATAACGTTTCTTGAATGAAAGGCAAGCATATATATCTGTCACTGAGATCACAATATGTGTTGTGATCTTCAGTTTCTTCCAGTGGAAATAGGTGCAACTGATGCTGACACTTAATGGAACATTTTTAGAACATAAAAACATTCCCTTCCCAGAAGGTGCACATGTGTACACACACAAACACACACACACACACACGCACGATGCTTAGTTCAAATGCTTTTCTTCAGTTTATCTGTTCTGTTATAAGAATTTTCCCCTTGTTTATGTTGAGGTTACAGATTTGTTTCTATCCAGATTTATATTTGTTAGAAACATTTTTTTTAATAACGTGTTACAATTTATTGTTCTGGATTTTTGTGTTTTATACAATTTTTGAAGCTCCTTAGTTTAAACAGTTATATAAAATATTTAAATAAATATTATAAGCTGCCAATATGGTCTGAGCATTAGAGGATGCAATATAAATGAATAAGAACTTGCTCTGCTGCCTTGCATGGATGTTATATTGGGTTAATCTAGCTTTAGCTTGATTATTACTAAATCAGCAACTCTATATATTGACAAGAACAGAATGAAACATTTTGTGATTTCATTGCCTTTGATTTCCATCCTACTTTAGCCCACAAAGCTGTCCTTTCCATTGATAAAACCACAATATAACCAAATGTTATTGCAAATTAATCTACTTCTTTAAGAGCAGACAGGTAAGGGCATCAATCTAACCTGAAAGACATGTGTGTCCTAAAATTGTCATGTGACTAGTACAGAACATGATGCTTCTCGCAAAAGGCATTTATGGATTTCTTTAGCGGGAACATTATTTTGACTGTTTATCAAAGGGCATGTCCATGCTATTATGTGTTTTTATATTCAATCTGGATTTTCCTGAAATTTCTTTGCTTATGGATAGAGTACATGATTGGTGGCACACGTATGTACAACATCCCCAATCCTAGAGTCTTCACCTAGGATTTCAGGAAACAGAGAGATCCCTATCTGAGAGAAGGGGAGTTGCTTCTAGGCAGTGTACATAGTGTAAAGACAGATGGATAGTAGTTTTTATCCAAATAAAGTCGATTCATGTAGTCAAAAGACACTGATGATCAATCAGTGCCTTCACATCTCAAATTGACATTGATATTCTTTCTTGACCTCAATAATGCAGACAGCGCATTTAGTTATTGCCAACAGATTGCACTTACTGACTGAGGACAATTGGTTAGATGTTTATTATTTAGACTAAAGAAAGAAGGAAAAAAATAGTAACAAAATGGATTTCAAATGGAAGCAGTTAATTAGACATTGCTGTGTACAATATTTTAAGAAGTGTCATTTCTCAGAAGAGTGGGAAAGTGTGTGGGATGCACTTTGTTTTCTCTCATATCTTTTCTGCACCTTCAAAATAGGCAATTTTGAAGGTGCTGGAAAACATTCCAAGTGGGTCACTTTCTATTTTGTAAAAATCAGGGTTGAGAAAAAAGTACATTAACAGTAAAAGATTAATATTAAGTTGCATACCTCTGTCTCACCTATGTATATGCATATTTAATTATATCCTTCCCTTCTGACTCGGTACTGCTGGCTTCTATCATTTCTTACAGAAAAAGCAGAATCAATATTCTAGTTGTTAATATCAGGACAGAGGATACTCAGTTGCAGTAGTTACTGAGAACAATTGATATTTTAACATACAATATTGAGTGATTATTATTTGACACGTATCTGGCTTTGAAGATCTTGAACTGAGGGATGCTTTAGAACTGCCTAAAAAGATTAGGGTAGTCCTTATTTAATATAGAGGGGAAAAGATGCAAAACCAAATAAATCAGGCACCAGAGAACCATGGTGGCACAGTGGTTAGAATGCAGTATTGCAGATTAATTCTGCTGATTGCCAAGAGTTCAATCCTTACCAGCTCAAGGTTGACTTTACTTTCCATCCTTCAAGGTCAGTAAAATGAGGACCTACATTGTTAGGGACAGTATGCTGACTCTGTAAATGCTTAGAAAGAGGTGAAAAGCACTTGGAACAATATACAAGTCTAAAGTGCTATTGCTGTTTCTTTATTATCAGTTAAGAAAAGCACACACACGTGCAATTATAATAGTGAAATGTGAGCATGAATATGCCTCTATTTTACCAGACACGTATTCATTAAAAAGATTATCTTACATTGGAATATGTGCTCTTGAGTTAGGTGTTTCAACAGACCATTTGGAAATAATATTGATGAGACTTTTGCATAGGGCAAAATGACATAATACTTCAAAAAGTATTTTTACGAAATAAGTCCAGGTATTTGAATAATAAAATAAATGCTTATTTTGTTTGCTAGTGGTCAAGCTGGCTAAGATGTTGGGGATCTGTAGTCAGACTTCTTATATGCTTATTATACTTTATATACTTATTATATACTTATTGCTATTAAGATATTTCAACACCATCTATGGAGAAGAGATATATAGGGGCCATTGTAATGAGAGTACCATTTGTTTCTCTTGTAGATGCTTTTAACTTAAAAAAGAGATCTTGTTAAATTGACAAGAGAGAAGAAAACTCACACAATAAACGAGGCCTAAAAATATATGGCTAACACGGGTGAAATGATACTACACTCCTTTGATAATTACTAACTTAGATTTTGCCCTGAAATTGGAATTCAGCATAGCAGATGACTTCTAAAAATGCAGCATTTATATTCCTCTATGAGTGGCAGATATGGGATATCACCCACTAAAATATGTGTTTGTTTTGTATGGGATGTCACCTGTTTTATCACCAGGACAAAGCAGACTCGAAGACCAGAGTTGAATTCAGCTCTTTATTAGCAACCAGTAACTTCAACTAAAGTCGACTAACCAATAGAAATGTGGTATTAGAAGTATGTACATGAATACACTACATCACCCATTCAAATGGTGATTACTATTACTATTTCAGTTTATGTGGCACTTCATAGCAGAGACATCATTTGTCAAACAGTTATATTATGAATTATTAAGTACTGTTGCCAATGTACAAATATACCACAACTTCAGTTGAGAAGTGACTTTTCAGTCTTGAAATATTTCCTTTTTTTTTGTTCCTGTTATCCATCTTGCTAACAGTTTTCATCACAAGTACAGTGCTGGATCTGGTGTATGCAATATGTCGTTTCATTGTATTGGATTTACTTTAAGTGTGTTGGCTATGTAGCTATAAACACTGAAAGAAACAATATTTACAACTGTCATATCTGCATAGATTTTATTAAATAGAGTTGGTTGCTTTGGGTAGCAATGAATTAATCCAGTGCTTCCCAATATTTTTTTCATTACCCAAAATCATTTTCAGGGTTCAGTAAACAGTTTTGTTTGTGTTCATTATAGCAAAAGTGAAAAAATCCTACTTCACACATGTGAATGTATAAAGTTTTAATAAAGCGTGAGCTTGGAGTAAAGTACAGGGTTCTGTGCCACTACCGCTCATATTGTTCATTTCTTGGCCTTGGGTGTATAGGGCATCTGAATCACATTACAATGCTTTATAGCCCTCTCTAAGTGGTTTATATAATCAGCATAATGCACCCAACAATTTAGGTCCTCATTTTACCCACCTTGGAAGGATGGAAGATTGAGTCAACCTTGAGTTTGGTGAGATTTCAACTGCCAGATTGCAGTCAGCCGGCAGTCAGCAGAAGTAGTCTGCAGTACTGCACTCTAACCACTGTGCCACTACCGCTCATGTTGTTCATTTCTTGGCCTTGGGTGTACAGGGCATCTGAATCATGTTTTAATAATTATTTTCTCTGGTTGCAATCTCTTTACTACCAGCCTTGGTAGTTTCAGGCCTCAGGGAATGGCTACTGAGTCTTAGAGCATGGTGTTAACTAGAACCCACTAGTTCCCCCCACCAAATCCTGAAATTTTTGATCAAGAGGTAAAGTTCTGGTGATAGAAAACTGACTATGTTTGAGGGAACTCCCCCCCCCCCCACATCTCTCATGCAACCCAATCAAGTTTTTGTGGAACCCAAATGTTCTATACAGTCCAGTTGTACAAACCATGCTTTGGAGGAGGCAGCTGGAAAATATTCTTTGAGTAGGATTATTTATTTATTTATTTGTTTGTTTGTTTGTTTGATTGATTGATTGATTTATATTGCCGCCTATTCGCGCATGGCAACTTAAGGCGGCTTATACAATGTAAAATCATATTTAGAACAAAAAATAAGAACTAACAAAAAGAATCAAATAAATTAGTAAAGTACAATAGAACAAAATTTGGGAAAACAAAACAAAACAAAAAAAATACCCCAACTCTCTTGGTCAAATTGGCCCTTATAGTGATAAACTATTTATGGTTCTGATGTTTTCTCATATTCGAGGAAGAGACACTCCATGTGGGTTTGTAATACATATCCTGCTGTGTTGGTTTGCTGTTGGCTATACTGTTTGTGGATGATGGTTATTGAAGTTCAAAACATTCAAAAGACATTACTCTGTCAACAATTAATATTTTCCTATGGCATTGTGAATTCTTTAAATTTAAATTTCCTTTGTTTGCTTTAAAACTTAAATGGGGGTGGGAACAGAAGCAGCAGTAATGCAGATAACTCCAGGACTAGCAGAGATCATCAAAATGCAACTAACCATGAACTATCATCCCATAGCATGTTACCAAAGAGCCATTCCAATATGAAAGACTTGCTGAAATAGAGATAGTTGGTCCTTCTTTAGGAAGGCATTATGCTATGACTAATCTGACTGTTTGCCATCTCTGCCTTCAGTGAAGGGAGAAGGGCATTTGGATTTGGATTTAACATGTCCAAACATCAATGGGCATACAGATTATTCAGCCCCAGTTATTTTGGATAGAATTTCCCAACTAGGAAAGGCTAATTACATGGAAAGTCAACACAATCATGGAATTGGATCTCCTAGCTTGTAACATACATATTGAGACAAAGGAAATCAACTGTGATAAGAGTATTTTAAAACTTTACCCTATCTTCTGCCACATCATGATTTTAAGAATTTTTTTTTCCACTGTATTAATTAAAAATGGGTCAGTTAGTATTAATATTATATTCCTGAGGGACTGAACCACCTCAATTATGTCTGCCTGTCCCATTAGATCTGGCAAACAGGGCATGCTTTAATTCCTGTCTACTAGAGACTTAGGAGGTCACCATCCTGGCACCCACATTATGGAACATTCTTCCTCCTCCTTGAAGTGATGGTGGCTCCATCCCTGATAAAGTTTCATAAGTATCTCAAGACTTGACTTTGTCGGGGATATTCTTAGTTCCAGTAATTTACTCTCCCTTGTATATGACAGTTTGTATTTTCAAGAATGATAGTATTATATTTTCTAAAGAAACAATTGTTGTTATACATATATTACTTGATTTTATTGGTGTACACTGCTCAGAGTCATTTTGTGTGAGGTGGTTGGCCAGTGTGTAATTGTACAATAAAGGAGTGATATATTTTCTTTTGCTGAATCCACAAGCAACCCATCAGAGTTCTTTCTTAGAATTAAAAATAAATGCTCAGTTCATCGATGTGGTTATTACAGTGTAGGAAAATTGAGATTCCGAAGACTTCAAAATTGGAAGTGTTGGCACTTTCTGAACTGTAATGATTAAAAAAAAATCTTGTCCTCACAACTTTACCACATAAAACCAAGCTCTTGCCTTCTAATTAGAAGTGACTCATTGCTTCCCTGGAACATTACTATGATCTATGTCCGTAGTATGCAATTATCTCTCTTTTCTCTCGTGTAGCATAGGCAGCCCCTTCAGCATTAATTACTTTAATGAATTTACTGAGATCACCTTTGGCTTCTAAAACAGTTTATTTGATGCTATAAATTGTGAAGACAAAACAGTGTGCTCGGAATCTAAGTATTACTCTGAAAGTGGCTGCTGTACCCTTGTTTGGTTTTTTTTTTGGGGGGGGGGGAGTAACTTTTGAAAGTTAGTTTCCATAGTGAGCACTGACTTATTAGCAAGCACAAAATACATGGTTTAAATCTTCTTCTCTGTGTTATTAATCTTGACAACCTAATTGGAGGTTAATGAATATGGTGCAGTTGCCAAATCTGATGAAGTGACTCCTATGCTTTCTAATAATGGCATCTGCAGCAAAACAAATTAGTTGAATAATACAAATGCATCCAGGTTGTAGGTTTTTATCTTGGTTTGACTTACTTCTGAATGAATAAGCAAACAGAACTACCATGTCACAAATCACAATAAAAATGAACATTGGTTTAAGTTTCAGATGAGAAATTGCAGTTGATAGAAATCTTGACTTTCTATCAAGGAAGGTCAAGGTTGTATTTGCATTATATGTTAAATTATAAAATATGATTAACAATCCACTTACAGTAGTTGTGATAAATACCAGTAAACTCTAGTGTCCTGGTTCAGAGACCACGGGAAAACATGGGTTGTGTTTAGTCAAGACCTTTTACAGGTCAAAGGGACTGTATTTATTTAATATGCTAAATTTGGGTGGTCTAAATTTTGATTACGCTTCTGATGGCTTGGCATGCTGTGCTAAATCCAGCATGTTTGGTTACATTTGTCATTAGATGTATTGAGTAAATCCAGAATATGATTAATTCAGTAACCAGATCAAGCATTTTTTGAAAATACACTAATGATTTTTGACTTGTCTTGGCCCTAATAGTTTTCAGTATCATGGCTTGGAGATTAACCAAATCACATGAAGCCTGCTCTAGCCAGTGTGTGTGTGAGTCACACAACCTGATCTGCCTAACACACTCCCCTTCTACAAATTTTTAAAAAAATCTGTGCTTGTAGAAGAAATGAGAGCCTGGTTCCTTAAAATCCTAGTTATAATTTTAAAAGCATTTGAATGTATGCAAGAAATATTTTAAATGCTCTTTTTCACACATTCTGTGCAGTTAATATCACTTCAATACTTTCAGTGAAATGTACACTTGGATTATGTTTTGTTTATACTTTCTGCCTTTCATTAACAATACTCACAGATTCCGGATGTGTTTTTTGTAAGACATGAGAACATTTCTAGATTTTGACAAGCCTCCAAGGGGAAATCACAACTTGGTGTTGTCAGAATCCTGATGTCAGTATTTAATCATGATTCTAATACTTGGCAATTGAGAGAGCTCAAAATCTTTTGATTGTCATTGTTCCAATAATAATTATGCTTGAAATTAGATGGTAAAATAGGGCTTTCTACAGCTACCTATTGAATCCATGGATGAAGTGAAATTTGATTCAGGTGCTTCCTCTGACTGGTATTCTATATGTAGGTAGTTCTTGACTTATAACGACAATTGAGCCTAAAATTTCTGTTGGCAAGCGAGCTGGTTGCTAAGTGATTTTTGCTCCAATTTGCTACCTTTCTTGCTGCAATGGTTAAGTGAATCACTGAGCTTGTTAAATTAGTAATATGGTAATGATGTATCTGGCTCCCTTATGGACTTTATTTGTCAGAAATGCGCAAAAGGTGATCACATGACATCAGGACACTGCAACCACCATCAATGTGAGTCAATTGCCAAAAGTCTGAATTTTGATCATTTGGCAATGAGGATACTGCAATGGTCATAAATGTGAAAATCACAAGTCACTTTTTTCAACTCTATTGTAACTTCAAATGGCCATTACATGAACTGTTGTAAATTGAGAATGACCTCTACTCATGTGCTGATGTAAAGGAAATCTTCACATATATTATAAACTTTGACATTAACATGCTATGCAACTGTAGTGTTAAACCAAAATTAATTACTGGTTTTGTAGAAACTGAGCTAACTGTGACTTATTCAATAAAACTTGATTAAACAAACAATGGCTTCTTATAATGCACACCTCCCTACCTGTAGAGCAGGGTTGTCAAACTTTATTTCATTGTGGGCCACATCAGGGTTGTGTTTGACTTGGGGGGCAGCGGGCATGGCCAGCTCAATGTAACTCACGTGAGGAGCACCTGTGGTGGCCTGGGGGGAGTCAGAGTCTGTCAACTGTATCATAGGCAGTTCTTCCACCTCAGCTCCACTGATATTTGTTTTTAAGAATATTCAAGAGTTCTGCATTTCCCTTTTATTGCATGTTGATCAGCTGTTGTGTGTAGTACTAGATTCTGCTTGAAAAAAACAATTTAACCCCCCCATCCCTTTTTCATGTAAAATACAGTGCTCGTTTCAATATACTGAATCTGAAAATCATTTGTGGGTTGACTGTACTCTTAAGGTAAGTATCATACAAGGCTGTTTTCAAAAAGCAACTTTATTTTGGATTAGAAACAATGGGCTGGTTCTTTGCTGTTGGTTTCAGAAGGCTGCTCTTTCCTGTAGCTCTGCAGCAGCAGCTGTTGTAAGGATAGATGAACTGTTGACATAGTATCAAGCTGCATGGGTGATCATGTTGCAGACAATGAGATGGGAATTCATTGGTTGCTTTGCCAGTTATGATCTCTTCTGTCTTTCTTAACCTCCAGATCAAAGAAAACACTTACTACAGGTGGTCGTGAATGAAGAGAAGAGATTAAGAAATTTTATTTTTAATGGTTTCCTAAAACCATGCATATGAAAAGGGAACCTTTGTAGTGCTTTCTTAATCTGATGCTGTTAAAGAGACAATCATGAATTTTTGAACTGTTTTCATGCTATTTGATATTGAACAGTTAGATACTTCTGGTTTTAAGAAGACATTGCATGCCAATACATATAGCAACCCATCTGCTCTAGCTTATAGGAGGATCAGTGGAATTAACCCTTTTACACTAGCTGCTGCCTCTTGTAATTTCCCAAGTTAAATGATTTATGCAAATGGGTCAGAATTTCTTCTTTTAAGAGTGAGCTTGAACATTGACCACTTCTGCAATGAGGTCATTCAAAAATAATGCACTAGTTTGAGATTTCAATCTTCTTGATTTATCATCAAAATGAGTAGAATTTGCCTTCTTAAAACAATATTTCCCTAATGTATTTGTCTTCTTCTGATTTTGATAGTACCTGTTAGTAGATTTTATTTCATTTTATTTTTTGTGTATGTAACAAGTGAGCCTTCAGAGCCCAATGTCTTCTTTAGAATGTGAGAATTTTCCTTACCTCTTCACAACTCTATAAAACATACCAGACCTAGAAAAATCAGACTTTACAGAAGGTACCCAGGAAGGAGGCTTCAACTCTTCCAGTAAGAGAAATTTGCCATATGCAGTCTACTTAGAATTAGTGTCTGCTACCATATGAGTTCCTGTTTCTCTTCAGTATTATATGTCTCACATACTGACTGAAGCATCCATTTAAGATCTAAGTCTAGATGTTTTATTGACATTTGTTTTCAGGGGGTGTCATTTTGAGATGCAATAAATCATGTGATTTTTCTAAGTTTGAAACTATTGTCCAGACTTTGCATATTGGAGGCTTAGATATAAATTGTTGGAAGAAGAAAAGTTCTGTATTAACTTAGAGCAGCTATTTCTTCTGCGTAGATTTCATCTCCTATAGCTGGAATTGTATCAATCAGCATGTTGGTCAACATACCTGGGAATAGTCTCTGAGACATAATTAAATGCACTTTTTCCTGTCATTCAACTATTTTTAGGTTCTTGGGATTGTAACAATGATAGCAGATACTCTCCAAGCTTCCATAATCCCAAGGTTGCTAGACTCTAAGGTCTAGCAGATTTTGTTTTTTTTTATTTTAATAATTAAGATGACACTATGACATACTTGATGAGGAATGTGCTACAGAGGACTTGTATGTACCCAGGTTATGATAGTTTCTCTCTATTTATTTATGAATGTAGAGGGTGTTATTTGCTTCATCTATGAACAAGATTTTTTGAGCCAATAACTGAATGTTCATGAGTTACAAATCTTTGGAAGAAATGGAATATGCATTTTCCCTATACACTACTTTTGTGCCTTTTTTTTGTTTTTTTGTTTTAAGGGGGTTCTCTCTATTCAGGAACCTTGAAGAATTAAGGTTTCTGTTCATTCAGAGGCTACACACAGAGAGACATGCATGCTTAATATATGCTTAATATGAAGGCACTTCTGGGTTCATTTAATGTGTGGACCTCAAGCTTTGTGCTTGATATGGTTCCAAACCCAGCTTGATGTATTCAGTGATTATGGGAAACTTACCTGAAAAAGCTTAAATGTTTTGCCTCTATTAATTAATTATAATGTTGTATAGCCAATTTTCATTTATTGATTAGATTTTTTAAAAATCCCACTTTTATTACTTTATAAGTAGCTTCAGATGGCAAACATACATAATACTCCTTTCTCCTATTTTCCTCACAATAACATTTTTGGCCAATTATCATAAAAATACAAAATAATGTCAACTTGTTTAATATTCTGATGCATTTTTACTAGTAAAATCTTCTGTTTTGGTATGTTTTGTAGTTTTTTTTCTTGAGTTTTCCAGTTTTGGTAACTTCAATTTTTCATATATTTGTCTGATTATTCACAGTGCCTTTGTAGCTTGGAGTTTATTTAAATGTCTTTACTCTGTTTCCAGACAGGTTTTAGGTCCAAAGTTAGAAGATGTTTTGAAAGAGCTTTTGTTTATATGGATTTGACTGTACTGCTGAGATAAACAGCTTTTGGGGCTCATCAGGATATATGGTTTCACAAGTCAGCCTCCAGGTGAAGGAACTGCTTGGGATAGTCTTGGAAATAATTATGTTGCAATTCCATTGTATACAGATAATTATGGTTTCAAAGGGAAGTGGCCTTTGGACAGAGATAAAATGTTGGATTTAGAGTAAGAACGAGAGCAGGATTAAGTCTTTTTTTTTAAAAAAAATGAAACCCTTATAAGACACATTTGAATGAAAATCGATTGAAGTAACCCATTAAAACATCAGCTTTCTTTTAACATATGAAAGCAAAACAAAAAAAAGGTTCTTATTCTAGGAAATCTGAGACAGACCTTTTTATATCAAAATATATGCTTAATATGAAGGCACTTCTGGGTTCTTGATATCTTGTTCTAGGTATGAGTATAGAGTTGGGCCTATTAATCCTTTTTTCCTTTCCTAATTTTACCATTCTAAATAATCTCTTCAGTAGTTATTGGTCTATAGATGTCAGGAACAAACAACCAGACTAACATGTGTAGAGTGCAGTCTGATTACTTTATTGTTCTATGCCAAGTCGACAGGAATTCCCCAGACTGGCATCTTTCACCTGGGAAGACTAGATAAATCTTAAAGGTATTTGGAGGTGGGGGGGGGGGGGGGGAGATTGCACTGTTGTGCTTATGTAACAATTCCAGACGAACTCCTCACTTGAGCTCTCCTCCCAAGTGGGATGGTTACTCTCCAGCAATGTGAGGGAAATGCAGGTACTTCCTTGTGTTACCAATAGAAGCGCCAAGTATCCCACTTCCTTGAGTCCTATCTACATTTCAGCTCTTTCCTCCCTCCTGATGCAAACAGTAGATGCGGAGAAGGAAAAGATTTAGCAAATTGTAGGAAGGGTTATGATATGGTTTCAGGCATGGGTTAAATGAGTGGAGACAGTCTTAGTTGGTGAACTTTCAGCTCTTTATTACATAGTGACTTAAGACTTTAATAACAACAACTCTGCCTTATATAGGCAACCTTAATGCGAAATAACCAATAGGGAGCTGTAAGACGCTAGCTCCAAAACCAATAAGAGTCCTTCGTTAAGGGCCAATCGGATTCTCTGAACCCAACCAATCCGATCGAGCCGCTTAACAACCAATCAGAAGTGCAGGGCCAGAACCCTGCACTTTACCCCAAGCTCGCTTTTATTTTAACTATTTACATACATAACAGGTTAAATAAACAAGATCCATGTTACTTCTCCAATAAATTATGTAGCCCTTGAAAGTTGTATTAGTCATGGAATATTATCCAGCATAAGATGTAGTTTGATTCTAAAAGTGACTTGAATGGTTATATTAGGGCTGGAAGGAAGGAAAAAAAATCACTTTTGAGGAGATGGTCAGGAGCTTCTCTAAGGAGAAAGGAGTAGGCCTCGTTTTATGGGGTGGAGGTTGGTTATTTTGGTTCCATGTGTTTTGCCATTGCCTCCTTCATAGGACTAGAAGAGAGTGAGTAACTGGTCCAAGGTCCAAGGTCTTCCAGCTGCCTTTGTGCCTAAGGTGGGGCTAAAACAAATTCAAACTCGCATTGTCACAGAGGTGTCATGTGACATATTGGGACTAAACTGGGCATGGGTGTGGTCAGCATGTCATGCATCTGTCCCATGGGCCATAAGTTTGAGAGCCCTGGGCTAGAACTTATGCCTTAAACCAGGGGTCTCCAACCTTGGCTCCTGGAAGCCTGGCGGACTTCAACTCCCAGAATTCCACAGCCGTGGAACTCTGGGAGTTGAAGTCCGCCAGGCTTCCAGGAGCCAAGGTTGGAGACCCCTGCCTTAAACATTAGACCAAACTGTCTCTTGGTGTATGCATGCAGATTATCATGTGCTTTTTCCTCCATGTAGATTGCATTATAGTTCTTTCCTATTTCATACCACAAAATAGTGGGAATCCATATCACAGAAGCACATTTGAATAGATTCTGGAATCCAGGAGCTTGGAGACATCAGTTGGGGCCCACATTAAATTAAAATATTGTCTTGCACACATTATGTTTTTCATTTTCTAACAAATTCTAATATGCAGCAAGGCATTTGGGCATTTATGGAGTATGAACACAACTGTATATTCAATGCCATAATTCTTAAGGATATGTATAATATATACATAGGAAAGAATTGTGTTTACCCTTGCACTGAGTTTTTTTCATCTGTATTCAGTCCTAAAAGGGTTTTGGAGAGTGGCATGTGTGGGCTTGATTTAATTAATTAATTATATTTGTAGCCTGTCTTTCCTTAAGAAGCTCCAGGCTAATTTTCCGTAAGCGTGTAGGTACCGCTGTCATCATTCAGATGAACATGACCGAGCAGAATGAATTTGGATTTACAAGCAACAGTATCTTTCTTATATTCACGAAGGAGTGTATGCCATGTAGGGCAGAATATAATTTGTTTATTCTGCAATCAACCTCATTGTTCTTCCTGCACTGAACCAGTGAGTCAGTTTCCGTTGTTTGTGTGATTTGTTTTTTGTTCAGTTATAAAAGACCTTTTTAACAGACAGAAAACTGCAAACAGAAAAAGCCTAATGCAGGAGGTGTGGGCATATATTTTACTTAATAACAGTGGAGCAGATTGCAGTTTGTCACTGTGTGACTTTAAGCTTGGGGGAACAGTCTAGAAAATAGTTTCTTGTGTGTGTAGGCAGCCTTAACAACAGGGTGATAAAAGAACATTCAAAGGAGGTTGAAATTTTAAAAAAAAAGTGCTGTAAGAAGAAGGCGTTGGTGAGGTTAAAGAGAGTTAAATTCATTGGTGGCGCCCTAAGTTTTAGATTATAACGAGCACTACTGATGCACTGAAGAACAATTTGTGATTCTTTCTAACCCCTTCAAAAGTTAAATAATCCATGGCAATTATAAAATAATTGGAATTGCTAGTCCAATAAAGGAATCTAGCTGTTTAATAATACACATTTCAATCATTTTAATTGGGCTAAGACTAGACAAACAAACAAAAGACAATCCAAGGAAAACAGTTGTAACCTGATCTTCAAACACCTGCCATGCTCTAGGTGGCATCTTGGCATTTACAGGTAGACCTGAAGGACTTCTTTCTGAAAATCCTAGAGATTTCTTACCTGTCAAGGAGAGAATTCAGGTTACACTTTGTTCTAACCCAGGGGTGGGGGACCATGGCCCTATTAGGGCTTGTGACTTCAATTGGCTCAGAACTCTGGGAGTTAAAGTCCACAAGTCATAAAAGGGCCATGGTTCCCCACCTCTGTTTTAAGCCATAATATAGGTTTGTTTGTTTTTTTGAATTAGCATACTCTGTGAACTTACGTTTTAGCATAATCAGTTTTTTTTTCAATAAACCATATAGTATTTAACAATATGTGATTCAACAAAAATAGCCTAATAAGATATATGAGAGTTCAAGGAGTTACATCAGGACTAGCTCTCAGCCTAATTTAATATGTATTTATACCTAATTTGAAAAGATCTATCAAACAAATTCAATTGTCTGATAAGACTTCCATGGCCCTCATGTTGCAGTTGAAAAGAGAAAAGTATAGAGTAGAAAAGAAGAGGCATCCATTTTTAACTTTGGCCATGCTTGGAGTTAGTGTGTAACATCTAATAAATTGCCTTCATGTAATTACTCTTCATTGCCTTCCAATCAATTACCCTCAATGACACCATTAAGGCTCCAGCTAAAAAGCAAAAGTCATTGAATTCTGGCCCATCTTTGGCAGGAAGACAGCTGTGTGAAACTGCAGCAACTAGTCCAGGCAGTCACCAGGAGTCAGTGATGACACAGAAGCACACACATACATACAGAGTTCCTCAACAAAAATAGTTTATGTGGCTCAGAAGGGTCAGTATTAGCAAATTCTTTGATTTGAAATAATCTGTGTATATTGCAACTGGGATAGAGATTAATGCTCCTTAAAAATCATCATTTTTCTCACTCAGAAAGATGGGCATTTCTAAGATTAGAATCTCATATTAAGGACAACCATGGCTTTTTAAATTTTTGGTGATTGAGATGGGTATTTATATAAATCTGATAAATATATGAAATTGAATCTTTGCATTTAAAGGAGGAAACAGATAACTTCTCTTGCCCAAGTGCTTTCCTCCTTTTCAGTTCTTTGTTTCCCCTTTCATGTGTTGTGTTGGCTGTTTCCTCTACATTTTTTAAAAGTAAAACAAAAACCATAATAAAAAGAATAAGACCATATGAGTGCTGTTCAACTTTGCTTGGCTTACTTCCAGATCAGGATCAAGTAATTGACCACCAATTGAAGATCAGTGAAGTGTAGCCTCCAGCGACACCATGAACTTAAGACTGTCGTGTTTATGGAACACCTTGAGAAATTATGTTTCTAGGAGATGATAAGTTGCTATACTGAATGGTTTCCTGCTGACTGCTTCTGTTTTGTTTGTTAAATAATAATAACCTTTTGCAAAATTTGCAAGCTGAAGCCTGAACACACATGAAGTCCTGTAATGTCAGTGAAAGGTCAAGTGACCATATTCTAGGAACAGCTCTCAGGATAAAGAATTGAGAAGTAGAAACATTCATGAATTTGAAAGCCAGGGGTGGGTGGGGTAGAAATGAACTGTCTAGCAGTTTATCTTAACTGTGTAAAATTACGCCTCATACACGATCTTGGCAACTAACAGAGTCTGCCCTGGGGCTAAAATCCTTATACAGCGGTCCAATATTGTGATAGTAGGTGTTATGTTTGGAGCATGGGCGAGAAAGAATGGAGACAAGCCTCTGAACGGTGAACTTCAGCTCTTTATTTACATAGTGACTTCTGGCATCTATAACAGTTTTAACCCACCTTATATAGGCAAACCCCGTAACTATTAACCAATATCCAATGAGGAGCTCTAGCTCTCATAACCAATAGGAACTTTCTGTTTACGGGCCAATCGGATTCCCCGGAGCGGGCCAATCTGATCCAGCCATTTAACAGCCAATCAGAAGTGCAGGGCCAGAACCCTGCACTTTACTCCAAGCTCACGCTTTATTAAACTTTATACATTCACAACACCCCTTCCCCCTGGCTTCTGTTTGCAGGGTGCAGTTACATAGTCCTTGAGGTAGGACAGTTGTTTTATTAGTCTCTTTGATTTTCGCTGTGTCATTTGGCTGCAAGCACGCTGAGGTAGATCGTTGTTTGGCAGTGGGGCTGTTTCTGGTTCAGAGTTCATTTCCCCGTCATTGCCCATGTTCTCTGTAATTCCCTGAGGTTCAACTGTTTCCCTCTCTGGTTCCACTTCCTGAGTCTCTATTATACCGTCGTTCCCTTCGAACAGGTTTTCTTCTCCTTGGAATTCATCTTCTTCTGTACCTCCCCCCCCCCTCAGTCTGGTCATAGGGGAGTTCAGGACTGCCCGCCGGAAGCCGCGATCGTAATTGATCGATATGGTGTTTCCATAGTCTATCATCAAGGCATTGTACAAGGTAGGATCTTGGGCCGGTTACACGAACTACTGTCGCCCCCACCCACAATGGGTCGCCCGATAGGTTTTTAGCATATACCAAATCTCCTACCTGGAAGGCACGACAGCGGCCGCTGGATCCTATTGGTTTTTCCGGTTCGTAAGCTGGGTGTAAGCGGTCGAGGTAGGAGCGGAGTTTTCGTCCCATTAGCAGTTCGGCGGGAGTTTTGTTGGTGACACTATGTGGTGTGATGTGTTGTAAAAAAAGGATTCGATTGATCTTGTCATCAATGTTGTCGTAGTCTACCTTCTGTAAGGTTTTCTTCACAAATTGTACCATGCGTTCTGCTTTGCCATTGGTCGCAGGGTGCGCAGGCGAGGTGAGCACATGTCGAATGCCGCAGTCAGCGAGGTACTGCTCGAACGACAGTGCTGTAAATTGGGGCCCGTTATCGGATACCAGGACGTCTGGTAGTCCGTGGGTTGCAAATAGTCTTTCCAAGGTTTTGATGACCGCATCGGAGGTTGTAGTCGTCATGCGATGAATCTCGAGCCAATTTGAATAGGCGTCGATGGTTAGTAGAAACGTGTGGCCTTTGGTCGGCCCCGCGAAGTCCAAGTGAATTCGGGACCAGGGTCCGTGTGGTGTCTCCCATTCAGTAGAAATGCTTTAGGTGGGGCGTTGCTCATTTCCTGGCATTTTGGACAAGCTTTAACCCAATGTTCGATTTGCTTGTCAATGCCCGGCCACCATGCTTAGCTTCGTGCAAGGGCTTTCATTAGCACGATGCCGGGGTGGCCATCGTGCAAGGTTCTCAGAAGTGCTTTCTGGAGTCGTTCTGGGATAACAACTCTATCGCTCCAGATGACACAGCCTTTTTGGGAGAACAACTCGGTTTGTTAAGTCTTGAATGGTGTGAAGTCATCTGATAATTGGTCCAATGGCCATCCACGTTGTACCCAGCTTAGGACTCGCGCTAAGGTGGGGTCACGTTTGGTTTCTCTCGCGATATCTTGGGCGGTTAATGGCGGCGAGTTGAGTGCCTCAATTTGCAACGTGGTTACCGTTGGTGCAGGATCGTCGAGAGTCTCTGGAAGTGGTGCTCAGCTCAATGCGTTGGCGTGGGGAATGGCTTTCCCCGGTCGGTATTGCAGCCGATAGTTATAAGCAGCTAAGAATTCGGACCATCGAGTCATCCTAGGGGATAATATGTAGGGAGTTGGCTTATCTCCGGCTATTATCCCCAATAATGGTTTGTGGTCAGTCACGATAGTAAAAGCCCGGCCATACACGTACTCGTGGAATCTTTTAACGGCTGACACAATTGCGAGGGCTTCTTTATCGATTTGTCCATAATTTTGCTCAGTCTTTGAAAGTGTCGTTGAAAAATATGCAACAGGGGCTTCGTTCCCATTAGGCAGTACATGGCTCAAAATGGCGCCTACTCCAAAAGGCGAAGCATCACATGTTATATTTAACGGCAACTTCCTGGTTGCTTCTGCTGCAGTAGCATCGGTGATGGCGTCGGCAAGGCTGATGTCACCTTTCGCCATCAGCTTGCTTTGAATGCCTGGTGCATCTAGTCCCAGAACTATGCGATCTCTTAGTGCTTCTTCTAAATCAGTGAATCCGCAGAGGCCTCCCAAATTTCGGAGGTCTGCTATGAAGTCGGCCATGCTTTCTCCCTTTCGCTGGCTCCTCTGATAAAACTCGTGCCGTCTCACGAGCGTAGGCATGGTCGGTGTGTAGTGATCTCGTAGGAGAGGTTCGAGGTCGTCCCAATCCATCGCCTTTACTTCTTGGGGTTTTGCTAGTGCCTTAGCCATCTTAAATACGGTTGGACCGCAGTGAGTTAGGAACACCGCCCGTTTCTTTCCTGGTGTGGCGTCTTTTAAGTTGTTGGTTTCTAAGAACATTTGGAAGCGATCCATGTAGGACTCCCAGTCCTCCTGTACTGGATCGAACGGAGCGGGTGGTACGACGACAACGGACATGGTTCCGTTGTGTAGCGTCGTCTGTCACATGCTCGGTGTTCTTTGAAATTTCGTTGGTTCAGATGTCTCCACATCCCATCCTCGTCGCCAGTGTTATGTTTGGAGTATGGGCGAGAAAGAATGGAGACAAGCCTCTGAACGGTGAACCTCAGCTCTTTATTTACATAGTGACTTCTGGCATCTATAACAGTTTTAACCCGCCTTATATAGGCAAACCCCGTAACTATTAACCAATAACCAACGAGGAGCGCTAGCTCTCATAACCAATAGGAACTCTCTGTTTACGGGCCAATCGGATTCCCCGGAGTGGGCCAATCCGATCCGGCCGTTTAACAGCCAATCAGAAGTGCAGGGCCAGAACCCTGCACTTTACTCCAAGCTCACGCTTTATTAAACTTTATACATTCACAACAGTAGGCATTTTAGGGACAAGCAGTATAAGGTAGGCAGGAAGTAGTCCAGAGATTTAAGGGCATTGAGAACTGTTCAGTAAAGTCTTAATTCCTAGTTTAACGGGTAAGACTGATCATGTGTCTTGCAATTCTGATAAACAAGCTTTATCCAAGAGTAACCATTTATATTATGAATAATAAAGTCTTCAGCTTTATTGATGCACTGCTCTTGAAACAATTTAATATGCAAAACTGGGCCACTGAATTTAAAAGTAGAATCTTTTCGTGAAACAAAAACCTTTGCAACCCCTGAGTTTGCCTACTCTCATTCTTTCTTTTGAAGAATTTAAAGCAGGAATGGGTAATTCTCAGAATCCTGTCTGATACTGACATTGAAAATCAGTACGGTTTTTCCTTTCCCTCATTAAAAAAAATCCAAAACAGATAACATAAGATTTAAAATAGTTTAGACGTGGTTTCTAGAGCAGAGAATCCCACTGGATTTTCTGCAAATCCCAGGAAAAAACCCTATCCACAATCTGTGTGTGCTGGCCTGCTAACAATTTCCAGAGAAACATCTGCTTCCTACTACTGGCATTTTATTATTTAATTGCCATTGAGTCAGTCTAAGGATGGCCTTAAGTGCTCTGCTTTCACCTCCCAATGTGGTATGTAGGCAGTGTTAATCTCATTGATACACAATATGGTCAACTTGGAATTATGTGTTCTGTATTGGTAAACCTGTAGCTCCAATTACTTCTGCTGGTTTCCAGTGCTAGTTTCCTTTGTGTGATGCCACTTTCATTCAGCTTCTAACCTTTTCTCACACCCCTCAGTTTTCTTGAAGGAAACTTGATTCAGCAGCCACTATTTCCCCCTTTGTAAAATAGGTTGGTCTACCTAAAAAAAGAGGGAAACCCTGAAATGGACTAGCTTTTAGATATCTTGCATGGTCACTTTTCTTAAGTTAGTATTCTTGGCAGTTAGTCTTCACACTAGGAAATTGTAAATTCATTTTTTTTTAAATTATCCAACTAAAGTTCCCAGGATTTTCTTCCACCTGGCACTGAATTTGTCTTTGCATTCTTGAAATCCCTTTTGCTGTGCTGCAGTTGCCTTATTGCAAAATTGTACTTTCATTTTAAAAACTTATTATGTAACTAAAGTTCCCAGTATTTTGAGGGGGAATGAGAAGAACAAGTAGCCAAATAATGTCCATCTGGCATTTAATTAGTCTTCATTTACACACTTTAAGTCCCTTTTGCTATACTGCTGTCACCTTGTCGCAAAAACTTGACAAATGGTCTTGAAATGCAGCAGGAAAGCAAAACACTATCATAGCCAAGCCAGCAAGAACACAAACCTATTTACACCTTACCTGCACAGTTATCTTCTCCATCCACTGGAAACTATCCTAAATTGGCTCTGAAATGTACAGGCTCTCTATGCCCTCGTATGTTTTGTAAGAATGCAATAAAATAAAATATAAATGGAATTCAATGAATAAACAACCTCATCATGATTAACAATGTATATTTCAGAAAAGCTTCTTAGCCTGTTTGGGCAAGATCAAGTGAGAAAATGTTTTGAAACAGTTTTTAAGGGGTATTGCTATTTTCTGGTGACTTGTTCAGATATTTCTTTCTCTACCATTGCCCAGAGCCATATTTACTCCTGGGGATTATGAATAACATTCCCAATATATGTACGTAGACTTCAAACAGTGCATTGAATCAAAATGGGCTTTGTTTGGTTTTGGCATGAAATGTTATATGGAGTCAGCCACTATTTATTGAGGAAATCATAGCTCAGTATGAAAACAGAACTTTGTTTTTTTCCTCCTAAGTGATTGTCTAAAACAGGTAGCCCTCAACTTGTGACCATTCAGAGTTATGATAGACCCTGAAAAAGAGATTTAAAACCTGGTTTCAAAGGTCCGATATCAATTTCTCCCATAATAGCCTGACCATTTTTGAGCACTCGGTAACCAGTCCACATTTATGGCTATTTGCAATGACTTCTGGTCACTTGACTGTGATTTATGTCATTTTTTCTGGAAACCAGTATTTACTTCAGGTTTCCACCAAAAATCACCCTGTAGTCAGCAATGGGTTCACTGAACAATTGCAGTATTTGCTTAACAACTGTTGCATTCACTTTATGACCATCCCATTCACTTAGCAAAAAGTTGTTGTAAAGTTAGGTCCAATCATGAGGTGACCCATTTTATAACTATTATGATTTATGGTCATAACTGCAGGGCTAAACTGTGGTCATAATTTAAAGACTACCTGTATATTCTTGGAAGGAAGACATATAGTAACAGAAAAGCAGAATAACAGAATTAGAAGGGACATTGGAGGCTTCTAGCCCAGCCCCTTGCTCAAGCAGGAAATCCAGTACCATTTCAGACAAACAGTTATCCAATCTGTTCTTAAATTCCTCCAGTGTTGGAGCACCCACAACTTTTGGAGGCAAGTTGTTCCACTGATTGTTCTGTCAGGAAAATTCTCCTTGGTTCTCTTCTTGATTAGTTTCCATCCATAGCTTCTTGTCCTTCCTTCGGATGCTTTGGAAAATAAGTTGATCCCCTCTCTTTTTTGGCAACCTCTTATAGCACAATAGTAGGACAAAGATTTCTGGGAAGTACAGAAGAGGGACTTTAATGAGCTGTAATATCTAATCTTTGCTGCACCTATTTCCATTTTTGTAGTGCAGACAAAGGATGTTGTATGGTCATCGCCAGCAGCTTTATTGTAATAAATGAACTGTCTGTATGAAGAAGAAAAAAGGGGTGTGAATAAATCGAGCTTTCCTCCTTATAGCTTCTATGCATCTTGGCCAACACAATACCATCCAATATAATTAAGTCGAGATTAAATAAAACAAAAAAAAAATACTTTCATAAATATGCAGCCAATGCCAAATTCACTTCCAGAATATGTGGGGATGATCGCTAGCATATATGGCTATTTGATTGGATTAGGCACATTAATCCAGCCACTAAATTGCTCAAATAAATGGCTTGGACACCTCAATCAAGAACAAAATACAAATATTAAGAATAAGAAACCAAAGTCTTTGCCTCTATCCATGTGTTTTCTTCTGGATAAAACCAGTTTGCCTTGTCGCCTGCACAGCAAATTGGGTATAACATTACTTAAAATTTGTGGAGGCAAGACTATACCCAAGGGTTAAAGAATGTGAGGTAGAGGAAAGAACAGAACAGGCAAGTTTATTTTTATTTTCTGAAATATATTGTAAAATAGAAGGGAAGCAAAAAGAACTGATAAAATTTAATTTTCATGTAGCAACATGGCTATATCACTGGAAGCAGACCCAATGTGATTACAGATACTCATGTCATTAGTCCACAATGGCTTTTAAATGAGCCAGATTGAATTAAGAATCCTAATGGAAGTTGTATTCAGAGTAAATCAGAAAAGCCAGAGTCACTGGGGGATGACACATTTATTAGTCAGTTCCTCCAAGAAGGGCAGGAGAAGCATATATACTTTCTGGGTCACACAAATTACCTCTTTGGATGAGTTGAAAAATATATAAAATGCAATGTTCAGATGAGAAAGGAAAGGAGAGGGGATAATCCTAAGGAAAAGTGAAAATCAGGGGTCGGCTGCTGGGAGTTTGCAGAGTTCATGTGATCCTCTGGCTAAGATTCTGCACAGTTTGGAGAACCCCCCGAATCCCACTCCTGGCTGGCCCCACCTACCCCGCTCTGCCCCTCACAGGAATCCTCACATAGCCCATTTTGAATGCAGGTAAGTGCAGGGGAAGGTGAAAAATGGGCCTCCTGGAAATTTGGGAAGGCTGGAAACAGGCCCGTTTTTGCCCTTCTGGAGGCTCAAGGAAAGCCTCTGGAGTCCGGTGAAGGCAAATGCCATGGTGCAGGAGGCCAACTAGGCCATGCCCATGCCCCACTCAGCAACTGGGCAGAGAACCTGTTGCTAAAATTTTTGAAACCCACCCCTGGTGAAAGTCTATGGTAGTATATGTTTGCAAATGGTTATTTAGGAAAGATTTAAAGTTTTCCCTGAAAAGAATTTACAAAAGTATTTCCCAAATCTTAGTTCTCTCTTCTCTCTCTTATGATGATGTTTTAAATAGAATTAACAAAAGCTGACCATTTTTCATGCACACTCAAGAAAGAAGAATGTCTGACCTAGATTTCTTCTGTCTGGCATCTTTCAGATGTGCAGATGATGAACTACTGTTTTTTTTTCACCCCAGTTAGATGGTCACATTGTCAAATATAGACCAATGCATATGGAAGGCACAAAAATAGGAAAGATTAAGCTAAACAAATCATAGTATATAGAGATATAGATGCAGACTATGTATTGGTGTCTGTGTGATAGGCACATAGGCTGTGCAGATTGTAAATCTGACACATGACACGTTACGCATACACAAGGACATGTGTTTGCCTTTTGCAACCTCTGCTGCCAGCTTTCCCATTAACTGTTCCTATAGGAAGCAAACATTCCATCATGGGATACTGTATCCAACATAAATACGAAGACTGGTCATAACCACTTGTTCAGTACTGTTGTAAGCTTGAACAGTTGCTTGAGAAATCATTAAGCGTGGACCACCTCTACATGTACAATAATAATGGTACATAGCAATCATGCTATTTACTTTCTGGGTAAACAATATGTAGCAATGTTGAAGTAGTGGGCAGAGAAATAATACTATATCTTTCTACCTTCCTGTTATTGTAAACCATCCTTGGCTCCACCATTTCCATATGCTTACACATACATTGCTTTTTGTTCTTTAGATTTTTAATATCTCTCCATCTTCTTCTCTCTCTGGATTCACTTAACCACCATGCTACACTGCTGTATATATTTATATTAGTGGTTAGGGATGATGGACTAGGAGTGGGGATATCCAGTTGCTAATCCTGTGAAAGCTAGCTAGGTCATTTTGGGTCAGTCTTAGTCTTGAAAATTGATAATTATCTTTCTACACCACACTGAAATAGCATAATCAATTAAAGTCTATAACTTTCATTGAAAAGGTTTTTATCCTATAGGGAACTAATCTTAATTAATTGTCATAAAACAGCCCATATTTCATTCATATTGGTCACTAATATTGTATATGGTTACAATCATTCATCACATGTTAATTCTTGCTTTGTCATGCATTCTTTTTAAGGGCTCCAATTTCTAGCACCTACCATTTATTTTATATTTTTATGAGATACCTAACCATCAGTTCCATATGACAGTGGGCAGAAATATTCCCGTGTACAAAGACATTTTCATTTGTCTTGACAAACA
The DNA here is from genome assembly GCA_033807585.1 of Hydrophis major. NCBI lineage: Eukaryota > Metazoa > Chordata > Lepidosauria > Squamata > Elapidae > Hydrophis > Hydrophis major. The sequence continues at coordinate 231,305,302 of CM066330.1, forward strand.
TTCATCTTTTGCAACAAACCACATATTATCCACTATCTTTTTATGACACTTGAACATCTTAAAATTTCTCCACCCATTTTCATCTCTTTAATAAATACTCCACTGAAGTACATAAATTCATCCTCTTGTTTGTTTTTTACCATTTATATGTTCAATAGCTTCCCATTGTCCATTGCACTTTCCCTGTTAAAAATACAACTCTTTCATTATTCTGCTTCTAGTTTCTTTGCATCCTTTAAACCTGATGTCTCATGGTGAAGAATCAGTGCTTTGCATCTTTATACTGGCTTCCTGATGAGCAATTAAGATTCACTTCCAAAATTCTCATTTTTCTATGGGTTTCTAACTATCTAATTCAGGATTCATCTTTAGGGACTAAGAGACATATTTGAGGTACTCTTTACAAATATATACTTTCAAATATTGTTGAAGTGCAAGTCTGTATCACCATTGACCATACTGGTTTAAACTCACCAAAACTGAAGTTTAGTAACTTTGAAGGATATCACATTGCTAGTTCTTGATTTGAAGCAATGAAATTCTGGTAATTGTGACTGCTGAACAGGATTCATCTCTCAAATGTTCTGATGTTAATTAAATGCTAGAGCAATAGCATGCTATAACAATGCATCTGGGGGTGTCTGAATAGTAGATAGATTGTAAAACAATTGTTGATTGAAAGTTTTTGGATTTTAGATGGTGCTTGTTCTATTGTATTTGATAACGTAAAGCACATTCAGCTAATTTCATTGTGCATTTTAGACACAGTGGTTCCCTTTGGGGCCAATTGTTTGTACCATTTAAGTATAAAGTGTAATAAACCTTCCTGTAATAAATCTTTGCCTTGTCTCTTTCAGTCTGTTATTTATTGAACAACGACTTCAGTCCCGATCTGTGCAATGAAGATGGATTAACTGCACTGCATCAAGTAAGCATTTTGAAAAGCAGAAATGTGACATCACTCAGGGAGAAAGGAAGAAAAATAGTTGTATATCAGGATTTCTGGGTTGCTAGTGTAGGGGTCTAGGGACAGTAGGAAATAGTTGACTGCAATACATGAAAGTAGCTACTATCTTTCCTTGCTACCAAATGGGAAAGCTGATAGTAAGTAACTATTATTTTCTGTTGTGCAAAACCTGTCTGAAACAGAAGTTGCATTTTTATTTCCAATTCTGTTAATTGATTTTGATGCCTGATTAAAGTTAAGAATGATAGTTCTTATAGTTGTAGGAATTAATTATCCTCCTTCAGTTCTAAATCCCTGCACCCACCATACTTGCATTTATTCAGATAAAAAGCTGTTGGCTGCAACAGCTATTCTAGTCACTCTAGACAGTATTGCATTTTTCTTTAATTTAGATGGAATAAGTGTCCCATCAGCAGACAAAAGTGCAAGTGGGTTAAAAGATAAGCAGCAAGAGATCCCTGGAAGTCAGCATGCATGTTAGGGATCTTGCAAAGTAAGAAGTAAACATAATAGATCAATTGTAGTAATTATAATACAAATTATAATTTACTGATTTTTTTCCCCATTTATCAAGGGCTCTGTATTTGCTTAAGAATGAAAATGGATGAGAGTAATTCTTGGATTTTATATTTTTAAGAACAAGAGCTCTGCCATTGTTCTCACATCCTGACAATATTAAATGAAGTCTTGAATACAAGCCAAAATTATCAGTACGCCAGTCACCAGTCTCCTTCTATGTTCCATTTTGATTTTATGAGTTCAGTATTAAGTCATCTCCTTATTTTCCTTTCTCTAGTCACAATGCTTTTGTTTTAATGTTTCACTTACCAAAAATTAAGAGAGCTCAAGAATTTGCACATTGATCTAATAAAGATATTGCCTAATACATATTTCAGAATCTAGTCATATTGGCAACATAGCTTATTCAGCTATTTGCTGTTTGATTCTTTTTCCTGTTGCTACAGTCTCTTTCTTGCTTTAATTAGCATATCATCCAGAGCAGAGGATGATTTTGAAATGTAATAATTAAATAAAGCAACAAAAGTAATCATATAAAATATTGCACATTAGAAGGCTGGTTGTTTAGATAGGCTGAATTCTGTCTCTGTTTCCATTCCCCACCACTGTCCTGAAATCAGTGGACTTTTGGGACAGGAAGCATCATTTTGAGTTTTTTCTTTAAGGTTGGAATTATATAAGTTCTTTGGAATGCCTTGACATTCATATAACCTGAATTCATTCATAGATTTTAAAATGATAAATGTAAGTGTTGCTGAATAATGTTAATCTGAGATATTGCTTTATACTAGGGGTTTCAAATTTTTCAGGCCATGAAAATTGTCAATTAAAAAAAACTTCTAGAACTTCTGATCAAGACCTCTAGTGATAGAAAAACAACTGTTTTTGAATGATATTCCCTTTTGCTCTTAGTTTCTCATGGAGCCCCGGTTACGTTGTCACAATTGCCTAGATTCCACAGAACACACTTTGAAAAACTCTGCTTTATTTCAACTATGCAAATGGAAGAAGAGTATTGGATTTTAAAAGATCAGATTTGGCTTTTTTTGCTCCTAGCATTTGACATTAAATTTACCAAAGGTGTCATAAATCACTTGTATGTTTAAATGAAAATTCCTCAGAAATTCCTAAGAAAAGTGCTGAGTTATCAACTGCTGTGTGTTGTATTAGGAAGCATGAAGCATCTAAATGAATGACACATTCATTCATGGGTACAACTTGAAAGCTTATTTTAAAGATAAATAAAAAGAGGACTTCTTCTTTACCACCAAGAACTGTCAGGTGCACAGTCTAGAAATACTAAAATGGAAGACGATGCTCCAGAGCCATGTACAATATACAAATAAAATCTCGGTGCTGTGGACTTCTTTAACAGCTTACTGAATTTTCATTTAAATTGTTTAGCCCTCAGCTAATACATTTCACACCACTGTGAGCTAAAATCTTAAGTGAGATGGTTCCAAGATTGTATCATTTGTATTATCTATATAAAAGAAACCACTGATGCTTGAAGTTCTTATAAATTAAAACTTTTTTGTAGTTTTGGAGAGAGTATTGCAGAATATCGTTGCCTGAGGTGCACATTTTCATTTTTATGTGTCAGATTGATTTTTCTGCTTTTGATTTCACACTTTCTCATGAATACTAGATTATAAAAAGATAATGTTTGTATTAGTGAAATAAAAAATATGTTTTGATGGATCTGTTGGCAGGTGGCTATTGGATATTGCCTATGAGAAGTAATGCATACTTTTCACTGACACCAAATTCTGAGCCTGTGCTTGGAACTTTTTTATGAAGTATGTTTCAGAATCTACTACTAGATGCTGGGCAAAGAAAACAACTTAGCCAAAAGCTGTGGGTAATCTTTCTATTTAGGTTTGCAGTATGGAATGGAAGAATAAATGCAATTACAAGATTAGGTGATTAAATCTCATATTGCAACATGAGACTCCGCATTTCAAACACAAAGTTTGTCTTCATCATCTTGACATATCTCTTTCATTTGTATGTTATCAAGGCATCAATGCTCTGTCAGATGGCAGTAAAGTGAAAGTCACTCCATTGCTTCAGGGGGAAGAAATCATCTATATAAATTAAAGCTTAACATTCTGGTTTGATTTCTCAACAGTGCTGCATAGACAACTATGAAGAAATAGTTACACTCCTTCTGAGCCATGGGGCCAATGCTAATGCAAAGGACAATGAATTGTGGACTCCTCTGCATGCAGCAGCAACATGTGGACACATCAATTTAGTGAAGATCCTGATTCAGCAGTAGGTGACCCGTGATACTTGGTATTTTTGTTGGCCCAGTTTTGTGCTAAATCTAGTCCACACAGAACCCATCTTAAAACATATGTGAAGACAAATTGAGTAAAGCATTGGAGCTGTATGTGCTGGCTGGCCTGCCCCATCAATGTCCCTATACTTATCCACTTAGTATTGCAGGTCTCCATGCAGGAGCTATGTTTACATTTCATTAATGAGATTTTCCTGTGATTCTTCCTTCCAATTTATGCAGAAAGCGATACTCTCATTCAAATAGCAGAATGCAATTTTCCTTTAGACTTTTTTCCTCAATATGAATAGATCAGAGAAAGCATGAATGTGGTCAGTGTACATTGTTTCATCATCTATCTATTCTGAACCCTTATAGATTCAGGCAAATGCTTGAATAGAATGCCTTCCATCTTTTGGGTGCAGACATTTTAGAAAATGCAACAGAAAGATATCTTGTCTTTGGTTTCAAAATATAAACCCTTGAACAGCAAAAGTGTTCTCTTGAGGAGCAGATTGTAATGGAAGTACTGTATGCTAGTATTTTAAAGGGGAAATTCTCATTCAAAGAGGTCTCTCAATAAAGAAATGTCTTCCTCATCTTCCAGATATGTTATAGATCTATTTTCTTTGGGTAGATTGTAATTGCAGCATATGTCTTCATTCTATCAGAGCAACAGTGAAGCAAAATTTTTAGTGGAAAGATAGGACAGAAAATGAAGTACAGTATAGTTATGAAATCAAGACAACATCATAATGAGATAGAGACAAGATGGATGAATAGTTTCAGTATCTAGTGATATGATGGTCTGGTAGGATTCTTCCATATGGGGCATATGTGCTGATTTGGGATCAATATCATACTGTTGCTATTGATAGATTTTTCTACAAATATTGGCTGCAGTTTAATGCCAGCACTAAAGCAGTAAAGACACTTATTCAGCAGAAATGCTAGAGCTGTCCTGGTGGACAGCTGCTCAGCTTTTTCTCACTTCCTGTTAAAGTCAAACGTGTTGCTATCACTTCACAAGGTGTCATTTAAGAAGCTGGAGCGAGGTGGTTTTTACCAAGATGACAATGATAAATCTTGTAAGATACTTCTGAGCAATTGGGAGATGGAGATGATGGTTGTGTAGAATGGATAGATCTGCTTTTACAAACCCTCACATGGCTGTTTCAGTAGGTAAGAGTTCTTAATTTTATTTTTTTATTTTATTTATTTTTTATTTTTTTTATTTGTCAATTGCTTACAAGATAATAGGTATAAGTAAAAACATAGTTATGAATACATGGATACATATAAGAAAAATAAAAGAAACAATAGACAGGGATGGTAGGCACGTTGGTGTGCTTATGCATGCCCCCTCTTAGGAAAGGGGGTGAAGTCAGTAGTAGAAAGTCTAAGGTTAAAGATTTTGGGGTTTGGGGAAGAAACCACAGAATCAGGTAGAGTATTCCAGACATTGACCACTCTGTTGCTGAAGTCGTATTTCCTCAATCAAGTTTGGTGCGATTAACCTTGAGCTTGTATCTATTGTTTGCTCTTCTGTTTTTATGGTTGAAGCTGAAGTAGTCATTGACAGGTAGAACATTGCAATGTATGATTTTATATACTATACTTAGAACGGACTGAAGGCGGCGTAGTTCTAGGTTTTCTAGGTCTAGAATTTCAAGTCTGGTGGCATAAGGTATTCTGCAATGAGTAGAGGAGTGGAGAACTCTTCTTGTGAAATATTTCTGGACTTTCTCAACTGTGTTAATATCAGATATGTAATGAGAACTTCCGGTTTGCGTGGCTTCGGGGCAGCAGGAATTCGCGACAGCTCGCGATTCCTGCTGTGCTAGCCGTCGAGGTACCCCCGATCCAGATGGGTCAGGGGGATATGGCTGCCCTGTAGGGACAGCTGAAGACAGAGGGGAGTCGGAAAGGGAGGTGGGGGCATCGCAGACCCCCCCTTTCTCCGGGAAAACCCCTTTTTCCCAAGGCGGTGGAGCGGCGGTCAGCAATGGCCGCCACGAAGAAGCCAGCAACCGGGTAAGAACTGTGCTGGAGGAAGTGTGAAGAGTGAAAGTTCTGTCTGAGCCGGGTCAAGTAACACCTTTTAAATTGCCTGGAATTGAGCTGTTTGTTGCTGGAGGATACATTGTATCCCTAAGAAGAGCGAAAAGCGGCGGAGAAGCTGTTAAAGGGAATTTTTTTTTTTTTTTTTTTTTACTCTCCCACCCCACGGAAAAAGCAGAAATATTTGGATATATTAGACATTGAAAGTGGATTGTTTTGAAAGCTAAGATAAGAGACAAAGGGATTTTTGGACATTGAAAAATGTGAGAAATTGGAAAATCTCTGCTGGAGGTATGGATTTTTGATTATTAAAATTCTCATTGCAAGTGGGAAGGGAGAAAAAAAAAATTGGAGCAGAAGCTGAAAAAGGAGGAGATTGATTAGAACGTCTTTGTGGATCCCAAAAGAAGATATATGGTAATTGGACCTCTTTGATTAAAAATTAATTCAGAAAGAGAAAGAGAAGAAGGAAGAAAAGTATTAACTTTTGGAACTTTTTTTCTTTTTTTTAATTGCTTTTGATTGTCTTTGATTAAAAATTCTTGTGGTTGTTTTGGAAAAAGTTTCCCTTTTCATAATGGCATCGTCTGTGGATGAACTAGAGATTGAATATCAAAAATATAAAAAAGAAGATACTTTGGGCGCTTTGTTTCAATTCTTAGAAATGGCGTTATGTTCCTTTGAAAAGTTGATTACGCAGCAGAAGGACTGGGACAAGGAAGAAGAGGAAGAAGAAGCCATCTTTGATGAACAATGGGTCCCTTCTGGAGAGGAGGAGAAAAAGGATAAGAAAAAGGGGATTTTAAGAATTATAAAAACAACCAAAAGAGAGAAAAATGAGCGAAAAGATGGAGGCAAGGTTAGAAAGCAAAGGAAAAGGAGCAAGAAAAGCGAAGAGAAAAAACAAAGGGGTAGAAAGGGCAAGGAGAAGAATAAGCAAGAGAGAAAGGGGGGGAGGAGAAGCCTTAATGGGGGGAAGCAAGACCTAAGGAAAAAAAGTTTATTTAGAGACAATGGGTGAATTTAATTTAGATTAAAAGAGGGATTCTGGAGGGTATATAAGAGTGTGTTTTTATATGTATATTTAGAATATAAAATTTATTATGTAATTTTAGAATTTTTTTTAAACAGAATCCCAAGAAAGATTGCTATATGTAGTATTTCTAAGTTAGGGTAATGAGTTATAGATGTTACTCCAATTGGTGTACAGGAGAAGTATAGTAAAAGAAAAAAAAGATGAATGGATAATTGGAAATAGAACAGACAAAGAATGTTGTTGAAAATGGTAATAAGATATGGAAGGATATATATGCTTTTTTTTTTTGGATTTTGTATATTGATAAAAGGCAATAAAATTTTAATTAATAAATAATTTGGATGGAAAAGAGAAGTAGGGACAAGATATGAAGTTAATATTATATGAAATATTGATATTATAATCTGGAAATGTTATGCCTTATTGGTCTATTATTATTATTTTTTCTTAGAAAAGAATTTATAAGCTGCTATGCCTTGATTTTTTGTGCATTGTTTTTATAAAACTGATAAAAATGGTTTTTATATATATATATATAAAAGAAAATGATAATAAGATTTGGAAGGAGATATGGGTTGAATATGATGTTTGAATTTGTGTCTGTGTAAAGAGTTTTAACCCGGGAACAGACAACCTTCAGAAAAGATCTTTTAGTTTTGTTTATGTTTTGTGTTTGTATGTTTGTGTATTGTGCTTATGGTAAAACTAACAAAATTTGTTTTTTATAAAAAAAAAAAAAAAAGGAAAGAATCAATAAAACCTTGGAGGAATGTTAGACGAGAATAATTTATACAAGCCAGAAAGAAAAGAATATGATGACTATAAAATGGATAAATATGGAAGAGAAATGAAATTGAATAGGAGTAAAGAGAAAAAATGAGAAATTTGCTGAAAGATGTTTGTGTGTCCATATGGAGATGGGATAAATTGGAATTATGCTGTATAAAAATAATGTTTTGTTTGACTTGTAAGGATTTACAATGTTAAGAGGTTTTATGTGTTTATGTATTTAATAGTTAATGATGTGTTGTTTTATCTTTAAAATTAATAAAAATTTGTTTCAAAAAAAAAAAAAATCAGATATGTAATGTGGGTTCCAGACTAATGAGCTGTATTCAAGTATTGGTCTAGCAAATGTTTTGTATGCTCTAGTTATTAGTGTAATATTACCAGAGAAAAAGCTACGTAAGATTAGGTTAACAACTCTTAACGCCTTTTTGGCTATGTAGTTACAGTGGGCTCTAGCACTTAGGTCATTTGAGATGAGTACTCCAAGATCCTTGACAGTTTGGATCATCAACAAGGTCTTGACTATTCAGCCTGTATTTTATTTTCTGGGTTTTTTTTTTTTTGCTAATATGTAAGAAAGAACATTTATTTGTTGAGATTTGAAGTTGCCATTTGTTTGACCATTCTGATACATAGTCGAGGTCTTTTTGAAGGGTAGCAGTGTTGTCTGTGGTGTTGAATAGCTTTACATCATCAGCGAAAAGAACACAGTTGCTCTTAATATGATCACAGAGGTCATTTATGTAGAGTATGAAAAGAGTTGGTCCTAGAACACTGCCTTGGGGGACACCACTGTTGACAGGTACAGAATTTGATAGGACGCTCCCAATTTGGACCATTTGTATTAATTTAATTAATTTAATTTAATTTAATTAGTTGTTAATGTTCTTTGTCTACATCTAATTTATTTTGAGAGGAGTAAATATTTGTAATTATGCTCTATTTTTTTTTTTCATCTTCCTGTTTGAAGTTATCCATGGTTTAAATTTAAATGATATGCAGACTGGAGGATAAAACATACAAAGAATGGTTGCTAGAATTGGGTATGTCTAGTTTAATGAAAAAAAGGACTAAGGGTGACATGATAGCACTGTTCCAATATCTCAGGGGTTGCCACAAAGAAGAGGGAGTCAAACTATTCTCCAAAGCACCTGAGGGTAGGACAAGAAGCAATGGGTGGAAACTAATCGAGGAGAGAAGCAACTTAGAACTAAGGATAAATTTCCTGACAGTTAGAACAATTTATCAGTGGAACAACTTGCCTCCAGAAGTTGTGAATTCTCCAACACTGGAAGTTTTTAAGAAGAGATTGGACAACTATTTGACTGAAATTGAATAGAGTTTCCTGCGTGAGCATGGGGTTGGACTAGACAATCTTCAAGGTCCCTTCCAACTCTGTTATTCTATTCTATTCTAGTGTAGTACATGAAAATAATTTGGTCTTTACATTGATATGATGTGTTGCACTGTTTTATTTTTTAGTACATAAGCAAAAGTAAGTTCCTTGGTAAACTTGGGTATTTGTGTATGTGTGTGCATATGTGTATGTAGGAATGTATCTCATTTTAAGAAATAATTTCTTAGACATAGGGTCTTTTATACTTAAGGTTCCAAGATGAATCCTTGCATCTCTAATCAAAAAGCAAAGATAGCTTGACTTGATCAGAATAGATAATAGCAGACTAGATGAATTAATACTTTAGTCTCACCTGGGTTAAAGCAATTTTTATAGCCGTCTTTGAAACTGGCTGAAAATAACAAAAGCATCTCAGCAGTTAAAATAAAATAGCAGTCAGATCTCCTTACTGAAACACACAAAAGGCACACCTTAATTAAACAGCTTGGCATTATGCCAAAAGGAACCTATTATGGCACTAACCCAAATTTTTGGGAGCAAATATAAAGGTTGTGAAGCAAATAATTAAAGTGATGATTCTGCAGATGTCTTGCTTTCAAACTAGCCAAAGTTTAAACTGAAAAACTGGCAGTATGAATTGGGTCTAAAAATAAATTATAGCATGTATCCTTGCTTTGTTAATTGAACATGAACATTCTAATTCAGAGGTGGAGAAAGGGACTGGGCCATTCTGTGGAAAGACAGTTTCAGGGTTTAGAGTCAGTGCTGACTTTTCACTCCTGCATTTTGCTCTAAATGGTGGTCATCAGAATCTCAGTAACCGTATTTTCTGGCTGCTCAATCCATGGTTGGTGTCACTAATGATTTAATATATAAGAAGACCAATTTTGAATGCATTACAACGCTATTGTGCATGGGAAAGGAGATAAATGTGCCTATCTGTGGGTGGCATCAGATGTGGCTCCAGGGTAGTGGCAGGAAATTGTCATCTGAGAGATTCTGGTGAGTTTCAGGGGCGCTGTTCATAACGTCAGACTATAGGGATTAAATGGAACTTTTGCTAGTGAATCATCCTCCTGCTACATGGCAGCTTCCTTATATGAACTGATCAGTGCTGGTTTGGCAGTTGCCAGCTTTTTTGATGTGGATCAGGTCAGATTCCACAACTTTTCTAGGAATATTAGTGTATTATTGTAGGGTATAGTAACAAACTCCTGAACACCTGTCAGAGTTTCTCTCTGACTCATTTTATGCTAAACAGAATCAAGGTGGTGTTATTTTGAGTTTCTTTCTCACACTTTCCATTTTCCCAGAAATTTGTTATAATTTGTCCTCTTTTAATAGTTCACCCTTTCTTTTACCAAGGTCACCTCTATTTTCCTTTGTCACAGCTGAGTCTCCCAAATGTATGATAATGGAGTGGGGGAGGATGACCCTTCACCTTGACATATTTTGTCAGTTAGATTGATACAGGTTTGGAGTTCAAGGCCACCATTTAAATGTTGTACCTAATGATTCTTGACTCTTGACGAATGTATCTTTTGTTTTATGTACACTGAAAACATTTGCACCAAGACAAATTCCTTGCATGTTCAATCCCACTTGGCCAATAAAGAATTCTATCTATCCATGGCAACTATAGACCTGACCCAGATTTTTGAGGGTCATGTTAGATCTGTTGGGGGTTTTTTTTCCTCAGTGATAGTGGGATCTTAACATGATCTGAAAACTCCCAGTTATCTTTGCCATTCTCTCAGTTGTACTTTGCTACAGAGAAGAAGGACCAACAGTGTACATTTGGTTCATTCCAGATACTTAATCCCATTGAGATTCCAAGAAAATTGGGATTGTTCCTGTTGAGTTTCAAAGGAAGTTGGACTGTCCATTCAGTGATAGTGCAATACTCTTTTCCCTCTACTCCTTTTCAATGGTGATATGAAGTGCCAGATGAGATGATCTGGTGAAATACCATATTATCAGTGTGTTGATAGTACTTTGCCCTATGAACTTGCCAAAGCTCTTTGCCAATGTCTAGTGGCTGGGAGGAATGGGAAACAATTGGCTGTAGTTCAGTTCTGGCAAGATAAAGTATCTGTGTGTCCCTGCCCTCAACACAAGGATACGTGGCGATTTATATAAATGACCTGACATAGGGCCAGGTTATTTCAGTATAAGCTGTCTCCAATTGTTTCTGCATACTCAGACAAGTTGGACATACCCCAGATTGCATCTTTGAAGCAGTGTCACAAAGTGAGACCATGGAGATATACTTTCTCTGTCCCAATGCATCCCTGTAGAATATCATTCTACCATGAGATTTAGATGGCCTCACCTCCATTTTCTGAAAAGCTCTAAAAAGGTGTCTGTTTCCCCAAACAGTGGGCTGGCATGTTAGACAAATCCAGATGTATGGTTGTAGATTGAATAGTTCTTGAAACCATTATATTAACATTATTGTTGCAGTTATTTTTATTTGAATTTTCAGATTTGATTATGGTTTAATTATGATTAACTATTCATGGTCTTGGAAGAAAAATAGACCACCATTTAAATATCTGAATGAATGAATGAGCAAGTCAACCATCATAAATTTGAATGAGCAAGTCATAAGTTTACTGACTAGCCTATTTTTGAGTTGATCACAGAAGATTGCTACAGAAATAAAATAAAATACAGTGGCGAAAACTTTACATGTATTACCTTGAACTTGGAAAAGGATGTTTTGGCCATAGCATTCAGTAATAAGAATATAATACTTGTTTCACTGCAGCAGTTGAGCTTTTGGTATCAAAAGAGGCAATGGACTGGATTCATTTTTATTTGTTTATTTGCTGAATACAAAGCAACGTATGTTTGTTCTAATCAAAGCACGATTCTGTCAGAAGTCTTTTGGATCAAAGAGCTTATTTGAGCACAGAATCAAAAGGCTTCAGTGTCAGAGCATAGAACCCAGAGAGACTTGTAAAAGTAGCAGCAACACAAAGGAAGTCTGATCCTATGCTTTGTTTGCTGATATAGACAGAGAAAAAGCTTGCAGGTGCATTGTACATTTTAATTTCCTGTTCTCATGGGGTAGAAAAATGAGCATAAATACCCATAAAAGTGGTTGGTTGGTCCTCTTCAAAGGCTTTCAGTGTCAAGGCAGGTCAAGCTTAATCTGCACTGAACATTTTCATGTTGAAGTTCAAGTAATTCAGAATACTTGGAACTTTTTTGGCAGTTTATCCAGGGGTATGGATCACCTATTGCAGCAGAATAGTGCATTTCTCAATTTAGATACCCATCCAAAGTAGCTGGTAAAATAGAATGGAAGAATACTTTTTGGGAAATGTGTGTATGGGGTTATTGCTATTTATGAGGCCATGTTTATATCCTCCTTAATATCCAATCACAATAGAAAACCCGAACTAACAGGAAAAATATTTTAATTCAGACAGACGCTTGGTTTTAAGTTGTTTGCTTAAACAACTTAAGCAATGGTTTTATTCTTAAATGCTATTAGTAGTGAAATTCTGTCAAACATCAAAATCCAGGGAAGGCCACTGGTGGTTTATTCTACTTCTAACAGAATAACTTGGGTGGATAGAAGGGCTTCCTGTACTTGTAATATGTAGCATGGATTGGTTCATACCTTGCACTAAGGTGGTTTGTTCAACAAGTATTAATACGTTAAACCTAAGACATAAATTATGACAGTTAGATTTGTACAGTATTAAGCCAGACACAATAAACCACATTTTGACTTAGTGTGATGTTATTCCAATTCTTGTTGTCCATCATTATATTAGAGCCTATAGCAGTCTTTCCCACTCTATGTATTCCTCTAATATGTGGATTTTAATTCCCAGAAATCCCTAGCCATTGCTGAGAATTATGAAAGGTATGTGTATTGAACAAATGGAAAAAACTTGATCTGTTTAATAAAATCTGCCATGTTTGTTTGGCTGCCAAAAATGTAGATAATATAGGAGGTAAATCATGAAGGAGTGGCTGCTAGTTTAGGGCACACATACCTCTCAGCACCCTTCTACTGTAATAAATAAGGAAATGTTCTCCAAGAATGTAAACATTTACAATAGTCAGTACTGTTTACTTATTTTAAAAATTCTCCTTCATCTTAAAATTTAGCGAGACTCTTGGGAAGTGTGTTTGCTTATTAGATTAGTGGCAATTTCTTTAGTAATCAGTAAAAAAAAAAGGCACAGGGTTGCAGATTGATATGGCAATGACATTGTTTTTTGATCTGTTTAATCTCATATAGGAACTATGAGACAAATGAGACCAGTTCTGCAAAACATGCAGGAGAAACATAAATTCCCATAAATTATCCATTTTCCCATGAACTGCATTTCCTTTGAAACCCACCATATTTATTTGTTTGTAGTTTGTCAAAATCAAAAGACCAATATGGTGCTTACAGCACATTAAAATTCTTTATAATTTTAATGTGCTGTAACAATAATAGATTAGCACTCCCCCACAATAGCATAAGTAACACTTAGCTAGGATTGAGAGCTCAGTAAAATAAAAGTGACCTCAATGACCAGTCATCTTCTAAATACCACTCAATATGTAAATTCATTTAATATATTATTAGAAAATTAAAAATGTGACCTTGCTGCATGCTATGTAAAACTAGAAATCATCTAGTTTTCAATGGATATTTTACTGGAATGTCAAGAACTACATTTCAAAACTGTGTCCTAAAATGGTAGAAAGTTTCCATGAGTGAAATGACAGCTGTAAACTTACCCAGTGGGGGGGAAAATGGGATCATCTTTGTTTTTCTACTTACTCTGTGGGGCTCTGGGAATGGTGAGGATATTGGCAGGCTGTACCTGGTCTGTATTATACATCCTTCAAATTGCCTGAGGATTTTCTGTCCAACTGTTCAAATATCTCTCATGTCTTGATTTTTTTTTCTTCTTGCAGTGGGGCAGACCTACTGGCAGTCAATGCAGATGGCAACATGCCATACGATCTCTGTGAAGATGAACCAACTCTGGATGTTATTGAGACCTGCATGGCATACCAAGGTAAGCAGGATATGAGAACATCGAGCAATTCTGTTGATTTTTTTTGCCCCACAGTATAATTTTCTGTTTGGAGGCTAAGACAGCTTCTTCCAACCTCTTCCCTTTCAGGTGCATTGGTGTGAAATGCTCATTTATTCTTGCTGTTGATCACAGCTAGAATTCTGGGAGTTATAGACAAACATAGGTACAGTTCCATCAGATTGGAAAACACTGTTCTGCCATTTTCTAAGCACTTGTTTGGCACTAGATTCCACTACAGGTAGTCCTTGACTTACAATAGTTCATTTAGTGACCGCTCAAAGTTACAATGACACTGAAAAAAGGGACTTATGACCAGTGGTGGTACCGTTTCTGTGAGCGTGGCTTGGTGGGCGTGGTGTGGCTTGGTGGCGTGGCAGGGGAAGGATACTGCAAAACCCCATTTCCCTACCCTGCTAACTTGATTTCCTGTTCCGTTCTCCTATGTAGGGCAACAAAAGAAGACCCAGCTGATCAGCTGGGACTCGGGAGGCAGAGAATAGATGGGGGCAGGGCCAATCAGAGGTGGTATTTGCTGGTTCTCAGAACTGCTCAAAATTTCTACTGCCGGTTCTCCAGAACTTGTCAGAACCTGCTGAACACCACCTCTGCTTATGACTGTTTTTCATAGTTATGACCATTGCAGCATACCCATGGCCATGTGATCAAAATTCAGATGCTTGGCAACTGATTCATATTTATGACCTTTGCTGCGTCCCAGGATCATTGCGATCACCTTTTACAACTTTCTGACAAGCAGTCAATGGGGAAGCCAGATTTATTTAACAACCAGCTTACTAATTTATCAACTGCAGTGATTCAGTTAACAGCTGTGGCAAGAAAAGTTATAAAATGGGGCAAAAGTCACTTATCAAATGTCTCACTTAGCAACAGAAATGTTAGGATCAATTGTGGTGTTAAGTCAAGCAGAAACAGCATTTCCATCCATTTGTTCATTTTATCAACTATCAGTGATATTTTCTGCTTAGATTCATGGCTACATAATATGTGCAATGTATTTGTTTGTTTGTTAATATGTATAAAATTAACAATTGTAGGTATGAACATAAACACGAACAAAGGAAATAAATACAGATAAATGAGGACTAAGACAGGGACGGTAGGCACACTGATGCACAAAATTTTTATGCGCAAAATAACATTTTATTTATTATTATTAGGTTTGGAAAACATTAAATGAGAATGAAAAAGTAACTCATAAGAATCCTGATTTTTAAATAACTTTTAAATATTTTTTCTTACTGAAAAGATAGCAACAGTGTTATTCAGATATTATGTGTCAATATAATAATGTAAAAAGTAACCCAAATATAAAAAGCAAATAATAGGTGCATTATCAATATATTTCTTTTACAACTTTCCCCATAAGAAAATGAAAAAAAAAAACCTTGAATTTTTTTAAATATTTCTTTTTAAAATGATGCATTAAAAATTAAGAAATGTGTTCATATATTGCAATGCAATGTTTACTCTCCAAAGTTATTTCTAAAACTTATGTAATAGGGAGACTATTTAGAGTATCAAATCATTTCAGTTCATTTAGACAAAGGACACTTTATACAATAGAACTCTGAAGTCAAGGTCAAGAATGCAATTCTTCCAGTTGGTACTGAGATATTTTATAAGGAAAAGAAGGACTTGGTACATTTTTAAAAACTCATGAGTCTATTTCCTCTTTCTAACTTTA
This sequence comes from Hydrophis major, assembly GCA_033807585.1. NCBI lineage: Eukaryota > Metazoa > Chordata > Lepidosauria > Squamata > Elapidae > Hydrophis > Hydrophis major. Next base: position 231,321,074 of record CM066330.1, read on the forward strand.
GATAGATAGTTCAGTAGAATTTTTCTGATCTCAAGTATGCCTTAAAGGACTGAGACTAGGATGACATATTGTGTTATGTTATGTTATATCTGTAATTTTATTGCCATTTTAAAAAAGAAATACAGATAAAACAATGTGCAAAAATAAAAGAAAGAAATATGCACCTGACCAACAAATTAATTAGCTATTGAGTTACAATAGCAAGGCAAAGAAAAGAAAGTAAACAAAAGGAACACACAAAAATAAGCCTAATACTTAACTTACAAAATTAGTTTAAAAATAATAAAAACTTAGCTGAAGTTAAAAAAAAACACACACAATAAATATTGGCATAGACAGAAGCATGTCTTTTAGGCCTTGCATAAGGTTGAGAGGGTCAGGACAAATCTGATTTCTGAGGGAAAGGGAGTGGGTTCCAGGACAAAAAAGATTGTGTTCCTGGGCTTGAATAAAAATTGTTCAGTCTTGTAAAATAAGATAAAATTGAGGCCAAAGAGATACTTAATTGCATCACTGTTTTTGAAGAGTCAAAAATACCTTTTCAAAAATTTCTTGAATCTTTAATATCTGGGGTACTTTTCATGGAATCTGATCATTTTGGAGGAATATGGGTTATATTGAATATTGGGAATAGCCAAGAGAATTATACTGAGACACGGAGGTTGGAATGGGTATTGGCAGAAGCATTTTTGCATTTAAATAAATGTAAAAGGCACTTTTAAAAATTATTATTTTTTCCTATTCATTTGCTTTAACAGTTCCTGAAATTGTTACATTGCAAATTTCCTCTTGTATTCATTGTAGGAATCACACAAGAAAAAATCAATGAGATGCGAGCTGCTCCTGAACAGGCAATGGTTGATGATATTTCAGACATGATTGCAAGAGGAGAGGATCTGAATATAATAGATGCTCAAGGTGCTTCGCTGGTGAGCCATAGCCACATTTAGAGATGGCATGCCAACTGACCAGCTTTGAATATAGTTGGACTTATACATATTCAAAATACCCTGTAGGATTTTCTTAAAGAACTTGGTCCTAGAATGGCCAGTATTCAAATCAGGGCGGGTTATTTTCCTCCAAGAAAAAGGAAGAAATTTTGCTTATTTATTAGTTTGCTTGATTTGGGTCTCATTATTTTTGATCTATCATCTATCTATCTATCTATCTATCTATCTATCTATCTATCTATCTATCTATCTATCTATCTACCTACCTACCTACCTACCTACCTACCTATCTACCGTATATACTCGAGTATAAGTCGACCCAAATAGAAGCCGAGGCACCTAATTTAACCCCAAAAAACTGGGAAAACTTATTGACTCGAGTATAAGTCAAGGGTGGGAAATGCAGCAGCTACTGGTAAATTTCAAAAATAAAAATAGATGCCAATAAAAACTTTTACTAGGACAGTTGAGAATAAGTTTGATGTTCACAATTTCCTCTTTGAAAGAGACCAGTAAATAGGGAACAAGAAGATGAAGAAAAAGAAGTGTGTTTTTTCACACTTTTCACACTGAAGTGAACAAAAATGGCATCATAGGAACAAGCTTATTCTCAACCCAAAGGTTTGTTTCTGATTTCTTCCCTGATTTAAGGGAAATTTGGGAAACGCTCTCACTATCATGAAAGATTTGATTGATTCACTAACCCAAAAGATGATGATGATGACAGTGGTAGGCAGGAGTCACTCTCTCCCTTGCAAGAAAAAACCAAGAGCCGTTCTTATGATATCTCTCTCTCTCTCTCTCCCCCTCCTCCCGAATGGACTGAAAGCAGCTGGAGCTGAGGAAATGAAACTGAGTGGAGCGACCTCGGCTCGCGTTGCTTTCTCAGCCTAGAGCTTAGAAAAGCCTCCCTCTCCCATGCTTAAAAGTTGCAAAGGAAACACGGAAGCAGGGAAGCGGCTGCCCAGCTTCGGAGCTCCACACCATTTTTTTTTCAGAGGGGAATCTGACTCGAGTATAAGCTGAGGGGGGTTTTTTCAGCACAAAAAATGTGCTGAAAAACTCGGCTTATACTCGAGTATATACAGTATCTATCCCCAGTCCAGTGTTCAAGTTGCATGTACACTAAAGACAGAGTTAAATACAATATTTCTATACAGTTGACATTTACATAGAAATTAAGAGTAGTTGGCTGAAAGTATGGAATTGCCCAAAGATTCATTTTGTAATCCTATGTCTGTTCAATAACAGTAATAATAATAGAAATCTCTTAACATACTACATTGATCTTATGACATAATCATTAATTTAGTCTAAGTTTGGAACTAGAGATTCAAATAAACTAGTCATATGGTTTTATCTGTCTATTCATCAGATTTGCCTTGAACACTAGAGATTATCATGGCCGTTCTGGATGAGTTTAGAGTCGATGCTAAATTAAATGCTTCACCCTGTAAAAGCTTCTGCTATGTTACACTACTATGTGATACTGTATATGTTAGATATTGAAGTGGGATTACAAACTCAATATAATAACAAAGCAAGGGAAATAAATAATCATATTTTTCTTATATTTTCATTAAGTTTAATTTGTTAATGTTAAATTCTGCATTAAGTGACCCAGAAAATACATTCAAATAATGATGTGAAATATATGCATAAAACAATGAAATGACTTAATAAGAATGGTCCTATGTATTCATCATAAATGTGGATGCTGATTTTGACAATGGATTATTTTTTTAATAACATGACTGCAGTTCTCATGAAATACACATTGTATAATATTACTAGGGTCTTAGTAATACATAATAGACATTACCCCATGCCATGGAAAAAAGGATTTCCCTCATATTCTGCACTGAATCTAAATAAGGGGTGGGATTCTAGAATAAAATAAAATAAAAAATCTTGTTTCATTCATAAACTGTAGAATTCCCTGCTAATAGTGAATGGTGCCCACCATTCTAGGCAGCTTCAAAGAGAAATTCCTAGAGATTAGACTGCTGGGCTTGACAAGTGTAGATTATCTTCAGAATCAAAGGTGGCATCTTTAAATAAATACTGCTCTGGAATAATATGGAAGGTAGCTATTGCCTTGAAACTTCTGCTTGCTTTTTGAATGGCTGCTTGAATAATGTTGAACTAGAGAGAGGACTTTTTTTTGCCTATTTCTCCAGGGGTTTTATGGTCATAGTTTTTGCTCTGCTGAAATCATGGTACAGTTGTGTAATTAGGAGAGTGAGGCCATCTCACTAGGGATTTAGGGAGGAAAAATCAGTCCAGTCTTTTCCTTCAGAGCCAGTTGACACACTTAAATTGCTTTTCTCTTCTCCAAAATTGTTATTACCTGTAGCATGATGTGGTGAGAGGAAAGAGCTAGAATGGAATCTGTTTTGAACCTTCTCATCATATTAGCTTCAAGGGAGCCTTTTAGGTGAAAGAAGAAGCAAAGTTAACAGGTTTTTTCCTCTGTACAAATGGAAGCAAAAAACCATTAAAAATGTCCACTTTTAGTTGAGCCCTAAGACATTTTATTTGACTTATTTATTTAAAAGATTTATAAGGCTCCCTATCTGAATGGCTCACAATAGCAAATCATGGTGTTTGATGCCAGATTCCAACTTTGGGCTGCCAATGTAGATTTTTAATTCAGGTATTACCTGTTTCCATTTGCTCAAGAAATCTTACCATTGATTAGTTAATATTGAATTATTATATATTAAATACTGCACATTTATTTGGTTAGGTAAGAACAGAAGTCATATTAAACACTAGCTTCCCCTAGTCTGAATCTAGGCTGACTACTATAGTAAGCCACTGTTAATTAAGACACTTAATGGTGATCCTATAGAATAAATACCAGGATAGCTGTAAGTCAAATCAAAACAAGACAAAAATCAGTGTTAAAAAGAATATGCAAAGAAAAGCAAATGAAAAAAATGAGGGTATACATAGATACATGTGCATGTATTACAGAAAATTGCAGACATTTAAAACATTCTTATTCCTTCCTGGCTATAGCTACACATATCTGCCGCTAATGGTTATCTACATGCAGCAGAGCTGCTTCTAGACCAGGGAACAAGACTGGACCTCAAGGACTGTGATGGCTGGGAACCCCTCCATGCTGCTGCTTTCTGGGGACATGTATGTGCTTCATTAACAGACCAGTTCAAGTATAACTAGAGCAATTCAAGAAAATTGGATTATCAAGAGATATTTATGATATAGCTATATGGAACCTGTCCAGAACTGTGTATCACGGAACATCAGCTTGGGGCTGTTCTTGTGAGAAGAGGCAAGCAAGAGAATAGGATAGTAATTTCCTGCACTACCTACATTAAAATATCAGAATAACCATGTTCCTAGTTTAGCTCAGCCTTGCCCAGTCTAGTATATTCCAGAAGTATTAGATTATGACTTCCAGAATTCCAAGTCATCCAAGCTGAGTAGAGTTTATGAAAATTTAAATCCCAGGATTTCTGAAAGGCATGGCTTGGGAAAAATTGAACTGAAATATTTATTAGATTTGATTTATTAGTATATAACTTGTTTACATTGAGGGCTTCATTGCTGTCTCATGATATACTGCATGTTAGATGTTGCACATGTGCAAAATTAGTATAGTAGATGTGTTCAAAGGGGGGGGGGAAGTCCTATTCAAAAACTTCACCCACTCTCTACTTCATTTTATTTTTAAGGTAGTTATTGAAAACATATTTTGCCTTAGAGGGTCTACCTTCATATAGGTAGCCTAGCTTGTGGGAAGGTATTACATTTTAACATCATTTTATTTGTTCCAGATGCAAATGGCAGAGCTCTTAGTGTCCCATGGAGCAAACCTGAATGCCCGAACAGCTATGGATGAGATGCCCATAGGTGAATTTCTGCCATTTCTATTCTTAGTCAAAGTTTTCACAGCATAACAACATTCAAATATCTTTTTTCTCTTTTAGGAATTGCTCAGATAGTCAAAGTTTTTACAAGAAATCTGGAATGTTGCTATTTCAAGGGTTTTTTTTTTAATATATAAAGACCATACATTTTTAATGAATTTGGGAATACAAGTTGTCAGTTTGTAAAATGCTCATGAAGAGCATGCAAAGCATGCAGGTGGTGATGATGAGATACTGCAGGATTCCTTCAGAATCTTTTTTGAAATTTGCTGAACATGAAATGTTGGTTTCATTTCTCAGATGCTATTATGTAAAGTATGGAAAAATACTCCTCTAAATCTTCAAATCCTGATATTAGTAATTAAAATGCAATCTGTATGTTGTCCTAATATCCCATATGTACTGTACATACATACATACGTACATACATACGTATTTAAATTGGATTTCAAGTAGATTTTTAAATAGAAAAAAAGACATTTTTCTTTCCTTAGTCAGAAGAAGGCATGTCAGAAGTGACTAGATATTTACTGCATCTGCAGTATGTAAAAAAAGTAGTTTCACAGGGCTGCAAATATCTGGGTGACCATTAGGTAGAAACAAAGAGGTACAGAACCTCTTTAACTTTGGGGTGCAATTATCCAGATTTATATAGCTCAGATATTAATCCATCTTCAAATAACAATAGGCAAATCTGTAATCAACTCTCTGGTTCTTTAAGTTATGCAAGACTTATATTTTTCCCTATCCTGTACCATGGACTATCATGTAGAATGTCTACTGAATGCAATAGTTCATGCTTATGTCTGTTTTGTCATCACTGAATAATTCAGTTAAATGAATTTATTTGTGTTCCTTTAGACCTGTGTGAAGAAGACGAGTTTAAGGTTCTGCTCTTAGAGCTGAAGCATAAACATGATGTCATCATGAAGTCTCAGATGAGGCATAAGTCCTCCTTGAACAGGAGAACATCAAGCACTGGAAGCAGAGGGTGAGTGAATAGGGAAAAAATGTGTTAAAAATCTGTTCTCAGTCAGTCAGTCAATCAGTCTGGACTGTCTTAAGTTTTTTTTTTCCAAACTACAGGTTGGAACTTGTTGAAGTTGATTTTCCCCATGACCATCTAATTCCGAGGTGCAGAAATGCTGACCAAAATATTTGTATTAAGATACAGTCCTCCAAAAACAGTCCTCCAAAACCACTACTATTTTTCCACATGTTTTATCTGAAGCAAATAGGGTCATATTTTAGGTAGATTTTAAAATTAGCATTTCACTCTATTGATAAATCTTTTCTCTGTTAATTGGCCTGACCTCACATTAGAAAATTGTGCACTCATTTGGTAAAGTTGAAGGGAAAAAAACCACACAGCAGTTCAACGTATGTTTTCATCTTTGATGGCATTCAAAATACGTTTTAATAAATAATGTTGACAAAAGATTACCAAGTTTAAATAGGTTATTATATTTGGCTTATTCATAAGGCAGGGATCAGCAAATCTTTCAAATGATGGACATATTTGGAAATATGCTGTAGATACCTCACAAAATAGCCATTATCATTAACATAGCCAATCTTACTGTTTTTCAAGATGAGCAATCCAGATTAGTTATAGGTTCTATGTTACTTATCCTTGATTTAAGCCAATTGCTTTATACTTTGAGTAATCTGGAGTTTCATGCAGTGTACCATGGATAGCAATAGGGTACTTTCCTTTCTATTAGCTAGAGAAACATGTGATGATATTTTAAACTGCGAGTACTGCTCAAGCCAGTATGGACAACAGAAAGGGATATACTGCAAGTTGTAACTACATCTGGAGTAAACTTGGAAAGTCATAAAAATATTTCATGAAATGAAACACCAAGAGATTCCCCATCATAATTAGGATATAGATATGAATTTAGTCTAATTAATATCCTGGTGTATGATATGTAAGAGTGCCAGTTTAGTGTAGTGGTTAAAGCATCAGGCTAGGAACCAGGAGACCCTGACTTCTAGGCTCACCTTAGATACAAAGCCAGTGTATGACTTTGGGCGAGTCATTCTCTCTCTGTCCTAAGAAACAGGCAATGGCAAATGACTGCTATTCAAAAAACTGCCATGAAAACTACAGACATTTATCTGGACAGTCACCAGGAATCAAGATTGACTTGAAGGCATCAAGAAGTAGCTTTGTATTCTTGAATTTAAATATGCAGTATTTAAATGCTCAAGAAATATTATTCCATACAAATTGTGATTAACATTAATTTAGAATCCAAAATTTTCTTTGTGTTTGGATATGTATGTCATGCACTTAGTATTTGTCCAGCAACTTGTGATAAAAACAACAGTAAGATTTATAATTAACAGAAGAACAGTTTACAGGTTGACATATTTACATGATTAAATAGCTGTCTGAAAAATTCTAAACCATGAACTTGTAACTGAAATGAATTTAATTTAAAGTGAGGGAGTGATTCAGTATGTGTTACGGATGAATGAGGATTCATCCATGAATTTCAATTTTGTGATGGTTGACAATCTACTTTTGAATAAATAAAAATGACTCATTAGTACCACCTGGTGTTAGAAAACCAATCCAATTCTGCTCAGGTGGACCGTCTTTCCTTCTTCAGAAACGTGCAGCTATAGAAAAATTTCTATTCCATTTCTACAATCACCATTTTAGTAAATCTCTTCTCTTTACATCTTGTCCTAGAAAAGTGGTGCGGAGGGCAAGCCTTTCAGATCGAACAAACCTTTATAGAAAGGAATATGAGAAGGAAGCTATCATCTGGCAACAGATAGAATCTTCTGAGGATCAAAGAACTTCTGATTACAATATTGACATTCGGGAGGTTTCTTCTAACCAAGAGAACACAGATCCAGTAAGGAAAATCTAATAATACATTCTCTTGTTCCTATTAAAGCATTTCCAATCAAGAAACTATGTGAATCTTAATGGAAGTACCAGTTGCTTAACTAAAACTCACGATAACCAAAGCAAATATACCTATTATGTAATCTTCTTTATTTCCCTTCCCATCTTATGTTGATATTATTGCTGGCCCCTTACATTTTTTAAAGGAAAAAATATTCTTTATAAATTCCTTTCAGTGGAAAAAAGCCATGTGTTGGTTTAACATACAGCAAGACTGCACATTTTCTTCTTAATAGTATTTAGCCTCCGAGTTTTGTGTTGGGGGCATAATAGATGGGGCAAGGAAAAAGAAAACTATTTTTCACTTAATCTGATTTCCATCCAGTCAAATAATGTATTATTTTTCTTCTCTTTAATAAATTTAATTTGGTAAGAACTTTGGGAGAGGGATCTCTGGGAGCCATACCAAAGGTTTTGGGATATCACGTGATCCTGAGCCTTCGGTTGGATAGCTATGTAGTAGAGCACAAGGGCTTGATTTTATAATGTAACAAAATCAGTAAACATGGGCAAATTATGGGCTTTATTTATTTTTGTGTTTCAGAACTTGACCACTGATGCAGCTATAATTCTTCCAGAGCTGGTAACAAAAGGAACACAATGTGATTCAGAAAATCTCCTTCAGAATGGATTCAATCTATCCTCCATTCCTTACCAATATTCTATTCCAAATGGAGATGTTTGGATAATGCATTCAGTCCTGGACAATGATGGAAGCCAAGCATTACCCTATAATACCCCTGGGATTTCTGACTCTCATCACATCTGGGATGAGTACAAAGAAAGGAGTCACCAAACCCTTTCTGAACTGAAACGGCAGCGAGCAGCAGCCAAACTTCTCAATCACCCTTTCATCAGTACGCACTTTGCTAACAGTATAGGAGACTCGGTGGAAAATGGGGAAGAAGCTAAAGAATATTTGATTAGTTCCAGGACACCTTCTTATACATCCAATGGAACTTCAGTTTATTACACCGTGTCAAGTGGTGACCCACCTCTCTTAAAATTCAAGGCTCCCATGGAAGAAATGGAAGAGAAGGTGCATGGTTGTTGTAGGATTTCCTGATCTCAGTTTATTCCTACCCAGTTGGTAGGCATGTTGCATATACTACTGAATCTTCATTTTTACCATTGCAGGATCACAGAACCTGGTTTAATCATCTGGGATGAGGCTCTTTGATGTTTATGCATACCTGGTTCCATATTTTGTTTTTGCAGTTTCATTAAAAATTTAGCATGTATAAGTGGAAAGAGAAATGAAAGTGAAACTCTACACATAACTTTTATTTACTGGATGAGAGTTAATTTGATTACAACTCTAATCTGATTTGAAATATCTATTCATGGGTTTCTGGGACCATAATATGCACATGAAAAATAAATTCTGTTGACATTGGTACAGCATTACTGACAAACACTCTTTTACAAGATTAGGTAAATAAGAGAAGACCCAGCTTCTTTGTGTAAAGATTTTGCACATGAAGATATATGCACTTTATGATAACAACCAACCCAAAAACATAACCTCTAATGTGACTGCATTGTTGGAATGTTAACTATCTTGCTGCCAATTTTGTTTTGCCATCATTTATTAGCATTCATTTTATAAAATAATGAAGTAGGTTTTCAACTCTTTTAAGGAAGAGATTATCTTCAGCTCCTCAGAGCAGTAGTTAAAAAGTTCATGCTTCTACTTATCCTCCTCCATTGATAGTCCTTTTTAGTTTGCACTTGAAAATATTTTGATATGCATTGCAGTAGTGTAGCATATTTTACTTCATTATGTTCTGTTGGAGAATTACAATTTTTGATTTACCACCAAATTCTATTTTGAATATTTTGAGAGAAGTTTTCTTTCTTCCCAGTGTTATGCCTTGCAATTTGTCCTGTTATTTGATTAGCTTGTTCTGCTGTGCATAAACTAAACCCCTTGAAGTGGCTTTTAAACATTACTATACTAGGGTTTGAGGATGGGGATGGGCATCATTTCAGGCTTCACTACAAATTTCAGCTACATCTGTGTAGTTACCATTTTCTGCATATTGTTTGACCAAGAAACCGGTGGACAGAATTTATATGCTGGAATGTAGTTGTATTCATAGGAAATCTATATTCCAGAGTCCGGTTCTCCTCATCGTAACACATTTATCTACTCTTTTTTTTAATCTGATGCTATTCAACCGTGTTAGGAATATAATATTCAGAATTCACTGCCAGCACTTGGAGGGGAAGGTGCAGGTTTCCCATGTTACATTGTAAGGGTGTTGTGCATTGCTCCACTCCACAGAAGCTCCTGCCAAAACTTTTGTTGTAATATGACACATAAGATTTTCACATTGAATAAAAGCCACTTAGCAATATCTAGCAATAATTTTTAAATTTGCAGGTGACCAGCACCATAGCCATGTGGTGAAAGCCTGATTGCCAATCAGAGATAAACATGTGTTCTTATAACTCATAAGATGCTTAACTGCACTGAAAGGAATACTGGTCACTGTTGGTCTTATTTTTTAACCCAATCCCTTCTTGACTCGTACCTGATTTATGAAATAGTAGTGGTTTAATCTTAATTCCCCATAAAGCTTCTTTGTTAGAGTGACAGGAAAATGTAACTTCTGAAACTCTTCATACTACATCTGATGTAATCTTCCATCAATTGAAGATTAGATTTGGAATTCTCTTGCTAAAAACTAAAGTCTCTATTCCTTTGGCAACCATTTTGCAAGTAAGCAAGCAAGCAAGCTAATTTTTCCTTAACAGGGAAAACAGTGTACAACACATAGGAAACTAGCTATCTAAGAGGCAAACTAGGTAACTTAGTCTTTCCCTACTATATATCCAAGGGTGTAATTTTTAGAATAATTACAGGGCTTTTAAAATTATATATATATCTATTGCACATGATGAAGGGGAATGTTTCATCTGAAGAAATGACTGCAGTTTTATGAAAAGCATTCTATAGATCTGAACTTTGTACTTAACACAAAATAGTGAGAAATAGTCTTCAATGCAAGATAGCAAATTAAGAGCAGCTGTGTGTTGGTAAATTATATGTGATTAAAATGAATGTTTCAGCAATGAAAATCTCACATCTTATTTAATTCATGATGTTGGAAAAGTATCTCTTACATGTCATGCTAGAGCTGATAATAAAGTAGCTGAAAATTTCACTTATTCAATATTCAGTCAGTTTTGTACTTGCAAATATAACTTCAAAACAATTGTCTTCGTTTATTTCTACTTATTTTTGTTTCAGTTTTTCAAAAGATCCTTCAAATTGGAGAAAGAGGATAACCCTGAAACAGAATTATTTTGTTACTTTTTCTCTTGTTAGGAGCATGCTTTCTCTGAAGTTTTCTACTTATAGAGCTGTAAATCTAAGCAGGTAATTGTGGTTCTGTTTTCAATAATGTAGTCAAAATTGTGAAGTGTTGTTGATAATATACATAATATACATCAGGAATTAAGGACAGTTCTGCACAATCTTCCTTCTTGTCCAACAGTTGAAAGAATTGTTCTATAGTTAGTAGCAATGAGACAGGTGTTTAACAAAACTTCTCAGCATCCATATCAAATTGTGATTTATAGGAACCATGACAGTAAATCTAGGATCAGTAACTATGTAGAAGAAAAAACAATGTTAATGAAGTATCTTGAGTCCTGATATAGTTTATTTCTGCTTGTAACTTTCTTGAATTTTATCACTTCTATATTTTTTTCTCCAAAGTTCTGTTAAAGAGGAAAAAAAAATAGCATCTCACCTTTAGCTATTTTTGTGCATTCCATCTGGGGAGTACCCATAGATTCTTCTGATACTTCAAGTTATGCTATAATAAAAAGACATGCAATCCCCCTTAAATTGAGCTGCAGATAAATTCAATTACTTAAACATATGATTACATGAACACAAGAAAATTACATCTGGTTGTAAAATCCCTAGTATCTATCCCTATATCCCTACATCAGAAAGCATGATGTTTAGAATTCAATATTCTGAGGAAGATTTAACCTAAATATTAAAGACTAAAGAATTTTGAGCAGGCATCTAGAGTAATTTTTCTCATCAAAAAATCTGGACATGACAGAAAACTCAGGCCTTTCAATAACAGGCCATAGGTCTGCAAATTCCTCAGTGCATTATTCACTAATGTAAATTGGAGGACTGCAATCTCAGTTAATTATAAGCAATTATTGCTTTGGATTGATTACTTATGTGTATGTTTTAAATCAGTTAATATATTGATTATAATGTCAAAGTGTTTACTCTGCACTAACAGGCTATATAGACTGTTATAAACACAATTGTGAAGAGGAAGCTGTGGACTCAGTTGAAGGTTTTGGGCTTGGCATCAAGTATAATTGCCTGGGGCATTTCAATTTTACTTAGGATGACAATAGTAAGGATGGTAATTTTTACAGGTTGGGATTGTAGAAGTGTGATTATACAGTATTTAATCTGCTTTCTAATACAGTCCTCTCCAATGCATGTAGTTCTGGGTTTTTTTTTTTAAAAAAATCAGCTTTGTTGTAAATCTATATATGCAGAATTTTAAGATATTTACTATACTACCACCATTTGGGAAAACAATAGAAAATATCTCTATGTAGTTTCTTTAAATGTATGTCTTTATTAACTTCTTGAACTTATATCAGCTCTTTAATATTCAGTATATTCTGAATGCAAGTCTGTCATGCCCCCAGCTGGAGAGTAAAAGTATTATACCATATATATTTCAGATGTCTGATGCAGGACTCAAGTTACCACAATGCAAGAATTTACGAAGCCATAATCTAGTAGTAGTCCTCCAACTATTGTTGAATTTCAACTCCTGTAATCCCCAGATTTTATAACTAACAAAGATTCCATGGGACCTGTGGAGTCACATTCCTCACAGTTGGTATAGACTTTAGAGAATCCTTTTTTATAGCATGACTGGCTCAGATTTGTTTTTCTTATTTTTACCCATCTGAAAAATGTCTTTTTACTTGCTTATTCTGTAAATGCAATTAAAATAACACTCATACCATATCCATCTGGTATATACTAAGTCCCAAATGCAGTTTACATTTTTTGCCCCTGTGTGAGGCATGGAATAAAACAGCCATGAGACACTTGGGGAAAACTAAATCACATACGTTGCTATAAATCCCAAGTTATCATTTCCAAAAATAGCATTGGAAAGCATCCACAATTTACCGAAAGTTTTCTCTTGCACACTTTTCTTTTGTAACTTTAATAGCTCTTCTATATCTTTTTGGACAGAATTCTATTATCTATACCTCCAACTTGTTTTGTAATTTTGAAACAACAAAACAAAACAAAAATCCCTATGAGCTATTCTTGTAGCATAGAAACTGACCATCTGTATTCCTCTCTAAGATCTGTCAGTTCTGAATTTCAAATTTCTAGTAGAATCCTAACCTTTATTATAAAAAGAAAGAAATACCCAGTAGTGTCATTGGAAAATGACTGTTTTTTAATTAATGGGTTTGTTAAAAACGGGCTATCTTTTTAAGGTAGATTATTGTAATGGTTACTCTACCATGACATAAATGTTACATGATAATTTAGCAGCAACATTTTTCAACATTGTCTGGAAAGAAGGAAACTGGTGACAATAAGACCAATAAACAGTGAGAATAAGCTACATTCACACCACCATGTCGGCAGTATGCCTTTGCAATGACTCTAAGTATTTCATTGAAATATTGTACAAACACACACACACACACACGTCATTTAGGCCCATCATATCTAATATATTAAAATTTTTAAAAGGATTATTTTCTATTTTTATGAAAGTCTTAATATTATGATGTATGAAAAGATAATTGTTCCATAACTAGCTGAAACAATATATGAAGTCTTAAACAATATATGAAGTCTTAAACTGCCTTAGAAAACTGATGGCATGGGATATATCAGTATTAGTTTCTGATTTGATTAAGTGAATAGTTTTTAATATAAACTATTAAATTTCCTTTATTAACAGGAAAGGAGATGAGTGTTGATTCTTTGTGCATATTCAAAAGTGGGGGGAAAGGACCATGCTTGCAGAACTTTGATATCTTTGTCCTATGTACTGTATAAGCAGTGTTTTTTTAAGCAATAACCTATTTTGTTGCCTTGCAATAGGACCTAATGTAGAAGGAAGCAATCTGTAACACCCCAGATGTTGTTAAACTGTAATTCCAGCTTTTTCTGGGAATCTGGCCAACAATAAATATATTTAAATGTTCCTGATCTATCAGCTTTGCTGAAGCTGAGCAGATCTAGGCTCAAGTCAGTACCAGCTGAGAAACCAATGTAATCTATTGTAAATCCCATGGGGGGAAAAGTGGGATATCAATAAACTTAAAAATTACAGTCAGGATTCAGGAAATAATTGAGCCTTTGTTCATATACTTTGAATTTTTGTGGCATTCCTGATTAAATTGAAACTAGAGATTGAGAATAAAATAATCTTTAGTCAATATGCACCCACAGACTGCACTGAAATACCTATTTTCTCTTTGTTCTATATAATTTATAGCCTGGAATTCACAAATCATGGTAAGTGACTATGTGGATTTGTCTACAAAAACAAAAGCTTTGTTGAACCAGTTCTACCCTACCTAGCAGTCTGTGGCCAAACAATAGCTATTTATCTATCTATCCCATAAGGAAGATCTTTTCTTCTGCTTATTGATGTTGATGGAATATGTAATTATTTATTTTCCTTAAAGAGGCAGCTGGATCCAGCTATAGGCCTAGTCATGTATAAAGACACGAAATCATGCCAGTGAGGCTAATTCCCATAAAGGAAAAAAACCCACATTTTAGATTGTTTTAGTCTGTATATAAGACTCAGTGGACAGGATAAATACATAAACTCTTGTACTGGGTGGGAAAAAGCAAAGGAACATAAATTCTTCTTATGCAATGGTAAACCCCAGGGTAACCTAGTGAATTACATGGGAGATGCATCTGTTTAACCACTGTAAGACATAAAAGGCTAGAAAAAAGCTTTAGATTTAGGAAGCATCTTAAATTTTTAATTCATATGGAACCAATTCTTAGGGCCAGGCTGACACACCCTGTGAAAAAACATTGCAAACACTAATTGCCAAATAACTTCAACTACTATATTCAGCAGGCCAACTTTCCCATCTGAATCAAAAGTCTTAGTGCACTATTTGCTGAATATTATCAGGATATCAAATTTAATTGAACACGTCTATGTACATTACAAGGGACTGTCAGATTTTCTTAGATGGTCCATTACAGGTAAGAAAAACATGTGAACAGTAACAAACATCATATGAACAGATGTAGTTGTTTCCATGAGGTATTGTCTCATCAACAACTGCTAGTGGATTTAATATTTTTTAAGGAAAAATATGTTGAAGCTAGGTCCATTTCCTTCACTGACAAACTTATCTGTGTAATTATTTTTGAAGAAGGTATACTTCTAGTAACAATCAGCATCATAGTATCTACAGGGTGATACACTTTTTAATAATTACATGGAGTCCTTGGTACTCTCTGAGCTGGCATGTTTGCTTGAAGATGTTTCATTACTAGACTAAGCAACAGCTTCAGTGATGGAAGGAAATGGGGTCCTGTCAGTGTTTCCTTAGAAGTGTTTTCTTCTTGGTAATTCCTTGATTAGGCTACTATTTGTTGGTTTGTTATCTGAGTTGATAGTTTCTTTATTAGCCTATTGTTTATTGCTTGTTTGTTTGATGTTAATCCTGGTTTTAATCCCTGTTTATCTGGATGTTAATTGCTAGTCAAAGAAGTATTTTGGTCTTTGTTTCCTTTTCAGTTTTTTATTGTCTCCTCTGAATGGTGTTGTAAATGTTTCTGTATGCATCCCTAGTTGATGACTGATTTGTCTGAGTGCCAAGCAAGCAGGAAATCTGAGTATTTTTGGATTTAGCTTGATCTAGGATGCTCAGTTTCCCAGTAGAAACTATCCATGTTGCAAGTTTTCAGTTTCTTCTGAGTGCTAGTTGGTGTTTATGCATGTATTCAGCTAGTCTCTTGCCTGTCTGTCCTACATAATGGCTGTTATAATCCTTACACAATATGGTGTAGATGACTATTTTTCCTGGACTACTGGATCTTTTGATTAACAAGATGTTTTGGAGGGCTTTGGCTAGTTTATATACTATGGTGTGGTTGAAAGTTTGTTGCTTGTTTCTGAGGTGATTTTGATGCATGACAATGGTATTCTTTTGATGGATTGTATTTGTTGTACTATTGTGGCTTAAGTGGTCAGGTACTTTTTGATAAAGTTGCATAAGTACCAATTTTGTTGGCAGATGCTGCATAGGCAGTTTTCTTTTTCTGGTGTCTGGGTTGCTAGTTGTTTATGTGTCTGAATAATGTTCTTAAAAGAACTCCTCTTGTGGGAAGTTGGGTTATTATTTTGGTATTGGAGAATTTTCTTTCTAAGAGCTGTTTTTCAAGTCTTGTTTCTCTAATTTGCCATTTCTTCTGTTGATGAGGATATATAGAGGGCAGTGTGCTGTTTTTTTTTCCTTCAAGAAGTTCATTCATTTGAAAATTTGTCATGTTTTCTCTGTTGTCCCATTTATTATAAATGTAAATTTATAAATTTACATGCTGACCATCTCACTATTCAAAGGTGGATAAATATATTATGACAAAGGTGTCATCTATACTTTTGGTTGTGTCAGAATTCTATATTGGTAGTTTCTAGATACTGTATTCTAATCTTTGCTATGAGCCTGAAACTGATGATCCCATGAATGTTGGTATGTTTGTCCATCAAATTAAAAGTAGGTTGTGAGGCAAAAGTTGATGAGGTCCATTGTTCTGAATCTGGATATTTCAATCTTACTGTATTTGTGTAGTGTTGTTGCTATGGATTCTTTCACTAGTTCTGCTGTTGAAAATAAGGTTCATTTCCATAAGTTGTATAGATAAAAGATAAATCCCAAACCCATATGCATATTTAATATGGAGTGTCACATCCTAAAATCAAAACCTAAGAAAGGTTTTGAACTTATAACTGAGTTCATATATGCTAGAGTATGTTAAGCCTGGGTTCCCCAACCAGGGTTAAAGAGACAAGCTAAACAGAATGTGCAGCATTAGTCAGCTAGGCATACAGATAAATGTTTGTTAACATACAGTAAAAATAACAGATACGCTTGTGCTATCAAAATATAGTTTGTTCCATTTGGAGTTAATAGCATAGTCAAAATAACAGTCCATTAGTCATGTATCATTTTAGTCAGTCCATTCAAGGATATTCAGTTAGCAAAGTCCGTGTAGAATATCCAATGTCAGTTCACTTACAAATCAGTTCTTCGTTTATCTTTCCTGTTCGAGTAATGCAGTCTTGAGTCCATGCATAATTAGAGATCATCAAAGCCAGAGAGAGAGCAAGCTGTCCTCTTGCTTCTTTTAAAGTGCTTTCACAACCACTCCCCTAATTACATTCCCACAGTTAAAGTTGCAGACACTTTAACTAACAAACTATGATAACATATTTATTATTTTACCTAAACCAGTTAGGGTAAACAATGTTATCCCTAACATTCTCCCCTTTTAGGTAAATATAATAATATAACTATTTACATCTTTAAATCATATTTGTTACAACTCTCTTTAAACTTAATTACTCCTTGAGCTTTTGCAAATTGGTCTGCAATGTTTTCTTCCGTCATGCAGTATTCCAATTTAATTAGCCCATTCTTTACAGATTCTCTAACATTTAAGTATCTTAAATCAGTATGCTTTGATCTAGTTTTTACAGCAATACTAGTAGCCAAGTTTATGGCTGCCTGGTTGTCCTCGTACACAATAATGGAATCTTTAACAGTTATACCCATGTCTAATAATAACTGTTTGTACAGAATTAAGTCAGTGCATAGTAATGACAGACATGAAAATTCCGCTTCCATCGTGGACAAGCTGATATGCTGTTGTCTGATTGACCTCCACCCTATTAGTGTCTTACCAAATAATATAGCCATCCCAGATGTTGATTTTCTAGTGTTTATGTCAGTTGCAAAAGTTGCATCTGCATAGGCACTAAGACTCAAAACACCCTTTGGTTCTATATACAATGCATGGTTCATTGTTCCTTTAAGATATCTTAAAATTCTCTTTAATGATTGCCAATGACATTGATGTGGATCTGAATTAAAATGTGCCAGCTGATTTACACTATAAGCTATATCTGGCCTAGACCAATTGCTTATATATAAGCTGCCAATCAAAGATTGATATATAGACTTATCAAATTTGGGACTTTGATCATCAGTTTGGCAAACTTCCTGACTCATTGGAGTCTTTGCCGGTTTACAAAGTTCCATTTTATACATTTTAATTAATTGGCAAATTTTATCTTCTTGAGATATTTTAAATCCATTTTTTGTTTTGTTAATTGTCAATCCTAGATACTTTTTAATTTCACCTAAATGCTTTAATTTTATCTTTTTAGCTAATAATGATATAATCTCATTAGCTTCATTATTAGTCTTAGTTATCAAAGCAATATCATCTGTAAATAATAACAATGACACCGTTCCATTATTTTCTCTTTTAAACACACATGGATCTGCTAAACCAGATTTAAAACCTATATTGTTTAATTATTTCACAATATATTGGTTCCACTCAAAGCCAGATTGTTTCAACCCGTAAAGACTCTTTTTGAGTTTCCAACAATCATTACTATTTACTTTGTCTTTTATAATCATTGGCTTTTTCAAATATATAGTGTGCTGCAATGGTGCATGCAGGTAAGCAGTTTCTACATCTAAATGGTTAATGACATAGTTTTTCTTAGCTGCCCACACTAAAGCCGCTCTCAAAGATGTTGCTTTAAGACTTGGTGCGAAAACTTCATCGTAATCAGATGCAATTTGATTAAATCCTTGAGCTACCAACCTAGCTTTATGGGTAACAGTCCCATCATTTTATAGTGAAATACCTTGAATGCAAGAGTGCTCTTAGGCTCTTCCTATAATCTGGACATCAGCTACTTTCTTACATGAATGTTTCAGAGAGAAGATACCATCATATAATCACTGAGCATTTCTACAGCTTTACATTATTTTTTACATTATTTTTATCAAATTTATTTGCTGCCCATCTAGTGATTCAAGGTGACTCTGAGCCACACTTTCTAAGAATTTTTTTGGGGTGTAGACAGGAACAATTCTAAGATCTGCATCGTTTCTTGATGAGACTCCACTTTCAGGCTGTAATAAGAAGCAAAACTACAATATACTGCTGGGTTTATTTTCTCTCGCTGTAATAAAGAAAAGGAGTACTGTAACCAAACTGTTCTTTTGAGAAGTCTGCAGTGGTTAATGATTCTATCAAAGCACCAACTGCCAAGGACTATTATGTTGCACATTCCTCCATAGAAAATTATGCTTTTTATTTCTAGAGCAGGTCCCATTTGCCTGGAACTGGAGTTAATTTAGAATTACTACTTCATATGTCCAGCACTAAAGGTTTCATAAATTGAGTTAAAAGAGAATATAGTTCTTTTGGGAAACAATACTCAAGACATTACTTTTTAAAGTCAAACTTCATGTCTAGATAATAGAAACATATTTAAAAGCTACATATAGTGCTAAAGATGCTTGTCTCAGAAAAATCCTTATTGCTAACCATAATGGGATGTTAGATATAGGAACAGTAGCTTGAGCACATCTGGCATTGGTCAATCCTTATTTTCTGTTCCAGGTTGCATACTTTCCTGTGTTATGTGGTTCCCTACACAGCCAAGCATTCATGTACCTCTGTGTTTCTGATCCCTTACCTAATAATGGTGGTCTTTCCTTTGGCTAGGTCAGGGGTCAGCAATCTGTGGCTCCGGAGTCACATGTGGTTCTTTGAGTCCTCTGCTTCGGCTCCCTGTCACTCTGTCGCAGCAGAAGGATGAAAGAGCCATCACCCTGTCATGGCAGTGGCATAGCCAGAGCCTTAGTGCAGGAGTGAAGCGCCCCTGACCTTGCCTTTGTGTGGTAACAGCATTCCGCCCTCATCGTGGTACATTTTTCTTCGCCCAAGACCTCTAAGGCCATGTGATCCTGTTCATCAATAAACCTTCTTTCTGAGCAACTTCTATGAATCCAGTGTCTTTCTCCCTACTTGGAACTGAATCCAGATGGATATTTCTTCCAACACTATCTTGATAGTTTGGAGAAAATAATGAAATTTAAGCAAGTCAAGTGCAATTTTTTTTAAAGAAACAAACATGAAACATACAAATATAGAACAAGGTGCAGCCAGTTTGGCAATGAGGCTTATGAAAAAGATCTTAGCATAGTAGCTAATTATAAACAATGTGGCTCAGTTGTGTGATGAGACTGTAAAAAAAGCAAATGGAATTTTGGAATGCATCTGTAGTTCTATTGTAAATCAGTGGAAGAAGTAATTCCACTTTATTCTTCATTTGTGAGATCTTACCTTGAGTTTATTTCAGTTCTGGATTCTATGCTATTTAGAAAACCTGGAACAGGTTCAGAGAAAAGCAAAGAATGAGGATCTAGAAGATAAGCACTAAGAAGAATAAAAGAACTCAGCATGTTCAGGCTTGAAACCTAAATACTGAGAGGAATATGATAATACTTCAAACTTAAATATTATCACACAACATTCATTAAATGATAGAATAAACTAAGGAAGAGTTTGGCAATGGAACCAATTATTTTAAAAAGTGGGATGTTTTCTTTTGTCAGGTATGTTCAAGTAGAGGCTTGACAGCCACAGATGTTTCAAATTAAATTTCTGAACTGAGCAGTGTATTGGGTTTGCTGGCTAGATAATTCTGGGAATTGAAGTCCAGACACATTAAAGTTGCTAACGATGAAAACACTGGTTTAAACGTTGTTTCCATTCTTATGCTTCTGTGAAAGAGAACTATTCAAATTGATAGACTTTGACCTGATAGAACAAGGATTATCTACTGAAGCACTATGTGTCACATTCTCTGTATTGAAGGGAGATTGTTCCCTTTTACTTCCCACCAACTCATTTTAAGCCACTCAGGAGATAGTATACAATTCCTGAAGTAAAGAGACAGTAGGTTTTTATAATTGATCCTCCAGGCACTTATTTGGTCCCCTTTTAGAATTATCAAATTGGCTACAATGGCAACAACTCCTGACAGCAAATTCCATAATTTAGGAGAAAAAAATGAATATCCTGCATGACCTCTATCATTTCATCCTTTATCCTCACTCCAAGCTAAAAAGCTCCTGTTACTGCAATCTTTCTTTACATTGGAATTGCTCCTATACAGTGGTAACTTTGACTGCCCTTTTGCATATTTCAAGCTTTATAATATCTTTTTAAGATGTAATGCACTCTAATATTTTCATATAACTATATATCTCATTTCTGATCCATTATTGCTACCAAAGCAGAAGTTCGATACTTATATGCATATTATACATGTTTATAATTAATTGCATTGCCATTTTGAAATACATTCACCCACTTTGGAACATTCTCAATCTTTTTTGAGTTTACTGTCTGACCAGTTTTGTGTCATACACAAATATGACTACTCCTTCATTCCAGATAATTTTAAATAAATAAAATTTAAATGAAAAGCACTAGTGATCCATGGGGGAAGTGGTACTTTCACACAGTCCATTTATTGCTCTTTCCTGGTTTTTAATTATTTCCAATGAGTTAGGTCTGGTATTTTTGATTTTCTTGAAGTCTAAGTAAATTTAATGGTTCATTAATGTGCTTGTTGCACAAACTTCTGTAGGAAGCTGTTATGAATTCACTAATTTTTCCAATCATTCCCCCAAAATGTTCAGCTGCTCTATGGTTTTCTTTACTGCCCCCTAAAAATTTTTTAACTGGGTTAAATCCCAGTCCTTAGTACGGACGCTGATATTAAAAACAAGTTAGCATTTTTATGAAAAGAACAGTCATTTTGTTCTTCTGGCGAAGATCTCGGGATCCCCGAGAATCCTCTCATTTTTGTTTTGTGGCTTAATCATGTCATCTTTGGCCTAGAATCAGCAGGTGCCGCGTCTACAAACGTATTCTCATTTAATTCTGGACACCCAAAGGAGGCAAGGCAACTTTGACAGGCTGCACTTCAGGCGGCTTGCAGCGTGTATCATTACCTACCTGGTCGAAGAGCACAGCAAATACCCCACCACACCCAAGCCCCGGGCCTGAGCAACAAGTATCTGCTGAAGCCGAGAGCTTGGAAGGACGGTTGTTTTTTAAATCTCCGAGAAACTCCTTTCTTTCCCTCGGGATTGGAACGGCCACTCCGAAATACAGCCAATCACCTAGCTTCCCCCGCCCCCTGAGAGGCGAGGTGACAGCCGTTCCAGCCTATAAGAGAAAAGCGGACGCCAGTTTAGATTCAAATGTTCTATAAAGTGCCAACTCCTCCCACGCGCCCGAGTATTCCCTAAGGTTCGCGTCCTCCGGAAGGTGAGACGAACAAGGCCGATGGCGAATCAGTCCCAATGCCTGGACGATGCCCCTTTCCGGAGTTTACGCGGCTGGGAGCCCGTTCCCCCTTCGACCTATAACGAGGCGCAGCGCCTGGCGCTGGAGGAACTTATCACCAAAGGCCGGCCGGCTTTCCAGGCTTTCTTACGCCGGGAAAAAATGGGCTCTTTCCTTTCCGATCCCGAGATCCAGGCTGTTTTGCGTGCCTCCGTGCAGCCACTCGGGACAAACGAAAGTGTCTCGGCTGCAGGCCAAGCCCTGAACACCTCCTTGGATTGCTCCTCGCTTACATACTTCCCGGTGCAGTCCGACGTTGAACCACCTGTCCTAGAACTGGGCTGGCCTGCCTTTGTTACCGGCTCTTTCCGTGGACTGACCCGCGTGGAGACTTATTTCCAGCCCTGTTTTGGAGAGATCATCTATGCTTGCAAAGAGGCGGTGCGCAAGCAGATCCGGTCAGCCAGAGAAGTGAGTGAAGGGATCGAGTGTTCCTTTGGCTTGGCAGGAGCTGCGCTTCGTGATGGGCACAATTCGGCCAGGGTGGAACAGCCGTGGTGTCAAGTAGGGCAACGTTGCACGCAGATCAGGCTGAACTCTCGCTTTTAGAGTCCGTTCCCGCAGCCACAAATCTACAGTTCCCGCATCCTTCTTTGCTATGCTATAACTATCCGCAAATTACTGCTCCGTGGTTTGACGCGTGTCTCCTAGGACTCGCCTTCAATGTGTGGTTGGAAGTGCAGTGTGTATTACCTTTTATTAGTCGATGATTTGTGGTTGTCGAAAAAGCCTCCCAAATTTGGAAGTCGGGTGTGGGAAAAGAACTAAAAGGTTACTTGCACCACGAGCTACTAATTTGTTGGGTTATATTGTAATGCTTTTTCAAGGAAGTGCATGTTGGGGGATGCTTCTTTGTAGAAGCAGTGCAGAATTGTTGTGCTTCCTATGAAAGGCGAAAGTCAAATGACATAATAAAAGGTCAGTTTAATGCAGTGCAGGACAGCTGTGGGACTGCTAGGTCAGTGGTACACTTTCTTAGATCTTACCGTCCCTATGTCTGTTTATAAGTCATATACATGCATTAATATGTAGATAATCAACATTCCAATTTTTTTAAAAAATGATGTAATGGATAGATGACAATGTTCGAATTTTTTCTTCCTCCATTCCAGTAAATTGCCTTACTCACTTGGAGACCAGTGCTGTAGATTGTTGCTAAGCTTTTTCCCAACAGCCTCATCTGATTTCAGTGTACAGGGAATTGTGTTCAGTAGCAGCAGAAGCTCACAGATTTCTTATCTCCTAAAGAGGAATCCTTGATGCCTGTGACTCCCCAGTGTAACTGGAATTTGTTTGACTTATTTTGGGAGTAGGAAGTTGGTATGGTGTTCTCTGTCAAATGTGGTTATGCTTGCATTTATTCTTTTTTGTATTGCAGTTGCTGTTCATGTAAACAAGGAATTGAGCAGAAATCTGCAGTTGGTATATGGATTGTGGAAGCAAAGCAGTTCTTGAGGAATGGAAATAAGCTGTTAACCAGCCAGAGCACTTGAAGTTGCTCTTTTGTCTAACTTAAGAAAATAAATTCCTTGCATTTTCAGTGTAAGGCTATCCAGTTAATTCCAATTTCAGTGGAGTTTACAATTTAGGAGCTGGAAAGATCTGATTTGTTACTGCACCAAATGATGCATTCATTACACTCTCTGTGGGCTTTCTGTATCCTTCATCTGGTTTCCGTTGGCAGCTAAAGCTCTTAGTTAACCTGTTTCCAAAATCCTTCAGTTTAGTGATCTGTTT
Source organism: Hydrophis major (assembly GCA_033807585.1). Classification (NCBI taxonomy): domain Eukaryota; kingdom Metazoa; phylum Chordata; class Lepidosauria; order Squamata; family Elapidae; genus Hydrophis; species Hydrophis major. Next base: position 231,345,104 of record CM066330.1, read on the forward strand.
CATGCATTTCTTTTTTCTGGTAATCTAGCACCATTCAACTCACCTTAGCCACAGTCAGCAAGGCCAAAGGCAGGAACTAGAAATGTTATATAGTCCTCAGCTTATGACCACAATTGAGTCCCAAATTTTTGTTGCTAAGTGAGACAGTTAAGTGAATTTTGCCCATGTTATGACCTTTCTTGCCACACTCATTAAGTGTATCTGCCGTTCCTATTGACTTTGCTTATCAGAAGGTTGCAAAAGGTGATCACATGACCCCAGACATTGCAATTATCATAAATATGAGTCAGTTGCTAAGCATCTCAATTTTTATCCTAAGACCATGGTGATGCTGCAACAGTTGTTTGAAAAACAGCCATAAGTCACTTTTTGTGCTTTGTAATTTCATAAGTTATAGTTAGTGTTGTCACTAATCAAACTGTTACAAGTAGATAATTGGAATTATTATTTGGTCACCAAACTATTGATTCCTACTTGGTATCTATTATGGATAATTATGTCAGTATAAAAAAAGCCTACACTTAAGATTTTCATAACTGACCACCCCATACCAATAAGTAAACTGAAAAATCACAGCTGTTAAAAAGTATCCTTTGCAAAGAAGGCCAATGTTATTGTTTACTCATTGAAATGGATTTCATGATTCTGGTTGATGCTTCTAAAATAAGAAGCAGGATGGTCTCTATCATATAATAATGCTATATTTGGCATGGGAGGAGTCTATGAGTTAATTCTAAAATATTGGGTGGCAGTCGTAGTTAAAAATATTGAAGCAGGGGTACCTGTAGTCTTTGGAACCAATAATAAACAATGCTGTTCTTGTGATGGGTATATTTTCATGACTAATGACACTATAAACATGTGAAACCATTAGTTTCTGGAGTGTTTTGTTTCCTGTCCTGCATGCTTGTGTTGTGAACCATCGTGTTATAATCAGTAGGAAGAAGGAATTTCACATTACACAGCCTCAGTGACACAGAAATAGGAAAGGGAAATTGATTAAATGAGTACCTATTTTCTTTCTTGGCTGTGATGTGAGCAAGGCTGATAAACCAAATTTCAAGATAGCAGATAACAAACGATGTGTGTTTCAAAAGCCATTTATTAATGAAATATATTTGACAGTGGCAATATTAATAGCATATTATTTTGATTTTATTTCTCAATGTCTTTATATCAGTTTTTTCATCAAATACCATTTGCCTATTGCCATATAATTTTAATTTATATCTTTCTAGGAATACAAGAAATTACTTTGTACCATGCCAGATTATTTAGCTTGTCTAGTTAGGTAATTCTTGACCGATGACTGGATAATTGTGCTATTTCCATGGAATCCTCTCCCTCAAAAGCTACTTATGACCTGATTTCAAAGTTCTGATGTTGCCCTTCCCTGCCCCCCACCCCCTCGGTGGTCATGTAACCACATTTTGGGCACTTAGCAACCAGCTTTCATTTTCAGCTCTTTGTGGCACCCCACAGTCATGATCACAATTTACAATGGTTTTTCCCAAAACTGGCATTTACTTCCAGTTTCTTTGTGGCACCCCACAGTCACGATCACAATTTACAATGGTTTTTCCTGAAACTGGCATTTACTTCCAGTTTCTGGCAAAACAGGCTATATGAACACTGGTTTGCTTATCAACTAACACATTCACTTAATGATCACCACAAAAAAGACTATAATATCAGGTCAGTCTTGTGATGACCTATTTTACAATTATCACAACTTATAATTCTTAGATTCAATTACAGTTATAAGTCAAGGACTACCTGTAGTTTGATTTGACATTGTGTTAAGACATAATGTGTTTTGGGGGTCATATAATGCATTGATTTGTGAACTACAATGTTTAGGTTCATAGAAGACAAAGCCAAAATTAGTTAATTTAGTAAACCATGATATCTAAATGTATTCTTACAATGAATATATGCAAAATGCATATATAGCATTTTTTCTAAAATATGAAACAGTCTTGAAATATTTTGTAATTTTAACCTTTCCTTCAAATAAACCAAGATGCTTTACTGTAATCATTACCTAGTTATTGCTTTGGGGCATAGTTTTTTCCATTATCTTTGTCAATGTGGTGAGCATAGTAAATAGTCTCTTACAAAACTACATGGGCCATCACTGACATTAGAATAAAGCTGTTGGGTTCAAGATAGGAAGAGGAAATAAAAACTTTATTTTTAAAATTTGTATATCACCTGTGATTTGGCAGCATATGATGGCAAGAATAAGGAATTGCATGAATCCAGAAGCATGTTTTGATAGAAGCAAACACCCTCTTCAATATTTATTAAAGAATTAGCAGAAAACTTGTTTCTGGATTTATAGTACAAATTATCACAAACCCATTTGTTGTGTTTGATTTCTTGTCTGTCCACTTCACATAGCAGCTGTAATTTTTGCTATGCTTACCAATGGGTGGAGATACCAGGATGCGAATATTTCACTCAGCTGTTTTCTAGTATTTCTGGTTGTTGGTAGTATGATACCATCAAAGGCTGATCACCTTAGTATCATTTTGTGATACCAATACAGCTGTAGATTTTGAGATTTCTAGTTCTATTCAGAAAAAAGTGCACTGTTTACAAGTTCATGTGAGTGTTCTCCATATGGTGAGATGATACTAGATTTTTCAAATATGATATAGCCTGTAATTAAAGTTCTAAATTAAAATTCCCATCATTTCTAAACAAGTGATTATGCTAAGCAGAAAAGACGCAATTGCAATTCCAATATGTTTTGTTTAGAAGGTACAATTTAGTTGACGTTGTAAGGAGATATACTGATGGAAGTGAGACATCATGAAATAATCTAAGGCTTCCTCTGAAAATGTCTTGACTAATTTGATTAATTATTCTATCAAAACATAGCACTGATGATGATTTGATTCTACAGTTTCCAACTTGATACACTCAAGTTTGTATACTCTAGCTCTTATAATCCCCAGTCCATAGTATTTAAAATCATGGGATTATATCCTGAAATATTAGATGGATATCGGTTTAGAAAAAGCTTTATGTACCATCCAAACTTAATGAGGCCTGTTCTCTGGCTGCTGTTTTTTTAGTATTCAGATTAGGTAGAGACAAACAGAATAGAAAACCTAGAGCAGGGACTGGACTGTTGTATCCTATGGGACAGGACTGGTTGACTGGTTAGGGCTTGAAAAGTGTACTTTATTATATATAGTGAATTTCTGATCACCAAAAACTAAGAGTAAACCACCTAGGGGCACCTATAGCTAGCCACAATAATGACAAAATATTCATTTTGATATCACAGTGCAAACTATGCCCTTTCATATCAATATTGTGACATTGCATACAACTTCTTCAGAGTGAGGTTTTTTGTGTTGCATTTTTCTTTACTATCCCTTGTGCCATCTGTCTTAGGTTTTGTTTCTAAATTTCTAAAGAACATTCCGAGTCCAAATAGTGGAACTTGCAAACTATCAAGTACAATTTAACTATAGAGTATATGAAGTGACATCTATATAATAAAAACAGCCTGCTTTCTTTTCTTTTTTTCTTGGTGTTGAATGATTCAACGTTCTTGTTTTAAGTAACTGTTATTCAGTTATTTCTGTAGAAATAACTAAAGCCCTAAATTTCATCTTTTGAAATATCTTTGGGCATTATTTGTTGTGGCAATATGCACTAAAGCAGAGCCTCCCCTTTTTGACATCAGGAACTGGTTCCATGGAAAGTTTTTCTGTGGACCAGAGGGGTCATGGTTTCTTGTGCTGCCTGCATCCTGCGCAGTGATGGGATTCAATTTTTTTTACTGTCAATTCTGTGGGTGTGGGTGTGGTGTGGCTTGGTGGATGTGGCAGGGGAAGGATACTGCAAAATCCCATTCCCTCCCCACCCCACTAACCTGCTTTCCAGCTCCATTCTCCTGTGCATGGCAACAAAAGGGGACCCAGCCGATCAGCTGGAACTCAGGCAGAGAATAGATGGGGGCGGGGCTAGTCAGAGATGGTATTTGCCGGTTCTCTAAACTACTCAAAATTTCTGCTACCGGTTCTCTAGAACTGGTCAGAACCTGCTCAATACCACCACTGATCCTGCAAATGGGGCTTTGCTTGTTTGCATGGCCCGGTTTCTTGCATGCCATGGACCAGGGGTTGGGGACCCCCTTCACTAGAGATAAATGTAAGTGCTGAAGAATACAACTTACAATAGATGCTCTTTACTATTTATATTATATTGAATTTGGACTCAAGATAAGTACAGTGGTATACTGCCATACAAATTGAAGTACACAATTCAGTGAACAGTTCCAGAGTCCAGTTCTCTAAAACAAATCACCTTACCTTGCTCTCCAAATCATTGACCTTGTTGATGAGTTCCAGGTATCTAGAATCCTTACCGAGCCTTCTATTTCAGCTGAGGGATGGGGATAGTCATATTCCACTTTGGTTGGGAAAGGGAATTTTAAAAAATCTTAACCATGTTATATTCCAATATAATTTAAAGTGATATACAATACCAAAGCATTATCTATGTATTCAGATCAAATTATTTCAATATTAATTGTTGCATGCACTTACTGTAATTGTTAACTGGATTGCTGTAATCCAGGGGTGTCCAACCTTTCACCTTCCCTGGGCCACATTAGAAGATAAAAATTTGGTTTGGGCCGCACATAAATTAAAAAAATAAATAAAATAATAATAAAATAATTTGTATTATTTATTTAAAATTATTTATTAAAAATTATTTATTTTTTATTTTATAATTTTCTGGCCAAATTTTGCGGGGAGGGGGGGAAGAAAGCTCGCCCACCTCGCGCCTACCTCTCCTCCTGCAAATGCAGCGGCGGCGGCAACAGCAGGAGGTGGTGGGGCGGGACTTTTGGGCTGCGGCTGCCCGCCTTTTCTGTTGCTCGCCTCGTGCCTGGCTCTTCTCCTCCTCCTCCTCCTCCTCGCTGGATCTTTCACGAAGGTTGGGGTGGGCGTTGGGCCGCATTACGAGGCGACCTGGGCCGCATGCGGGCCGCGGGTTGGACAAGCCTGCTATAATCACTTGGGGGAATGTTACTTCTTTCAATATCCTTCCTTGACAGATTGAAATATACACATACAGACAAATATGCAGTGGAATGCAGTTACTCATCTGCCTAACGGAATGTTGGAATGGTGCCTATTGTAGGACAAGCTACATTTACTGCAGGGCAAACAGTTTCATAAAACAGATGGTAAAATTTACTTTTCAAATACAGTTTGGACTTTTTCAGGAAAGCAGAAGCTGCACAGACAGGTTTACGAGAGAAGAATGTAGGAGTGAATTGGTACAATTAGGTGCTCTTGAAAAAAAAGTATAGGGTAGTTGTAGTTGTTCAGAATAATTTAACAGCATTGGCTGTCTATTACAAACAAAAGAAAATTTAGATATTTTCAGGGCAAAAATGATCATCGAACTTTCCACACACAGATCTATAGTCATTGCTGCATTTTATTTTCAAATATGTTGCTATTATGTTGATATGCTTGATGGATTTGGAGAATAATATGCAGAAATAACTATGTTCTGAATGTTTCAATAAATTTCTATCCTTATCATTCAAGTTTGACATTTCAATAGGATATCCTGCCCAAAGGTTGGGGTGTGTAGTGTGCAATGTATGTATTCATTTGGCTGACACAATACTAGACCAATGTACCTTTAATTCTTGTATAGCTACTTTACGATTGTACAACTTATTTTCTTTTGGTCATCTTATTTAGTTTTCCTGCTTCTGTAGTCCATGAAGCTTGATGAAATCAAGAGTGTTAAACTGTTACAAAACTGAGGGCAGTTTCTAATAGTCCTATTGAAGCCACTAATTCTCAGAATTTAATATTTGGGGGGGGGTGTCAATGCTTTTCCTACAGATGCAAGCATCTTCAGTAAAAGATATTTAGAAACAGGGTTAGGAATATCAGAATAGGTGGTATGTATACCAGTGTTCAAGCATTTTTAAAGGAACTTCATATAAATAACTATATGTTATTGTAATACTAATGTTGTAAAAGTAGTTCATCAGGTGGACTGCAAAGAAAATCAGGACTTGCATCTCTGGAATATATCAATTGGGCATCTTTAAGACAGTGTGCTCTAGACGAAATATTTGATTTACTCAACGTGATAGGTTAAAAAGTGGCTGGGTATGTGCGGCTCAATATGGGATATGAACAAAGTGTAGTTTATCATGTTATGCAGACAGGCAAATGGTTTAATTTGGTAAGCCTTGGCTTAGGTTATTTTGGTTAACATGTGTTGGAGTTTGGTGTTTCAAAGTCAAATATCAAATTGATTCAAAAGCAATTCATTTAGAACATGACAGGAAAAGGTGCATTCTCCTACATGCTGCTGCGAGAGCACAGGATGGGTTAGACTCCTACTGATGACATCATCAAGCTGAGTCTGTCTTGTATAAAAGTAGCAGCCTGTGGGAGTGACCCCAGCTTTGACTCAGCTTCTTTGAATGACAATTGAGCTGGTGTCTCTGAAAGTAGTTTTAGTCAGCAGCAAAATCAACAGCGATCTTAGAATATTGGCACAGCACCCGGGGACCCGGTGCAGCTGTGCCTTCAGGAGAGTGGGCCTCTGCTCTCCTGCAATGCCAAGGATTTGACGTTTTCAAACCGAGGGAGACTGTAAGTAAGGGAGAAGCCCTTGGCCCTCCCCTACAGCTCTCCCTTTGCGATTTCGGTTGTCGCGATTGTAAAGATCATATCAGTGATAACCGTACCTCACAGCTGATAAAAAAAACCAACCCCACGGTTTTTCCCTTTCTAGCCGATTTCATGGCTCGAGGCTGTTTCCAGCCTAGGGAGTGACTAACAGCCATCGTAGCCTGTAATTCATGCAAGAGGCCATTTTGAAAGCTGCTTCTTCCAACGCACGTGGCAAGCGGCCATTTTAGGTGGCCTCATCTACTGACAGCTGCCTCCTATCCCCAAAAAGGACCCTAATTTAGTATACTGCATAGGCAACACATAGCGAGGGTCGCTCCCAGCATCTTTTATGTCAGCTTATGCCAAGACAAGATCCACACAGTGCTTTTGGGCCTGAACACCCAAGGCCTCCAGACTGCCAAAAGAATAAGGAGACAACGCTCTCAATCTGTTCAAAGGGAAGTAGCGGCCAAGATCAGGGCCAAAGCTTTGGGCCCCAAGGAAACATCCCAGGCTGAACTAAAAGCAGAGAAACGAAGACATGCAGCCTTGGAGAGACAGTTCAATAAAACTATTGAACCAGTGAGGGGACAACTGCAACAGGTTTCCCAACCAGCCAGTCCTCTGGTGGTTCAGGCAGATACTTCCAGGGGGGTGGAGGAAACCCCAGCCTCTCTTAGCCATCTCCAATCCTGGTCCCCAGAGAGGCTTGAAGTCCAAGTCGGGCCTCAAGACCTGAGCAGATCAGGCCCAACTTCATTCAGGCCCCTTGGGACCTCTCTTCTCTGTCATCTGTAGCCCAAAGTAGCTCTCGACCAGAGGCTACTTTTACACCAACAATGGCAGGCCTTCGGCCCCCAGATCTTCCATCGAGTGGCAGACCCTCTGACATCCACAATGTAGTCTCCATAACCATCAGACAGGGCCTAGCAGAAGGGCTTCAACCCATCTTTAGGCCCTCAGATGGGTCCCAGCCCACTTTTCCGGCCTATTCTCAGGCCCAGATCCCCAAAAGGGGACTACCTCACCTTGTGGAGCACAGGGCCCCTACTACACACGCAGAATGGGTTGATTTCGAGCAGGGAGACTGCAGAACCATCTGAGCTCCTCCCCTGCATCTGAACAGAAATAGGGAGAAATCTGGAAGCCCAACCTCTCGGAGGAAGAGGTGGATCTGAAGCCTGATCAACCTCTCTCAGCCGCAGTATTAAAACCTACCTTATTTAAACCCCTCCTCCACAAGGCACTGGTCACAGCCCAGTTGTCCTCGGAGGAAGCTGCCCCCAAACCTCAAGTGGTGCAATCGGGGCATGGGGATTCCCTCTTCTCCAAACCCATTGTTCACTCAGAGGTCCTTCCATCCCTCATCATTTTTCTGGACTTAGTCAAGGAGCAATTTGTCTTCCCCACTGCAGGCCCCCGCCCATCATCCCATGATAGGCGGTTTTACAACATGGGCCCTTCCGTAGCTATCACTATTGCAGTCTTCTTGGTAGACGCCACAGTCGTGGCTTCCTTCTTGAGCATTCCAACTGAATGTACTAAAGGCAGAGGACAAACGCTCCGAACAAACATTGAAGCCTCTGCTTGGGCCATTTGGGCTTCAACTGCTGCATCGTTTTTTTACAAGGTCTTCCATCCGCTGACTGCATTTTATTGAGAGCTTGATGTGATCTAAAGTCTGATGAGGGTATGCGGCCTCTACCTTTATACTTAAGATTAGTACCGTGTTCCACAGATCCCAGGGTATAGTGGTACCTGATTTCTGCCCCCTTCCGCACCACATCCTAGAGTGCAAGTGGAACACCCTAGATGTTAGAAGGGCCCTTAGAATTTACATCAAACGCACTTCAACGTTTAGAAAGACAGAGGCCATGTTTGTGTCTTTTTCTCCTTCCCACTGGGGAAACAAGGCCTCACCTCCCACCTTAAATAGGTAGATCAGGGCATGTATTGCACAGGCCTACAAAACCAGAGCTCTGCTGGTGCCCCAGGGCCTGACAGCACACTCCACTAGAAATGCTGCAACTTCAGCTGCCTGGGCCACCCAGGCACCCCTAGAAGAGATTTGCAGAGCGGCTACATGGACATCCCCATTTCCATTCATCAGACACTACCACCTGGACTCCTATGCCTCAATGAGCGTGACTTTTGGCAGATGGGTGCTTCAGTGAGGGTGCCAATTTCGGAGTGATTAATCAGACGAGGACCCTCCCGAGGACATTCAGGCTTTGGTATGTCCCATCCTGGGCTCTCGCAGCAGCATGGAGGAAAATGGAGGAGGCATTGTTAAATTTACTAGAGAACGCCCTTTCTATCTATGCTGCTAGAAAGCCCAGCCTCTCTCCCTTGTTTCGTCTGGACTATGGTAAGATATGTTATTGTTCAAGATTCTGTTTTGGCTTTCAGAGACACTCACTAAAGTCTGTCAAGTACCTTTGCCAAAGCTGGGGTCACTCCCACAGGCTGCTACTTTTATACAAGACAGACTCAACTTGATGATGTCATCAGGAGGAATCTAACCCATCCTGGGCTCTCTAGCAGCATAGATAGAAAGGGCATTCTCAGGTAAATTTACCAATGCCCATTTTACAAAAAAGGAATGTGAAGGAAGGAAAGGAAAAACCCTGGAGCTGCTGTACAGGTAACACCAAGAAACAGCCACTAGATTTACATGATGAGATGTTTAGACAGGTAGTCTGGATTGTTTTGTCATGTTAGAAGATTACTTTTAAAATTTCTGTTTGCCAAACATCTGGTTAAACAAAAAAAAAAAAAAAAATCCTGGGGAAGAAAGACATAAAGTGCCAGAGCAAGAGATCACTTTTCTTGTGAAGAACACACAAATCTCTACATAAGAATGATAATTTAGTAAATAGCTTATTCTTCTATATCAGTGGTGGTATGCTACCAGTTCTGCCGAGCCGATAGCAGCGATGAGCAGCGGAGACCGAACTGGTTCTCTCCGCTACTCTGCTGTTAGGCCCACCCATCCACCCGGGCTCCCATACTCACCTTTATCCTTTGAATTTGAAGCGCAACTGCTTTGCGTGGCACAGAAGGTGCCACATGGCAGCTGCTGAAGTGACTGGCAGAGTGCAGGATTGCAAGAGGTGAGTTGGAATGCCTCTGCACCTGTGCAAAGTGCATGTTTGATGTGCGCATGCATGCAAAGTGTGTGCACGCATGCAAAGCGTGCCCACCAAGCCATGCCCACCGAACTGTTGGTAAAAGTTTTTGAATGCCACCACTTTTCTATGTCACTGATAAAGTCATAGTGATGTTTTGAAATGGTGTTTATAAATGTGTCATCATTATTAATATACAAAAGTTACTTGATAATCCAGAGACTTGAAGAGCATTCTTCTGACGACTCTTTTTTTCTCATGTAAGATTGTAAAAATATCAGGCAATTAGTGTTTACTTCCAGCATCCAGGAATACTTGACATTCCTATAGTGCCAAGTCTGATAATTTGTTTTTCCAGTATTTGACCCATTTATATATCTATTTTTAGTGCTCTAAAAAGGAGAAGTTATATGTAGCTTGTAGATTTGTTTTTAACAATTTTAAATCCTAAATACAGCACTGACATTCCCAACAACACCAGGAGCAAGCTGGTACTTTGCGGTATCTGCCATCCCGCATCTGATGGGCGGCTTATGATAGGGAGCGAAGAGAAGAGAAACGACAGGAAGCGAGGTTTCCTCTTGATGAGCGCGCCCCGAATGTCTTGGCACACGCTCTTTTATTGTGCTTTTTTACAAGAAAATGATTTAATCAAAGCTCAAGTCAAACATGGTAATTTCATCAGGATGTGCATGTTTACAAAGCTGCATACCGGACAGATTATTTACAATGTGTATAAGCTTATTAACAATCGTCTAGCTCCTTGTCCCTTGTACGTGCCTTGCAAAGGTCACTGAAGAGACAGAAGTTAATGATTACACGTGAATGATACAATGTTGCAAACACATGAATGATACATAGTTGCAATGATACATAGTTGCAATGATACATAGTTACAACAGTACTTGGCTCAATTTCTGCCTTGGAGGAAAGGAGTGGAGAAAATGTTGAAAGATAGCTGACTTTGTTGCAGTAGCTTCTAGTGGCCATGATGAAAGTAATTATACAAGCCCAACACGTAAGATTAATTGCAGGAACATGTAATATTTTCAACAGACATGAAAAAAAAAAGATATTACAATCATTGCATATTTTCTGGATTGGTCTTCATTATCTGAGATTTTTATCGCAGAATTCAATTGTCAGTATGGCCATTGCTATACAATTTTATATACTTCTGCTTATGCAGATTGGGAAAGGCTGCTCTAGACTGTAAGAATAAATCTTTATTGAAGATAAGAAATCAGCGGTTTCCCCACCCTCAGTGCTAGCTATCCAGGTAGTTTCTTAATCAGCTAATTAGCAGGCTGCATAGGATTAGTTATGCTCAAAGAAAGAATGAAAACCATGATTCCTCCCAGCAAATAGGTTGCAATTACAGGTTTGCCAGTAGGAAGCTTGGTGAGCTTTTCCTAACTCCTCAATCTTGTAAAATAAGAATCAGTGACAAAGAATTCAGTTGTGGCATTTGACACTGAGGCAGAGTCTTTAATAAATAAGCAAAAACCACATTACATATTCCTCCATCATATTTATTCAATAAAAGATGATATAATATAGAAAATGGGTATTGTTCTGACCCAAACCTTGTTCTAAGAAAACAAACACTAAACAGAGGTAACAGAAAAACATTTTAATGATTCTTTATGAATTCTGTTCCTTCATAGTTAAAAGGCTGTTTCAAATTAATTATCTCTGATAAGAATGAGCCTTGCCAAAGTGGTGCAAGAATACTAGATAAAGTTACTAAGGAAGATTTCAAACACAAAGAGTCTCCAAACACCAACCAAGATATTCCGAATGTCCACAAGGCTTGAGTGCAAAAACTTATTTACTTCTTGCAAACAACTCCGGTTTCTCAGCTGGCTTTTATCTCTTGAGGGAGGGGCCATTACCTTGCAGCCTTACTCCCAAGTCACCTGTGCTGCTGCAGCTCTTTTCCTTTGAGCAGCCCTGTGTGCACGCGCACTGGGCACAGGCTCCTCAGGAACCTCTTCATCACTGCTGCCAGCCTCCACAATCTTTGAAGGAAGCATTCCACTCCCTGATGGTCCTGACCCCATTCCCGCATCATACTAGGCCTGAGTCCTCGCTCTCCAAGACTCAGCCATCCACACCTGCTGCCGGCAAATCACAACAGGTGTATTTTAAAACCGGTTGTCAACCTTTTGGACCTCAGGGACTACCAAACTGATAATTTTAAATACCAGGCACCACTAACTGGTTCGATGGGCATGGCCTAATTTGTGGGTGTAGCTTGGTCATCATATGACTGGCTGGGTATTTTTATATAAATATTGAATTTTTTATAAATAAGAGCAACTTTTAGCCAAAATCAGGCAAAGCAGGCAGGCAGATTGAGTTGCTTGTATAGTCACAGATTCATTCAGAAATCAATTTCTGCCATTGTCTAGCTCAGTCTGTCACATAAAATTTGCTTGCAAACTCATAAATTTGCTAGCAAGCAAACTCACAAAATTAATTCATAATACACCATGTATGTAAACATTGAATTTTTTTATTAAAAAAGATCAACTTTTACCCAAAATCAGGCAAAGCAGGCAGGCAGATTGAGTTGCTCACAGAATCATTCAGTGATCTATCTATCTGCCATTGGCTAGGTCAGTCTCAAATTTGCTAGCTGTGAGTCTGCACTGAATAATAGACACTTCAGTCCTAAGGGAGGTTCAGCAATGCTTAAAAGCAGAGCTGAAGATCTAAAGACTAGGTAGAAAGCAAGAAATCCAATCATTTCCTGCTTCCTAGCTAATCTAAGTGAGCACAGCAGAACAGATGGTTGGAAAAAGGAAAAATAGCAATTTAGCAGGCAAGTTTGCTAGGTAAGGAGTGAGTGGGCGGGGAGGGTTTCTGCGGGCCATGTGGGTGGTGCAGCCTTGTGTTTCTGTGCAGCCTGGATTAATTGCTTTGGGAGGGTGCTCTTGGGGGTGAGATTTCTCTGCGACCCACCAAAATTTTGTCGTGGCCCACTGGTTGGAAACCGCTGTGTGTCTCCTTCACTGTTCATATGGCACTATTACCTGGATTCCTTTGCTTTCGCTGAGGCGCCGTTTGGACGAAGGATACTACAGAAAGTTTTCCCACTGTCAGAGTGAATCCACCAGACAGTGACCCTCTTGTGAACATGCAGGCTTTGGTATGTCCCATCCTGGACTCTCATCGCAGCGTGGATGAGAATGGGCATTGGTATAATTACCTGAGAACGCCCTTTCTATCTACGCTGCAAGGGAGTCCAGCCCCACCTTTAGGTATCTGGTCTTGGTGGAGGAGGGGTAAATTGTTGTAATTTATCTTCCAGAGGCACCTTACATCTGTCACGCATCTTCACCTAAAAGCTGGGAAGCCAGCTAGGGGTTTTTATATAGTGGCAGACTCAGCTCTATGACATCAGAGGGAAGAGTCATACCCATCCTGGACTCTCTTGCAGCGTAGATAGAAAGTGCATTGTCAGGTAATTATACCAACGCCCATTTTGTGCTAAAGCCTCTGATAAAATGTTTGTAATGATGGAATTCATTTGATTTTATCTTCAAGGTTATTGCTGTGGTTATGGACACCTTCACAGATATGGACATCTTCAGTGACCTTCAGGAAGCTTGTAAGAAGAGGCTGGTTCCTGTGTATATACTTCTGGATCAGAATTTTCTCTGCCATTTCTTGGAAATGTGCAAAAACTTGGAATTCTCCCCTGAACAGGAAAATGTATGTTATGTGACATTTTTATCTTTACATATGCATAGATAAGATTATTTGAACTTGATTGAAAAAGAGGAGAAAGTAATAAACTATCTTTAGTAATGTCATTAATAACTAAGTCATTTGGTTTCATAAATGATACTAAAAACCAGGATGAGATAGTGAATATTCTGTCTTTCAAAATTACTTTCTCTAGAAGATAGAATTTTATCTACACTGATAAAATAGCTTTACAAGCTATCTTACAATCTCTACTATAGAGGGTGTCAATTATGCATCCATGACTGTAGAAAATAAACAAGTAATATAATCTCAGAGATTTGTACAATTAATTTAGTATATATCCGTCTGATAGCTTAAAGAGGATTAAGGTTCTCTATCTGCTATCTTTTTTTCCTCTATTTACATTTAACATATGTATATTTATCCACTTACCCCAGCATAATTTTTTTTTACTGGTAAATAATTTCTGCTAGCCTCATTGTCCCATTTCAGTTCTGTATAAAGACAATGTAGCCATTTTATCTGTAACCTAAGCAATCTTTCACAGGTGCCAAGCTACTTTAGTTTCCTACTGGTTTAGCTAATTCTGAGATCCATTATTAAAAAAACCCAAGGTTCTAGTTTTCTGTAGGATGCACTTTAAGTCCCCATTAAATGGAATATAAACAAAAGATCAACTGATCAGGTTAAGGCTTCAAGTGCCTACATCCATGTCTAACCCTACACTCACTGGAAAAACCAATTGAATGAATTTCGTATTGGAGCAGAAAAAGTTTCTAACACATTAAAGTTTCTTTAATGTGCTAAGTCAGTAATTATGCTCCTATAGCAATATAATTGTATAAAGTAAATGTTCTGCTTTATACTTTATAAATGTTATGTTCTGCACAACCTTGTGTTTATAAAGATGCTCCAACTTTAGAATCTGCTAAGTTTGTTTCTGAATGACATACTTTACCTCCCTCTCTCAATATGAAATGTACTTTTTCATCTGGGGTTTGACTGCATTTCTCTTGGGGCCTGCCTGAGAAATTGACAACTTAAATTTTGGTTAAATCACTTTACTATCCTGAATAGGTTTTCTTCATCACTAAAGAGGCAAATTATCCTGATCCAGCATATTATGGCAGTATCTTTACCCAGCCTAGATAAAGTTTTAATCAAAATTAAATTGAGGATTTGGGATTTAGATTTACAAAATGTCAGGAATCAAATCATCCATTCCATTATGGCACAATTGTAGACTCTCCATAGACAGTTCTGTAACGATCTGCATATTTCATATACAGTTATCATCTTACGACCTGTTTGAAGTTCTGATGGATCTTCCAGGGAGGTCCTTATGCAAATTTAAGGTTTCTCAACAGTTGGGCCCTCTTGCAGTCAAACGACTGCACTTTGGGTAATCAGCAGCCAAGCTGCATTTACGGCCATTTGCAGTGTCCCACAGTTAAATCACCATGTTTTATGACTATTTTGCTAAAAACCAGCATTTGCTTACAGTTTTTGGTAAAATTGTGCTCCTTAGTAAACTGTTCACTTAACAACCACAGCATTCATTTAACAACTATGTCAAAAATAGTCTAAAATTAGGTTGTGATGGGCAGGTACCATTATGGTCATAACTCAAAGAATATCTGTAGTAATATATGTTTTTTTTAAAAAAATGATTTCAGTTGGAGCACTTTTTATTACAACTATAGCAAAATATATTAGTCTCCCATATTGTATCTGGGATTGCTCAGATTCAGATGTTGAATCAGTAATTCATATATTGTTATATTTCTCATTTACTGCCTATAGCATCTGGCATTCATAAACCTGGTTTTCAGAAATTCTCTGATCAAAAAAATTCTAGTCTTCTGGAAGACTTAATTTGGTTTGCCACATTTTTAGGAACAGCTATGGGTTGCAGAAGCTAGTTGATATTATCTTGTCAATAAATGTTTCAGACTTAGGTTTATCTTTTCCTGTATTCTTAATTTTGTATTTGTATTTTGTTGAGCTAGAACAATAAATAAAGGATTTGATTCAATTTCTGCCATTCTTATCATTTTTTCCCAGTAGTTATCCCTTACAGCAGATTTTCTTGACATTTTTTAATGCTATGTTTCTGTGCCTGTTACTAATAAGAATACTGATTTGTTGGTTTGATAGTGTACAGAAGCTCTAATGGAAAAATCTGCAGTTGAAGATAAGAATAGCATTGTGTTGTATAGTCATAAATCTTTGTTTCTGCACTGTCAAGAAAGGAATTGAATGGATGAGGCACAGTTCCATCCTTTTAACTGATGCAGAAAGAAATCTTAAATCACATAGAAGAAAAACAATCGTTAAGATTAATTTTGAACAGTTTTAATTTTGGAACAAAGAAATGCATGGAACCCATTAGCACTCAATAGATAAGCATGTTGACTTGACAATGACCCAAACATACTTCACTACTCTATATTATATTTCTGCATTGCCATTATGCCCTTTTTATATGTAGGTGGCTAAACACATTGCCTTGGTAATTTTGTCTAAAATTTTGTCATTTTGAAAACAGTTAATGAGAGTCCGAACTATTACTGGAAACACATATTATGCAAGATCAGGAGCTAAGATAATTGGGAGTGTCCATGAGAAGTTCATGCTTGTTGATGGTGTAAGAGTGACTACAGGCTCCTACAGGTAAGTATCTGTTCTAAATTATGGCAAAACTAGCTTGGTCTCTTGGCCTCAATAAGTGGACAAGCTTTCTTCAGCTGAGTAACCCAGTTGATTTGACATAATTTTCCATAATCCTCCAGTATTTAATATTGCACAGAAGTATCCATGCAGGGAATGCTAAATTCTTTCTTAGTAGATCCAAGAATGGATGGTTAACGATTCCACATGGAATTTTGTGTGAAAAGCAAGGCTGTATTTCTTCCAAAACATTCTTGTTTTATATACATTTTTACATTTAAATGGAAGTATGATTTCTTTTGGGGTTTTAGTTTTCTTATTTAAACTGGCTTGCCATCAAATTTCAGCTAGTTGTATCTTCTATTTACCTGAATTACAAATAAAATACGGTAGGTTAATTTTTCTCTGTAAGCCAGTATTAAATGTTTCTCTCTGTCAGGATGCTTTCCCATTTTTAAAAAATATGAAGAACCCCAAAAGGCTTTTGTTTGAATAGATTTTATTTATCAATACTTATTATATTAATAATTAAAATTGATGTATTTGCTGCCATTTCTCATGTTTGAAAGGACTTTAATATATTTTTTTTCAACAAAAGCTGACAAATTTTGAGTTTGTGGACCACTGTGAGCGTTTTGCAGAATACCCAGGGACCTTTAGGACCAGATTTTAAAAAATACTACTATAGATGGTCCAACAAGCGTTAGCTTTTAAGAATCTAAGATTGCTTTTAAAAAGTGAAATGTGGAGAGATTGGAGACAAGCATACATATATTTAAACTGGAATGCTTTTGGTAAGAAATGATCTTGAGAAAGAGAAAAATATACTTTCACCCAAGCTTCCTTTCCTTTATAAATGTTATTGAAAGACTGGATTTCATCAAGTTAATAATGCTATTAACTTGGAGTAGGTCTAATAAGGTCTACCTGGACTGCCATAAGCTTGTATTTATACATAGCCTGTGGGCTAGAATTCATTCTTTATTATTATACTTGCAGCCATAGAGGATTCTAGTCGCATTGGAGTTCTACACTATTAGTGCAGTGCTGACTTAACTTTCTTAATATATTCAAATAAAATTCATAGGGCATTTATTACAAAAACCCAAAATAACTTCCTATTCATTTGTAAAGAATCTTGTTTATAAACACTTCAAATCCTATTACTATAAGTGTAGTTTGGTTGTTCATTTATTTAGTTGAGACTGGGAAGGCAGAGATTCAAATTTACCCCTGAAATGACTTTGAGCAAGTGATATTCTCACAGCTTAATCTATTGCAGGCATAAATATGTGACACATCTTTGTGCCCATTTTCCCTAGATTGCTCAAAATATATCATTAAGCATTTTAAAATGCATAATTAAATTGTTATTCTTCTTCTAGTGTAGGCTTGTCCTAATAGCCATCTGACAATTAGCTAATAGTCATTTAACTTATTAAGCAGCAATGATTAAAATTCTTGGTTTCACCGTTACATAGTTAACTTATTATTCTTCCCTGGAGAACTCCCAAGTATATTGAGAGGAAAGTACAAGATATAGTATAATATTTTATCTTATACTCTTAAATGTAGCCAGTCCTTATTTTTTTAACCAATTATATATAATTGGTGAAAATTGGATGAATAACTAAAAATTACTTTGCCAGCAATTAAACGTTACAGTATTGTTTTGAATAAGTAGAATGCTTTCCCTCAATAAATTTGTTTCAGACCCAGGATTCCTATATGTCCTCGATGAATTAGTATCTCGGCCTCAATCTATCTGATAAAAATGGGGATAATTGTCTACTTTAAAGGGAAGGGAATTAATTTAATTCATACTATAAATGTATTGTATAATATTTTCTCTTTCCATCTTTCTAGCTTCACTTGGACTGATGGGAAGCTGAACAGCAGTAATTTATTACTACTCTCAGGCCAAATAGTGGAACATTTTGATTTGGAGTTCCGAATCCTATATGCACAATCTAAGCCTCTTAATTCAAAGCTGCCTCAAAGCTGCAGAACTAGTGTTTGCCATGAAGATCTCGTCAATAAACTAACACCTTGCAAAGAGTTCACTGTGGGTAATCTTCTGAGAGCTGAGTTTGCTAGGCTTTCAAGCTCCCCCAAGAAACTTGAAAGAGAAATAGAACAGGTGAAAGAGCTCCAAGGGGGGCGGATGAGTGCTAAACGGCCACATCTTAGTGGTGAAGAGGAATGGCATAGTGGTTCTGAAATGCTAACAAAACCTAAAGAGACAAACAGCCAGTCCACTCAGACTGAAACTTTAGACGAGAAGCAAGCAACAACATTCTTAAACTGTGCCACACAAACTACTACTTCTGTGGTTTCAGCCACCACCCAGACCACTACTCGATCTAGAATGGTGGGCACTCAGACGACAGTTGTATTTAAAACTTCTATGACACAGACTGACAAAAGAGATAATGTGGAAGTACCCCTGGCTCAGAAAATACCTGATCAGAGGATTCCTGATCAAAAAATCTCCTCTAAAGAAGGCTCTCCTATTTCTAGAAAGTCCACCTCAACTTCTTCTAGTGCACGATCACTTTCTTCATTGTCCTCTCAATGTTCTCGGGCAAGTTCTGCTGGTTCACTAACATCCCTTAGGTCTATTGACTATTCTGTCAATCATCGGGGAGATTATTTCCGCAAACTAAACAAGGAGAGGGAATTTCATTACTCTGTTATTCGATCCAAGCTTAACCATATGGTTTCCATGCTCTCTAGGAGGGGAAATGCGGCTGAAAATTACAGAGGTTGCCATCCAATGAGGTGTAACTTAAAACCTAGACAACAGATTAGCACAAGCCTAATAAATCTTAGAGACTTTGCACTGTATAATTCAAGTGACTGCTTCTGAGAAGGAAGGAGCTGTTATATACATAGTAGTCAGCAAGGAGATCCTTCTCTTCTTAAACTGCCCACTTCTGTAATATTACAAGATTTGATTGAGGCATGGAGAAAAAAAAACCTTGTGTGCAGCAGAGTCAATAGGTGGATCAACTTTAAGAATACAAAAGAAGGCACTCTTATTCTATAGATTTGTTTAAGATACAGCTGTTGGAAGTAGCCAGGTCTTGTACTTCAGCCTGTTTATTTTGTGGTACCTTATGAATATTTAGGAAGAAGGGATTGACTGTTTTTGTCAATGCAGTTTTTTTAAATTTTTATTATTTTTTACCCAAGAATATGATCCAATCAAGCCAGTACTCCAGCCCCATAATAGCTAAATATGCCCTTGCCATTAATAAAAGTATGGCAAATTTTCCACATGTCTCTTGCTAATCTTAACACTATAGTTAGACATATAGTGTTGATAAATTTAATAAAAAGCATTTATTTGCAACCATGGATTTTAGCAAAATAGGTTGGATGTACATTTTGGAAATAAAATATTTTTTAAAAATGAACTTTTCCAAAAGTGTGTTAAGACATTTTAGAATCCAAATCTAGTCTCTTGTGATTGTATCTCTGATGAGGTTCACAATTTCAATCTGAAAACTTTTGGTAGCCCTTTGTTCATTAATTTATTGAATTACAAAATTGTATATTCAGTTCTCCATTGTGGGTGGAGATAGCATCCAGGATTGGGTTATCAGTCGCTGCTTGCTGATTGGACTGAGTCTGTCAGATATTTGAGGACACTCCTCGGTTGCTAAGGGTGCCCCAGAAATTGATCAGTCAGCTAGCTGGACAATGTGTATTTTTTTGCTCCTACAAAATCTCAAATCTGTAGAAAATTAGGCCTAAATTACTCAAAAAACAATCCTGTATGCTATTTCCTGGGCAGCCGGACCAGTCTACTACTTAGGCGGCTGTCAAAATGGAACGAAAGATCGGTCAGGACTTCGGCCCAACAACAGATCGTCTGTGAGCTGACCTGCACCAATTGTGAGGTATTTCACAGAGGTGTGTTAGATTAAACATCCACACTGTTCCCTGTGTTTGGCTTGGAAGGGCTTCAAATGGCCACCTCAGAAGGCTGCAATTACAGCGGCAGTGCTTTAAGCAGGGCCGAAGACCAGCTGTAGATAAAGATTATGATTAATGGCAGGATCTTCTTCGGGGTAACTGGTCTAGGGGAGTTTTCTCCACATCCTTAGAGCCACGGGGCAATGATTCCTGAGCAAACTTGAGCACTGGAGACCGTTAAGATGGTGGATTCCACCCAACACTCTAGCTGCATGAACAGGACAGTAGAGGAGATGGCTCGCAGGCCGTCACGCACTCAGCCCTGCAGCCCCAAATATTTCAGCCTGCTTTGCAAGCCCCAAGCCAAAGGATAGAGCTGCAGGGGCTCAAAAGAGCTCCAAGGCAGCTGAGGAGGACAAGTGTTGCAGGGATAAAGCAGTGGACAGATTATGGGCTAAGGGACAAGAAGCGGCCCAAAGGAGCTCACAAATGGTGCCTAACAGCTCCATAACAGATTCCCGCCAAAATGAGGAGAGACCATTACAAAGAAGAGCCAAGTCTCTTCAATCTGACAGGAGAGTTTTACCAGAAGTGGCCACTGGGGGCGCTGAAGAGCAGGATCTAATGCAAGAAGGCTGTGAAGTTAGAAGTTTCTTTTCTGTCCGCCCAGCAACAGGGCAGTTGCCTGCAACTACCTATAGAACCAGAGTGGCCCCTGAGGCTACCTTTACTCCCACTTCGAGAGCCTGAATTCCAATTTAACATGCAGGCTCTGTTAGCTGAGGTAGTGAAGCAGGGTGTATCAGCTGTCTTTAAAAAATCCAGCCAATCACCTTCTGAGGCTTCGTTTTCCTCCTCAAAGCATAGCAGGAGACAAAGGTTTCATTATGAGGATGATTTCTCCATTCATTCAGGGTCCGCTTCTTATGCTCCTGCTGAGAGTACTCATTCCAACCCATCTGACAGCTGATGGATAGAAATTATTCTGACGATGAGGGCTTTGATTCTGACCAAACCTCAATTTCATGTCTATTCTGGAAGGAATTGCAGAGGGGGATTTCCTTACCTCCATAGATTTAACTGAGGCCTACCTTCATGTTCCCATTCTTCCATTTCATTTTTTAAAAATCTGGGAACTGATCTGGAAAGAGAAAAAGGTCAACAATCAGGGTGGATCCACAGAACATTACAGAGTAGAATACTCCCACAAGGTCATTCATTGTTATTTTCTCTTCCTGGATACTCTTGTTTCATTCATACTTGTCCACCTGCTTTGTTTTGCTTCCTTACCACTTCTGACATTTTTTCATATTCAGTGAGAACAGATTCAGTTCTTTGATTGTCTATGAGATTCTCAGTCATCCAGGTTGTGGTTGTCCCAAAAGTGCTTTTTCAAGAGGAAACTGGAGTTTCTGGTTTTTCTTTGAAGACTTCGCTTCCATTTAAAAAGCTTCTTCAGCTTTTCGAACGTCTTCAAAGAAATCCAGAAAGTCCAGTTGCCTCTTGAAAGAGCACCTTTGGGTTCTTTTTTGACTATTAATGTGCTTAACACAGGTTTCTTTTTCGTCTTATTTTTTTAATACTTCTGCCTTGCACTTATTTGTAAGAATGATTGTTTTGACTATGATTTTTAAAGAATGCTGTTTTGGAGTATGACAAGGCTTTTCTCTTATTAACTGATCCATGTAGATGACAAAAACTCATTTTTCTTCACATTAGACAGCTGTAACTACAATTTTGAATATTCAGAGGTATTTATAATTGTAATTTAACTTAGAAATGCTTGAAAAAAGTTAATTTTTCAGACCAATTAAACCAAGAATCCCATATTAAAATAATCCTCTAGTTGGATTGGAATTGATATTTATGGATACATTTATATGTGCTGAAATTGAGTAGGACCTATTTATTTCTTTTTATGAAAGAACCGTACTTCAAGTTTCTAGAAAGCAACATCTAAAGATGAATTTATATAGGCACATGATAATGATCATCAAAAATCAAGATGCTACGTATAGACAAGAAGTTAGTAAATTTCTACATTTCCAAGGAAAAGGTGCAGGATCACTGATGATCTAGCAAAACTAACTCCCATAAAATCATTTATGTGAGTTCCCCACTCCTACCCCATGTGTGATTATTTATGGCTATTCTGGCTTCTGTGAAAGTGATAACATCTGTAGGGGATTCAGGTATGGAGAAAATGGCAACCTTGAATAACCAAGGCATCCCCAGCAACAGCTTCAAAACTATTGGTCTGCCTTTTGCCCAGCACGCTGATGCATTATCACTAGACTTATAGAATCAAATATACATTATTTTAAATGGTTTGCTTACTACCTTTATCTAATATATGTTTATATTAGATCAAAACATTCGATCAAAATATGATTCCCCTGATCAAAGTGCATTTATATAAAGCTGAAAATGATGAATCTCTACACCTGGATAGGGAGAAAAGAATGCATCTCTCATTAGGCCTTTATTGTTTCCACCTATATTACAAATTTATGTAATATATTTAATATGCTGTTTATTCAAAGCTATCAAAATGGTTTACAAAAGATAAACACAAAATAAGGATAAAATACCATGGGAGTGATTAAAGATAAAGATACTTCAATCTAAAAAATATCTTAGTTAATACCAGTACGAGATATATTTTAATAACTATTATTTCTTTCTCCATCACTTTGGATTATTTACTTAGCATCTGAAATATTCCAGTACTGGAAATTTTTTCTATACATCAGTGTTATGTCTCCCCTTTATTTTCAGGTGAGCAAACAAAATTCAGCCGTTTCAGAATTAACTCAAATCAAAAACAAACCCCCACAAGAGAACTGCTGAAGCAATTCCAAAACACAGCAATAAATCCACACTCTGTCCGGCAATCTTGGCGTGGCAGTAATTCACAAGCCTCAGAGAGTTTGCTGCATGTTTTCACTCCCATTAGTCACTTTGCTTCTGGCGAATTCCACCAGCCCAGCCGTGTCCTTTTATCCACTTATGGAGCGTGTTAATTTCCCGAATTAGTTACTGGCTCAATGCCTCCTTCCTAATTGAGATTGGCGTCTCAGCCTCCTATTTCTGACGTCAAGCCATAAGTTCTCCAAGTTTTCTTCTTCACTGGAAAACTCTCGCATTCCTTCCTTGTTAGCCATTCCCGGCTGCTGCTCAGATAAAAAACCAGAGGAAGCCGAAGGTCCTGACATCTCTATTAAATCAGGTTTATCTCCCCTTGTTAAATCCATTTCCTCATCCTGGTTACTATCCAAGTCACTAAGCAATGCCGGCTCATATTTTGCTGCCATATCCTCATCACTCGAACTCACATCTGCCACAGGAGCAGATTCCAAATCCGGAGTCACAACACATCAGGAACCAGATTAGTTGGAAAAGCTCATGAAAAATTCATGAGTTGATGGTAAAAGAGTGACCATAGATTTATTAAGGCAAGAAATTTTCCTAATGGATAGTGTTTCCTCTATTCTCCTGAGAGCCGGTCGGATCATCCAGAGAGTGGGAGGTGCTTCAGTCTGCGTTGTTGAAGGCTGAGCTTAATTACTGAGGAATGCTCCTCCCTCCGTCATGTGGCTCCCTTGCATTCCCCAGTTTATGCTCAGCCTTTGTGAGAGTAGGCTGTGTACTTCACCACTTCTTGGCCGATTCAAGAGCTCTTTATTCATCAGGTTTGATTATCATTGCCCCGGTTCTCCTTAGCCTCTAAGCGCATTGGGTTAGTGATTTAACAGGGGAGCACGTTTCTTCGCTCCCGGGGGGGCTGCACAGCGGGGGGCTTCCGCACTCCGGCGCCAATCCCCCCCCCAATTCGATCCTCTTCCTGCCGCTTTTCTACGCCGCACTCGTAGCGGCTTTATTTGATCGCGCTGTAATAGCGCAGCTGGTGTTCCCCCCCACCGTAAACTCCGATCACCCCAGGAAGGGGCGAAAATCACTTGGCTGCCTCTCGGTCCCTAGACGTGCCAGAGAGGCTGAATTTGGCCCTGAGCAGCCTGTGAGTAAGGGAGCGTGGGCGGCCGCCATTTTGGGCGCCACCACGTGTCGGACGCCGCTTTTAGAGGTCTCATTGAGCTGCGAAGGGACTAGCTCTAATTATAGGCCTTCCAGCCTGTGAGAGCTATCAGAGATTTAGGGAAATTGGCAAACTTGTTGGCTTTCCGCAGCAAGCTCAGGGCAGGAAATAGCAACCTATCCCTCCCGGTTGTTGCCTGGGAGCTCCAGCTGCCCGAGGCCTCACTCCAGCCTCAGGCGTTTTATTTGGCACATTGGCAATCTTAACAGCAATTCCTGGGGTCACTCCTTCCTGGGAGCTCCAACCAGACCTTGGATTAAATATTATAAATAATAATAAGACTAATAGTAATATTTATCATCACATAGATATCTAAATATATTTAGATACACAATTATACATACATATATATATATGTATATTTAGATAGATATATGTACGTATTTGCATATATATATATATATATATATATATATATATTATAGATATATGTACGTATTTGCATATATATATATATATATATATATATATATATATATATATATATATATATATATATATATATATTACATCTTATCAATATTTGGCTATTTCATGTTGCCAACACTGGTTGGCTTATATATCTTGATTGTACGCTTCAGCATAAAGGTATTAATAATTATATTAGTTTATATACATCTAAAATTCCAAAAGGGGGTGCGGGCCAGCGAATGGGCACCCGGCCTTTGTTGTAGGTCGAACCCTTGGCGAGCCAACCGCCCTTACATTTGTATTACAGTCCTTTCCTCTACAATTCCGCAGATGACAATTCCGCTAAAGGGCCTTCTTTGAAGGCCAAATCTAAATCCTACCACCTGCGCAAACAGGCTAAGGAAGCCCCTAAAGAAACTTCCAAAGCTTCTCAGAGGGATGCTCTAAGACGTCATAGAGCACCGGAGAAAGAATTTGACAGACGATCTAGAGAGACACAACCAGTATTTCCAGCCCCCCCACCCTCTGCTCCCTCTACTTCCAGACACACACCCCTCCTCCAGATTGCTCTTCCCTCTCCAGGCGCAGCCCATCCCAGGGACACCAGGTTCCCGGACCAACAACCAGGCGGATGCCAGAAGCAACATTTACGCCCACGGCCGCTGGTCTGCGCCACGAGGAGGTCACCACAGTTGAGATCCCTGCGCACATGCAGGCATGGATGGAATGGGCTATTCGCCAGGGGATTGCAGAGGGCCTGCAACAGATGTCCAGGTCTGGTCCTCCCTCGATGGTGCCCGAACATGACTTGCCATCAGTCAGGTCCTCGCCTAGATTGGACCCATCTTTTGGTCAGGTACCTTTACAGGACGGCAGTCCTCTCCCAGAAAGGGATCTGGAGGAGGCCATGGAGGACCTAGATCGGTTCGGGGAGGAGGAGGAATTGGCCAGGGGGAGCCCCTATCAGAGATAGACCCTATGGAGGGGGACATGTCCGAGGACGAGGGCCTCACCCCGGATCAACCCACCTTTGTGGGCCTGTTCAAGCCACACATGTTCAAATCACTCCTATTTAAGGCCAGGAATATTTCTGGCCTGTCTGTACAGTCCTCCTCGGCTCTCCCTTCCCCAGCAGAGGGACAGGAGGACGCCATCTTTAGGCAGCCTGTGGTGGAGGCGGAGGTGATCCCGGCCCCGCCCATTTTTCATTACTTAGTCTCAAACCAGTTAGATTCCACAAGGGCCCCACCTGCCCCATCCAGCCAGGACAGGAGGTTCTTTAACTTTGAGTCGAGCTTCTGCAACCTGCTCAACACTCCCGAGGTAGATGAGCCCATCATTGGTTTGGCATCCTCGTCCTCCCCCAGTGATCCCCTGGAGGTCCTGAAGCCCGAGGACAAGAGGTCCGAGCTTGCTTAACGTAGGGCTCACCAAGTGGACACCTGGGCCATTAGATCGGCCACTGCCGCTTCCTTCTTCACCAGGTCTTCGATCCGGTGGCTCCATCAACTGAGGCAGCATGTCCCCCCCTCTAACACAAGGGCACACCAGGACATAGCAAAATTGACGGCTGCGGCAGAATTCTCAGCCGACGCCACATACCACGCGGTTAAGTTCTCTGCCCGAGCAATATCCTCTCATGTTACAGCTCGCCGCCTGCTCTGGCTCAAGCACTGGCAGGCGGACATAAAAAACAAGGTTAAGCTGGCCACCGCCCCCATAAAAGGGGACAAATTATTCGGCACCGTCCTGGAGCCATTTCTATCAGAAACCAGAAGCAAGAAAAAATTTCTTCCCCCCCTTTTCCGTAGGTCAGACTCAAGAGCACAGCCCTTTCGGAGAGGTTCCTCACAACCTTTCTACCAGTTTCCTTTCCCGCCCAGGTACCCGAGACCCCCCTCCTTCCGGCCTTTCCAGCCCCAGGATCGAGCCGATCCGGGTGACAGGAGCAGGAGGGGTGGCAGCTACAGGCGCCCCTTCAGGGGTTCAGGAGGGAAGCCCTTCCGGCGCAACGGATAGACCCCGTCCACCCCTCCCCATCGGTGGGCGCCTCAAGCATTTCGCCGACCGGTGGGATTCTTCCACCTCCGATGCCTGGGTCAGGGAGACCATCAGACTGGGCCTCGCGCTTGAATTTCAGCGCGCTCCCCCTGAATTTTTTATGGCATCCCCCCCCTCCAAGGATCTCACCAAACGCAACCTAATGGATTCAGCTATCCGCCATCTCTCCATACAGGCCATACAACCTGTACCACCATCCCAGCGGAGGCAGGGGTTTTACTCTCATCTCTTCATGGTCCCCAAATCTTCAGGGGGATGGAGGGCTATTCTAGACCTGAAACGCCTTAACCGTTACCTGACCCACCGCAGGTTTAAGATGCACACCCTACAATCCATTCTACCAGGCATCAGGCAGGGGGACTGGCTATCCTCCGTACACCTTTCAGAGGCGTACCTTCACATCCCAATCCGGCCCTCCCATTCCAAATTCCTCAGGTTCTGCTACAATCATCACCACTTCCAATATGTGGCACTTCCCTTTGGATTGGCCTCTGCCCCGAGAACCTTCACTAAGGTCCTCGCGGCCCTAGTGGCTCACCTCAGGGACCTCCCGGTTCGTCTCTACTGTTACCTGGATGACATCCTCATCCTGTCTCACTCCAGACCCCAAGCAGAAAAGGATATCAGAGCTACTCTTTCTGCCCTCCAATATCATGGGTTCCTAGTAAACTGGCAAAAGAGCCATCTGTTACCATCTACACAGATCACCCACTTGGGGTCCGTCATTGACTCGGTTCATGGAAAGGTCTTCCTTTCCTCTGAGAGATTCCGTAGCATCCAGGAGACTGTCAAACATATCAGACGATCAAGAAAGGTAACACTTTTAGAATTGTCTAAATTACTCGGTAAAATGGTCTCATGTATTTCCATTGTTCCCTGGGCCCATTTACACACTAGATCCCTACAATGGTTCCTGCTCCCGTTCCAAAGGACCGGCAGAAGCAATTCAAAGGCTGCGGTCAAGGTGCCTTCAAGGGTCCTCACGTCTCTCCTCTGGTGGACCAATCCCTCCATCAACAGGGGACACTGCTTCAAGGAACCCCAAGGCCTCATCCTCACCACAGACGCCAGCCTGTCCGGATGGGGCGCTCACATCCACTCGCTCTCGACACAGGGCAAATGGTCTCAGGTAGAACACACACACAATATAAACTGGTTAGAACTTCGTGCCATCCACCTGGCCCTGCGCAACTTCCTTCCCCACGTACGCGGACGGCATGTCCTGATACTCACGGACAACGTCACCGCCAAGGCTCACATCAACCGACAAGGGGGCACCCTGTCCATAAGTTTGATGAGAGAGGCCGAGCGCCTCTACCGTTGGGCGGAGCACAATCTCCTCTCTCTCAAAGCCGAGCACATCTCAGGGGTCTCAAACACCCAAGCAGATTGGCTGAGCAGGACCATGGTGGACCAGTCCGAGTGGCGCATTCACCCATCACTGTTCAGGGAAGCGACCGTGATGTTCGGCCTCCCGTCAGTAGACCTCTTCGCATCCCCGCTCAACACCCAACTCCCCAGGTTTTTCTCGAGGTATCCTTCCCACAGGGCCGAGAATCACAACGCCCTCCGCTGCCCCTGGCCCACAGGGCTTCTATATTCATTCCCTCTGTTGGCCCTGATCCCCAGGGTCATCCAGAAGCTCATCTCCGAGAAAGCAGAGCTGATTTTAGTGGCACCCCATTGGCCTAGGCGCCCATGGTTTGCGGACCTCCGCTATCTGTCGGTGGCCCCACCTTGGAAAATTCCCCCGCACAGGATATCCCTTTCCCAGGGGCCCCTCCAACACCCGGACCCTCAGTGGCTCCAGTTAGCCGTTTGGAGGTTGAGTGGGAACTGCTCTTCGAAGGAACTGCTAAGGAAAGAGCAGTTCTCTGAACAGGTTATTGATACCATTTTAGCCGCAAGGCGGCCCTCAACAACCCGAATATACAATGCCACTTGGAATAGCTTCTGCAATTGGTGCCATAATTTCCAGATCAATCCTCTTTCACCCTCCATTGCTCAAGTTTTGGAATTCCTCCAAGAGGGTCTGAGGAAAGGTCTTTCTCCGAACACCCTGAGGCGTCAGGTAGCAGCCCTTTCAACTGTGATTATTTGCGACAATCTGGGTACCCTCTCCCTCCACCCTCGTATTAGGGCGTTCCTTAGGGGAGCAACTAACTTGTGTCCCCCAACTGTTCACAGATACCCTACCTGGGACCTCAACAAGGTCCTGACGTCCCTTACTAAGCATCCCTTTGAGCCTCTCAGGGAATCCTCACTCCAGTTCCTAACTTTCAAAGTCATATTCCTGGTGGCCATTACTTCGGCTCGCCGAATATTGGAGATAGCCGCCTTGTCGGTGAGGAAAGACCTTTGCATCTTCCATGCCGACCGGGTGGTTCTACGGCCGGACCCTACCTTCTTGCCTAAAGTCAATTCAGCCTTCCATAGGGCATAGGAACTCACACTTCCGAACTTCTGCCCAAATCCCTCGCGGGAAAGGGAGAAGCTTTGGCACACCCTGGACATAAGACGGGCCCTCCGCATTTACATTAAACGTACCCAGCCCTTTAGGAAGTCTGAATCCTTATTCCTTTCCTTTCAACCTAAATCCTTAGGACACAAAGTGTCCCCGGCAACCATCGGCCGCTGGATTAGAGCTACTATTTCCAAAGCTTACTTGTCCCAGGCTCTGCCGGTGCCCAGCGGCATAATGGCACACTCCACCAGGAGTGCAGCCACCTCGGCAGTTTGGGCCACCCAGGCTCCAATTGCTGATATTTGTCGGGCGGCCACCTGGGCCTCCCCATCTCCCTTCATTAGGCATTATAAGATCGACATATTTGCCTCAGCGGAGGCTTCGTTTGGGAGACAAGTTCTCCAGCGAGTCCTCAAGGAACTGCAGGGACTTCAGAACCAGACAGAGTCCCTCCCATAGGACAGCCAAGCTTTGGTATGTCCCACCCTCTGGATGATCCGACTGGCTCTCAGGAGAATGGGCGTTGGTCCTTACCTGACACGCCATTTCTCTGGAGCCGGGAGGATCATCCAGCCCCACCCTTTTAAGTTCACCGTCTGGTGGGGTCTTGTTTCGGCCAAGGAACCGCTTAGCATAGTAAGATGAGAGCACGATCTTCTCTTCACTCTCGTCTTCGCGTAAACTGGGGAATGCAAGGGAGCCATGTGACGGAGGGAGGAGCATTCCTCAGTAATTAAGCTCAGCCTTCAACAACGCAGACTGAAGCACCTCCCACTCTCTGGATGATCCGACCGGCTCCAGAGAAATGCATGTCAGGTAAGGACCAACGCCCAATTTCAGCAATTGAGGGTTGTAAATTACTATGCTCCTCAAAATATTTTCAATCACAGAAGAATACTTTCAATTGCAGAAATTTATTGGCTGAGTTTGAGATACTCACTGTCTGAATCCCCTATCTCGCAGGGTTCTTGTGTAAAAAATAGGAATTGCTACATATGGTGCCTTGAATACCTGAATGGAAAGGGACAGAAATCCAGTTAATAAACAAATAAACCCCTTATTATGTCTTCAACAGAAAACAACCACTTGAAATAATCATCTCTATGCTGTCAACATAATTCATGAAGGATTACTTATCATCGAATAATGATGGGTATATGTGTAGTTGTCAAAGTGCAGATGTCCTCAATGAGATTTGAGATGTAATGGGACTGAAATTCTTAGAATTCCCAGTAAGCATGATCCTCTGGCCCAGTTGATCTGGAATATGCCAAATTGAGCAAGGCAGTGTATAATGCATCTAAATACAGAATATAAATGGGATCTGAAACAAAATTTTGTAGTGGTGGGTGCTGTTACCAGCTATGTTACTCTTACCCAATGGACTGTAATATTTTAATGTATTTAAGAAGATCTATAGTGATTTTTTAAAAGAATGTTAATGTCACATTATATTCCAAAACTTTGATATCCAGCTATTTTTGAAAAGGTAGGGTTATATTGGACCTGCGAGGTTGGTGAGAGAATTACTTTCAGATTTAATTCGAAATAGGAGCATATGGAATTCTGGGAATTGAAATCCACACTTCTTAAAAGTTACCAAGGTTGAAAAACTCTATTGTCAAAGGAGGTCATAGCAAACCGCTTCTGCGGTTCTGCCGAAGCTTTTACCCTCATTTAAAATATCGGCTGGCCTCTCGGGAACGCAAAACTACAGAGAGCCTGAAATCTAACGCAGCCCTAGAAAGACCCCCGATGAAGCTTTGCTGATGGGTGGTAGATTGGAGGAGAAACAGCCGCTTCGCAAATGCTAGGGAAAGAAGCCATGGTAACCACCAGCCAATCCCCAAACGCCTCTCGATCACATGATCCTTGCAATGGCGAGAGGCTTCGTCTTGTCTCTTTGACCTTTCACCCGAAGATGGCGGCGCCCGTGGGTCCGTTGAAGTTTTGGAAACCGGGTAAGCCTTGAATTTCTTGGAAGGGACGGGAATATAAATGCCACGGGAGGGAATAAGGAGTGGAAGGGTGAGGTTTGTTTTGCTCTAGTTTTGGTGGAAACGTGTTTCTAGTTTGCGAAAGGACGCGCGTGGAAGGCGATAGGGAATGCAACGATGCTCTATTTTGGAGGACGGACGTGCGATTCTTGTGACTTATTAAATAAGTAAAATAAAAATAAAAATAGGTAGCCGATCACAAATTAACAAGTCTAAAAGAAAAGTTATTCACCTGTTCAAATCATCCTCATATTTAACCTTTGAACATGACGTTCATTTGACTTAGAGGCTTGTGAATTTGGAATTGAGAAAATTGTGCTTCCCTTTATTGGCGGTCCTCCTGCTTCCCCCCCTCCCCCAATGCTATGAAATGGTATGTAATGGACATATTTACCTCGTTTAGGTGGCGTTAAATAAATGCATCGAGATTAAGCTGCTTGATATACAAAAAAAAAATTCCATAAGATTCCACTGATACATTCGCTAAGTGAAGACTCTTTTAGGTCATGGGGTTTATCACTGAATATATGACCAGTCTAATACTAGTTGTAGAGTATTCAAAATTAATACACCTATAAATATAACCTTCTTCTTTTGTTCCAGTGAACCTCTTTAGAGGCAAACCACAAAATATTTACATTTAAAATATATTGAGGGGGGTGCATTAGTCTCTTCCATTATTTTTTTTTAAAAAGGAATTTACCTATTTTAATAGGCAATGAATGCTAACTAGCACAATGGCAAAATAAATCTACTTTTATTTTGTACAAAGCAGTAATAACTTGAAATGATTTTAAGATAACTCTCATATGAACTGAAAATATATCTTAAATTTTAAAGGGGCATTGTGAAATTGAGGAAAAGCTTCAACTTCACTAAAAAGTAGTAAGGTAAAAATTCTCAGAATTAGATGTTGTTCTTGCTAGCTCATTATATGTAAATGCAATGGCAGTCAAGTGCGGTGATAACAGGATCTTCTGCAGTCCTAAGCAATTTACATGGTAGCTTTTATCTATTTGCATTTTGTGGTTTTTCTGGCATGAAGGATAATTGGAAGACAGTTTTCCAATGCAGAAACTTAATTTTATAGAGCTATTAATATTTAAATTCAATTACTGCTCACTTTTAGACATGGAGTTAACCTCCTTAACAGCTGAGGCACAGTATTTGCAGCTATAGTTTCCCTTGTATAATTATCTGTATATGAATACAAATTGTTTCTGGTATCTTGTTTGCAATTACAAAAGAGTATGTGGAATTTGTCTGCATCTTAATGCCACAAAAACTGATGACATAGTTTTTAATATTCTGTATAAATATACCTTTGTTGAACTATTAATGCCATCATTCAATGAAGACATTTCTTAATGCTGTAATCATTCACACTTTTGGGTTCTAAGGAAGATTGTAGAGCATGAGCATGTCAAAATTTTTGTTTTTTAACTATTTTTCATTATTTTATTAATATAATAGCCACTTCTTTTTGAGATTATTAATGAATATTTTATATTTCAGTGAAAAAATAATTTGCCCTTGAACTAATCTCTCTTGATTTCTAGAAAGAACATAGACACGGTGGTTCTTCGGTGGTTCCTGTATATCCAGATTTTAAGAGTAGTATTTCTAGCCTTTTTTACAATGATTTTGAATAGATTACAAAGTTTGATACATTTTGTTCTAGGAAAAATCTATAACAATTTGATAATTCTGTATAAGCATACATTGTTCTACATACAACCTAATACTTCCTTACATTTCCATTAACCCATTTTATCCTGCATCCTTTTAAGTTATTGAAGGGTAGAGGAAAAAAAAACCGGCTGATGGCTGCCAATTTGTAATATGATTTTTGACGCTAAATATGTGTTTGAATAATTCTATGAATATTTACTTGCAAGGAAGTTTAATATACAATTTTTAAACAACGATTTATCAAATGACTGTTAATTAGTGGTCAGTTTTGATGGGTGCTGATATTTAGTATGACCATAATAGTTATATGCACTTTGTTCTTCACATGTAAATAGTAAATCATATACAAAAAATATCAAAATTTAGAAATAGAGTACAAATTTTTGAAGTACAAAAAATAAAGTGAAGATTGTTGAAGAAAAAATTAGTTGATTTTGCTCTATATATTATGTAAATCCTATACCATAAGACCATGATGGCAAACCTATGGCACGCGTGCCACAGGTAGCACGCAAATCCATTTGTGCTGGCACGTGAGCTGCAAGCAAACTTGCCTCACTGCACATGTGCATATCTTCCAACTGATTTTCGGCCTGTTTGAGGCCTTTTTCGGCCTCCCAGAGGCTTGAGGGCAGCTTCTGCAGTCTTTGCAGGCTGAAAAATAGGCCCATTTTGTCACTTCCGGTATTACAGGAAGTGACGAAATGGGCCTATTTTTCAGCCTGGAAAGGCTGTAGAAGCTTCCCTCAAGCCTCTGGGAGTCTGAAAAAGGCCTCAAACAGGTCGACAATCAGCTGGGAGGCGCAGTGCAGGTAAGGGCAGCAGGGAGGGATTGAGCACGCATGTGCAGGGGGAATGGGAGACGCACGTGCATTTCCTTCTGGATGCTAGCATGTGAAAATATCCATGACATGTTAAAGAAACTTTTTCCAAGTCTTTTGGAAAACACATCTTTTGAGATGTGTTCAGACAGCAATAATATGGTTTCTGGGCAAGCTATTACACTGAATTGATAGCAATACATTCATATTATATAATTAAGAAAGCATTTGTGTGGTATAAATTGTAGCTAATGGTAAATTTTGGCAAACGTAAATTTACAGCAACTTTTTGAATTGCAACATGTGAAGATGTGCATAGGCATGCTGCTTGATATTGCTGATAATATCTTAAAATAGTAATATGCTGTTTTTGGTACATGAGCCAATTTGAGGTACAGCCACCAGGCTAGCAACTGGGAGACCAGGAGTTCTAGGCTTGCCTTAAACACCAAAACCAGATAGATGAGTTTGGACTAGTTACTCTCTCTCATCTGTAGGAAGAAGACAAAGGCAAACCACTATTGCCAAGGAAAGTGCATGGACTTGTTTCTGAGTCAGCAGGAGTCAGTGTTGATTTGATGAAACATAAGAACAGCAATTAATTATATAATCAAGTTGGAATGATTTTTTTCCTCCTGCAAAATGAAGAGCCCACTGCAGCTTACATATACATGTGATCCTCAACTTACAACCATTCATTTAGTGACCATTAAAATTTATAATGGTATTGAAAAAAACAGATACAACCATTTTGCACCATCCCCATGATCATGTGTTCAAAATTCAAACTTTTGGCAACCGGCGCATATTTATGATGGTTGTAGTGTCTCAGGCTCATATGATCACCTTGTGCGATTTTCTGACAAGCAAAGTCAATGGGGAAGCCAGATTGATTATCATGTTACAATCATGTTACTGACTTAACAACTGCACTTGATTCACTTAACTGTGTCAAGACAGGTTGTAAAATGGGGCAAAACTCACTTAACTGTGTTGGTGTGAAATTATTTGAAAGCTCTAGCTACCAATCCTGTTGGTTGCTTGACTATGAAGGGCTAGGTAAAACAGCAGGACACCTGTCTGTCTGTCTCAACCAATCTATCAATCAAATTTATATAGCTGCCCATTTCTCCCAAAGCAGGAGCATTGCAATAAATTATTTTAAAAAACTGATAAAAATATAAAAAGTTGCAGTAATAAATAGCATAAAAATAAAACTAACACTGGGTGAAAGGAGGATAAAAATGGTTCCCTCAGCAATGGAGCCATCAGAACAGATCTCCAGTTTCCTGGAAGCCCCAGACTTGGAAACATAACCAGGTATTGAAGCATCTTAACAAAAAGTTAAAAAGGGCCATTCTAATTTTAGGGGAAAGAATTTTCCGTAAGGAGGATGCCACAGCAGAGGCCCACTCCTGGGATTAATCAAACATAGATCCCTAGCTGATGGTACCTGTAGCATGCCTTTTCTGCAATAGAACGAGTAATATAATTGGGCAGAGACAGCTTCTCAGATAACCAGTCCTATACCATGAATAGCTTTAAAGGTTAAAACCAGCACCAAAATTGAACCCAGAAGCAAACTAGCAACCAAACCAGCCTGTGAAACAGAAGTGTAACGTGCTGCCCTGGAAGCATATGTAAGTGCCAGTGCAAGAACATTCTGTACCATCTGAAGTTTCTGATAGTGCAACCTCATCCAACATGAAAGATCCTGGAATCAGTGGGTCCCCAGAATGAAAACTGTTTAGTTTTGCCAGAGTTCAGCTGAAGTCTGTTGTTCCCCATCCAGACTCTCACAACCTTCAGGAACTCGGATGAGGCATTTAGCAGGGAGGGAAATATATAATTGAGTATGGTCAGTGGTGATACCTCACTTCGTGCAATGGATGAGCTCAACAGTGGCCCCATGTAGATTCTGGAAAGGAGAAGAGAAAGCACCAAGCACTGTGACACCCCACGTTGTAGGGGCCATTGGTGAGATTTCTCCTTTCCAAACACAACCACCTTGAAATGACCTTGAATGAAGGAAGTGAACCAGTGCAAAAACATGCACATCCAACTCTCTGAGCTGATTCAACTGGTCAACAATATCGAAAGTCAGCAAGAGGTCATTAGGGCAAGTATGGAGGCACTATGTCTAATCCTGCTGACAACAGAGGACACCCAAAAGCACAATTGGGACTTTGTCAGCAGTCCAAACTGTTTAGATTTTTAAAATCCAGCATTTTAATTCCTCATAATCATGGTATCTATGGCAGTATCATAGAAAAGCATATGTTTCAGTCTGCTACCAGTAATGGTAGCTCTTGTTTTAATCTCTGAACCATTATTTTTTTAAAAAACCTGCACTATACACAGTGCATTAGAAAATTCAACTTTGAGACAATTGAAATATACATAACTGAAGAACAGTCTCTCCTCATCAGATATGGACATGACTGGTATGCCAGCAAGTTATGTTTTTTTTAAGTCTTTTAAAATACAAAGCTGAAAAGCTAATTCTCTCCTAAATGTAGTATGTCGAATTACAAGTAAGTTTGTGAACAAAAACATTTTTTGACCTTTATGTTTTTGTAAAAATTGACCTCAGATTAATAATTGTTTGCTTGGGTATGCAGGCACAGAAGGACCTGGTGTCAGCCTCTCAGAGGAAAGACAGAATGCTGCTGAAAGTTCAAGTGTTTCGGTCATCTATAATCCCTTTATTTCCCTTTCTATTGAGCAACAGAGGCAAAAGCTGCCTGTTTTTAAGGTATGAATTACTTTTATTACTTTGAACTGCAGAATTGCAAGCTTTGCCATTTAGGTATGCTCTAGCTTTTCATATTTCAAACTGATCTTGCAAAATAGAAAATAAATGTATTTTTAACTTCTATGTAAGTCACATTATGCTGTGACAGAATATTTTTTCCTATCAATGTATGGGAACATTGTGACAGTAATACAAGCCTGCCACTTTCACTGTTGATGTAAACATGAGTTGAATTGCATGGCTATAAGAATTTTGTGCTAGATTGCAGCTTGCTTGGTAAAGATTATGTGTCTCCTTGTGTCATTGTGTGATATTTTATATATTTTATTGTTAGTGTAATCTTTTAAAATAATTTATAGTACAAATAAATCTGTTTTATGGTTTGTTTAAGAATACATGAGATAAAGCATTCTACCTAAATATTCCCATAGTGCTGTCATAGAATGGATTGCATCCTTACCCCTTTATTGAAATTTCTTTTATGAGGTACTTTAATCCATGCCTGAATATTTATTTCTCTTCCAGCTTAGAAATCATATCCTTTATCTGGTAGAAAACTATCAGACATTAGTGATTGTTGGAGAAACAGGATGTGGGAAAAGCACTCAGATTCCCCAAGTAAGTATTAATAGTCTGCATTTATTTGTTTGTTAATGGAATACTTGACCTGATTTTCAAATGTTTTCCATGGATGGATGTATCACTATCTCTGTCCTTTTGTCTGCCCTATGCTCTTCTAGCACTGTTGGCTTGTGCCTGCTGGCTGTTCCTGCCAGCTTTGCGACTTTGTGCTAGCTGGCTTAGCCTTACTGCCCTGTGCTTGCTGCCCCTACCATTTGGTACTTACTGGCCTTGCTACCCTGACTCTGCCATGCTTCACAAGAAGCGGGCATACAATTTGGACAAGGCATATGCAACATGCTTCATCTGCTTTGGCTGGAATAAGATTGCAGAGGTCATCAAGGGCCAGCAAAGCCCCCTTGTCATTATAGGACCAGCAAGCACAGGGTGGCAAGGCTGATGGGATGACAGGGCCAGTGAACAAGGGACAGCAAGGTTGGCCTAGATCAGGGGTAGGGAAACTTGGCTCTTTTATCACTTATGACTTCAACTCCCAGAATTCCTGAGTGAGCCATAAAAGGTTCCCCATCCCTGACCTACTGGTTTTTTAGTTGTAGGACATACACATTTGTATATTAAACAGTCCCCTTCAGTCAAAAATTGATTTCCCCCACAACTGAAAAACCAGTAGGCCAGGGATGGGGAACCTTTTATAGCTCATTCAGGAATTCTGGGAGTTGAAGTCGATAAGTGTTAAAGGAGCCAAGTTTCCCTACCCCTGGCCTAGATGGTGGAGTACAAGGTGGTTAAAAGTGGCAGAGATCCTGGGATGGATTGGTGGGGGGAGTTGAAGAGGAGACAATCCTTTATCTTACCAAGGCTTGAGGCTGAGAGAGACCAAAC
Source organism: Hydrophis major (assembly GCA_033807585.1). Lineage (NCBI taxonomy): Eukaryota > Metazoa > Chordata > Lepidosauria > Squamata > Elapidae > Hydrophis > Hydrophis major. The sequence continues at coordinate 231,382,978 of CM066330.1, forward strand.
TTGTATTGTGTTGGGTCCTTGTCTAGCAACAAGTTGGATTTGGTTAGCAAACCAAATTTCCATCACTAAGCAATATGGTCATGTGAAATTGTGTTTTGTGATCACATTGCTTAGTGATGGAAATTCTGTCCACAATGTCTGTCGTAATTCAAGGACTACTTGTAATGTCCTTTAATAATAAGCATATTTGTATCATTTATAATTTTCTTTTTCTGCTTGTATGCCATAGCCTTCATAACCATGGCTAGTTTGTAATTCATGAATGCTGATCAGAAGTCATTGAATTGGTAGGCCTGCTGGAATTAATGATTCTAAATAATCATATCTAATTTGCCAAATGGTCCAGCTGGATTAACTAGAACATGGAACTACCTTTTTTATTTGAATTGAAGCCAGCTATTTGTAGCAGAGGAGCATATTCAAAAATATTCTTCGGTTTCAAATTAACATTTGCAAATAATTTGCATTAACTCCATGGTTAATTCATACTTTTTCTGAATAATTATTGATCTAATGAAAGTATTTTACAATGTTCACATTAGCACTAATTCTTTGCTATTATATCTCACAATAACTAATTTATGTCTAGAATTTGTTCTTGCCGCTAAAGCACATTCTGAGATGAGCTTTATTCAAAACTTTCTGGAAAATGGGACCATATGATGATTTGCTATTAGTTCCCTTTCTATCTGTAACCACTAGTAAAATCTTTCATAAAATTCCAGAAGAACCTTCAACTTTCCAGGACATGGCACCTTTGCTCTCCTTATCTGGACCGCCACCATTTCCTGCTTAATGACCCACGGATCTTGAAATTACAGTGGCAGCCAGAACTGCCAGGAGAATCATCACTAAGTAATGTGATCACATGACATCACATTTTATGACTGCATTGCTTAATTATGCCATTCCCAATAGCTGTCGCAACTCAAAGATTATCTCTAGATTAGATCTACATTTTTTCCCCAGTGAGACACATGACTTGCAGGAAAATAGAAATTGATAGAAATGAAAAATAATTAAAAACCATGATTAATATAGAATTTATTCATCGATTCTAATAAATATTTTTCCCATGATAGTATCTTACAGAAGCTGGTTGGACTGCTGAAGGCCGGATAGTGGGAGTAACACAACCTCGGAGAGTTGCTTGTATTTCAGTGAGTGGCCTGGATTCCAAGTTCTGAGATTTCTCTATATATTATTTTTACAGAATGTTAGATATTTTAATCAAGTTGTAAAGTTTGTCATAAAGTATTTGCAAATACATTAAGCATTCTTGACACTTGTTAACATCTATGAGACACTGATAAAGGTATAGATAAATACTTTCCACAGGTTTTCATTGAAATTTTTTGCAATAGTATCTTAGAATGTATATTTTCTTTTATTTTTTATTTGATGTGAGGGCGGTAATTTGCGGTTAGGACCGGTGTATAGTCACAGCACACTCTGATGCTTTTCATAATTGAACATAGGTTTTGGTAACAATTTCCTTGTCCTGCAAAAAAACATCATTCCTTCATATGTGGAGGAAAGTAGACTTGATTATGTTGCAGCTCTGCAAATAATTTTACTCAAGGAAGACAGGTAGAGCCAACCTGGTGCCCATTGTTCTCTCTTACAATCTCTTCTGCTTTTCTTGTATAGTGATCTGCTTCCCATTTCTCAGCACCTTCTTTCCTTCTTCCCCTGCCTTCTCTCAGTGACTGATCCTGATATCCATTCATGCCATCCTAAACAAACTTTTCATTTGCTTTTTCCTACTGTTCTTGTACTCGCCCAAACCATTTCTGTCAGAATAATCACTTCTCTGTTTACATGTGAAACAAAACAGTTTTGCTTCATTCCATATACAGACCCAAATATCTGGAAAGTACATTTTGGGATCAGATATGGTCTATCTAAAACTATTTGTTTTGTATAATTCTACCTATACAGCAGACCGGTAAAAATCTGGAATGTCTTTGACAGTACATCGGTATATTTCATTATAATTCATTGCATGGGTTAAAACTTTTTGACAAAGGGCACAAAAGGATCTTGTAGTGGTTAACTTGGTTCCAAAGAGCTATTTTGGGAATGCTAAAGTGCTTATACATGTTTAATGAGATATTTGATATTTTATTAAATCTATTAAATTGATTTGAAAGTTATCTTGGTTTCAGTAATGGGTTGTCATTTAATGGAATTAAATAGTATACAAGATAAATTGATTTTGCTTAGTTTTATATTTCTTTGGACACTGCCATTGGCTATGTCTCCAAGAGGGTTCTTTCTTTCTAATAAGATTAATCAATTTTGATTCTAAATTTAGAGTGAGACTGACATTGGAACTCCCTTTCTACTTCCTAAGCTGAGTTCTTGTTAGGGATAACATTGTTTACCCTAACTGGTTTAGGTAAAATAATAAATATGTTATCATGGTTTATAAGTTAAAGTGTCTGCAACTTTAAATATAGGAATGTAATTAAGGGAGTGGTTGTAAAAAGCACCATAAAAGAAGCAAGGAACGTCAGCTTGCTCTCTCTGGCTTGATGATCCCTAATTACTGGATGAAGTCTGCGTTTTTCCCTACTGGAATGGGGGAGAGAGAAAGGACTGATTTGTAAGTGAACTGACATTGGATATTCTACACGGACTTTGCTAACTGAATATCCTTGAATGGACTGACTAAAACGATACATGACTCATGGACTGTTATTTTGACTATGCTATAATCTCTAAATGGAATAAACTATATTTTTGAAAGCACAAGCGTATCTGTTATTTTTACTGTATGTTAACAAACATACAAACTTATCTAATTCATTTATCTGTGTGCCTATCTGACTAACGCTGCACATTCTGTTTAGCTTGTCTCCTTAACCCTGGTTGGGGAACACAGGCTTAACACTGGTTATGGGCCCAGACTTAACACTGGTTATGGGCCCAGAAGCTGCAAAGTCAGTTTAACTAGGGTAAAACAGATTTATGTAAAAGTGAGAGTTTGTGTTGTTATACATTACAGTAAACAGACAGCTGTGTTTTATTAATTATAGTTTTATATCCATATAAAGAAAACATGGCACAAGTCAATTTACAAAGTTTGTCCCTTATATCCAAGTTGGATGGAACAAACTATGTATCATGGTCTATGAAATGTAGTCTACTTCTACGAAGAGAAGGTCTGTGGAACATAATTGAAAATCCACCAAACGTAGAGGAATGGGATCCAGAGATTGAGGAAGATAGACAAAAGATAGAAGGTTTTAAACAGAAGAATGAACAAGCTATTTGCATAATAGGAATAACACTGTCTGACCAGCAACTTGTTCATATCCATGGAGAGCAAACGGCTATTGGGTGTTGGCAGAAGCTGAAGAGGATTTATGTCCGAGGTAACGTTGGTGCTCACATAAATCTAACACGGAAGCTTTTCAGAACGCATCTCCAGACGAATGGTGATATGTTGAGTCATTTGAATACTATAAAAAGCATTTTTCAAGAACTGCACGAGAAAGAGCTTATTTTCTCTGAACTACACCACGTCTACATAATTCTATCATCACTAGATATAAGTTATGATAACTATGTCACTTCCCTTGAAATATTGCCTAAGGAAAGTTTAACTTTAACTGATATAACTGGCAGATTGATTGAAGAGGCCAGAAGAAGATTTGAAAGAGATCAGTTAAGAAGGGAGCAACCTCAAAAAGAAGATAATGAATCTCCTACTGCATACGCAATTAAAAAGTGTTTTAATTGTGGAGGAAGAGGACATTTGGCAAGATTTTGTAAAAAAGCAAAGCACCAGAACGCTGGCCAGAATACTAAAAGTCATCAAAAGATAAATAAAAATTTAGAGTTAGCCATGTATATTAACGGAGCTGTAAAAAATAATTTATGGGTGGTTGACAGTGGAGCATCCCACTTTATAAGAAATGATAACAAAAATTTTATTAAAATGTCCAAGAGTACACAGCAGATATCGTAAGCCAATGGCTGGAAACTGAAAGCTAAAGGTCAAGGTATAGCATATTGTTCTTTTATAAAAGAGAATATAAAAATGTTATATGTACCACAACTTAAGTTTAATTTAATTTCAGTTAGAATTTTGGTTAAACTAGGATATGCAGTTACCTTTAAAGGAGATAACTGCATAATTGAGAAAGAAGATAAGAGAATTACTGCATCTTTAAGAGGTGAATTATATGTGTTAAATGATAATGGTTTAGAGGTGGCTAACACAGTTTATGAAAATAAGAAACCTCATGATGAATGTATTCACTTGTTACATAGAAGGCTAGGGCATTTAAATTTTAAAATGCTTAAGAGAACTGTTCAATTATCTAAGGGAATAAGTTTGAAAACTTGTAATAAGTATTTGCAATGCTTTGCCTGTAATCAAAGCAAAAGCAGGGTCATACCGGCTAATAGAGTTGATGGATTTACTACCAAAGAGCCTTTAAAAGTAGTATTTGCTGATTTAATAGGTCTGAAAAAACCAAGTGTAGGAGGAGCTCGATACATATTAAGTATAATGGACCACTATTCAAGATATGGGTTTTGCTATTTAATGAAGAGCAAAACTGAAACGTATCTAAATATCTTTAATTGGATAAAATTTGCTGAAAGGAAAACTAAAAAGAAATTAGTAACTCTTATAACAGATAATGGTACGGAATTTACAAATAATAAATTCCAGAACAGACTAAGAATGTTAGGTATTCAACATAAAAAGTCTGCACCATATAGACCACAACATAATGCCTTTATAGAGAGACGAGGCCAAACACTGCAATCAATGGCACGTACTATGTTGTCTGATTCAGGATTACCTGATAATTTGTGGGGAGAAGCAATAATGTGTGGTAATCATATATTAAATAATGTTGTTAATTCAACAACAGGTGAATTACCATTCACACTGTGGCATGGTACAAAACCTGATTTAAGTTACATGCACACATTTGGAGCACCAGCATGGGTGCATATCCCTTCATAACTCGGACACAAAGGACAGCATAGAGCTAAAAGATTATTTTTTGTGGGATATGAATCTAATCATAGATCTTATAGATTCTGGGAACCAGGTACATCTAGAGTTTACAACAGTGCTAGTGCAAAATTCCTAGAACATGTAGGATGGAATAGATTAGAGCAAGATTTAAATAATGAAGTAATTATTGAACCCTACAAAAGGCAAAAAGAACAGACTAGTTAGAAGAAGAGTCCAATTAAAGAAGAAGTCCATGAAGAACAAATAGGACCAGAACAAGAGGAAACTGTTGATCAGGAAGAGTTAGATAATCAAGAAGAGTTAATAAATGAAAGTCCACCTGTAAGTCCTGTAATACCTAGACGTACTACACGTGTAACTAGACCACCTGATAGGTATCAAGCAAGTATAGTTTGCCAAGTAACTAAAGTTCCAACTACTGTAGATGAACTTAGGATGTATCCTGCTAAGGATCAGGAGAATTGGCAAAAGGCAATGGAAAAAGAACTAAATTCATTCAAGGTAATGAAAGTATATGAAGATGCTAAATTACCTCCAGGAGAAAAATCCATTGGGTGCAAATGGATATTTAAAGTAAAAACTGGAAATGATGGGACTGTTACCCATAAAGCCAGGTTGGTAGCTCAAGGATTTAATCAAACTGCATCTGATTATGATGAAGTTTTCGCACCAAGTCTTAAAGCAACATCTTTGAGAGCAGCTTTAGTGTGGGCAGCTAAGAAAAACTATGTCATTAACCATTTAGATGTAGAAACTGCTTATTTGCATGCACCATTGCAGCACACTATATATTTACAAAAGCCAGTAGTTATAAAAGACAATAAATTAAATAGTAATGATTGTTGGAAACTCAAAAGAGTCTTTACAGATTGAAACAATCTGGCAATCAGTGGAACCAATATATTGTGAAAGAATTAAACAATATAGGTTTTAAATCTGGTTTAGCAGATCCATGTGTGTTTAAAAGAGAAAATAATGGAACGGTGTCATTATTGTTATTATTTACAGATGATATTGCTTTGATAACTAAGACTAATAATGAAGCTAATGAGATTATATCATTATTAGCTAAAAAGATAAAATTAAAGCATTTAGGTGAAATTAAAAAGTATCTAGGATTGACAATTAACAAAACAAAAAATGGATTTAAGATATCTCAAGAAGATAAAATTTGCCAATTAATTAAAACATTTAAAATGGAACTTTTTAAACTGTAGTAAATAGTAAATAGTAGAATGATCAGACTATGCCTGGAGCTAGAATTTCATTCCCCTAGGTTCTGCTGCATGATTTGCAAATTAGTTCATGTATGAATTTCTAAAAAAATAAATAAATAAAATTTAAAAATAGTCACCACCCTGTGAGAATGCCAAATGCATGCAAGATAAAATGTTCCTAAGATTTGACCCATTTACTCTGCTGACTCCCCAGAGTGATAAAGACCAGTTTAATCTATAAAATTAGGAAAATTAATAAATAGTGCTAAATAGTTGCTGTGATCGCATAGCCACATTTACTTGAAGAGCATGAAATGTACTGCACAAAATAATTAACAATTTTGGAACTTAGTAAAAGGTTTGCTATATTTGTCTTGAATTATAGGCATTGTATTTGAAAGATTTTCTATATTTATTAAAGTATAGCATTATATAAATATGATTAAAATGTGTCATTTCAGCTTCATGTTTATGCGTGGGTTTAGCCATGGTTCATTTCAAGGTTGCTGAAATTTATCACATGGCGCATTTTGAAGAACAAGTGTGAAATGCACTTGGACATTTCTATCTTTGGTGCAGCAAATATTAATTGATAAGATTATGCTTTTGTTTATTTAGATTTATAACTAATTGTTCACTGATGGAATATTGTAAAATAGTCCTGAAGACACAAAACTGACAGGAGAAACAGGCATAAGAAAGCTTCAAAAAAATAGGTCAAAATTTTTAATTCATTGAGTGTCAAATCATTGCAGATGTTTTATTTCTTTCCCATAATGTCATCTCTTTAAAAAGCTAATGAATGCCATCAAATAATTCCTCTCTCTGGTGCCTTTTCATACAGAAACATGGAGCAGGCAATGTCATTTCTTAAATTGAAGTTTCCTTTTTATAGTCTTCATTTGGATCCAAAAATATGTCTGGTGCTTCTGTTACACACTCTTTTTGGCACAAAGTTCCAAAAAGTGAGAGTTTAGTAGTGAGAGTGTTTTACAGTTGCCATCAAATAACGCATTTCTGATGATGAAGGGGAAATCGCCAAGAGTCTGGCAGTTTTCTGGTGAAAAAAAAGTTTTGGAGAACTTCCAGCTTTCTTGTGTTGGAGTCCTTCTTCTGGTGCAATTTTTAAGAACAGTAGCTTTTATTTTATTTTCTTCGTCCTCGTAGAAGCAGAATAATTGCATTGCCAGTATTTATTAATGAAACTGGGCCTTGCTATATAAAGATTGGTTATAACTAACTACTGCATAATGATCCAACAGAATTAGCTCAGTTTAACCAAATTTTATTTCATTATTTTTTCCTAGTTGTGCAAGATCAGCAAACAGTACATATTCACAAATCAAATGTGTTTATTATTTGCAGTAGTCATGTTATTCTTTCTCCTAGATTGCAGAGCGGGTAGCTGAGGAGAGGGGTGCCTTACTAGGCCATGAAGTTGGATATTGCATTCGATTTGATGATTGTACTGACCCACAAGCTACAAGAATTAAGGTAATCTATTTGAGGTAATTCAGTAATCTATCATCAAAGTATTTATGAATATTTCCAGTCACTCACGATCAAGTGAAACAGTACATTCTGGGGATAAGAACACTGGGGAACAATGCTGGTTAGCTGCTTTGAATAGGTTCTCATGTTTTTCAGAGTCAAATCAGTTAGTCCTTGACTTAAGACCATTTATTTAACAATGATTCTAAGTTACAACCATGTCGGAAAAAGTGTCTTATAACCTTTATTTATGATAACTTCACCATCCCCACGGTTACATGATAGCAATTGAGACTCTTGATAACTGGCTTGAATTTAGGATGGTTGCAGAGCCCTGCAGTCATGTGAGTTTTCCCTGAATTTCTGATTTAAAAAAGCCCATCGTGGACGCTGAATTCACTTAACTGTATTATTTGCTTAATGACTATGTGATTCATTTAACAACCATGGTGATCTGCCATAAAAATGGTCATAAAATCAGGTCTAGTTCCAATTCTGGTTGTAAATTGAGTGCCTGTGGGACAACTTTCATACATACTTAAGTGAGTCCAGGGTGGTTCCAGTATTCCAAAGCACATTTAAATGCTAGAAAGAAATGTCAGATTTGTTCATTTGAGATGGATGGCCATTCATTTAAATAAATAAGTGATTACATGCTGTAAATACTACCTTTTTAAAATTCAACAATTGTCCTTCTTTCTCACTGCAGTCAAGACAATATTTTGTTCCATTTAGCATTCTCAATTATTGCTTTTTTTCTTTATGTTGTTTGTCCTTCTCTAAACCTTCAATTTCTTCCAGGCATTCCTTGTCTTCTGCAGACATACTGTTACTTTATATAAAAGAGCTGTACTAATCTCTGAACCCATGGAAGTAGATGAAATTACTTATCAACTGCTACAATTTGGGGCCATGAATCTTGTTTCAGAACAAACATAGATGGGTTTTTGTTTGTTTGTTACAGTTTCTGACAGATGGAATGCTGGTCAGGGAAATGATGGCCGACCCATTATTAACCAGATACAGGTAAACACACTAATTATTGTAAAGCTATTAATGGTAATATTTTGTTTTGTCTGTGTTTATTTCTACCTCTCTTTGTTACTTTTTATTTTCTTATTTTTGTTGAATGTACTATAAATGTTTGGGGACTAATCTTGTATTCTGAGTTTTGTTTATTATTTCAATAAATCAGATACAATAATGATACTGGCTGACTGTCTATCTACACATACTTACCTACCATCTATCTTATCTACACACATAAACACAAACATAGACACAATTCGTAGGAGGTGTTAAAATACCATCATTACATCAGCAGATTGTTCTTTTCATTCCTGTTTTGTTTGTCTTTCTGAGCTTTGCTATAATACATATCACCTATTTATTTGTTTGTATTAAAAATTCTGTTATATAAGTAAACGTTAACTCCCAGGGTAAGCACTTCTATTTTTCTCTTCTTCTGAGTGCTCCAAATATGCTTTGAAGGGTCATATAATTAAGTCGCTCAGATGGGAAATAAGAATCCATTTGGTTAATTGACCAGATTTTGCCAGTGGAATAATGCAAAGCTTTGTTTCTATGCCATCCATCCGGTAAACTCACAAGATTCATTTTTCTCACCATGTACATATATCCAGACTAGATTGTGCTGTTTCTCTGGATCATGTAATATATATGTGTAATAATTGTGTAAGTATGTATGTATGTATTTATGTTTATGTAGCGAAAATTGGAGATGGTGACCTTTTGAGAACTATATACAATGAAATTTCATTTTAATGTATGCCGATTAGTGTACACTTAAAATGACAATAAAGTTATTCAAAATCTAAGTCTAATAAAGCTAGATGTAGCCCAAGAAAATTTTTTCAGCCCATCTATAGTTATGCAATTCTTGTCTATATTTTCTACAAAGGACATGGTTTATATAAAAAGTTATTCTAGACTTTCTATTAATTATTTTGAGTTATATTTCTGATAATTGATGTATAATTTATTATGCTTTATTGTAATTCTGTTGAAGTTTTAAAACTTGGGAGTCACAAGTGTATAATTAATATTTTCATAATATATTAACTGTGGCTATTAAATCATGAATTATATTTGTTGGCTTGGTGCTACTAAGTATGTTTAATGTTGTGATGAACATTTCATGATTGGGATCTTTTTTAAAAATATATTTTGGCTTTTATTTAGTGTCATCATGTTGGATGAAGCTCATGAAAGAACTTTATATACAGATATTGCCATTGGCTTATTAAAAAAGGTTAGAATTCTGACTATTGTTTTTCATATCTCCTTTTGCAACTATTGAGTTGGGAACAAAGCAAATACTTATTTTGTTGCTGTAGGCCTACGATCTTGCTTATATCTTAATTTCAGTTATTTTAAGGCCCTTATATTCAATCTGCATCAAGAATGGGAATGTATGGCCCTGATAGAAGTTGCTGAACTACTGTTCACAGTCTGTAGAATATAGTTCTGAATTTGGAAACAATGTTGTTGTGATTTTGCAGCATCATGAATATGAGTGCTATGGAGAAAATAGTATAGTGTATCCTATTTCACTGTGCAATGTTGCTTAGTAATTTTATACAAGATATTTCAAGGATGAGGGTTATTTTAAAAATTGAATACTTCTAGGGTAAAATTAAGATACCTAACTGATCATTCAGAAGAGGAGAATCTATAGCAGGGGTGTCAAACTCAATTTCATTGAGGGCTGCATCAGGGTTGTGTTTGACCTCAGGGGGGTGGGGTGAGTGTGGCCAGCTCGACATCACTCATGTTGGGAGTGCCTGTAGTGGCCCGAGGACTCTGCCAGTGAAAATGGAGCTCTGTTTTCTCTGGCAGAGGCACTGCAAGCCAGTTCTTCACTGTTTCCAAGTTTCCGGATCTTGCTCACTGGCCTTGAGTTTGACACTCCTGATCTATGGCATTAAAAACTAATGTCAAGTTTAGGTGAATGGATCATTCTATGAGAAAATGAGAACAAAAGTTGATTTTGTAATTACCTTGCATTATGACATATAATATTTACATGTAATTCTAAAATATACCAGTACTTCTTATCAATGTTAATTTTAGATTTTTATGGTATTTGATCATAACTGAACAGTCTTTAATATTTTCCCCTATAGGTTCAGAAAAAACGAGGAGATCTTCGCTTGATTATATCATCTGCTACACTGGATGCTGAGGTAGGTGACGCTCTGGAAGAGTATGTTAGAAAGACAAGGATATATTTGGGTACAAAGGCATAGTCTTCTGGGAACTATTCTATGAATGTAAATCCCACCAGAGTAAATGGTGGATTGTTTAAAAGCAGTGATTTTGTTCAGATGATTATTTTACAGGAGATTTGTAACAGACTGTTTTAAGCCCTAGGAAGATAAATGGACCTTTTCATACCCTTGAAAAATATGTTCTGAATTTGGATGTTAGTTCACAGTTGATAAAGTCATTTAAGAAGACACACTATCTTGATTTGGGGGCAATTCATTTATCTCGGGTGATTCCCATCCCAAATCACTGCCTGAATTCTTCCTCTCTGCCTCCCCACTTCCCTGCTTTCCTGGTAATAAAAAGAGGGTTGGAGATCTTCCTCCAGCCCTCCCAACTCTTCTTTCCATAGTTAGTATTAAAAAAAACAACACCATAGCTCTGTAAATATGGTTGACAAAAAGTGCTTGCCATAAGAAGATCCATTTCCCAGTGATCCTTGTCTCGGAAATGTACTCATGCCAGTCCAGGTAATGAAAATAAGGTGTGTGTGTGAAGAACATCATACGAAGATTTGTGTTTCTCAGTTAAAAAAAAAGTTTTGGATGACTTTATTTTTCTCCTAGCTGAGTCCTGAAAGCCATGATTAACCTCAGAACTATTTAACTGACAATAGTTATCTTGTATGAAGCTTAAAGGTTTTGGTTATGTTATCTCTGCTTGCCTAAACTACATACAGACATTCCTTTTCAGGAGCCGTTAGAAAAACTGCAAAATGGCATCTTAGTTTCCTTTAATATAGATTAGATTTTTTGTGTGTGAGTGAGTTATTGAATAAATGGCTCCTTGTATGTTCTTTCAGTTCTGTCTAGTTTTCCTACTCATTAAAAATTAAAAGGCTGCAATTTTTGTTTGCCAGTGATAATTGATGGAAAATAATTATCCATTAGTAATGTAAGTAGTAAATAAAATTCTGTTATTAATCACAGTAAATGTCTTCAGAACATTAATTATTCGACTAAGTAAATCTCGAAAAGAAATACAGGCCACACTGCTAATTTGAAAAATTTGAGTTGTATTTCATATGGTTAGTATTTTATATGCTTGTGTTTTATAATACATTATATATCCACATAGAATGTAGAAAGTAGCTTAACTGCATATTTAATGTGTGTCAAGTATGCAAATGAAATCTCATATATTTATATATACGTATACATTTGCTTCCAGCTAATTATGATCGTTATTATTAACTTTACATTTTTATGAGCAAATTGTTATTTTTAAATTTACCAAAAATGTTGGATATATGTTCTTTTTTAAAAAAATGGATAATTTATTGGTCTTATTAAATGGTCAAAATTAAAAATGTTACCAAGATTACAAGATCATATATATTCATACATATCTTAGAGAGAAAGAGACAGACCGACATAGCTATATAGATAGATCAAATATGGTAGTTATATATATGCTTTAGTAACTATTTGATGTTATTTTGAAAATATGCTGCTAGAAGTAAGGATTTGGTTTGCAGAAAAAAAAATCCGTGTTTTTATTTTAAACTTAAATATTTCTCCTTGGATTTCCAGCATTTAATAAGTGTTGCTTCCTTTAGCTGGTGTTGTTGGTGATGATTTTACTGTCCTTACTTTAGAAATTTAGGGATTTCTTTAACCAAAATGAGAGCAGTGATCCAAGCAAAGATACCAGCATGATCCTCACTGTGGAAGGACGGACATTTCCAGTGGATGTCTTCTACATTCAGAGGTCTGTTCCTGTTTAATGCTTAAGTGGTGGTTAGAAGAGAAGTCTGGTTGAGAAAGGAAGATTAAATGGATCCTTAGGTATTCTTGGGCTTTTTAACCAACACATTTAGGATATAAACCTAAATCCTGTTTTCCAATTGATTGTATCTCTCTCCTATTTTGTGAGCAGCAGGCGCAGACTTGAGTGGAGGAGGGCTTCAGGAACCTTCCCCCGTCCCCTTCTGCACCGGCCAGCTGGAGCAGACTTCAGACAAGTGCTACGGGGGCTCGGTGGAATCTTCATGCTTTTCCTCCCCTGGAATCTTAATTCTCCCCTTCCCCCTCCACAGAAGGGCTATGGGCAAGCTTGGCAGCAACTTCATGCCCTCCCTCCTCCTCCACAGAAGGAGATGGAAAGGTCCGGTGGCAGAAGTGGGCTTGTTCTTTTACCTATGCATCCAGATTCTTTTGCACTTGTGCTAAGCAAGAAATGTGGATGTTCATAGGTGGATAATCTTTTGCTTGTCCCTTTGTGTTCTTGTAACATCGCTACTTTTACAACTGACTAAAGTGAGAAGTGTTCAAGTTAATTGTGATAAAACATTCTGGAAGAGTAGCCATATTAATCCATAATAGATAAAACATGTTCTGTAGCCTTTTTGAAGCAAATGTATTATTTCTGCATGAGCTGTTGGTTAGTGCTTATTTTATTAGTTTTGTACAGTGATATGCATATACGAATATACTATAATTTAGTCAGTTCTTTTTTACTTTGAATGCTATGTGGAATGACACATATTCGGCACTGGAATCTAGATTTTCCACCACTTTCTACTTAAAATATTTTTAAATATTTCCTTGTGTGGGCCTGCCCATTCCAATTCTATGATAAAGAGAGATGCTTGAGTAAGATACCTTGTGGTGTGATAACAATTTTAACTCCTGCTTCCTTGTTGAAAATTTAAAAGTTGCTTGTGGACAAATAGTTACTGAAGACAGTTAGAACCAGATTTCGAAATTTGATATAATTCAGAAATGCTACATTTGAGTGTATATTGATTTTGCATTGTTTAAAGATTAGATTTTTAATAATATGCTGAGGGATACTTATTGTTTGTTGAACTATTTTCCTACTAGTGTATATACATTCCCAATGTATATACATTGAATTGTAGAATGTTTAGAAGTATCAAATGTTTTATGAAGAAAACTGAAAAGAGTAGATAGAGTTAATTTTTTTGATCCTGTTAAAAGGATCAAATCTATTTGTATTTCCTTTGTTCCTGGTGATAAATAGAAATTGTATTACCCTTTATTGGGAAATTTATTATGTTTTTTCCCTTTCCCCTAACAGTCCTGTTCCAGATTATGTGAAGTCAACAGTGGAAACGGTCATGAAAATTCATAATTCAGAAGGTGATGGAGATATACTGGCATTTTTAACTGGACAGGTAAATGCAAAATAAATTTTTTCTTCTTGAAATTGCTGGTTTGATGTAAAATAATATGTTGACTTTATTTCATGCAAGATTGCTGTTCACATCTAACTTAAAACATTGGTTATATTAGACTTTCAGAATCTAGTTTCTGAGAGGAGCCTACTGAATTATAGTATTGGACTCTATTGGCTTGAAATGTTGTAATCTATGGTTGAAGTATACTGTATCAGGAGGATATGAGACAAGGAAGTGTATGTATGTGTATGCACATGAGGCATACACACTTGAGGCAGCGCAAATAACAAATGTAAATATTTAGGCATTTTCTTTGAATAGAATGTATTTGCCTATTTTTGAATAATAATAATAAACAAGAGTGAGTAATCTATGAATATTTCTTCCCTGCCTATGGTGCAGCAAATTAAGTTTCAGTTCTCCAGAACATTTTTGTTTCCAGTAGGTATAAGATAATAAAGAGATGTGCATGATACAGGAAACATGTTTTCTTCCGAACCTGGAACAAGCCAAGGTTTTCAGAGATTTTGCCAAACTGTTTTGAAATGGCCATTGGTCAGCAGAAGCAAATTTAGGAATTTTTAGTTGTTCTGGTTTAGATAAGTGTATCTCAACCTCAGCAACTTTTAAGAGGTATGCATTTCAAGTTCTAGAATTCCCCAGCCAGTTGAAGTCCAGGCTTCTTAAAGTTGATGAAATTGAGGGACACTGATTTAGATGGAACAGATTGAGTTGAGCAAGGTTGATGGGTGTTGTTTGTTTGTTTTCCCTTCTCAGTATCATGCACTAGTCTGCCCTCTACAGTCTTTCTCTTTCCATGTACTCTCATTTGCCAATGTCCATGGCATTTTCCCAAACTCTTCCGGAAGCATCTCGCCTGGAACAAAAGCAACCCTATTTAAATCTGTGTGTGGAACAAAGCACAAGAAACATGTGTGCCAGTTGGGACTTCCGGTTTGCCAGGCTTCAGCGGTGGCAGGGATTCGCGATCCTGCACGATCCCTGTTGCGCTAGCCGTCTTGGTGCCTCCTATCCCGATGGGTCTGGAGGATAAGGCTGCCCCGTGGAGGCAGCCGAAGATAGGGGGGATCCGGATAGGGGTTTGGGGGTGTCGCAGACCCCCTCCCCAACCGGCAAAACCCCCTTTTCTCAAGGCGGTGGAGCGGCGGTCTGTAATGGCCACCTCAAAGAAGCCGGCAGTTGGACAAGATAGTGCTGGAGGAAGAAGGAGAAAGTTTTGAAGTGAAAGTTCTTTGGCTGAACCTGGATCTTAAGATACATTTAACATCCTAAAAACTTTGATTTTTTGAATGATACTTTGTTTCCAGAGGAGATTTTTAAAACGGCGAATGGAAGTGCTGAAAGGGAAAGTTTACTCTCTTTCCTTACGGAGTTAACAAATGGACATTGAAAAACCTGCTTTTTTATAGAAGGTAAAAATTTAAAGCTTTTTGTTACAAGTGGGAAGGGAGAGGACAAAAAAAATCTACATTAAGATTTTGTTGGAGGAGATGCCTGGAAGATTTTGAGACTAGAAGTTAATTGCAATAAGGCTTTAAAATACAGACTGGGTTTTTTTCAACTGATATTACCCCAGGAAGAGAAAGTGCAAAGGGAAGAACTTTGTGCTCTGTTTGGACTGTTTGATGACTCTGGGATTTTGGGGAACTGTATTAAGCTTTGAAGCTATCTTGGTTGTTTTAAGAAGAAGAAGAGGGAAAAAGAAAAAAGAAGAAAAGGTTTATAATGGCTTTATCTGTTGATGAACTAAGAAAGGAATATGGAAAATCAAAGAAAGAAGGCAAGGACGCTTTGGAAGAAGCCTTTCATTTTTTAGAAATGGCGCTTGCTATTTATCAGCAAACACAACAACTGATGGAGTAAACAGGAGGAGGAGGGGGAGGAAAAAGAAGAAGAAGAAGAAGGAAAAAGAAGAAGAAGAAGGAAGAAGAAGAAGAAGAAAAAGAAGGAAGAAGAAGAAGAAGAAGAAGAAGAAGAAGAAGAAGAAGAAGAAGAAGAAGAAGAAGAAGAAGACATCTTTAATGAATCCAAAAGTTTGATTAAGAAAGAGAGGAAGGAAAATGAAGGACTTAAGACCTAAAAAAAACACCCAAGAAATAGAAAAATAAGATGCAAAATAAATACAATGTTAGAAAGCAAAAGAAAAGAGGAATACAACAGAGAGGGGAAGCTAAAAAGACAGAGGTTGGGGGGGGGGGGGTTAAAAAAGGCCAGGTGGGATAAGAAAGGAAGGGAAAAGGGGGAAAAAAGCCACAAAGGTATGGAGCAAGATGGGAAAAAGCAAATTTTTGTTCAGGATAAAGAGTAATGTACAACACTTTTTTTTAAAAAAAAAAAAGATTCTGCAAGCTACATAAGATAGTATTGTAGTATTTGTATTAGAAATAGAAAATTAGAATTTTATAAGATCTAAAAAAAAAGATTAAAATATTAAAATGCTTAATAATGATAGATTTTAAGATTTAATAAAATATTAAAGGGAATGTTTAAAATATTTAGTTCAATTATAGAGCTTAATTGACTATTGTGTTGATGTTATTATAAACTTATTATTGCAGCATTTGTTTTTGAAATAGATAATTGGAATGTTATAAGATTTAATACTTAATTATGTACTTAATTATTTTATAGATTTACTATTCTCTCTTTTTCTTAAAATTTAGTAGGTAGAATGTACTAAGCAGAATCAGATTGGGAACTAGGTGTTATTTTAAATGTCAATTTAGGGGAACGATAGAAAGCCATCATACTTCGATTAGTGATCTCAGGAGAAATCCTTTTTTTTTCTTTATTATAGGGAATGAGATAAATGGATAATTGGAAAAGAATGGACAAAAGATACAAGTATAATGATTTAAATTAAGATAAAATAAATAAAATAGAATTAAGAAGAGTGAAAAGCGGGGAGAAGTTATATAGAAGATATAGAATGGTAAATAAGATAGGTAATGGTATATAAGATGAGCATGAATTTAATTGAAGTCTGTATAAAGAGAGGTAATCTGGGGCCAAGCCACTTTCTAAAAGAAGTTTTATGTTTTTATGTTTTGTGTGTTTATGTTTGTTTGAGAATTAATAAAACCCTGGAGGAATGTCAGATGAGAATAATTGTAAACAAGTCAGAGGGAAATATGAATATGATGACTATAAAATGAATAAATATAGAAAAGAAATGGAGTTGAATAAGAGTAAAGAGAAATGATGAGAAATTTGCTAAAAGATATTTATGTGTCTATATGGAAATGGGATAGATTAGAATTATGTTGTATAAAATAATGTTTTATCTGCCTTGTAAAAATTTATAATGGAAAGAGGTTTTATGTGTTTAATGTTTAATGATGTTTTGTTTGTCTTTAAAATTAATAAAATTTGTTTCAAAAAAAAAAACCATGTGTGCCAGTTCAATACCAGAAAGCAGCACAGGATGGTTTGTGCATGAACATTTTATGATTGTTTTCTACCTAGAATCACTTGTCCAAGATGGGAAGATATGGAAATTGAATGAATAAAATAAAATAAATGTATGCTTCTAATCTTTACTCATGGTGTTTATTGCTTTTTGAAACTTAGGCAAGTTCTTCACTTCTAGCTTTAATGGATCAAGGCAACAGCATATATAGAGGTCAGGATCTGAGGTGCAGAAGTATGTGGCTAATACTACCACATATTTTTCTATCTGAAAAATTTGTAGGATATGATACGTGGATTGGGTCTGAAGAGAGAAATTGGAATGTGCTTGATAGCCAAAATGTGTTTTATAATTAGAAGTATAATTATGACTACTGTAGGCCTGCTTCACACATTAAGATACTGTAACAATCAATTGGGTGAACTGTACTTCTAGCAGTTTCTATTATATGAGGAAATATATTCCTTTGCATTTATATATTCCTTTGCATTGTTATGACAACACATAATCCTCACATTCTTAGTTCAGAAGAAAATACTTTCCTAAACTACTACTGTGTTTCTCCAACAATATGGCCTCCACCAACAGGAAGCCCCAGCATGATTTATTGGCATAAAATCAAATTAAGCCCCTCCCCCCAAATTAAGGCCCATATTAAACATGCGAAATGGGGGGGAATGGCGGGGGGGGGCTTGCCGTTAGGAAGTACTTTGTTGCATGCCCAGATATGGTGCTGCCTGCGTTGGTGGAGTACTTCATATCGGGAGACCTTCCGCCACTGTTGCTTTCCTTTCTCCCTTGCTGCCGTGGCATTACAGCAACGCTGTGGCGTTTGGCGCAGCCACGTCCAGCCAGTCAGGGCTCCTCCCTGCAACCGGAGCCCTGAGGAGACACTTGGCTTCAGGCGCTCCTGTGGCCGCCTTCCCTTTGCCTTTGAAGGTAAAGTGAATTATTTTAAAAACCTCCGCTCATCCCATCAGGGCCGCGCCGGAGCCGTGCGAGCTGGGCAGAGCCGGGAAAGTGAGCCACGGGTGTTTCCTGGTTCAGCCCGCACGACTCTTCCGTGGCCCTGGCGGGATGAGCGGAGGTTTTTAAAATAATTCACTTTACCTTCGAAGGCAAAGGGAAGGTGGCCACAGGAGCGCCTGAAGCCAAGTATACCAACAACAAAAGGCAAATCCTCAAGGTGGGCTGGAGGGAGGTGGCTACGTGCCACCCGGGCTGCTTCAGTGCAAGGTCCTGACTTGCAGCATCCTGCCGTTGCCGCCACGTCCTTTTCACCGCCGCCTCCCTCTTCGACTGCGAAACTCGTGTGCTTCGCCAAATGCTCCGAGCGAGGCGAGCTCTTTCATACATAGAGAGAGAGAAAGAGAGGGAAAGACCCCGGCGTGCTCCAAGAGGCTGGCTCTTTTCTCTAGCCGAGACTGACATCTGACTGAATCTCTATCCTGCTCCTTTATCCTCACGACGGGGTCGGCAGCAACGCTCTTTGGTGTGGCCACCTCAGCTTGCCAGCCTTGCCCCGCTATGAGACGATGCTGTGACAGCCGCTGCTGCCGCACTCCCTTCTCTTTCCTCACCTCGCCTCCCTTCGCTGGCAGGAGTGTGCGTGCCTGCTGCCACTGCCGCTGCTCCTGAGGCCGTCTGGGGCGGGCTGGTGGGAAAGCAAGCAAGGTGGCTGCGCTGTCTTCTTTTTCCCTCAGCGAAGCGCCGCCGCTTGCCACCACCACTGCCACCTGCGATGGGCAAGGAGGCAGTGGAGGCACCCGAAATGTCACCAAGGCAGCAAGTGCCTCTCCGCCGGGACCTCCGCTCATCCCGCCAGGGCCATGGCAGAGCCGTGTGGGCTGGGCAAAACCAGGAAACACCCACGGCTTGCTTTCCCGGCTCTGCCCAGCCTGCACGGCTCTGCCACGGCCCTGGAGGCACTTCCTGTCAGCCTCGGCTAGAGAAAAGAGCCAGCCTCTTGGAGCACGCCGGCGTCTTTCCCTCTCTCTCTATGTATGAAAGAGCTCCCCTCGCTCGGAGCGTTGGCGAAGCACATGAGTTTCGCAGTCGAAGAGGGAGGTGATGGCGAAAAGGATGCAGCGGCAATGGCAGGATGCTGCAAGTCAGGACCTTGCATTGAAGTAGCCCGGGGGGCACATAGCCACCTCTCTCCAGCCTACCTTGAGGATTTGCCTTTTGTTGTTGGTATACTTGGCTTCAGGTGCTCCTGTGGCCGCCTTCCCTTTGCCTTCGAAGGTAAAGTGAATTATTTTAAAAACCTCTGCTCATCCCGCCAGGGCTGCGGCAGAGCCGTGCGGGCTGGGCAGAACCAGGAAACACCCGCGGCTCGCTTTCCCAGCTCGCACGGCTCCAGCATGGCCCTGGTGGGATGAGCGGAGGTTTTTAAAATTATTTGCTTTGCCTTCGAAGGCAAAGGGAAGGTGGCCACAGGAGTGCCTGAAGCCAAGTGTCTCCTCAGGGCTCCGGTTGCAGGGAGGAGCCCTGACTGGCTGCATGTGGCTGCGCCAAATGCCGCGGCGTTACTGTAACGCAGCAGCAGCAAGGGAGAAGGAAAAGCAACGGTGATTGAAGGTCTCCCGAACATCCAAGCTGTCGCTGCCCGCCCACCCGAGGATGCAATGGGGGGGGAATTAAGTCACCCCCGAAAAGACTGCCTAGCCGGTTTTTCAGGGGTCAAAAAAAAAAAAGACCCGGCCTTATTATGTGAGAAACATGGTAGGTATGTAAACATTGCATGCCAGCTTATTTCAGAGTATTTGAAAAGGCCATTTCTGTTGTTGCAAAAGGGTAGCACTCTTCACAAACTTCTATTTGTGAAGTTGCTCACTCTTTTAATAGGTGGAATAAGACCTACCAGCTGGTTTCACATGTTAGTGATATGCCTATATTTGATCACTGAGAAACAGAATAGCAGTATTAAAATGTCCTGAAGTATATATGATGTATCAAATAAATCTGAGGATTGTTTTTTTTTTTTTGCAAAAGATCAGAAATCATAATTTGGAATGAAATGAAAAATAAGAAATAAGGCATATTCTTCCTCTGTGAACTATATTTTTGACAAATGAGAATAAAAAGACATAATACTCAAGTAATTGAAATGTTTGTCTTGACACTCCCCAGCCATCTACCGAAACATTTGTGCAAATCTATTATAAAGGTGGCAAACAGTCTGAAAAAGAAGCTGTCCCTAATTTCAAAGGCCACAAATATATACTTTCCATTCAACTTATGGAATTTGCAGGGAAATTATTTTTAAACTGAAAATGAAAAAAAACAACACAATAATGTATACTTTCTTTTCTGTTTTCTGTTTTGTATGAAGTCCTCTAAAAGCAGCCAGATAATTGATGATAATACAAGGCTATAGTATGAAAGTTCCCATTCTGCTATCTGTATGGGCTGTAAAGTATTGTGGCACATTGGAAGAAAATCACTTCGATGTTTGGTATCCTTTTAGCACAATTAACTGGCCCTTTTAAGACAATGAAGAGGGAAAAAAAATTATGAGAAGCTAGAATAGATGTCTCCTTTTAAAAATAGTTCAGGATCATGATATGCTCTTGAAGGTACAGTAAATATAATTTAATTTGTCAATCACTCAACTACTTTTCTAGGAAGAAGTAGAAACAGTTGTTTCTATGTTGATAGAACAAGCTCGAATCATCGCTCGCACAGGCATGAAGAAACACCTGCGTGTCCTTCCTATGTATGCTGGATTGCCTGCTACTGAGCAAATGAAAGTTTTTGAAAGGGTGTCTCATAATGTGAGAAAGGTAAAATATATACTTATTGTTCTTAAATAAAATTGCCAAACCTCGTGTCTGAATTGAGGATGCAACTCCCAATATTTCCAGCAAAAGCATTCAAGACAGAAATTATAGAACATTACAGTATTGGTACATTGCAGGGTGCCAAGCTGGGTACGATTGCTGTGTGTTTGTGTGTGAGTAGTACCCGTCTTCTCATACTTAATTTGTTAGGATATGATATGCATAGAGATGCTTTATATTACACTTGAAAATGTAGAGATTATTATATTTTATATCATGTTCAAAAACATATCCTCTGCTGGGATATTCCAGACCATATTTTGGCTGTTAGAAATGCCAAATCTAAACCAGACAGAGTTGACTCTAGTGGTATATTGTTAAGAATGGGACCCTTTCTTTTGCATCAGTCCTTTTTTCTTGTCCACCTCCCCCCCAACCTATTTAATTATGAATTTTCCTTTTCAATGTCAGATGAAAGAACAGTTGTTCTTAATATTTTTAAGAAGGAAAGCAGCAGTGTGTTAGGCTATTTATTCTGGAAATTTTATCTACTGACTGTGGGCTGTAATTTTGTCTTTAGATTTGTTCCTAATCTGCAGTTTGCTTCGCATGTACAAAATAATGCTTTACTAAAAAATTTTCAGTGTTTTAAAATGGCTATTGCTGTTACATAGTCATTAGTCAAGATTGAATACTAAGCATTTCTTACAGTTCTAGTTCTGTTTATATGTTTTGTGATGTTTTAAAGCAGCCCTTCAAGCAAGTCACAATTGTTATATTCTCAAGCTTACCTAGTTGCTTATGAAGTAGGGACTAATTTTTACCTTGGTCCTTTCAGGTGATAGTGGCTACTAACATTGCAGAAACCTCTATCACAATCAATGGCATTTCATTTGTCGTTGACTGTGGCTTTGTGAAGCTTCGTGCATATAATCCCAAAACAGCCATTGAATGTCTTGTGGTTGTTCCAATCTCAAAGGCCTCGGCTAATCAGAGAGCTGGTCGGGCTGGACGGAATCGCTCGGGAAAATGTTACAGACTTTACACAGGTAGAGAGTGCTTATTAGTGGAGTTTTAGTTTATTGCCAATAGTTTCAGAACTGAATTCTGTAACTTAGAATTATAATAATAAATTCAACTTCAACTTTGTATTTTGTAATTTAAAAAACTTAATAAATTGTTCTTTATGCAAATGGTTAAAAATATTTCACAATACTGTAAGAAAATACATAAGAGATAATTTTGTTGATAATCCACCTTCCCACCTCAAACTAGAATTTCATGGTTCATTTTTAATCTCTCTTCCCTATTATGTTTCTCAATACATTATGCAATCAGATTGTCCTGTAATTTCCTTTTTCTAAAGGTCTTCATATCTTCATAATGTTGCACAAGAGTTTGTACTACAGAATGCTTCAGGGAAACATTTCTATATAGCCAGATAAATCTTCCTTGAGAGCCAATTTGGTATAGTAGTTAAGGCATCAGGCAAGAAACTGGGAGAAACTAATTCTGTCTTAGGCACAAAATCAGTTGTGTGACCTTGGACCATTCACTCTCAGCCCTAGGACGGAGGCAGTGGCAAACCACTTCTTGCCAAGAAACTGTAGGGATTTCTCCAGACAGACACCAGAAATTAACATTGACTTGAAGACCAGCGCCTCCCCACACTCCCCAAATGTTCCTTAGTATATTCTTCTGGCTCTGTAAAATTATATTGCGGGTGAAGATTTTACCTGCATTTAGTATGTGGAGATAGTGCACAAGTAGGGAAAAATATGTAGCTGCTTTAACAATTCAAAACATCTGCTTTGAATGTGTTTCTGTGCATTCTAAAGCACCACTTTTGAAAGATTTGCACAGCCTTGTTTTCAGTTGGAACACTTAAATTTAATATGCATTAATAATTAAGTTGTGGAATCTTATAATGGGGGAAGGATTCATGTTTGAAACTTAACCACGGAGAACTTTGCTTTCTCCATAGAGGAAGACTTTGAGAAGTTGCCACAGTCCACCATTCCTGAAATGCAACGCAGTAACCTGGCACCAGTTATATTGCAGCTTAAGGCATTAGGAATTGACAATGTGCTTAGATTTCCCTTCCTCTCAGTAAGTAACAGAACCTTGTTTAATCTTTCATATTTATTATATTATCATGAGAAAAAAGAACTCTTCAGATCTCCTATCCTTTTATAGTATCTTATTTCCCACCATTCTTCAGTATGGGAAGGGTTATGGTAAAACCTAACCATCGCACAATATGAAAATGAATGATGCGAAATGATGGGGATGTTAGACTTGGGCCATAAAGACCCACAGTCAAACCCCTGTTTGATTGTGTAGCTCACTGAGGGCCTTTGGATCAGCCACTTTGCAATGTTATTCAGCTTTGTTCGGGTATTTTCCCATGTCATTGTAGTTGTGCTTTTAAAGTTGTAGCAACGTTTCGGCAGAATCTCATCTGCCATCATCAGGCTTCTGTATTGTGTTCGTCTGTGAGTCAGATCCTCCCTGATACCTCCAGCTCAAACACACCCCAACCAGGCACCCAGATGAAACCTAGCTTCCTAATAAATGATAGCCGTCCATTTACTCGAAGCCAAGCCACACTAAAAGCCTCCAATACAGGAAACACAATGTTGCCAGCCAATCAAGATTAAAAAAGCCACAAAACAGACAGAAAATATTAGAAACACCAATCAAGCAGAACACAGCAAACTCCAAGACCAATAAACACAGACCAAGACTCCCAGCCAATCAGGATGAAGAAAAAACCATTCTGGCACAGCAGTAGACTAGCTCCAAATTTAAAACAGAAACAGCTGTGAAAGTCTGACTCACAGATGAACACAATACAGAAGCCTGATGATGGCAGATGAGATTCTGCTGAAACGTTGACTCCAAGATAGCTACGTCTAGTTCCTTTGTAGATTGGTATGTGTTTGGTGCTGTGCTCTGCAAACAGAAACTGCATGGTTGGTTGCATTAAATAGGATTCAAAATTATGTGAAAATATTTGGAATTCTATGAAAAAATATTTCTTTTCAGATTTTATAAATGTTTGCTTATTTGAATGCTATCAGAGCTTCAGCCAGGTTCTCTAGATATTAAAGAGGTTTGAGTGAACAAATGACATCAATGATTGGTGATAGTCTCACTTGTTTCAGCGTAGATACCTTCCTGGATGCATGACTCCTGTTGGAAGCAATGGTGGCAGCCATGGTCAGGAGGGGCTTTGCATAAATTTATCTTACACACTAATGGGCCATTCCTGGACTGGGAAGCCTTGCTCATGATCACTCATGCCTTAATCACTTCCTGTTTGGATTGCTGCAATGCTCTCTACAGGGGACTGCCATTGAAGATCACCCAGAAACTGCAACTGATCCAGAATGCAGTGGCACACACAGTTTTGGGTACCCCACAGTTCACCCGACTTACATTAATGCCATGTCAGCTGCACTGACTCCCAGTTGTTACCCAGGTGTAATTCAAGGTTCTGAATCACTTTTAAAGCCTTACAGCACACAGGGCCAGTTTATTTTTGGGACCAACTCTTCCTGAAGATATCATGTCTTAGTAGGTTATATAAGTGACTAAATATTATTATTTAATAGGAAGTTGGAAGAAGGCCTTCACAGTGGCTGTCCTATGTCTTTAAAATAGCCTCCCAGCACAGATCCAAGACATGGCTCTTCCCCCAAACAATGTCTTATAAATTGCAAAGTGGGCTCTTCTTTAATTTTTGCCAATCTTTTTTAAGCCAAGTAGATTACAATAGGAGGCTACCGATTCTTTCTTGAACTCATAGAAAGGTGGATTTCTAAGTTGAAAATATCCTTCTGTAACAAACAGCAAATTACTTTTTCTCTAGCCTCCACCAGCTCAATCAATGGTGCAAGCTCTGGAGCTGTTGTATGCCTTAGGAGGTAAGATGGTGTATTTGTTTATTTTTTAACTCTAGAGGGGCTGAAAGATTTTTTTTCCCCAGACCAAATGTTGAGAATGAATATTTATGTCTTTTAGTTAATGTAATCTGCATTGCGGATATCCTTTGCAAATGAGTGCTACCTATCATTTATAAGAGTAACACATTGTTGAACAATTAATTTCATTTTTAGATATTTTAATTGTTAATCAATAGGGTCAGAGCACTAAAATAAAAGATGGCTAAAAACAGAACCCTTGCCTGGAATTGAATTGAAGTAAAATATGTCTTGGTGAAACAAGGCACACAAAGTCAAAGGCAACATCAAAATTATAATAAAAATGCAATACATTTTATACAACTAGGCTGTTGTTAAGAAATGTTTTTAAGATTGCAGACTGTAAAAATAATAGGAGATACTGTATTTTTCTGAAAAAAAAGATATGTAGATTTCAACATTCATCATTGATTACATTTTTTGTTATATGAATGCTAGGCTAAAGATATAGCAACTTATATAATGCAAAGATCCCAGGAATATGATTTAGCTCTGGAAAACAATACAGCAAATCATGTCTTTCTATGTTCTTAACATTTTACATTTAAGGCATCCTGAATTACCGGTATTTATATTCTGTATCATTGATTGTTTTTCTCTTGCAGGACTGGATAAATATTGTCGTCTCACTGAACCTCTGGGAATTAGAATAGCAGAGTTCCCTTTAAATCCTATGTTTGCAAAAATGCTCCTAGAATCAGGTGATAGGTTCTATTATAATTTGGAGTGTTAATTCCTCTTACTTTGTAATTAAAACATTTAATGTGCATTTATCATTAAAGTAAATATTTTTCTGTATGTTAAATGTAGATGCATGATAGACTGGTTATGAAAGTGAGGTAGGAGTAAAGGTTCATCTGGGTTATGAAAGTGAGGTAGGAGTACAGAGAAAGCAGTATAGGAGATATAATTCTGTGATAGCAGTTTTAATTGGAAAGGTGTAACAAAAGAAATACTGTTCCATGATAATGAATTTTCTTTTCCTTAAATCATTTTGCAGGAAATTTTGGCTGCTCTCAAGAGATTCTGAGCATTGCATCCATGATGCAAATCCAAAATATCTTCACGGTTCCTCCAAACCAGAAAGTTCAAGCTGTAAGTGCTGCCTTATACCCACTGACCTAACTTTGAAACACTCCTAGGCTGCTTGCATTGACTTGTTCACTTGGGTACCTTGTTTTCATTTATATTTTGTGCCTCCTTATAAACTATTTAATTAAAAACATTACATATGACTTGTGTATTAATGATGTAGTTTTTGATATGGTTTTGCTTCCAAGTACTCAATACCTATTGAAATACCATTTGAAGTGTAATGCTGACAAGACTGTTGTGTTCATGGGTTAGTTGAAACTTTGTTCACGTGCAGATTTACTCTACTTAGATGATACTTTTCTTGAAAATTAGCAGAAAATTATTCCTGCTTCTGTTGTTTGCTATATAAAAGATTTCTCCTTTTCAGATTAGAGAACATAGAAAATTTGCTGTTGAGGAGGGTGACCATCTCACGATGCTTAATGTCTATGAAGCTTTTATAAAAGTAAGCAGCTAAAGTACAAAAGGACCTTTGGGTTTTTCTATCCATGATTTCAACTGGAGTCAATATATGCCAAAATATCATCTGCAATAATTAACATTGGATGGGTTTTTCTAAAGCTAATAAAGTCAATTTTAGTTGTAATGAAGGCAAGAATTTCAGCAAAGATAACTGAAAATCCAAAAGTATTGTGATTTTAGAAATTTAACAGCCTGTGGTGTATTTTGTAGACATACTTCTTTAACATATATCCCTCTTACAGCAAGAGATAAGTACATGTAATATTTAAAATTAAAGCTGAGATTCGTAATCTTTATAATTACTTAGGTTGTGTAACTTGGAACATATTTACTTATCTTTCAAGTATGTGTGCATGTTAGTGTTAATGTCTTTATTGCAGAAATCTGCAATGTGCAATTGCTTTCTCAGTAGAAATTAAGACTTGGGATGCAAATAAATTAAACATTAAGTTTCAGTTGTGAGATTTAAAAAAAGGATACCAAGTGAGCTTAAAACCTTTTATTATTTGAACTGGCAAAATAGTGGAATCTATTTTGCAAATTGCACTGCTTTTATTTTGAAAAAGATAAGGTTTTGAGATTAGTGCTGCCCTGTAATGTAGAGTGGGGAAGTTTGTGTATATTTTCATTCTCATGACATTTAGGAAACCAGAAAACTGCATATGAAGTGCTAACACTTTGTGATAGAAATTTTGTTGGTGTAATTCATCTTTTCCTTTTTATTTGTAGCACAACAAAAGTTCTCAGTGGTGTCAGGAACACTTTCTGAATTATAAAGGTCTTGTTAGAGCCACAATTGTAAGGGAGCAGCTGAAAAAACTTCTTGTCAAATTCAAAGTGCCAAAAAAATCAGGTGAAGGTATGAACTGTCTTAAACAAAGTGGTAAACAAAGTGTTTCTTGTGTACTTTTCATGTTTAATCTGCAAAATGGAATTTTTCTGTTTTGTTTCAGTATGTAATAGTACTTGTTTCTTTATTTTTGGCATTGTGTCTTATAACACACTTATTTTTGTGTATTTTTGAGAAGAACTTTTTTCTATCACTAATGTGCAATTATTGGCTATTATTTTTTTCATTTTAACCTGATGAACAGATCTAATATCTATTGAAAAAGATAACTTTGCCTCTCCATTTATATTTGGGGGGGCAGCTCCGGTAAGTCCCATGCTTGGTTGCTATGATTTGAAGGTCAGAATATCTGGACGATACCAAGATACTTATCTCTGATACATGCTCACTGTAAAATGACAAATCCATTTCTTTCTTATAGGTGATCCGGATCCTGTTCTAAGATGTATTGTTTCTGGATTTTTTGCTAATGCAGCCAGATTTCATTCTACTGGGTGTTACAGGTAAATTTTATTTTTACCCAGCATCTGGTTGGCAGCAAACAGTTAATATAAAATGCAGAGTGCAGTAATTAAAAAGTAACCAGTTACATAAAAAATATAAGCACAAAGTATTCATTCTACCAAATTCTTCCAAAACCAGTAGAAATACTACTATTTTCATTTAGCTAACATAGGCTAGCCATGATTGAACTGAAAAAGTTTGTTCAGGATTATACTCGATACAATATCATAATACATATATGATATATAAAATTATTACTATTTGAGTTCATAAAATTCTTTTTGATAGCCATCAGTTGGAACAATGGGTCTCTAGTGTGCTTGCTCCCTTTGGGCAAGCTGGTCATCCTGATAATGAATTCACTTGAACTAAATCCAATTAGGTTGTGGAGAGATGTTTTTCTTGAAAAAAATCTGCTTCATTTGAAAAATGAACAGGAGATTTCAAAATACACAATAGAAGGCTGGGATAGCTGAAATGTTGCTGATTTAGTAACATCGCTGATCATGCCAGTATTTGAGGAAATTGATAGTGGATTGTACTGTACATAAATATTGACATGTTGCTTTGGTAAATATTGTATTTCTAAAATAATGTTATTTCAAGGACTATTCGTGATGATCATGAACTCTACATACATCCCACTTCAGTGCTATATGCAGAGAAACCTCCTCGTTGGTAAGCTAAGTTTTTTAAAAATTTCTATGGTTTTTGATATTGTAACTTTTGGAGAGCCAATATTAGATTTGAAAGATTGTAATTTAGAAGGTAAATTAGTTTACAAGGTGCAAAATGGAATGATTTCATTTTGAGTGAATGCTGTCCAATACTGCTCATTAATTTTTGACTACAGACTTCATAGTGACTGATTTTGGAATTGTTTGCATTGACTGCTAGAAGATGTTAAACAATTTGCCTTCATGGAAGACATACATTATATTTAATCATATTTGCTGATTATTTGGTGTGTCTATAATGATTCTTGATCTCTCAACAGTTTTTAGTATTTTTGACTTACAGAATTTGGTCTGATTTTGAGGGTTTGCAGTGGCAGTTACTGTTTTACAGTGGTTCTCCTTTCTCTATGGCTGATTCTAGTCAGTACTGATGGCTGGACAAAGATCACAGAGTCTCAGTTGTGGGGTCTTGCAGAATTCAATGCTTTCTCCTCTTCTGCTTAACATTTACATGAAATCATTTGCAGCGGTTGGGGTCAGATGCCAATTATGCCCAATTATGCAGTATGCCAATTATGCCCAGTTATATATCTTGATCCAGGACCAACTTGATGATGCCATCAAAGTCCTAGCTTTATGTCTGAAGGTCTGGATGGAGAGAAACAATTTGGATCAATTCTAACAAGCATAAATGAGTGTTGCTAATTCCCATGCAAGTTCATAATTAGATCATATAGTTCTTTGGAGAGATTTCTATGTGAAATGTATTTTCTTTGAACTCTTTCTAGGTATGTTGAAGTGTACAGCTGACTTCCAAAACAGTTCAAAATCCCTTCAGTCTCAAGTGGGATTGTGCATATTAATTTATAGCATATAGATGTTCATATTGAGGCTTATGGTCTCTACCTGATGCAATTTCTTATTGAAATAGGAAAGCATTTATACTGTATGTTTTCTTAATAGATGATCTTTATAATGAGCCATGTATGGTATGGGCTCATGAGATGGAAGCCAATGGTCCCCAGGCTAGATATGATATAAAGATAAACTTATATTTTAGACTTAGCAGATTATAGAAAAGCAGAACTCTCACAGAATTTTCTTTAACCAGATTTATTGAAAGGGGAAAAAAGGATAAGGTGACTGAAGAATTTGCTAGGATGGACTTTTCTTGATCCTCTTTCTAGCTTTCCTTTGATTCATGAAAGAAGTTGGCTAATATAGGTTGCCCTCAACTTACAATAGTGAGTGACTGTTCACTATGTGACTGTTCGAAGTTACAAGGGCACTGAAAAAAGGGGCTTATGACCATTTTTCACACTTAGGACCTTTGCACTATACCCAGGTTCATATGATTTACATTCAGATGCTTGACAACTGGCTCATATTAATGAGCGTTGCAGTGTCCCTGGGCTCAGTTGTGGTTGTAAGTTGAGGACTGCCCGTATTTTGTCTGAGCAAGGAAGAATGTGTTTATGCTGTGTGTTTATAATATTTCCAAACTTGCTATTCTCTTTCCTAAATCTGGGGTAACGCAACCACCAGACTTCGAGGCATGAATGAGTGGGAGAAAAAAAGTCTTGAATTTAAACCTTTGAATATGTATAAAAGTCCATAAACCTTTGCATTGAAAGATAATTCGCCTGTTTGTTGTTCATGTGGCTTTATGCTTGTCTGCAGTTAAGCTTCTAATCTGGCCAAAGTATGGCTGTGAATCTTACGCCATGTCATGCCAAGAAATTATACTAAGGGTTAACCTAATCCTGCATAGCTTTTTCTCTGGTAATATCACACTACTAACTAGAGCATGCAAAACATTTGCTAGACCAATACTCGAATACAGCTCATCAGTCTGGAACCCACATTTCGTATCTGACATTAACACAGTTGAGAAAGTCCAGAAATATTTCACAAGAAGAGTTCTCTACTCCTCTACTCGTTGCAGAATATCTTATGCCACCAGACTCGAAATTCTAGACTTAGAAAACCTAGAACTACGCCGCCTTCGGTCCGATCTAAGTATAGTATATAAAAATCATACATGGCAGTGTCCTACCTGTCAATGACTACTTCAGCTTCAACCATAAAAACACGAGCAAACAATAGATACAAACTCAAGGTAAACCGCACCAAACTTGATTGCAGGAAATACGACTTCAGCAACAGAGTGGTCAATGTCTGGAATACTCTACCCAATCTGTGGTTTCTTCCCCAAACCCCAAAAACTTTAACCTTAGACTGTCTACTATTGACCTCACCCCTTTCCTAAGAGGTCTGTAGGGGGTGTGCATAAGCGCAGCAACATGCCTACCATCCCTGTCCTATTGTTCCTTTTTATTTTTCTTATATGTATCCATTTCATGTATTCATAACTATGTTTATACTTATAACTATTATCTTGTAAGCAATTGACAGTTCAAATAAATAAATAAAATATTGGAAGATAACTAACTTACTACTTTGCTCAGATGTCAAGTCTCATGCATGATATAGTTTATTTTTATTTTATCTTTGATTTTTAGGGTAGTATACAATGAAGTTATACAGACTTCAAAATACTACATGCGAGATGTTACAGCTATTAAATCTGCTTGGTTATTGGAACTGGCCCCTCATTTCTATCAGCAAGGAACGGTACGGGCTCGGCATGGACTCCAAACGGTACCACTGCTGTATTGGCAGCTCTTATTTTCTTGTATTTTGTATTTCACAATACAAAATTATAATATACTTCAAGGTTTAAATTGGTTGCTAAATGAGATAGGTGTTAAATAAGGAGTGGCTGGGTTTCTAAAAAGTCAACACAAAATGAAAACCCACATTATTCTTGAAATCCCATTAATTACAATTAAGTCTTATTTCAGGAAGCAGTAGGAACTAGCAAATTGTTGGGAGAAAGAGGGACCGTTGTTAACAAAATGGTGTTCTATGAATAGGTTGATCACTTAGATTTTTAAATGTAAAGGAGAGATTATGTCAGCTTTGTCTCAATGAGCGAGACATATATTTTCTTTAGGAGATAAGTAGAAAGAAGGAAAAAGAAAACGATTGCAGTTAGTCCTGTGAATTATTCTTCACCACCATCTGTCACTTCAAGAGAGCAATGAGTATGTTATGCAATTTTGCTTGGAATTACTCCATCTGATTAACAGTGGAATACTTCATTATGATATAAATTCTATTGATGAAAGAATTACCAAAGTCTGCAACTTCGCAAGATGTGTTTTCTTCATTTTATTTAGTTTGTATTACTAGGCCCTCATGACCATTCAAAGTTACAATGGCACTGAAAAAAAGTGACTTATGTCCGTTTTTCAGACTTACGATTGTTGCAACATGTCCATAGCCAAAATTCAGACACTTGGCAGATAACCCATATTTATGACAGCTGCAGTGTCCCAGAGTCATGTGGTCACCGTTTGTGACTTTCTAACAAGCAAAGTCAATGAGGAAGTCAGATGCACTTAGCAATCATGTTACTAATTTAACAGTTGCAGTGATTCATTTAACAATTGTGGCAAGAAGTTCATAAAATGGGGAAAAGGTGCAACAGAAATTTTGGGCTCAATTGTGGGTCATAAGTCAAGTTCTACCTGTGTTTCTATATTGGCAAATGGTTTTATTTTTTAATGCTTTTGGCCGGATGGCAAAATGGACTTTCAGAAGAGCAGTAAAAGCAACATTCAAGCTGTAGTTTTGATTAACTCTTTGAAGAAGAGTTGGTTCATTAGAGCATTTATGAGAGTATAAATTTTAAAAAATACTGTCTTTTTTTTTTCATTACAGCATCTTTCCCTGAAAGCCAAAAGAGCTAAAGTAGATGACCACTGACTCACTCTGGCTGTTGAAGTTCATCATGTGTGATGCTGAAATTGTCGCCAATTTTGAAAATGTACAACTGTCTTCCAACGATTAGTTGATTAGCAACCTGACCTCATATCAACTATTTATGTTGAAATACCTGCTTGCCAGGATTCTGTAGGGATGTATGCATGACCAATACATTGTAACACTTAAATAGAGCTTGTATTGTGGACATCTTATCCAGCAGTCTAGTTGTGATGACCACTTCTGTTCATCAGGGCATTATGCTCATTTTAAATAAAGTTGAAAAATTATCAGTGCAAAAAAAGAGAGGATACAATTTCAAGGAAATTTGCAGTACATGGATAACTACATTATACCCTTGAAGCAGAAAGGAGAGGAGGCAGATACAGTGCCCTCAGAGAGATGCTCAGGATCCTTCAACCACTGTGAGAAACTTGATCATCCTGGAACTACCTGCTAATTGTAGGCAGATTTGGGAACACAAACAAAGCCTTTTGACGTACCTTAATGGGTGGAAATGAAAACCTTGAAACTGTGATTGTGCCCAACTGCTGTGATTTTTTTCCCCTGCCTTTTTTTCTGTAAAGCAATAGATTTCTAATCTTTTACCAGTTTATACATTTCTTCTTTCTTGCATTTTCTCTCTTAAAATGGTCATGATTTTCAAATTAGCTTATTTTACAACCGTAATGTCAAGACTTTGCTAAATTAAGCTCCTTGAGAAAGGACTTTAATGCAGGCATCTTGTTTGTTGTTTCCTTTCATTTCAAAATTAAGAAATAAGGAACTCGGAGCCAGTACCTGCACATTCTCAAATTTTTAATGTTATTAGTTAACAGAGATCTGTGGTTCTTGGCATGTGGTTATATCCAATGCCAAACTGCTAAAATTCAGATTGTGGTGATTATAGCAATGAGGATAAAGAATCCAACTTTTAAGATAAGAGCCAGAAGACCACATCCAGAAATATTCTCTTTTTCCCTAATGAGGGTCAGTTGAATATAAGGATTCCTTGGAATGGGACACAGGGTGCTATAAAATTGCTAGTACTCTACCTACATCAATTTCTGCTGCACGCTCCTTATACAGTAAATAAGTTTTGGTGAAATGACTGTAGCTTGGGAAAAGGAAAGATATTAGTGAAACAGCAAATTAGAATAAATTCCTTGATATTAAATTCCTTCAATGAAATAGAGTATGGGTCCCATTTTACAATTAACTTGAAATCCATTTGACAATATTGTTTATAGTGAAATATAATAAATGATAAAATTTACTTCCATGAATCTTAAAAAAATACTTTTGACACACATTTTAAAAAATAAAACATTCTGAATGTTGCAGTCGTGCTAGATTGTTTTCCTCAGAGAGGAAGGATGGTTTGTATAGAGTACGCTGCATAAGGTGTGCATTGACTGTTTTACTTTTGTAACATCCTTCTTTGCCTTGGCATGTTGATATTTATTTTGAAATATTTATTTTAGATATATGGATTTTAGAAATATGGATTTGTCTTTCTTTCTAGAACATAAGTTGATTGTATGACTTGCTGTCTTTTTTATTCTTCTTTTAAAATACATGTAAATTGTGACATTTTTACGCAGAATACGGATGTGCATCCTGAGTCACTTTTTCAAACTCCTCTTTCCATTCTGCTTCTCACAAATCTGCAGAGAAGCTTAATCCATCAATGTGTGATCCATACAATGTCTTTGTGCTGTATGCGCAACTTAACAAAATTTACTTCCAATCTATGGTTTCTCTCCCTCTCCCCTGTTTGTGAGTTCCATAGACTTATCTTTTATTTTTTGTGTACTATGTAATGTCCAGAATAGTGCTGTTGCTCCAAATGAGACTCTAAAAAGCTCTTCCTTTAAAGAGTTTGCAAAGTCCTGGATACATAAAGTGTGTAAAATTCCATGTTGCTTTGTCTTCTTGCAACAGTTTAGAAAAACAAAATAAAGCTATCTTCCATAACTCTGGAAATGTTGTGTCTATTTATGGAAGATAATGAAGTATCATTTTGTATTTTCTATGTATGTGGGTTTCTTGATAACAATGCAGGAGTGGCTTATCATTGCCTTCCCCCATGCAAAATAAATGGGATACCTTTGCTATTGTCACTAAAGTAAATGTGTGTCTCCATCATTTTCCTATATCGCTGCTGCTCCATGCTTTAGCTAGGCATCTGGGATAACCTTTAGATCTTGAGTGATCCTACTTTGCACACATTCTGAATATTCCTTGTTTATCCATCCCAGAAATTCCCCGCCATAATGAGGCAGCTTAGCAAGACTTTTGGGGAGGGAAATTCAGTGGACTAAGTATCAGAAGACCTGAAAGATGAGATGAGACTCAGATCATCATAGAGAAAATCTATTCAGAGGTCTTCAAACTTGACAGCTTTGAGACTTGTGGGCTTCAACTCCCAGAATTCTTCCTTCAGTCATGTTAGCTCAGTAATTCTGTGAGTTGAAGTTCACAAGTCTTAAACTTGCCAAGCTTGAAGACCCTTGGTCTATGTGGTCACTAAGAATTGATAATGACTTGATGGTACATAGTCATTTATAAGTATTAAATCTATATTCTGATGTTAGTTTATGGAGAGCTAAATATAAAATAATGAATTTGATGTTGGTTACCATGATATCAGATGAATGTTGATGTAGACTTGCATAATCTGCTCCTTAAACCCAATTCAAGAAAAATGAGATTCTTTACCATGTTTGCGTGTATTTGTGGTCTAGAGAATTGGCATTGCTTTAAGGAGTTGCAGATAAACTCAACATTTCTATTCCCACCCTCCAGTGCTGCATGAAGGGCTGCACAGACATGCACAGCCTCTTTGCCTTTTTTTCTGTTGTACAGTGTTTGTTACACACACACACACACACACTGACGATTCCACACATTTGCCTTTTATTATGTTTCTAATAAAAATGAAACAAAACCATTTTTCTTAGGGGAAAATGACCAACCAACTGACACAATAGGAAGTGTGCAGGGCAAGGCTTCTGGAATTCTTTCCAACCTATTTACCAGTAATGGTCATGGGAGGCATCTTACTTTTCCTGCACAACTAGGTAACATACATTTCCTGACTGAAAATGTATTTCTGTTTCTACTTTCAGGTTATATTGCTTTGCGTTGGGTGTGTATGTATCTGTCTCTGCAGGTGTGTACTAAAAAGCACAGGCCTGGTTGCAGATGCTTTAGTCACATTATGAGAACGGAGCAGCTGGAAGCATTTTGAGCTGCTTATTCAAATTGCCACTCCCATAGAGGTGCACTTGAGAAATTCTTCCTGGTGTGTTATTCTGCAGCCCTTAGTCTGATCCAGGCCATTATTTTTACTTCAGTCCTTCTTCTGGTTTTTCTTTTGCTACACCAAAATTGGTCTCATTCCATTTTGTTTTTGAGAAAGTTATCTTGCTGATGGAGAGTTTCCTCAGTGTACTTCACATAATTTCTTTTTTTTACCTTCTGTTGCTTTGGAAAGAATAAAAAGTGCAATTTGGTAGCCTACTAGAGAAGCAGGTAAAGGTAAAATCTGTAATTTACTTGGTGTAAATTTGATTTAGATAAGAAGGTATTCTAAATTATGTCCATCAAAACATGTGAATTATTTTGTATATTTTGCACAATTCCAGTGATATCAAAATAGCATCAGCAGTGGGATTAATTATTATTTTTCTTTTTAAAAGAATTATAATCTTTAGAAACCTTGAGTATTGTGATCTGTTGTCAAGAGACCACAATCTCACCTAAATATATTTTGCTTGTCAGGACAAGGTTCTGGGAATCATGTCTAAAAATAATAATCTTAAATATTCTGAAGTGCTACTTTTTCACATCAACAGATCTAGATATTCTGTGGTCGGGTGGTGGAGTGAGGGCTAGTTAATCCTGAAGCAGATTTAACAGTCTTTTAGGTAATTTAGATATCCAACCTTTCATTCAGGGGCTTAAGCTAATGTGCATAACATTTCCACTCTTCTCCAAAAATCTGAGGAACAAAGTAAATTGGATTACAAAGAGTGACTCTCCTAAACTCATCAAGTGGGTTTCCTGGGTCTTCCCAGTGCCAGTTCAACACTTCAATTAATCTGTCAATTACTGCTGTTTTATCTTAAGGAAAAGGATAAAATACAACTTACAACTCTTGAATTGGTCCTAATCTGCAGTCTGCTTGTTGTGCTGATATGGATTATGATCTCAGAATTTAATCTGAAGTCACGAGAACTGAAGAGCTGACCTTGATTCTTGGGAAAATAAAGTAGTACAAATGGGTGGGATTCAAATTTCTTAACCGGTTCTGTGGGTGTGGCCTAATTTGCGGGTGTGGCTTGGTCATGTGACTGTGTGGGCATGACTTGTATGTAAATATTATAAATATTTATGTAAATATTGATTTTTTTATTAAAAAAGAGCAACTTTTACCCAAGAGCAGGCAAAGCAGGCAGGCAGATTGAGTTGCTCACAGAATTACAGATTCACTCAGAGATCTATTTATCTGCAATTGGCTATCTGAGTCTGTCACATAAAATTTGCTTGCAAGCAAACTCATAAAATTTGCTAGCAAGCAAACTCAGAAAATTAACTCACAATACACCATGTATGTAAATATTGAATTTTTTTACAAAAAAAAGAGCAACTTTTACTCAAAAGCAGGCAAAGCAGGCAGGCAGACTGAGTTGCTCACAGAATCACAGATTAATTTAGATTACCCACAATCGGCTTCCTGAGTCTGTACTGAAAAGCTTCAGTCCTAAGGAAGGTTTGGCTCTGCTTTTAGATTAGCTAGAAAGCAAGAAATGCAAGGATTTCTTGCTTTCTAGTTAATCTAAATCTCCTGGCAGAGCAGAACAGCTGATGGTCGGGGAAAAAAAAGGAAAAATAGCAATTTTACCAAACCAGGCAAGTTGGATGGCTTGCATGCCAGGTAAGGAGTGAATGGGGAGAGGAGGGGCCAGCCAGTGGAACAATTTGCCGGTTCTCTGAACTGGGGACAATTGTGTGTGCAGCAGGAAATCATCAGCTGTGCCGCCTGGACAGCTGACAAGCGCTGCACTTGGGTGCGTTTGTTTCCTGATTTTTCAACCTCAGCTGTGCCACACAAAGCAGCTGAGGAGGGAAAAGCAGGGAATAAAGGACAGCCTAGAGCCTGGGCAGGCCGGTGGGCCAAACACTGAACTGATTCGGTGTCAGCTGCTCTTTGCAGCTACAGGTTCAATAGAACTGGGCTGAACTGGTAGCATCCCACCCCAATCCCAAATCTGTTGAATATATTCAGATATCTAGAGGCTTCAACCTTGAATAGTGTTTCGTGATGTACATGTTGATACAGAACCTATGCAGGTGTGGGATTCTACAGGTTTGTACCTATTCACTAGAATCAGTTGTTAACATTCTAAGCAGTTTGGAGAAGAAGAAATTACTGGCCTAATCCTGCAAGGAAGGCAGAAGAAATTACTGGCCTAAGCCTGTAAGGAAGGCAGAAGAAATTACTGGCCTAAGCCTGTAAGGAAGGCAGGAAGGAAGGAAGGAAATATTCTGGGGTTGATTATAGAAATTGCCTCTCTGTTAATCCTTATTATGTTCTTGGCAGGACTAGACTTCCTGTCTCAGGAATGTCTTGAGTTTTTCCCCCCTCATTTGCTGGTACTTTGCTTGTGTGGAGTGACCATTCAAAGTTACAATGGCACTGAAAAAGTGACATGACTGTTTTTCACACTTACGACTGTTGCAGCATTCCCACAGTCATGAGAGGCCAGGCCAGGAAATGTGTGCCTTGATGTGAGTGATATTGAGTTGGCCACGCCCAGCCAATAACATGACCACTAAGCCACACCTACCACCTAAGCCATGCCTACAGAACCAGTTGTTAAAAAAATTGAATCCCACCCCTGAACCTATATATGGCACAGTGCAGGGCAACCTACAGGCTGGATATGTCACATGCAGGCCATGCTTACCCCAGCTCCGTGAATTGGAAAAACATGAAATGTCACATGATGGCAACGTGATGCAGGAAGTTAGATACTCATGGTTTATAGGCTTTTTCCCAGGTCAATCTAGGCTATTCTAGGAAATGGGAAGAAGAACCTGGACTACCTTCCCATTTTAAGGAAAGGTACAACTATTAATTTTTGGTATCTGAAATTTTCAAGTCAGATTAGGAATGAAAGATTTAAAAAATGACATAAAATATAGCCACATAATCTATAGCCATAAAGTGGCTATAGATAATATTACCTGCAGTAGTGGTGTGGTACTGGTGTAGAATATCATCAATGCTAATAGTCCAGAACTGCTGTGAAAGAGACTTTTTAAAAGTAGGAATGCTGTCTGTTTCTTGGGAGTTACACTTACTGTTAATTGGGAAAAAATATTATGGGAAAGGTGCTTTGCTACCAATATGGATGTGATACGCCAACAAAATGGATTCCAAATTTTAAATTAGCGCTTTTAGTAATTTAGCTTTAAAAGTTACATAACAGGATTTCAAAATATTGATTGACTACTCAGATACACAACTTTAGTTGAGATACAAACTTTTTTCAAAGTTTAAGCTAACCAGGATAATTTATTCCATGCTCTACAGGTAGAGGAGTAGAGGAGAATAGAATAGGTACTTGATTTGCTAAAATCTTGATAAAGAAGAATTTCATTACAATATTTTGTTACAGGTCCCATTTCTAATGAGCAGCACATACATAGACATTTAATGAAAGCATATTATAACCATTGTCCTCAAGAAAACCAAGGTTGAATTGAGTTTGTATACACGTGGTACAATTAAATCCATGTGTGCAATCATCAGATGCAATCTACCTGCAATTCTTGCACAATGTTTTCACAGACATTTTGTGAGTTGAGAAGTAGCCAGTAATTATACATATCTGCACTGATTTATATGTCAACTTCCTCTATCAAGTGTTTTAAAAAGCAATAGGAAAAAACACTGCTCAAAAAATAAAGAGAACACTTAAACAACACAATGTAACTCCAAGTCAACCACACTTCCACGAAATCAAACTGTCCACTTAGGTAGCAACACTGATTGACAATCAATTTCACATGCTGTTATACAAATGGAGTAGACAACAGGTGGAAAGCATAGGCGGTTAGCAAGATATCCCCAATAAAGGAGTGGTTCTGCAGGTGGTGACCACAGACCACTTCTCACTTCCTATGCTTTCTGGCTGATGGTTTGGTCACTTTTGAATGCTGGTGGTGCTTTCACTCTAGTGGTAGCATGAGACAGAGTCTACAGCCCACACAAATGGCTCAAGTAATGCAGCTCCTCCAGGATGGCACATCAATGCAAGCTGTGGCAAGAAGGTTTGCTGTGTCTGTCAGCGTAGTGTCCAGAGCATGGAGGCGCTACCAGGAGACAGGCCAATACATCAGGAGACATGGAGGAGGCCGTAGGAGGGCAACAACTCAGTATCAGGATCGCTACCTCTTTAATAAGAATATTTCATTCATTCAGATCTAGGATGTCTTAATTTTGTGTTCTCTTTATTTTTTTGAGCAGTGTATTTTGTTCTGATTAGCCTCTTCAGAGGAGACTCTGCCTTCCTTGATTTCTATTCCTATTTACACATTGCAGACTATCTGCTTATATTTAAATGTATTATCCATGGATCTTTTCTCATTCATGAGTAAGGGTAGAGTGCCAGAAATCAATGGTCCAGGAAGATGTAGCATTGCTGTTTATGGCTATAATTGGCAGAACTCTTTTTATGCGCACCATTTTTATGATGCCATCTTGATTTATTATTGTGAATGCTGAATTTCCATATATAGTCTGCTTGATTTATATAGTTCCTCCCCCCCCCACCCCTCTTTGTGGATTCAAGCTATTTAATATTTTACCTATTGATCCAAACCTTCACATTTTGAGCTTCATCCTATATCAGCACTAGTTACCTGGAGATCCTTGGAATGCTCATCCTCCTGCTATTTTTTTTTTTTTTACAATTACATCTTTTAGGTAATTGTTAATGTTCTCCTTTTTACCCAGGTAGCCTATAAAAGCATTTGGTATGTAGTTTTGTTTGTTTTAATTTTAAAATTGAAATTAAATTTATATTGTATATTAATGTACAGCTTATTCATGAAGCATTGTTAAAATTACTGACTGTAAACTGCTTGGCATGGCAAGGCAAAGGGAAGTGGTATGTGAATATACTAAATAAATAATAAAAGGACATGCAGGTTGATGGGACTTAGTGTTTTCAAGATTTGAAACTGAATCAATATGTACAGCCCAGTCTATTACAACCTCATTGATCAGCAGATCAAATTGACATATTGCTAACCTCCTTTGTTTCAATTATTTATGCCAATATCAAATGAGGAACCAGCTGTTGATATGATCCATTGTACGTTTTGAAACACAGCAAACTAATAACTTGGCTGTGAGTTTAAAAATATGGCACAGGGCCAGGTTAGCTGAAGACCTGCCTCTCCCTAAGGACATCTACCTGTCCTATCAGATCAGACGGGATGGGTATGCTCCTAGTATCTTCCCTGAAATATTGCCACTTTGTGGAATTTAGGAAGTGCAGAAGCAGTACCCTTTCAGTCACAGCCTTTGCCTTATGGAGCACCCTTCCCCTTGAAGTTTGGTAGGCCTCTACCTTCCTAGTCAAATGGCACTTAAGAGTTAACTTTTCCCCCAAGTGATGGGACAGAGTGAGGTAGGTGAGAGGATTTAACAAGTGGAAGTTTAACTTTGGTGCCAGGTTTTTAGTCTTTGATATAAGATTGGGTGGGTGGGGAGAAAGAGGAGAGAGAGAGAGAGAGAGAGAGAACTTGAGCGCAAAAATCTGCTGTAAACCTTCATTTTTTTTTTTCTGCATGGTAGTCGGGAGAATTTTAACAAGTGTTCTTCACAGCACTTAATAAAAATGGCATATTGTAAGCAAGAATAAAGCTAAAGCTTTTGCAAGATGCTAGAATTAGAGGTTTTGGCCTGCCCAATTGGGAATTGTACTATCAAGCTGCAAGTTTGATGTGGGTCAAGGAATGGATAACATTAAGACAGACTAGATTGTTTGTTCTGTCCCCTCATTAGCATTCTTGAGATCCCCGCGCTTTGATTGGCCAAAGCGCGGGGCACTCTGATTGGTCAGGCGAGCCGCGCCGATTGGCTCGCTAAGAATCTCCCACGATTGGTCTATTCGTATCGTGGGAGATTCAAAGCGGTGCCATTGGCCGTGGCCGCCGCGGCTAAAGGAATAAAAGCCGCAAACCTTTTGCATAGCGCCAGTTCGGTTCCTACACTAATAAAAGAGCATGATTTGAAGTCACCGACTCCTGGCATCATTTTCGAGGACACGACACTGGCGACGAGGGTGGGATCCAGACCCTGAAACGAACCACGTGTCCGACGGAAGCCAGACGAATCTCCACGATGGCGAAAATCGCACTCCCCGCACCCTTCAACCCCGCCACCGAGGACTGGGAATCGTACTCCGACCGATTCCGCATGTTCCTCGAGTGCAGCAATCTGAAGGATGCCACTGGCCCCATGAAGCGCGCCGTCTTCCTGACCCACTGCGGGACCGAGGTATTCAAGATGGCCAAGGCACTTGCCAAACCCGCCGATGCGACCGCGATGGACTGGGACGTCCTCGAGCCAATACTTCGGCGGCACTACGCTCCAGAGGTACCCATCCTGATCCGATGCAATGAATTCTACTGTCGGGACCAACGGTTGGGTGAGAGTTTCAGCGACTTCGTCGCCGAACTACGACACCTAGGGGGGCTGTGTGAATTCGACAACCTGAACGACGCCCTGCGAGACAGAATCGTGCTCAGCCTGTGGGACCCCGTCCTCCAGAGCCGGCTGATGGCCAAGGGCAACATCAGCCTAGCAGACACCCTCACCGCAGCCGCAGCCGCCGAAGCAACCCGAACATCCGCCGACCGCATGCGCCGACCAAACGCTGGGGACCGCAGCGGGAACAACAACCCTGCAAGGTCGACCGAGGCCCAACCTGAGACGACCACCCACCAGGGCGATTTCCACTCGGCATCGGGCACTTCCGATGACGAGGAGGAAATCCATCGCCTCCAGACAGGCTGCGACCCACGGAACTGGTGGGGTCATAAGTCGAGGACCAACTGTGCCGGTTGTGGAGGCGACCACCCCAGGTCCGAATGCCGGTTTTTCGAGTCGATCTGCCGGCATTGTGACAAGAAGGGACACATCGCCCGCGTCTGCCGCCTTAAAAAGAACCGCAGCCCGCCCCGATGGGACCAGAGCGAACGGAGGAGAGAAAGCACACCACCCCGGACCAGAGATCACCCCTCGGACAACAGATGGGACCGGAACGGACGATCCCTATGAGGCGGCGATACCCAGCAAAGAGAGGAGACCCATCAGACGGTCACAATCGGCCACGCCACAACCAATGACGCCCGGAAGGTCCACGTGGAGGTAGGCATCGAGGGCGAGCCATGCAAAATGGAGGTGGACTCCGGGTCCTACCTCTCCATGATAGCATGGCATGAA
Organism: Hydrophis major; assembly: GCA_033807585.1. Lineage (NCBI taxonomy): Eukaryota > Metazoa > Chordata > Lepidosauria > Squamata > Elapidae > Hydrophis > Hydrophis major. Next base: position 231,426,260 of record CM066330.1, read on the forward strand.
ATAAAGCGCTTGGTGCCTACCATCCAAAGGAGGAACCTAGACAGCCAGAGACTCATCGTAAAGGACTACCAGGGAAACCGCATCCTGGTAGTCAGAACCGGACAGTTCAACGTAACATATAAAGGGCGCACCGAAAGGCTTCCCCTGACAATCGTCGACCGCGACCGCCCAAGCCTACTGGGACTGCAATGGTTTGCCCCGCTCGGCATCGCAGTCACCGGAGTCGACCACATCACCGACGACAGCTGGGAGCAACAACTGGCTCGGGAATTCCAAGAGGTCTTCGACGGAAACCTAGGCAAGTACCGAGGGCCCCTTATATCATTCAGCCTAGACCCAAACGTCCCCCCAAATGCCTAAAACCAAGGCGGGTGCCATTCGCACTTAAACCCAAGATAGACGAGCAAATTGACAAGCTCGTCAAGCAAGGGGTCCTACAGCCAATAGACCACGCCCGATGGGATACCCCCATAGTCACCCCGATCAAGCCCGATGGGTCAGTGAGGATCTGTGGGGACTATAAGGCCACCCTAAATGGCGCGTTGCAACAAAGCGCCTACCCCGTCCCAGTAGTGCAACACCTACTGCACTCACTGGGAGGGGGCAAGGTTTTCGCCAAGCTCGACCTCGCCCAGGCATACCAACAGTTGCCAGTCGACGAGGAAACGGCAGAAGCGCAAACCATAGTCACCCACCGGGGAGCATTTAAATGCAACCGACTCCAATTCGGAGTCAGCGTGGCACCGGGAATATTCCAAAGCCTAAGGGAAAGACTATTACAAGGCATCAAGGGGGTGGTACCTTACTTCGACGACGTCTTAGTGTCGGCAACCAACCAAGCCGAACTAGAGGGTCACCTAAGGGAGGCCCTAACCAAATTCAAAGAGACCGGGCTCAAAGTAAAGAGGGAGAAATGCCAATTATACACGGAACGGGTTGAATTCCTAGGATACCTCCTAGACCGTCACGGCATTCACCCCACAAACCAAAAAAATCAAGGCCATCAAAGAAGCCCCCACACCCAAGTCGAAGACGGAACTACAGGCATTCCTGGGGCTACTTAACTTTTACAATGTTTTCCTGCCCCAAAAGGCGACGGTGGCGGAGCCCTTGCATAGGCTCCTGGACAAGGCAGCGACTTGGACTTGGGGGAAACGCGAGCAAGCCACCTTCCAAAGAACAAAGGACCTCCTCACTTCGGACGCCGTCCTTATACAGTATAACGAGACCCTACCTCTGGCCATCACTTGCGACGCATCACCCTTCGGCGTCGGTGCTGTCCTCAGCCATACCCTCCCCGACGGAAAAGAAGCACCCATCGCGTTCTTTTCAAGGACCCTCACCAAACCGGAGCGGAACTATAGCCAGCTGGACAAAGAGGCTCTGGCTATCGTTGCCGCCGTAAAAAGATTCCATGAGTACCTCTACGGCCGGACATTCACCATCATAACCGACCACAAGCCGCTGCTGGGAATCCTTGCAGGAAACCGGGCCACCCCGAACATTCTGTCTCCCCGAATGACAAGGTGGTCCGAGTTCCTGGCAGCCTACAACTACGGACTCATACACAGACTGGGTAAGACGATCTCCCATGCAGACACCTTAAGCCACTCGCCGCTACCGGAACCTGACAGCGACCCAGCACCCACGACGACCACTCTCAGCATAGAGACTCTACCCAACTGCCCATAACCGCGTCAGACATTGCCCGAGAGACTAATAAAGACAAACGTCTGGCGCGGGTGTTGCATTGGTAGAGAAAGGGTGGCCAGAAAGGGACAACGACGAGTCCGTCAAAACATTCCGGAACCGGCAAACGGAACTCTCGTTGTTCAAAGGGTGCATACTATGGGGGGATAGGGTGGTCATTCCAGAAAAACTACAAGGGAAGGTTCTGGAACTACTACACGAGAGGCACCCTGGCATCGTTAGGACTAAAGCCCTGGCCAGAAGTTACGCTTGGTGGCCAGGGATGGACAAACAAATTGAGACCTGGGTAGCAAGGTGCCAACGATGCCAGGAAACTAGGCCAAGCCCACCCACAGCACCCGTCCTAGAGTGGGAAACCCCAAGGGGACCTTGGTCTAGGATCTACATAGACTTCGCCGGGCCCACAAAAGGACACACCTTCCTTATAACAGTAGACGCTTACTCCAACTGGCTGGAGGTAAGCAACATGAAAACAACAACCACGGAGGCCGTGATCAAGGAACTCTGCAAACTCTTTGCAACGCACGGCCTCCCAGACATTGTCGTTTCCGACAACGGGCCCCAATTCACCTCGCTGGAATTCGAAAAATTCCTGGCGGAAAGGGGTATCCGCCACGTGCTGACAGCACCGGTGCACCCGGCGGCGAACGGTAGGGCGGAACAGATGGTGCAATTCACTAAGAAAACCATCCAGAAAATAGACCACGGGGAGATCCAGGAGAAAATAAACAAACTACTCTTCACCCAACACATAACCCCAAATACCACAACGAATAAGAGCCCAGCCGAACTATTAATGGGGAGGAAATTAAAGTCCCCACTCGACAGATTACACCCCACGTATAACCCGGAGAAGCCCCCAGACTCAAACAGCAAACACTGAACTTTCGCACCAGGCGACCCCGTATATGCAAGAAACCTGACGGGAGACCCGTTATGGGTACCGGCCGTCATCACACAAATAACAGGCCCACACTCGTACCGGCTACAAACAGCAGACGGACGAGCATGGAAACGCCACATCAACCAATTAAGGTCGAGGACGACCAACCAAGAGACCACCGACGCACAAACAGGCGAAACCAACCCCCACAACACAAACCAAGGGGGGAGGGAATACCCAGGGGACCAAAACCAAAGAAGAATAAACCAGTCATACTTACTGGAAAGCAGCCAGCACGACCCCTTGCCAGGAAGAGACAGCCAGGCCAGCTTGACCGACCCGGGGAGACCGAGCGGGAGCGGCGAAACCCGCAGCTCAACCAACCCGGGAGGCCCAGGAGGGAGCTACGGAGAGTGGCCCGGCCCGACCGACCAGCCGGTTCCCACGACGGCATCCGGAGAAGCAGAGATCCCGACCGAACCGGCCGGGATCCAACCTACGACTGAGCTGCGCAGGTCCAGTAGGCTCAGACGGAGCCCCGCCTACCTACGTGACTACGCGACGTAAGGACTAAACCAAGAGGGGAGGGGTGTTCTGTCCCCTCATTAGCATTCTTGAGATCCCCGCGCTTTGATTGGCCAAAGCGCGGGGCACTCTGATTGTTCAGGCGAGCCGCGCCGATTGGCTCGCTAAGAATCTCCTGCGATTGGTCTATTCGAATCGCGGGAGATTCAAAGCGGTGCCATTGGCCGCGGCCGCCGCAGCTAAAGGAATAAAAGCCGTGAACCTTTTGCATAGCGCCAGTTCGGTTTCTACACTAATAAAAGAGCATGATTTGAAGTCACCAACTCCTGGCATCATTTTCGAGGACACGACATGTTGACACTAGAAGGTCTTGATTTGCTGTTGGGCTGGCATGCTTTTTTATGGTATAAGGGAACTAAAACACAGGGTTATTTTAGAAGACATTATATACGGGAGTCTGTGGTTAAACTGGGAGAAGATGAAAAGACAACGTTATTTGAAAATTCCAGTTTGGTTATCGACTATTGAAGCATTTTCCTATCCTATAATTTATAAGAAGGAACAAACAGTTAGATATGGGGAACTATTGGATGAAAAGGGTGAACTTAAATCGATTCAAAACTTAGAGAAACAAGGTATAAGGATGAATTGGTTTTCATATGTGCAAATACATTCAAGGTATGATGAAGATTCTAAAATGGAGGGATTGTATGATAAACAGATTGATTTAGATAAGATCTTGATGGGTACTGATGAGAAGGTGATTAAAAAATTATATGGTTATTTACTGGGAATTAAATTAGAGGAAGAACAAGTTAAAGAAACTATGATTGTTTTGGGGGAAGAATTTTGGATATGGGATTGATTTAGAGAAATGGCAAAAATTGTAGTCTCAAAATTATAAAATGACAATGTCAACAGCATATAAAGAAAATTTGTATAAGATGTTTTACAGGTGGCACTTTCCCCGGACAAGAATAGCAAGAATGTTTAAGAACAAATCTGAAAAATGCTGGAAATGTCATCAGATACCTGGCTCATATTACCATATGTGGTGGACCTGTGAGGATGCTAAAAAATATTGGACTAAAATTCGCATGTGGTTGGAAAAAATAACAAAGAAATGTATAGATTTGAAACCGGAGTTCTTTTTATTGGGAATCTTACCAGATACATACAGTAAAGACTTGAAATATCTGATTGTAAATGTATTAACAGCGGCTAGGATTGTATTTGCTAAAAATTGGAAGAATGAGAAAATACCATCAGAGGAAGAAATTATTAAGAAAATATTGGAATGTGCTGAGATGAGTAGATTGACATTTGAAATTAGAGAGCAAGAGGATAAACATTTTTTTTTGAAATTTGGGGTCTTTTTTATCAATGGCGAGATGACAAAATATGATAATAGAATATTTAGAATGTTAGACAGCAAGGAATATCTTTATTTTTTCTTTCACCTTTGTTATTTGATATTATATTTATAAAGTGTTTTTAGGATAGATTTGGTATGATTATATGATTTGTTATAGAATAAACCATTTAAAGTATTGTTATCTCAAAAAGCATGAATGATTAAAAGTATAGTCAAATGATTTGTTAATAGTGATATTAGGATATATAAGTTTGGATTGACAATATGAGTTGTTATGTAACATAACTGTAATTGAGACTACAAAATGAATGCACAAAATTGATGAACCAACTGACACACTGTATGTACATAAGAGAGTTGATGTTTTAATGTTTTGTTTGTCTTGTTTGTTTGTAGAAAATCAATAAAATTCTTTTCAAAAAAAATTAAAAATGGCATATTGTCAGTTCAAGAAGCCATAGGAGATTTCTTATTTTCTATGTCTCTCCAGAAACCTCTTTAGAATGATGGGGGCATTATTTCAAAGTCATTTTTGAGACAGACTTTTTTTAAAAAGCAGTTAGAGACTTCTCCTTTTAGGAAGAGTTCTAATACATAAATTACAAAGAAAGAGTAAAATGACCTACAGCTGTCCCCATATGTAATATAAAGGCTTTGAAAGTTCTGCCACTGCTTTTCTCTCACCTCTTTTGCTTGGAGTTGAAAATTGTCTTAAGAAATTTCACCTGAACATTAGTTGAGAACATTGCCAATTTGTTCTCAGTTCATCAGGGTTGAAGGTCTTGTTCTTGCAGTTAATCTTCCTGGTTGGAAGCAAGGAGTGTGGGGGTGGGCATAGCAAGCATCTCGGTCTTGCAAGAACCTAGCAAACTGGCCGAAAAAAGAAAATTGGAAATCTGGATGCTAACAGAGATCGCTGGGCTTGGAGCGACTCAAATAACAAATTGAACAGAGAATATCTTAAGACGGGTCTGGTTTATTGTCCAGATCGGGTTGGCGGAAAAAAATATTGGGAGGCTGAACAAAGAGATGGGCTCCTTTAGCAGATAAATGGGCTGATCATTTCATATTGAGGAACAATCTCTAAAACATAGTTTACTGCACAGCTGAGGACTGAAGCATTTGCTGATGCCAAGAGCTCCTGCTCTGACCCTAGGCGCGAAGGGAATTAAATGGTGCACTGTTTTTTGATGGTTAAACTCCCTGAAGAAGACACACCATTTGTTACCAGCACTCTGATAAAGTAAAGTGCGGTTTATATGTACAAGGCCAGCCTTCAACTCATCTCAGGATGAATGGAGAGGTAAAATTGAATTTTACACTCCTGCTGCTATGATTAATGTTCTGGATGTCAGGTGCTACTTTGGACCACAAGGGGGCAGTGCGGCCTCACGATCTCCCACCTTTTGCCTATTTGTGTACCCGAAATTGCAAAACGGATGTCTACATAAATGATTAAAGGCTGTGAGAATAAACCTGTTATAGCAATAAATTCCCTGTGTGCCCACCTCAGTAAAATCCTTTGATATAAAGTAGTACCTGACAAAGGAATAAACTTGTTAGATGAATAAAAGACATATGTTAAATCATAGTTTTTAACAGCACAGCTCTAGGTCTGTTTGGGAGGAAAAATAGAAACCCAAATAAAAGCAGGACGGGGGTGGGGGGGTGGGGGGTGCTCAATATATTGTACTGCCTGAAATATACCACTATTTTTAATATTTAAAAGTAAAGTTCTGTAGAGATTCTCAGTCATCCAGGTCACGGTTGTCCCAAAGATGCTTTTTCAGGAGCCAACTTTTTTCTTTGGAAGATGTTTCGCTTCTCATCCAAGAAGCTTCTTTAGCTCTGATAGGACAGTGGGAAATGATAGGATTTCTGCAAAAAATATAAATCCTTCCACTCCCCACCATCCTGTCAAAGCTGAAGAAGCTTCTTGGGTGAAAAGCAAAACGTCTTCCAAAGAAAAACAAGAAAGTCCAATTTCCTCTGGTTAAAAATAAAATGTATAGCAGCAAGCACATTTATACTGAATACATATAAATATTATCAGTTGAGTACAGCCCAATTTATTACTTATGCTATCCATGAATAGTAAATTTTCTATCGTGAATGCACATTTAAAAAAATCTAATCAAAAATAGCTCTCTTGGATATCTCCAGAGACCTATAAGATGTTTAATAATTAAATTACTTTACTCAGTCAATTTGGCAAGGAGCTCCAAAATAATAGGCATATTCTGTTCCACACACCTCAGTTAGATATTACAACATTCCTATGAAGGAATGTCACTCTAGCACATAGTAGATGTTTAGTTTAATTTTGACATTTGCATAATTTTGGTTGGGGCAGCCCGCTATAATAAGTATAAAAATGACAACAATGTAAACAAATGAATATACAATGAGAGAAGGAAATACTCAGTTTTATTGAGCCACAGTTCCTGTTGTGATATCTAGAATATCACAGAAAAAGGAAGAGTATTCTTGTGACAATGACCTGGCTAATCTGCAATTGAAGAAAGGTTAAATATTGTTCCTACAATGGAAAAAAAAACGCTAAATGTACTGCTGGTCAGTGTACAGTACTACAGCTTGAAGAATGGACTTCAACTCCCAGAATTCCCTAGCCAGACTTGAGAAATACTAGCTTGGATGATTCAATGCAATGCTGTTCATTTCATAGTGAAGATCTTGGTTGAAAGAAGATAAGCCCGCAGCAGATTCTACATTCTTATTGTCTGATGCATCTTAACCTATAATAGGAATTGGTGAAAAGATGTTGTCCAGATGTTTTAAACTATAACTTCCATCATCTATCCATTATCTACGTAGGGGGCGTGAATAAGCATATCCATTTCATGTATTCATAACCATGTTTATACTTATACTTGTTATCTAATACTTGCTTGACAAATAAATAAATAAAAATAAAATAAATAATCGCTTTCATTAGCCATACTCACAAATTATGGCATTTCTTGATTTCTGGAGAACGTATGGTGAATTGGAGTTGATGACTGAAGCAAAGAAAAGGAAAAACAAAAAACTGAGTAGACTCACTTTCTAATCACTTTCAAAATTGCTCATTAACTGTATCTAAACTATTGGTTTCCTTTGGAACAACAAGTTTGAAAATACCAACTGCCTTTAATCCTGAATGAAAGGAAACTTTAATGATGAGTTTAAGAATTTAAAGAATCTGAAATAAAATAGCAAAAAGCTAAGTAACATTTTGATTTTAGAAAGTTATAAATAGATTAATGATCCAGATAAAATTGGAATATTAAAACTGTTACAATAAGATCTTGGAATTTATTTATAATTAATAAATTATTTTGTTCTTAATTATTAATAATTAAGAAGAAACAGCTTATTGTGGAAAATAGATTTTTTCTTTTTACAAGGCATAGAAAATATAAGCAATGTAGTGATTTCAAAAACTGGGTGGTAGTGTAATAGTAGAGATTGAAGATTGTAGGTAGAGGAAAGCTATATAAGATTATAAAATGATGAAAAATGTTATAAGAATAAAATATTAAAGGAAAATATAGAATGCAATTAGAAAATATCAGCAATGTTAGTAATGATGTCTGTTTTTATGAATAGACTACATGCAAAAGAGGTTATTGAAGAAATAACAAATGTAGAACAAATTTTATCTGACAAGATAGACATGGTATTGAAACTGAACTTAATAGATGACAGACCAAGAGAATGGTTTAGAATAGGACGCTTCACTTAAATCTATAAAATAAACCGGCTGAGTTTTAAAATTTAAAAGGGAAAAATACTAATTGTAAATCATGAGAGTGACCCAAGTATTTACAAAAGAGGCTTGTTACAGCCTTGAAGAATTCATTGCCAAAGGACAAAGAAGAAAGGTAGAGAAATCATATACTTGAGCAATCACCTGACATTGAGATGAGTGGCATATAAATTTAATAATAATAGCAATATTTTAATGAACTAAAGAATAGGGTACTTAGAAGTAAAACACAGAAATATAAACTTGGTTCATATGTTGTTATTTCTGGCAAACCTTTCTGGACGTTCTCCTAGTGTTTATGGTTTTTTGTGGTTTTCTTTTGAAGTTTTATAGATTTGTTTATAGATAAGAGATAGAATATGGGTTGAAAAGATAAAAGTTTGTAACTTTAGAGGGGTGAAGAGCCATTAAATTTGTTTATGCTTGTGAAGAAGGTTCGAAATCAGTTTTGTATGTATATCTTTTTATTACAGCCTTGCTTTTTTTTCTTTCCTCTTACACTTTTAACTCCTTTCTATTTTCTTTTCTTTAAGCTTAGTTTTATTAGCTTTTACTGATATAATAAAAATATAAAACAAATTATGGAACCCTTTGTCAGGGGAAATCAAATTATCATCGTACCTCTTGGTAGATTCAGAGGGTCTCAACATGTCTGCTTTTCATAAAGCCATTAAGGCCTGTTTGTTTCTCAGGCACCAGGTCAGGATGATTTTTCAACCCATCCTGGACAATTGTTTTGATCACTTGGTTGCTTTTGGTGGATTTTGTTTTATGTTATGTTGTTGTTTATTATTTTAATTGTGTGTTGCCCATTTCTGAGCTGTCAGCTATATAAATTGCTCAAATAAAACATAATTTCATTTTTGCATACTTATTTTAGGTTCATGTATAATTTTTTAAAATTTATCCTGGTCAGCAAACCATCCATTTTTGGCTGTTGAATTGATCGGTGTAATGTGTTTTAATTATTTTAAAACAACATTAAAAGTATGCCCCTTTGAATAAAAGCTCATGGTGTGAACTTGGAGCAGTTGTTACAAAAGAAGAGCCATTTTAACCTTATGTTGACAAAAATTCTAGAGTCTGGTAGCACCTTTTCTGATTAACAAATTTTATTAAAAGGCAGAACATTTTGTCAACTGCAGTTTATACATCTGATGAAGGGATTAATAAATGCGTTTCTCTGAGTCACTGTTGACTCTTGAAAATTGCCTGGATAAGTCCCTGTGGCAAGGTGTTTTTGGAAGTGATTTTCCTTTGCCTTCTTCCTAGAGAGGGTGAGAGAGAGTGTCTGGCCTTAGATCATCCAGCTGGCTTTATACCTAAAGTAAGCCTACATATTTAACCTGGTGCCTTAATCATTACACAACCTGGCTCTCTCAAGTGATTATAGGCCTTTGAAAATCTTTTCTGCTGGCTCTTTTGTTATGTGCAACTGCCCTGATGGCTGATTTATTTATAAACAAGAAATTAAAAATCTCTTAGTGGTGATTATTGTTGTAGGATTGTACTTTTGCTTCTCCTTTTGTAAAAGCTTAGAGAAACTGTCATTAAAGCAGGATTTCAGGTATACCTTAGCATATATTTTACCTTCTGCGGAATACAGGCTCTCAGTTCCCTGCAAGAGACTTATCCAAGGATGGGCTAATGAAACTCCAGAAGAAATGCTTCAATTTACAGCATTCTATCACTTTTGAAATTGCAGCGATAATGATGAGAACAAGGAAAAAAGCAAAAATCCTAATAATAAATGGTGAAGAATATCAAGGAGTCAGCCTCCTTCCCAAAAGAGGAAATTGTTTTTTTTGACAATTGGTTGTTTGTGGTGGTGGTGGTGGGAGGGGAAAAGTCACTGTAAAGCAAGGAGTTTGTGTAGAAGGAGATAAGTTCATATCAAATGGGCATCTGGTGACAGGAAAGGAAATGGCGGGACAGCTGAAAATGCAGAAGGAGAGCTGAGAAAATCGATACAAGATAAGCGTTGGAGGGGAAGTGCTGTTCATCAGGTGACAAAGTTAAAGACAGCAAGCCACTAAAAGGGAGAAAATATCACTGACCCTCTGCAATATTGATCAAACAGCTGAGACACCCAAGGCCAAACTCACCAATAAAGTGAGACGTATCAGCAAGAAGTCTGTGAGAGGAGATTGAGCTAGTTTGTGAAGGTCTTTGGAAAAAAAAAAAAGGAGGGGTAGCGAAGTCCAGGGAGGGAGTTCCACCCTGTTAACCGTCTCTTTTGTCTTGTTAAATGCAAAGCTGTGAAAGGACTTTGTGCAGGCATAGAAATCTCTGGGTATCAAAATACAAAACAGGCAAATAATATAAGAAGGAGCCCACTTCCTAGTACAAGTAGTCCTCGACAATTGAGGTCAACATTTCTGTTGTTAACATTTGTTAAGTCCTACTTCTTGCCTTTTTGGCCATAAATTGTTCAATGAATCACTGCGGTTGTTAAGTTAGTAATATCATTGCTAAGCAGTGGTGGTTTTGCCCGGTTCTGGTGAGCCAGTAGCAGCGATGAGCAGCAGAGACCAAACCGGTTCTCTCTGCTGTGTTAATGGCTCTGCTGTTGGGCCCACCCATCCACCCGGGCTCCCATACTCACCTTTATCTGCTGAATATGAAGTGCTGCTGCTTTGCACGGCACAGAATAGTGCTGCGCAGCAGCTGCTGAAACGATCGGGAGATTGTGCAGGTTTGCAGGAAGCGAGGTAGAATGCCTCTGTGCCTGCGCAAATGCCTCTGTACTTGCGTAAAGTATGCATTTGGCACGCACATGTATGCAAAGTATGTGCACCAATGCAAAACACGCCCACCAAACCACACCCATCCAAACCAGTGGCAACAATATTTGAATCCCACCACTGTTGCTAAGTAAATTCGGCTTCTGTTGGTTTTGCTGGTCAGAAGGTCGCAAAAGGTGAGCGTATGACCCTGGGACACTGTAATCATCATATATGTGAGTCAGTTGCCAAGTGTATGAATTTTGATCATGTGACCCTGTGGACAGTGCAATGGTCTTAAGTGTGAAATATGATCATAAGTCACTTTTTTTCATTCTGTTGTAACTTTGAACAGTCGCTAAATCAAATATTGTAAGTTGAGGACTAGCTGTAGATTGCCCATAGAAGAGTAACTCTAACATGGAGCTGAACTAGCCATGGTGTGTTATTTCCTAACTTTCAAAGTTGGCTGGCATTTTGGAGAAATGGAAGCCATTGCAACAAGTAAGGTATTGCCTGTGTAAAAGTGTTTTCATAGCTGCAGAATGCTGTAATTAAATAAATAATGGCTGGACAATGGTTGAGGAAGGTGTTCTTATGGAAATATTACTTTTTTTTTTAAGTGGGATAAGCCATCCCTCTGCATTTAGAGATATTCCTATCAATTTACAGGAGCTCATTCTGCATTGAAGTCCTTTTCTGATGGCACCATCAATATTAATTGTTTACATGACAATAACCCATCTCTGGATATTTTCACATTACAATGTCAAGATGGAAAACCAAGGATGATATTTTCTTTGAAAATTCAGTGAGGACATCAACTGAAATTAGCAGCTACTTTAAAGGTTAGATAGCTTTGTTTTTTTCTAGTTATTAAAATATTGGCAGAGTAAAATGCTGCTACAAGTTGGGTTCTAGAGAAAGTGACCTGAAGAAAGTCCAGAGAAGTCCCCCTATTCCTGAGTAAACTTTGAATAAGCAACCCCCTAGAGAATGAGCTTGTCCTGAACAATGGAATTTAGGCACGATGCTAGGTGAAGCAAAGACCCACATCACATTTAGATCTTACAATAATTGCATTTAAGTTCATATGTACATTAATATGTAACAAAATCCTGTTGCCAATTTGAAATGCTAGAAATCAACCACACCACACAAAAACTAGGATAGTCCTTTTTCACAAAATGGTATGCTAACGACCCACATATCTAGAAGATCAATAATTATCAAACTTCTTTCAAACACCTTGACATTTATTTCCAGTTATTATCTTCTTAGAAGCGTCACTCTTCAAACCTCTTTATGAATCCAAACAGCTTCTAATGAAATTATTAGATATTCAGTTTATAAGGATAACAGTTATATGCCTGCAACAGATAATCTTTAAAGCCAAAATGCTAAGTATGCTGCTATATGATATTCAACATTGCATTTACAAGGAGATCTGTGTCTTAGAGGGTACATAATCTATATTTCTGAGAACCTTATTCTGAGTTTCTTGTTAGTTGTTTATATAGAATTAAAATGCCCTTTAACTTTACTATATTTCATTAGCAATTAGATGAGCTTGTCTACTACACAGGAACAGTCACGTTCCTTCATCCTCCCACCTCCACTTGACAGATCAAGTGGACAGAAGATTTATTTGAGCATGACAGAGACTGTTTTTCCTTCTTCTTGGGGCAACTGTCATTTAAGTGACCTGAAATCTAAGGCCTTTATTTTAAAATATGATGGTAGAGTTGTAACTATCCCATCTTGATTCCTTCAACTGAAATCAATTTCAACTGGAATCAACTTTCAATTTTAACTGACGTGTCACTGCTTCTTTTCATTCTTGTATTGTTGGCACAGGCAGGAACTACTCATTGATGTTTACTTGGAGCTAACCCAGACATACAGCTGGTAGTGAAATTACCTGAAGATTTTACTCTCAGAAAAGGTGTAGGAAAATAAGTCAGGGACGCAGTAGTGGTAACTTTACAAAAATATTCATAATCTTATTCAGATTGTGAATCCTAATAAACCATCAGTGAATCTAGGAAAACAATGTTCCAATAATTGAGGGATTGCCACAAAGAAGAGGGCGTCAACGTATTTTCCAAAGTACCAGAAGGCAAGACAAGAAACACTGGATGGGAAGAAGCAACCAGGAGTTAAAGAGAAACTTCTTAACCGTGACAACAATTAACCAGTGGAACAGCTTGCCTTCAGAAATTGTGGGTGCTTCACAGTGATGGGATTCAAAAACTTTTACTACTGGTTCTGTGGGCGTGGCTTGGTGGGCCTGGCCAAGTGACAGGGTGGGTGTTCTGTAAAGTCATTAGCATACTTGCAAGCGCCGTGCTGTGATTGGCCAAAGCGCATGGCGATCTCATTGGCTGAGCGAGCCGCACTGATTGGCCCGTAACGAATCTCCTGTGATTGGTGGAAACTAATCGCGGGAGATTCAAAGCAGTGCCATTGGCCGCGGCTGCCGCAGCCAGAGAATAAAAGCCGCTGTTTTTCCCTTTAAATCCCAAGCCGATCTCGGGACCTAATAAAGAGCTGAAACTGAGTCACTGGCTCCAAGTCTCCTTTCCCGCAACAGACATGACACTGGCGATGAAGGTGGGATCCTGAGACTAACCCCATCAAACACGTGTCCTGAGGAAGCGAGACCAACAAGATGGCCAGCATCGCACCGCCCGCACCCTTTAACCTAGCTATCAAGGACTGGGAATCGTACACAGACCGATTCCTAATGTTCCTTGAAAGTAGCAACTTGAAGGATGCAACCGGGCAGAAGAAAAGAGCCATCTTTCTAACACACTGCGGGCCCGCAGTGTTCAAGATGGCAAAAGCTCTCGCAAAACCCGGGGACATGAAGGAGATGTACTGGGCCGACCTTGAGCCATTGCTCCGGAACCACTATGCCCCCGCCTTGCCCACCCTCATCAGGCAGCACGATTTCTACCGGCGGGACCAGAGATCGGATGAGAGCATCAGCAACTTTGTGGTTGATCTATGGAGCCTAGGGGACATGTGCGGGTTCTCGGACATGGACGAGGCTTTGTGGGACCGTGTTGTGCTCGGACTCAGATACCCAGTCCTACAAAGCCGGCTGATGGCAAAAGGCAACATCGCCCTTGCCGACGCCCTCACTGAAGCCACCGCAGCCGAGGCAACCCGGAAATTGGCAAATTGAATGCGGAGACTGGACACCGGAGAACGCACCGCGACCACCGAGATGGGCAGGGCGACCAAGGCTCACCCAGAAGCAAGCCACCGGGAAACCACCACCCATCATGGTGACTTCCACTCCACCTCCGACACCACGGACGAGGAAGAAAAAATACATCAACTCCAGATGGGACGAGATCGGTGTGATCGGCGGAGTCGTAAGTCGGGGACCACCTGTGCCGGGTGCGGAGGCGACCATCCTCGATCGGAGTGCCGGTTTTTCAATGCGATTTGCCAACACTGCGATAAAAAAGGTCACATCACCCGAGTCTGTCGACTGAGAAAAGCCTACAGCCCCCGTTGGCGAGATCACAGCAACTGGAGATGAGACGGTACCTCCTCCAGGCTCAGAGACCGCCAAGCCGAAAATTGCTGGAACTGAGATGGATGGAACCGATGAAGCGGTGAAAACCGGCAGAAAGAGGAAACCCACCAGACGGTCATCACTGGCCACTCATCAACCACAGACGCTCGAAAGGTATACGTGGAAGTGGGCATCGAAGGCGAACCATGCAAAATGGAGGTGGACTCCGGGTCCTACCTCTCCATGGTTGCCTGGCGAGAAATCAGGCGTTTGGTGCCGGAAATCCACAAGAGGAGGTTGGAAACCCAGAAACTAATCCTCAGAGACTACCAGTGGAACCGCATCCCGGTAGTCAGAACCGGACAGTTCGAAGTAACCTTCAAGGGCCGCACAGCAACGCTTCCCCTGACAATTGTGGACTGAGACCGCCCCAGCCTTTTGGGACTACAGTGGTTCGCACCACTCGGGATCGAGGTTACGGGCGTCGACCAAGTCACAGATGCCGACTGGGAAGAGCAACTGGCACGGGACTTCCAGGAAGTGTTCGATGGCACCCTAGGCAAGTACCGAGGGCCCCTTATTTCTTTCAGCCTAGACCCCAGCATTCCCCCAATACGCCAAAAACCACGATGGGTACCTTTTGCACTCCGGCCCAAAATCGACGAGCAAATTGACAAGCTCGTCAAACAAGGGTTCCTACAACCAATTGATCACGCCCAGTGGGAGACCCCCATAGTCACCCCAGTCAAGCCCAATGGGCCGGTGAGAATCTGCGGGGACTATAAGGCCACCCTAAATTGCGCCTTACAACAAAGCAGCACCTTCTACACTCACTGGGGAGAGGCAAGGTCTTCGCGAAGCTTAACCTGGCGCAAGCCTATCAACAGTTGCTGGTCGACGCAGAAACTGCCGAGGCACAGACCATAGTCACCCACCGGGGAGCATTTCACTGTAACAGACTCCAGTTTGGAGTCAGTGTGGCTCCGGGAATTTTCCAGAGCCTCATGGAAAGACTCTTGCAAGGAATTAAGAGGGTGGTGCCCTACTTTGACGACGTACTGGTGTCACCGGCCAACTAACAAGAACTAGAGGGTTGTTTAAGGGAGGTACTAACCAAATTCAAAGAGGCTGGGCTAAAGGTGAAAAAAGAGAAATGCCAGCTGTACACAGAGCGGGTCGAGTTCCTGGGATACCTCCTAGACCGACACGGCATCCACCCAACCGTGAAAAAAATCAGAGCCATTAAAGAAGCCCCAACACCATGGAATAAAACGGAACTGCAGGCATTTCTAGGACTGCTTAATTTTTATAATGTTTTCCTGCCCCAAAAGGCGATCGCGGTGGAGCCTTTGCATAGACTTTTGGACAAGGCGGCCACATGGACTTGGGGGAAACGTGAGGAAGCCGCCTTCAGCAAAACCAAGGACCTGCTCACCTCGGATGCCGCCCTAATCCAATACAATGAGACCCTACCACTTGCCGTCACATGCGACACCTCACCTTTCAGCGTCGGTGCCATCCTCAGCCACACGCTCCCCAATGGAAAAGAAGCACCTATCGCCTTCTTTTCAAGGACACTCACCAAACCAGAGAGAAATTACAGTCAACTGGACAAAGAGGCCCTGGCTATCATCGCCGCAGTGAAGAGGTTCCACGAGTACCTCTACGGCCACATGTTTACCATCATCACCGACCACAAGCTGCTGCTGGGAATCCTGGCAGGGAACAGGGCCACCCTGAACATTCTATCTCCTAGAATGACAAGGTGGTCCGAATTCCTTGCCGCCTACAGTTACTGGCTCACACACCGACCTGGGAAGACAATCACCCATACAGACACCCTGAGCTACACGCCGTTACCTGACCTAGACACCGACCCAGCACCCACAACAGCATAGAGACTCTGCCTGATCTACCCATAACCGCGTCAGACATTGCCCGCGAGACTAATAAAGACAAACGTCTGGCGCGGGTGTTACATTGGGTAGAAAAGGGGTGGCCGGAAAAGGTCGATGACAAATCATTCAGGACATTCTGGAACCGGCAAACAGAACTCTCATTACAAAAAGGTTGTGTACTTTGGGGGGGATAGGGTTGTTATTCAAGAAAGGTTACAAGGGAAGGTATTGGAGTTGTTACACAAGGGGCACCCGGGCATAGTTAGAACAAAAGCCCTGGCCAGGAGTTACGCCTGGTGTCCATGGATGGATAAGCAAATTGAGACTTGGGTGGCAACATGCAAACATTGCCAAGAAACCAGACCAAGCCCTCCCGCAGCACCAATCCTGAAATGGGAAACCCCCAGGGGACCATGGTCCAGGATTCACATAGATTTTGCCGGGCCCATGAAAGGACATATATTCCTTATCATGGTAGATGCTTACTCCAACTGGTTGGAGGTAAGCAACATGAAAACCACCACCACAGAGGCTGTGACCAAGGAACTCAGCAAACTGTTCGCAACCCACGGCCTCCCAGATGTCATCGTATCAGATAACAGGCCCCAATTTACCTTGCTGGAATTCGAAAAATTCCTAGCGGAACGGGGCATACGACATGCACTGACAGCACCGGCACATCCGGTGGCGAATGGGAGGGCGGAATGTATGGTTCAATTCACAAAAAAAACCATCCAAAAAATTGAACACGGGGAAATCCAAGAAAAAATAAACAAAATGCTCTTTATACAACACATAACCCCGAACACGACTACCAACAAAAGCCCGGCAGAACTATTAATGGGGAGGAAATTAAGGTCCCCACTCGACAGACTGCACCCCACATACAACCCAGAAAAAAACCCAAACTCCTCAAGCAAAAACCGAACATTTTTCCCAGGTGACGCAGTCTATGCAAAGAACCTTACCAGAGATCCACTTTGGATACCGGCAACTATAACCCAGCTGACAGGTCCCCACTCGTACCGGCTGCAAACAACAGACAGACGAGCATGGAAATGCCATATTGATCAAATAAGAACAAGGACAACCACGGGAAACACAACCGACATGCAAACAGACACAGACAGCCCCCATAACACAAACCAAGAGGGGAGGGAATACCCCGGGAACCAAAAACCAATAGAAAGAAACCAGCTATATTCACCGGCAAGCAGCCAGCTCGAAACCTCACCAGGGAGAAGCAGTCAGGCCAGCTCAACCAGCCCAGAAAGACCAGGTGGGAGCGGCAACAACCGCAGCTCAACCAGCCCGGGTAGACCGGGAGGGAGCTGCAACGAAAGGCCCAGCGAGGCCTTCCAGGCGGTTCCATCAACAAGGCAGAGAGCAACACAGAACCCAACCAAACCGGCCAAGAGTCAAGCAACAACTAACCTGCGCAGGTCAAGTAGGCAATACGAAGCCCCGCCTACTTATGGGACTATGTTACGTAGGACCGTACCAAGAGGGGGGGTGTTCTGTACAGTCATTAGCATACTTGCAAGCCCCGCGCTGTGATTGGCCAAAGTGCACGGCAATCTCATTGGCTGAGCGAGCCGCACTGATTGGCCCATAACGAATCTCCCGCGATTGGTGGAAACTAATCGCGGGAGATTCAAAGCAGTGCCATTGGCCGCGGCTGCCGCGGCCAGAGAATAAAAGCCACCGTTTTTCCCTTTAAATCCCGAGCCGATCTTGGGACCTAATAAAGAGCTGAAACTGAGTCATTGGCTCCGAGTCTCCTTTCCCGCGACAGACACGACAGTGGGCGTGGCTTTTTTTACAGCCCCACCCATTTTTGGGAGCTTCCTAGTCTCAGAGGAGCCTTGAGGGGAACATTTTTGCTCCCTTAAGGCTCCTCTGGGGCTCTGGAAGAAAAGGAACAGAGCATGGGAGGGGCATGCATCCTTCCAAGCTCCAATTTGGGAGCTTCCTAGCCTCAGAAGAGCCTCTGGGGAGCATTTTTGCTCCCCTAAGGCTCCTCTGGGGCTCTGGAAGGCAAAAAATGGAGGGAAGGGCTGAGTTCCTCCCTCCATTTTTTGCCTTCCTGGGCCTCAGCAAAGGGAATCCTGGCACAGCCTATGTATCTACAGCTGACTGTCAGGAGGGGAAAAAAAGAAAGAAATGCCTTAGGTGAATGTCAGGCATGCATGGGGGTGAGCAAGCATCGGGCAGGAGGGTGACTGGGTGGGGGGCATGGCCAGCCAGAACTTACTACCGGTTTGGCGACCCATGCCAAATTCTTGCTACCGGTGCGAACTGGCTGAATACCACCACTGGTGCTTCATCACTGGAGTTTTTTAAGAAGAGACTCACAGCTACTTGTCTGGAATGGTATCAGCCAGGTCTCCTGCTTGAGCAGCAGGTTGGACTAGAAAACCACCTAAGTCTTTTCCAATTCTGTTATTTTGTTCTGTTCAGTCAAAATAAATATAAAAAGCCAAGTGGTGGCCAGAAGTAATATACACCAGTCTAATTTTCAGAACCTGTTTTTTAGGCACATTAACTGAAAGCAACTTCATATTATTGGTCACCTTTTTCTGAGTTGCATTACAATTGGGCTTTTTATTTATTTATTCATTATTTATTAAGGGTACCATTTATTTGAGACCTATTTTTTTTCTTTATCACAGTTAAGATGCCCTGACTCAGTGGACAGGAAATGTGGAAATACAATCTGCAAACCAAGGCTTAATCTTCTTTTATTGCGCAATCCTATCTGCTTCCAAGACTTGAATCAGATAGGGTTGCGCTGCATAGCGAGAATTTCCTGCACATCATTTTCCACTCAAATAAATGTTGCTAAATTCTACCAATACAAGACATTAACACCATGCAAGTCAGAGGTGGTATTCAGCACATTCTGACAGTTCTGGAGAACCGGTAGCGGAAATTTTGAGTAGTTTGGAAAACCGGCAAATACCACCTCTGACTGGAGATTTTACAGTATCCTTCCCCTGCCACCGCCCACCGAGCCATGCCCACGGAACTGGTAGTAACATTTTTTGAATCCCACCACTGATGCAGGTGCGGCATCAGACACCAAATTAGAAAATATTATTTGGGGTGGGGAGGGGGGAATGCAATGAGAAATATGTTGGACAGCAAGCAAATGTTTGAATGCAATATTAGTCTCACCTGCCTATTTTATCCTTCTAGATATCTAGCTTCATCAGAAAATCACACAAATCATAGATTCATATAATCAGCAGCAATAAAAGTTAATTGTTAATAATAATCAAGCTAATAATGCATGCTCACAATCATCAATATTTTAGCATAGGTCCCAAATTTTCTCCCTGGGCATGAGTTGAGTAGATTTTTTTAAAGAAAAAAATTATTTTGATTGCATAAGTTTAGCAAAAGTCCCTAGTTAATTCAGATACTGCATAATTGTTCCCAGGTTCAACCTTTATGCCTTCTATTTATGACACTGTTTTGTGAGTTAAACAAGGAAAAGAAAAAAGAAAATGAACAAAGTTGAGATGCGATGCTATGTTGTATTCACATGTTAGCTTGTATTTTGAATTTAATGGATTTGCAGAATTCTTTTTAAAAAAGTTTGGTTCTGTATTTTATACCTTACAGAAACCTTTGTTTTTAAGCAATTTAAAACAAATCAGGCAATGAAATATCATTTTCTTTATCAGCTATCTTTTTTTACTTAGTTGCTTTTTGATATCGGTGTTTTGTTCTTCCATATTAACATGAAGCAGCTTATTCTAAGCATCCCAGGTTTCCAGGCCTAACTGGCCTAAATGGTTCTAAGCAAATCTGCTATCAGCGGTATTTATTTATATATCCTGGCAGTCCTTTTCTCTCCAAACTGTAGTTTCCCTTGCCTTATGCTGAAGGAACATGTGGAATGGAACAATGTTTCGTGTATCAGGCCCAAGTTGTTGGATAACGGATGATGTGCCACTGCCTTAGCACCAACAAACACTGTTAGATCAGCACTCTGCCTGCCTGTTGGTATGGTAACGACCCTTTATTTAGTGGGACATGCCATCCATATCGCTGTCTGGCTATTTGTACTTGTCTAATTATTATTACTCTTTGCATTTTCTTCCAGGGGATGAGTAATAGTGGAGGGTTAGAGGGAAAGGAAGGTGCAGAGGGAAGAGAGTGGTGATTTGTAGAATCGGTATCTTGTCTTTGAGAGGGGGACATTTATCTTGTTGAGTTTCAGCTATAAGCAGAGGGAAGCAAAGAGAGACTTTCCTATATTTACATGCACATGCAATGTAAGATGCATGCCTGCACTTAACACGTTTAAGGTTAAGGGGCTAATCTTTTCATGTGGAATACAAGCCATGCTCCTGGGCAGCTCTTGTTCTTTCCAATGGGTCTTAGATGTGAAGGACACAGGCTAGCAATCATCCGTTGATTTCTTCTCCTTCAATGCACAAGCCAGGATTCAGAAAATTGTGTGATTAATTCAACAGCCCTTTGTGTCATCTGGCAAAAGTTTCAAAAGAAGGCTAGGGCATAGCGTAAAAGCCTGTGTTAGAAGAATGACATAAAAATCCCATTAAGTTTCTCAGCACTTCAAATCTTTGTTAAGTAGCAGAATAAATGTTCTGCAGTGAATCTACCCCTCATGCCAAATTCATCAAGGAATGAATCTGAGACATCCTACGAGTAATTCTCCCCTCCAACAAAATAAATAAAAACGGGGACATTAAGTAATGCTTCACTGAAATATTTCTTCCTGTCTGTGTCAACTAATTGGAAAAGAAGTTAACCTTAGTTCCAACAATGAGTATCACACTTTTATATTATAATTCATTTCTAATATTAAGAATGTTGAATTGACCTGCAAACTTGGGATATCTTAGAATTCTGGGTTATTACATAATTAGTTTAGAGAGATTCTTAAAGATTCAGTTTATTGTGGTGTACATTTAATTGGAATTCAGCCCATTTTTTTGGAGGAGGAGATGGAGACATAAACAAATGGAGAAATGACAAGAGAAATTATGTAGCTGGCAAAGTAAGGAACAAGAGTATAGATTTCAGGAAGGTATCTTTAAGGATGATCAGGTTAAAAAAAGAATCTTGAAAACTAAGGGTAGATTCTGACCAGATAAAAGCTAGAGAGCATCTTTTTGAAATGTTTTCTTTATGTCTCACACATCTGCATCCCCCGCTTCTCATATAAACCAAATGGTTTGTCCCCTTCTATCTACATTCATTCATTCATTCATTCATCATTCCTTCCTTCCTTCATCCATTCATCATCCATCCATCCATCCATTCATTCACACACACACACACACACACAACACACACACAGAGAGAGAGAGAGAGAGAGAGAGAGAGAGAGAGAGAGAGAGAGAATCACACAAATGATTATTCAAAAGCGTAGTTGCTAATTGTACCATAGCAGTTAATAGATTTGAATGCTTAGTAACATATATTTGGCCAGCTGTAGAGCTGCCTTCATACTGTAGTATAAACCATTGGTTGTGCCAAAGACACAGGCTATAGTATGTCATTGGAGATCCATCATTGGCAGCTTTTTGTCTATCAAGGATAAACTCACGAATCCCAACAATTGGATGGATGCTGAGCAACTTATCTGGAGCTCCCTGGTGTGCAGACATTTTATATATTTATTAATATGCTGCTTAATTTTCTGAATGGACTAGTCTATTGAACCTTTATGTTTTTCCCATTTGTAAATATTTTATTTATTTGTTTTGTCAATTGTTTACAAGATAATAGGTATAAGTATAAACTTAGTTATGAATACTTGGAACAGATACATGTAAGAAAAATAAAAGAATCAGTATAGAAAACAGGATGAACATACTTTGCAATAAAACTGAATCACACCTACATCATTACACATTTCAATGGTGATACAATGGCACAAAACTGAAGTGGTTCAGATGAATGACTCATTCTGTGGAAGTTAGCAACATTTAGAATGACCAGAGGAAGCTGCTCATTTATGCTTGCACGTGTATTAGCTTTCTCAAATCACTCTAGCCATTGATTCCACTTCAGTATCCTTTCTATATGCTGGTCTATCTGCAAACTTTAAATCATGATTGTCCAACCTTTTGGCTTGCCTGGGCTACATTGAGTGAAGAGGAATTGTTTTGGTCCACATATAAAATATGTTCTGTACCTTCATTTGCATCCTTGAAACCCCACATTTTGATTGGTCAAAGCACAGGATGATCTGATTGGTTTAGCGAGCCGCACTGATTGGCCCGCTGAGAATCTCCTGCAATTGGCGGATACGAATCGTGGGAGATTCAAAGCAGTGCCATTGGCCGCAGCTGCCACGGCTTGAGAATAAAAAGCCGCAAGTTTTCCCTTGGAGCCAGATCGGTTCCGGGGGCTTAATAAAGAGCTGAAACCACAGTCACTGCCTCCTGGTCTCCTTGCTGAATGGACACGACAAAATATATACAGTAATGTAGTTAATGTATGTAAATAACAAACTTCTGTTATTTTTCCTGGGCTGCTGATTGGGCAGGGTTGTTTTAAAGGCTGTTCTAGTAAATGTAAATTTGGAATGAAAGGAATGTAGACGAACTGGCTGCATCAAGCAGCCTTAATTTCAACAATGTGAATTGTGTAAGGGCCCTGACCCTAAGAAAAGGAATGGCAGCAAAATAGGCAAGAATTTTCTAGTTTGCTCAGAGTTGACTTTGGTCGAGCTTCCAAATCAGGATGTAGAGTATTTCTGGATAATATCATCCTGCATTACATAAATGATGGATGGTCTGTAAATAGCTTATACTTACATTGTTTTTATGTGCCTAGGGAAATAGATTGTAGCATATTTTTGCATCTTATTGATTCTGGAATACCATGTCTGTCTTTATAGCACAATAATTCAGTGAGTAATTCACTGGGTATGTGAAAAAATGAATGGCTACTCCTAAGGTGTTCTGTTCTTTAGTATTATAATCACACCATATAGAAACCAGAACCTACCAAATATTAGAAACTAGTGTTGGACACTGAATGTTACAGTCAGTTTGTACTTTATGTATGATGAAACATCTTGCTGCTACTGATATGCCTGTTCATATGGAGTCCAATTTGCTGAATACAGCTCATGCAAAAGGACAGTGTGATTTAGCAGTTTGGCAGCCGATTGTTACAGGGACTGGGCCTGAATCCTTACTGCTTTGGTCTTTATTTCAAATTGTTTGTGTCCTGCTTTGCCTGTTCAGATATCTGGTAACTGTTGCGTATGCAATATAATTAATAAAGTGTGAGCTGGGAGTAAGTGCAGGGTTCTGGCCCTGCACTTCTGATTGGCTGTTAAGTGGCCGGACCGGATTGGCCTGTTCCGGGGAATCCGATTGGCCCTTAACAGAGAGTTCTTATTGGTTATAAAAGCTAGCGTACCTAGCTTGTTATTGGTTAAACGTTACAAGGTTTGCCTATATAAGGCGGGTTTTACTGATGTTAAACGAGCAAGTCACAATGTAAATAAAGAGCTGAAGTTCACCGTTCAGAAACTTGTCTCCATTCTTTCTCGCCCATGCTCAAACTTAACACTGGCGACAATGATGGGATTTGGAGACATCTGAACCAACAAAACTTCGAAGAACACTGAGCACGTGACAGACGACACCAACAATGGAACCATGTCCGGTGGCATCGTACCACCCACTCCGTTCGATCCAAAACAAGAAGACTGGGAGTCTTACATGGATCGCTTCCAAATGTTCCTAGAGACGAACAACTTAAAGGACGTCACAGCTGAGAAGAAACGGGTGGTGTTCCTAACGCATTGCGGTCCAACCGTATTTAAGCACTAGCCAAACCCCGAGAAGTGAAGGCCATGAATTGGGACGACCTCGAACCTATCCTGTGAGACCACTATGCCCCGACTGTGCCTACGCTCGTGAGACGCCACGAGTTTTATCAAAGAAGCCAGCGAAAGGGAGAAAGCGTGGCCGACTTCATAGCAGACCTCTGAAATTTGGGAGGCCTCTGCGGATTCACCGATCTAGAAGAAGCACTAAGAGATCACATAGTTCTGGGATTAGATGCACCAGGTGTCCAAAGCAAGCTGATGGCGAAAGGCGATATCAGTCTTGCCGACGCCATTGCCGATGCTACTGCAGCGGAAGCAACCAAGAAGTCGGCTGCACAACTATGCCGCAACCGCGTTCCGGTACCTCCACCGACAAGCGACATTTTATCCAAGTCGGAAGGACAGCTGGTGACAACGCACCACGAAGACCTCTCTTCATCGTCAGACAGCGATGAAGAGGGGGTCCATCGACTGCGGTCCAACTGGGACCCTCGGCTGAAGCCCTTATGCCCTTGCGCTGACTGTGGAGCAAACCATGCCAGGTCCGAATGTAAATTCCGCGACACACTCTGCCATGAGTGCGGGAAATGAGGCCACATCGGACGGGTCTGCTGCAGTTTGCCAGGACCCAGCCAGGCCTCAAAAGGGGCTAACTATCGCCAATCGACAGGAAACCGTCCTGTAAGGCGAGAGCCAGTAAACCACTTCTGCAGAAATCGAGCTTTGCAGAGAGAAGAGGCTCACCATACTATCACTATCGGTCACGCCTCAGCCTTGGACACTAAGAAAATCCGAGTCATGGAAGCCATCGAGAACCATCCTTGCCACATGGAGGTCGACTCGGGATCGTCCATCTCGATGGTGTCATGGAAGACACTCAAGCAACTCATCCCCACAATTCAACGCCAAGATCTCCATTTCCAATGCCTCATCCTCAAGGACTACCAGGGGAATCGAATCCCCATCATCAGGTCCTGCCGAGTCCGAGTCTCTTTCAAGAAGCACACAGCATACTTACCTTTAATGGTCATTGTTAGAGATAAGCCTAGCCTACTGGGCCTCCAATGGTTCGCGCCACTCGGCATTGAAGTGGCCGGCGTAAACCTAGTCGGTGGCTGTGACTGGGAGGAAGACCTTATCTCTGAGTTCAGGAACATCTTCGCGGACAGCTTAGGCGAGTACAAGGGGACCCCGATCTCATTCAGCTTTGATCCAAAAATAGCTCCCATTCGCCTAAAGCCCCATCGAGTTTCGTTTGCCTTAAAGACGAAAATCGACGAACAACTCGACAAACTGATAGCTCAGGGGGTGTTGGAACCCATAGATCACTCCCCGTGGGAAACCCCTATTGTAACACCCATTAAGCCAGACGGGTCAATCCGAATTTGTGGGGACTACCGGGCCACTTTGAACCACGCCCTGCAGCAGAACGCATATCCAGTTCCGGTGGTGCAGCACCTCCTCCATTCCGTAGGGGGCGGGAAAGTTTTCGCTAAATTGGATTTAGCTCAGGCATATCAGCAATTACCAGTAGATGAAAAACCAGCACAGGCCCAAACTATTGTGACGCACCGAGGTGCCTTTAAATGTACCCGCCTGCAATTCGGAGTAAGTGTAGCCCTGGGGATTTTTCAGAGCCTTATGGAAAGGTTATTGCAAGGGATTAAGGGCGTGGTCCCCTATTTTGACGATGTATTAATTGCAGCCCCTACAAAAAAAATCTTACAGGACTGGTTAAAATTAGTCCTAAAAAAATTCCAAGAGGCTGGTCTTAAGGTTAAAAAAAAACAAATGTAAATTGTGTCACTGACAATGTTGAGTTTTTAGGGTACCTGATTGATCGCCAGGGCATTCACCCTACCGAAAGTAAATTAAAAGCGATCAAAAATGCTCCCAGGCCACGAAACAAGGCCGATCTCCAGGCATTCCTTGGCCTCATCAATTTTCATAATGTATTTTTACCGCACAAAGCAACTGTCGCTGAACCATTACACCGATTGTTAGATAAAAGAGCAAATTGGTTATGGGGTTACCGTGAAGAACAGGCGTTCCGAAATATTAAAAAACTGCTCACTTCTGACTCTGTACTCATGCAGTATAACGAGACTTTGCCATTAGTTATAACCTGTGATGCATTGCCTTTTGGGGTGGGCGCCATTTTAAGCCACGTACTACCTAATAGGAACAAAGCCCCTGTTGCATATTTTTCAAAGACTCTTTCAAAAATGGAGCGGAACTATGGACAAATTGATAAAGAAGCCCTTGCAATTGTCTCAGCGGTGAAAAGATTTCACAAATACGTGTATGGTAGGGTTTTTACTATTGTCACTGACCACAAGCCTTTATTAGGGATAATAGCCGGAGAGAAGCCGACTCTCTACATATTATCCCTTAGGATGACCCGATGGTCAGAATTCTTAGCTGCTTACAACTATCGGTTGCAATACTGCTCGGGGAAAGCCATTCCCCACGCCGACGCATTGAGCCGAGCACCGCTTCCAGAGACTCTCGACGATCCGGCACCAACGGTAACCACGTTGCAGATCGAAGCACTCAACTCGCAGCCACTGACCGCCCGAGATATCATGAGAGAAACCAAACGCGACTACACCCTAGCACGAGTCCTAGGCTGGGTAGAACGCGGATGGCCATTGGACCAGTTATCAGATGACTTCACACCATTCAAAACTCGACAGACCGAACTCTTCTCCCAGAAAGGCTGTGTCATCTGGGGCGATAGAGTCGTTATTCCAGAATGACTCCAAAAAACGCTGCTGAGAACTTTGCATGATGGCCACCCCGGCATCGTGCGAATGAAAGCCCTTGCACGAAGCTACGCATGGTGGCCGGGCATTGACAAGCAAATCAAACAGTGGGTTAAAGCTTATCCCAAATGCCAAGAAGTCAGCAACGCCCCACCAAAAGCCATGCCTACTGAATGGGAGACACCACGCGGACCCTGGTCCCGAATTCACCTGGACTTCGTGGGGCCAACCAAGGGCCACACCTTCCTGCTTACCGTCGATGCCTACTCCAATTGGCTCGAAATTCATCGCATGACGACAACGACCTCCGAGGCGGTCATCAATATTCTAAACAGACTCTTTGCAACCCATGGATTACCAGACGTCCTGGTATCTGATAACGGCCCACAATTTACTGCAGTAGCGTTCAAGCAGTACCTCACTGACCGCAGCATCCGCCATGCGCTCACCTCGCCTGCGCACCCTGCGAGCAATGGCCAAGCAGAACGCATAGTTCAATTTGTGAAGAAAACCTTGCAAATGGTAGACTACGACAACATTGACGACAAGGTCAACCAAATCCTCTTTTTGCAACACATCACCCCACATAGTGTCACTAACAAAACTCCCGCTGAACTGCTAATGGGACGAAAGCTCCGCTCCCACCTTGACCGGTTGCACCCTGCGTATGAACCAGAGAAACCACTAGGATCCAGCGGCCGCTGTCGCACCTTCCAGGTAGGAGACCTGGTTTATGCAAAAAACCTATTGGGCGACCCGTTATGGGTGGAAGCGACAGTAGTACGTGTAACTGGCCCTAGATCCTACCTCGTGCAATGCCTTGACAATAAACTTTGGAAACGGCATATCGACCAACTACAGTTGCGGCTTGTAGCGGCCAATTCACAACTTCCCTATGACCAAACTGAGGGGGGGGGAGGTACGGAAGAAGATGAAGCCCTAGGAAACCTGTTCGAAGAAAATGACGATTTAATGGAAACTCAGGAAGTGGAGCCGGAGGGAAAAACGTCTGCACCTCAGGGAATCGTGGAAAATGTGGGCAACGACGTAGAATTGAACTCTGAACCAGAGACAGCCCCACTGCCAGACAACGATCTACCTCAGCGAGATTGCAACCAGCCGATACAACGAAAATCAAAGAGACTAAAAAGACAATCGTCCTATTTAAGGGACTATGTAACTGCGCCCTGAACTAAGGAACCAGGGGGAAGGGGTGTTGTGTATGCAATATAATTAATAAAGTGTGAGCTGGGAGTAAGTGCAGGGTTCTGGCCCTGCACTTCTGATTGGCTGTTAAGTGGCCGGACCGGATTGGCCCGTTCCGGGGAATCCAATTGGCCCTTAACAGAGAGTTCTTATTGGTTATAAAAGCTAGCGTTCCTAGCTTGTTATTGGTTAAACGTTACAAGATTTGCCTATATAAGGCGGGTTTTACTGATATTAAACGAGCAAGTCACGATGTAAATAAAGAGCTGAAGTTCACCGTTCAGAAACTTGTCTCCATTCTTTCTCGCCCATGCTCAAACTTAACAGTAACCCTATCCAAATGCCAGTGTAAGAGAATCCAAAATAAAAATTAGGCTTCTTTGTTTATTTATCCTTTTTCACCAGTTTGTTCTTGGTGAAATAAGTTCAGTAAAATAAATATTTAATTATATTAATTTATATTAAATAGGAATGTGTTCCAAATGGAAAACCTTTACCATAAATTGTAAGCTTAGATAAAATAGCAGTGAATAAAACTGTGCAATTTTTTTTGTTCTTGGATCTCAAGATGTAAAAAAATGAAACTTTCATAGGTTGATGTTTTAATGCACTGTAGTAGCAGTTCTACTGTTTGTGGAATTCTGCTAATTAACTGGCAGAAAAGTATATTTGGAAAGTGTTTGCTTAGATTTTGCAAGGTCACATTTAACAAAAATTTATCTTAACAATTATCTTGTTTAGAAGAAAAATGTCAGTTCAGATTAAAATGTTGAATGTAGAATTTCAGATGTGACTAATTCACATGTGACAGGTCTGTGTAAATTAAAGATGGATGGATAAATAGATCCACATGTTTGTAGCCTAGAGAGTAAAGACATGGCTCTCCTTGTGGATAAGTGCCAGAAAAGCCATACCTGGGTTTTATCACTTGACTGAAGGATGGTACTTGGATTATTTAACATTCATTCATGTCAGAAATCATTATGCACACCTATACTTAGATATCAAGAATATAATTTTATCTATTCTCCATCATGCTAATTCCTATGTGGAAATATGTTTCAAAATAGGAATATTTAGTCATCTCATCCTCAATATGTTAATTTGAAATAGTATAGTCCAAATTAAAATCCCTTGATGAGTATTAGGTCACAGAGAATTGAGCTATTTACTGCTCTTCCTTCTGGATTCTTATTTCTCAGTCACAATATAGTTTAGCATATTTTTTTCTTTTATCATTAGAAAACTTGTTTTATATCATCCAGTTTCTATGCAAAGAAACTTCTTTATTTTTTATTTTTTTATTTTATTTGATTTGTCAATTGCTTACAAGATAATAGGTATAAGTAAAAACATAGTTATGAATACATGGATAGATATAAGAAAAATAAAACAAACAATAGGACAAGGACAGTAGGCACGTTGGTGCGCTTATACATGCCTGCTACAGACCTCTTAGGAAAGGGGTGAGGTCAATAGTAGAAAGTCTAAGGTTAAAGTTTTTGGGGTTTGGGGAAGAAACCACAGAATTAGGTAGAGCTGGTGATCAAGAAGGCTACATATGTAGAATTTCACTGGTTGCCTTGAATTTGATGTCTCCTGCCTTGCCTCTGGTTTCCATAGATGGGGGTAGAGGAATGATAAGGACAAAGGACTTCATTGTAAAGTCCCAGTACAAGCTTCATTGTAAAGTCCCAGTACAAGCTTATTGTAGGACAAAATGTGCTAACAAGCAATTACAATGCTATTATGAAAGATTGCATTACAGCACTGCAAATATTGATTGAGCCCATGACTATGGCAAAGCACTGAAAGAGATAAAGAACAGGAGCAAGATCGATACATGCATGTTTAAACCTATTTATTGCTGGAAGAGTTCTCCATTCCCCTTTCCTGTTCAATTTGGCATAATTTACCTTCATAAAGTGTTCAGCATCAGAGATCTATTATTGGAGTAATCAGTTTTGATTAGTAGAGAGAAAGGGACAAAACTGTTTAGCCTCCAGGTGGAACTGTGAAAAGTAAGTAAACTATGCTTGACAGCATTAGAATGTAGACTTAATTTGATTCCAATTCTTTATGGCTTCCCATGATCTCAAGAATCTATTGGTTTGTTAGGGGAAAAATATAATAGGAAATGGGCCATGGCAGGTGGGAGAGGAAAAGGAGGAGATAGATAATTTACATTTCTGGGATATAATTTTCCTCAGTATAAATATTCTAAGGCAATCTGATGTTTCTTCTGTTTTGGTGTGCTTAGGAAGGAACAATACTCTTCAGATTATAATTTATTTATTTATTTTGATAAAGATGGAATGTTTACCCAAGATGACCAAAACAGAAATGTTAGATTTCTTGTAGAAAATCAACAACTGTTTCTGAAATAACAGGAGCTCCTTTTTTACCTAAAAAACAAGAAAAAAGCCTTTTAGCCCCTTAAAGAGAAATACATTTTTGTTATCTCAAAGCTAAAATTTCCAATTGTAAAGCCTTACTTTAGGGCAGGGGTGTCCAACCTTGGCAACTTTAAGACTTGTGGACTTCAACTCCCAGAATTCTAGGAGTTGAAGTCCACAAGTCTTAAAGTTGCCAAGGTTGGACACCCCTGCTTTTGGGCAATCCAGAGTTAGGGAGAGGAGATAACTTTTATTCTCCTCTATAGGTGAAATGACCTTACTGCATATTTCCCAAGCAACTTATTTGGACTGGAAGAACACAATTGTCCTTAAAGCTGCTTGCATTTTTCTGTGAGGGAATGCTTAATTAACAAATTGTATGCAAAGGAATATATTAAAAGGCAGCTGTAAAAATGTAATCCATAAAAATATTTAGAGAATGATGTAGGAATGAAATCATTATTAATAATGATTATTCTTTCTTTTTACTGAGCTTAATTATTGGTGAAAAGCAATATGAGCCAGACATTGATTAAGACTTTTAATACTTAAAATATACAGGACTAGCAATCTTAATGGATAATTGTGTGTATAGCCAAGAAAAGTATACATCAAGTCCACATATTTGAATGTGGACTGCTGGAGGCAATGTGTCCTATCTTTTTGTTTCCTTTTTTGTTTTTTTATTGTCTCTTGTAATTGTCTATAAATCACATATTTTGTGTAAATGATGTGGATTTTATGTAAATGATGTCAATTGGATTTAACAAACATTTGGCCCTTCCTTCAATTGGGATGTTAAATTAAGGTTTTACTATACTGGACAATTAAATAGAGATTAACTATATAGCTTTAAATACAAAAGACAATTAAATGAAGAACCATAGACTCCAATACACTCTGAAAAGTATTTTTTTTAAATCAATGTTTTTTCTTAGAAAGCCTATGTTCACAGGGGAATAATACATATTGCTGAATATAATTATTACTACATGAAATATATACTCTAATAGAAAAGAGTATATGCATGTAGCACTTCAGTGTGAATGAGGGTGAGATTTTAGACACATGTACACACATACACACACACACAGAATATGTATGTATGTATGCATGTATGGCATTAAGCTTTGTTCGGGTATTTTCCCATGTCAAAGTAGTGGTGCTTTTAAAGCTGTAGCAACGTTTCAGCAGAATCTCATCTGCCATGTATGCATGTATGTACGTACATATGTATGTATGTAATTTACCTGCCTGTTTTGGTGGGGATATGGTTTCTTCCTTGATTTAAGTATTACTTTCAATTGCATTTTTGTCTGGTATTGATCCCTGCTTAGCTGCATATTGGGTAATGAAATGAAATCTTTGCAAGCAAACAACCAAACTCAGAGCATCTTAAGAACCCCAGAATATATAATTCATATTATGAAACGATTAGCCTAACTGTTGTAATGGGGACTGATTAATAATTGAGGGCAGCTGTAATACAGATATCATGGAAACTCCATTGGTGGTTGCTAGTTGGCTTCTGGGTCCAACTCAATTATTACTTTTAGAGCCTTTTATAACTTGTATCCTTGTTCCCTTTGGGCCCATCTATCATTGACAGACTTTATTCATATATCAAATGAAGGTCCACCCAACTCACATACGGGTGGTTCTAGGTGGCTTACAACTTTAAAAATCCACAAAATACCACCACCACCATGGCAGCAACAACACAATCAAATCAACAACTTGATTTGCTCCAGGTCCACTCATGGTCCCAGGCCCATTAAGAAAACCACTATTTTTACTTGGAATTACAATTGGTTATTTCACAAGTGGATTAAGGTCTAGAAGAACCTGAAGATTTTGAATCATCTGAAATGAGCAGGAAATTAACAGCAGATGGTTCTTCAATTTCTACTTCTTCCTCGTCACCATCTGGAGGACAATGCTCAATACAGACGATGTTACAACAAGAAAAAGAACAGGAAAAGGTGACACTGCAGATGATAATGCAAGGAATTCAAAGCATACAAGCAAGAACAGAGAATATTGAAAAAGAGAACAGAAAAACTGATGAAAAGGTGGAGAATATTCAACAAATGATGATGAAGTATGATGAAAGATTTCAAAAAATTGAAGAAGATAAACAAAAAGATAAGAAGATTGGAGATATTGATGGCAGATTAACAGTGGTTGAACAAGATAAAAGTGGGATGCTGAGATGGGAGATGGATAGATCAGAATTTTATCTCAGATTCCAAAACATAGAGGAAGAAAAGGGACAAAACTTAGCTGACATAATGATAAAAATCTAAGCTCTGGAAATAACCAAAGGGAAGATGATGAATGGAATAGACGATGTTTTTCACAAGATATGCAATGAGAAATAGCTTACCAAGAGAAGTTCACATCAGATTTACAAAGAAAGCCATTACAACGCAAATATTGCAGGTGGCAAGAGAGAAAACATTGAAATATAAAGATAAGGAACTTGTGGTCCTAAAACAAGTACCCAGAAGAATGAGAGAGATGAGAAGAGAATACCGATTCCTGACTAAAATTCTACTCAAAAAAGAGGTGAATTATAGATGGCTGATTCCAGAAGGTTTAATGTTCTGTTCACATGGCAAGAACAGAGACACAGAATTGACTCAATTGAGAAAGATGAATTATTTTATACTAAATACTTTGGAGGGAAAGAGGAGGAGACAGTAAAAGAAATGTCACTAATTGAATTCCAAGAGGACTGCCAAATAGCGACCGAAAAAGAACAAGGTGCAGTAGGCAGAAAGGTGGAAGTTAAGGAACAATGTGAACCAAGATCTACGACAGCTGCCAAACCTACCTATAAAGTACAACCATGGAAGAGAACAAACTGATTACAATTAACATAAATGGACTTAACTCAGCTGTTAAAAGAAGGAAAACTTTCCATAAATTAGAGAAATTAAAATTTGATATAATCTGCCTACAAGAAGTACATATTAAAAAGCAACATGAACAACTATTGATACAGCCAAAGTTAGGGAAAATATTTATTTCTTTGACACTATGCAAGAAATGAGGAGTGGTTTTATTCATTAAAGATATTATTCCAGTGAAATTGATCCATACGAATGATGATGGAAGATTATTAATGGTGGAAATAATGGACAATAATATGAAAACACTCCTGATTGCAATCTATGCCCCGAATGACAATCAAAAAGAATTTTATAGAAAATTACATATGAAAATAATTGAATTGGACTATGCTAATATCATTATGATGGGTGACTTTAATGCAATTTAGACAATAAATTGAACTATATAACACAGAAAACAACAAAGCAAAACAGAAAGACCCTCCCTAAATCCTTTTTTAAAGTGACAGATGAAATAAATTTAAAAGATGCATGGAGAGAAAGAAATGTTAAGACTAAACAATACACCTTCTATTCAAACAGACATTTATCATGGGCCAGAATAGATATGATATGGATGTCAACAGAATTGTTAGCTAATATCCAAGAAATAAATATTGAAACAAGTACTTGGGCAGATCATAATCCAATGACAATTAAATGCAAAGGACAAAGAAGAAGAACTAGATGGATGTTAAATAATACTATACTAATAGAAAAAGACTTCATACAGAGGATGGAGAAAGAACTGGCTTTTTTTAAAAAAGAAAATAAAAAAGAAGACACATCAACGCAGAATGTATGGGATACAATGAAGGCATATGTCAGAGGCTTGATAATAGACTATACAAGGAAAAGAAATATCACGAAAAGACTAGCCTCTAAGACATTAGAGGATGAGTATAAAGGACTTGAAAAAGAGTTACAGAAAATGCCACAGAAAAAGAACATTAAGTTAAAAATGGACGTAATTAAACATAAAAAGGGATTAATAGAAAAAGAAGAATTAGCACAGAGGTGAGGAACAGAACTATTTTGAAGATGCAAATAAACCAGGTAGATGGTTAGCATATAAACTGAGAAAGGAGAAAAAATCAAGGAAAATATTGCAATTAATAGTTGATCAAGACCAAGTTTGCTATGGAAGTAAAGAGAAGAAGGAAATTATATGAGACTATTACGGGAAACTATACACACAAGAGAATATTGATGATGAAAGAGTTAAACAATACTTACAGAATGCTAACCTACCCCAGATACCCAAAGAGATTGAAATGATGTTAGAAAGCAATATAACGATGGTGGAGTTAACTGAAGCACTCAAGAAGCAAAATAATGGAAAGACACCAGGCCCAGATGGACTTCTGGCAGAATTTTACAAAACACTGCAAGAATCGTTGAATCTTCCATTGCTAGAAATTATCAATGAAGTTATGTTAAAGAAGAAGATACCCAAATCATGGTCAGAAGCTTATACTACACTTGTCTCAAAAGAGGAGGCCGACCCATTACAAATCAAGAACTATTGACCAGGCATCCTAGGCCATATAATAAATTGAATCTTCTCTGTCTTTTATTTTCATCATTAACCTGTCCATCTCTATACAATCTATTATATTTTTAATAACCATGCCTTCTGGTGGAACCCTTTTTTCCTCCCAGAGTTGTGAGTACGAAAACCTTGCGGCTGTTAATATATATAACATAATATATTTATCTGTTTTACTGCATTTTTGTGTTATTACACCTAATAAAAAAGATTCCGGATTAAATTCAATTTTCTGATTCATGATTTCTTCTATCCATTGTAATTGTATTCCAATATGTTTTCACTTCCTGGCATGTCCACCGGGTATGAAAATAAGTGCCTTTTTCTTTTCCACATTTCCAACAATTTGGGTCTGAATTAAACATTTTTGCCAATCTAGCGGGAGGAAGGTGCCATCTGTAGAACATTTTGTATTGATTTTCCTTGTATGCTGTGGATGTAATTAGTTTGTAATTTGATCCCCACATTCTCTCCCAATTTTCCAGGTCTATATTATGGCCAACATTTTTCACCTATATCACCATCATCTCTTTGACCACCTCCTCTTCCATTTTAAAATCTAGTAGAAAGTTATATATTCTTGAAATCATTTTCTTTTCCATTTCTTGTAGAATTTTATCTAATTGATGCTTTTCCTTGCAGAAACCAAATTGTTCTTTGTCCTTCTGATATCTCGCCTGGATTTGCATGTATGGCCACCAATCTATCTTTATATTTTGTTGCTGTAATTCTTGTCTTGTTTTTAATCTTCCTTGTGGGTCTAATAGGTCTTTGTAACTCCTCTTTTTCCCCAGATCCATTGCGTTTGGGTATATTTGTGCTTCCATAGTTGACAACCAGTTCAGTATTTTAGTATAATGATTCTTTTTAATCTTGTTCCATGTCCGAATTAATGAATCTCTAATCATGTGTCTCTGAAAATATGCATGCTATTTACATTTCCCATTCCATAGGAAACTATGCTGCCCTCTCTGCAAATCGTGACCCTCTATTGACAATACTCTTCTATTTTCCAGGTTGATCCAATCTTTAATCCATACCATATCCGCAGCCTGATACTACATTTCCCAGTCAGAGAATCCAAAGCCACCCCTTTCTCTTTTGTCCTGTAACAATTTCATTTTAAACCTAGCTTTTTTCCCATCCCAAACAAATTTACTTATTATTCAATCTAATTCTCTAAAAAAGGTTTTATCCAATCTTATTGGTACAGTTTGAAAAAGATATAGTATTTTTGGTAGGGTAGACATTTTAATTGTTGCAATTTTCCCCAGTAGTGATAGCTGTAATTTCCCCCATGTTTCCAATTCTTTTTTGATTTGTATTATTAATTTGTCATGGTTATCTTTTTTAATTGAAGAGCATCTTGCTGTTAACCAAATGTCTAAATATGTTACCTTTTTCACACTTTGCATTCCCAATTTTCCTTCTAATTTTTTTGCTTATCTTTTAAATTTTTAGTCAATAATTTTGTTTTGTTTTTATTAATCTTAAGGCCTGTGACCTTGCCAAATTCCTCTATTTCCTTTGTTAATTTTACTCCCATATCCTCTGGATCTTCCAGAAAAAATACTATATCATCGGCAAATGCCTGTACCTTATAATGCTCCTTTTAAATTAAAGCCCCTTTGATTTCTATATTTTTCCTAAAGTTTTCCAATAAGTTTTCTAAGGTAAGAATAAAGAGAAGGGGTGACAGTGGGCATCCCTGCCTTACTCCCTTGTTGATCTTAAATGTTTCCGTTCTGTCAGCATTCATTATTACACTGGCCGTCTGTGTCGTATAAATTGTCGAAATCAATTTAATAAATTTATTGCCAAATTGCATGCTTTTAAATTGTTGTATTATAAACTGCCAATTAACATTGTCAAATGCCTTTTGTGCATCGAGGAAGCCCATTGTCAATTGTTTTCCTGGGTTTGCTTCATAATCTTCTATTATATTCAATACCATTCTAGTATTATTTTTAATTTGTCTATTCAGTAAGAATCCGTTTTGGTCACTATGAATGATCTGATAAAGGGTTTTTTTCAATCTTTCTGCCATTATGGACATAAATATTTTATAATCAACATTTAAAAGGGATATGGGCCTGTAATTTTGAATTAATTGATGGGTCCGAATCTTCTTTTGGGATCAATGTTTGGGATCATGACTTAAGTAATTTTGCTGTCATCGGTACCTCATTATAGAGTTCTAATAATCGCATTTCTACAATAATTTTCTTTGGAGCGTTTTATACAGTTCCACAGGGAGACCATCCGGTCCTGGTGTCTTATTGTTTTTCCATTTCAGGATTGCCTCTTGTAGATCTCTTAATGTTATTTCCCTGTTTGTCTCTTCTTTATTCTCTTCCGGGATCACAGGTAACCCTTTTCCTTCTAAGTAATGTTGGATATTTCCCTCTATATAGTTGTCTTCCCTACTATATAGTTCCTCAAAAAAACTTTTAACAATATGCTTTTTCTTTTCAGTTTGATGTTGTAGCGTCCTTCAATTGTTGAATTGCTCTTTTTTCTTTTTCTTTCTTAAGTCTATAAGCTAGCCACCTTCCCGGCTTATTCGCATGTTCAAAGTAATTTTGTTTTATCTTTTTCATGTCCTATAACCATTCATCTTGTGCTAACATGTTCAATTTATGTCTAATCATTATCCTCTCCCTATTTGCTGTCTTATTATGTGGTTTTTTTCTAGTGTTTTTTTCTAATTCCTTAAGAGTATCTAGTAGTTTAGATTGTTCTCCTTTTTTTCCCTTGTATCTACGTGTATTATATGAAATTGCTAGGCCCCTAATATATGCTTTAGTCATGACCCATAGGTTTGGAATTGATGTTTGTTGTTTTTTGTTTTCCTTCAGAAAGAACTCCAATTCTTTTTCCATCATCTTGACACATTCTTTTTCTTTTAGGATCTCCTTGTTTAGCATCCATCTTCTGTTTTTTTTCAATACTTTCCAAATTATTTTAATGGGATCATGGTCTGCCCATGTGTTAGATTCAATTTCTATTTCTTTTATATTACGTTCCATTTCCGCATTTGTCCATAACATATCCAATCTTGACCATGATGTGTGTGGTGCTGAATAGTAAGTATACTGTTTTTTGTCTGGATTTCTTTTTCTCCCTATATATCTTTTAATCCTAATTCTTCTGCCATTTGAAAAAATACTTTTGGTAATGTTTTCCTTTTCCTTTTTTCCCCTAGATTTTTATTATTGTAGTCTTTTCCTAAATTTGCTATTGCACTGAAATCACCTAGCAGGCATATGTTCTCATATTCCTGTTCTATTAATTTTCTGTATAGTTTGGTATAAAAATTTTCTTGTTTCTAGTTTGGCGCATATATCACTGTCAATAAGATGCCAGGTTTCTTTTGCACTGGATTCAAAGGGCTTCCTTTTGTTGCAATGGGAGGTTGCTTTCCTCCATTCTGCTCCTAGGTTTCCCCTTCTAACCCATGTGTCTCTCCAAACTTCATGATGCCTTTGAGAGCTTTGAAAGCAAGAAAATTTGGATATAGGTTTGCAGAGTTTGCTCTCCTGCTCCACTCCACTTGACCTCACCACCAGAAGTCCAAAAAATGCCTAAATAATTTTATTCAACCTGATCAAAATGGATTTCTGCCAAAGAGACAAATTAAAGACAATATGAGAGTAATCTTGAACACTTTGGAATACTACGAGGCACACCCTGAAAAACAAATGGCTTTGATATTCTTAGATGCACAGAAGGCAATGTGAATTGGAAATTTATGTTGTTACAGCTGGAACAGATGGGTTTTGGTAAAAAATTCATCCAAGCAATAGAAGCTATATATCATAACCAAACGGCAAAGGTAATGATAGAAGGAGATTTGACGGACTCTATTGATATAAAAAAAGGAACAAGACAAGGGTGCCCACTGTCACCTTTGTTGTTTGGAAGTGCTAAACAGAAATATTAGAGAAGAAAAGGACATAAAAGGGATGAAAATTAAAAAGGGAAAATTTAAATTGCAAGCATTTGCAGATGATCTGGTTTTCATTTTAGAAGACCCACTGGAAAGAGCATTAAAATTGACAGAAAAGATAGGGGTATATGGGAAGATGGCTGGTTTGAAAATAAACAAAGACAAAACAAAGATTTTGACAAAGAATATGTTATCAAGACAAAAGGAAGAACTGGCGGATGTATTGAAAATCCAGGTCACAAATAAGATCAAGTACTTGGGGATACATTTGACAGCAAGATGTAGTACACTAAAAGACAATAACTATATTAAACTTAAGCAGCAGTTAGTGCTAGATTTGGCAAAATGGGAAAATTTACAACTGTCATTAATAGGGAGAATATCAACAATCAAGATGAATATATTACCCAGAATTTTATATTTGTTCCAAACAATTCCAATTAGGTTTGGAAAAGATTATTTTGAAGATTTAAATAAAATTGTGTTGAAATATATATGGCAAGGTAAGAAAGTGAGAATAAAATTAAAACTTTTGCAAGATGCTAGAATAAGAGGAGGATTTGGTTTGCCTAATTGGGAGTTGTACTACCAAGCTACAAATCTGATGTGGGTTAAGGAATGGATAACATTAAGAAATGCTAGATTATTGACATTAGAGGGACATGATCTGTTGTTGGGGTGGCATGTTTTTTTATAGTATAGAGGAAGTAAAACACAGGGGTATTTTAGAAGACATTATATATGGGAGTCTCTGTGGTTAAACTGGGAGAAGTCTAAAGGCAATGTTATCTGAAAATTCCAGTCTGGCTATTTTCTTATCCTATAATATACAAAAAGGAACAAATAGTTAAATATGGTGCAATATTGAATAAAAAAACTATGCAAAAACTAGAGGAATAAGGTATAAAGATGAATTGGTTTTCATATGTACAAATACATTCAAGGTATGATAAAGATTCTAAAACAGAAGGTTTTTATGATAAATTGACTGATTTAGATAAGATTTTGACAGGTACTGATTAAAACATTGTATGGATATTTATTAGAAATTAAACTAGAAGAAGAACAAGTCAAAGAAACAATAATTGCTTGAGGGAAGAATTTTGGATATGGGATTGATCTAGAGAAATGGCAAAAATTGTGGTCTCAAAATTATAAAATGACAATTTCAACAGCATATAAAGAAAATTTGTATAAGATGTTTTACAGGTGGCATTTCTCCCTAACAAGAATAGCAAGAATGTTCAAGAATAAATCTGAAAAATGTTGGAAATGTCATCAGGTACCTGGCTCATATTATCAGATGTGGTGGACGTGTGCGGATACCAAAAAGTATTGGACTAAAATCCACACGTGGTTGGAAAAAATGACAAAAAAGCATATAGACTTGGAAACCAGAGATATTTTTATTGGGAATTTTACCTGAAATATATGGTAAAGAATTGAAATATTTGATTGTAAATGTATTAACAGTGGCTAGGATTGTATTTGCTAAAGACTGGAAAAATGAGAAAATATCAACACAGGAGGAAGTTATTAAGAAAATACTGGAATGTGCTGAAATGAGTAGATTGACATTTGAAATCAGAGAACAAGAAGATAAATAATTTTATAAAATTTGGGATCTATTCTATCAATGGCTAGACAATAAAACATGGTAATGAAATATGTAGATTTTTCTAGAACATGATAAATATATAAAGATTTATTTATTTTATTATATCTACAAAATGATTATAGGATAGATTTGAGATGATAATATGAACTGTCATAAAACAAATTAAGTAAAATATGGATTATCTTGAATAATAGTATAGTCAAATGATTGATTAACAATGATATTAATGTATTTAGGAATATTTGATTGACAATATGAGAACATATACAATGTAATTGTAATTGAAGACTACGAAGTGGAAGCACAAAACAATTTGTAAACCAACTGACACACCATATACACATATATGGAAGATGGTTTGATGTTTTTATGTTGTATTTGTTTATAATTGTCTTAAAAACAATAAAACTTTTTTAAAAAAGAAAGAAAACCAGGACCTCTTTAGGGCTTTTCATAAAAGCAACAAAGTAGAGCCAAAATTAGAGCCAAGTTAATAAAGTTCAATAGAGAAGAGGCCAACATGGAGAAGGCTTTTTTGTGGTTCCACCAGATGTATATTCCTAATATACATCCATTTCATGGGACCTGCAACATTCTCTGTCTTCCTATTTTAGTGGGCTGAGTGGATGTAATGTAGAAGAGGTGATCCTTCAAACAGCCTGTCCCCAAGCCATATAGGGCTTTAAAGGTAATAACCAGAACCTTGAATTGTACTCAGAAACAGATTGACAATCAGTGCAGCTCCCATAAAAGAGATCATACATGTGCAAGTCTAAGATTGCACAAAATTGTGAAGGCCACTACATTCTGAACCAACTGAAACTACTGGATGCTGTTCAAAAGGTATGCTGGCTGAGAGATCATGGTATGGATTCCCCACTCAACGGTCGGGATCATGAGCAAAGCAGGCCTTCAACATTGCAACATTTTTGTTCTGGAATAGCCTGCCCCCTGTTCCAAGGATGATTGCATTCCCTGTTGTCATTTTGGAGGATATTTAAGACTGATTTCCCAAAGTGCCTTTGAAGGAGGGAGTGCCACAAAACTGGCAGCAGTTGGGAGGAGGGAGAATGATAATTTAATGCTGTCCTTGTTGTACATCTACTGGTTGCTTTAAGATCTGTCAGGTATAAGCTACCTAGAGTAATTATAAATTGTCAGCATATAAATTATAATGAATAAAGCTGCAATAATTTACCACAATTGGGTAAATAAAATAGCTGTTACAAGAATATTGTAATGTTTATAATGTGCATTACATTGCATTTTAGTATAAGATGATGAAGTCTGAAATGTTTGGTGATGTTAATAATCATGCCATACACCAGAAGGAAATGTCAGTGAATAATATTTTTTTAAAAAACCTCCCAAATCCAAGGACCTGTCTGCATGTCATTTGAATATGTACAATTTTCCCTTCTGTATCTTTAGTTAATTAATACTCGAGTCAAAGTAGTGCATGTTAACAATATTTTTTTGATAAAGATATAATAGCATTACTGATCCGCCTGGGCCAGCCATTCAAGCCATGGTAATGATTTGCTGTAGATATCCTTTTTTTAATTGAAATTGGTAAGAGTTGTGGCAGGAACCAGTTAGCTGTTATTGTTACCACCAGGGCTCAGAGATTAAGTCTATAGAGCTGCACGGTAGCTCATGAAATCCACATGTTATTAGATGGGTTCCAGCATCATTTCTCTATCCTCTTTGTTTTTCTATAACGGGTATTTAATTTATGAGAGAGAAGGAGAAAGAAGGAGGAGCCAGAAAAGGAACAGCAGTGGGTAGGCTGATGCAAATATGCTACTTTTCAAGAGTAGCAAGAACTCGAAGAGATATTCAAGCTTACTTGAGGCTATAAAAAGATATATGAAATCAGAACTAATACCCTAAGGAAGCAGGACTTTCCCTATATCTAATAATAATTTTTAAATATGGTTCTAGACCTTATCTGGTTTTATTAAAGGAAATTGGTAGCCTAATAAGAGTTTGCCCAAGACACAAATAAAAATATCAAGCAATCTGCATTCAATGCAGTTCTCTTACTTAGTGGCTGCCCTCAGTACTGCTGACTCCAGAATGAATGTACAGATCTCCTGTTCCAATCTCCTGTTTCTTCCCTGACTATTCCTCTCTGGGAAAATAAGTTGCAGAACTAGATTCATTCATTCTCATTCTCTCTCCCCTCTCCCCCCAACACATAAATGCTTCAAGCATTCATAGAAAGAAGGACTGGAGGTTTTTTTTTTTTAAATGTTCCACTTTTATAGTGAAATTCATTTTTTAAAACTGCTTTACTCTAATTTAATTTGGTATAATCAGAGCCAGTTTAGTATAGCAGTTAAAGCATCAGATTAGAAATGAATTCCAGTCCTTTCTTAGCATGATATCAGCTGGATGACCTTGACCAGTCACTCCTTCTCTGGACTGTTAACACACACACACACACACACACACACACACACGGTCCACAGATAAGACAATATCTGTGCCTTAATCAGACAATTTTCTAGATCAGTGTTTGCCAACCGGTGGGCCATGGCCCACTGGTGATCCATGGCAAAATTTTGGTGGTCCGCAGAGAAATGGTAGAGGAATGGCCTCCAAAAGCAATTAATTCAGACCAGGTGGGAAAACAAGGCTGCTCTGCCTACATGGCCCACCCACCTACTGACCCCCAACCTTTGGCCAAGCACAAACCTTACCTTGAAGACTGAGTAGAGAGTCATGTGAGCTGGAAGTGGAAGGTAAGACCAATGGCAGGGGAGGGAAATCCACCCTGGGGTGGTTTGCTAATGTTGGTGGGAAAGTTGGTCTCATATTCCAGAGCTGTAGTAGTCACAGAAATGGTCCTTTGGTCATCCCGGAGCAGTTCCTCAATTGGGATGACTACAGCTCTGAAATATGGGACTGGCCCATGGTGGCTAGAATAAGTTAATGGTGCTGTTGTGATGGAGAGGAGTGTGGCGCAAGCAGGATGAAGTGGCAGTGGCTGGAAGAAGCAGTACTCACATTTGCATCTCTTTTTGCTATGGTACATTTGTGGCCAAAGCAGCCCCTTGTGTCCTGCCACATCTATAGTGCAGCAGAGAGAAGCAGCCAGAGTCAACTCTAGTTCTGAATATGCTAATTTGGCCCCCTGCAAACTGTTGTCTCTGTAGCTGAAGCGGCATGGGAAACTGAAGTGGCTGGGCTCTCGAGAGACAAGAGTGACTCTGGGTTCTTGTCTTGTCTCTTTCAAGGAGCGCTTGACAGCTTGACTGGAGGGGAAACCTCTTTCACCCCCCCCTGGGCTCTGCAAGGCAGGTGGCAGGGAAGCGGCACTTGGGAGGAGCAGATCATCCACTGCTGGGCTCCAGTGTGGGTTTCTCTCCCACTGAGGGTGCAGCCATCGGGTGGGGAGGAAACGGCGCCAAGCTTCCCTCCAGCAGAAGTGCTGGATGGAGGGCTGATGGAGGAAAACAACTCTCCTCTTGGGGGAGTGAAGGTGTCAACCTCCCCCCTTTTTTTGCCTGCCTCCAGGTGAAGCTGGAAGAACCCTGGCATCCCCATCCTGGAACCCCCATTTTCTCCTCCTCCC
This sequence comes from Hydrophis major, assembly GCA_033807585.1. Taxonomy (NCBI): domain Eukaryota; kingdom Metazoa; phylum Chordata; class Lepidosauria; order Squamata; family Elapidae; genus Hydrophis; species Hydrophis major. The sequence goes on from CM066330.1 coordinate 231,470,457, forward strand.
CTCCCCCCAATTAATCACTGAGAGTGGCAGTCCTTCCTCTGAGGAGCCCCTGGAGGGGCGGCCAAGGGGCACTGCCCCCCAAGGAGAGCAAAGCCCCCTTTCTGCCTCTGCTTCTCCCAGCAGCAGTTGCCCTGCGGCCCCTCAGCTCAGACCCCTCCCCTTGCTCTTCTGTCTCTTTGGAAGGTGCAAGTGGGAGGAGGGATGAAAGCAGCCTAGTCCTCCTTCATACACACACACAATTTTAATATTAAATTTATATTTAATATAAAAAAATTAAAATTTTTACATTTAAATATATTATCCTTTAAAAAAAAATTCATATTAGTGGTCCTCGGGATTTAAAAGTATGAGTTTGGTATTCCTTAAGGTCCAAAAGGTTGGTGACCCCTGTTCTAGATTTCTGTTATAAGTTCATTCTTCCCTTCTAAATCTTTATAAGCACTGCTGTGAACAGATTTTATATTCAAATCAAACACGTAGAATATAAGTTAAAACAGGAGTCATGGTGACGCAGTGGTTAGAATCCAGTACTGCAGGCTAATTCAGCTCACTGCCAGGAGTTCGATCCTGTCTGGCTTATGGTTTATTCAGCCTTCCATCCTTTAAGGTCAGTAAAATGAGTAGCCAGATTGTGGGGAGCAATATGCTGACTCTGTAAACTGCTTAGAGAAGGCTGTGAAGCATTATGAAGTGGTATATAAGTCTTAAGTGCTATTGCCAGCTAGATAATCACATGCATTTTATTAGTTTGGCAAAATTCAGCTTTGATAATAAGAATTGTGGCATTTGGATAATAGGTCCATAAACATAATAGCACCTAGCAATAGCACTTAGACTTACCGTTTATACCACTTTACAGTGCTTTACAATCCTTTATAAGTGGTTTACAGAGTCAGCATATTTCCCCCAACAATTTGGGTCCTCATTTAACCCACCTCGGAAGAATGGAAGGCTGAGTCAACCTTGAGCCTATTGAAATTTGAACTGCCAAATTGCAGGCAGCCAGCAATCAGCACAAGTAGCCTTCAGTACTGCACTGTAATCACTGTGCCACCATGACTCGGTGGCACAGTGGTTAGAGTCATAAAGACCTTGTAATCCAAGTCAAAAAGATGCTTTAATGATGTAAATCAGGGGTCTCCAACCTTGGCTCCTGGAAGCCTGGCGGACTTCAACTCCCAGAGTTCCACAGCCAGCAAAGCTGGCTGTGGAATTCTGGGAGTTGAAGTCCGCCAGGCTTCCAGGAGCCAAGGTTGGAGACCCCTGATGTAAATGAAAGAAACCTGAACAAGAAAACAATTGTTCATAGACAAAAGTGCAGATATTTTCTATAGCATGAGAACTTAAATTTAATTCTTGCAACCTTTTTAGATAGATGAACAGGATGATTTTGTTGTTTATTCACCAACCATAAGGAGTTACTCTTTCCATTTATTTCAACTGAAATAACAGCATCTTTCTGAGATTCTGTGAGATTTTTTAAATAGGAACTGCTATTCTGTCCTAGCTTGGTCAATAATTGAAGGGGGGTTGCAAGCTCACATTGTCCAAATTATTGCACATATATTCTTTTATGCAGCTCATTTAATCACAAACATTTATAACTGTTAATAAAAATTGTTAGGAAAAATATCCCCAGATTCTTCCTGATTTTTTGCCACTGAAAACTAACAAAGCTCTCCTCATACAAAATATATGATAGTTCATAAATTTCAGAATTGTATTAGGAAAGGACATAGCATATCGTTTTTAGTGAATATTGTAAATATCTAAATATATTTAGATAATATATATTGTTTGTACACAAAAATCCTTGCCAGTAAATTCAGTGAGATTTCTATCCAGGAATGGAGGAGTAAGGAAATTGTCTAGGTTTCTTGTTGATTGGGAATATTTTGTTGACTGGGAAATAAAAGATGTACTAATATATATTTTATGATTATTTAAATAATTTCTGTCCAATCTGCAAACACTTCATGTCAAAGAAGATACAATAGGGATTCTTTCATATAATAATGTTTTCTACTCAGAAGGGGATTTAAAATCAGGCACATGAGTTATAATATTTACTTATCACACCTTATACAAAGTATCATGTTAATATAACAATATCAGAGAAATAGTCACGTATAGGAATACCAGACTGGATATAAAATATTCCCTTTTTAATAGGCTTTTTTCCCCAAAACAAAGAAGAAACTTTTCTAAAAATGCTATAAAGAAGAGCTTGCCTGATTTCCCAGGCATTATAAGAACAAGTGATTATCTTATAAATAAATAAGTTTATAATTTGTTTATAATTTGGAAATTGGTCCTGGAGAGAATCCCAGTGTGTTCAAACTGATTGTCAAAACTGGCACAATGTTTTTGTTAAGGGGATAGAATAACCCTTCTTTTGTTTTGTAAAGAGGAACACAACCACAGTCCTGATGTCCTGCTTTCTACAGAAGAGAAATTGATCAATGCTGAAAATAATGATATTTTAAGTCAATTTCCCCCAAGTTGGTAGCCCACAGATGTGTATTGAACTACAAATCCCATTCACACATTAGCCAGCAGGACATGACTGAGGATGAGGGGAATTGGAGACCAACTGATGACAGGTTGGACAAAGATAATTTTGGTACAGAATGGAACAGAACAGTGTATGCACAGCAGCTAAAAGGCCATTAGCTTCACTTGGTTAAATTTCCTTATGGTAATATGCAGTTTTTATGAGCAATATGAGTCAATGAACTGATAGAATCAAGGGCTTTTCTCCTCAGATTTTAAAACAGGTTTTAATTAGCAATGGAAAGTTAAGCCTTATGTGGTCATAATAAACACAATCTGCTTATCACCTTTAGTGCTCAATATTGCCAGATTATAAGCATATGAAGAAGCGAATGAGGATAGTAAATTTGTAAAGGGTGAATTAAAATGGAATTTAGCATTTTCAGACACAGTCTACAATTGTTTCAGTCCAGTTAAATTTAATCATGACTATCCCATTGAAAGTAATGGGAGGGAAAGTTATTATAATTATTTTTTCTGTTGATTTCAGCGAACTGAACTTTTTTTTACTGGAAAGATGGAGAAGCCATTTTCATTTAATTCTCATCTGCATTAAAACTTTTTTACTACCATATTGCAAAGTAGAAGTTTCCCAAAACACTCAGACATATAGGGGTACAAAAATGTCAAGGGAAGAAAAAAATTGATAACAATGGTAAATCAGAATCTAATTCAACAAGCAGCAAGGGACAATTTTCAGTTTAGCATGTAAGAAAGAAACATGACTAGATAAAAAGATTATTTTGTTGATTTTTTGTTCATTTCTTTATATAGTAGGAAAGGATCCCTTTATGCTACAATTTTTAATGTGACATAAGAATAGTATTAATATCTATGGAGATACTCATTGGTTCAGATCATGATTGTCCCAAAGGTGCTTTTTTCAAGAGACAACTGGACTTTGCTTTTCATTGAGAAAGTTTTGCTTCTCATCTCATCTCAAGGAAAAATAAAGTCCAGCTGCCTCTTGAAAAAAGTATCTTTGGGACAATAGTATTAATAAATCATTTACTATGTTAATTATTTTAATTTCAGTTACATTTAAATTTAAAATCAAATTAACCACCTGTCCTTACTCCCACTTCATTTCTTGGACTACAACTAGTTTTCAACATGCAACTCACAGGTCAGATCTGATTATTAAACAAAAATTAATTATTTTATTCCATGTTCCATTAAGAAATCAAGATAATAATTTTAAGATAAAAATGCACTTCAATATTATTGTCAGATATATTTACAAATTCGGTTGATTAATCAAATTAAGTCAAACAAACATTTAGACAAGAAGCATTCTGATTAAAACATAAACTCTTTCTACAGTGGACTATATCTCTATTCGCTATTCTCTATTAAACCTAACATAGTTTGGAATGCTAATTTGATGAACAAAAAAAGAACACAAAAAAGGATACTGCAACTGCTATGAGAAGATATTCACTTTGGGCTTCTGAGGATGGTATGGCAAGTGTAGATGGCTCTGAAAAAGTGGAGGCAATGAATGTGGCAAAGACTAAGGAACTAGAGGGTAGACCAGTTCCTTGAAAACTCTCTGGATAAGGAGAGGCCAGGAGATTGCCCATATATGCTCCAGACAGCTGCTCCTTGTGGTGAAACCTCAGGACAGCAGTTTTTCATGTGCGGAGTGCCAGGACATGATGGGATTAGCTATCTTGTTTGTACCCCAGCAGAAACTTTCAAAGAACATTAAATTAGCAAAACATGTTTTCTAATGATTTTTGGAAATTGTTCATTAACTACTTCTCTAAGCTATTAGATTGGACAAGTTTGAAAATGCCAGGTTAAGTCTTCCTTCATTGATGAATGAAAAAAAAACTAATCATAGTTTAAAAATTTAAAGAATCTGAATAAACCCCAGAAAAATAAAAATAACATTTGAAACAATTTAAGACTAAACATTACTGGATGAAAACTGCATTAGCTATCAAGTTTCATAAATCCTTCCAAGCTTTAAAAGTGGTCTTGACAAACAGGTCTATTAAATAAATGCAGGCTCAAAGAAAAGAAAGCCTTATGGATTTCAACATTTAAAAATGATTTTGAAGAAGTATTTTGGCTTTTCACTCTACTCATTGAAGCAGCCTAACTGTCCCTTCCAACTCTGATTATCTGTTATCTGTTAACTTTGTTTAGGAAAAAAAAGTGCTGCTTCTATAAGAGTTATTTTAATAAGTAGATTCATTAAAGCAGCAAGGTTGTTGTTGTTTTTTTGCACTGAATCTTGAAAAGAAACACAGGGTGCTTTAATGAGAAATAGAGAGATGTAGGTCATGTGGGAATCAAAGCATTATTTCTGAATCTCTTTTGAGGCATGCTATTAATATAAATCAACCCGACCATGTGCTAATCTTAAAAACTGAACAGAAAAGTCTTTAAAAAATGAGAATAGACATTTCAGAGATAGCCAGTTTTTAGGTCCATCAGGTTTTTAAATGTCAACCCAACACAGTCTGTGGCTACTTAATCAATTGGGCAAAGCAAGCAGTCAAGCAATTGAGAGTAGTGTTTATGTATTTCTAGCATGTTTTTGATAAGATGAAAGTTCAAATCACCTGGGTCCTCTGCTTGATCTGCTAAACCTCTGCAAAATAGTCAGCCATTTCCCATTTATACTATAAAATTCCCTGTGGGTAAATTTACTGGATCCGATAGAAGAAAATATATTTAGCTCAGGATTGAACTATGGAATCCTTAGTGTTCTCTGAGCATGGTTGTTTGCTTGCAGATGTTTCATTATAATTAGGTAACACCATCAGCTTAACAGGATCTCTATGGATATTATCTTCTTGTAGGCCAGAAAAACCTGTCAAATTATACCAAATAATATAGATTACAATAAATCAGTTTCATAGATTGTACTTTTTAAATACGGCATCTTGCTGTTGGTGGATATTTCCATGGGGTTGATAAAAATTCAGATCTAAAGGATCTTGTTGGCCTTTTGGACGTAACTGAAGATATGGCTTTGTCATCTAGCCTGGAGATCCAATCATGTTGGTGGAGATCCTGTTAAATGGTTACATTTTTAGGAAATTAATGTTGCTCTCACATGGTTTTCATGGTTCAGTAGTTTTTAATGTTTTAAATTAATTTTTATAGTTGTCTTTGCGTTGCTTTTTTTTTAACACTGTAAATCACAACAGTCACAACAGAGTCACAACAGTGAGATGGGAAGCTATACAAATTTAATAGATGAATAAATATGGAATATGTTCTCTGGTAATGTAAAAATTGAGTTTGACTATTATTTTGCTTCAGTTATGATATATCCTAAAATGGATATTAGTAGATTCCATGTTCCTGAGATCTGAGTTAATTTTTTTTGTAAAACCAGTAAATCAATCAGTAGATTCCAAAAGCCAGATCGTGGTTTATTGGCAAAGTCAACTACCTTAACTAAAGACATAGATAGATTTGTATTGTTTATACAGACCAAGAATTTTAATTTTGATACTGATTATTCACTGTAGGATTATCGATTGTTTAATTGGAAATTAAAACCAATGATTAATTCATCAGCTCAATCCTGACTATCTATTCCTGTTCAACACTGTTTGGCAGAGAAGATTAGTTTCAAATAGGCAAGCCTTTTTTTTTTCAAGTGAGTTTTTCTACCATACTGATTTTCTGGTCAAAGTATTTGTCATTCAGGAGAGTTGCTGTTTTAAGTTAAACTAGGTGAAGGATCTGTAGTCATCTATGTATTATACAACTCATCCCTCATCTTTGTCCATTCTGGTTGGGGCTACAAGGACCTGTGATTGGGCAACATTTGCAAAGATGGCAAAGATTCTCAACAGCTTTATCCAAGACTTGGAGAAACCTGGTTGATAGTTTCACATTTACAAATAGTATAACTAGTGTGCAGTTCCATTATTCTGAACCAGTGCAACTCAGAAGAAACCCTCAGATGCAAGCACTCTGAAATTGTCCTATACCTCAGCTTAGGTAAGGAGAGGAGGAAAAATATCAGAATTCTATCCCTGTCTGAAAAGTAAATGGGACAAATTAGTTTCTTGTCACTGCACTGCAATAAATACATTGTCATTTTTATACCCCAGTGAATCATATTCTCCATTTCCCCCGTAACTATTATACAGTCTGCTGGCAGTTCATCATTTTTTGGTAATTTTATTTTCACCAATTGTTTTATGAAATTTCTGAGTTTTATGGACACTAAAACAAATCTAGCCTGCAAGTGTTATAGCCCTTTAAATCACTAACAGGAAATCTCAAGGTTCCTCCAGACTATGAGAGAAGGAAGCTTTAAGAAAGAAAGATTGCTGCTAGCTTATAAACTGAGCAAAAACTCACAGATAAGTTTGTAAAAGGGACATACATCACTGGTGGCAAAAACTGGGACATAAAACAACATCGTTCTGCTTAGCTCCCTTAAGAATAAAAATGGATTTTTATTTAGCAGAAGTGCTAAAGGAGTTAGGAGAAAGAAACATACAAGCTTCTCTGTGCTTCCTTAGCCATAACAATCCTTATTTCTGGCTGAGCAAAATTGTCAGGCACTATTACAGTGGGGCTGCAACAGATAATAGCCCCAGTAGCAAGAAAATAGAGTAGCAGAAACCTTTTCTTGCTCATAAATATAATGGTTGAACTTAGTTTTTTAGGGAAGTAAACTGTTGCAGGCTTTAAGAAACAAGTCTGCTGTTGCTGTACCTAAATTCTTTCACTTCATTTAAAGTTTTACAACTATTTTTAGAATTTCATACATTCCATATGCACATTCATTTTTCCCCAACTTGCCTAGAATCACCTCTCACAACTCCTGAGATTATAACTAACAGCCAGAACTTCTACCACACTCAGAATTTAGGGGCTTGTGTTCTGTTCGGAGCGTGGGTGCAAAGAACGGAGAGGAGGCACTGGAAAGTGCTGCTGGCGGGCCAATCAGAAGTGCAGGATTTCGAGCCTGCTGTGGAAGTAAAACTATTTAAGCTTTTAATTAGCGCAATTGCTTAGTCCGTAACACTTGTAATACAACAGATCTAGGGAGCAACAGATTAGGAAAAGCAGTCATAGCTGATCAATACAGCTAGTTTTTCATACATACTCTGAAATTTAAAAGAATGTCAGTATTAGATATCAGTGTAGATCTCCAAGATTTGATTGCTAGTATTTGTTGAAAATTCTGACACATTTTATCTAAATAGTTCCACCATACACAAATTATACAGTACTATAAAAGTAAAGAAGTTAATAGCAATAATAATCCACCAAGATTAAAAAAAAATCTGAAACAGGATAGAAGATAATAGTATTTTAGAATAGTTCATCTCTTTGACTCCACCAGAATCTAGCTGTCCAGAGGCACTTCAAAATGAAATGGGCAGCAAATAAATCTAACAAACAAATAAATAAATATTCCCCCAAAGGAATTTTAGAGGTGATATTTCTTTTGGAAAACTATACTCTATGGAAACAACCATCTAATTTTCAACAAAATAAACAATTATTGAATCTATACCAAAACTCTCTGAATTGTATTTGAGGTCTTGCCTTTTTGTTATCTATGAACCTTTAGAGCAGGGGTCTCCAACCTTGGCAACTTTAAGCCTGGAGGACTTCAACTCCCAGAATTCCCCAGCCAGCTGGCTGGGGAATTCTGGGAGTTGAAGTCCTCCAGGCTTAAAGTTGCCAAGGTTGGAGACCCCTGCTTTAGAGCCACTAACTCCTCTATTAATCCCTCTATGGATTAAGCTTAATTCAGTACTCCCAAAGAGAAGCAATATGGTATTACTATTTTGCTCTGTTTGCGCAGATAGAAATTTGCCAATGGAAAGACTAATCCATTAGGTTGTTGGTTTTTTTTTAAAGAAAAGGTAAAAGTGACAACTGCAATTGAGGGATCAAATAGGTCACACATACAATGCATGTAAAAAGGGGCAGAGCTTCAAGCACATGGCTGTAGCTGCCATCTTTGATTTTTTTAAAATCTTTCTCTCCCCCCACCCCACCTCTGCCTGTGAGAAAGCTCTGGTACTACTCTATCATGGCTATCATGGTAGTGCAAATGGGAATGGTGATGGTATTCCAAACATGTCTTAAAGATAACGTTAAGGGATGTTTGGGATCCTTCCATTTACAGCTTTTTGATTCTATAGACCTGCCACAGAATGAGTTTGAGGGTGTGGTGGAGATGATTGAAAGCATAATCACGGGGCAAGGTATGAGACCATAGGTACTTTGCCTAACTCCAACAAGTTTCATTTACCTTTTTTCAGGCTGCAATAGCTGTATCTGATCTCACATGTTTTTCCAGACTGTACTCCTATGTAGTCAACAGGCTTTGGAAGAATTGTAATTCTAACTGGGTCACTCAACATATAATCAAATTACTTCATGCTCCATATGCACCTCAATCTAATACAGCCTCCTTCACCCAGATACATATTGCCCTCAGGACCAGATAATAACATATAGAAATAAACTAACCTATAGACATAAACTAAAAGCTGCCATTAGACCATCAGTTCCATAAATAATTATTACCCTCCTTTCCAGATCCAAGAATAAAAAAGGAAAATATTCAAAGCACAGTGGGGAAGACCTTGGGAGACAGGACCAAGAGATTTTGCAAGGAAAGAATAGATAAGAGGTAGCATAGCCTGCAACTGGATATTTGGCAGGGCAAGAGGCTCAAAAGAGACTCTTTTTAGTTTCTTGGATTGTAATGGAGATGCGGGGAGAGAGATGAACTTTTAGACTTGCATGATTCTGTCAATAAGGCTTTACAGTAAAGTAGAATTGGCTGTTTTATTTGTGATTCCTATCTGGTTTACCCTGTGAAGCTGACACCAATGAACTGGAAAGAATAAAGTGTGTGTTTAAAGTGTTCACATATTTTCTCTACAACAGCAACTCTGAGAGGTGAGTTGGACCAAGAGAGAGAGACTGGTCCAAAGTCACTCATCTGGATTTTATGTCCAAGGGAGTGGAGTGTGTGTGTGAGGGAGATTAGAAGTCACAGGCTCCTGTTATCTTAACCACTAGACTACACTGGGTTGCAGCTGTACAGTTGTTTGCAGCTGTCCCACAAATATAGTATATACTCAGCCTTCCATCCTTCTGAGGTGGGTAAAATGAGGACCCAAAATTGTTGGGGGAAATATGCTGACTTTGTAAACCGCTTAGAGAGGGCTGTAAAGCACCATCAAGCACTGTAAGTCTAAGTGCTATTGCTATATAGCAAAAACAAACAAACAACAACAAAAACAGGCTACTGATGCTAAATGCTTCTAGTCCAGATTTGGAGATGTTACCACTATATTTACCAATATTGGTGGTAAATCCAATAATGTATGAGGTGGGTCATGTATAGATTGTCAGGTTCCCTGGATTAGGGTTCGGCTGAAGATCACCCCCCACCCCAATTGTCTGAGTTCAACATTTAGTGGTAGCTGCTTAGTTACTTGACACTGCACAGTTAGATAAGAATTTCTATTGTAAGCAAAACTAAAGTCATATTTAATAGTTGATCAGGAGAGTGTAATTCTCTCTTCTCCCCAGGACAGTTTAAATCCTTCTGTCTCCTATCTCTCCTACCTTTCAACTGATTCTTTGCTGTGTTTTCCAAGGGTTTGAGGTTAAGCAGCTCTTGATTATTGCCCATACACTGGCCCACATAATAAAAATGCTTGTGTTTCTCTGAAAACAAGACGCGGTCTTATATTTTTGGGGGGCTCCAAAATAAGTATTAGGGTTTATTTTCAGGGAAACACAATATCAACCTGGTTCTATAAAAAAGAGTGGCTGAAATGACACAAGGTCAGAAGAAATGTATAAAACAGAATGTAAAACTATTTATTTTTTAAAAAATGATTTTTTTAAAAAAATCAGAAGACGTGATATTCAAGAAATACTATATTAAAACAATAGTTGTTGCTGCTGTTGTTTTAGTGATGCCCAACATATACCACATTTGAAGATTGGTGCATCATAGAATGCCAATGAATGATCAGAATCAGAATCATTTAGTTCTACTTTACTAAATCATCAATATTTCTTTCAGCACTGTATACCAAGGCCAATGTTGTAAAAACCTCTTTGCTAATTGGCCAGTATGTGAAGACTTGGAAGGTTTAATATTTCTCCAGGTATTCTATATATAGTACCTCTGTCTCTCTCTCTCACTCTCCTTCACCTTTCTTGTAGCATTTAATTCTCTAACCTGCCCCAGAGATGGTGCAGTTTTACAACAGTTTTGTCATGTTGGCTGTTATACCACTGACGGCTTTGTGACAGGTGGCAGATGTGGTGGTGATGGATGTTTTCTTCCCTGTGCAAGGACAATGGGATGAAAGTGCAAACAAATGGGGTAATAGGTGGGAAAAGTAGAGTAGTGTTGATAAGGCGCATCCACACTTGGTGATGTATGGGAAAGCAAGTGGTGGGCAATTTATTTTGGTAGAATGAGAAATTTTTAGCTGAAAGACAAGCAAAAAAAGCAGGCAAAAAATACCTATAAGGGGATTGCACCAAAAATATGGCTTTTTGCATTATAAAAGAATTGAAGCTGTTTGATATCAAATGTGAAGTTCATGTTAAGATCACTCTAGGCTTGAATAGCCCTTTAGTTCAGTATTGTATGCATTACAAATATTCTCAGTATTTGGTATGCCAAGTTTTTCAACTTTCAACTTCCAAACACTAGGAGTCCTCTAAAGTTGTGACATGCCTTGGGCATTGTAGAGATATTTTGGTTGCTTTAATATAATTTAGATACGCTTGGAAAGTGATTACATAAATATCATAACTTTTTAACATTTTGTTTGTTTCATTTTGGAGAATCTTAACTCTGTTTTGAAAATGTATGTGTAACTTAAGCCATACTGACTTTTTGAATAAAATTTAGAAAGATCACCTAGATTTCTCTTTCTTAAACTAAGAGAGAAAATGGTGCTCTTAATGCTTAAATTACTGTTATATTAGGTAAGCATTTGTGATGCAAAGTCATCAAAATAGATTTTTAGTATTCAGGTTGATGATGTATCTTTAATCGGACAAACTGAGAATGTGTATTGACAGCATAAGAGAGCCTGGATACTAGTGCATAACAAATAATGTTACAGGTAAGAATAAAAGATGTTGAGTCTCTAGAAAAAGTACAGAGAAGAGCAACCAGGATGATTAGGGGACTGGAGACTAAAACATATGAAGAACGGTTACAGGAACTGGGCTTGCTAGTCTAGTAAAGAGAAGGACCAGGGGAGACATGATAGCGGTCCTCCAATATTTGAGGGGCTGCCACAGAGAGGAAGGGGTCAACCTATTTTCTAAAGCACCTGTAGGCCAGACAACAAATATTGGATGGAAACTGAACAAGGAGAGATTTAACCTGGAAATAAGGAGAAACTTTCTGACAGTGAGAACAATCAACCAATGGAACAGCTTGCCCTCGAAAGTTGTGGGAGCGCCATCACTTGAGACTTTCAAGAAGAGATTGGATTGACATTTGTCAGAAATGGTGTAGGGTCTCCCGCTTGGGCAGGGGGTTGGACTAGATGACCTATAAGGTCCCTTCCAACTCTGATTATCTGTTATCCATTAAACATGGTATAATAGGAATTTGATGAGGCCAATAAGATATTTTTGTGCATCTAAATGAAAACTCTGTATTTTCAAAGAAGAATCATATCTCAGTGCACATGAAATGCCTGACAAAAGTATCTGGTCACTTGTGAGGGGAAAGTCTTAACTCATGGATTCTGAAAAATTAGTTACAGCAGACCAAAAAGGACTCATCTTTCTATATTCCAGAGGACATATTTGCCTGTTTGCCTGTTTGCCCCATGAACCATCAACAATATCTGCAAGTCAGGAAGGGGTGTTAGCTTCTACTTGCCCCCAGCTCACTGCAAATGTAAACTCTTCCTATAGTTTCCATATTGAAAGTAGAATTTTCTGCCTTGTGCAGATCATCACTGTGCTGCATTGTTTTCTAGAAAACCTCCTACATTTTGATTTGCTACTCCATTCAATGGCAGCAGCATCTTCTTGTGTCAAGGGTTACCTCTCTGCAGTTCAATAATCTCTCTGTTCAGTTATTATGGTGTACCAGTAGTGGAGTATTTATGATCCTGCCTACCAACATGGAAACCTGGGCATTTTATTGTTATTGTATTTTAATTATTATTGCTCTTTTCCTGAGCTACTTACTTTTCACCAGTGCAGTTCTAAACACTTGAGATTTTTATTGTTGTGGTTTAACCTGACTCTCCAAATAGATTATATGAACACCTTACTGATTCGGCTATTTGTAAACTGGAATGAAAGGAAAGTGATTGGTGATTGTTTTCTTGGTACAGAACTTTAGAGGAGTGTATAATACAACAAGAATTGCCCATTATAGAATCACAGTAGCCAGTAGTTCAGACTGCATGCCTGATGAGTCAATGCCAAAGCATCCCAATCTGAATTCAATTCTTAAAATCCTACTTACAGTCTTGCTGGCAGAAGCACAGGACAGGAGAAGCTTAAGGATGCACTGTACCCTGCACTGAATTTTATGTATTTTAATCACTTATTTTTATCTATCAGACTACCCTTTTTTTCATTTTTCATGAATTTTATACAGCAGTTCACACATTTCAGCCAATTTATACAGAGCACCATATTGGTGACTGTATATGATGTCTATGTATGTGATTGCAAAGACAAAAAATGCAGTTTAAAATAGTAACTTCAATCATTTATTCCTTTAAAATGCCTTACTCATAAATGGCCATCATGTTAAAAGCAGAGAGAGAGAGTCTTAAAGACACCCTAAATGTATTCCTTTGATATTTCTGCTGCTGACATAGAGATATTTGGTCCTAACTCTTCATTCAATGACATATGAATTTCCAGGATTTTATTATTCTTCCCTCCCACTTTGTTTTTTCAATGTCAAGGTCTTATTTAGGCCCATAATCATGTTAATTTATTGCAGCACACTTCCTACTGTGAGTAAATAAGTCTGTCTCTTTTAAATTCCCTGGGCAATTAGAAGAATGAAAGACTGTGGTGGTACATATTAGCATTCCCTTCCTCCCTGCATTTTATACAAGGCCATTTCCCCTGCTGACAAATTGTGGGGCAAATTGTTCTTGGAAAAGTATGTTAGATGAAAAGGTGTTATGATTAAACTGTTGATGTAAATTTGGGTGATAATAAATCCTTTTATTTCATTAACTGGAGAAAGTTGCTTATGACTGCCAATATGGAGTCAAATAATAATAACAAGACTGGGAAGGGAGTTGGAACATGTGGTGGAATTTGCACCTGCTTTAGGATAATTAATATGCCTTCTAAAAATATGCAAAGTTTCTTGAAACTAAGCAATTCAAAAGGTTGGCAATGTAGCATGAGCCCAATGTTTGCTTTGCCAGCAGAGTAGCAAACAAGTTTAATGTATCCTGAATATCTTTCTGAGCAATGCAGCAAATTAATTCAGTGAAGGAACTTATGTATTGATTAGAAACTATTAGAGATAAAAGTGGGGACGGGAAGGGATTCAAAGTAAACCTTTGCCATGAAAGGTAGTGCCTATACCGCAATTTATCCAGTGTAGGATTTGCTATGCCAAAAACAGCTCAAAATTATATATGTGGCATGCCCTATAATGCAATTTCAAAATGAGATGCAATTTGGTCACCATATACAAGATAGACACATTTGTCTTAAAAAGCACGAGCGGTGTTAATGTTGAATATGGTATTTTCACACTTTTATTTTACAGTATTCATAAATTGATATATTATGAGAGTATTCCTGCTAATGAAACTGCATACCACAGATGAAAAGAATACAAAAGACCACTTTTAGTACAGAAAATGTTAACTGCTAAAGCTTCAAGTTGGAGAATGGGTACAAAGGAATGCTTTAAATTCAGTGTTTAAAATGTACTCCATGATGCTAGGATTAATACATTTGTTATGTTAACTTAGTTCTAATTGGACAAAACAAAAGTTTGAGCATAATCCAAATACTTTTGCTGAACGTAGTGTGAAATGTGCACTGTAGTCTCAAAGTATGGCAATTTTTATTTTACATATGGTAGAAACTCTTGTTTTTGGAAATACTGTAGGCTGGCTATGTAAAATTGTAAACTGTTCTGCTGGCTCATTTGCAGAATGCATTACTGCTTGATGATTGGAAAGTTACTTACATGCACCAATGGGCTGTCACAAATACAGCTCTGCAAGTATACATTTCATCAACTTTGCATAGATCTATTTAAACCAGGGGTTTCAAACTCAAGGCATGCGGGCCAGATCCAGCCCATGGTACTTAGATCTAGCCCATGGGCCTGCCCTGGAATAGTGAGGAACTGGTCCATGATGTCTCTGCTGGTGTAAATGGAGCTTGTGGGGGAGCATGCCTTCCGGCCGTGCTCCCCTCCTGAAGTCAAACAGAATGTTGATGTGACCCTCAATGAAATTGAGTTTGATGCTGTAAAATTGAATTTGAACCAGGGTGGGATACAAAATAAACACAATCACAAAAACATATGAAGCCTCTTTTTTCCTTCACTTTGCTTCAAAGCTCCAAATATCCTTGACTGGAGACAAAAAACTTCCCCACAAGCAGTTATGAAAAGGAGGAAATGCTGTTTAAACTAAAAATGCCTATAAATTATAACAATAAAAACAACACAAACCACACTGAAGCAATTAAAAGAACCAGGCAGGATAAGGGCTTGAAGACGTCCACAGATATCGGAACACACACTGGGAAGGACAGCAAATTCAGAGAGGAATGACAGACTAGAGATATTTCCACATTTTATTTCCAGCACTGGCCCATATGCATTTTAATCAGCTAAAGCTGTGAGATCAAGGATCAAGGCCTTTTCCTCCCCCGTAGGCCATGCCATTCAGGTCTCTCCCTTATCATCTCCTCCCTGCATACCCTAGGATGGAGAGGGGATGGGCCTGGGTCTTCTTCTGATTGCCCAGCCAGCCTCTGCCCTCCCCAGCCTCCTCCCCAACACTCCCTGTCAGCTGTTTCTCTTTTGCCCCGGAGTGAGTCTCCAACAGGGGCATGACAGAAGTCCTGGTTTAAACCATCAATAGACAGCAGTTTGCATTTGATTCTTTAACACTTGTTCATGTTCTGTCTCATCTGTTTTATGTAGTAGGGTAACTCACATTGAATTGAATGCTACTTGTTTACTTTTGGTTGTTCTTTCTCTCTACCCCAGACCCCTTACTTGCAGCAGCCTGGCCTAATAGAAAAAGTACAGAGAAGAGCAACCAGGATGATTAGAGGACTGGAGACTAAAACATACGAAGAACGGTTACAAGAACTGGGCTTGGCTAGTGTAGTAAAGAGAAGGACCAGGGGAGACATGATAGCAGTATTCCAATATTTGAGGGGCTGCCACAGGGAAGAAGGGGTCAATTTATAAAGCGCCTGTAGGCCAGACAACGAATAATGGATGGAAACTGAACAAGGAGGGATTAATCTGGAAATAAGGAGAAACTTTCTGACAGTGAGAACAATCAACCAATGGAACAGTTTGCCCTTGGAAATTGTGGGAGCACCATAACTTGAGACTTTCAAGAAGAGATTGGATTGACATTTGTCAGAAATGGTGTAGGGTCTCCCGCTTGGGTGGGGGGTTGGACGAGATGACCTACACGGTCCATTCCAACTCTGATTATCTGTTATCTGTTAAAGTTGGCTTCTTTATTGAACAAACAATTTTTTTTTCATATATATCCCTTAAAGAAATACAATAATAAATAATTTTCAGGATTCTGGAATTCTTGATAAATATCTTGGAGTCTCAGGTCATTCTGGGCCTCCAACTGTGTAGCATAGTCCATTTTCTAGTCTCAGTATGAAGATAAAAGAAGTAAAGCTGTATGCATAATAACATTAATATGAGCCTGTGAATAATTAGAGGCAACTTTCCATTCAGTAATATAGTAGGATAACATTTAGCCACAATTAAGCAATTTTAAGACTGTTGAATTCAATGGGACAAGAATCTTGAAATGATTTTTTCTTTCATTCAGATCAATTATTGGATAGCTATTACTAAAAAAAACAGAAGGTAGGAGACTCATATATGGGTCTTAGAAGACTACAAATATTAATTGATTGATTAATTGATTTTACTTTATTTGTGCTTTCTCATTCCCAAAGGTTTTGGGAAGCCAGTGTCTAAAAAGGAAAAGAAATTTCACACATATGAGACCAATAAACAAAATTATAAAATATATGAAATAAAAATACATACCAGAATCAGATAACCAGTAGATGGCAGCAAAACTCTTCGCAATCATAATAATTATTGCCATCTAGTGGCTATCTGGATTTTTTCAACCTTATTTATAGAAAACATCCAAGGAAATATAGAAATTGTGTATTTAGAAAATACACAGAAAAACTGTGTATGTAATATATATATAATCTGTACAAAGCAGTGGCTTCTAGAATACTGCATTAATAACATTATATTAATAACTCTTTAATAAACACCAGAAAAATAAAAGGTGAACTGTGACGTCAAGGTGGTTGTATATGTTGACCATATTTTATTTGCATTCCTTGAAAATGAGCTGGATGTAGAAAGTTGTGTCTCAAGTGCACAAAGATGTACAAAAAGGTTTTCAGTACATTTTCATCCTGATCTCTTTTTTTTAATGATTATTTGATATTGTAATTGCCTATGGTCATTTAATATCCTTTTGGAATTATCCTTGAGCACATAATGCCTTAAAGAAGAGTTTAAACTATTTACGTCAATGCATTCCTAACACATGCATTGTTTTGCCACATTAAATGTTTCAGGTTTTGCATGTATATGTCCTCACCATTCTCTTTGATTTATCAACCTTGTTTCCTGAAAAAAAGGGACAGAGTGCTCTTTCATTTCATTCTTTTTGTTGTAAACATAAGTGAGCTATGGCTATTTAGAACCAATGCTACATTAAATAGGAAGCCCCTCCAGCAATGAGACTGAATAGTTCAGTGGAACTTGTGTATATTTAATTAAGAAATGCCACTCAGATAGAACTGAAATGTGCTAACCTAATTTGCTGGCTTGCCTATCTTTGTCTAGCCTTGTCTTTCTTCATCCTATACATTGCCCTGCCATCCTATTATACTAGGTAGGTAGATTCTTGCTTGGCTGAACCAAGATCAAAAAGTAATTTTTCTTTTTGCAACAGCCGATTAGAAATTCATTTATTTTCACATTACAGACATTTGGCAACAGCAACAAGGCAAAAAACCTCTTTGGCAATTTAGCTCTATTTGTATAGTCTGCATAATGGGAGACAGTGAGTCTGTTGGAAAAAACGTATGGCCGAGGGCAAAAATTAAATGCAAAATCATGTATCAGAAATGAGATGTATTTACTATTGTTTTTGAAAATTAATGATGCATTTTTAGTTTTTATAATGCAATTTAATGATGCAATTCATCTAATAAAAACATTTTAACATAGTTATACAGACCTAGTGGGGCAGGACAAAATGTACCTTTCAGCCACAAGACTTTTTTTTTTAAAAAAAAAAGCAGAAAAAATGTGTAGTTTTATTTTTTAAATATAAAATACATGAGAGAAAACATGGACTAGTTAACAGCTGGACTATCAGCAGGACCCCTATAAAATGACACATTTTCCCCTCCCCATATTGGTGTTTATGCTGCTTACAGTAATATTATAAATGCAGCACTGAGTTTGAAGTACAACTTTGTAATTGATTATGGAACACCATATGGTGGCATAATGTACAACTGATCAAAAAGAGGAAGAATTGTTGCTTTCTCTGTAGTGGGTGAGCAGTTTTTGCTTAACTAGTATAAATATATTGTACAGTACAGCGTAAATGCACTGATCTTTCAAAAATATCTTTCAAAAATTAAAGAGACCAAAAGTATGTAGTTCAGCATCCTGGTTTATCAGATGCTTTGCAATATCCGTAAACGGAGTACAACTCTGCTTCTCTTGTAATGATACTATACCACATTGGCAAATACACTTCTGGAATGCATATCTTCCATAATCTTGCCCAATTCCCTTTTTAGGCCATTTAATTTAATTAATTATAATTCCTGATAGTGGATAGCAGAGTTTATATTATTCTAGGTCTTTGTACCACATATATGAATTCTTTGTTGAAAACTTCTATAGTTTTCCACAACTGAAGATAGTTATGATGAAAAGCTTGCCCATGAAGATACATATGCCTGAGCATAATTTCTATCTTTCTTCGCACCACAGAATTATTAGGAATCTTCTCCATGTTCAGCTCAGTGTAATGCTGGAAAAATAATGTGAACATATTCAATCTTTAATGCCTTTTTATTTCTCTTCTGTAAAAAGATTCATGATTAGTAGTCCAATTATGGAACTTATCCAATTGTTACATTTTGCAGTCATAGTTTATCTTTATATCTGTGAAGAATCTTTCTATCCATTTTGCTTCACTAGATTAAGTTCTAACATTGTGACAAATGAAAGAAGAATATTGCAGATTCTAAAATACCACATTTTTATTTTCATTTCTGGACAACCTTCTTAACCAAGTAACAGGTAATATGTAGTGTGCATATGTATGAATCAACACATGAGAATAGCATAAATAGTCTTGATCATGAAATGTATATAACTCTTGGAGCTGAAAAATGTGAATATGCAGGGCCAGATTAGTTTTTATAATCCTGGAGATTTTCATATTGGTAGAACCTGAAAGAAACCTTTAGATAAATATTTGCATTGTAAAACAATGTAGAAATAGATCTTGTTATCTATAGTTTAGTCATCTGAGGCTGATAAATCTACTGATTTATACTTTTGCATTTTTGATGGACAATTCTGATTTATTGGCCATTTTGTGCATGGGCTGAAGAGTGCATCTACCTCCAGTCTCACAATTTCTCAGTTCCAAATTATCTGTGTATATTTTGACTTTGTGTAATTGTCCTCTTCCTACATTTCTTCCAGAATAAAACTGAATAAATTCAAGAGAGAACTCTCTTACAGGGTGTGACAAAAATTTACAAAATGTGAGCAAAAAGATTAAACTAATTGAGATCATGCAGCTAGGGTGGTGGACAATATGTTTGAACTTGACACTCTGATGGACTATAGCATCAAGTTCAAAAGGTAATTAGAAGCTATTTTGACATCTTATTGGGATGCCTTTTTGTATTTGCAAAGAATGATCACTGTCTAATTTGAAGATGTAGCTACACCTTCTCTAACTGTAAAATCATCAGAAACACTGGTAATTTCCAGAGTTTTGAAGAAAAGGATGACAGTTCTACTCCTTCATTCATTTAATTCTGCATACTTTATTTTTTTGTAAAGTATCCTTATTTCTGTTTTTTCCTTATATTTTTGATGATATTCTGGTGGTTTTCCAAATCCCAGAATCTAACCCTCCAAGTTCCATAGGCTGAATTATGTGAATTTCCTCTCCCATTATTTTCTCTTGGAATATAATTCCCATGAATAAAATGCATCATATATATGTTACATCTCTTTGGTAATTTCATATATTTTTTTCATGTTGAGTTATTCGAGAACTTTTGACTCTTTTTACTCTTTTATAAGTCCTGTGCAGTGTGCCCATTTATTTGATGGAAATAAACAGTATTATATTTGCTCCAAATGTAACAAGTGAATAAGCCGTAGTATGTGAGCTTATAGAAGATGATAATTTTCCTTTAGCAGCTCATAGAGTCTTATATCTATGTGCCCTGGCCCAGAGAAATGGAAATAAATGAAATGGCACCACTCATGAGACAATTAGTAATAGGTTAGAGACTGAGGCACACACAGAGACATCCAATTGTATGAAAGTCTGACAGGTTCTTTTTTCCCCCCTGCTCATGAATTCCATCTTCTGGCATTGGAGGATTATTAGTAGTAAATGGAGAGACAGCCGCCTGTTTCAAATAGCCCTAATTCAGTAAAGCTTTAGACTTGAATCAGTGGTGTGGAAGTAGAGAACTCCGTCTTTTCTTGTCCTTTGAACCATATAGATTCTGTTAAGTCTGGAGCATGGGTGTGAATAACGGAGACGAGCCGGTAGAAACAGTGAACTTCAAACTCTTTATTTACATGGTGTGACAGCTCAACTGGATGGCTGCTATAGCCTTCCTTATATAGGCAACTTATTAACTATTCAACCAATAGCAATCCGGGAGTGCTAGCTCCGTTAACCAATGGGAATGGCCTGTTAATGGCCAATCAGATTCTCCTGAACGGACCAATTTGATCTTGCCATTAACAGCCAATCAGAACCGTCCTACCTCAAGGACTATGTGACCATGCCCCGTAAGCAGAACCCTGCACTTGACTTCAAGCTCAAGATAACTTTATTTTAACCTTTATTCATTCACAACACCCCTTTCCCCCGGCTTCTGCTTACGGGGCGTGGTCACATAGTCCTTGAGGTAGGACGGTTGTTTTATTAGTCTTTTTGATTTTCGCTGTGTGCTTGGCATTTGGCTGCACTCTCGTTGAAGTAGATCGTTGTTTGGCGAAAGGGGTGCTTCTGGTTCAGAGTTCGCGTTTCCGTTGTCACCAATATCTTCGGTAACTCCCTGAGGTGAACTCACTCCCATCCCTGGTTCCTGTTCCCGCGTTCCTGTTCCACTATCGTTCCCTTCGAAAAGATTTTCCTCTAGTTGAAATTCGTCTTCCTCTGTATGTCCCCCCCGCTCAGTTTGGTTATAAGGGAGTTCGGAATGGCGTGATTGCAGCCACAATTGTAGTTGATCGATATGGCGCTTCCAAAGTCTATCATCAGCGCACTGTACAAGGTATGATCTTGGGCCGGTTACGCGGATTACCGTCGCCTCTACCCACAGTGGATCGCCCAATAAGTTTTTAGCGAATACTAAATCGCCTACCTGGAAGGTACGGCATCGGCCACTGGATTCGAGTGGTTTTTCCGGTTCTTAGGCTGGGTGTAACCGGTCAAGGTGGGAGCGGAGCTTTTGTCCCATTAGCAGTTCGGCGGGAGTCTTGTTAGTGACACTGTGAGGTGTGATGTGCTGCAGGAAAAGGATTCGGTTGATTTTCTCGTCGATGTTGTTGTAGTCTATTTTTTGTAGGGTTTTCTTGACAAATTGTACCATGTGCTCAGCCCTACCATTGGCCGCAGGGTGCGCAGGTGAAGTGAGCGCATGTCGGATACCGTGGTCAGCCAGGTACTGCTCAAAAGATAGCGCAGTAAATTGGGGCCCATTGTCGGATACCAGAACGTCTGGTAATCCGTGGGTTGCAAACAGTCTTTCTAGTCTTTTGATGACCGCTTTGGTGGTTGTGTTCCTCATTTGGTGAATCTCGAGCCAATTCGAGTAGGCGTCGACGGTTAACAAGAAACCGTCGGCCCTGCAAAATCGAGATGGATACGGGACCAGGGTTCTCACGATGTCTCCCATTTGGTTCAGGTTGCCTTTGGTGGAGCGTTGCTTACTTCTTGGCATCTCTGGCAAGTTTTGACCCATGATTTGATTTGTCTGTCGATGCCTGGCCACCACGCGTAGCTATGTGCACATGTGCGAGGCCCTTCATGTGCACGATGCCAGGATGGCCATCGTGCAAGGTTCTTAGTAGTGCCTGTTGGAGTTGTTCTGGGGTAACGACTCTATTACCCCAGATGATACAGCCCTTTTGCAAGAACAACTCTGTTTGACGACTTTTGAATGGTACGAAGTCGTCTGGTACTTGGTCCAATGGCCATTCGCGTTCCACCCACGTGAGGACTCATGCTAAGATGGGGTCGCGTTTTGTTTCTCTCGCGATATCACGGGCAGTTAATGGTGGCGTATGAAGTGTCTCGATCTGCAACGTTGCCATCGTTGGTGCAGGATTTTTGATGGTTTCTGGGAGTGGTGCACGGCTCAATGCATCGGCGTGGGGAATGGCTTTACCGGGGCAGTATTGTAGCTGATAATTGTAGGCAGCCAAGAATTCTGACCAGCGGGTCATTCTGGGAGAAAGTATGTAGGGAGTTGGCTTATCCCCAGCGATTATCCCCAGCAATGGTTTGTGGTCAGTCACTATAGTAAAAGCCTGGCCGTACATGTATTCATGGAATCTTTTAACAGCTGATACAATTTCCAGGGCTTCTTTATCGATCTGGCTATAATTCCACTCGGTTTTCGAGAGTGTTTTTGAAAAATAAGCAACAGGACTTTGTTACCGTTAGACAATACATGGTTCAAAATGGCGCCCACTCCAAAAGGCGATGCATCACATGTGATATTTAACGGTAAGGTTTCATTGTACTGCATTAGTACAGCATCAGAAGTCAGTAGTCTTTTTATATTACAGAATGCCTGCTCTTCTCTATGATCCCATATCCAATTGGCTTTTTTATTTAGTAAGCGATGTAAAGGTTCAGCAACAGTCGCCTTGTGCGGCTAGAATACGTTATAGAAATTGATGAGGCCTAAAAACGCCTGGAGGTCGGCCTTGTTCTGGGGTCTGGGAGCGTTTTTTATTGCTCTCAATTTGCTATCGGTAGGGTGAATACCCTGATTGTCAATTAAGTACCCTAAGAATTCAACACAATCTGTACACAGCTTGCACTTATTTTTCTTCACCTTAAGACCTGCTTCTTGGAATTTTTGTAAAACGATACCGTAAGATTTTTGGAGTGGGG
Organism: Hydrophis major; assembly: GCA_033807585.1. NCBI lineage: Eukaryota > Metazoa > Chordata > Lepidosauria > Squamata > Elapidae > Hydrophis > Hydrophis major. The sequence continues at coordinate 231,493,664 of CM066330.1, forward strand.
GCAGCAATGAGCACGTCGTCAAAGTAGGGGACAACGCCTTTGATCCCCTGCAAAAGTCTCTCCATTAGGCTCTGAAAGATCCCCGGGGCTACACTGATTCCAAATTGGAGCCACGTACACTTAAAGGCACCTCGGTGCTTTACGATAGTCTGTGCCTGTGCCGTTTTTTCATCCACCGGTAGCTGCTGATAAGCCTGAGCTAAGTCTAGTTTAGTGAAGACTTTTCGGCCCCCCAGGGAATGGAGAAGGTGTTGCACCACCGGCACCGGATATGGATTTTGTTGCAGGGCATGGTTTAGGGTGGCTCGGTAGTCCCCACAAATTCTAATGGAGCTGTCCGGCTTAATTAGTGTCACGATTGGGGTTTCCCATGGGGAGTGATTGGTTGGCTTTAACACTCCCTGGGCTATCAACTTATCAAGCTGTTTGTCGATTTTTGGCTTTAGGGCAAATGGAACTCGACGAAGCTTAAGGCGGATGGGAGCTATTTTTGGATTAAGGCTAAAGGATATCGGGGTCCCCTTGTACTTGCCTAGCTTTTCCGTGAAGACGTCCCTGAATTCATGGGCGAGGTCCTCCTCCCAGTCAATTAATGCCTGCCACTTCAATGCCGAGTGGTGTGAACCATTGTAGGCCTAACAGGCTAGGCTGGTCCTTGTCGATCACCATTAAAGGTAAGTATGCTGTGCGGTTCTTGAACGAAACCCGGACTCGACTGGATCCTACGACTGGAATCCGGTTCCCCTGGTAGTCTTTTAGCACGAGCCTTTGGAATTGAAGGTCTTGGCGCCGGATAGTAGGGATGAGTTGCTTGAGGGTCTTCCAGGAGACCATCAAAAGAGACGATCCCGAGTCAACTTCCATTTGGCAAGGCTGATTTTCGATGTCCACTTTAACTCGAATTTTCTTGGCATCCAATGAAGAGGCGTGGCCGATAGTGATTGTTTGGTGAGCCTCTTCTCGCCTCGTTAGGCAATTTACGGATCTGTTTCTGTAGGAGTGGTTTGCTGGTTCTCGCCTTACAGGACGGTTTCCTGTCGATTGGTGAAAATTGGCCCCCTTCGAGGTGTGGCTGGGTCCAAGGAGACTTCTGCAGACCCGTCTGATATGGCCCTGTTTTCCACACTCATGGCAGAGTGCGTCGTGGAATTTGCAATAAGAACGGTAATGGTTGGCCCCGCAGCCAGCGCACGGTTTCTGGGACTTCGGGTAACAGTCCCGATCGGACCACAGTCGATGGACCTCTTCTTCGTCGCTGTCTGACGACAAAGAGAGGTCCTCATGGTGGGCCGTCAAGAGTTGTCCTTCCGACTTAGGTGAAAGTTCGCTGGCTGGTTGGTGTGTCGGAGCACGATTTTGGTGTAGTTGAGCAGCTGACTTCTTGGTCGCTTCCGCTGCTGTAGCCTTAGCGATGGCAAGGCTAATGTCGCCCTTAGCCATTATTTTGCTCTGCACGTTTAGAGCATCCAATCCTAGAACTACTTGGTCTCTCAAAGCCTCTTCTAGGTCAGCGAAATCGCAGAGGCCTCCCAAGTTTCGGAGGTCTGCAACGAAATCGGCAACGCTTTCTCCTTTATGCTGGTTCCTTTGGTAGAACTCGTGCCGTCTTACGAGCGTTGGAACGGTCGGTGCATAGTGGGCCCTTAGTAGCGGTTCGAGGACGTCCCAGTCCATGGCCTTCACTTCGGCCGGTTTGGCTAGTGCCTTGGCCATCTTGAATACGGTCGGCCTGCAGTGCGTCAGGAATACCGCCCATTTCTTCCCGGTTGTGGCATCCTTCAGATTATTTGTTTCCAAAAACATTTGGAAACGGTCCATGAAGGACTCCCAGTCCTCTTGTGCTGGGTCGAATGGAGCGGGTGGTACTATGCCGCCGGACATGGTTCCGCCGTTGTGCGATTCAGCCACGTGCTTGGTTGTCTTCGCCGTTGTTCGAGTTGGCTCTGACGTCATCCAATCCCACCTTCGTCGCCAGTGTTAAGTCTGGAGCATGGGTGCGAATAATGGAGATGAGCCAGTAGAAACAGTGAACTTAAAACTCTTTATTTACATGGTGTGACAGCTCAACTGGATGGCTGCTATAGCCTTCCTTATATAGGCAACTTATTAACTATTCAACCAATAGCAATCCGGGAGCACTAGCTCCGTTAACCAATGGGAATGGCCTATTAATGGCCAATCAGATTCTCCTGAACGGACCAATTCGATCTTGCCATTAACAGCCAATCAGAAGTGCAGGGCCAGAACCCTGCACTTGACTTCAAGCTCAAGATAACTTTATTTTAACCTTTATTCATTCACAACAGATTCCTTTGCTGGTTTGCAAATAAGAGAAACAAAGTAGACTTTGAATTGAAACCCAGTAAGTTTTATGTAGATATAATTTTGTATAGAACTTGCTATTTTAGTGAAAGTGATGTTACTTTCAGACAGTTTAAGGCCATTTTGTCTAAAACTATAGGCTTTTTACCAATAGCTTTTCTGAAACTTGCCTGGGAAGAGAGGCAGTATGGTAAATATACTAAATGGAAGAGTTGTACAAAAATATTTGGAAGGGCTACTTTGCAAAGTGTGTTGGCTTAACAAAATATTTCTCAGGATCTACACACATGCAGAGACAACTGAAGAAACTCTTGGCAGCATCCATGATGACCCTTTCAGGAGACCTGCTTCATCACTTCAAGCTCTGACAAAAGCTTGGCAATGCACCCCCTTCAAAGATTAGTGAACAATCCTTAGTGTAAGGCCATGTTTCTCAACCTTGGCAACTTGAAGAAGTGTGGACTTTGACTCCCAGAATTCCCCAGCCAGTTTGGCAACTTAAAATCCACACTTCTTCAAATTGTTAAGGTTGAAAAACATTGGTACATGAGTTTTAAGCCTCATTTAGATGGGTATTACTCCTGTTTTATAGTGACATAACTAATGGCTGGTTCACTTCTAGGTACAATGCAAGGTTGTCATGATTGTGGTTGTTAATTAATCATCTTTTCCCAGTCTCCAGAATTATCATCTAGGATAGGGGCGTCAAACTTGCATTATCACAGCGGCGTCAAATGACATATTGGGACTTTTTCCTTCTCCGCTAAACTGGACATGAGCATGGCCAGTGTGTGGTGCATCTGGCCCGTGGGCTGCGAGTTTGACAGCCCTGATGTAGGATGTATCCCTTTGTTGTTACAAATTTTGTTATCTATCTGCTGACAATATAAAACAAGCATGAAACCTTCCTATCAAAAGTGACAGAAAATTCAATAACAGCAAACTAATCGCAAACAATTAAACTGTTTGTGTTTAAAAGTGAAAGGCCCATACTATATGAGATGTTTATAAGGTTTCACCAAAAAATATGATCTTCACCTGAAGTTAAAACAACAGGAACGGATGCCAGTTCAACATTTCAGGGATAGCTGTTCTATTATTACTATCCCTAGTTGTAAACTACTGATCATAATTTGTTTGTATGTGTGTTATTTGGAATAGACCTTTTAAACAAAATACATTGTATGGGAGAAGCAGTCCATTTCCAGATTCTCTTGCCAGACTCTGAGTAATAAAAGCATGTTTTTCATACACAATGTCTCAGTTCAGCCCCCAGCATCTCCACTTCAAAGAGAAAGTGTCATGCCCCTTTGCAGGGTTTCTTGCCAAAGGAAGAGAAAACTTTGTGACACATTGTAGACTTGTGTTTGTTTTAGAACCAAAAATAAGGCAGATATTTGTGAAAATCATGGAACACAACTCTTCAGATATACTTTTTTGCCTTGTATTTTCCATACACATTTTCCAGACACTTAGGTTAAAATGATCCTTATGCCTGTCAGTGTGTGCTTTTATTATTTGAGGGGAAGAGTGGGGGGAAGGGAGGGGGGAAGAGAATTAGCAAAGTTTCTTCTGGGTCTTCCAGAGACCAAAGTTACGCTACCGTTGATGTCCGTGTATCTTCTTTGCTTTTAAATTAAAGGGGAGGTTAACAATCTTATAGTAAATAATGTTATAATTAATTAGACTAAAAAAATAATTCTCAAACAGATGTCTGTATCTGAGAATGCCGATCTGATTGCAAGACTCCACTTCGATTTTAAGACCCACAAGGGGAACTATTGAATTGACCACAGAGTGCTGGCAAGAAAAAGAAGTGTGAAAGTCTCTCATCACCATCCTAACTGATTAAGAAGTTCAGAAAGTTGCACCATGTTAAGGTTACTGTCTACAGTGCTTCTCATTTGTCCTTGGCAATTAACCTTTTGCTAAACACATGAAAAAGTAATCCTGTTGTACAGTGGTTTCTTTCCTCTGCTTGATCAACACATTCACTGTTTTGATTGAATCTGCATACCAATCTTTACTTTTTTGTTGACTTTGTGATTGTGATTTGTGTCCCTTCAGGCTGATTAGTCAAATAAGTAGACTAAAGTATGCTATTTACACATATCACCCTGACTTCTTTTAAAATTATTTTTTAAGAACAGTTAAAATATACTTAAATTATATTTACTTGCATCCAAGCAAATTTAGGAATAGTTGTTTATGACCAGCTAGGTAGAAGCCCTTTGCCAAACATGGCTGATTTCAAAATATTAAAATTTAGGCAGAAATTAGTTCTTGGACAACTACTGGAAAATCCAAAAGGAGCTCTACCTCCATCCAGGTCTCAATGTATTGTAGGTCATAGCCAAAATGATGAATGCTTGATCATTGTTTGGATTTTGTTTGATTTTTTAATCTCTTTTTATTATATTTTTACTGAATATCTTGTGAGCCACTGAGGATCTTATGATAGCAAATTTTGTTCAATAAATTTATGTCCAATAAGTGTGTAACATTTCTGCTGAAATTTAGTTCGTGATCAACAGAGTAATAGAATCATTCACTCTTCCTTTAACTGCAACATATATTAATTATTTCATGAAAGAGAAGCAGAATTGGAATATATCGACACTGCTGGATTAATAGTAATATGTAGAAATTTGCCCTCTGGTTTCTGATTTTTTCCCACCTAATAAATCAAGACCCCCTCCATCAATGTTTCCTGTGCTGTCTGAACTTCTCAGTCTGAAAAATGGGTAACTTTGCCCCTGACTTGCACAATTCAATTCTACAGCCAAATTGAAGGAGATGGAGTTATTTTATTTTGAAATTCTTATTCTAAATAAAGGGAATGAGAATGAGGAAGAAAAACAAAATTCTGCATGGAGAATGGAGAAAAAATGTATTTGTTCAAGGCTGCTCTTCAGTGACTACTTGCACACGTTCCTATGGTTGAAATTAAAAATGGATTAAAAATAACAGAATTAGAGAGAAGTTTGATGCAGCAGCTCATTGAGATAAACATCAGCCATAAAATTCAAGGAATAAAATAAACATGTTTTCCAAACTTAGAGCTGCTAGTAAGAGAGAGAAAATAAACACTTTTGCTTGGAGTTTAGAATTAATTTGCTAAAAGCTAGTAGTGTTTATGTATATGTTCCCTTTCTCTTTATGCACATAAGCCTTCGTTGCTGAATATCAGGAAGTCAGTTTTAGCTTTCCAAAAAAGTATTGCCTCGTTTTTTCAAGGCAAGAGACAGAGTTGATGTTATGGTGTGAATTACATTGCAAAATGGTTGTCGGCTGTCCCAGTCAGCACTTTCTTAGATGCCATAATGTGCAGTAAATGCTGTGATTGCAGCTATTAGGATTATTGTGCTGGTGCATTTTTGGAGGAAAAGGGAGAACCACAAATTAACAGCCAGTGAAACATGCTTCTCTTTCCTTTTTTTTAATTACTCAACTCCCTTAAATCACTCTACTGCCTCAAGCTTTAATGCCATTGACATTTATATCACTAACATTATTAAAAGATAAAAGGCGGGTTTTTGTTTTCCTTATGTACTCTAAAAGAACAATTTTTGTCATTTCCATTTCTCATTACATTTTAACATGGCGATTCCAAAGGTGTAAAGAACACCTTTAAAATCTGTTAGGATGTGTCTGTTATGCAATGCCCTTTAAAGTTGTAAATTGCTCTGCCTCCTTAATCCTGGCTGTCTCTGCTGGGGCCAACAATATAATCCTAGTGATGGACAATGGATGTTGTCAAATGCTCTGATGCATCCTTAATCATGGCTGCCTTACAAGCACCATTGTTTCTGCAAACTATAATGCTGGCTGGACAAAAGGAAAGGCAGGATATTTTTTAATCCAGAAAAAAAAAACATATATTCTATGCCCTAATTATCAAAGTTTTTCCACATTGTTGCCATGCATTCTCTCTCCTCTGCAAATTCCCATGTACTGTATAAAATCTCTAGGAAAGAATTGGGAGGGTTCCCCCGCCCCCCGAAGTATAGCATATGACAGATTTGTGTACAATGCTTCAACAAAAAGGGGAATTACTAGCATAGCTATCTTTCATTATAAAAGAGAAAATGGTTTAATTAGCATACATATCCACTGGTATTTAAGAAAGCAAGAAAGGTATTTAAGCTCATTTTATGAGTTTGATAAACAACTAGACAGAGACAATTCCCCACCCTTATGCCATCATTCTGCTGAACACCTCATTCCACAGTGCAGTCTTAAGTCTATTTATCCATGTAGTAGGGCTGTATCCTTCTCATCTTTTCTATTACCTTCTATTATTGGTATCTTATGTTTATTTTACTTTGTTGTTTGTACGTACACTGATAGCTTATGCACTGAAGACAGATTACTTGTGTGTCCAATCGCCAAATAAATAATATTCTAATATTTTACATATCCACTGGAATTTAGAAAGCAAGAAAGGAATTTAAGCTCATGTTTATGATTTTGATTTGAAACCCAGATTTGATAGGGTCACACTGAAATTTTAAAGTATAATAAATAAATCACTGCATTTAAAAACATGGTTCAGATCAAAGAGGTTAAGATCCTGTAGGACTTTGAAACGCAAACTGATAATCATTTAGTCCATAATAAGCTGAGTACAATTGTAGTTATAAAGAAACAAATATAGATAATTGACATTGCAGTGAATGGTGTTAGAAGAGTCAATAAGAAGTAGAAAAAATAAACATAAAGACCTTCAAATGGAGATTGAATGAATGTGGAAAAAGAAAGTAGTACAGTAGTGGTATCAATAATGCTAGGTGCACTTAGTGTCATAACAAAGCACCCAAATAATGCTGGATGCAGATAGGAATGGGCAGAATCTTATTAATAACACAGTGTTGCATTATTTGGAACATCCTTCCTTCCTTCCTTCCTTCCTTCCTTCCTTCCTTCCTTCCTTCCTTCCTTCCTTCCTTCCTTCCTTCCTCCCTCCCTCCCTCCCTCCCTCCCTCCCTCCCTCCCTTCCTTCCTTCTCATTCTAGCAAACCTATAATGTCACATTAGTTAAAAGACATAGTTATGCATATCTTAAATGCCTATAGGGAGGAAACAGAGATACTGAAGTCAAATAATATTGCCAAGGTTTCCTTTGGTAGAACTAAAGGGGAAAATTAGCCTCTCCCAATTTAGATATTGGGTGCAGCAGTCTATCTGAGTGTTGAGTCTTCTCTTTGCTTGAGATTTATAATTTTATATCATTTCTTTTTCTTTCTTTGACTTGTATAATCATAGAAACTACTTTTTCATAGAAAGGGCATCTCTGGCCACAATGCCTTTTGTTTAGGTACACTCCTTCCTCTGGTATAAAATGTGAAAAGCCAGAAAATTGTAAATTTTTTTTTTAAAACAAATTTTATTAATTTTATAAAAAACAATACACAATCCAGGCATAACAACTTGAAAAATCTTTTCTAAAAAAAAAAAAATAATAATTAAAGAAGAAAGCCAATAGAACATATAAAATAAATCCAAATTGTAATATCAATATTTACATTATCTATTTACCTTCATATCTTATCCAGACTTCTCCTTTTATCCAAATTACCGTATATACTCGAGTATAAGTCGAGTTTTTCAGCCCATTTTTTGTGCTGAAAAAACCGCCCTCGACTTATACTCGAGTCAGCCGCTAAGGCACCATGCCTAGCCTGTGCTGGCGTGGCTGCAACCGATCGCGCCTCCAGGGCAGCATCGCCGCCGCGGCTGTCTACCCGCTGAGGGCCTCACAGGCGACCCCAAGCGGCCTCTCCTTCCCCATTAACGGGCGCCTGGGGCCCCCGTGAGCTCCTGCGTTGCGCGCTTCCAGCTTCGCCAACAAACTGCCAGGCTCAGGCAGCCTCCTCCGCCCCCTACCCTAGCAGCGAAGAGCTGCTCCGGGGGCTCCCGCCACGGCGCAGCCAGGCACTTTGTCTCGCTGCCCCCGGAGCAGCTTTTCGCTGCTAGGGGAGGGGGCGGAGGAGGCTGCCTGAGCCTGCGGTTTGTTGGTGAAGCTGGAAGCACGCCCGTTAATGGGGAAGGAGAGCCCGCACCTCCGAAAGTCTTTTCACCATTGGGGACTGAACAGGAGAACTTCAAACGCCGCACTCCCCAGGAAACAAACTGCCAGGCTCAGCCAGCCTCCTCTGCCCCCCCCAGCAGCGAAGAGCTGCTCCGGGGGCAGCGAGACAAAGTGCCTGGCTGCACCGTGGTGGGAGCCCCCGGAGCAGCTCCTCGCTGCTGGGGGGGGGAGGCTGTCTGAGCCTGGCGGTTTCTTAGCAAAGCTGGAAGCGCGCCCGTTAATGGGGAAGGAGAGCCCGCAGCTCCGAAAGTCTTTTCACCGTTGGGGACTGAACAGGAGAACCGCAAACGCCGCACTCCCCAGGAAACAAACTGCCAGGCTCAGCCAGCCTCCTCCGCCCCCCCCCCCAGCAGCGAAGAGCTGCTCCGGGGGCAGCGAGACAAAGTGCCTGGCTGTGCCGTGGCGGGAGCCCCCGAAGCAGCTCTTTGCTGCTGGGGGGGGAGGCTACCTGAGCCTGGCGACCCCAAGCGGCCTCTCCTTCCCCATTAACGGGCGCCCGGGGCCCCCGCGAGCTCCTGCGTTGCGCGCTTCCAGCTTCGCAAAGAAACTGCCAGGCTCAGCCAGCCTCCCCCACCCCCTAGCCTAGCAGCGAAGAGCTGCTTCGGGGGCAGTGAGACAAAGTGCCTGGCTGCGCCGTGGCGGGAGCCCCCGGAGCAGCTCTTCGCTGCTGGGGGGGGAGGCTGCCTGAGCCTGGCGACCCCAAGCGGCCTCTCCTTCCCCATTAACGGGCGCCCGGGGCCCCCGCGAGCTCCTGCGTTGCGCGCTTCCAGCTTCACCAACAAATGGAGCTGCAAATCTGGTAATCGCTTGCGGAGCCTCGGCACGAACCCCCTTTCCCCACACTCCCCCCCCGCACTCCTCTGGCAGCAGCAGGCAGAGAAAGCCCCGCTTCCTTTTGGCTTTGATGGCACGCGTGAGTTGGCTTCCCACTCTTTTTTTTTAACTCTCCTCCTCCTCCTCCTCCTGCTCTCCTCTCCCCTTGTTGTCTGGTCTTCCCTAAGGAAACTCGAGGGCTCACACTTCCAGGTCTTTCTCCCTGTCTTTCTCCCTGTCAATGATCTTTTCTTCCCTTCCCTTCTCTCAGCCCCATCCTCCTTCATCTTTGTCACCACAATCCTGAACAGATGAAGTTTGTACTTCTCAAGAAAGGTTGGATGTTCCTTTTGAGGAGGGAACCTAGTGTGACATCTGTATGTTGACCTACTATTGAGCCATGGCATGTGTGCACATGCAATGGAGGCATGAGGGAGAGCTGTGAAAGAGATGGTGGCTCTCCAAAACAGGATGTACATGCAGCACATACACATGCTTTTTTCTTGCAAGGGAGAGAGTGACTCTGTTTGGACATACAGATGATGATGAGGAATCCAGTTTTGAAGGATTTTAACTCTTGTGTTTTAGCTTGGTTGCTGATTGAGCTAAGGTTTTTGTACTTTTAAAGTTATTGTTGATACCATATTGGTTTTGTTGGCTCTCTTTTCCACTTACAGAGCTAGTTTACTGTTTTTCTTTGAAATAAATATTCAAAAACATTTAACCTACTGATGCCTCAATTAATGTAATTTTATTGGTATCTATTTTTATTTTTGAAATTTACCAGTAGCTGCTGCATTTCCCACCCTTGACTTATACTCGAGTCAATAAGTTTTCCCAGTTTTTTGTGGTAAAATTGGGTGCCTCGACTTATATTCGGGTCGACTTATACTCGAGTATATACGGTATATTTCTTGCTTATTAAAATTTTATTGCCTTTCATAAACATACAAAACACAAAACATAAACAAAACTAAAACATCTTTTCTGAGGGCTGCCTGATCCCGTTTGAAACTCTTCACATGGACACAAATTCAAACATCATATTCACTTTATATATCCTTCCATATCTTATTATCATTTTCTTTTCTTTTTTTTATAAACCAATTTTATCAATTTTACAAAAACAGTGCACAAACAATCAAGGCATAACAGCTTATAAATTCTTTTCTTAAAAAAAAAAAAAATTAAAGAAGAAAACCAATAGAACATAATGATTCCAAATTATAATATCAATATTTTTAACTTCATATCCTATCCCAGCTTCTCCTTTTCATCCAAATTATTTCTTGTTAATTAAAATTTTATTGCCTTTTATCAATATACAAAAAAAACCATAACAAAACCTTTATATATCCTTCCATATCTTATTACCATTTTCAATAACATTCTTTGTCTGTTCTATTTCCAACTATCCAGTCATCTTTTTTCTTTTACTATACTTCTCCTATACACTAATTGGAGTGACGCCTTTAACTCATTACCCTAACTTAAAAGTACTTCACATAACACTTAATTTATCTTGGGATTCTGTTTAGTAGATTCTAAAATTACACAGTAAATTTTATACTCTAAATACACATATAAAAACACAATCTTATATACTGTCCAGAATCTCCCTTTTATCCTTAATTAAATTCACCCATTGTCTCTGAATAAACTTTTTTTCTTTAGATCTTGCTTCCCACCATTAAGGCTTCTCCTCCCCCCCCTTTCTCTCTTGCTTATTCTTCTCCTTGCCCTTTTTACCCCTTTGTCTCTCCTCCTCTCTTTTCTTACTCCCTTTCCTTTGCTTTCTAACCTTGCATCCACCTTTCCTCTCATTTTTCTCTTTTTTGGTTGTTTTTTCAAATCTTAAAATCCCCTTTTTCTTATCCTCTTTCTCCTCCTCCCTGGAAAAAACCCATTGTTCATCAAAGATGGCTTCTTGTTCCTCTTCTTCTTTGTCCCAGTCATTCTGCTGCGTAATCAATTTTTCATAAGTACATAACGCCATTTCTAAAAATTGAAATAAAGTGCCCAAAGTATCTTTTCCATCTTGTTCTTCCTTTTTATATTTTTTGTATTCCGTCTTTAGTTCATCCACAAGCGATGCCATCCTGAAAAGAGAAACTTTCCCCAAAACAACCACCCAAGTATTTTTAATCAAAAATAATTCAAAAAAAGTTCCAAAAGTTTATATTTTTCTTCTTTCTTCTATTTCTTTTTCTGGGGTTACTGTTTAATCAAAGAGGTCCAATTACCTTGTATCTTTCTTTGAGATTCTAGGCAATCTCCTCCTTTTTCCACTTCTGCTCCAATTTTTTTCTTCTCCCTTTCCACTTGCAACATCAATTTTTAAATGATCAGAAATCCATACCTCTAATAAGGGTTTTCCAATTTCTTAAATTTTTAAGTCCAATGTCCAAGAACTCTTTTGTCCCTTAACTTCAACTTTCAGAATAATTCACCTTCAGTGCCCAAACAAATTTCAAATCTTCATCTGCTGTTTCCATGGGGTGGAAGAGTGAAGAAAAAAAAAGTTCCCTTTAACAGCTTCTCCGCCGCTTTCGATCTTCTTAGGGATACAATGTATCCTCCAGCAATTCAGACAGCTCAATTCCAACGAATTTAAAAGATGTTGATTGATCCGGCTCAGCCAGCACTTTCACTTTTCTTGCTTCCTCCAGCACAATCTTACCCAGTTGCTGGCTTCTTCGTGGCGGCCATTGCTGACTGCCGCTCCACCACCTTGGGAAAAAGGGGTTTTTCCGGACAAGGAGGGTGTCTGCGGCACCCCAACCCCCTGTCCGGCCCCTCTCTCTCTTCGGCTGTCCTTACAGGGCAGCCATATCCCCCTGACCCCTTTGGATCAGGGGTACCTCGGCGGCAAGCGCAGCAGGAATCGCGAACGGTCGCAAATTCCTGCTGCCACTGAAGCCACACGGAACCGGAAACCAGAAAATTGTAAATCTTGATGGGAATTAGGATTTCAAAAGAGTGCACATATTTTTAGCAGACCAAGCTCCCTAATTCAATCCTCGGTCTTTCTGCTGCTTCTTCCCATTCATTTACTTCCAAGTTAATTAAAAGACACATATCTGACTAATCTCACAGGTTTTGTGGTGGAGTTCATCATGCATAGAACAGAGAAACAGTTGACGCTTATTTTTGTTCAGTGCTTCACAGTCAGAGAAACTAAGTTGATCTGCAGAACGTTGAATCAATTTTAAAATTAGCGGATGAAAGTTGTTCTGATGGTGGATTCATGCCTGCAAAATTGAGAACTGTAATTGTGTGTTTCATAAAATAGTTCAGCAACTTTGTCACATCTTATTATCTTCTTCAAGTCAGCATTAGAATTATTTATTTTCTCAGCATTGCTTTGACTGTACCTGCATCAGTTTATACCATATCTACAAGAAAAAGCAATAGTCTGATGACTGATTTTGGTGCAAGAGAGTTGAAGGTAATACAAGTGAGGGTTGCTTCTTTGTAAAGTGTACATAATCCACTTTTGCCTCTAGTTTAGCAATCTGACAAACATTTATCGCTTAGTGAACCAAACAACCCATGCCATTATGTTAATAAAAATAAAGCATCTCTCGAACTCTTAATCTTTTTCCAACTATTGACTTTCTCCAACTATAAGTGATTTGAGCCATTTAAAACTTACATTTCTGACTTATTTTTCCCCTGTAGGTGACACTCTTGTACAGCTTTGTAGATTTACCTGGTTTGTAAGAGTAATTCTGTCTGTTTTAGAGTGAATAGACTGCATTCACAGTTTTAGTAGATCTATTTTATGTTTTTAACAGATTTGGTAAAAATGTTTTCTGCCCTTCAGGCTTCTTTTCAATGCATTATTATCTTTAATGGTTGTTTTTTTTGTGCTAAAATTCTTGGAAACATATGCTTTGGATTGTGAATTTCAACACCTGTTAGAAACACTTTATACTTTAATAAAGTACAAACCAAAAGTCACTGAAGACAACCAAACCAAAAGTCACTAAAGGGCATGCAATCTTTAGAATTTTCTAGAACTCTGAATTTGGTCAAATAATACATAAACAGAGAAACAAGGGAAGTAAACTATCATGAGGCCATGATATCTGTAAATGTTATTCAGTTTAAATATGTTTAAAGAAATATTGTATTTTTTGCCTTGTGTTTTTTATGGCTATGGAACATATTAATAATTCTAATTCTTGGAATGTAGAATTGTATCTTCAATACAAACCATATTTTCCTAACTGGATTTCAAAGGAATTACATTGCTAATAAACAGGCAAATGGAATCTGGAGACAGGAAGATATTTAAATCTAACACAATATGCTAAATCTCCATAGAACAGAGAAATTTGTCAAGCCTGGCTTAAATCAACTGTTTCTGGGGCCTCCAGATGTTTGAGGACCAGACCTCTTGGTTAACCAGATCTTGAGAAGGTGGTTAGAAGATGAGGTCATTGCCTTAACGGGGGAGCATATGACTCTGGGCCACTGAAACCATTATAAATATGAATCAATTATCAAACATGTAAATCACAATATAAATCACATTGGGAATGCTGCAGTGGTCATAAGTGTGAAAAATGGTCATAAGTCACTTTTTCAGTGCTTTCAGTGCCAACTTCAAACGGTCACTAAATGAACTGTTGTAAATAGAGGACTACTGGTATATGTCTCCTGCTTTTTGACAAAAAGTTCTCCACCAACAAAAACATTAGCATGGGCATCATGACTTTACTCCTTGCAGCAACATTTCACTCCCTCCAATGGATTACTTACTCCCCCAACTCCCAATAGAACAAAGCACTTCAAAATAGAGAAAGCACTAGATTAATCATTCTTCTCATCCCAAATGGCTGAAATGTCTTTATTCCAAACTGCTGAGGTGGGAGGAGGAGGAAGAGGAAGGGTTGGGAAGTTGAAAGTGAGATGCACAAAGCAAAATAGAGGTTTAGGCAGCAAGCCACAAATACACACCATCAATCATAGAGCAGTCAAAAATGTTCATGTGCTTGGTACCTGCTAGTTATTGGCAGGACTCAGGAAATCTCCAGAGTGCAATCTTTGAGAGTCTCTCTCTCTCTTTTTTAATGTTCCATTTTCATCTGAAAAACTGTTTGTCAGCACCAGAATGGCAGGTGCATTAACTCCCTCAGAACCAGATTATAGGAAAAATTGCAATTGCAGGGAAATAAGACATTAGTAAACTCCAGAGTCCCTTCCTCTCTCCCTCTCATTTTATCTTGAAAACTATTTTCAGAAACTCATATGTACATTTACAGTCCAGGGTTACAGAATTGGTGATACTTCACCCAAGCTGCAAGCATCTCAGTTCAGATTTAGACGATTCTGATTGCCATCCAGCCCCTTTGACCTGAAAATAGACTTGGAACTTCTCTTTTGTGAAAAGTACAGTTTTCAGTGTCACTGAATGATAGAATGATGTACCGGGACCTCAAGGGCCCTTGCCGTGAGAAAGAAATCACTATAACAAGGCAGCAGCTTGAATTTAAAAGGAATTCCCCATAGCATCTTTTCCAAACTTCCAAACAAAAATAGTGGATGGGATTTTCTCTCATCCCGAGAACCCTTAGGATTGGAAACCATATTGTGGTAGAAAACATGTGTGCTGAACGTGAGACTAAAGATTGCTTGCAGGTTGGGGGGCAACCACCAGACAAGAAGAATGCATAATCATTCTGCAATCTGAATCCTGTTAATTCTGCCAGTAAGGCTATCATCTCAGCCCTACAATCTTGATCCCCATCCCACCCCCAGTCCAGGGAAGAAAGATTTAAAATAGCCTGCAGGATCAGCAGTAGTGAAGACTGCAGCTACCTTTCTAATGGCCACAGAGAAGAAAATTTTGGCAAATGTTGTACTTGTGGGGTAGAATAAATCTTCAGAATTCTTCTCTGCAATGACTGAAAGAATCAGTTTCCAGTCTTTCTTTCTGGTTATAGTGCAGTTGTTGTGACTAAAAAGAGGGACATGCAGTCTTCATAATATTTGTGGTGGACATATTTATATGCAAAGCAAATGATGATGACCCGGGGCATGGCACAAAGGCAACACAGCCAGAGAATAAGTAGAGGTCCCTTTATTAGCTCCAACTTTGCCCCAATGACCCGGTTACCTTCTGGTCTAGAGAAAAATTCTCCCATGAACCTGCACCAGCCTTTGGCCACAGATATTCCAGTCCAAATGGTATAAATTGAAAACTTTACACTATAAATCCAACAAGGCAAAATAAGGTAATAAATCCGGCAGAGCAAGATATGGAATTCCAGAAATGAAGTAACAAGGCAGTAAATCAAACCAGTTGGGAGTATGCCAGGAACTCATAACAGCAGCCACACAAGATAAACTCAATGTTTGTTCCCAACAAACGCCCCTCCCAACTGGTTCTCCTTTAAACTCCCTTCCCAGGTGTGCCTTGTGAAGGGAATCAGGGCCCTTTCCTCTCTTGTAAGCCATGCTCCCCACGTTGCTCTCTTTTCCATTCTTCCCTGTGTGCCCTAGAATGAAGAGAGGGTGGGCCTTGGTCTTCCTCTGAACCTCCTGTCCCTTGTTCTACCTCTTCTCTGCTCTGCCCAGCCTGACTTTGCCCTTCCCCAGTTTCCTCCACAGCCAACGGAAGCCATTCTCCCACTCCCTGATGGCAGTTTATCTTCCTTCTCGGATTCAGACTCCAACAGGTGGGGGGCATGACAAGAACTGTTTGCTTGGGTTTGAGTGAGGTCCTTCCTCCTCCTCCTCTGCTCTGGCTGCAAGGAGGAATTTGTACAGCTTTGAAAGATTAACCATAACTTGTTGCAGTACTCAAGTGAAAAAAAAAACATGGTTAGTAGGAATTCTCCTGATTTAAATTTATAGGTTGTATGATCTTATCAAAGCTAAGGGAAGAACTGAATATTGTGAGGAAAGCATGGAATTTCTTCTTTCTTGTTTCCTATGGAGAACTGAAGCAAAATTTCTGTAAGTGGTACATCATTTTATGTCTTTTGGCCCATTTTTCTCTTTTCACTTGATGTGTCCTATATTTGAAATCCAACTATTAAGGGGACTATTGATTAGGTGGCAGGGGAAAAAAAGAGTGGGGAGGATTAATAATTCATTTACATTTATACATTTATATGGAAAGGAAAAAGTTTGGGGTTTCAGACAAATGATCATGTATAATTTATGTTTGAGCATTTTTCCTTCCCTGGTTCCCAAATCTCTCTCTCCCTCCCTCCCTCCCCCTCTCTCTCCCCGCCTCTTTCTCCCTCTCCCTCCCTCCCATATATATTTCTGTTCTCCAGCCACTATGATTTGGAGATTCCCCACTATGTCTCATAAAGAAGATACTGTAAATATAATTTTAACTTCTGTGGAGTTCTCCAATTCTCTTCCTTAAAAAATTAAACTTTAAGGGACATTGCACAGCACGTAAAACTGAATTCTGTATTTTTCTTTTAAGTTACGTGATGAAATTTATCCAATTATCTGCCTAGAATTTCTCACCACTTAGCTGCATAGGATGATGCTGAATTCTAGTATTATGAAAAATAGAAAAAACATTCTCCTTATATAATTTCCCTTCTCAAATATAGCATACTGGATACTTTTTCTATCATGTTCTGCCTTACTTGACTTTTTTCTAAGCTACAGAATATTAGAGATTATACCTGGGTGAATTGTTGCAATCCTTTGATAATTTTGGTTGCCCCTTAAAGGAATGGTGTCCTGGATAATACAAAGTATTTCAAGTGGATTTGTAATTTTATTTTAGGTTTCATACCTAATATGCATTTTTTTTTCAACAGTAGCTGCATATGCACTTGATATTTGTATTGTGATGCCAGCTGTAACTGAGATCTTTTCCTGGTCACTTGCTGGCAACTCAGATTCTATTCATATTAACCTAAAGCTAAGTATTGCTTGGTTTGGTTTTGCCAAGATGTCTGTCTATCAGGGTGTTTATTAACATTGAAGCTTGGATTGAAATCAGAACACAATATTATTCATACTCAGGAAAAAAAGGAAGTAAACACCAGTGGGTGTTTGGGTGGGTGTTATATTTGAAGAGAATGCAATGTTCATTGCCTGTTTCAGATTTCATACTGCCATATGCATATATATTTATTGACTCATGGCTCATCTGCCAATTAAATAGCTAAATTATTTAAATATTTGTCACTAAGTAAAAACAGCCAGAAGATGGCACTCTGGGGCTTTGAAATTGCTGCCTTTGCTTCTGGAAGAAACATTGAAAGCATGGATGAAAGAGAGGAGAGGGTGGAGGGAGAGGGAGAGGGAGGGAGACAGACTTAATTGGTTCACCACAGAACATCAGTTAGCCTAGAATAAAATCAACTGTATGCCTATAATAAAGACGTGAATCATGCCCACTACTTCTTATATTTTAATATGGTTTAGCCCAGTGCAAGAAACTTGGAGGGGTGTGGGTTTTTCCCCTCCCCTTTCCATTCTTTTGTACTTAAAATTATAAAAGACTTTTGAAGGAGGGATAAATTCTATTTCTGTAAAATGGAAAGCAAATACTGGAGTGTCCCAAAACTGTACCTGGAACATTTTCAAATATACAAATTTTTTAAAGCAGAAATCAAGTTTGATCATATTTAATATTGCTTTGACAAATTTTATTCTTGTAACAAAACAAGGATAATTTGAGAAAGGCATTGTCAAAAAGCTGGCACTATCTGCCTGTCTATGTCTGTCTATCCATCCATTTGTCTGTCCTTCCTTCCATCCATCTTTTTTTAAATTATGGCCAGTCAAAAGGAAAAGATTAATTCTGATGTAATGTTTCATATTATCCTATGAAGAATATGATGTTGTGCTGTTGAGGTACCAGTTTTAAATATTTTTCTACCACCATAATTTTCTTGCTCAGTTTTTTAATTTACTGCACTATATACCAGACTTAAAAATTCAGAGCAGACAATGTATTATTCCCAAAGAGTCATCCATTCCAGCAATTTGGACAATTATACCTGTTTTGCCTTTGGCTCATACTGGAAAGAGACGGGGGGGGGGGGGGGGAGGAAGGGAGGAAGAGGGAGAGGGAGAGAGAGTGGAATAAAATACTCTGAAATCTAATAATTATGAAAATAGTACATCTAAACTAGTGAGCAAAAGAAGACAAATGACCCTTTGGTACACTCAGCTTTTTAGTATAATCAGCAAACATTTCCTAAGGTGAATATTAGGTCTCAGTAGCAGATGGTCTATTAATATTAAAAGAGAGCTTCCAAACTTTAAAAACTGGTAAGTTATGACCAAGAGAATGTTCCTATATATCCTGTAAATGTTGAAAATCTACCTGTTTGGTTCTTCAAAGGATGTTTTCCCCTCCCCTTTTAAAGCCAAGAAGTGCAAATTAGATCTCTGGAAGCTTTGACAGGATGTTATGACAGAATTTGAGTATTTAATTATTATCTTTTTCACTAAAATTATAGAGGATTTTATTTGGGGAAATTTGGTTGCCAGCTCTCTTGCCCCATTTGTTAAAAGCACAATAATACATGCGTATATATATACAAATTTCCTCACATTAATCAGAAATGAATCTAAATCGAAGGATTACTAGCAGAGATTTATATAATATAGAGAGGAGATATACCACTCACATAATGGCAGTTTAGATACATACATACATATATACATACATACATGCATACATATATATATATATATATATATATATATATATATATATATATATATATATATATATATATATATATATATATATATAAAGAGAGAGAGAGGAATATATATAAATGTAAAAGAAAGGATTTGTGTACTGAACTATACTGATTGGTTTTCTCATTAAGAATAAAATATACTTTCTAGCTGAATTAGGAACTGCAAAGACAATGATTTCTGAGGTACATTGAGTGTGATTAACCTATTTTACTGCTGTTCCAAAGTATATTTTCATAATACAGAAAGTAAAATTATTACCTTTTTGAATCAATAGAAAATGATATAATTTAGTATTGTGAAAATGTTCATTAAGTACTATTAAATATTCCATATTTGCAAGCAATTATATTATTGCATCTCACTTGGAAGATATATTTTGATATTTGACATAGAAATGATTTAGCTTTGTTTTGGAGGAAGCACTAGCTCTTTTCTCGAGACCATACAATCAGGTGCTACATTTAAGAAAAGCAAAGGAACATAAATGTTCAAATAAATAATTGTGGCTAAAGCTCAGCAGAAAATGTACTAGCAAGTTGAACATGATGGCAGTATATTACGGTGCAATGTTTATTCATTATTAAACTTCTGTTGTTAAAAAACCAGTCATTTATATGTATTGCTTTATGGTTTGGGACCAAGCCTAATTGTTATCTGTTTCTGCTGTTGTGCATACAGTTAAGATATCACACACATAATTTTGCAGTTTGGCTAGATTATGATTTTATTACTAATATATTAAAAATAAGACCAATTTAAAAAATTGTGCAAGTACTTCTCGGTGGGTGTGCTTGCTTGTGAGAGCTTTGAAGACCTATTTTGTATTTGATTTTTTTTGGGGGGTGGGGGAAATATAATTATAGCTCTACTCTATGTATCTGAGGGACCTTGCTATTTCATTGCAAGGTCGAGTGGAGAAACCAGGAAAATATCTTTAAGAAATGTTTATTGGTAATTCAATATTTTTGGCTTCCTGTTATTCCCTTCCTAAGCAACTATTTTTTTCCTTAACAATTCTGCTTTAAGTTATCAGGTATGAAGAACATGCTAGTTCCTTAATGATTAACCTGCATAAAATTATTAATGCCTAAGAATTATTTTTGTTATAGAAGTTTAATGTTTGACATTTACTAGAACTCTTTGTTAAATGTAGCAAGAAACAGATCAGATTGCAACTAGATGCATACTCAGTTAAAGGAATATGACTCTTTAAAGGAATTATTCTTGAATATAGATCTTTCCATCAGTGTTTGAAATCAGGCTGTAACAATGATTGGGCTGTTAACTGTAAGTTGAGCATAATAAAATGGATGAACAATTCTCATGGTGTGTTTAATTTTATTTTTTTGCTCATGTCTTCTCAAAAAATAAATTTGGCTTGAAATCCAAAGCACTATTTAAATTATGGGGTTTCTCTATTTTTTCAAATGTTTTCTAGTTTTAAAAATATTATAATATTGCTTTATTAAAATATCTCTAATGTTAATAAAATAAAACACTGAGCATTGTTTCCTTGCAGGCTAATAAAGTCTCTGGAGGATCAATTTTTATTTAAAAATGTAAAGTTATGCAAACCAGTCAAATAATTTTAACATTAGATTTTTAATGGAGCCTTAGAAACTTCTTACTCCTTCCTTTTATGTTCAGCAGCTCAAGGTTCTTGATTATGGGTTTTGTAATGTACATTACAATACTGTAACAATGAAACTCAACTCTCTTTTAAGTAGCAAGAAAATTAATTACTGTAGCCTCATTCAGAAGATGCCAATGCTTTAAGTTAAGATTCTCTAATAGGCATTTAATTCCCATTTAATAAGACTATTATTGCATAATAAACAAAAGCCAATTGATTATTAAACACTATCTCAGATTAATAGAAATGCCAGATTCAATGGTCATTAAGCATCTACAAAGAGACTTTTCATTAATAAACTGCTATTTATTTGCCACAGCAAGTGTCTTGTTCAATCTAAATTAAATATCTATTTGGAAAGTGTAGCCAGTAGCACTATCAAAGGCACTGAGTGTTTGTTCCAAAAAAAGCATTTTCAATTCTGATTTGTAAGATACAGTCTCCAAAATGTATGTGTTTATGTGTGATTATGTGTATGGAATCAATCCTTATAATAGGAATGTTGGCTTCTGCTGGAGAGCTAATTTTGCAGGCAGATTCTTTGTGCATATTAGCTTGCTGAACCCTTTTCTGAACTTCAATCCTGTTTAAAAATAAATTTAATTACTCATCTATTATTTACTAGGCATATTCTTTTATAGTTTCATATTTGAAAAAGGAAAAAGGAATAACTTTATGGACTCTGACATAATTTTTTGGGGAAAATATTATTGCTTGCATTTGAATATGAAACATTGAATGTTCAGTGGACCTTGTATGGTTTTAATGGAAGTTGTGGATGAGTAAATATTGCAAGATTGAGAAATATGTATCAAGGTCCAAATAGTTGATTCTACATGGGTTTATTATCTTAAAACATTTCAGACACTCTATCATCTCTCTATCCAAAATGTATTAAAAAGATTTTTGAAACAATTGTACAGTATGTCAAGATACCATTTTTTTTAAAAAAAAATCAGTGTTTGTTTCTCCCTTATGAAGTATATTTTAAAAAGAAAGAAGAGCTTAAAGATTGTTTAAAGAAAAGATGTTTTGTTCAACAGTGTGCCCTTGTTATTTGATCTAGAGAATAATACACGGAGAGATCATTAAACTTTGATGGTAAGCAAATAAAAGGATGCATGCCATTGCATTCTGACTGGAAGGAAAAAAAGATTTTTTTTGGGGGGGGGGCAGCAGTGTTTAGGGAATAAAGCATACTATGTGGATTAAAACTGATATAGCCTTACTGTAAATGGGGGTGAGCTTAGATTTATTGCTGATGAGGTTGTATTCATTGTGATGTTTCATGCAGAACTGTGCAATTTTACAAATTTATAAAGGTGACTGAAAAGCTCTTCACTGATGATTTTCATTAATTGAGCTACTGTAGTTTATAGGGTTATTGTATTGGAAACAGTGGTATTGTATGTCAGTCTTCCCAAATCAGGTGATTTTTAGATGTGTTGAGAAAATTATCTTCAGATTGTCAAGTCATTGTGACTTTTGACTATTCTGGCTGGGAATTGAGTTATTATTCACTAAATTTCTGAAGATTAAGAAAAGGCAGTGATTTGAAGACTTGAAAATTTTATATCAATACTGCCAAGCTCACAACTGCCTTTAGTATCTTGATTTACATAACTTTTAAAACGGTTAAAATTTTGCTTGCTCCTGCAGAACAATCCAATGGTGCCCGATCTTCCTTAGCAATCTTAGCTATTCTACCTTGTCTATAAAATATATAGATAGTGCCTAGTTTACAAAAAAAAGCCATATACTGTATTATAAATAGACACAAAATATTATTATAAAATATCATAAAGTCTATGCCAAAAAGATAAAATTGATAATATTGTGATGAATAAGTCACACATTTGCAAAGCCAGTCTTTAATATGTGGAATATTAAAACTTTTTCAATGTTTCAATATTACCCTTTTAGCTACAATCATGATTCCTCATAGTTTCTATCAGCCTTTCCAGGTAGACCAGACAAGAAAGAGAATGGATGAACTAAATTTACTTTATTATAAGACTACATTAGCAGAATCTTGCAAGTCTGAAAATACAAATCTCCTTCCATTTTTTTACAGTCTGGTAAGTTAGAGAGGATTCTTTCTTTCTTTGTAGCTGTGGGCTCTCCCACACTCTCTTTCTGATCATTCCCTAGACAGCATCTGTTCCCCTGGCCTCCTAAGGTCATTCCTACATACCATTACAGATTGTACAGCTTTGATATCTAATTAATATCTTTAATATTCAAAAATTTCATCAGAAATATACATATACATTTTACATACATTAAAATACAATTACAAAAAAAATGTCAAATATTCCCAGGACCATATCATATGGTTCAATGAACCCTCCAATTTTTTACAATCCCAATAGAGAAAATCAGATTTTTCTTTCTTTTCCTTTCTCTTTCTTTTCTTCCTTCTCTCTTTCTCTCTCTCTTTCTTTTCTCTCTCTCTCTTTCCCTCTCTCAGGCTCACCCCATTGACTTGCTGCAGCGCTCCGCTTGGACTTTCTTGGGCAGGTCCTTCCAGTACAGCGGGATCAATGGGGTGGACCTGTGGGGCCGGCACCTAGAAAGCGGCAGTGGCGGCACGTTTGAAAAGTAGAGCAAAGCCAGAGGTCGGTAATTTTTGCTGAAAAGAATCACAGAAGCTTCTGGGCTGTGCACAAGAAGGGACACACATGTCAATGCAATTCAGAAACATAAAATAAAGAAATACAAATAAAACAAATCAATAAGAATTGGCAAAGCATCTCTGATTAGATTCTATTCATTACTAAAATCTGATCAGAGATGCGTTGCCGATTCTAGTCCAATGACCTGCTCCAGCAGGATGAGAAGGGAGTGTGTGTGTATGTATATGAATGGCTGTCAAACCTCCAAAAACAGATCAAGTAGCTCTGGGGAGGCCAGTCATAAATTAGAACACTTGCTAAACAACCGGCCATTAAGTGAGGACCACTTGTATTTGGTTTGCCAGTCACCTGGCCATGCCCACCCAGTCACATGACCACCAAACCACACTTACCCGGTCATGTGACCACCAAGCCACACCCAGCCAGCAAGCCATGCCAGACAGTCACATGACCAGCAAGCCACACTCACCCAGTCACGCAACTAGCAGGCATGCCCACCCAGTCATATGACCAGCAAGCCACACCCTCAAATTAGGCCATGCCCACAGAAATGGGTGGGGGGCACCGAGGATGAGTTTGTAGCACCAAGGGGGTGGTGGACTGAAATGTTTGGGAACCACTGGTCTAGATGGACATTTCAGTGGTGCAGTCAAAGCCCCACACATGTTAAAAATGGAGTGGGATTTTAATCATGCAGTCACAACCATAAACTTCACTTTTTTTAGCTTCTCCCCCCTCCCTCAAAAAATTGTCCTGCAGCTCTCTGGAGCAGGGAGTTGCTGCAAAATAGCTACTTCATTTGAAGTCTTTTGAAGTCTTCCAATGGTATAAACGTCTTCCTAGTGAAATTTAAGTTTCAAATAGAAGCAATATTGTAGCTGTATATTTTGCTGTTAATATAAAAATAAGCTATTTTACTTGTTCAATATAATAGTTCTGCAGTAGAAGAAAATTCATTAATAGATGCATATGATGTGACCTATACTATAATCCTGATTTAAGTATCTTCATGTAAATTTTCTGGAATATGTGTTTGTGTATGTGTAATTATTCTTTGAATTGGCCATTAATCCAGTTGTGTATTGTTGTGTTGTCTTTTCTTCTTTTTATTCCATAAAAAGTTGGAGGGAAAATGCCAACTATGTAAACTAAAAATTGTTTGAATGTTTTAATTTTTTAAAAACCTTCTTTCCTTAAAAAAAATCCAGTAAAATGTTTTCTTTCAAAGACTGGCCCCTGCTTGGGAAGAATTTCAAAACTCTGAGTTTGTTTATTTATTTGTTCTTTCATTAGATAACCTCACAGTGAAGGAGAAGGGAGAACATGGGGTTATTAATCTTTCCTGTCATCCATTCACAGATGTGAAGTTCATCCCATAGCAAATGTGAAATCAGCAGCACACACAAGGTAGAAATTTTTAAGTGAAACAAATTTAAAGAAATAAGAAAGGAAGAATGGGGAACAGGGAAAATAGGCATAGAGTAGAGCAATATGTATAGAATATAGGGAGACAATGAGAAAGACATAAAAGAGAAAAAAGATGAGAGTTTGAATATGTGACAAAGTAAAGACTAGGTATATATATATGACAGAATAGAGAGAATATTTAAAGTGGATTGTTAATGCATTTGTGGCATATCTGGGCATCCTGAAGATGTAAAGGGTAATCACTTTCCCAGCATGTATGAACTATTGAAATGTTAATAACATGGATATTTTCCTTTAACTACAAGCAATGAAGTTTGCAACCTGATTCTGATTTGTGAGGTCTGACTGTCTCTGTATGCATGTACGTACATTAGTAAATACGTGCACATACATATTTATGGTGTACACACAATAGTCCTTGCAAATTCCCACTGTGCAATGGCCAACATGAAAAGTCCTATTAGTATTGATGTAACACCAGACAGACAGGTTTGTGTTGATAGAACCTGCAGCAATATCAATACTAATGTGGCTGCTTGGGAATATGAAATATATAACTAGATTTTGTTCTTAATAGAATTGGAATAAAATCCAAAATGCTGAATATGTTTTGCAAGAGAAAATGCAATACAAATTTCATCTTGAATCTGACAAGGGATGTTCTTAAGAGCTGACTCAGAACAAGGGTAGAGGGCTAGAATTTAACTGCAGACATAGTCAACTGAATTTAGAGGGTCAGAATCCAGAAATAATTTTTCTATGAGGTTAGCATTCTGATGGTATGTTTGACTGAAACATACACTCGTTGATCTTTGTTTTTCATATTTACCCTGTTCTAATTTCCTTTACATCTTTTAATGTTCCAGTGTGATGATTTCTCAGTACACATTTAATCAAGATAGCAAGAGATCAAGTTTATACAACATGCTAAACTTGATTGCTTTTAATATTAGTTCAGGGTTTTTGTGGTTCAGAGTGTTATGCTAAGTCTGAAAAAGGATAGCTTCAGTATGTTCAGTAAATCTAGTTTTTGAGACACAGAGAATTGGATTTCTCTGGCCCATGTCTGTAAGTACTTCAGTTGTGGGTAATCTGTGACCCTCAAATTAATCTCAACATGTTTTGCAGATAATTAATTTATACCACTTGCAAGAGTGACCTTCCTTTGCCTGAGAAACCTGGATTTAACATCTAGGATCTTATCCTGTTGGATGAGAACAAGGTCAGAGAGAAAAGGGAATCTTAGAAAGAAAGAAAGAAAGAAAGAAAGAAAGAAAGAAAGAAAGAAAGAAAGAAAGAAAATATCCTCAAAAAGAAAGAATAGTACAGCATATATGCAATCCCAATAAGAATAGGCCTTGATATAGGGAAAAAAAGCTGCTCATCCTAGTAGCACAAGACAGACAAACAGCACAGAAAGATAGACATATAGATAGGCAGCAATTTCTTCTTGATGCTCTGAGACAGGCTAGAACAAAGGTTCTACTAGGTTTTGGAAAAGAACTATCCACTTCTTTCTTTATCTCTGATGTTTTCACTTGCTGCTCCATAGTTTAGTTTGAGTCAAATCATTTTGGGTGACTTATTATTCTGGGGTTTCAATTGTAACAATGACTGCAAAGATTTTAGAGTCAGTAGCATAACCTAAGCTTGAAAAACTGACTTTTCAACAAGGAATTATTTATTTGTCTAACTCTGGCCTGGGATTTTATTCAGATTAATTCAGATAAATATATTTAATGTTAATGCATTTTAAATATTCTTGCAGGGGCAAAGTGAGTTTCAATGATGGGTATCAAGAGTAACATGCAGGGTAGACTCATATTTGGGGGTGGTGGGAATAAAAAGTGTTAATGACCATTATTAAGAAAATAAGGATCTGATTTATATTCTCAGGGGAATCTTTATATATTGAGTTAAAAGCTGATGAAGCAAATAGGATGCAAGAGATATTTGGGACATCCATTCACTTTCTATGAATGCTCCATGCAATCATTCACAGCCAAAGTGACAAGTGGTTTACTTAACGAGAGACTGAAACTCTTTTTGCAAAATGATCTTCCTAGACAAGTTCAACAAGTATCAACATTTATAATAATAGTTTTGGAAGCTTGCTGGTTTTTTTATTCTCTAAATCAGAGGTGGGGAACTATGGCCTCTTTATGACTTGTGGACTTCAACTTCCTGAGCTCAGGAATTCTGGGAGTTGAAGTCTGTTAAGTCTGAGCATGGGCGAGAAAGAATGGAGACAAGTTTCTGAATGGTGAACTTCAGCTCTTTATTTACATCGTGACTTGCTCATTTAATATCAGTAAAACCCGCCTTATATAGGCAAACCTTGTAACTTTTAACCAATAACAAGCTAGGAACGCTAGCTTTTATGACCAATGAGAACTCTCTGTTAAGGGCCAATCGGATTCCCCGGAACAGGCCAATCCGGTCTGGCCGCTTAACAGCCAATCAGAAGTGCAGGGCCAGAACCCTGCACTTACTCCAAGCTCACACTTTATTAATTATATTGCATACACAACACCCCGTTCCCCTGGTTCCTTAGTTCAGGGCGCAGTTACATAAACCCTTAAATAGGACGGTTGTCTTTTTAGTCTTTTTGATTTTCGTTGTATCGGTTGGTTGCAATCCCGCTGAGGTAGATCGTTGTCTGGCAGTGGGGCTGTCTCTGGTTCAGAGTTCACTTCTACGTCGTTGCCCACATTTTCCACGATTCCCTGAGGTGCAAACGTTTCTCCATTCAGCTCCACTTCCTGAGTTTCTATTAAATCGTCGTTTCCTTCGAATGGGTTTCCTATGGCTTCATCTTCTTCCGTATCTCCCCCCCCTCAATTTGGTCATAGGGGAGTTGCGAACTGGCCGCTGCAAGCCACGATCATAATTGGTCGATATGCTGTTTCCAAAGTTTATTGTCAAGGCATTGCACGAGGTAGGATCTAGGGCCGGTTACACGTACTACTGTCGCTTCCACCCACAACGGGTCGCCTGATAGGTTTTTTTGCATAAACCAGGTCTCCTACCTGGAAGGTGCGACAGCGGCTGCTGGATCCTAGTGGTTTCTCTGGTTATTACGCAGGGTGCAACTGGTCAAGGTGGGAGCGGAGCTTTCGTCCCATTAGCAGTTCAGCGGGAGTTTTGTTGGTGACGCTATGTGGGGTGATGTGTTGCAAGAAGAGGATTTGGTTGACCTTGTCAGCAATGTTGTCGTAGTCTACCTTTTGCAAGGTTTTCTTCACAAATTGAACCATGCGTTCTGCTTGGCCATTGGTCGCAGGGTGCACAGGCGAGATGAGCGCATGGCAGATGCCGCGGTCAGCGAGGTACTGCTCGAACACTAGTGCAGTAAATTGTGGGCCGTTATCGGATACCAAGACGTCTGGTAATCCGTGGGTTGCAAAGAGTCTGTTTAGAATCTTGATGACCGCCTCGGAGGTTGTAGTCGTCATGTGATGAATTTTGAGCCAATTGGATGGAGTAGGCATCGACGGTAAGCAGGAAGGTGTGGCCCTTGGTTGGCCCCGCGAAGTCCAGGTGAATTCAGGACCAGGGTCCACGTGGTGTCTCCCATTCAGTAGGCATGGCTTTTGGTGGGGCGCTGCTGACTTCTTGGCATTTGGGACAAACTTTAACCCACTGTTCGATTTGCTTGTCAATGCCCAGCCACCATGCATAGCTTCGTGCAAGGGCTTTCATTCGCACGATGCCGGGGTGGCCATCGTGCAAAGTTCTCAGCAGCATTTTTCGGAGCCGTTCTGGAATAACGATTCTATCGCCCCAGATGACACAGCCTTTCTGGGAGAAGAGTTCGGTCTGTCAAGATTTGAATGGTGTGAAGTCATCTGATAACTGGTCCAATGGCCATCTGCGTTCAACCCAGCCTAGGACTCGTACTAGGGTGTGGTCGCGTTTGGTTTCTCTCGCGATATCTCGGGCGGTCAATGGCGGCGAGTTGAGCGCTTTGATTTGCAACGTGGTTACCGTTGGTGCCGGATCATCGAGAGTCTCTGGAAGCGGTGCTCAGCTCAATGCGTCAGCGTGGGGAATGGCCTTCCCCAGGCGGTATTGCAGTCGATAGTTATAAGCAGCTAAGAATTCTGACCATCGGGTCATCCTAGGGGATAATATGTAGGGAGTTGGCTTTTCTCCGGCTATTATCCCCAATAAAGGCTTGTGGTCAGTCACAATAGTAAAAACCCTACCATACACGTATTCGGGAAATCTTTTCACAGCTGAGACAATTGCGAGGGCTTCTTTATCAATTTGTCCATAGTTCCGCTCCATTTTTGACAGTCTTTGAAAAATATGCAACAGGGGCTTTGTTCCCATTGGGCAGTATGTGGCTCAAAATGGCGCCCACCCCAAAAGGCGATGCATCACAGGTTATAACTAATGGCAAAGTCTCGTTATACTGCATGAGTACAGAGTCAGAAGTGAGCAGTTTTTTAACATTTCGGAACGCCTGTTCTTCACGGTAACCCCATAACCAAATTGCTTTTTTATCTCACAATCGGTGTAACAGTTCAGCGACAGTTGCTTTGTGCGGTAAAAATACATTATAAAAGTTGATGAGGCCTAGGAATGCCTGGAGATCGGCCTTGTTTCGTGGCCTGGGAGCGTTTTTGATCGCTTTTAATTTACTTTCGGTAGGGTGAATGCCCTGGCGATCAGTCAGGTACCCTAAAAACTCAACATTGTCAGTACACAATTTACATTTGTTTTTTTTAACCTTAAGACCGGCCTCTTGGAATTTTTTTTGGACTAATTTTAACCGGTCCTGTAAGATTTCTTTCTGCAATTAATACATTGTCAAAATAGGGGACTACGCCCTTAATCCCTTGCAATAACCTTTCCATAAGGCTCTGAAAAATCCCCAGGGCTACACTTACTCCGAATTGCAGCCGGGTACATTTAAAGGCACCTCGGTGCGTCACAATAGTTTGGGCCTGTGCTGTTTTTTAATCTACTGGTAATTGCTGATATGCCTGAGCTAAATCCAATTTAGCAAAAACTTTCCCTCCCCCCAGGGAATGGAGGAGGTGCTGCACCACCGGAACTGGATATGCGTTCTGCTACAGGGCGTGGTTCAAAGTGGCCCGGTAGTCCCCACAAATTCGGATTGACCCGTCTGGCTTAATGGGTGTTACAATAGGGGTTTCCCATGGGGAGTGATCGATGGGCTCCAACACCCCCTGAGCTATCAGTTTGTCAAGTTGTGCGTCGATTTTCGATTTTAAGGCAAACGGAACTCGACGGGGCTTTAGGCGAATGGGAGCTATTTTTGGATCTAAGCTGAATGAGATCGGGGTCCCCTTGTACTCGCCTAAGCTGTCCGCGAAGACGTCCCTGAACTCAGAGATAAGGTCTTCCTCCCAGTCACAGCCACCGACTCGGTTTACACCAGCCACTTCAATGCCGAGTGGCGCGAACCATTGGAGGCCCAGTAGGCTAGGCCTATCTCTATCGATGACCGTTAAAGGTAAGTATGCTGTGTGCTTCTTGAAAGAGACTCGGACTCGGCAGGACCCGACGATGGGGATTCAATTTCCCTGGTAGTCCTTGAGGATGAGGCGTTGGAAACGGAGATCTTGGCGTTGAATTGTGGGGATGAGTTGCTTGAGTGTCTTCCCTGACACCATCGAGAGGGACGATCCCGAGTCGACCTCCATGTGGCAAGGATGGTTTTCGATGGCTACCGTGACTCGGATTTTCTTAGTGTCCAAGGCTGAGGCGTGACCGATAGTGATAGTATGGTGAGCCCCTTCTCTCTGCAAAGCTCGATTTCTGTAGGAGTGGTTTACTGGCTCTCGCCTTACAGGACGGTTTCCTGTCGATTGGCGATAGTTAGCTCCTTTTGAGGCCTGGCTGGGTCCTGGTAAGCTGCGGCAGACCCATCCGATGTGGCCTCGTTTCCCACACTCATGGCAGAGTGCGTCACAGAATCTGCATTCGGATCTGGCATGGTTAGCGCAAGGGCGTAAGGGCTTCGGTCGAGGGTCCCGGTCGGACCGCAGTTGATGGACCCCTTTTTCGTTGCTGTCTGACGATGAAGAGAGGTCCTCGTGGTGTGTTGTCGCGAGCTGCCCTTCTGAACTAGATGAGATTTCGCTGGCCAGTGGTGGTACCGGAGTGCGGTTTCGGCTAGTTGTGCAGCCAACTTCTTGGTTGCTTCCGCTGCGGTAGCATCGGCAATGGCGTCGGCAAGGCTGATGTTGCCTTTCGCCATCAGCTTGCTTTGGACACCTGGTGCATCTAATCCCAGAACTATGCGATCTCTTAGTGCTTCTTCTAGATCAGTGAATCCGCAGAGGCCTCCCAAATTTCGGAGGTCTGCTATGAAGTCGGCTATGCTCTCTCCCTTTCGCTGGCTTCTTTGATAAAACTCGTGGCGTCTCACGAGCGTAGGCACGGTCGGGGCGTAGTGGTCTCTCAGGATAGGTGCGAGGTCGTCCCAATCCATGGCCTTCACTTCTCGGGGTTTGGCTAGTGCTTTAGCCATCTTAAATACGGTTGGACTGCAATGCATCAGGAACACCGCCCGTTTCTTCCCGGCTGTGGCGTCCTTTAAGTTGTTCGTCTCGAGGAACATTTGGAAACGATCCATGTAAGACTCCCAGTCTTCTTGTGATGGATCAAACACAGCAGGTAGTACGATGCTGCCGGACATGGTTCCGTTGTTGGCGTCGTCTGTCACGTGCTCAGTGTTCTTCAAAGTTTCGTTGATTCAGATGTCTCCACATCCCACCTTCGTCGCCAGTGTTAAGTTTGAGCATGGGCGAGAAAGAATGGAGACAAATTTCTGAACGGTGAACTTCAGCTCTTTATTTACATCTTGACTTGCTCATTTAACATCAGTAAAACCCGCCTTATATAGGCAAACCTTGTAACTTTTAACAAGCTAGGTACACTAGCTTTTATGACCAATGAGAACTCTCTGTTAAGGGCCAATCGGATTCCCCGGAACGGGCCAATCCGGTCCGGCTGCTTAACAGCCAATCAGAAGTGCAGGGCCAGAACCCTGCACTTACTCCAAGCTCACACTTTATTAATTATATTGCATACACAACAAAGTCTATAGGTCATAAAAAGTCCATATTTCCCCAGCCCTGCTCTAAATGATTTTAGTTGCTTTGATTGGATGGGAGTGTTGCAACTTCTGTAATCTTAATTTGTTCTTTATCATCCCCCTTCCCCTTGAAGACATTTATGGTTTGAAAAATGCTGAGGAAATTTTAATATGAAAGCAATATATTAATCTTTTAAATTCAGGTAAATAAAATATAATCCTAGGCAAGGAATGAACAAAGCACTTATGCATCATTTAATTTCCTGTATGTTTATACATTCATTCCATTTCCACATTTCTGTACTTAAAAACAGTCTGCATTAAAATTTATAGCATTTTTGTGCACATTTTTCCAAATGTACATAGTTTAGCATAACATACATGTTTGTAACAAATCTCTCACAATGTCATACATCTTAGTATGCTACTTTCACATTGTTGTGACCATATTCTCAAAAATAGGATGCATTTTAAGTTGACAATACCGCTTGCAAAAGTGGTTTTGTAGGCTTCAGTCCACTATATGTCAAAATTTAAAGGCATGTAAATACTAAAGGATATCTGCATTCTGTTTAACATTTGGCTTTAGAGACTAAGCAAATTGGCTTAATTCATATTAAAATTTGAACTGAAAATGATTCTCCCAAGTTCCTGTTTCATATCCATTTTTATGCATCTAGGAAACAAGGTAATACAAGGTCATACTTTGGTAAATCCACTTTGCAGAAAGATTAGGCTGAACATTCCAGATACACAGCAGTCCATCCAAACAATGACATGAATGGATGAAGCTTCTTGACAGTTCTTAAGCAGAGGGACTGCAGACAGAGCTTAATACATCTGCATGCCCCAGGCTACATCAATGACATGGCGGATTTTCGATAAAGAATCTAGGAAATGTCAGTCCTGAAATGATGTGGGTTTGCAAAAGGCTTGATTGCCTCTTTCTTGCTCAGCTACTGAACCATTTTCTTTGGATCTGAATGTGTCACATATTAGGGCTTGGTCCTACCCATATATCTTTGGACAGGACCAAGTTGGGCAGTCACCCACTGTAAAATAAAATGATAGTCAAGTGCTTTCTTATATTTTCCTCCGCTATCCTAGGTGCTTGTATGTATTTGGGGGGATGACTTGAACTTTGCAGGACTAATTTTTATACCTTCAATAATCTCTCTCGTAAATCTTCCATGCTTATCCAAAATTTATAGTAATATAAGACTATGCACAGGGGTGGGATTCTACCAGTTCACACCTATTCTTTGGAACTGTTTGTTAACATTCTAAGCAGTTCGGAGAACTGGTTGTTAGAAGAAATTACTGGCCGAATCCTGTCAGGAAGGCATGAAGGAAACATTCTGGTGTTGCTTACAGAAACTGCCTCTCCATTAACCCTTATTACAATCTTGGCAGGACTAGACTTCCTATCTCTGGAACTTCTCTGAAGTTTTTTTCCCCTCCTTTGCTGGTACTTTGCTTGTCTGGAGTGACCATTTAAAGTTACAATGACAATGAAAAAATAGACTTATGACCATTTTTCATACTTACGACTGTTGCAGCATCCCCACAGTCATGAGAGGCCAGGTGAGGAGATGCATGCCAATGTAAGTGATATTGAGTTGGCCATACCCAGACAATAACATGCCCACCAAGACATGCCCACCCAGTCACATGCCCACCAAGCCATGCCCACCACCTAAGCCATACCCACAGAACTGGTTGTTAAAAATTTTGAATCCCACCCATGACTATGCATATGCAAAAGGTAAAAGGCCTTTAATTATGCATATGCAAAAGGTAAAAGGCCTTTAAAAAAGAGTCTTTAATTTTTTTAAGACTAAAGTTTACGAATAGCAAGTGCATCTCCATAAAAATCTTCTACTGAGATCCAAGAAATGTTTGACTAAGGCATATGCCATATTTTCTATGATATAACTTTCTTTTCTAGAACATAATTTCCAATCTGCCAGAAAGAAAGAAAAAAGATGGAAAGGTTGTCTATTTTGCTGGATTACATGCTTGAATTTAATATAGTGGATAACTAATGTTCTACTAATCCTACTAATCGAAAATGAATGTACTTTTTCCCCCTTCTCTACACAAAAGTCATTTCCATCTAGATCAGGGGTGTCCAACCTTGGCAACTTTAAGACTTGTGGACTTCAACTCCCAGAATTCCTCAGCCAGCAAAGCTGAAGTCCACAAGTCTTAAAGTTGCCAAGGTTGGACACCCCTGATCTAGATCATGGATGTCACATTTACCATGTCACGTTGATGTCACATGATGTGTCATGATGTTTTTTTTCCTTTTGTGGACTTGTGCATGATGCGGATCGCCAGTTTGACAGCCTTGATGTAGTTTCTGGTATCTTATTCCTTGGTATCCCATTTTTTGGTGAAAGACCACATTCCTAGAAAACTCATAGTTCCATCTGACAATCATGCTAAATCTTCTCTGACTATATCTGTATACAATGACAATGTTTTTTTTTTTTACTGAGCTGATGTCATATTTTTTCACATTAAGAGAGGCTTGATTACATCAGTGACTTTGCTAAGGGATGACACAAATACATTTATCTGAAGTCTTATTACTGCATATAACAAAACAAAAATGACCACAATTGATTAAAATTAAAACTTTAGAGAAATAAAGTAAAAATTGTTAATCTCTATGCATTGTACCCATCTCCTAAGAAATATAGAGCTCTGCTAAAGTCAATCTCATCAAATGTGATGCTTCTGAAACTGCTTTTTACTATAATGTACCAGGCAATGATGCTAAGGAACTACTATCTTTTGGTAAAACAAAATAAATAATCTAATATTATTTTTTTATTTGTTATCCAGAAAGGCTATCTTGATTCTAGATCTATAAATCAACATAAAAAGAAGAATTCTAAGCTGTATTGCCCAAATTCTCATTGATTTGATGAGGTAAGGTTTTATAGTATTTGAGATGTCTATAGCTAATATGGTATATATTTACTAATTGTGTTTCTTTCATTCAAACTAGAATTACATTTTTTGAAATTAGGGGAAGTTTCTGACTCAACAGTTGGCCAGTTGATCTATATTAAAAATAGAGTTCTATCAGCGTTCTCTGTATAACTCTGTACAGAGTTCTGTATAGAGTTCCATCTTATTGGAGGTACACCTTGAAGTTAGTATTAGTATTATTAGTATTAAATTAGTATTAGTTCCACTTTATGAAGCCTCAATAAGGCCACACTTAGAATACTGCATCCAGATGTAGAAACTATGGAAAGAATGTCAAAAAGAGAAAGAAAGATGATTAGAGAGCTGGAGGCTAAAACATATGAAGAACAATTTCAGGAATTGGGCTTGTCTAGTCTAGTGAATAGAAGAACTAGGGGTGACATGATAGCAGTGTTCCAATATTTGAGGGGTTACCACAAAGGAGGGGTAATGTTCTGACCTAGCTCCCCGAACATCCTCTGACGTGAATTCAAAAGATTCCTTCATTAGGAATGCCAGTAGCCCCGGTACAAAGTTTCTGTTGCAGGCTAACAAGTTCATCCATCTGGAAGATGAATAGTTGTCTGCCACACCTATTCATCTCTGCCCCCTTCCGTTTATCCCCAGAGCTAGGGTGTGGTCTTGCTAGCAATGGTGGCTCTTCCTTCCCTAGGATTGGCCCATGGCTTTCCACTGATCTCCTCTTCTCTGCCTTCTGTGCAGCCATGCATCAGGCACTGGACCCAGCTGTTCCTATTCTTCTTCACCAACCACCTCCAGACCTGGGAGCTGTTGATTCTCCATCTGAGGACTGACAGATAGCCCATGCTCCACCTCTGTCTCTCTCTCATTGCTAACTCCATTACCCTTTTCCCTCTCGGAGCTTCTAGGTTGCCCTGACTCCCATGCCTCTTCCTCTTCCTCTGATTCAGCTGCTGGAGGAGCCAGCGGCCAACAGGTCACAACAAGTATACCTATTTTCCAAAGCACTAGAAGGCAAGACAACTCAGGCAGGAAATACTTGTTGACAATACTTGTTACTTGGGTCTAACCCAAAAATACAGTGAAGCTACTGAAAATTTTTGCTCCCAGAAAAGGTGTAAGAAAATAAGTTGGTGGCCCAGCAGCTTTCACTTTACAATTCATCACTTAAGTATGCATAATGAGCCAGAGGTTAGATTGATACAGAGGTTAGAATGCAGTACTGTAGATTACTTCTGCTGCCTGCAATTTGGCAGTTCGAATCTCACTAGGCTCAAGATTGATTCAGCCTTCCATACTTCCAAGGTTGGTAAAATGAGGACCCAGATTGTTGGGGGCAATACGCTGACTCTGTAAATCACTTAGAGAGGGCTGTAAAGTACTGTGAAGCAGTACATAGATCTTGATATAATCTTGATATAATCTTGATATAATCTTGATATAATCTTATTCAATGTGTGAATCCTAATAACCAGTGTTCCAATATTTGAGGGACTGCCACAAAGAAGAGGGTGTTAACCTATTCTCTAAAGCACCAGAAGGCAAGACAAAAAAACAATGGATGAAAACAAATCAAGGAGAGAAGCAACCTAGAACTAAGGAGAAATTTCCCAACAGTGAGAACAATCAACCAGTAGAATGATTTGCGTTCAGAAGTTGTGTGTCAGGTTTCCAAGTAGCCTGCAGCCTGAGCTGGCCTCCTTTGAGTTTCTACCCAACCAGTTGGAACAGCTTGTGATCAAACGTGAAGGCAGGGGCCGGCAAAGGAGGCAGATCCGGAATAATGTCAGTTTTCCAAGTAATGAATTCCATGTTAAAAGAAAAATAACAAAGTCCATCTTCAAAAAGATTTCTTTTATTTAGGAAAGCATCAAATTAGCAAAGTCCATGGTAATTCTGGATCTGACCCAACCTGGAATTACTCCACAATATTAGAAGTTAGAAACACCCCCAAAAGTCACATTCTCCAATAGAAATAATTCAACGTTTCTTGATGTCATAAATCTCCACCTCCGGGGGCCCCAGCACTGACAGCTCATTTCCCATGGGAAAGAAGATCACCTAGTCATAACACTCTCCCTATCTCCACTCCTCTCCCCTTAGGAATGTGTCAAGCCTGAAACCCTTCCTCCATTACTGCCACAGAGAAAATAGGAAAAAGAATATAGACTAAGACAACTAAAATGGCTACACTTATGTCAATTTCAGGCTTGACATTGTGGGTGCTCCATCACTTGAAACTTTTAAGAAGAGACAGGACAACCACTTGTCTGGAATGGCTAACCTTTCTGGGCTCCTGTGCCAAAAAATTGCGTGTGCGCTTGCATGCTTGCACTCATGTACCAGCATCCAGAAGTCAATATGTAACCCCCCATGCCCCCTACGCATGCGTGTGCAATCCCCATCTACCCTTCGCTACTCCCTTACCTGCACTGCATCTTACAGTTGATTTTCGGCTGGTTTGAGGCCTTTTTCAGCCTCCCAGAGGCTTGAGGAAAGCTTCTGCAGGCTTTGCAGGCTGAAAACTAGCCTCGTTTTGTTATTTCCGGTATTTTTGGAAAAACAGGAAGTGACAAAACGGGACTAGTTTTCGGCTTGCAAAGCCTGCAGAAGCCTGCAGAAGCCTTTATCAAACCTCTGGGAGGCCGAAAATGGACTCAAACCATCCGAAAATCAGTTGTAAGGCACGTGCATGCACAGTGAGTTAAGTTTGCCTGCAGCTCATGTGCCAGCACTAATGGCTCTGTGTGCCACCTAGGTATAGGCTGTCCTGCTTGAGCAGGGGGTTGGACTAGAAGACCTCCAAGATCCCTACCAACTCTGTTATTCTGTTGTTTTTTTCAAATACCTCCTACTTCCAATGATAATAATATTACAGTCCTTGTTCAGTTGGTAATAATCCTATCATATGTTTCAAATAGAGACCTATTTCCCTAATAAATGAAAATGTTAACATTTTATCAGATAGCTTGTTCCATGATTTTCACTTTGTCTTGACAATTGTGCATCCTAGTTTGGCTAAGTCACATGGTTCAGATTTTCTTATTATTAGATTCTTAATGTATTTTTTTATTTATTAAATTTAATGTATGAAATTGCTTTAGTTCAAAAATAGACAACATCGAACAACTATTACTTTTTTATGCTAAGAAAAATCTTAGTCAGATTTGTACCCATGAGATTTGCCATATTCAACAAGTTTCATTCTGTCACAGAATCACTAACATGTTTAAGGAAATATATATGAAAGAGGCCCCCTTATTTCATTTCTTTTTAATTTGGTTCTGCACCATTTGAAAACATTATAGGGATTACAGTGGGGAAAGATATGTTATGTTTTATGGATAAATCAGAAATTATCATTCCTAATTTCTTTCACATTTGATAGTCTATCCAGTTATTCAATCCATTGCTATAAATCAAACTTATTTTTGTCAGTAACAATAGCAGCATATTTAGGAATTTGAGTTTCACATTGTATCCTGTTCCCTACTCTGCCATTTGATATTGTTCTGTCCTTAATTTGAATACTTGAAATCCCCGCGCTTTGATTGGCCAGGCGAGCCGCGCTGATTGGTCCGATTGAGGTCTCCCGCGATTGGCTCGCTCCAAGAGCGGGAGACTTGAATCGCTGCCATTGGCCGCGGCCGCCGCAGCGAAAAGGATAAAAGCCGCGGGCTTTTTCCTTTTCGCCGGTTCGGTTCACAACTGTTTAATAAAGAGCTTGAAACTTAGTCACCGACTCCTGGCTTCTTTTGCGGACACGACACTGGCGACGAAGGTGGGATCCCGACCCTGAACCGAACCCCGTGTCCAACAAGAGCCAGTTTCAGCACAGAGATGGCGAAAATCGCACCGCCCGCCCCCTTCAACCCCGCCACCGAGGACTGGGAATCGTTTTCAGACCGGTTCCGCATGTACCTCGAGTGCACCGGAATGAAGGACGCCCCGGGCCTGCTAAAACGCGCCGTCTTCCTCACACATTGCGGAACCGAGGTCTTTCAGATGGCCAAGGCATTGGCCAAGCCGGCAGATGCAACCGCCATGGACTGGGACGTCCTCGAACCTATCCTGCAGCGCCATTATGCCCCCGAGGTCCCCATCCTGATCCGGCGCAACGAATTTTACCGCCGAGATCAGAAACCAGGCGAAAAACTGAGCGATTTCGTCGCCGAGTTGCAGCGCCTAGGAGGGCTCTGCGAGTTTGAAGGTCTGAACAGCCTCCTAAGAGACCGATTCGTACTCGGCCTATGGGACCCTACACTCCAGAGCCGGCTTATGGCCAAGGGCGACATCAGCCTAGCAGACGCCCTCACCGCAGCCGCAGCCGCAGCCGCAGAAGCAACCTGCACTTCCGCTGACAGCATGCGAAAATCAGACGCGAAAGGCGGAAACAACAACCCGGCAAGGTCGGCCGACCCTAAAAGCGAATCAACTGCACACTACGGAGATTTCCAGTCTACGTCCAGCACGTCGGAAGACGAGGAGGACATACATCGCGTGCAGACGGGTCGCGGCGACCAGCGGAACCGAAGAGGTTGTAGGTCGAGGACCAACTGTGCCGGGTGCGGCGGCGACCAGCCCAGATCAGAATGCCGATTTTTTGACTCTATCTGTAGGCATTGTGAAAGACGGGGACACATCGCTCGAGTTTGCCGCCAAAAAAAGACCCGCAGCCCGCCCAGATGGGAACATCACGACCGGAAGAAGGAAAGCCCCCCGCCCAGGACCAGAGATCGCCAATCGGACGGTCGGTGGGACCGAATCCAACGATCTTCAAGAGGCGGCGACAGTCGGCGCAAGGAAGATACCCACCAGACGGTAACCATCGGCCACGCCATCTCTGACGGCGCCAGAAAGGTACACGTAGAAGTCCATATTGAAGGCCAACCATGCAAGATGGAGGTGGACTCCGGGTCCTACCTCTCCATGATTGCATGGCATGAGATAAAACGGCTAGTGCCCACCCTCCATAAGAGGAACATTAATGCCCAAAAAATCATCATAAAAGACTACCAGGGAAACCGCGTCCCGGTAGTGGGCACCAAGAACTTTAATGTAACCTACAAAGGCCGCACCGAACAACTCCCACTCACAATCGTCGATCGCGACCGCCCAAGCCTGCTGGGCCTACAATGGTTCGCCCCGCTTGACATTGCGCTGACAGGAGTCAACCACGTCGTCGACGACGGCTGGGAACAGCGGCTAGCCCAGGAGTTCCGGGAGGTCTTCGACGGAAGCCTGGGCAAGTACCAGGGGCCCCTTATCTCTTTTGACCTAGACCCTAGGGTTCCCCCCAAGCGACTAAAACCTAGGAGGGTACCATTCGCCCTAAAACCAAAAATTGACGAGCAGATCGACAAGCTCATCAAACAGGGGGTGTTGCAGCCGATAGACCATGCCCGATGGGAGACCCCTATAGTGACCCCAGTCAAACCAGACGGGTCCGTGAGAATTTGTGGGGACTATAAGGCCACCCTAAATGGCGCATTGCAACAAAGCGCCTACCCCGTCCCAATCGTGCAACACCTACTGCACTCACTGGGAGGGGGCAAGGTCTTTGCCAAGCTCGATCTCGCCCAGGCATATCAGCAGTTGCCGGTCAACGAAAAAACAGCGGAAGCCCAGACCATCGTTACCCATCGGGGGGCATTCAAATGTAACCGGCTCCAATTCGGAGTCAGCGTGGCACCAGGCATCTTTCAGAGCCTGATGGAACGTTTACTGCAGGGCATCAAGGGGGTGGTGCCCTATTTTGATGACCTATTAGTGGCGGCGCCAAACGAAGCCGAATTAGAAAACCGACTCAGGGAGGTCTTAACAAAATTTAAAGTAACGGGACTCAAAGTAAAACGAGAAAAATGCCAACTATGCACAGAGCGAGTGGAATTCTTGGGCTACCTTCTAGACCGGCATGGCATTCACCCTACAATTAAAAAAGTGAAAGCCATCAAAGAAGCCCCCACCTCAAGGTCTAAAACGGAACTACAGGCTTTCTTAGGCTTGCTGAATTTTTATAATGTTTTCCTACCCCAAAAGGCTACGGCGGCGGAGCCTCTGCATAGGCTCCTGGATAAGGCGGCAACTTGGACTTGGGGGAGACGAGAGCAAGCCGCCTTCCAAAAAACCAAAGACCTCCTCACCTCCGATGCCGTCCTGATTCAATTCAGCGAAACCTTGCCCTTGGTTGTCACTTGCGACGCATCACCTTTCGGCGTCGGCGCTGTCCTCAGCCATACTCTCCCCGACAAAAGAGAAGCACCCATCGCTTTCTTTTCCAGGACTCTAACTAAACCGGAGCGGAACTATAGCCAGCTGGACAAAGAAGCTTTGGCTATAGTTGCCGCCGTTAAGCGATTCCACGAATACCTTTATGGCCGCCCGTTTACCATCGTGACAGATCACAAGCCGTTGCTGGGCATCCTCGCAGGAAACCGAGCCACCCCGAACATTTTATCACCCCGGATGACAAGGTGGTCCGAGTTCCTGGCAGCCTACAGCTACGAACTGTTACACAAGCCAGGTAAGAAAATTTCGCACGCGGACGCTTTAAGCCGCTCGCCTTTACCAGACTCTGATCCTGACCCAGCACCAACAACAAACACCCTTAACATCGAAAATTTGCCCAACCTACCCATTACAGCATCAGACATTGCCAGGGAAACTATCAAGGACAGGCGTCTGGCGCGAATTTTACATTGGGTGGAAAAAGGCTGGCCTGAAAGGGACAGTGACGAATCCGTTAAGATATTCAGAAACCGCCAGACTGAACTTTCACTACTCAAGGGATGTATTTTGTGGGGTGACAGGGTGGTCATCCCGGACAGGTTGCAAGGGAGGGTCTTAGAGATGCTGCACGAAGGGCATCCTGGCATCGTCAGAACTAAAGCCCTGGCCAGGAGTTACGCTTGGTGGCCAGGGATGGACAAGCAGATAGAGGCATGGGTAGCCAAATGCCAACGATGCCAGGAGACCAGACCCAGCCCACCCGCAGCACCCATCCTGGACTGGGAAACACCAAGGGGACCCTGGTCCAGAATCCATTTAGACTTTGCCGGTCCCACGAATGGACATACCTTTCTGATCACAGTTGACGCTTACTCCAACTGGTTGGAGGTAAGCGACATGAAATCCACTACCACGGAGGCCGTTATTAAAGAACTTTGCAAACTCTTTTCCACACACGGCCTCCCAGACGTCGTCGTCTCAGACAACGGGCCCCAGTTTACTTCCCTCGACTTCGAGAGGTTCCTGGCGGAGAGGGGCATCCGCCACGCATTAACAGCACCGGCGCATCCGGCGGCGAACGGTAGGGCGGAACGGATGGTCCAATTTACCAAAAAAACCATCCGGAAAATGGACCATGGGGAGATCAACGACAAAATCAATAAACTCCTCTTTATACAACACATCACCCCGAACACCACTACCAACAAAAGCCCAGTCGAGTTGTTGATGGGTAGGAAGCTGAGGTCCCCGCTCGACAGGTTACACCCAACATATAACCCGGAGCGACCCCCAGACTCCAGTACAAAATACCGGACCTTTGCCCCCGGTGACTTAGTGTATGCAAAAAATCTGACGGGGGACCCCCTATGGATCCCAGCCGTCATCACTCAAATCACAGGTCCACGGTCGTACCGGCTCCAAACCACCGATGGGCGAGCCTGGAAACGACACATAGACCAGCTCAGGTCACGAACTGCAACAGACCTCAACCCCCAAAACACGAATCAAGGGGGGAGGGAATACCCGAATAAACAAACGCAAGAAAAAATAAACCAGCAGTACTTACCGGAACGCAGCCATCGCGATCCCCCACCGGAGAAGAACCACCCAGCCAGCTCTACCGACTCGGAGAAGCCAAGCGGGAGCGGCGAAACCCGTAGCTCAACCAACCCGGAAGGCCCAGGTGGGAGCCACGGAGAAGGAACTGGCCCGATCATCCAGCCGGTTCGCACAGAAGAGGGAGCAGCCAAGAACATGACCGCTCCGGCCGAAATCCAGCTTGCAACTGAGTTGCGCAGGTCAAGTAGGACTAGACGGAGCCCCGCCTACCTACGTGACTACGCAATGTGATGGACTATACCAAGAG
The DNA here is from genome assembly GCA_033807585.1 of Hydrophis major. Lineage (NCBI taxonomy): Eukaryota > Metazoa > Chordata > Lepidosauria > Squamata > Elapidae > Hydrophis > Hydrophis major. The sequence continues at coordinate 231,536,417 of CM066330.1, forward strand.
GGGAGGGGTGTTCTGTCCTTAATTTGAATACTTGAAATCCCCGCGCTTTGATTGGCTAAAGTGCGGGGATTTCTGATTGGCCAGGCGAGCCGCGCTGATTGGTCCGATTGAGGTCTCCCGCGATTGGCTCGCTCCAAGAGCGGGAGACTTGAATCGCTGCCATTGGCCGCGGCTGCCGCAGCGAAAAGGATAAAAGCCGCGGGCTTTTTCCTTTTCGCCGGTTCGGTTCACAACTGTTTAATAAAGAGCTTGAAACTTAGTCACCGACTCCTGGCTTCTTTTGCGGACACGACAGATATGATGCTTTCTCAATAACCAAATTCGAATTTTACTTAAACACAATAAAAGAGGTTGCAGACCAGTGGTGTGATTCAAGATTTTTTACTACTGGTTCTGTGGGCATGGATTGGTGGGTGTGGCAGGGGTATAAAATCTTCAGTCAGAGGTGGTATTTGCTGATTCCCCGAACTATTCAAAATTTCCACTACTGGTTCTCCAGAACTGGTCAGAACCTGCTGAATACCATGTCTGTTGCAGACAGATATCTAGATTTCATTTAGGAAGTATTTAGGATTAGGTAAAAATAATTAAGATGAATTGTATTCCAATACTGATTATGTTTTAAAGAGATTTAATATCCCTTTAATTTTTCCTGATTTTTCCTATTTTTAATGTGGCTGGGAAAACCCTGTTACCATTCAGCTCTTCTCTGAGCTTTATTTGAAAACTTCTGTCCCAATTCCACTGAAATTTGAATGAGCTTTAGGGTTTGGGTTTTTCAAGAATCAGTCCAAATAGCTGCACTTAGTGCTAACAGTTATTTTTTTAAACAAAAATCATTATCAGTGGAAGTTTATTTTAATACTGTAAACTTAGTTGCTTTTGATCTTAATTACAATTGGTTTATGAATACTGCACAACTCAAATATGTTTAGTATGTACTCGTTGCTTTCTATTGAAAATGAGGTTAAGGAGTTGAATATTATTTGCCATTGTTTGAAATCTACAGGATTGTTAATATTACTTTAGATTGCTGATTACATGTAAAGAATGAATTTGTTCTTTTTGCTTAAGTAGGGGGTTGGACTAAATGACCTATGAGGTCCCTTCCAACTTTTTTAATCTGTTAAATGTCACTATTGAATTCAATACTATATATATTATTAAAACAATTTAAACTTTTTTCTCACAATGTAATAAAAGGGACTTCTGTGCAATTTTGTTAATTTTTTTGTAAGTTTTTAGCTTTCCCCCCTCCTTTTTTCTTTTGATGTAATATCACACTGTTAACATTGCCTTATTAATATTGAGATATTAGGAAATGGTTTTAGTCTTCTATGAAAACATAATAAAAGCATAGATATTGGAATAATACTGCAAATTGTTGCAGCGCTCACTTTCCAATTTTATTTATGGTATTCTAATCCATTTACTTCATTTTTTTGAATACAAGATTTTTAAAGAATAGCGATCATACAACAATTCAACAATACTTGAAGCTGGCCCAAGGTTAACTTGGGGTATACATACCTAACTGAGAGGGGTTTTGAGACAGAATTGCCTAAATCTGAATTTTTGCTCTCTTCGACATTCAACTGTTACAAAAGACTTTTATGCAACTTCACATTGATTTGGAAAGAAAAGCCACATGGTGCTCTTTTCATCTCTACCCACATTCCAAAGACAAGTTATGGCAAAGCTCTGTAATTCTACCACACTGGCAAAGCATAATACAGTTTGATATTACACAAAGATGGGTATTTGTCTAATGCATTTTGGAACAAAAAACTCTTTTTCAGGATCTGTTTACTCTTATGGACAACTTATTGGTTACTTAAATGAGAAAGCCATGGGGGTTCATTTTCATAGGTTCCTTATAAGAACAGCAAATTGCTTCTGAATAAGGAATCTTTGTTCCAAAGAGCACTGGGCAGAAATAAATCACAGAGGAGAAATAGATCATTTTGGCATTTTGAGAATAGTTTCTCCTCCCTTACTTATTTCTACATTTAGTTTCTTTCTTTGTTTATGTATAAGATGACATCCTCCCCTTCCCCCTTTCCTACAGGCACACATACACACACACACACACAGACTGCAATAGCAGCATAACTTTTTTTGTTTGTTTGTGATTTCAAGCTAGGGCAACAGGAGACATCATAACCTTCTCCAAAATATTTATTAGCTGGCACAGCATGTCTTGGGCTAAGGCCATTAGGTCTCAGGCAGGTGATTTTTCCACTATATGTCCCAAGGCATCCTTGCACAATCTCTAGCGATTCTATAGTTGCTGCAATATAATCTAGTAATGCCAGGCAATTCAAAAGCCAAATTCTGTCACTTTGAATTGCAAAATCTCTATGTATTCATAATGCATAAACAGACTTCTACTATACAAACACTCAGAGGCTGTCATCCTGCAGGTCTTGAAAATTGGACAACTTCATAGTCCTTTATGAAAATTCTGTGCTCCCCCTCCCCCCCATTCTTGGGAATACTAAATTATGCATTTGAGAGGGAGAAACATTAAGAAGCTGCTTTTATTACTAACAAAACTCTAGGTTAGTAGAATGGGGAACTACAGAGCCTCTGATAGAGTCTTAATAACTTTTCTGATTTTTGTTTCCTGGAGGTAATGTTTTATTATACATTATTTCCCTTTCTGCTTTATTGTTAATACATATATGGAAGATTATTGTTGCATTTGCACACATCTCTTCTCTCTTAAAAGGTTAGCCTCATTCTGGAAACAGCTCCATTTGAGAAGGGTGAGCATTGCCATCTTGTTTGTGAAACTCTCCATCAATTTTTCAAGGTTTCCTCTTGTAGATCCCACAAGAGAAAAAAAAAGTGATTCCTCACACTCCTTTATTGTCCAATGAAGAAATGAACATAATAGGTTGTTTAGAATTAAATGTATTTGCTTCCAGGGGAAAATAGTTAAGAAAGAAAGACTGTTTTCAGGGGGAAAATAATCTATAATCCTTTCACAGGATTGTCTTCAACTTTGAGGAACCCCTTGGCAAAATCCCCTCTTAGTTTAATGTGTCTTGACAGGCTTAAGTAAGGATGGGTAACATGGCTTAAATTTCCCATAATTCCCTTCAAGAGTACCTATTTTGTGATTTTATGGCAAATTAAAATGGCAGCTTCTTTCAAAATGAGGCTGTGGAAAATGTTAAAAATAAGACTTGCACTTGCTGAAGATTTACCTTGATGGCAGATGTTCTGATGCAACAACCTTCATCCTTATCCCTGATATATTAGGAAACAAACTTAGCATCAGTACAGCAAGACTTTCATTTATTTATATATTTTAAGATTGAGTCCTGGGTGAAGTTGCAGGTCAGCACAACACAAAGACTTTAAGAGAGGAAAAACAACATTGTGATGTTTGCTTTAGAAGAACAGAAGTAATTCTGAATATTGAAAATCTGGAGAGTTACACAGAAGACATCACCCTTAATTGGGTTATAGGGGAGTTATCAAGTTGAGTGAAAAACTAAACAACTAAATAAGTAGCAGAGTCATTATTCTGAGTCTCTTATTTTTGAGGGGGAGGGGAGGAAGAAAGCATTTTAAACAGAAAAAATAGATGCATTAAGCCCACCAGAGGTTTAAGGAGGTAACTTACTACCAGCTATATTTTCAGAAGGTCGAAGTAGGCAAAATGGCAGACACAATTGTAGTTCTGTCCTTTTTGTACATATGTCAAAGCCACATGTATGCAATCACACTGTTATTAGAGCTGTGATGGCACAGTGGTTGGAATGCAGTATTGCAGGTTAACTCACTGCTCACTTCAGGAGTTTGAATTTGAGCAGCTAAGGGTTGACTCAGTGTTGATTCAGCCTTCCATCCTTTTGAGGTTGGTAAAATGAGGAGTCAGATTGTTGGGGCAATATGCTGACTCTGTAAACTGCTTAGAGAGGGCTGTATATAAGACTAAGTGCTATTGAGATTACCACTAGCTTGGTTATTCTGGTTCTTGCTATTTACTACTGTACACTTTTAAATGGATCTTTATTTTATTTCTTTTATGTCACACATTTTTTTCTGAGAGCTCAAGTCAACATACTGTATATGAGGATATCTCCTCATTTTATTCCTAGAACAATCCTGCGATTGTACCTGTAGTAGATTAGGAATTAACTCCTCCAATGATGCAGAATTTCAGGTTTATAATCAATACAGTTTCCAGATATTTGGAAGTGTAAAATATATAATAAAGGAAAAGGTAAAGGTTCCCTTTGCACATACGTGCTAGTTGTTTCCGGGTCTAGAGGGCATTGCTTATCTCCATTACAAAGCCAAAGAGCCAGCACTGTCCAGAGATGTCTCTGTGGTCATGTGGCTGATATGACTAAATGCTGAAGGCACATGGAACACTGTTATCTTCCCACCAAAATGGTCCCTATTTTTAGTAATAGAAACCCCGAAAGAAACTTAATACAGTTTGAAAAAGCAAGTCAAATTAAAAAAAAAATCCCAAGAAACCAACCATGCATTCTCTGAGAAATGGAAAAATAATAAAAAAAAAAAATCTGGATTCCACAAAACTGTGGGATACATCATTGATCTACTCCTGGCACTTGGAGCCATTTAAAGTGGCCTCTACTGTCACCAAATGTCCCAGCCTAAAGAACTAATTTGTCCTGAAGCAGAAAAATGGCTTGGTTTGGCCCATTACTTTTTTTACCTGCTCTCTTTAAAAGATTTAAACAGAGACTTATACTGTTTTCCCTCCCCTGACAATTTAGTTATCACCATTAGAAAATCTAGTAAATAGTTTGTAAATAATAATGAGCCTTGATATAGATAAGCTTGTTACTTTGAAAAAGATGACCTCTATATTTTCAGGTCCAGAATAATTTTTCTCTCCCCTTATGTAAAAGAGACCCCTTCTCTTTTCTTTTTTTTAAAAAACACTTCTGATGGACTTATATATAAATAGTTGTGTGTGCAGCAGAATTCAACCCTGAAGTCTTGAGCAAAGTCAGCAACAGTAGGACTATTTGAGTCTGAGTTAGAAACCACAACGAGCTTAATCATTAATCACCAGTCTTTAATTAACAGCTCTGAGCTTTGAACAAAAGGCGCTTATCATAAGGCTGCTGAGGTGCTGTGAACCACTTTGGTATGCTTCCATTTGGAAGACCCAGTGGCCTTCAGAAGAGAAGCTGATGGAGCAGCTACCCTTTGTGTCAAGAGTCAAAATATTAAGAAGAGCAGCTGTTATGGCCTTTATCTAGATTGCTAGCAGTTTGAAGTTGACTCAACATGTGCAAACTGCCAGGTATCTAGAAAGCTAGTGTAGGAATGATTTATTGAAAACAGAAATCTGGGCTACTCACAGTTTCTACCTATGTACAGGTGAGATTTAAATGAGAAAGGAAGGAAGTTCCTTTAAATGTGAAAATGTTGACAGGGAGGCACTCCAAATAGATCACTTGGAAGGGACTGGCAGTGGAACAAGCACTCTAAGAAATAGAGTTGTCATTATTTGTAATTTAATGAAGTTTGAGTTTAATGTAGCCTTCAGCCAAGTTCTACTATGGTGACACATAGCAAAATGATAGGATTGTTACTGCAAATTGACACTGATTGATGACGGCTGTTGTGCATGCAATATTGTGGGAGGTGAAGGGGTGGAACAGAAAATGTTAGTTGCTTCTACAAAGGAAATCTTCCAAACTGTCAACGGGTAGATTTCACTGCAGACAAATCCAGTTCTGAAAGACATTTTGAGAGAATATGGCTCAGTCAGTGAATGGGAGCCTGGTATCTTGCATTTTCCTCTCCTGGAAGGCAAAGTATTATTATTGAGGCCCTAGAAAAGACAGATCTGCTTATGTAGGTTAGTTTGATGTGTTGACCTTTAATTGTTTCCATTAGATGAAACAAACAGCCATTGATTAGACAAACAGCCTACATTATACAATAAATACAATAAATATAATTTTTTGTCATTAAATCTGGCTACATATCCCAGACAAAATTTTGAAATATGTTTGGTGTAATTCTAAACAAAGAGCCAATTTGGTATCATCAAAGTAGAAATTGGTCAAATGAGTTTTAGTGCTGCCTTTGTCATAAAGCCAGTCATTCTCTCTTAGCCCGAGGAAGGAGGCAATGGCAAAAAACCTTTCTGGAAAACCTTGCCAAGAAAACAAACTAATCTAGGCAGTCACCAAAGTCAAGACTGACTACTAGGCACAAAAACCCAATGCTAAACATTCATTTGCTGGAATATTTCAAATCTTAACACAGCCCAGCTAAAAAAAAAATGGAAAGAAACAAATGAACAATGAAAAACATGGTCACTCCAGTCCTCTTGAAGGTTCCATCCATAAACCATGTTTTAAGTTGGAACCGGTTAGGTTAAAGTCACTTACACGAGGCAACTCCTTGCTGAATATTACAACAACAAGGTTAATTCAGTTATTAGAAATGATGGTGAAAACTTGGGTTTATCATACCTGTGACTGATGCCTGTTTTGTTTAAAAGTTCTTTCTGTTAATCATATTATGCGAGCAGATTTGGGTCACTTGGTGGGAAGGAATAAGCACCTTGAATATGATGATTCAAGACCAAACTTTGGTTCTAAAAAATAGACTGGCTTCAGTAGTGTGAAGTTATTTTTAAATGAAAGTTTTAAAATTGTAAAGAACAAAAAGAATGAGAGAGAGAGAGAGAATCCCAGACATATTTTTATGCTTTCCACTCCCCATTTTCTTTCTTTTTCTCCATGTCAACACCAAACAAGACAGGACTAAAATTAATGGGGAAAGCAGCAATTAGCAAATTAGGTTAGCTGCGTGTTGCAGTGTGCCCTGGCTGCCAGGTGTGAGGGGTTCTGGCAGTATATTTATTAGCGGCTGTCAGAAAACTGACATTTTGATGAATGGAGCTGGGTAATCAGTACCCTCCGACAGTGAGCACTTCGAGGCCTCAACATGGTAAACTGCAAAATCAAAGCTTTTTCTACCCACTTTATAAAAATAATACATTCTACCATGCTCCCCCCTCCCAAACCTGCAAGGGAAATGTGCTTTTTCATTGGAAATCGATGATGAAAATGATAAAGAGAGAGAAAAGGAAACGTCAGTTGATGTGAAAACAGTTTGGGGCTTTGGAGCTTCTTTTTGCGCTTTATCAAGGGGTCGTTCAGAGGTTAAAGGGTTGAAAATCTGGTTTGTCTTGCCTTTATACCTGAACATTGCAGTAGTTAGTGGTTAAGTCAATGGTTATTTTTAAAGGATGTAGATGCATCAATGTGAATATCACCTAATTCTTGTTTCATTCATACCGTGGTATTATTTCCTAATGCAGAGGAGAAGAAGAAAAGTTAAGATGGCAACTAATTTGGTCCATTCCACTCACTTTTTTGTGAGACATCTAAATGAATTCTATCAATTATCTTTGAGAATTGGTACCCTGACGTATTCCCCACTCCTCCTTTTCCCTCCTTTTTTGTTCATTGTGTTTTAGAATATAAACTGAAAACCTTATTTTTTTTAAAAAAGAAAACTTTTTGAAATGTATAGATCTAATAAAAGGGTGGGCAAATCTGGAGAATGACAGATTGGGACTTCTCTGCCTCATGGGTAGACTCTCTTCTGATATTTGGAGTACTAGTTTTGCAGGAGGGCACATGCTTCTGTGCAAGCATGCTGGAAATTAAGTCAGTTGGCAGCAAGAGTTTCAGGAATGACTTGATGGAAGCATTTTCAGGGTTAGTTCTTATTCCACAATGCTCTAGTTGTGCATCTAGCAACTAAAAAAAGTAGCTTTTACAGCAATAATTGAGTTTCCCTGTCTGCTATGAAACTGGAAACAGAACTTTGCCAACTTACAGGTTACTCAAGAAAAACAACCATGAAGTTCATCTTCAGAGTAAATATTTACAAAGTTTTCTTTTTATCCAAAACCTCTTAATGAAACCCTAGGTGGAACTCCCCATACAAATAGAACTTCAAAAAAACTTTAAAAAAATACTGTATACTTCAGAACCCTGTTCCAGAATGGTTATCATAGCTTATATTTCTTGGTTACGTTTTTTTTATTTCATTTTTTAAAAAATTATTATTCTTTGTGACCATTTTGGCTCCCATTGGTTTAATATTTGATTGTAGAATTATTTTGCAAGCAGTAAACACTTAGACAATAAGACTTTCTAAAAGTTAAGCTATCTTTGTCCTTAAAGGAACTGGATTATTAATGAGTTTGTATTCAGAATATACAACTAAGATCTGAATTTCAAATGGACCTCAAAGAAATCTGAACCAGAAATGCCATCTTCAAGCTGTGATATAAACTGGATCTTAAAGAATCAAATAAAAACGGTCCCATTTTAGTACCACAGTCAGCAAAAGCATGTCGTAGAAATAAGCTTTTAAGTGGAAAAAAAGAAGAAAAATACACTTGTTGAAGTTTGTTTTGTGCTAATACTCTTGTTTGAAGTACCAACCTACCTTTTTCTCAGCTGGCCCAGCCTGGCTCAGCTTTGTCATGATTGGTGCCATCTCTGGAGTAGTAGATCAAGACTCTGTCTCACCTCCATGATCTACAATGCCCATACATCCTTAGAGTGAGAGTGCACTCTGATGATGCATTACACCAATATATCATGGACACAGAGTTTGCTTGGGTGATGTATGAGTGCCCTGAGAATGTATTTCTCAAATGGTAGTATTGTTCAGGGACAAAGCCTAGCCAAGGAGTAGATTCAATTTAATTACAGTGCAAGTGGTAGTCCAGTCTTATGAGGTATTTTGGCATCAGAATGTTGGCATCCTCAAGAAATATAGGTTGCTATACTCTGTGCCATTGAGTTACATTCCAACATGCTATATTTATTTTAAGTCATTTTTAAAGGAAAGAAAGCAACTTCAACAGCCATTCAGAGCAAAAAACTGACAGTGCTTTTTGAGAAGAGTTCTGTAGAATGTAATAGCTGAGGAGGAAAAAAGGATTTTTGCAATTTCTTCTTGTATGGATGCTTAGATATGCAACTGCAGGCTGCTAGTATTATATTACTATGAGCTTCCACTATATTTTATCAGTGATAACTGTGAGCAACCCATAAAATTAAGTGGCACGGCTATTAATGTTTTGTGTAACATTTTTGTTGTGTTGTTATTTATGATGAGGTTTTTGAATAAATAGAACAGGTGATTTGCATTATGTAATGTAAATTCTACACTCTGTCATTGATCTGAGTAAGACTTATGCATCACTAATTCAATCTGAATCAGAGTTACAAAGTTCAAAAAGAATCCCATGCCATATGAATTGCATGATCATATTGGTTTTATCTCTTCTCTGGAAGCTAAAAAAAAACCCGCTCTGCTTTTTTCTCTAAGGTTCTGGAGATGCCATTTCCTAAAACCTGCAAAACCCACAATGCTCCTGTTATAGATTGGCTTGATTAAAAATGTGTTCTTCTGTATTTACTGGGTACTCCCCCCTCCTTTTTTTAACTTCCTTATGAAATGACATGACATTTTCCAATTTAGCATTCTAACATTCTTACCTATATGCATTATCTTGGTCTTACATACTTCTTATTAGTTTAATGATAAGTGCTATGTGTACAACATATATTACCTTGTTTGTAACTTCTACCTCAGTGGAGCAACCCAGAAATTCACTTGTTCCTACAATAAGTATTGTGGATATGTTAAGCCAGGTAATTCTGGTTGGGTAAAATACATAGAGAAAATATTTTTTCCCGCTGTTGTGTGACCTCAACCATAGGTTCTATTAGCAATGAACTTAATCACTGTTTTCTCCTAGATTGCTATTAAACCTTGGCTCTAACCATCCAAGAAATTAATCTCCAGTGCCCAACCTCTCCCAGATCCTACTGTGCTCTGACCGACCTTTGATCTTTCATTTGCCAGGCTTCATCCATAAATGTGCCACCCTTGCTGTGTCTTTTGAATCTCTTGCAATCTGTTGCAAGTAAGAGCAAGTGCAATGGTTTGCATATTTTGGCTCCAATCACATTCTTTCTCTCTTCATCTCTCAACTTAAAAAAAACTAAGCAAATATCCCTCTTCTCCAATGTTACTCCAATATTTCTTTAATATCAATAATGGTAAAATACAATACTTCAAAGAAAAGAAAAGTTATGAAATCGTTTTTCCTTTAGCTCCCACTCCCCATATTTTTTGTGTGAAGGGTTTAAATATACCATCTGCATCAAGTTTCTTCATGTTCTAAAATGATAATTCTATTTAACTTTAACAATTGGTACATACATTTGTATTTCTTTTTCATCTGCTATCAGTTTTTATGTCTTTTTAATGTAAAATCTAGATTTTTATTTCCTATTTAAATTTCTGGAACTCTTTGCATGAGGAAAAGATGTTTTGGGATTATTTTGACTGAGTTTTTAGTGTAAAAGTACTTTAAAGAGATGAAGCAGAAAGCATGAAGGAAAAATTAACTAATGATATAAATATTATCAGGCAAAAATGTTTTGAACAAACTCATGGAAACACCATTATCCTGTAACTGATTATGCAAAATAGAATGGAAGCTTAACACCACTACTGACAAAGAGGTCCATGGATGCTTATATAGGAGAGCAGAATGACATAGCTTGCATAATCAAATGTCACTAATTGCAGATTTTACATCAAATGAATCCTGACATTTGGACACACATTTTTATGCATCATTTGTGCAACGATACCATGATATATGCAACAGCACTATATCATTTACAAAATGCCTGAGGATGGATTCCTTTGGAAGGATGCTTTAGCTTAATAAACAGACTATTAAAGATATTAAACAATCTATTATCATTAAAAGGAAAGCCAAACTGAAGATCAGATCTATAAAACAGCCGTGTGATTTTCTCTCTGATATAGTTACATAAGTATTATTGCTATGTATCACTTCATTTGTGATATGAACAAAATCACCTATTTTAACAATTGGATTTTAAAATATAATTATAATATAGCACCCTGTTTTCTCTCTGTCTTTCATTCAAAAATACCTTTGTAGTCTGCATGTAACAATCTTTTGCAGTGTATGGCTAAGTCTTACTTAAAAGACATTATAAATCCAATAATTAAGAGTTGTATGACAAAGTGCAAAGGACTACATCAGAAAATATATAAAACAACCCTAATGTAAATTGGTGTTATTATTCCTCTTTTGTAAGTGGAGAAAAAACTATTCTTGGCTAGCAGTTAGAGTCTGGTTCACAACTTGGTTATTTAACTATCCTTGCTCTTTTTGGAGGTAAATGGACTTTTTGGAGAAGCAGGAATAATACTGAATATATTTGCAAAATTAAATTGAGGGCCCAAAGTAATTGAGTAAAGCCATGTGTATGTCCTACATGGTTGAATTATATCTCAAATAAATATGTGTTGGATTGCAACTTTAGAACACTAAAGGAAAGAGATGGACCTACACGTTGTTTGGCCATATGTTTGCTGTGACTCCCATCTTGCAAAATTTATCCTTTAATTACTTTTAGGGAAACAGGATTCAGTTCGTAAACTCTGCAGCTTAAGGATAACTTTTATTGCCAAGCATGCATTACCAAGGACTAATTGTTAGCTTGGCACACCTGCCTTCTCCCCTGATAACTAGAGCCAATGAGAGAAAAAAAAATTAGTAATTTATTAATGATCAAGTCACAAACAGTAATGAAAACAATAGGAATGTCTGCAGGAAGTGATGCCAGGGGCAGAGGTGCAGGTGCTGGGTGCTCTAAAGTGAAATGTCAGCAATTTTACTAAGCTAGTTTGCAACCTTTCCTCTATTTCTGCTTGGTTTGTACTTGGTCTTCCTCCCTCCACCAAATGTTTTGCTTGTACCCCAGGCTCAGCATTCTTACTTTGGGTGATAAAATAGCTGTCACTGTAAGAATGGGGAAAAAGCACAGAAGCAAAATAATAATAATGATAATAATAATCCCCAAACAAGCTTGTAAAGCCTGAAAAACCCTGAGAAAGGAAGCCAGATTTCAATTAAACAGATGATTTGTAGTGAGGCCATTGAACTCATGCTGATAAAATAGAAAATGGGGAAAACTCTTTTTTCTCATAGATTTTTTTCAGTGGATTTATATATTTCTGTGAAAATGGGGATATTTGGAAAAAAACTCAAATATATACTACATTTTAGTGGATTTTTCAATCCACTTTGTATACATATGAATTTAAACTGGCTGTGTTTATGTGATATGATAAACTTTGTTAAGTTTAATCTACTTTGTTGATTGTTCCTTGAAGTCTAGAGAAAAGACAAATTAAAGTCAGCTTCCTGGCTTGTTTGATGCTCATGAAAATCTACCAGTTATCTTTGCTCTATTGTGCCTTTCAAACAGTGGTGGGATTCAAATTTTTTTACTACCGGTTCTGTGGGCAGGCTTGGTGGGTGTGGTAGGGGAAAGATACTGTAAAATCTCCAGTCAGAGGTGGTATTTTCAGTTCTCCCAACTACTCAAAATTTCTGCTACTGGTTCTCCAGAACTGGTCGGAACCTGCTGAATACCACCTCTGCTTTCAACACTTCATAGCTTCATTCATGTTCTAAATACAACCAATAGGCCTAACCTTAATACAATGTAAGAGGGACACGGTGGCTCAGTGGCTAAAACACTGAGCTTTAGCCGATCAGAAAGGTTGGCAGTTCGGCAGTTCGAATCCCTAGCACTGCATAATGGAGTAAGCTCCCATTACTTGTCCCAGCTTCTGCCAACCTAGCAGTTCGAAAGCATATAAAAATGTAAGTAGATAAATAGGAACCACTTTGGTGGGAAGATAACAGTATTCCATGTGCCTTTGGCGTTTAATCATGTCTGCCACATGACCATGGAGGCATCTTCGAACAGTACAGGCTCTTCAGCTTTGTATCAGAGATGAGCACCACCCCCTAGAGCTGGAAACAACTAGGGGAACCTTTACCTTTTTATTATAATGTATTGCATTTATTGTCCAAATATGACTATTGTATTAGACCATTAATTCATCTGGTTTAGCTGGATGTACAATGATCAGTAAAAGCCTTAAATATTAAAAAAGAAAAGAAAGTTTCATATTATATAATTATTATTATATAAATATATATTATATTATATAATTATATAATTTCCTCTTAGGGAAAGCAAGATTGTACAAACTACCGACAACAACAACCCCAAAAGTATGAAAAATAAAGCAACCCCAAAAGTATGAAAAATAAAGCAAAAGAAGTTAAATGCAAGTAATAAGAGAAGACAGAAAGAATATGGTTAAATTTAGTTTACTCTATCATCATTCATTATGGCACTCTACAGCTGTCTATCCTTGTAAACCCTCCTTGCCTCCAAATTGGATTAATAAACCATTTCATACATTGTCCTAGTTCTTCAAACTTCTCACTTTTTTTGATGATTTCATCGACTTCATCCAGCCATGACTTTCTTGATCTTTCCTTTCCTTTTGACCTATTCAATCTACCTTCATATATTTGTTTTTCATTTCAAGCTTCATTCATTCTGTCAAAATGACCAAACCAATTGCACTTCTTTTGTTTTGGTCACTCACTTTTGCATTCAGTCAACATTTGGTCAACATTCTTTCAGCCCTGTTTTAATCTTCATCTAACCTGCTTGTTTGCCCCACACATTTTTTAAATTACCCAGTTCAGCTTCATTCAGCTTACTTTCATCTTGTGGCATATCTGTCTCTCATTCCTATAAATTGCCTATTATACATAGTATTCTCATATCTTTCAACAAACATTGATTCAATAGTTCTTGTACAGTGTATAATTTTTCTATCAGCATATCTAGATCTTACCATTTGCCCATTTATTTTCACATCTGCATCATACAATCTATCTAATGCTTGCTGCAAATCAATTTGGATTTTCATCAAGAGTATGTTATTGATTGATATATTTTTGTTGGTAAATTGGTAGGAATGGAGCTGATGATGGCACTGGAATCAGGAGCTGGTGAATGGATCTCTATGAGATTCTTTTCTGGACAAGGAGAGGATGGGATTACCCACAAATGCTCCAGTAAGTTGCTCCTCAGATGGAGACTGCAAAAGGGCAATGTCTGGAAGGTTTAAAACTCAGGGAGGTGAGGAATCTCTTAAACCAAATGGGCAGCTTTATGAATATAGGATTCACATACTTCTTTTTGTAATCATTTTTGGAAATTGTTTTCAGGTGTTGCAAAATTTTGGAACTATAGGTTTTACAGCTGTGGATGAATTTCCTTCAATCCTTAGCAATCGAAGCTTTAAATGCAAGTAAGCCTTACTAAAGTTTTGAAGAATTTTGTGAGAAGGGACAAAGAAGAATTGAAAAGAAATCAGGCTCTAGACATTATTTGAACTAAAGATAGGATTGTTCAATGCTCAAAACACTTATTAGGCATTCTATTTATACTCACATATATTTTAATTCCATCATTATCTTTCTTACTGCAGTGAGCAAATAAAAAATATTCTTAGTAAACTGTTCACTTTACAATATGTTTTGTCTACTTCAAAAAACATATAGTATATTTCATATATTTTTTGGTTACTCAAAGTACAAATAATTACTGGTATATGTAAACCAATGAACTACAAAGTGAAATTAAATTGACAGGATTTCATTCTTTGTTACTTATATTCTTTCAATAAAAACCTTTCAATACACTTTACAAACTAGCCCCTTAAAGGAATTGTGTCTCTCTGTGTGTCTGTCTGTTTGCGATATAATAAGGTTGTTGGAGCCAATATGCTCTTCCCACATAAATCAAGTCATATAACTAGTCCATAAGCAAATCAAAGCCTTTTTAAAATAAAGCAGCTTTAACGCAATAGAGAAAACATATCTCTTTATGTAAGTAAATATGAGGGACACATAGCTTATCCTTTTGTTTTTAATTCAGGAAATTCTAGTTATAAATACAGGAGCATTACCAACAATGAAAACAAAGATGAAAGTACTTGGTTCAAAAATAATTCAGAAAAAGAAATTTGTAATGTGCAGGAATTTCATGAGACACATTAAAGAAACCAGTGTTTTAACAATCCAACTGATTAAAGTAGTCTTGCCATTCCTTTACAGACATGTATAGAAATGTGAATAAATATATAATTGCTTTAAAGAAGTTCCTACATATTCCAATGCATCGTATCTAAATTCCTTTCTTTCTTCCTTCCTTCCTTCCTTTTGAATTATTCTTCAAATACACTCTATTTTTGACTAAAGGGGAGGACATGATGCCTAGTAATCTACATAATTCTACATGCAAATAAATAGAAAATTTCTAGCTCTCCCAAAGAACAAATAAAGGATATAAATCACTTTGCTGAGTTGACAATTTATTAGGTGGAGACCTAAATACAGTAATAAATTTGTAAGCTGCATTAATTTCAGTAGGACTATTGCCTGTATTAATCATTGGAGAATTATAGTGATTAACATGTAACAATTAGCATTTGTATTAGCAAGAAAAAGATTATATTATGAAGGATTATATTTTGATTGCATCTTGAGACTGACTCTAGGCAACAGAGCTGGTACACCTGGCCTGGTGTTTGCTTTCTTGTTTTTCTTCCTGTAGCTTCTGAGATTTAAAAAGCCCACATAGTATTTTGTAACATTTGGTTGGTTTTCTTGAAGCATTATAACAGTTTGGAACATAAATTTCTATGGGCCAACATGGCTATAATTACTTTTTACAATCATAGTATTGAAGAATCTAATTAATTTATTGTAGCTTCAGGAGAAACATGATGTTCTTTTTCTATAGTTAACTTATGAAATCTCCTGCAAATAATGCAATATGCTTACTAATGGAGACCCTTTCAAATGATCAGTCAAATTCCTGTCTAATGGATATTATAGTAGAGTTAAAAGTTTATATGACATGCAGTGTATTGTAGGAGCATTTGTCTTCATCTCTTGGCTGGGTATTGGAAACACATATACGCTAAATTGGGTTCAGCTTTGGGTCTTTGGATCAAGATGACATTGAACATTTTGGAAAATTAGTTTATTTTTAAAAAAGGAAAAAGAAAGAAAGAATACCGTTTGGTTTGGTCTCTTCTGGGCTATACTGTGAGGGATCAAATGAATGCACCATTCATGCTTAGCCTCTTTCTGTAATAATGGCTGGTTCCTTTAACCCAAATACAAGAATTTAGATAGGTTTGTTGTTCTATGTTTATTTCTACTTACAGTATACAGGTGAAACTTAAAAAATTAGAATATCATGCAAAAGTTCATTTATTTCAGTAATGCAACTTAAAAGGTGAACCTAATATATGAGATAGACTCATTACATGCAAAGCAAGATAGTTCAAGCCATGATGTGTCATAATTGAGATGATTATGGCTTATAGCTCATGAAAACCCCAAATCCACAATCTCAGAAAATTAGAATATTGTGAAAAGGTTCAATATTCTAGGCTCAAAGTGTCCCACTCTAATCAGCTAATTAAGCCATAACACCTGCAGAGGGTTCCTGAGCCTTTAAATTGTCTCTCAGTCTGGTTCAGTAGGAATCACAATCATGGAAAAGACTGCTGACCTGACAGTTGTGCAGAAAACCATTATTGACACCCTCCATAAGGAGGGAAAGTCTCAAAAGGTAATTGCAAAAGATGTTGGATGTTCCCCAAGTGCTGTATCAAGGCACATTAATAGAAAGTTATGTGGAAGGGAAAAGTGTGGAAGAAAAAGGTGCACAAGCAGCAAGGATGACTGCAGCCTGGAGAGGATTGTCAGGAAAAGGCCATTCAAAAGTGTTGGGGACTCTCACAAGGAGTGGACTGAGGCTGGACTCAGTGCATCAAGAGCCACCACACATAGGCGGATCCTGGACATGTTGTATTCCTGTTGTCAAGCTGCTCCTGAACAACAAACAACGTCAGAATCGTCTTACCTGGGCTAAAGAAAAACAGAACTGGTCTGTTGCTCAGTGGTCCAAAGTCCTCTTTTCCGATCAGAGCAACTTTTGCATCTCATTTGGAAACCAAGGACCCAAGTCTGAAGGAAGAATGGAGAGGCACACACTGCAAGATGCTTGAAGTCCACTGTGAAGTTTCCACAGTCTGTGTTGATTTGGGGAGACATGTCATCTGCTAGTGTTCGTCCACTTTGCTTCATTAAGTCCAGGGTCAATGAAGCCATCTACCAGGAGATTTTGGAGTATTTCATGCATCCTTCCGCTGACGAGCTTTATGGGGACGTTGACTTCATTTTCCAGCAGGACTTGGCACCTGCACACAGGTGTCAGAAGCATCAAAACCTGGTTCAATGACCGTGGGATTACTGTGCTTGATTGGCCAGCAAACTCACCTGACCTAAACCCCATAGAGAATCTATGAGGCATTGGCAAGAGAAAGATGAGAGACATGAGACAGAACAATGCAGAAGAGCTGAAGGCTGCTATTGAAGCATCCTGGTCTTCCATAACTCCTCAGCAGTGCCACAGGCTGATAGCTTCCATGCCACACCACACTGAGGAAGTAATTGCTGCAAAAGGGGCCCAAACCAAGTACCGAGTACATATGCATGCTTATACTTTTCAGAGGTCCGATATTGTTCTATGTACAATCCTTGTTTTATTGACTGCATGTAACATTCTAATTTTCTGAGATTGTGGATTTGGGGTTTTCATGAGCTGTAAGCCATAATCATCACAATTATGACAAATCACAGCTTGAACTATCTTGCTTTGCATGTAATGAGTCTTATCACATTTATTAGTTTCACCTTTTAAGCTGCATTACTGAAATCAATGAGCTTTTGCACAATATTCTAATTTTTCGAGTTTCACCTGTAGATTGCACACTCATATAAATGGATCAGTAAGTTTTTGCAAAAGTTTCTTGCCAAACATTTAGGACTATAAACAGCAATTGATATCTTTATGTTATTGATATCTTTATGATATCAATGTTTTCTTTTGGTTTGCTGATCAAATATAGGAAGTTTTAGGTTTTTTTCTCTACTGGGTTTAATGTTGGTACAAAGCTGTCCAATGAGGCCCCTACTAATTTCCTCTGGGCACTATTAATAAAGTCGCTGAAACAGAAAGGCGTATTTTCAAGGCTACTTGAATTACAGTGTGTGGATGTTCATGTTTTCATCCCAGCTGATATGTCTGTGTTGTGGATAAATGCAGTGATGAATGGTGGGTCAGGGAAGGAGCAGGCTGATTTTGCTCCAAGCTTGACCCCATCTCATTTCTGACATTTGAAATGACAGGTGCATTAAAAAGTTATTTGTTTGGGATGGAGAGGGAAAGCATGTCATGTGCAACATTTGCTAGAGGTGGTACCTGGTCCAGAAAAATAGCTGGAATAAGAAAATGTTCCAAGTTATCCTCTTTTACTTGCATGCTGTGTGGCTTTAATGCTATATGTAAGTATGAAAATTCAGAAATAGATGCACCAGTCAGAGTTTGTTCCTGTCTGAGAGTGAATAAATGGTTTAACTGTAGTCTTTTCATTCAACTAGTTTATAATAGTTGGTCCAAATGCTCCAGATTTTTTTTAACTCTGAAGCCGCTAGTTTTATTTGTTTATATTTATAAAATGATGAATTGCTTTCCTTTTTCCCAAAATACAAGAACAATACAAAAAAATGTATCTTGGAAGAATCAGGACAGACAAAAGAATATTTTACATAACATGCATTTAAATTTTGAAATTTAACATCATGAAATATGGTGCTGGTTCCAAAAAAGGGTTGGAGAAATTTGTGGAAATCATGTGGATCAGTGACTACTAGGCTTGAAGGTAGTGTAGCTGCCTCTGAAGGCCGTCTGCTGATAGACCTTCCTTGTGTAATTAGTTAGCCACTCTGAGAATGAGAGATGGGGCAGAGTTTGATCCAGCGGTCACTGTTTATGTTCTTATGTCATCGAATGTTTCAATTATATATGTTTGCTTAATCTGAAACCCAACTACCATGTAAACTGGGACTCTGGCTTTTCAATTTCAAAGAAGACAGGTTAGGAATAGTATGCAGTTATTCAATGTTTTTCAAAAGGAGTAGGGTTTATATTTTAAATGTAAATTTTAAATGGAGTGTAGTATCTTAAATTTGCTGAGGATAAAGTAACGAAGGCAAATACAGTTTTTTGAGGGTCTAATCTTTCCTTTTGTGAAGGGTGTTATTCTAAATTCAGGTCTCTCTTCCTTTCAGGTAGCTGCAGTAATTCATTGTGACTAACTTCACATATTGTACTAAACAATAATGTACTTTTTGTTTTATTAAATTCATAATAAAGGTTTTTATTAAATGAACTATAGTTTGCGTAACAAAGGATGATGGTCCTTAAAAGTACGTACCAGCAAAGCAGTAAGGAGTCTTTTTATATGGTCCAGAGTTTCTCATGTTTCCTTTGTAACTGGAGTACTGCTGTACTTCCAAGGTTATGACCAGAAGTACCTTAAATACTGACTGCTGCTTGGAAATTATAGACAATGTGGAATACTAAGATTTCTATCCATCCTCTTCTAGTTTTGTATTGGTCTTGATCTTAGCAGGTAATCAAATTATGAGGCCAGTTCTTAACATGCCTTTTAATATCCTCTTAATAAGCTAATAGTTCAATTAAACAACTGATCATCAAATGTGCTTTCTGCAGACAAGCCAATAGCATCTGACCCAGTGAACTTCTCATTGGTCTGTCTGTTCAAGGAACAGATTTGTACAGTGAATGTACAGTAAAGTGTAAATCTCTTCCACAGTTGATTTATTTTGACCAGGCTTCAGTTCAAAACATTCACAACAGAGCATTTCTCTTGCTGGGACTACAGAGTAAGTCTTTTGTTCTTGATGGAGTACAACAGCATTGTATCAGAAAACCATCCTTGAACAGTCAGTGAGCATAATTGTGAACTGAATGATTTGTAGAAAGATCCAAAGGTCATGTGCTGGTTCTATGTCAACATACTCTAGTGAATTTTACTTGGTCACAAGGCAATAGAAAATAAAACCTTTGTTACTACTGTTTGAGTACATGGAGTGAGCGTCAGAGTAGCAAGAACCATTTTTGTTTGCTTTGTAGTGAAGAGTTAAATTTGTATTTGTAATGAAGGTTGAAAGTAACTTCTTTATAAATTTCTTTATTAGACAAACAAGAAATTGAACAAAAACAAAACCTGATGCAAGGCAAACTATATTAGCTGACTGACTGTTTTTTGTGAGGCAGAATTGTGGGATAGTAGTTAAGGGTTTTGTAAGATGGAATGTAGAGACAGCATAGTTTAGAAGTGTCAGAGATAGAGTCAAGATGACTCCTCTCTAATAGTTCCCAGAGTATATGTTTATGATCAAATAGTCTACTTTAACTTGGCAAGATTTCAGTCTATATGTGAGGAACAATAAAGGAAACTTCTTGAAAGAATCTCAATGTGTCTTTCTTGGGTTTTTTTTTGGACCCAGACATTTCATGATGAGAAGATTGCTCATTTCTTTGATGTTCAGCACCTTATATTAGATTGAGGAGCTCATATCTTTTGAAGTAAAAGGAGGAAGCAGATTTAAGTGTCACATTTAAGAATCAAATCTGTGCAAATGTGGCAAAAATCTGATTCAGACTGTCTATTGCATTTGATTTTAATCCATTTATAAAATGACTCCTATTCAATCAGATATTTGAATAGAATCATCAAATTGGGTCAATTCACATTTATGAATTGATTCAGAGGAAATTAAGGGATATTATCCAAATTACTCAAATCAATTTAGAACACTTGATTTAAGAATTCAGATTTATTGATTTTCCAATTAATTTGGAAAGCTGATTTGGCTCAGTGGTTGGTTTGAATTATTTTCTAATCATGTCACCAAACTATTTCTACAAGCCTAATGTATAGGCATTAATTCTTATTTCAGTTAAGTGAGAGATGTGCAAGAATATAAATATTTCTGTTCTTCATTCAGAGAAATGATCCAATTCTTAAAATATTATCAAAATAGAAAGCTGAAGTTTGATAGTATCAATTTGGTTCATATATCACATTAAGCCACTGTTTGCTTAATCATGGTTTTGAATACATTATGGTTGGCATAATAGTCTGGCAGAGGGCATAAGTGACATGCTTTCTTTGTTTCTTTACTAGAAACCCAGTTGGTCTATATAACCTGTCTCCACGTTCTGTCCTGGAATTCTTGCTTGGTAGTTATTGCTGTCATGATTCATCTTCAGTAGGTTTTTCATCTTGTACCCCCTGCCAATCTTATTCTGTTAGGTAGACAGGCCCACTGCAACCTACACTGCCTTTGTGGTAAATAAAAAAGAGAAAAGTAATACAATCTAGTACAGGGATCACCAACCTTTTGGACCTCAGGGTCCATCATACTCATAATTTTAAATCCCAGGGACTACTAACCGGTTCTGTGGGCATGGCCTAATGTGTGGGTGTGGCTTGGTGGTCATGTGACTGGCTGGGCATGGCTTGTATGTATATATTATAAATATTTATTTAAATATTTATAAAATAATTTATAAAATTTATAAAAATTTATAAAATTTATAAAATAAATTTTATAAAAATTTTATAAAAATTTATAAAATTTATAATTTATAAAATTGCTCTTTTAAAAAAGAGCAATTTTTACTCCAAATCAGGCTAAATAGGCAGGCAGATTGAGTTGCTCACAGAATCACAGATTCATTCAGAGATCTATCTGCCATTGGCTAGCTCAGTCTGTCACATAAAATTTGCTTGCAAGCAAACTCATAAAATTTGCTAGCAAGCAAACTCACAAAATTAACTCACAACACACCATGTAGGTAAATATTGAATTTTTTGTTAAAAAAAGAGCAACTTTTACCTAAAATCAGGCAAAGCAGGCAGGCAGATTGAATTGCTTACAGAATCATTCAGTGATCTATCTATCTGCCATTGGCTAGCTCAATCTGTCACATAAAATTTGCTTGCTATGAGTCTGCACTGAATAATAGAACCCTTAGTCCTAAGGGAGGTTTGGCTGTGCTTAAAAGCAGAGCCAAAGATCTAAAAACTAGCTAGAACCAGAGATCTAAAGACTAGCTAGAAAGCAAGAAATCCAACCATTTCCTGCTTCCTAGCTAATCTAAATCTCCTGGCACAGCAGAACAGATGATGGTCGGAAAAAGGAAAATTAGAAACTTAGCAAGCAAGTTTGTCACATAAGGAGTGAGTGGGCCGGGAAGGTTCCCGCAGGTCATGTGAGCAGCGCAGCCTGGATTAATTGCTTTGGGAGGGGTGCTCTGGGGGTGAGATTTCTCTGCGGCCCACCAAAATTTTCTCATAGCCCACCAGTGGGCCCACTGGTTGGTGATCACTGATCTAGTACAACCTCCTGGCTCTATTGAGTAGAGGCATGTGATTAAAGCATCGAAACCTCATCTTCATGAAAGATATATCAATCTCACTAAACATAGGCAAAGTCAAATTCAAAAATATTATATATAAAAATATATTTACAAAAATATAAGCAATGTTCTCAGCATGCCACAAGATGGAGTTGGCCCATTATAATTAATGAGATATTAACAAAAATAAAAAATTTCTGGCCCAAATATGACACAGAATGGTCTTCTTGTGCAGAAAAAACAACAACTCCAAGAGACAATAAGTCTATATAGATAAAGAATCTAAAAACCATCCAATGCAGTATTTTTTCCAAATGTCTTTACTTTGCTACTTTCTTCCTGGACTTTCTCTATCTTCTTGAAGTAATTCCAGTAGTTATGAAAATTAAGAAAGCAGTTTGTTTTCTCCATTCAGGAACAAAAACTTCTTGTTCTGTTTCACTGGAGTCAATTCTAGGTATTTTTTCTAGGTCAATTCTAGCTCTAGGTACTTTTTTAAGAAGAAAGTTTTTTCCTCTCTTGGACGGAAAGTTTGAGGAATTTGACTGGGTCTACAAGTCAAAGTTAACTCACCTACCTATGTACCAAATATCATTTTTCCATTGTGAATGTGGATTGAATGTCAGATGCTGGTTTGGGGGTTTGTAACATGCATATTTACTACAATTAGATTGCACAACAGAAACATATTTTGGTTTAATGAGATATGGGAATCACTCCAAATATGCAGACAATTACAAATGATTGCTAGATTTATAATGTACCTTTCCTCCAAGAATTTTGGGTTATTGTCAACTTTATCTTGTTTTTTAAAATTTTACTTAAATGTTAATCTGCTGCATATTTTTATCATATAGGATTATATAATCCCTGCTGCCGTTCTATATACCCCATATCATTTGAGAATCATCAAGAATTATTTCTGGAAAGATTTGAAGTACACTTTGCCAGTCAGTCTGAATGCAAAAATTCAGATGAGTTTCCCAGTTCCAAAGGAGAATTGATCATTAGAAGAGAAGATTTAGGATTGCATGATATTCCAAGGTATGATCTCAGGATAGGTTGTCCCACCATGTTTTCTGCAGACATTTGTGGGTTTCTGTTGGGACTACAAGCACAGTCTTGAAAACGACACTCTATCCTATGCAGTTATGAGAATAAAGAAAAAGCTTCCATTTGCACCCAGGAAACTTTTTAAAAATCAAAACTTGATAGTGTTGCAGAAAGACGTAATGATTTTTGTGAATGTTGTCAATGAAAAGAGCTGTGGTGGTGCAGTGGTTAGAGTGCAGTATTTCTGCTGTCTGCTGCCTGCCTGCAATTTGGCAGTTTGAAGCTCAGGGTTGACTCAGCCTTCCATTCTTCTGAAGTTGGTAAAATGGGAACCCAGATTGTTGAGGGTAATATGCTGACTTTGTAAAGTGCTTAGAGAGGACTGTAAAAGCACTGTGAAGTGATATATAAGTCAAAGTGCTATTGCTATTTTAGAAACAGAAGGGCTAGATCTACTAGCCTCACCTGGAAGCTATAGTCCAAAGCAAAATTGTTTCCCCACACCTGCAATCAGTTATATATATAAATAAAGCAGGCATAGTTGCTAATAAAACATTGAGTGGTGCATATAGTTTGGTTCCTTGGAGGGCAGGTTGTTTTCTTCATATGGAAGGTTCATTAGACATTTTCAAGAATCTGCTTAGGTTTTCTTTTCTTAAATTACATTTCCCCCGGAAACAATCTACTTCTGCATTTTCTGTAAATGAGCATCTGTACCATAGAACAGGAAATTGTAGAAGGGGACAAGTGACAAAATGTGGCTTCTGACATTCCTGTGCAAATCTGTTGATTTAAGTACTTGTGTCCGATTTCTAAATTTCAGTATTTCTAAATACTGAAAGCCAGGTTTTGCACTGTAACTTGTGTGATCTTATCCCACACTACTAATTCTCCCCCTCCCAAAAGACCAAGGATAGTGCTTCAGGAATTGGCCTTGGATCAGAGAGACTAGATTCATATCCCCCTTCAACCACAAAGCTCAAAAGAGATTGTAAAATAATGGAAGCAGTGTTGGGATGGCTCAGAAGAAATTCCCCCCTTTGTGACCCCCCCTCTCCTGCCTCTGGGTTCATTACATCTCCTGCTAGAGATGCCTCTGGGTTCACAAACAAAGACTTGCAACAAAAGTCAAAGATAATAAAAAAAGTTTCTTCCAACATATAAATAATAGGAAAAAAAATCAAGGAAACAGCTGGCCCCACTAAAGAGAGAAGATGGCAAGGAAGAAACAGGCAACAGAGAGAAAGCAGAACTTTGCATTGGTCTTCATGCAAAAAGAAACTATAGCCCAATTTACCAAAAACATAACTGTAAAAGACAGACTAGAAATAAGACTTAAAATAAGCAACAAAAAAAATCTGATCTTGATGAACACAAATCACTGGGGCCTGATGGATTATATCCCAGAGTTTTAAGGAAGCTGGCAAAGGTCATCTTAGAACCACTGCACCACATCTTTCAAAAATCCTAGAGCACTGGGGAGCTACAAGAGGACTGGAAAAGAGCTGATGTGGTTTCCATCTTCAAAAAAGGGGAAGAAAAAAGACCCAGGAAACAATACACCAATCAGCCTAACATCAATACTCAGGAACACACTGGAAAACATCATAAAAAAACAGATCTGCCAACATCTAGAAATAGATAAAGTAATAACTAGCAGTCAGCATGGGTTTGTTAAAAACAAATCATGCCAAACCAATCTTATTTCATTCTTCAACATAGTGATTAAATTTGTAGACCAGTGAAATACTGTGGACATAATATACTTAAGACTTCAGCAAGGCATTCAACAAAGTAGACCACCACCTACTTCTTGGTAAGCTAGAAAAGACTGAAATAGATAGCATCACCTCCAAATGGATTTGCAACTGGCAGACAAATGGTACTCAATGAGTAATCCTTAATGGGTCTAAGTCTACATGGAGTGAAGTAAGCAGTGGGGTGCCAGAAAGTTCTGTTTTAGGCTCAGTACTCTTCAATATCTTCATAGACAATTTAGATGATGGAATAGAAGGGGAACTTATCAAATTTGCAGATGATACTAAACTGGCAGGAATAACTAACACCCTAGAAGATAGGCTGAAGATCCAGATGGATCTTGACAGACTTGAACACTGGACCCTATCTAACAAAATGAAATTCAGTGTAGAGAAAAGTAAAGTCCTACACTTAGGCAAGAAAAACCAAAGTACAAATATAGATTGGGTGAAAACAGACTTAATAGCAGTAACTGTGACAGGGATCTTGGAGTTTTAGTGCACAATCAGCTAAATATGACCAAGCAATGTGCAGTAGCAACCAAAAAAGCCAATGCAATCCTAAATTGCATTAACAGAGGGACACAATCAAGATAAAGTGAAGTACTAAAAGCACTCCATAAAACCTTAGTAAGACCACACCAGGAATATTGCATCAACTTTTGGTCACCACACTATAAAAAATATGTGGAGACTAGAAAAAGTGCAGAAAAAAGCAACCAGGATGATTAGGGAATTGGACACTAAAACATACGATGAACAGTTGCAGAAACTGGGCATGACTAGTCTAGTGAAGAGAAGGACCAGAGGATATATGATACCAGTGTTACAATATTTGAGGGGCTGCCATAGAGAGGAAGGAGTCAAGCTATTTTCTAAAGCGCCTGTAGGCCAGACAAGAAATAATGAATGAAAACTGAACAAGGAGAGATTTCACCTGGAAATAAGGAGAAATTTTCTGACAGTGAGAACAATCAACCAATGGAACAACTTGCCTTCGGAACTTGTGGGAGCTTCATCACTTGAGACTTTCAAAAAGAGATTGGACTGTCATTTGTCAGAAATGGTGTAGGGTCTCCTGCTTGGGCAGGGGCTTGGACTAGATGACCTGCAAGGTCTCTTCCAACTCTGTTAATCTGTTAATCACTATATAACAATAGAATAAAATAAAATAATAATTTGTTATTAGATATTAGATTTTACAGGGAAAAGAGAAAAGTTGAACTCTGTTTTACATGGAATATGATGCTGAAATTATGTCCTGATTGGCTGCATGATATGAGAAGAAGGAAGGCCAGACGAAATAGGAATATTTCTCTATATCTATACCTTTGTTTGTGAGTCTATGTATATATGTCAGTCCCCTCTATGGAATTCTTCTTTACAATTTGGCGGATAGGAAAAAAAGATTCTTTTCTTTTCTGGGTGATACTATGTGACACTTCAGCAATTCCACCTAGAACACCTGATATGATGAGCTACTTGGGAGAGATTGATGCTCCTTTGACTAGATAGTCCAAATGGCTAGATAACAGATACTATACTTTTAAATACTTCCAGCACATAAAATCTGCCTGCTCAATGTATTACCCTGCTGTAAGTATATATTGGAAACTGCTTTGTAAATAGTTTTAGGTAGCAGAGTGTAAATGTCAGGAAAATGGGAAAGTTCAGTGTGAACTGGAGATATTTATAATATATCCAGTTAGAGAATTTAGAGAATGTGGGAAGAAAGAAGAAAAGAAGAAGATAATCACTGGCTGAAAATATCTGGTAAATTCACTGAATATATCTTCCTTTGGGATTGGACTGAATTATGGGAAGACAGGAAGGGAGGTGGAAGATGGCCAGAGAGATTGTAGAGTGCCAGGATTTTCACATGATAACTAAATGGTTGCAGGAACATCACACTCTAAGAACAAGAAAATAAAATAAAAAATAAAAATAAAAACAAAAAACAAATTAATTAATTAATAGACACTGAACATACAGAAACACATTGCAATAATTTGCAACATAAGTGATAATGCTATAGTAAAAATAATAATTAAACAATTCAAAAGCTACATTACAAAGGTCTGTTTTAAGACATTTGGGAAGTAGAGAAATTGGGTTGCATCAGCAGCTCCTAAGAGAATGTGTTTGATATTACTGACAAGCAAGCTCTTATAAACAGGTGTGCTGTCCTTGAAGTTCATTGTAAGATGTATGATCTTAGTGGAAATTCCAAATGGTTATTTAATGCTTTAAATGTAAACCTAAAAGTCCCAGGAGTGGTATCATGAACACAAATGTACCTGCAGATACTTTCTTTGATGCCTACTGCCTCTCTTCTCATGTCCTATCTTATATATTTAAAGAAAAAAACTGGTTATTGAACTGCAGAAGAAAAAGTGACAGATGCCTGTGCCATGTTTATTTCTAAGAATTCCTTTGGGTCTTGTATGTATGAAAAAGTCATTATTACAAAATGAAAAGAGCTGGCAGTGACACAGTCTTCCCATCTGAAGCATGTCAAACCACCTAGAGCAGCAAGAAAGATAAGCTGTATGTAATGCAAAGGGAATGCTCTGGGAAACTAGAGTTTGTGGTGAAAATAGAGAAAGCAGGTATGTTTTCTGGAATTGTTATATTTTGCTGTTTGTTGTATATATTATGTTGTACTGCAGGTATGTGAGATTCATTTTTGGCTATGTTGCTCAGATTTGAGAGTTATAGCTCACATTTGCTCACTTCTGAGTATCATCAGTTCACCTTCTTTTACATAGGAGCTAGACAAGGTAATTATGGGTTTAAAATAATGTTTCTGGGTTTTTTTTAAATTCAGATTCCATTTCTGTCTTGATAATAACAGCTCAAATTATTGGATAAGTTAATTATCTGAAACATGGGTGTTAGCAGCTAGCCATGCCTTCTGTGGCAATCATGCCACAAATATGGAAGGCTTCTGTCACACTTCCAAATCGAAATGGAATGAATTAGCACTCGGTATAAATATTTTAATACTGACTTGATGGGTTCATGGGAGATGACAACTGGTCTTAGTTGGGGCAGTTCCAGCATCCCAATAGCCTTATTTGCTGATATGATGTGCATTTGTCAATACATAAAATGAATGATTACAGTACGTTGAGATTTTGTCTTTTTAAATTTTATTCCAGTGTAGCTTTTTGTGTTTCTAGAAATAATTCAGAACTGGCTAGAATGCAAAAAAAAAGTCAAAAATAATAATCTTGTGCTGACCTTAACAAAAAAAACAGCATCTGAATAAGTAGCTTGCTATTTGTTTGTTTGTTTATTTACTTGAGACATGGTGGCCTAGAGTAAAGACGGTTGAGAGTTCAATCCTAGATAGGGGAAGATTTCTTTTATCAGGGTGCAAAGGGAAAATATCTACTGTGAACTCCACATAAATGTCAGGAAGGGTATACAGCCAGTAAATGCTTAGCTTCATTCAGTTGTCCCAACTACACCCTGATACAAGGGATTACAGGGTCATAAAAAGAAAAGAAACACCCTGCCTTAATTATTTTTTTACAAATAATTAATGGCAGTAATTCCTTCGTCCTCCTGCCTTCCCCACAAAAACAAACCTGGCCCTCTGTTTGGTTTAGTGATTAAGGAAGTGGGAGATGGTGAGTTCTAATCCTGTCTTCACCATGAAAGTCAGCTGGGTGATCTTGGGCCGCTCTCTTTCAGCCCAACTTATCTCACAGGGTGGCTTTTATGGAAAAAATAGGAGGAGAAAGATGTACTAAATATATTTGCCACCTTGAGTAAAAATAATTAAGGAAAGGATGTTAATAAAATACAAATAAAATGAGTAAAATGAAATCTACATGGTCAACCAGTGGGGTACTAGGTTAACACATATACACAATATAATTTGCAATGCGCTGCTGAATATGACATTATGCCAAGGGTCTAATATGTGGGAAATAATCACTTACATGTTCCGTTTGATCCCAACTGTTTATT
Organism: Hydrophis major; assembly: GCA_033807585.1. NCBI lineage: Eukaryota > Metazoa > Chordata > Lepidosauria > Squamata > Elapidae > Hydrophis > Hydrophis major. Next base: position 231,565,542 of record CM066330.1, read on the forward strand.
TATCATAAGTTTTTTTAGGTATTGTCCATTATAAAAGTTGAGGTCATTATGAAGACATACCATGGACAAAATGGAATGTGTGTTTCCTGTAAAATGTCATTTATCCACTTACTTTCACATGGTAACAGCCTTCTTGGGACAGGTGGCATCTGATGGGATGGGTATCTTAAATGTCTTTGAATGAAACTGTAAAAACAAGAATGTTTTCATAGCTGTTATATATATAATGGTCTAATCTGTTAACTGATCTTTTGTGAAAAAAGCAATAAAACCTGTCCAGTAACTGGAAACTGTGAATCTAAATATTGGCACATCAGTGCTCATAAGTAAGGGCAAGACCTTTCTGTCAATGTTCATGTACAGAACAAATGCTCAGGGGAGTATTCTCTGAGGAGCTGTAAATATTCCCATTGTACTAATGTAATGGGAATTGTTGCTCTGGGCTGCTGCCTGTTTTTAATTGGAATGCTATATTAGTGAAGTCAGAATGAACCAAACACCATCTCAAATATTTAATATATTTGATTATCATGTTAACAATGGGCTTGTTTTTCCTGTCACTGTTTTACAATAAAAATACAATTTGGACATTCATTGGTGGTTTCTTTTGACCCAAAAGAAGAACTGTATTAAGATTAAGTAATTCTATAAAATTACCTGGAGATTTAAAGAGACAGGTTTACAGCATGCAATATGCTTTGACTTGCAGGTATTTTTAAAAGTGAAAATCATGTGCTTACATGAGGGAGAAGGCAAGTGGGTTTCTTGAATTTTTTTTGAATTACATGAGGCAGAAGGCCACAGCAAACTTTCCTGAAAATAGTACTCATATTTTTTTCTAATAAAGAAAATAACATATGAACATAAAAAACAAAATATTCTTATAGAATCACAGGACTAACAATTAACAACACACTTTGGTTTAAGATTATAGCATGTCTGAAAATAGTATTTCTCTAGTCTCTCCTAAATCAAGTGCAGTTTGGAGGCAGAGTGACTATACTTTCCATAATTCTCAGTCTTCTTGGATAAAGCTACCAATTTTATAAAATGCTGTCTGTCAGTCTTTTCCACCTTTCCTTCCAAGCAGATTTCACTCATTCTACTTTATCCCCATACAAATATCTATTCCCCACACAAATACAATATATCTATCTTACTATCTTATGCTTCTCTTTTGTAAATTTAAAATTGTTAAGTTCTGCACATGGGCGCAAGGAACGGAGACGAGGCAGTGAACAGTGAACTTCAACTCTTTATTAATCATTCTGAACAGAGCAAAACCCGAGGGCAGCAGCAGCCCTTTTATAGGGCAGGCTGCTGACCTATTAGCCAATGAGAAAAATGGAAGTGTTAAACCCTTGAACCAATGAGAGTGGCTCGTTAACAGCCAATCAGATTCCCCAGAACGGACCAATCCAATATCGCTATTATCAGCCAGTCAGAAGTACAGGATTAGAACCCTGCTTTTTCTTTAAGGTTTGTTAAAACTTTATTTAAGCACTTTTATTAGTTCATAACACCCCTTCCCCCTGGGTTCCGTTTGAGGGGTGCGGTGACGTAATCCCTAAGATATGTAGGTTGTTTTAACTGTCTATTAGATTTGCGCTGTCCCATCGGTTCCTGTCTGTAATCCGGTTTCGGTGGGACGTTTTTGGACATATCTGCTACAGGTGGTTCCACTTTCTCACTGGACGACTCAGTGCTGCTAATTCTGTCGTTGTTGTTGTCCTCCGATCTTTGCAGGCTAGCCTCCATTGAGGTATTCCTCTCTGGCAAGGACACTCCCCTCCTTGATTCTTCTTCATTTATCACACCCGATTGCTGACTTCCTTCGCTTCTGCTTTTCACCATCTCGAATTCGGTTTCTTCGACATCTCCTCCCTCCTCAGTTTGGGAGTCCCAGGAGTCGCGGGAACTGGGTTGTAGCCTAGAGCAAAGCTGATCTATATGGCGTTTCCATATTTTTCCATCGCAGGTTTGCAAATGGTATGATCTGGGCCCGGTGGTTTGAATTACGGTTGCTTCGACCCATAATGGTTCGCCGGAGAGGTTTTTGGCAAAAACTAAGTCACCTACTTTGAACTCATGGCATTTTCCACTAGATCCACAGGGTTTCTCTGGCTCGTAGGATGGGTGAAGCCAGTCGAGGTAGGAACGGAGCTTCCATCCCATCAACAGTTCAGCTGGAGTCTTGTTGATGGCACTGTGCGGAGTGATGTGTTGGAGTAGGAGTATTCTGTTTATTTTTTCATCAATGTCCCCATAGTCCATTTTGTGGAGAGTTTTTTTTAACAAATTGTACCATGTGCTCGGCCCTGCCGTTAGCTGCAGGGTGCACTGGCGAAGTTAGCGCATGGCGGATACCCCGGTCCGCTCAGTATTGTTCAAAAACCAGGGCGGTGAACTGGGGCCTGTTGTCAGAGACCAGAACGTCTGGCAGCCCATGCGTTGCGCATAGTCTATTCAATTTCTGGATGACAGACTCGGTTGTAGTATTCTACATTTTGTGGATCTCGAGCCAGTTGGAATAGGCATCCACTGTTAGGAGGTACGTATGTCCTTTGGTAGGTTCCACAAAATCAATGTGGATGCGGGACCACGGCCCCCGGGGGGTTTCCCATTCTGTTGGAGTTGCTCTAGGTGGGGCACTGCTGACTTCTTGGCACTTTAAGCAAGTCTTTACCCAGGCTTCGATCTGTTTGTCGATGCCCGGCCACCACATGTAGCTTCATGTGAGCGCTTTCATACGCACGATGCCGGGTTGACCGTCATGCAATGTTTTCAATACTGCTCATTGTAACCGCTCTGGGATGACGACTCTATCTCCCCATAGGATGCAGCCTTTTTGCAAAAAAAGTTCTGTTTGCCGGTTTCTGAAAGGGGTGAAGTCGTCAGGGGTTTGTTCTATTGGCCATCCTCGTTCAACCCAGCTAAGAACTTGCGCCAAGACAGGATCTTGTTTTGTTTCGATTGCAATGTCTCTGGCTGTTAGTGGTGGTGAAAGTAGCATTTCAATCTGGAGTGTTGTAAGGGTTGGAGCTGGGTTGTCGATGGTTTCCGGAAGTGGGGCACGGCTCAATGCATCAGCGTGGGAAATGGCTTTCCCCGGGCGGTGTTGTAATTTAGAGTTGTATGCAGCTAAAAACTCCGACCAGCGAGTCATTCTAGGTGACAATATATAGGGGGTTGGCTTGTCTCCCGCTATAATCCCTAGCAAAGGTTTGTGGTCAGTAACAATAGTAAAAACTCATCTATACACATATTCATGAAACCGTTTCACAGCAGATACAACAGCAAGAGCCTTTTTGTTGATCTGGCTATAGTTACGTTCAGCCTTTGATAAGGTCCTTGAAAAATAGGCAATAGGGGCCTCACTACCATTTGGTAACACATGACTCAAAATGGCTCCTACTCCAAACGGTGACGCGTCACATGTAATTGTTAAAGGCAGAGTCTCATTATACTGCATTAAAACAGCATCTGAGGTTAGTAAGTTTTCCACTTGTCGGAATGCATGCTCCTCGCGGTGTCCCCAGACCCAGGTTGTATTTTTTCGAGAAGTCTATGTAGGGGCTCAGCTACGGTCACTTTCTGGGGCAAGAAGATGTTGTAAAAGTTAATGAGCCGCAGGAAAACTTGGAGATCAGTCCTATTTCTGGGTCTTGGGGCATTTTTGATTGCCCTTAGTTTGCTATTAGTGGGGTGAATGCCTTGTTTATCGATTAGGTACCCCAGGAACTCTACTTTATCTGTACACAGTTGACATTTATTTTTTTTAACCTTAAGGCCAGAGTCTTTAAATTTCTGGAGGAACATTTTGAGACACTTTTCTAGTATTTCTCTATTCGGGGCAGCAATTAAAACATCATCAAAGTATGGCACGACCCCCTTAATCCCTTGCAAGAGTCTCTCCATCAGACTTTGAAAAATCCCTGGGGCTACTCTCACTCCGAATTGCACTTAAAGGCGCCTCGGTGCATAACGATCGTCTGTGCGTCTGCGGTTTTTTTTATCTACAGGCAGTTGTTGGTATGCCTGTGCTAAATCCAATTTAGCGAAGACTTTTCTGCCCCCCAGGGAATGGAGAAGGTGTTGTACCACCGGCACCGGGTAAGCTTTCTGTTGAAGGGCGTGATTAAGGGTAGCCCGGTAGTCCCCACAAATCCTTAATGATCCATCTGGTTTGATGGGTGTTACAATTGGGGTTTCCCAATGAGCATGGTCAGTTGTTTCTAAAACACCCTGGGCTATTAATTTATCGAGCTGCTCATCAATTTTTGGTTTAAGGGCAAAAGGTACCCGACGAGGCTTAAGGCGGATGGGGGCTACTTCAGGGTTAAGGTTAAATGATATCGGGGTCCCCTTGTACTCGCCTAGTTTGTCTGCAAAAACGTCCTGGAATTCCTGGACGATGGCCTCCTCCCAGTCGTCGCTTCTGGTTTGGTGAATGCCGGCTACCTCGATCCCGAGTGGGGCGAACCATTGAAGGCCTAACAAGCTAGGCCGGTTACGGTCGACAATGGTCAGTGGTAATGACGCAGTATGATTTTTGAATGATACTTGGACTTGGCTGGATCCAACGACCGGAATTCGGTTCCTCTGATAATCTTTGAGTATGATTCTTTGGGCTCTGAGGTCTTGATGCCGGATGGCAGGGATTAATTGTTTAAGGGTCTTCCAGGAAACCATTGAGAGGGACGATCCTGAATCGACTTCCATCACGCAAGGCTGGTTTTCAATGGCAACCTTCACTCAGATCTTCTTTGCATCTAGCGATGAGGCATGACCGATTGTAACGGTTTGGTGTGCCTCTTCTCTTCTTGATAAAATGGCCAGTGTTTTATTTCTGTAGGAGTGGTTGTTCCATTGGTGGTTCAAATGTTCCCGACTCACAGGGCGATTCCCTGTGGTCTGGTGGTAGTTGTTTCTCCTCTGAAGTCGGCTGGATCCTTGCTTGCTTCTACAGACCTTCCCGATGTGGCCTCTTTTCCCACAGAAATGGCAGAGCACATCAAGGAATTTGCAATCTGATCACGGGTGGTTTGCCCCACAACCCGCGCATTGGTGCGGTAGTCTTTGATTTCGCTGATGGCGTTGGTCATGTTCAGACCGGAGCCGGTTGACCTCCTCCTCATCACTTTCTGATGGCGATTCGAGGTCTTCGTGGTGGGTCGCTGTTGTGTGCCTCTCTAGGCGAGGTGAGGTATCGCTGGCGAGTTGATGGAGCGGTGCGTTAGTGCGGCACATTCGGGTGGCCGACTTCCTGGTAGCTTCTGCTGCAGTAGCATCCTTGATGACATCAGCAAGGTCGATGTCCCCTTTGGCCATGATCTTGCTCTGCGTAGTGGGGTCATCTAATCCCAGAATTATTCGGTCTCTCAGAGCTTCTTCGAGGTCTGTAAACCCACAGAGGCCTGTAAACCCAAGGTTGTAAACCCACAGAGGTTCTGGAGATCCGAATGAAATCTGCAACGCTCTCTCCTTTCCGCTAGTCCCTCTGGTAAAATTCATGTCTTCGGACAAGCGTTGGTACGGCGGGTGCATAGTGGGCCCATAGAAGGGGTTCGAGGACGTCCTAGTCCATGGTCTTCACCTCAGCCGGTTTCTCTAGTGCCTTGGCCATCTTAGAGATGGCAGGCCCGCAATGGGTCAGGAACACTGCTCGCTTTTTCCCCGTAGTGGCATCCTTCAAGTTGTTGGTCTCCAGAAACATCTGGAACCGGTCTATGTACGAGTCCCAGTCTTCTTGTGCTGGGTCAAATGGAGCGGGTGGTATGGCACCGCCGGACATGGTTTCCGTTGTCGATGTGCCTTCAGCCACGTGCTCTGTTTGGTGCTCTGTAGTGTTCAGTCAGCTCTGATGTCTCTGTATCCCATCCTCATCGCCATTGTTAAGTTCTGAGCATGGGTGCAAGGAACGGAGACGAGGCAGTGAGCAGTGAACTTCAACTCTTTATTAATCATTCTGAACAGAGCAAAACCCTAGGGCAGCAGCAGCCGTTTTATAGGGCAGGCTGCTGACCTATTAGCTAATGAGAAACAAAGTGTTAAACCCTTGAACCAATGAGAGTGGCTCATTAACAGCCAATCAGATTCCCCAGAATGGACCAATCCGATATCGCTATTATCGGCCAATCAGAAGTGCAGGATTAGAATCCTGCTTTTTCTTTAAGGTTTGTTAAAACTTTATTTAAGCACTTTTATTAGTTCATAACAAAAACCCTAACGTATTTCCTCTTCCCACAGTTATTTTCCTGAACTTTTTTGAACACCGTGCTAGCAGATTTTAGCACAGTGATATACAAACAACAGTATTGTTTAAAAAAAAGACCAAAACTTCCAGTGCTTATAAACAAAAATCCCACTTCGAAACTATAATGGGCTCATCAAGATTGCATGGATAACTTTCTAGCATGCAAAAGAGCTTGCAAATCTACTCTGCAGTACGCTCTGGGAGAGAAAAAACCCCCCCCTGCAAAGATAGAGAAGGTATTGCTCAGCCAAGCTAATCCAGAGCATGTACCTGGACAGCTGGTACTTTTCATAGTGCCTTCATTGTAAAGCTATCCATCATGCGCTACGGAAGACAGCCGGGCCCTGAATTGCAGAACTAGTACCTTGGGAGTGTTCAGCTGTGAAACCTGAGTTGGCAGCACATATTTGCCATATGAAAAATGTTCTAAGCAGTCTTCTCCCCCACCCAACTCCCTGCCCCCAAGCCCTGTGAAAAAAAAGATTTCACAGGCTTCCAGAGAAATGTACTTTTTGGCAAACACAGCCGGATGGTTGTATAGCCCAGCTGACCTCAACAGTTCTCACTATTAACTTTGAACTGTAACGTTGGAAAGCTTATGGAGGTCAATAGAAGTGATGAAAGGGTTGCTGTTCACATTATTTTTTATGCTTGGAGCTTGGTGTGAGACTATGAAAGGAGGAATGATGAAATAAATCCCAGTTTAGTATACCTGCTTCTTCAATGAGAATCCACCTTGCTATTGCGCTCTCTATCCATTATTTTTTTCCTACTCAGAAGTAAATTCTTGTCCCTCAATCAGCATTAATAGCTTATTTAATCCATGCTTGCTAGCAATTATGATTTATTTTACATTTTAAAGAAATTTGCCAAGATGGTTGTTACTTCAGGTCATGGTTTGAGATGAGATGAGATAAAGACAACTTCATGAGGACATGGCATATCAAGAGTTACGAGGGCATGTTTATAGTATGTCGATGTGCAAGTGGGAAACAGCTCTAAGAAAAAAATAAAAGATTGGTGTAGTGAAAAAAAGAGGAGACAAAGAGGCAAATAATCACATTGCACTATGTGGTCATAATTTTTGACTGTAATGAGTGAACCCAGACTATTGTTAGTCAAGAAACCATGCCTAAAGGAGCCATAAACCATCGTTAAAGAAACCAGCAGTGGAATTCTACCAGTTTCCCTACCAGTTTGATGATCTTGCATTTCGTGTGTGCATGCGCACACCTAATGTGCACACACATGCAACTTTCCAAACACCAGCTGAGGCTCTGCCGTGCCAATCAGCTGAGAGGAGAAAGAACAGAAAAGCACAAGGGTGCTTTTTTTTCCTCTCAGCTGATCGTCAGAGCTTTTTTTAAGTAAACTGGGCCAAACCGGTAGCATTTCACCACTGAAAGAAACCATGACTTAGCATCCTGTGTGAACTTGCCTCTCTCCTCTCCTCTCCTCTCCTCTCCTCTCCTCTCCTCTCCTCTCCTCTCCTCTCCTCTCCTCTCCTCTCCTCTCCTCTCCTAGCCTAGCCTAGCCTACCCTATCCTATCCTATCCTATCCTATCCTATCCTATCCTATCCTATCCTATCCTATCCTAGCCTAGCCTAGCCTAGCCTAGCCTAGCCTAACCGAGCCTAGCCTAGCCTAGCCTAGCCTAGCCAGGGCAGCACAGTGGTTAGAATGCAGTATTTTGGGTTAACATGCTGACTTGTGTAAACTGCTTAGAGCAGGGATGTCAAACTGGCAGCTCACAGGCCGGATGCATCATGTGCGGGCCACGCCCATCCCAGATCCGCAAATGGGAAAAATGTTGTGAAATGTCACATGATGGCAACATGACATGGTGAGTTTGACACCCATGACTTAGAGAGTGCTGTAAAGCACTGTGAAGTAATATGTAAGTCTACATGATATTGCTACTGCTATTCTATTGCTTATTGCTGCAATTGGAAATTTGGAGATCAAAGTCCAGTTTGGAGTGATTTAAAATGTGCAAGTGCCTGATCTAGCATCCAAGTGCTAATAGTAGTGGTAATTAGAATTCTCTCTTCTATTTATCCTTCTCATGCCTCTTGGAATGGAAAGTGTCTTTTTTCAAACAGAAGATTGTTCTCTGAAATCTTTTAAACAGGATAAATTCTTCTTTGAAATAACTTCCACTTCTGGTAATATTAGGAGCCCCCCCCTCCCCCCGTGGTGTTCTTAGGAAAAAATGGTTTGTTATTGGCTTTTTTCATTTTCCAGTCAAGTCAATATTTGTTTAATCACCTTGTGTTAGAGTTGTCCTATGCTTTAGATTTGGTGAAAAAAAGAGGTTTCAGGATGCCTTTAGGAATTTATACAGCATGTGTCTACAGCTGCTTAAAGCATTTATTTTGAGCACTTGTTAGGGCTCAAAGGCTAAGTAGGATTGGGTCCACTTAAGACTTGAGTGTGAGACCTTCAGAGATTATCCGAGCTGTAAATTGGACTGGGAAGTATAAAACAATCCCAGAAGAATACAAAGAGACAAGTCTGTAATCTTGCAAGAATGGGTTTGTCCATGAAGTCATCAGGAGTTTAATTAGACTTTAAAGGAGACCTTCTTTTAAAACCTGGAATGGGTGATTTGCTGCAGCTCAATTTAGATGACTAAACTCTAAATTGCAATTCCTGGTTCTTTTTGCTTCCATTAAGAATTTTAAAAAAGTAAAGTTAGTCACATTTTTAAAAAGACCTTGATTCATATCACTTTGTACCCGATTAAGTGTCATCAAATTGTTTCTTACTCCCAGGGACCAAATAGATATATTTTATGCATGATGATATAACCTTAAAGTGTTATTCAGGTCTCCAAAAGATGTATTTATTGACACTGTAGCCGAGTCCATCCATCTTTCTGCTGCTAATTCTTTTCTTCACTTTCCTTCATCTTTCCCAGCATCAGGGCCTTCTCCAGTGAGCTAGGTCTTCACATAATATGTCCAAAGTAGGATAATTTGAGTTTGTACATGTCCCATATAACCTGGCCTTAAACTTCTGTTAAACACCCAAATGTTTATCCTTTCGTTCAGAGAGCCATCTGGAAAGCTTCAATCCCCACCCTGTTGTATGTCCCCCTTTCTGACCAAGGAAACCAACTGTGTATCAAGGAAGCTGTTAGCTAAGGATTACTGTTGTTAAATCCCTCAATGTGTCTGAACTGGTAATTCTGCTTTAATCAGAATCCCCCATTCTGTAAATCCATGGGTAAATAAAATGGCAGCTATAGTTTATCATTTATTTATAAACCTATTTGTGACTCATGTTTTGTATATTAATTGCAGGTTCTCTGTGTAGTAATTTTGGAAAGAAAAAAAAAGGAAAGAGAAACCTAAACCACAGCTCTTTTCTCACTGTGTGACTTTGCTTACCCCTGGATAATGGGCCAAAAATTAGATTAGAAATAACCTTATAAATAAATTAACCCATCCCATCTCATGTATATATTTCAGTGAAGGTGCCTCTGGAGAACGTTGGAAAAAGCCACCACACTCTGGTTCCATCAGCCAACCAATACCCAGGTGGTAACAGCACTTTGTTTAATTGGGAAAGTACCATTGAGCATCTGACATAAGGAAGACAGCTGAAGATGGTCTCTATTGCAAGAGAAGATTGAGAAAAGGAGACCCTGTTTTGAAAACAGCACGGGTGTGAACCAGGAATTCTGCATTTGCTCTTCTCCCCTTCAAAGTAAGTGGAACACCTAAAGAAATAATAAGCAAGGCATAAAAAAATTTTAGATCAAAAATTGAATGTAATTTATGTATTGTGCTACTATTCCCCTTGTCTTCTAAGGCGTGAAAGAGAACATACACAGGATTGTCCTAATTTTATCTTCACAATAATAACACTGCAGTGTCTGCATGTTAAAAAAAAGGCAAGATGGTGGCTGTGAACTTGTTATAAAAACTCCAATTTCTTTTAATGCATTTCCTGTATTATATATTAAAAAGGGGCAGACTTTTGGTCATGGTGATCATTTTCATTTTTTTGAAATTGCTAGACACCGCCCCCCTCAGATGCTTCAGAGTAAAAGAAAGCTATTGGCCAAGTCAACCCATGTCTTCATGGCCAAAACATAAGCTTCAACAACCTTGATAACCCTCCTTCCAATGAAAACCCAGATATGCTGACTCTGAAAACTGCTGTAAAGCACTGTGAAGTGATATACAAATCTAAGTACTGTTATGTTCTGCGCATGGGCGCAAGAAGTGGAGACAAGACGATGAACAGTGAACTTCAACTCTTTATTTAGCATTGTGGAACAGAGCAAAAACTACAGCAGCAATAGCCCTTTTTATAGGCAAGCTGCTGATCAAATAACCAATAAGAACCAGGAAGCGTTAGTTCCCTTAACCAATGAAAGAGGCCCGCTAATAACCAATCAGATTCTCCTGAACAGACCAATCAGATATCGCTATTATCGGCCAATCAGAAGTGTAGGGCCAGAACCCTGCACTTTTCTAAAGGTTTTTAATAATCTTTATTTAAGCACTTTTATTAATTCACAAGTACTATTGCTGTTGCTATTGCTATCTGTATCAGAAGATGTGCTTCTTTTTCCAGTGGAAATGGATCTGATAGGCTGTTGTGTTTCATAAGGGAATTAGCTAACTTAGTAACAGAAATGGATCAGGGCCATTGAGAAGGAATTCAGACTAATGTTGTTTGATTCAGGTAGCCAATTACAGCAACACAGAGAATGAAATGTTGCTGAGAATAGCTGCCTCTAAGACAAAGTTGCATTATTACTAAAAAAAAGAACTAATTTTATTTTGTTTGGGCTAAATTTGGAAAGAACACAGATGCTTTTTCAAGTCTAATTATAAAGTGCCTGCAATGCTGAGCTATTATTTTAAACAGGCTACTTCAGCAGAATTGCTGAGATTGGGATCCCAGCCACGATGAGATTGCTTGTGTTGTGGACTTGGTTTACATGTTTATATTGTAGATTAAAATGTACAATATTGCAATATGAACTCCACAAACTGCACAACATTATGCTAAGAGAGGAATATTGGCTCAGAAAGTCATGCCCTGCTGTTAATGGTTGCCATTCTCTTCAAATACATCACAGTGCCTCGGTTCAAGATTTCTTAATTGCTTTAGTCTTGGCTAAAGATTTAGCCTTTAAGTTAGGGAATATTGCCTAACCTGCCAAATCTTTGAATCTAATAGTAATTAATTAAAGTCAACAAGGTATAGAAAAATGAAGCATTTAATTTGAAACAAATTGGTGGGAAAATAATTCCTGAAGAGATTCATATTTGCATACATGCTTCCCTTTTTGAATATTGTAGAGAATGAGGGATAAGCAAACATGTTCTTCCTATTATGTCTCATTAAAAAAAAATTCACTAATGTTCTTATCTACAAGCTTCCCTATTGTCTAGTTTTTATCAGGACAATGCAGAGTGATCGCCACTGGGTTCTCAGTGAGAATATCTCTCATGATGTGAAATAAATTCTATGCTTGAAATTAAATCTAGGCCCTGTGCATAAAATTAAATGTACATTTATTAAATATATATGTGCTACCATATTAATATTATTTCTGTTTAATGCATAAACAATACTGTATAATTAGTTTAGGATGAAAGGCTGGAGGAAGGCTGAAGAACACACTAAAAAGTAGACCAGTATATTACATTTACAAGAATAAATGGGTGCTCACTGCTGGAGCGCCCCGAGCCAGCTGGTTTCAGGGCTAAGCCACCTCGTAGAGGTGGTGAAGAGGGGGGAGACTGCCAGCAGGGTTGAGGAGAGCCGCATCTCTCCTCCCCAGCTGGCCATTACTCCCTTTCCCGAAGGTGGTTGTAGAGGTGGTCAGAAATGGCTATCACAAAGAAGAACTCGACCGGAAAAGAATGTGCAGGAGGAAGATAAGAAGAGAAAGTTTTGGTTGACCGGGTCAAACAGCAAAAGCAACAAATAAGGTACCCTGGAATTGAAACTGTTAAAAAACAATAGGGAACAATTGTTCCCTAAGAAGATTTTTAAGCTGCGAAGGAGAGAGAAAAGGGAAAAGATTTGGTTTTCTCCTTTTCCTGTACTGACAGCTAAGAGACTTAAGTAAGAAATTGGAAAAAAACTCACTTTGACATCAATAGGCATTTAATGCTGAAAATAAAAAGTCAAAGAGATAATAAAGATTTCTGGATAATTAAAAGCTTTTGAAAACAGGAAAGGAGAGAAAAAGAATAAAAGGGTAGGATCTGGGAGGGAGGAGACTGCCTGGAATTAAAAAAGAACTTACAGCAAAATCTCAACAAGACTTCCAAAAGATGCATTCTAACTGAAATATTGCAACAAAAACCCCAGGAAGAGAAAGTCGAAAAAGAAATAAGAAGATATAACTCGGGACTATCTGGATTACTTGATGATTTCTGGATTCTTGGTTATTGTTTTGAATGACTAAAATCAATCGGGTGGTTGTTTAAAACTGTTTAAAATGGCTCCACTTTTAGAAGAACTGAAAATGGAACTTAAAATGTACAAAGAAGATGCACAAGAAGGGGGAGGTTCTTTTAGCTTTGTATTTCAGTTTTTAGAAATGGAGATTTGGAATTATGAGAAACAACAAGAAATGCCTGCAGAACAAGAAGATTGCAACAAAGAAGAAGCCATCTTTAATGAACAAGTAATCTTAGATGGGGAAAAAAAGGAAAGGGGAGAGGGAAAGAGAATGGAAAGTTTAAGATTGGGAAAAACAGCTCCCCCCCCCCAAAAAAAATAGAGTGAAAAATAAGTATAAAATCAGAAAGCAACAGAAGAGGGAAATGCAGAAGAGAGAATTAGAACTAGAGAGCCAAGGGGGTAAAAGGGGGAGGGAGAAGATGAGAGGGAAGAAAGAAAGGAAAAGAAGTTATAAAGGACAGAAGCAAAATATAGAGAAACAGGGCCTATTTAGAGATAATGGGTGAAAACTTAATGGAAAAAGGGATTCTGCAAAGGTACATAAGATAGTATGGTCATATTAGAAGCAGAAATAATTTTAGAAAATATGAAACAATGTATGATTAAAATGTCTGATGAAATAGCGATCATAATTCAGTGGAATGCTTGTCAATAAATAAATGTAACAAAAGGTATATTTAATGATTTATCAAACATATGTGAAGAGAAATAAGGCAAAATTAATTATGGAGATTATATGTGTTTTTAAGGAAGTATGATATTTAATTGAAAAGTGTTGAAGATGTTAAGATTTTAATGATTATTAATGATAGATCTGAACTGGAATGGAATGAGGGTTTATAATTACATATATTTACAATCTTTCTTTTTTTAAAAAAAGAATATAGTGCATATTATAAGAATGTACAAAGCAGAATTCGATTGGAAGTTATGTATTATGTATTATATTGAAGGTCATAACCTTAAGGTATATATTGAAGTTTAAATAAGAGTTGAGTGGATGTAATTAAAAGATATAAAGGTGTCATACTCCAATTAGTAACTATAGAAGAAAATTTGTTTAATGAGAAAAGATAATATGAAATTAAAACAGAACAGACAAAAGTACAAATATAATGATTTGAATTGAGATGAGATAATTAAAATAAAATTGAGAAAATTAAAAGGAGGGAAAAACTATATAGAAATGTAAAATAGCATAAGATATGGAATAGAATACAAAAAGGAGCATGAAATTGAGTTTTGTGTCTGTATAAAGAAGTTCAATCTGGGACCATGCTATTTTCAAAAAAGATGTTTTACTTGTATTTTTATGTGTGAAAACCCACATAAAACTTTATTAAAATAAAAAAAAGAATAAATGAATGTACATTTCACTTCTTGTTTGTTTCTTGAAGTAACTGAATGAGTACCTGTAATGTGTCTGACCCAAAATAGTTCCTCTGATTCTCTTTCTGGTTCTTGGGTTGCCTATTAAATCACATTAAATCCAGCAAGACTTATTTTTATGTAGAGTTATGTGGGACTGCATAATACTTGTGAACATTAGATTATTAACTGGAGTTTCAATTATTGTGCCTTCCACATAAGGTTGCCATATGAATTGAAGAAATATGAGCTGTAGGAAATGTGTTTTTATTTCAAAAGTCATCGGGATTTTAGTTTCAGTCTCCTTTAGTAAACTGCTGGGGAGGGAGGTGGTAAAGATAAAAATGTGTGCCTGCCTGCCTTCATATTTGCAGGTATTTGTTATGGTTCCCAGGTTTGAAGTTTTGTTACAAGCACAGGCAAAGCCAATGCATCTGAGAAGTTGCCTGCTGTTAGGTGCCAACAGCTCTTGAATATATGAGCCAATTTTGGGCTGCTGAAATGTTGAGAACAATGTGATTTCTTGAAAGGTGGGAAGTGCTGGCTGGTCATGCACCTTTGCCTATGTTAGGAGTTTTACTGCTTGTTACCAGCTCCCCAGGTACCAGCTTTCACTCCTCTGTCAACATCTCCTAGAAATAATTACTTAAACGTTTTAAAAGGATCTTACTGTGTTAGGGAATAAAGAAAGAAAAACTCTTTTTAGTTTGATGTAAATAATTCCTTATTTTTAAGAATTGAAGACAGATAGAAAGAACATCTGATGCCCGGAATAAGGGCATTCATTCCATTCATGAAAAGGTTTATAGTCTACATTTACAGTATTGGATATACTCTTGTTGGCTGTGCTTAAGACTGGATTGGTAGTGACTGTCACAAAAGAGAAAAAGCTCACTAAATATGGCAGAACTGTCCATAGAGATAATGCAAAGTATCAACTCAATGTTAGCAGTAACTATTGGGAAAGGACCTACAACTAAAACAGTAGTTTAGTTTGAAAACTAATGTTTAATTTTTGCCAATCACATTGGGTGTTTTAAAAAAGTTGTACATATTGAATGCATATCTGTTGTAATTATGTGTGATTGAGCAATCTAAAACAGGAGCAACTGATTTTGAATGAAACACAATAGAGCATGGAACAGATTTTTTTTTCTCCCAATATCCATATATGCATACGTATTAGATAGACAGGTTTATCAAATTATTTGAATCAGTAAAATAATACTAACAGATCAGAATGGATAATAAAGTTGCTAGACAGCAGGAAGTTTGACAAAAGAAAATAGTTTTTAAATGTGGTACATAATTAAACCTTTCAGTTCACTGCCATAACAGTGATGGCTCCTATATTAAATGCTTTTTTTAAAAAAGAATTACTATAAATTAATGGATGTTAGTGGTATTGGGAAAGTACCAGCCAGGCAAGGAGGAAGGATCAAGTGAGGAATTAGCCTTGAGTCATGCAGTGATAAGAGACCTAGGGCAGCCTCCCACCAAATTCCATGGGACCTTATATATTTGTTTCCAAGGGAATGCAAGCATTCTGTGGAGATTCTTGTTACAGGCAGGATGCAATAAAGTTATCAGTTTGAACCATACATGTGTAGATCTGTTGCTTGCCCTGACATGTAGATAGCATTTAGCTTTGACGTCTGAAGGAACTTTGCATATAGAAGAGCAGTACACCTATAAGTATCAGATACTGTGGACTAGAAAGAGACTGGTCTATTTATCGTAATGTTGCATTTGTGACTCAATGGATTTTGATCTGATCCACAAAGTGGTTTTGGGTTTGTGTTTTGAAATTTCTACATTCACTACAGGAATCAATCTACTATATTCTAGGAATAATATGGAGGCAGGCATTAGTTTCCTTTTTTAATGGATCACTTAGAAAATAAGTGGCACTTTAAGTGTCCATTAACTCTCATTTAACTAATGCTAAATTGCATTTGGGCACCTATGGACACACTTGCGAAAGCCATATTAATACCTGATGAATTCATTAGGAACAGGGCTATTACTTCCAGTAGTAAATGAATTCATAATGATGGGAAATCTGAAATAAAGTGTTACCAAAAAAATAATCTATAACATGTTAAGTGTCTATTAAGTACAGGGAAATGGCTCTCAAATGCCTGTGTGAAATATTGTACAACATAACTGCCTCGAATAAGTGTTGTCTCACAGAAATTATATAATACTTGTCTTCAGGAAGCAGGGAGTCATTCTTGACCTTCTATGCATGTTTCTAAGTTGCAGCAAGCAAAGGAATCTGACTTTTAAAGGATTCTTATGATTTTTATTGATGTGTGAAAGTGTCAAAGTGGGGACATATGATAACCTTGTGTTTTAAGATGAGAGACCGACCAAATATTAAAGAGGCTATTTTGAAGCTGATAGGCAGGAATAAAATACTGTGAAGAAAGAGATAAAGTCTGTTCAGGCAATGTTATCACTTGTCTTGCTCACATATGACCAGAACTGAGCAGCTCTTCCTCTGTATAAAATGGGACATAGAAGTACGGTGGGATTCTCTGCATCACAAAAGTATCCTTGACCCCTACATTGAATTCTTTCCTTGCTCATTTTTGAAGTCATCACCCATATTTGCAGCACTTAAACTGGATCATTGTCTACTATTCTCCTCCATAATATATGGGAATGACTTTGGGAGATGAGGGAAAAGACATACTGTCAACTAGGGAACAATCAGATAAGAGAGGGCATAGCTCACAGCTACACAATATGGACAAAGAGGCTCAGCAACCCCTCCCCCACAAATTATCAGACAGTGACAGAGATGGTAGGAGTATTTCGGACATGCAACATTCTATTAATGTATCCTTACATAAAAGTAAAATGAACTTATCTCGTCATGTTCCCTGGCTGGTCCACCCTGGAAAATTGACACATGGTTACTGCATGGGAAAGCAATCTAAGCCCTTAAAATGTTAACTTAAACCACATGTCCCAAGGGTTCTTTTTCAAGAGGCAACTGGCCTTTCTGGGTTTTTTTGAAGACATTTTACTTCTCTTCCAAGAAACTTCTTCAGAAAGTCCAGTTGCCTCTTGAAAAAGCATATTTGGGACAATGATGTCCTGGATGACTGAGAATCTCCATAAATACTAAAACCACATGATAATGATGAAAAAGAATAATGCTATAGCCCACATGCTTCCTCTAAAGTGTCTTCTGATAGGTAAGGGAGATAATTAGGGAGAGTGTAATTGTTTAACTGAATATCTTCTTCTTGTGCCACATCTGTCATCGGACATTAGCAATCATGTTGGCAATCCTATTTTTAGCATCAGATGCATGAAAAAGTGCTGCTGAGTTGTCCAAACCAGTCCCTTAGATTTTGAAGCCATGATGTTCTTCTTCTGCCTGGACCTCATCTGCTTTCAATCTTTCCTTGGAGGATTAATCAGGACACCAAAAGCCCTAATCACACAAGGTTCAGTTTTATAAAGAACTGTAACCATGTTTGCCTTGGACAATTCCATGCTCTCTATACAGTGGATCTTCCCTGAAAACAGAGGAATGGTTAACAAGTAGAAAGTAGGTTGTTGGATTTGTATTTATTTCTCTATTAACGCCTTTAAAAAAAATACCTGAGGATAATTGTCCTTTTAGTAATCAAAATGATCAAATTCAGCATCAAATTCTGAATCATTTTAATATTTACATGTTCTACTATCTTAAAAAGACCCCAAATTTCTGGTGACACCTGCATCTCATATGGGTAGGCTTGCAGAATACTGTATGTCTGTGAAATATACTTAAGGCACAATAAGAAACTGCTTACTTGAAAATAAAGAGGTCAGTTAGGCTGTCTTTTAATAATAGCACTATGAACAGAAGGGAATGCACTTAATCTTATATTTCATTTTAAAATAATGAATACTTGTGGGTAGACTCTACTTAGGTATTTTTAAAGTGCAATCATCCAAGTGTCAATCTTTATCCCTATCTCACTAAGTCACCCCATGGGGATTTTCTGATATATGATACGGGGATTATAGAAATGGAGGCTTCTACTTTTTTTTAATGGGAATTGAGGAGATTTTTTTTTTTAAAAAAATAAGAATCAAAATATTTTGATAAGATTCCAAATTGGTTGTTCTATGAAGCAACATTTTAAGCATCATTTCTATATTTCTTCAACGGTGATGTACCCTAATAATAACATAACCTATTCAAAGAAGAATCAAAATCATTTCGTTATAATAAAATTTTTAAAAACCCTTCTTTTATAGCATATTTATGTTGTCCAGCATATTTATGGTGTGTGTGTGTGTGTGTGTAAATGCACTAAAATCTCCATTTCACAGGCTTATGTTAAGTATTGTTTTGATCCAGAGATCCTCATAAAAGAACCCATTTAATCCTGTACATATATAAACTGTCATTGGAAAGTTGGGAGGTGGGGTGGAAAGGTGGAAAGTGCGGCACCAACATAGGATGTTCCAGAGAAAATTAGGGCTAGAGAGGAAGATTAGGCACTTGGTAAAGAAGAATTGGGTTATATTTCATCTGTCTATCAGCCACATGGATTGGGAGATATACAAGAAAGTGAGTGCCTTGGCTGCAAGAAACTGCTACTGTTTCCATAACAGAAGTGGGGATGAGTGAATATGGATGTTAAATGACAAGGTATCTATAGCACTTATCCCAATCAGTTTGAAAGAACATGCATATACACTTACAGAACCATAACTTTTCAGATTTAATGGACACAGTTTTAATGGACTTCTTTCCCTGCAACGGTCTGCAATTAAACCAATATGGTTTAATTTTACCATATGGACTATCCTTACCTCATGGACAATTAAGGGCTAAAAATGTATATTTGTCTTGTAACCACTAGAAAGCTAAATAGAATGCAGTCCATTTTGTCATTTTTATCAGCAATAATAAATATAGAATGAATGACCGTTGGACATAAAGAACTCAATTTCTACAAATTTATCATTTTTTATGCGTATAGAAACCATTTTGATGGATGTCTCTTTGGAATCTATATTTTGTTTTCCCAAAATGTTGCTGTACATCACAATGAGCTGAGAAAAATTCTGGAAAAACAAAAATAGAAATAGAAACAATTCTTATAAGCTACTATTAAATCCCAGAGCAATGCAATTTGATTTTTTGATTTATGCAGAATACACCATGAAGTAGAAGCCTTTTATCTAATTGCTTGTTTTCATATGCATTTTGTTGGGAAGAGTGGCTTCTTTGGCCAAGCTACATCCCATTTTGGAGTCTGAGAAACACTGCTAGTACTCAGAACATGGACATTTTCTTTTAGGGTCTGTATTGCTAATGAGATTATTATTTTTTTCCTTGGCTGGCCAAAGAGACATAGCATCAACTTGCAGTGACATAATGAGCTGCATCTTCCATCTATGCTTCTCAAAGATGGTACCTAACATATTACTCTGTTTATTTGCTATTTCTTTTTCTTTCAATAGTACAGTGATGACATAAACTAGTCAAGATTGCTTTTTTCAAAGCACCACCCCTTATGGAATCAACCCTAGTTATTAATAAATAATAAAGTAATAAATGCCAATAAACTTTCTTGATAAAGGGCAAGCACTTCTGTCCTTTAGTTCTGAAATTAATTGTTTGGTATAATGCAAGAATGGAGCAGTGAACAAAAAGGAAAAATGTATGGAAATCATTGAGTTGAGTTAGTGTGGATCCTTTTCAGTATACAGTTTTATTTAATTCTGCTGTAGTTCTTAATTTTCATCTCTGTCTATCCTGGGATGTCATCCAGTTTGTATATTGCAGTATAGCTTTATTCTTGCTTCAGCATAATCATGGATTTGATTTAAGACTAGCTATCAGATACGTTCATCTGCCAACAAGGCATTCCACTATAACTTATTTCATTATTCAAGATTTGGAAGAAGGGGCGGGTTTGCAATGCCCATCATTCCTTAGGAGTTTCTTTGTAATGTTGTGGCATGTGGCAGATGCAATTACTTATGAAGCTGAAGTTTCCCAGGCTCTCCACTATGGGCTTAAGCAGCTGTAAAACAGAGACTGTAGAGACTAGAAAAGAATGAGTTGCATATATTGCAAAAATTGACACACACACACACACACATGGACACACGGACACATGGACACACACACACACACACACGGAAAAGAAAGCTAAAGTAAAAGTATGAACTCTCCCAGATATTAAAAGAAACCTCTGCCGCAAGAAAGATAAATATAGTCTACCTAATATTATTTTTATTCTGAAACTTTGATAATGCATCTGATAGCAGAATATATGCAGTAAAGCCTGGGGGAGGTCACTGGGTAAGATCTGTAAAGTGTTAATCGCCTATTGAAACTGCAAGCTATGTACACCTGGATCTAAGTTATTGACATGCCTCCTATTTATTCCAGCCTACAAAAGCCAAGCTCTTTAGAACTGGGCTCTAATCAGTCATGCTTTACTGATCTCATCAAGAAACCCCAGTCGATAAAGGTGCTTTGCATCTTAACCTTTTGAAGTATGTAAACTTACAAGCAGGATTGATTCAGAGAAGATTCTTGAAGATAGGAAACCTTTAGATGTAGAAGCTCTTTTGGGTGTGTGGCATCCATTCAGAAGGTGCCAGTAATGAATATGGGCAGAAACATAGTTGCATGTAAACTTGAGAAAGATTTTTTACATTTGGGACTCAAGGGTCTAGTCATTTCAGTTTGTGTGCCTTCTGTGCATTTATTGAAAAATTATCACGATAAGAATGGGTAATGTAGACATTCATTCCCAGAGTGACAGTTATCTTGGGGCTTGGTCTATCAGGAAAGTATATTTGCTAACCCCCAATCCTATGGCTCAAGATCCATTAAAATGATTTACTCCTTAACACACTTTAAACAATCTGCTGCATTATTAATTGTGAGGAGGGGGTGAAGTATAATAAAAGGGTAAATATTCCCCAGCATTTCAAAGCCTGCTTAAGGACCATACAGGAATTTTCTCCCAAAGCTGCTGAGTTTAGAATATAAAAGATTAGATCTGGAAGTTTGTTCTGATTTTTTTCCAGAAGTTCAGATAAATAGTTTTTGATTGTAGAGGTAGTGATATTAAGATTCATGAAATAGTTATTAGTGTCATCATCTGTAGCAGTGAGCTTCTGCGGGTCCCAGGAAAATGTTAATGGGAGTCCAGAACCAAGAGGAAAGGCACAATGTACATCTAATCAATCAAAAATTCCCAAGCAGGATTAAGAGGTTATATACAGTATTTTCCCAATCAAAAAAGATGGTTGAATGCATATGGTTGCACTTGTCCATTCTTGTATGCTTCAGTAAGTAGATGGGGAATCCTCGGAATTTTGTCCTTCAGTAGGATTCAAGGAAGAGTGAAACATGTGGAGACCAATGTATATTTTGGAAGTTTTGCTACTGCTCTTCTGCTGTAAAGTTACCTCAAAAGCAATAAACCCAGTGGAGGTGATGACAATCTTTCCTTCACATGATGGTTTTCTTTCACAAATTTTCTGCAGCTCTACAATCTCTGAGGCTTTCCAATAATGCCATCATATCTGGAATCTCAGGAGAACATATTTTGGAAGGAACAATGTAAGTATAAAAGTCTGGTTGTAACATTCAACACAGTATGGCAATCAGTTGGGTCCTATTTTCTTTAACTGTTTTGCGGGCTCCTGATTATATCATTTGTAAATGTACAGGCATGCATATAAATTAGCAAATGAACATCCAAATCATCTTTAATTTCTTCTTGGTGACATCTTTTTCAAAGCCATCTGTATCTTGCCATCTTCTGATCCTGAATAGTGGAAAGGAATGAAGACAAGGAGCATATGTCTCAGTCATCCCTTTAACACAAATTTCAAGGTATCTTTTTCTTTAGCCTTTTCTTTTCATACTGTGGCACAGATGTCCTATTTACCCAGGGCTAAACTCTTTTTAGTACAGAGAGAAGCAAAATTCTGAGAAAATGCACATGGGATCATGCAGTAAATCATGTTGATTAATATCCTTCAACTCTTATTTCATCAGGTGCATTTGTAGAATAAACATGTGAATAGTGAGAAGTCATTTCTGAAGTGCCAGATCACCCTCAGGGGCATGACTTAGAATATTCTGAGTATCTGCCTCAACTGTTTTCCATAACTGCTGGCATTATACAAAAATCTCTGGTAACAATTACATCTGTCTCACCACATTTCTGCACAAATTGGAAGATCTGTGTCCCTGAATAATCTAGCTGGTGATACACAAAGAGCTATGACAATACAGAGTCATTGCAAGGCTAAACTTTACTCTCACAGATTAGTACAGTATGTTCCAATCCAGGACTGCTTCATTTCAGTTAATGGCAGGAACAAAACAACACCAATTGGTTCCCAAGATTCAGGCTTAGCAGGATTTTGTTTAAAATATTTATTTTAAAGGTCTCTATACTGTTTCCACTAAAAAATTAAAGGGGAATGATGAATATTTTAAATGTCTACTATACTATGCTTCTCTTAGACTGCAATACTTATTTACCAGATAGACATGTATTTGAGATATATATTAAAAGTTCTTCTTTGCATAATATCAGTGAAAATTTCTTACAAGGAGTACAAACAACTTCTGGAGGCAAGTTGTTCAGTAGAGTCTGAAGTTTTTAAGAAGATATTGGACAATCATTTGTCTGAAATGGTATAGGATTTCCTGCCTGAGTTGGACGAGAAGACCTCCAAGGTCTCTTCTAACTCTGTTATTCTGTTCTATTCTTTATGTCACCTGAGCAATTAAAAATTCAGGCAGTCAAAAAATTAGATAAAAAAGTAGGAACAAATTATAAGAAAAAAAAACAGATTGTATAACTGCGTGTGCATTCAACAAAAAACGGCAAGAATTATCTTATACTGTATTGCAGAATTTTTGAATATTTTAGGCTAGTAGATAAATTGGACATTTTGTGATTCTGTCATGGATGCTTGCATAAAATTGTTGCCGTAATTAATATGAACTATCACGAAACACTTACCAAGATGTTCACAAGGGAGGAAAAAAAGAAAACTCAAGATGGCAGCCATAACTGCATGATTAAAATGTTGCCCCCACATCTTAGACAAGGATTTCTATCTTCTCTCTCTCTTTCCTTCCCTCCCTCCCTTTGTCTCTCTCTGCCTCCTCTCTCCTCTATCATTGTCTGTCTATCTATCTGTCTATCTCAGCAATTAATTATTTTAATTTGTTATCAGATTTCTTCACTGTATAAATGAATTAGTACTTTATGTCAATATGCATAATTTCTCCCTTATTTAACTGTTGTTTCAACAGCCTTTTCATAGCTTTGAAAGATCTTGTAGAACTCTTCACTGCTTTGAGTAACTTAAGTAATTTGATTTTTATCCACTGAATAGCTTCATTACTTCCCTCAACTCCAGATCATTTGTGAAATAAAAATGATATACAGATTCGTAGGGAACATTACTATTCGTAGGGAACATTACTGTATTCCTCAATTTCAAGAACTACTTAACCTTTTGAGTCTACTTAACCTACTGAGTCATTTATGAGGAATTTATAAAATAGTTGCCAAGGTAGGTACAGCCTGTTATAGAACACCAAGAAGCAAGCAAAGTGAGGGAATTAATTTTAAGTATTTTTATGACTAATTCTCCACTACCCATCTCTTGAATAGAAAACCTATTTTAGGAATTAGTTATATGTATTCGCTCTACGTTGAGATACCTAAAATGAGACACATATCCAAGTGTAATTAAACAATATAAATTACTTTAAAATTATACTGACTAAAGGTTAGTTTAAGCTATGAAGCTTTAACAGCCTAATAGTTATATTCCCTTGCTATAAATAGTCATGGATAAAAGACATTAAAATAAGGCATATTGGCATGACTTATACATCAAACCACAGGGGGAAAATCCTGAAATATTCTTAAATATACCAAGCAATAGGCCATCCAAAATATATATAGGGCTCATCTAATGGGATGTATATTGATAAGGACATCTATGAGCAGCAGTCTAAAAATAGTAATGGCTACAGTTAGCATTAAGCATATTCAAGAAAAGTGATTCATTTTGTGATGAACAGAACCTGTTGACCAAAGAAGATACTGGAAGTTTCCACATCTAGATACATCTTGCAAAGAAGAAATGATATAGAAATACAATTGCATTCTAAAAGTGCATGTTTATAGGAAGGATTAATAAAGAATGAAGAATTATATTAAATAAAAGATAAAATTTATCTTTAAATGGTTAAAATACAATTTTATAATGTTAAAACCCATGCCTAATTAAAAGCTCAAATCTAACCAAGAAGTAGAGACTGGAAGGAATGAAGTGTCAAAATTGGCATTCAAGCATATCCAGGATATGCTTGGGATGTGAGCCTTCACCACAACATCTGGGCATTGATCATGAGGCCTATCTATCTTAAGCACATGGTCTATGGGCTGTCAACCTCAACAGCCAAAGGAAAACAAAATATTATAGCTCCTAAGTCTAAATCAAAATACCCCCAGGAACAAAAAGAACAGATATATGTAACACTACATACAACAGAAGACATAAGGAGTGTTGTTGTTGTATGTAGGGCTTCACTCCTCCATTTGCTGACTATATCAACAAATAACTATGAATAGGTTTAACATAGAAAAACACAGTCACCATTGTTGTTGCTTTCTTTCTGTGGCCATATCTATGTAAGAGAAGCAAGAACCATACAGTATAAAATTTATGGAAAATAAAATAAATCAGAGCAGAGAAACTTAATGTTGGAGGTCAAATTGCATATAAATTGCAAGCAGAAGGCTAAGTCTATGTGGGATTTGTAAGGCTGCCTTTTTGATGGGGAAATATGATGCCTTATTTTTTTAAAAAAACTCTTCTGTTTCTCCCACTCCCCAATGTTTACAGACTCTTGATATGGCCACTAGAGAGCAGACTTAACCTAGTAACAAGAACTAATTAGTCTGTGGCCTCTTCATTTCTGTAGCCTTTCACCTATCTCTTCTGTTCCCCCACCCACCTCTACAGCCTTCTTACCTCTTTCTCTCTCTCTCTCTCTCTCTAATATATAGACAAAAGGGATTTAGATGGTTCTTGGTTCTGTGTCTGATATTGCAGTAGTCTTAGGTCCAATTAAAACGCCACAGATGGCCTGAACTCCACATGAAAGTTTGATGGGGAATTGATCAGCGAAACAAACAAGAAATTTAGCTGGGTGAGTGAAGGTAATGTTTGTTCAAATATGTAGTGAGTTCCATAGGGAATATTTATGGGACCACAGTGATGGCATGAGTGCTTTGATTTCCTTGATTTTTGTTTTGCTTACTTGCCTCTCCTTGTGAGGACAATATTCATAAAGGAAATATCAGGATGGCATCAAAGGGCTTGTGAATGTTGAGGAATTTGTCATTTCTAGCATATGTCACCACAGAGAAAGTGATTGAAGGATTTAAAATCAAACCAAATGGGACATTAGTTAAAATAGAGCAATAGCTAGGAATATTACATTGATCTTTCACTGCATATGCTTTGTGATTTTTGCATATCTCCCGCATGTATCTGGACTGCTTCTTTTATACTTTATTTATTTATTTCTTTCTTTCATGTCACATCCAGGCTAGATTCATATTCCATTTCAGTCCTAAAGAGAACTGGATTGACAGTGTTTGTTGTGGAAATGTTTTTAAAAGGCAGGAAGAACATATTTTTCCTGTCCTTAATAGGAAATGTGTAAACAAATAGCAAATGTGTAAACAAAGAATCCCAAGAGTACTAAGATGGTAATGATGGAGATGATGCAATATAATAACTCTATAAAGGGGTATGATGGCTCAGTGGTTAAAGACACTAAGTTTGACATCCCAGGTTTGAGACCTGAACACTGCATGACAGGGTGAGCCCAGTTTCTGTCCACCTAGCAATTCAAAAGCATGCAAATGGGAGTAAATAAATAGGTACCATTTCAGTGGGAAGGTAACAATTTTCTGGGTGGCTCGAAGTATAGTTATGCTGCCAACAAAGCCATGGAAATGTCTCAGGACAACATTGTCTCCCTTGGCTAAGAAATGGAGGTGAGCACTGCTCCCAGGACACAACTGGACAGGGGAAACCTTTGGCTTTAATAACTCTGTAGAATACATTATTTGATTAAATATGTATATTATTCGGAAACTACAATAATTGCTGTTGCGAATCCAAAGTATGTATTTTTCAGGTTGATTTGGGTGAATTGATAAACTTAGCATTTCTTTTTAATAAAGGTAAAAATGCATATGTTTATTTATTTTAGCTTTTTAGGCTATTTTAGTCACAGATGATTATAAGCAATATCATATCAGTAAAAAGAATTAAAATAATACACCACAGTATATATATACTGGCATCATCAATTGTATGGCATTGATGACAACACTGATAACAATATAAATAATGACCTATAGAGAGAGGTCATACTCAATAGCAGTGAAATGGAACAACAAGGTCTTCAAGGCTTTCCAGAATCCCAGCAGGATTGGAAGTGCTCTAATCCTAAAGCAATTGCTGTCCTAGAGAAGTGAATAGCAGCAATGGAGAATGCTATCTTTAAAGCCTTTGAAAGTGATGCTTCCTCAGAATGGGGAACGAAAGATTGACCTCCTTTTCGGATCTTACTGGATGAGCTGATTCTGTACTGCTGGGAACAGGAAATTATAATGATGCCCAGATCTTAAATTATGTAGGACTTTAAGGGTGAAACCAAATCTTGAGTTGCACCCAGAAGCTTTCAACCAATATATTTCTTGATTTTGTGATGTTATCTGAGTGAAATGAACAGCCATAACTATTCAAATTAATCAATCTGCACCTGCTATAACTTCTGGATGGTGTTCAGAGCAACCTGTTATAAAAGAGAACAACTGAGAGGTGATCAAGGCATGCATATCTTTGAGAAGGCTTCTAATCCAGGCATGATCATAACTGGTGCACCATATGGAATTGGCAAAAGTGTCCACCTGCCTTTGAAGTAGGAGCTACTTCACTATATGATGGACTATGTCAGATCTGCTGTCGCATCGCTTCATCCCTGCTTCACTTTGATGACATCCTACCACAAAAAGGGATATAGGTAGGGGAGATGACAGGATGACAGAACCAGAGGTGCTAGCCCAAAATAAGAGACAACTGTTGGCAGATCCAAAGAAACAAGCGTGGGAATGCAAATGCCCACCTAAGAGGTGTCAAACTAGGTGTCACCAAAACACCTAGTTTGAATAACATTGGACATTTATTAAAGGACCAATGGGGGTGAGGAGGATCCAGGAAAATGGAAAATCACTGGGTTTACATCGGAATATTCAGTTCTGGCTTTGCTTTCACTGTAACCAGTTGGCTTTAGTAAAAATATACCTTAGGATCATTCTTTCTTAAATGTCTAAGCTGGGACAGCCTGAAACCCTTAGAAATTCTTGATGCAAGTTTCTACCTGTCTGGATACAATTGGTGCTAAGCTTTATAAACTATCTGCATCAGATACGTCCCATATTAAGCTGGTGCTGCTATTCATGTTTGTTTATTTTCATGAAGACTTGCATTTTAGTCTTTTATTTATTTACTTAAGAAATTTATATGCCACCCATTTCCTTGATAAGGCAACTTTGAGATATTTATAGTTTACTTTTGTTACTTTTAAAAATTGAAATTTCTTTTGTTTCTAATTATTTTTAATTGCTGATGAATTGTTTTTGAATCATTATCAATTACTGAATGATCAATTAATAGACTATACAAGTGCATAAACAAAAATATTTATTTAGTTAACAGATGGCAATAAACAAAAGTAAACGTGTATTTTACATTTCAGGCAGCCACGTTCAAAACAGTGACAAATCTTTATTTGACTTATAAAGTATGAATTAATCTTTAAGCAGTCCTTATACTGCTTAAAAGTGATTGAGTATAGTAATGGATGTAAAATATTTTTTAGAAGTAGAATTGGTTCCAATTCAATTGCTGTTATGATCTTTTAACACTATGATTGTCATAAGCATTAATTTTGCATTTAAAGGCAAGTTAAAGGCTCTCCAGTATCCCTTTAAATTCTCTAATAACTTGTACTGTCCATGTACATTTAGGCTCATGAGAAGTTTTATAAAAAAAACCTGCCAGTAACCAAAGGATTTTTGAAGAAAAGAGGTTTTGTTTTAGTTTCTTTTTCACCTTAAAAGTGATCTGACTGAAGCACTAAGAAACTGCCATCACCAATAGTTAACTATAAGCATGTTTAATGACAGGCCAGAGAAGATCAGCCCAAGGGCACTTTCTGTCACTGCTGCCCCAAAGCATCACAGTTTAAATTAATAAACTTTTCATGCACCAGTTTTCAATTAGAGGAACGTATATCTTTCAGATTTGAAATCAGATCAGGCAGAGACATGTAGTAGTCACATAACATCTCTCAGTTTGTAATTAAGACAGAGCAGTCCTTACACTATCAGATGTTCCCAAATAAATCTGCACAGTTATGTCTGTTGTATTAAAATAAGGTGAGAATGACCATGTGTCTTATTTTATAGAGGACAGTCATCTTTTAATAGCATTGCCCATTTCAAAAACTACAGGTCAAATGTTAATTTAGTAAACCTTAAGAAGGAAGACCAGAAACCTTGACAACAGATGTGTTTACCATTCAGTAGAGGCAATCCAGTATCTGCTAGTCAGTTCCTATACTATGTATTCTTATTTTCATTTTAAAATGAATTATAATTTAGATATACTTATCTTATTCAAACAAGCCCCTTCCCAGGGGTGGGATTTTACCAGTTCACACCTATTCATTGTTAACATTCTAAGCAGTTTGGAGAACCAGTTGTTAGAAGAAATTACTGCCCTAATCCTGTAAGGAAGGCAGGAAGGAAACATTCTGGTGTTGCTTACAGAAACTGCCTCTCTATTAACCCTTGTTACATTCTTGGCAGGACTAGACTTCCTGTCTCAGGAGTTTTTTTCCCCTCCTTTGCTGGTACTTTGCCTGTGTGGAGTGACCATTCAAAGTTATAATGGCACTGAAAAAAGTGACTTATGACCATTTTTCACACTTACAACTGTTGCAGCAGAGGCCAGGGGAGGACATACATGCCTTGATGTGAGTGTTAATGAGTGGTCCACGCCCAGCCAATAACATGATCACCAAGCCATGCCCACCAACTAAGCCACGCCCGCAGAACCAGCTGTTAAAAAAATTGAATCCCACCCCTGCCCCTTCCTGCCTGCCTGCCTTAACATTCCCTCTTGTTTTGGTGACATACTTAATTTAAATATAAGTCCTTTAAACTTGCATGACAATCCAAAGTTAGAATTTAAGTTGAATGTGGCTTTTAATTATGTTAAATAAAATAGAGAGAAATTGATTCTTGAACTAGCACAAGGTATGACTCTCACTCTTATGCATAAGTTCAAGTCCCAAAGGTGCTTTTTTGAAAAAGGCACTTGGACTTTTTCTTAAAGTCATCTTGCTTCTTGTATAAGAAGTTTCTTCAGTTCTGACTGAATTTGAAGAAGGATTTATATTCCTTGCAGTCATGTAGTCACTAGTCCTGTTTCTGAGAGTTGTAATTGGAGGTTTATTTGTGCCTTTAGGGTCACAGAGTCACCTGAAGGCACAGATAAACCTCCAAGTGGCCTCAACAACTCCCAGAAAGAGGGCTAATGATCATATGACTGCAAGAATACAAATCCTCCCATTCTCCACTTAGTCAGAACTGAAGAAGCTTCTTGGATGAGAAGCAAAACATCTTCAAGCAAAATAAGAAAGTCCAAGTGCCTTTAGGACAACTGTATCCTGAACAACTGAGAATCTTCATAGACATAAATTCAAGAAATCTCCAGGAAAATTTCTTGGCTTCTTGCTTATATAGTGATAGCTTTGCTATTAGTCAAGGTGCAGAGAAGAAGATCTTTAGCTCAGACACACCTCTTTTTATAAATAACATCTTTGATAGTCAACCCACTAAACCTAATAATGAATTACAGTATAGGTCATTTCTTCTATCATTTTTAAGAATTCAAAGCAAGCTGCATGTCAGAATGAAAAGAAATCTCCTATACCAATGATAATGAAGCTAACTTTATAAAGCTCGATAGCCCCAGCATTACATCTAATTGATAATTTTGATGAAGAGTTGTTGTTATCAGGATTTGCAGCAAAACAAATTTCATATTCCAAAACTTTCCTTTTTTAGACTATTATGGCAATCATAAATGTTTTTTTTTTTTTTTACGAAGAACCTTCACCTGCCTTGAAAGGACTCATCACTCAGAAAGTCTCAAGAGCCCACTTTTTGAAGCTCTTTGAGAGAGTTCTTCAGGATCCCCCAAAAGGTAAGGATATTTTTTGTATGAGTTGTCTGTCATTGCTTCAGGTTCATTCCTGATATGAAGCCACAAGGGCCTCATTCATAAAGCATTTGCAGATCATGATAGTATATGTCCTCTGTTCTGTAGACATTTCTAGGTGGTAATAAACCTATTACCAAAAAGTCATTGTAACTTTCTAACTTGTGAATTTCTCGGTATCAGCTGCTTATATATTCTCCAGATGTGAATACCTATAAATAAATTTCAAAAAGGACACAGTGCAGTAAAGAACTTGTTCTACTGGTTTTTTAAAAAGTTTAAAAAAATCAGATCTCAAAACAAAAAATAATGAAAAATGGATGGAGAATTGTATAGTTCAGTAGGTATATTGCTGAGATTTGACCAAGCAATGATAGGCATATAGCCCTATTGGAAATTTGCCTGCTGGATTGCCATAGCCAGGTCCTGCAGCAGCCTAAACAACAAAGATATGGTGCTGTGATTGCTCATGAAACCTGGATAGCCATTAGGAGGAGATTGCCTCAGTCATAACTGGTTGAAAGTGTGTAGATATGGCTAGACCCATAGATTAGGGCTATTTATGCTATACTGATAATGTAATTATTCAGCAGTGGCCCTTTAGGAGATCATCTCACTATTGGTGTTGTAGTTCCCAAGACTTTTAATTTTCAATACCTATGCCCTAAGTGGGGGTTCTAATGTTTCCTAATATAGTTCCTATGGCAACTGTGAGGCTGGTTGCAAGTGACTGTAGTTCCAACAGTTATGTATGCGCATGTGCTTGAGCGGGTCTTCATTTTGGAGAAGATGAGACATGATCTAAAATGATAGATATTAACACCTAAATTAACATTTAGCATTTACTGTAGTAAGATCACTTCCTTCTACAGAAGCACTGAATCTTTGTAAGTGTGGTGGAAACTTAAAACAACTTCATCCCAGCTACCTGACAGAAGTTCCAAAAGTTCTTGAGGAATATCCCAATAATTTGGCAGGTAATTTGGTCTTGTGCTTTGAATACCAGTTCACTGAAAGGGATTTCTTTGATGCAATCTGCTCTGCTTTTTGGGACTATCATATACTCAACCTTGAGACTTTCTCCTCACCTCACATCCCCCTCGTCTTTTGCATTTCAAAATGTTTCAAATAGTGCCTTTACTGGAATAAAAGTTCATTTGATCTTCTGTACTGTTTTCTAATGTCTCCTTAAATGCTATTGAAAAAGAAGGAAGGAAGGAAGGAAGGAAGGAAGGAAGGAAGGAAGGAAGGAAGGAAGGAAGGAAGGAAGGAAGGAAGGAAGGAAGGAAGATCTGCAAATGAAATCATTTTTCATAGTTTATAGCTGTTAATAAGCATTCTTCATAAAAGGAACATTTCTTTGAAATTGAGTTCTACTTCTAGTAACTATCTGGATATGTTATTTTGGTAACAATATAGACAGAGTTTGCTACTGTCATTTTCTAAGATGTTTTTGACTTGTATCTTCTTCTTAGCTATGGGAAGCAATAATGTCTGTGCAAGGTATCTCCAGCTGATGTTCCTCTGCTGTATGAGTGATGAAATATGAGCTGGACAACATAAGCTGCATGTATCTCATAGGCTGCAAATTTGAGACCCCCAAGTTTGAGAAAGCGTATGTGTCCATGCAATGATACAATACTTCACCATATGATTGTTTTTACTTTTGTAAGCTACGTGATTTTTTTCAACAGTACAATAAAGAACAATATAACACAGAATCCTACAAATAACACATGTTGCGGTGCAAGACTCGGAATAAACTAACACCACTGACACTCTCCAAGTTCCAAGAGCACAGAATAATAGAGAAATGTTTGATCTGTCAAACAAAAGAATCAAATAAAAGATGGCATTTTGGTTCTAGGGCTTTCCTCAGGCAACAGAAAAACAGGATTCCATGGAATTTGGCTATGTCCTAGTTTCTCAATGGCCCGAGGAAGACCCCCAAGCTGAAACATTACTTCTAATTGTTCTACAAATGACCTTTTTTTCTGCTCTGTTGCTCCAGATGCCACCTAAACAATTCCTTTTGCATTCCAGCTATATTCCAAACAGCCGCTAGACTTAATATATAGTATATCCCCTGAAGTTCAAGAGATTTATATATTTTTTCCACATATTCCAAAGGTTATACTCAGAGAATTGGATAATAAGTAATTCTCTGAATAAAAGGAAAACTCTTCGTTAGTATATACTCTAAGCTCAAATGTTTCTAATCTCCCTACCGCCATAATTTCATTCCATAATGAACAGATTCCTTTGATCTGCCTAGCTTACCATGAATTGGATAAGGAGTTGGGTATTTATTTAATTACAGTCATAAAGTCTCTATGACTAAACCTTTTGGTGAGGAATGGCTAATTGATATCTCCTGGACAACATGAGACGTTATGGCTGAAAACTGTTGAATGCTGGATATATAAGGTGCTGAAAACTCAGTCCTGAGCAAGGAGAAACCTTGAGATCATACATAGGCTCTCCACACACCTATTTTTGTGTGTGAGTAGGTGGCCGAAATTGATGTTTTCGGAGTCCTTTACAAACAGATAGAAATTGTGGGACCAAGCTCAGAAATAATATTATTACTAGTACTATTGTTATTACTATTACTACTACTACTACTATTATTATTATTGTTATGTATGTAAATAGTTTAAATAAAAGCAAGCTTGGGGTAAAGTGCAGGCTTCTGGCCCTGCACTTCTGATTGGTTGTTAAGCAGCTCAATCGGATTGGTTGAGTTCAGAGAATCCGATTGGCCCTTAACAAAGGACTCTTATTGGTTCTGGAGCTAGTGTCTTACAGCTCCCTATTGGTTATTTCACATTAAGGTTACCTATATAAGGCAGAGTTGTTGTTGTTCAAGCTCTCAAGTCACTATGTAATAAAGAGCTGAAAGTTCACCAACTAAGATTTTCTCCATTCATTTCACCCATGCCTGAAACTTTATCACTGACGACGAGGATGGGATTTGGAGACATCTGATCTTAAGGAACCGGGAAGAAAAACAGAGCACGTGCCAAGACGACGCCACCAACGGAAACCATGTCCAGCGGCATCGTACCACCCGCTCCATTCGATCCGAACCAAGAGGATTGGGAATCCTACATGGATCGCTTCCAAATGTTCCTTGAAACAAACAACCTGAAGGACGCCACACCAGCCAAGAAGCGGGCGCTGTTCCTGACGTACTGTGGCCCAGCTGTCTTTAAAATGGCAAAAGCACTCGCGAAACCTCGAGAAGTTAAAGCAATGAGCTGGGACGACCTCGAACCTCTCCTGAGAGACCATTACGCACCAACCGTACCTACACTCGTGAGACGCCACGAATTCTATCAAAGAAGCCAGCGAAAAGGAGAGAGTGTGGCTGACTTCGTGGCAGACCTCCGACACTTGGGAGGCCTCTGTGGGTTCACAAACTTAGATGAAGCACTGAGAGACCGCTTAATTCTGGGATTAGATGCGCTAGGCGTGCAAAGCAAGCTGATGGCGAAAGGCGACATCGACCTTGCTGATGCCATCGCCGAAGCCACTGCTGCTGAGGCGACCCAAAAGTCCGCGGTGCAACTACGGCGAAGCCGAAACCCAATGACCCCACTGACAGGCGACATCTTACCCAGTTCAGAAGGGCAGCTAGCAACAACGCACTATGAGGACCTCTCTTCGTCGTCAGACAACGACGAAGAAGGGGTCCATTGACTGCGGTCCGACTGGGACCCTCGCTCTAAACCCTCACGCCCTTGCGCTGGCTGCGGGGCAAACCACCCCAGGGCAGACTGCAAATTCTGTGATGCGATCTGTCATGAGTGCGGAAAACGAGGCCACATTAGTCGAGTCTGTTGCAGTTTACCGGGACCAAGTCAGGCCTCAAGGGGAAACAGCTCTCGCCAATCGGCAGGAAACCGTCCTGTAAGGCGAGATCCAGCAAACCACTCCTACAGATATCGAGCATTGCAGAAAGAAGAGGCCCACCATACTATCACTATAGGTCACGCCTCAGCCATGGACGCTAAGAAGATTCGAGTCACAGTAGCCATAGAGAACCAACCTTGCCACATGGAGGTCGATTCCGGATCGTCCCTCTCGATGGTGTCATGGAAGACATTAAAGCAACTCATTCCTACCATCCAACGCCAAGACCTTCGAATGCAACGTCTCATCCTTAAAGACTACCAAGGGAATCGGATCCCTGTGGTTGGGTCTTGTCGAGTCCGCGTCTCATTTAAAAAGCATACGGCATACTTACCTCTAACGATCATCGATAGGGACAGGCCTAGTTTGTTGGGCCTCCAATGGTTCGCGCCACTCGGCATCGAAGTAGCCGGTGTGAACCGAGTCAGTGATTGCGAGTGGGAGGAGGACCTTATTACTGAATTCAGCGATGTCTTCGCAGATCATCTGGGCGAATATAAGGGGACCCCAATTTCATTTAGCCTCGACCCTAAGGTCGCCCCGATCCGTTTAAAGCCCCGTCGAGTTCCGTTCGCCCTTAAGGCCAAGATAGATGAACAACTTGACAAACTAATTAAACAAGGGGTCCTGCAACCCATTGATCATTGTCCATGGGAAACTCCTATTGTAACCCCCATTAAACCAGATGGGTCAATCTGAATCTGTGGGGAGTACCGGGCCACTCTAAACCACGCCCTCCAGCAGAACGCGTATCCAGTGCTGGTGGTACAGCACCTCCTTCATTCCTGGGAGGCGGAAAGGTTTTTGCTAAGTTAGATTTAGTTCAAGCCTATCAACAATTGCCCGTGGACGATAAAACAGCCCAAGCTCAAACGATAGTAACGCACAGAGGTGTTTTAAATGTACCCGATTGCAATTCGGGGTAAGTGTAGCCCCGGGAATATTCCAAAGTTTAATGGAACGATTATTGCAGGGAATCAAGGGCGTGGTTCCGTATTTTGATGATGTGTTAATTGCAGCTCCTAGTAAAAAAAATTCTACAGAATCGTTTAAAATGTGTTCTTAAGAAATTCCAAGAAGTGGGATTGAAAGTAAAAAAGGATAAATGTCATCTGTATACCGACAGTGTTGAATTTCTAGGTTATCGCATTGATAGTCAGGGTATCCACCCTACTGAGAGTAAATTAAGGGCGATTAAAAATGCTCCCAGACCCCGTAACAAAACAGATATCCAGGCATTTTTAGGCCTTATTAATTTTTATAATGTGTTTTTACCACATAAGGCGACTGTGGCTGAACCGTTACACCCGTTATTAGATAAGAAAGCATTGTGGGTTGGGGTTACCGGGAGGAAAAAGCGTTTCGAAATGTAAAAGATTTACTTACATCTGATTCTGTACTTATGCAATATAATGAAACATTACCATTGGTTATAACTTGTGATGCCTCACCGTTTGGGGTGGGTGCTATTTTGAGCCATGTGCTGCCTAATGGAAACGAGGCCCCTGTTGCATACTTTTCGAAGACTCTTTCTCAGGCAGAACGTAACTATGGACAAATAGATAAGGAAGCTCTTGCAATTGTGGCAGCCGTAAAAAAATTCCATGAGTATGTATATGGAAGGACATTTACCATTGTAACTGACCTCAAACCTTTACTGGGGATAATCGCTGGGGACAAACCAATCCCCTGTATATTGTCCCCAAGAATGACTCGATGGTCAGAGTTCCTAGCTGCTTACAATTATCAATTGTTACATCGCCCGGGGAAAGCCATTCCCCACGCCGACGCACTCAGCAGAGCACCGCTACCAGAAACTCTCGATGATCCAGCACCAACAGTTTCGGCGTTACAAATCAAGACGCTCAACTCGCCTCCTATGACCGCTCGAGATATCGCGAGAGAGACCAGACGAGATCACACCCTAGCTCGAGTCCTAGGCTGGGTAGAACGTGGATGGCCATTGGACCAGGTCCCAGATGACTTCGCGCCATTTAAAACAAGACAGACTGAACTTTTTTCGCAAAAAGGCTGTGTCATCTGGGGCGATAGAGTCGTCGTTCCAGAATGACTCCAAAACTCGCTGTTACAAATTTTGCACGAAGGACATCCCGGGATCGTGCGGATGAAAGCACTCGCACGGAGCTACGCTTGGTGGCCAGGCATGGACCGACACATCGAGCAATGGGTCAAGGCCTGCACCAAGTGTCAACAAAACAGCAACGCACCGCCAAAAGCTGCACCGACTGAATGGGAGACGCCACGCGGACCCTGGTCCAGAATCCACCTGGATTTCGCAGGGCCGATTAAAGGACATACATTACTATTGACTGTCGATGCATACTCTAACTGGTTGGAAATTCATTGAATGACCCATACAACCTCCGAAGCTGTCATTAAAGTCCTCAATAGACTCTTTGCAACTCATGGATTGCCGGACGTCCTGGTGTCCGACAACGGACCACAGTTTACAGCGCTGATGTTTGAACAGTACCTTGCTGATAATGCCATCCGCCATGCGCTCACCTCGCCTGTGCATCCTTCTACCAACGGCCGAGCGGAACGCATGGTCCAATTTGTAAAAAAGACTTTGCAAAAAGTGGACTATGATAATATAGATGAAAAAATAAACCGCATTCTACTTCTACAACATCACTCCGCACAGCGTAACCAGCAGAACTCCTGCAGAACTTCTCATGGGGCGAAAACTCCGTTCCCGCCTCGACCGACTGCACCCTGCTTACGAGCCAGAAAAGCCTGCAGGATCTAGCGGACGCTACCATACCTTCAAGGTAGGCGACCCCGTTTATGCAAGAAATTTATCGGGTGACCCAGTTTGGATTGAAGCAACGATAATATGCGAGACTGGGCCCAAATCCTATATTGTAAGATGTATTGATGAAAGACTGTGGAAACGACATATTGACCAATTACGGTCACGACTCCCTTCGGCCAGCCAGCAACTCCCCTGCGACCAAACTGAGGGGGGGGAAGGAATGGAAGAAGACGACATTCCAGAGAACCTATTCCAAGAGAGCGATGAATCTAGTGAAACTCAGGAAATGGAGCAAGAGGAAGAATCGTACACTCCAAGGGAAATCACACCAGAACGAGAAGCTGAGCCGCTGCCAAACAACATATTACCTCAACAGGACTGCATGCAGCCAGTCCAAAGAAAATCTAATAGACCCAAAAGACAACCGACCTATTTGAAGGACTATATAACCACACCATAATTGAGGAGCCAGGGGGAAGGGGTTTTATGTATGTAAATAGTTTTAAATAAAAGCAAGCTTGGGGTAAAGTGCAGGGTTCTGGCCCTGCACTTCTGATTTGTTGTTAAGCGGCTCAATCGGATTGGTTGAGTTCAGAGAATCCGATTGGCCCTTACCAAAGGACTCTTATTGGTTCTGGAGCTAGCGTCTTACAGCTCCCTATTGGTTATTTCACATTAAGGTTACCTATATAAGGCAGAGTTGTTGTTGTTCAAGCTCTCAAGTCACTATGTAATAAAGAGCTGAAAGTTCACCAACTAAGATTGTCTCCATTCATTTCACCCATGCCTGAAACTTTATCAATTATCATCATCATCATTATCATCATCATCATCATATAGCATTATTACATTAGCCAGGAGACTACAATGCTAATGTAGAGTAGTAATTTGGCTGCCAGTTTATTAGTTCTGTTGTGATACATGCTCACTCACTTCCCAAGATGCACCACAGGAGGACGAGCTAGCTTTGCACCAGAACTAACATCTATTTAATCACTTTGGAGTTTACTTTTTTACCCCTTTTACTGCTTATTAAAGATTGAAAATCTTCAGAGCCTCAAGTCTGGTTGTAGTGACTAGGTGAATTTTCCTTCTATCTATTAAGAATGAAATTACAAAATTAAAATTTTGTAAGAACTTTCTTTTTTCAGAATATAGAGGGAAAGAATGATTACAGCTTTGATTTTAGAATGCTTTCAACAGATTTAAGGGCTCAAATGGATTTGAATTAAAGAGGACTTTGAAGTTAGTTAAAAGGACATTTTTTCCATGGGAAATGTCTTTGTTATACCTGAAAAACTGATGAGATAACCTTGAAAGTTGGTTGCTAGAGAGTATTAGAATGAAATAAATGATGACTATTTTAAAGGACATTTTTGACAAATGAGCGAGAGATATAATTATAAAACATGTAAGCCCTCTTATCACTAGTAGCAGAGTGTCATGTTCCCATCAGAGCCTGAATCTGTGATCTGGAACTGGAGCCGACAGAGATCAAGGGGGTGACTTTGTTGGCTTTGGAAGAAAATGGGGAGGAAAAGGACCAGCCAGGTCAGGGTCTTTCAGGATTAGGATGGCTTTTATGCAGGAGGAATGGGGCCAGGATGATCAAGAGAGGCTAAGCAGTAAACATGAGAGAGAGAGCTCAGGTGACGAGCAAGGACCACCCACTCCTGATCCTTGGGCACGGAGAGTGGAGAGAAGGCAAGAAGAGTGTAGATTGAGCCAGCTACTTGGGAGGAGAGTGCCCTTCTCCTCTTCACAAGGCACAACTGGGGACTGAGACTTAAGAAGATGCTGTGAGGAGGAGCATTTGTCAGGAACAAAAGCTGAATTCCTAGAGTGTTGAGTACCGATGTTTGAACTTTCCTGGATTCTTTGCATTCTTTTTGGATTTCTGGATTATCGCCATGCTCCCTTGCTTCCTGGACTCTTCAACTTGCCCTGCTGGATTTCTTGCTGAGCAGCCATGGTGTTCACAGCATTGGCCTGGACTATTTTCAGCCAGAGGCTGCTTGAGACGTGTGTGTGTGTGTGTGTGTGTGTGTGTGTGTGTGTGCTCACTTTGCTTTGGGACTTGCCAGAAATGTGGGGGTTGCTTTTGCTATCTCTGTGCTGTGCCCTGGGTCATCACACAGAGAACACACTATATGTAATTAATTATTAATAGAGCCATCAACATACATCTTGCAGAACTTGAACCTGATTCATAGTTAATGAAAAGCTTGATGCTCTGAGGGTACTGCCAATCTAATAGGTTTTCCATATCTTAAGATATCTAATTTTACAATTTAAGTGAAGTAGTATCGACTAATTCTATAGAAATAATGATACAAAGACAAAAGGCCTTTTAATTTTTGATGTACATACCTACTCGGAGAAGCAAGCATTTGCCTTTCCTTGCCAGTGAATGAGATCTCAGCCAATCTGTGTCCTTCTGGGCAATAAGCAGAGCCATTGGTTATTCACTATGTAATTTCATTGATTGGATCCAACTTGATTTCAAGATGATCTTCCTAATATGCACAACCATCCTAACTGGTAGCCATTAATATCCTATATCAGGGATGTCAAACTGACAGCCTGTGGGCCAGATGCATCATGAGCAGCCATACCCATTCCAGCTCCATGAAGGGAAAACTCATTGCAAAACATTATATGATAGCAACATGACACGGCGAGTTTGACATCCGTGCTCTATATCTTCTAGAATGGACTTATTCTCCATTCCTGTATAGGTACTTTTTTCTGATACTTGAGTCTTCCTCACTGAATGTTCTTCTAACTCCTCTAGTCTGATAGCTTTATCAACATTCTGAGTGTTCTTGGGTGGTGTTGGGGAGAATATAGTGTTCATAGTATTGTAAGTGTTGTCAAATCATGTATCATAAATCATGACAATAGTATGATGTTTACAGTTTTATTTTTTCTTCTTGCTGATGTCGATATGGAATTTAACTCTTTAGATCATTTGATGCAAATCAGTATTTTCAATGAGTTACCCATTAAATTATCCAACACAAGCATCTTTCTTTAGATAGTTATCAGACTTCATCATGAAATTCGGACTTTCAGTTGCATGAGCATAATTTTAATTTGCTTGTTAAAGCACATTTGCTAATTTAATAGTCATTTATTGACCATTTCACTGTTTCTTCCAATTTTAAGCAATCAAAATAATTTGGTGTCATCCATGAACAGTTATTTAATTGTCTTATTTCAACTGTAGATCATTTATGAAAACAGAAAGCATTCATTATAGGTTTTTGGGGAATTTAGTGTTTATATCCCTTCATTTCTTTTTTTTCTCTTGACACTTAATTCTGTACAGGCGATAGATTTTGTCAAACATTTTATATGTTCTGTATCACTCCAAATTTCCTGTTTGCTAACATGTTGAAAGAACTATAAACAGTTCTATTTGGTGGATAAGAGAAAACATGCTGATTCTCCTGTGGTAAGATTTGCCTTTCTATACATTTGATAACTTTATCTTTTATTAATATTTTCCACCAATTTACTCAGAATAGATATTAAGCCAGTTGGCTTGTAACTCTTGGCTTCTCCCTGATCTCATTTTGAAAACTGCTCATTTTGTAGTCCTGTGGCAGAGAAGCGTTATGTAATTATGTTAGATATGTTTTTACATTTTGAATTGTAAAAGTTTCTCATATGGGTATACATACTTTTTATTTTTATGTTTTGTTTGCCAATAAGATCTCAAATTTCATCTCTTGACATCATGACTGACTTTAATTCAAAATCCCTGAAAAACAGTAATTCTAACACATCTTCTGAAGTGAAGACAGTCACAATTCTGCTATTTTACAAAGCTACTAGTTGCCTTTCCCAAACATTTCAGTTCTGACATCAGTGGGAGTACCTTTTATCAGTTTAAACTGATATGCTAGACATGACTCTAAAACCAGGTCTCAATTACACATTCTTCAGTAATTTTCCAGTTGGATTAATTGCAATATATTTTATACAGACCTACCTTTGAAAATGATTTGAAAAATTATGTTTCTCTGAAACAAAGCCAGTAGATTATTAACTGGTAATGGTAAGGTCAGTAATGGCTCTCCTAGGTAAAGTATAGTGACTCCCAATCCATTTCCAGACTGTTCAAAATGTTGATGTTGACCTTTAAAATTTAAATGGCTTGGAGCCACTGAATCCATATGTAGTTGTTGGGGCCCTTAAGTCATCTTCAGAGGTTCTTCTCTGGGGGTCCTGACAAATGAAATTAGGCAGATAGCTACAAGAAAGAAGGTCTTATCAGCAACTCCATCTATGGAATGCCCTCTCAGGGATTTCAATCCTAGATTTACAGCAACTTTTCATGCCTTTGGTTAAAATGTCTATTTTCATACATTTTATATTTCTTATCCTGATTGTTGTTGCGTTTTACTATCTGTGGGGTTTTCTTCCTCTGATCTTCCTAGAGATACTTTATTATTGAATTGACAAACAAAAAAACTAATATTAGGTGCATATTTATTGAGTTTTTATGAGGCTATTATTATGCTATGAGGGATATTATGAATTAGGAGAGAATTATGTTAATACATGCAAATCAACTACCACTGTTGCCTGACCTTAACACGTTTTAACATTTTTAAAAAGACTTTGTAATGAAGGAAATGTCGTATCTACAAATCCTTGGTAATGGAAAAGTTGGAGACTATTATTTTTATTTTTTCAGTCCTTTTGCTTTTTACAAATTTTTCCACAGCAGCTTGTGATGACTTCATCTATATTTATGAACAAATTACTTTCCAGGTAATTTCTGCAAGTAAAAGTTTGGAAGAACAAATTTCTTTCTTTTGCTTTCCTTATCAATATTTGCTGCAGAATACAGAGAATAGAACAAGGTATTCTGCTGTTATTTGATTGGTTCCTGATTTAGTCCAGCCCTCAAGTTATTTATTACTTACTTCATTTTGGAAGGCTCAGAGTGGAAAAGTTGGAGAACATTTGATTACCTTACACCTGTTACAGTAAAACATAAGACATCCATAAATTTAACATCTGTTCTTTCCTCTGGTGGATCATCCATAATTCTTCCAATTATTTATACTAAATCAAGGTTCCGGTTGCGAGGAACAATAGATCAAAAGTCTGGGAAGAGTATGAGGTCCAACTCACTATATTTAAGAAGTCCCCAATAAATAATTAGTTTCATGTAATTAGCTTCCACTTGTTCTTTATTTCAAGATACTTAAGTAAGGCCGAGTATATATTATTGTGGGAGATTCTGCAAAATTAGAACCATGCAACCTATCCAGAGAGTTGAGATAAGATCTATTTGTGAAATGTATGGATTGAGAATAGAATCTGCTTTCAGCCAAATAAACAAACAAAAACTCTAAAGCCAAGATTCTTTCAAAAGGATCTAAAAAAACCAAAAACAAATTACCCATAATAATAAGGAAACTTCAATTTAAAAAAAAATTGTTATGGCGTAAAAACAAAGCTAGTTACGTAGCAAACTTTAAAAACCAATACAACACCCTCTGCCGACAGATAAAGGCAGAATGCACAAATTACCATTGCAAGCAAGAGGAAAACCTCCTACATACAAAATCCACCTGCACCTTCTACAATTTTGTTAACACCAAACTTAAAGACTTAAGAACCATCCCACCCCTAAAAAGGACCAAATGGGAAAGACTGCAATGATGAAACTGTTAAGGCCAATCTCTTCAACACATTCATCAGTTCAGTCTTTGTAAACAGCAATGGTTCATGCCCCACTTTTCCTAGGTGTACCATAACTAACTGTAATGACCTACTACACATTGACTTTACAGAAGATAATGTAGAAAAGGCACTATGTAACCTAAAACCATCCCTATCTATTGGCCCTGATGGATTATGTGCATACTTCTTAAAAAAGCTCTCCTCTGCCATAGCAGAACCCCTAAACATTATATATGAGATATAATTCAGAACCAGCTCCTTACCAAACCTATGTTTCTTAGCTACACTCATCCCTATCTTCAAAAAGGTGACTCCAGCCTGGTTGAAAACTACAGACCAATATCACTGTGTTGTGTCACGTGCAAAGTCATGGAATCAATCATTAACCAATACATCACTCTCCACTTAGAGTCAAACAACCTACTCTCCAAAAAACAATTTGATTTCAGGAAAAAATTGTCCTGCAAACTTCAACTCCTACATTGCAAAAACATATGGACTACGCTACTTGACCAGGGTAAAGCTATAGACACAATTTACATAGACTTCTGCAAAGCCTTTGATTCAGTGGTACATGACAAACTACTGTTAAAATTAAACTCTTGTGGCATTTGCAGATCCCTTCATTAGTGGATTACTGCATTCCTGTCAAACAGGCAACAAATAGTAAAAATAGGGAGAGCTCTATCAAACCCTGCTCCAGTTAACAGCAGTGTCCCCCAAGGCAGTGTTCTAGGACCCACCCTCTTTATAGTCTATACAAATGACCTTTGTGATCACTTTATAAACAACTGTGGAATCTTTGTGGTGACATAAAACTATTCAACACCACCAATAATGCTACTATCCTTCAAAGCAACCTTGATTATGTGTCTGTGTTAGGACTCTATCCACCAATTAGTTGGGTTGGCAATATATAAACCAACAATGTATGTTTGTAGCTTTAAGACAAAATCACTGTATTGATTGATACTATATTCCAGTTGGTTGATTATATTGCAAATTACCATAAGAGGGAGCTAGAGATCATAGCTTGCTCTCTCTGACATTCTGTTGCTATCTCGGTTCTCTGTTGCATTTATGCTGTGCTTATACTTTGATATTTTTGTTTACTGTAAATGACAAAGGCAACCGGTAAGAAGACTTTGTAATTGGATATTCTTTGGACTGTAAAACTTATATGACCTGGACCATTTATTGGACTGTGCTATTTATTAAAGTAAACTTTAACTCAGTTTAGTGTATCTGTGTGTGGCTGAATAATTATTCTTAACTACT
The DNA here is from genome assembly GCA_033807585.1 of Hydrophis major. Taxonomy (NCBI): domain Eukaryota; kingdom Metazoa; phylum Chordata; class Lepidosauria; order Squamata; family Elapidae; genus Hydrophis; species Hydrophis major. The sequence continues at coordinate 231,609,663 of CM066330.1, forward strand.
CTCATAAACATTTCCATGTACATATCCTTGTTACTCAAGAGTTATTGTACATATCATAACAATCTGAATGGTCAAACATCTAGCAATTCCAAATCTCGACTAACAAATGCTCTGTCCTACACATTGGTAAAAGAAATCAGTACACCAAATACAAACTAGGTGGATATGACCTCTTTGATGATCTTCACTCTGTCAAGGACCTTGGAGTTCTCATATCAAATGACCTAAGTGCCAGAGCTCACTGTAACAGCATTGCCAAAAAGGCATTAAGAGTTGTAAATCTAATCTTATGAAGCTTCTCCTCCAGAAATATTGAATTGCTAACTAGGGCATACAAAACCTTTGCTAGACCAATACTCAAATACAGCTCATCAATCTGGAATTTGCACTGCATATCGGACATTAATACACCGAGCAAGTCCAGAAGTATTTCACAAGAAGAGTACTACACTCTGCTTGCAACAGATATCACCCTATATCACCAGGCTTGAGATTTTGGGCTTGGACAGCCTTGAACTATGCCGCCTATGGTTAGACTTAAGCGTAGCACACAAAATTATCTGCTACAATGTCCTAACAGTCAATGACTACTTCAGTTTTAACCACAACAATACAAGAGCACACAACAGATACAAACTCAATGTAAACCTCTTCAAACTCAATTGCAAAAAGTACAACTTCAGCAACAGAGTGGTCAATGCCTGGAATGCACTACCTGACTCTGTTGTTACATCCTCTAAACCCCACTCCTTTAACCTCAAACTATCCACTATTGACCTCACCCCATTCCTAAGAGGTCTGTAAGGGGTATACATAAGGGCACCATTATGCCTATCGTCCCTTTCCTATTGTCCCCATTTATTTGTACCTATTTCTTGTATTCTTACTCATGTTTATACTTATACCTATTATCTTGTAAGTGATTGACAAATTAAATAAATAAAATAAAATATGTATTTATGAGATATATAAGGGCTAAGGACAGTCTTAAAGTCTATCACCATCTCTTTTTCAGGTAGATCAAACATGGGAATTGACTGGGAGGATTTGGATGAGTAGGAGAATCTCAAATGATAAAATCTGTATCATGCATATGATGTGATCTATGCCTTTGTGTGAGATGTTGAGACTCAAACATGTAATGGCAGCCTTTACATGATGATGCCATGGTATGCATGTTGTTAGTATAGTATCTTCATCATTTAGTGTGGACTTCGCTGCAATTAGCTCTAATACTTTCTTAATTGGTAATTTTAATTATCAGTGAGAATATGCTCCTCTTCCCCAATTCTATTGATGTGCAGTGAAGGCAGGGGGATAGGAAGGGGAATCTCTCTTGATATACCTCTTCTAAACTGTAGTTCTAAGCTTGCTACAAATCAATCACTTCATTACCAATTGCATAGAATTGCACTGTTATACTCTAATTTTCAGTCTGGTAATCTAGAAGAGTAGGAGGGCAACGAACTCTTCTTCTTGGCTTTGTTGCTCTTCATATCTTTCCAATTACTTGTGTATTCAATTGTTCCAATAAGAGTCTTTGTTTTGCTTTAAGCTCTAAAGTGCACTGCTACTATTGTTGCCATTACTTGAGATGAATAAGTTAAATCAAACAATTGACTGAGCCGAAAATGCATAATGTTCTGCTGTGAATATTGCCAAACCTAGTTCTGGCTACACTCCAGTCAGAACACATTCCAAAATTGTGAAGACCTTTTGCTGATACCTAAGCTGCCAATCCTTTCTGTGCAAAGAGTAGCTATTTGCAAAGTGCTTAGGAATGTAAATACAGGGTCTTTGGGAAATGCTGACTATAAAACATTATCATAGATGGTATAATGAACTCCCTGTGCACAGTGAATTTGGCGACTGATTTTACTGCCTTGTGTTAGTTCTATTTTTATCTTTATCACTGTGATAGATAGATGAATACATAAAGTAGGAGGAAAGGAATAAAAATGAGGTTCTGGCTGTTACATTTATATTTGGAATTGGCACATTCTCACACTGTGTTTGGCTGAATACCAAGTGGTTTCTCTGATAAAGAGAAATCCCTTCAATATAGTGTTAGAATTACTCACCAGCTGTAATCTGGAACCATCATAGACCTGGTCAATTTTATGGGCAATCAAAATAGGGTTATGAGTTTTCAACATGGAGCCTGTAGTTTGCCAAGTATCCATGGACTTATGCCTTGGAATCTTCTCACCCGATTAGATTTACAATTTTTAAAAATATAACCAAGATGCTAATATGCTGCAAGGCAAAATAGCAATAGCGATAGCTAAGTGCTTATATCCCACTTCACAGTGTTTTATAACCTTCTCTAAAGTGGTTTACAGATATAGTGGTTTACAGCATATTGCTTAGTTTAGTTTAGTTTACTTTATTGTCATTTTACCTCGTATAACGAAATCAAACACCATCTTCAGTGCACATCATGACCATGAAAATAAACACAAACACATATCCTTCACCCTTCATAAATTGAAATGGAAACACCTGACACCACACCAACACTGCACTGTACAGCAGAATTCAAAAAAGCTACTGCCTTAGGATAGAAGCTGTTTTTTCAGCCTATTTGTCCTTGTTTTTATTATTCTGTACTGTCTGCCAGATGGTAATAGTTCAAAAAAAAAAAAGGTTCCCAGGATGAGATGGATCTTTGAGAATGTTTTGAATTTAAGGCATCGAGAGCTATAAAGCTCTTCTAAAGAGCAGAGAGGGCAACCAATGATCTGCTGGGCAATGATATTAACCCTCTGGAGTGCTTTCCTATCTGCCACTGTGCAATTGGCAAACCATACAGAGGTGCAATTTGTTAAAATGCTCTCTATGGTGCAGAAGTAGAAAGTCACCAGCAGTTTCTCATTCAGTTGTTGTTTTATTGCCCCAATAATCTGGGTCCTCATTTTTCTGACCTTAGAAGGATGGAAGGCTGAGTCAACCTTGAGCCTGGTGATATTCGAACTGCCAAATTGCAGTCAGCTAGCCAGCAGTCAGCAGAAGTTACCGGCAGTACTGCATTCTAACAACTGCGCGACCACAGCATTTGTCTATAAATATATCCTGGAGGCATTCTTAAAGCATAAAAACCATAGGCGTGGAGACCAGTGCTTTGACTGAAACTATCATCCACCAAGAAAAAAAAAAAGAGAAGTAAGTTGAGATGGTAGAGAGCACCTGGAGAGCCCAAGCAGTGCTTTCAAACTTTGGGAAACTTTTTCCTTTATTACCAAAAACTACTTATCAGAAAGTTTTATGAAACTTTCTATATCCTATACAGAAAAATAGCTCAGAAAAATTCCTTGGGCAACTTACAGGAAGCCATATTTGTCTGTCAATCTCTCTCTTTCTACCCCCATCTAATCTAATCTAATCTAATCTAATCTAATCTAATCTAATCTAATCTAATCTAATCTAATCTAATCTAATCTAATCTGATCTATCTATCCATCCATCCATCATGTAGCAAGGAAGACCATCTGAATAAGCATGTATTCTCTTCCAGAAAGCAAATAAGTTACATTCAATTTTACATTACATTCAAGCCTTTTTAAACTCAGGCTTCTACAAGAAGAAAAAGGAGTGTCAGAGGAAATGGCCTTTGCTTTATCCAATTGCAAAAAAATCTTGCTAATTTTGGAAAACAGCCAAAAAAGCCCTACATGGCAGGGATCCAGGTTATCTGAGGAGGTGTCTCTACCCATGGGACTAGCCCTCCCTGTTAAGTACTTGGACATGGGTTGGAGTAAATGGAGACAGTCTTTGAATGTGAACTTTCAGCTCTTTATTGCATAGTGACTTCTCAAAACAATAACAGAGAACTCTGCCTTATATAGGCAACCTTTGTGAGAATTGTCCAATAGCGAGCTATGAACGCTAGCTCTTTAAACCAATAATAATCCTCTGTTAAGGGCCAATCGAATTCCTAAGAACTAACCAATCTGATCTGGCTGCCTAACAGCCAATCAGAAGTGCAAGGCCAGAACCCTGCACTTTACCTCAAGCTCATACTTTATTAACAATGGTACATACACAACACTCCTTCCCCCTGGCTTCTTAATTTCGGTGTAGTTATATAGTCCTTTAAATAGGACGGTTGTCTTTTAAGTCTTTCGGATTTTCGTTGGGCTGGTTGATTGCAATCCTGTTGAGGTAGATTGTTGTTTGGCAGTGTCTCTGCTTCTTGCTCAGGTGCAATTTCTTGCGGTGCAAACAATTCTCCTTCCTGCTCCATTTCCTGAGTCTCACTTGATTCGTCGCTCCCTTCGAGCAGGTTCCCTGGAACGTCATCTTCTTCTGTACCTCCCCCCCCCCTCGGTTTGGTCATGGGGGAGTTGTTGACTGGCCATTGTGAGTCGTGACCGTAATTGGTCGATATGCCGTTTCCACAGTCTATTGTCACAGCATTTCACTACGTAGGATTTGGGGTCAGTCACTCGCACTACCGTTGCCTCTATCCATAATGGATCGCCTGATAAGTTTCGTGCGTAAACGCGGTCTCCTACCTGGAAAGTGCGATAGCGTCCACTGGATCCTATTGGCTTTTCCGGTTCGTAAGCAGGGTGCAACCGGTCGAGGTGGGAATGGAGTCTTCGTCCCATCAGTAGTTCCGTGGGAGTTCTGCCGGTGACGCTATGTGGAGTTATATGTTGCAAAAAGAGAATTTGGTTGACTTTGTCATCGATATTGTCATAGTCCATTTTTTGCAAAGTCTTTTTAACAAATTGGACCATGCGTTCCGCTTGGCCATTGGTCGCAGGCGAGGTGAGCGCATGGCGGATGCCGCGGTCAGCGAGGTACTGCTCAAATATTAATGCCGTGAACTGTGGCCCGTTATTGGACACCAGGATGTCAGGCAATCCGTGGGTTGCAAAGAATCTATTTAGGATCTTAATCACTGCCTCGGAAGTTGTGGCTGTCATACGATGAATTTCTAACCAATTGGAGTATGCGTCGACTGTCAGCAGGAAGGTATATGCTTGGTTGGCCCTGCGAAATCCAGGTGGATTCTGGACCAGGGTCCACGTGGTGTCTCCCATTCAGTAGGCATGGCTTTTGGTGGGGCATTGCTGGCTTGTTGGCAATTGGTACACGCTTTGACCCACTGCTCGATTTGCCGGTCCATGCCCGGCCACCATGCGTAGCTTCGTGCAAGCGCTTTCATCCGCACGATGCCGGGGTGGCCCTCATGCAGAATTTGTAGCAGCGTCTTCCGGAGTCGTTCTGGGACAACAACTCTATCACCCCAGATGACACAGCCTTTTTGGGAAAAAAAGTTCAGTCTGTCTTGCTTTAAAAGGCGCGAAGTCATCTGGGACTTGGTCCAATGGCCATCCGCGTTCTACCCAGCCTAGGACTCGAACTAGGGTGTGGTCTCGTTTGGTTTCTCTCGTGATGTCTCGGGCGGTCATAGGCGGCGAGTTGAGTGTTTCGATCTGCAACGTGGTTGCCATTGGTGCCGGATCGTCAAGAGCCTCTGGAAGCAGTGCTCAGCTTAATGCATCGGCGTGGGGAATGGCTTTCCCCGGGTAATATTGCAGGCGATAATTATAAGCAGCTAGGAATTCTGACCATTGGGTCATTCTAGGGGATAATATGTAGGGGGTTGGCTTGTCCCCGGCTATTATCCCTAGCAACGGTTTGTGGTCAGTTATTATGGTGAATGTCCTTCCATGTACATATTCATGAAATTTCTTTACAGCTGAAACGATTGCGAGAGCTTCTTTATCAATTTGTCTATAGTTCCGCTCTGCATGTGAGAGAGTCTTCGAAAAGTATGCAACAGGGGCTTCGTTCCCATTAGGCAGTACATGACTCAAAATGGCGCCCACCCTGAAGGGCGAGGCATCGCAGGTTATAACTAATGGTAAAGTCTCGTTATACTGCATAAGTACAGAGTCAGATGTGAGCAATTTTTTAACATTCCAGAACGCTTGTTCTTCCCGGTAACCCCAGACCCACAATGCTTTTTTATCTAATAACCGGTGTAACGGTTCGGCAACAGTCGCCTTGTGCGGTAAAAATACATTATAGAAATTAATGAGGCCTAAGAATGCCTTGTTACGTGGCCTGGGAGCATTTTTTATCACCTTTAATTTACTTTCGGTAGGGTGAATGCCCTGGCTATCAATCCGATACCCTAGAAACTCAACACTGTCAGTATATAAGTGACATTTATTTTTTTTTACCTTAAGTCCTGCCTCTTGGAATTTTTTAAGAATACATTTCAAACGATCCTGCAAGATATTTTTGGTAGGGGCTGCAATTAATACATCATCAAAATACGGAACCACTTGATTCCCTGTAACAACCTTTCCATGAGGCTTTGGAATATCCCCGGGGCTACACTAACCCCAAATTGCAATCGAGTACATTTAAAAGCACCTCTGTGCGTTACAATTGTTTGGGCTTGGGCCGTCTTTTCATCCACTGGTAGTTGTTGATAAGCTTGAGCTAAATCTAATTTAGCGAAAACCTTTCCGCCCCCCAAGGAATGGAGGAGGTGCTGCACCACTGGAACTGGATACGCATTCTGCTGCAGGGTGTGGTTTAAAGTGGCCCGGTAGTCCCCACAAATTCGGATTGACCCATCTGGCTTCATGGGTGTTACAATAGGGGTTTCCCAAGGAGAGTGATCGATGGGCTTCAACACCCCTTGAGCAATTAGCTTGTCGAGTTGTTCGTCGATCTTAGCTTTAAGAGCGAATGGAACTCGACAGGGCTTCAAGCGAATTGGGGCTACTTTTGGATCTGGACTAAATGAGATTGGGGTCCCCTTATACTCGCCTAAATGGTCCGCGAAGACGTCGCTGAACTCAGAAATAAGGTCTCACAACCACCGACTCGGTTCACGCCAGCCACTTCAATGCCAAGTGGCGCGAACCATTGGAGGCCTAATAGACTAGGTCTATCTCTGTCGATGATCTTTAGAGGTAAGTACGCTGTATGCTTTTTGAAGGAGACTCGGACTCGGCAGGACCCGACCATGGGGATTCGATTTCCTTGGTAGTCCTTGAGGATGAGGCATTGAAATTGGAGGTCTTGGCATTGGATTGTGGGGATAAGTTGCTTGAGTGTCTTCCAAGACACCATCGAGAGGGACGATCCCGAGTCGACCTCCATGTGGCAAGGCTGGTTCTCAATGGCTACCGTGACTCGAATTTTCTTAGTGTCCAAAACTGAGGCGTGACCTATAGTGATAGTATGGTGAGCCTCTTCTTTTTGCAAAGCTCGATTTCTGTAGGAGTGGTTTACTGGTTCTCGCCTAACAGGATGGTTTCCTGTCGATTGGCGATAGTTGGCCCCTTTTGAGGCCTGGCTGGGTCCTGGTAAGCTGCGGCAGACCCGGCCGATGTGGCCTCATTTCCCGCACTCATGGCAGAGTGCGTCGCGGAATTTGCATTCGGCCCTGGCATGGTTTGCTCCACAGCCAGCGCAAGGGCGTAAAGGCTTAGGACGAGGATCCCAGTCAGACCGCAGTCGATGGACCCCTTCTTCATCGCTGTCTGACGACAAAGAGAGGTCCTCGTGGTGCGTCGTTAGTAGCTGCCCTTCTGAGTTGGGTGAGATTTCGCCGGTCGGTTTTGTTGCCAGAGTGCGGCTTCGCCGCAATTGTGCAGCCGACTTTTTGGTTGCCTCCGCAGCCGTGGCTTCGGCGATGGTGTCAGCAAGGCTGATGTCACCTTTCGCCATCAGCTTGCTTTGCATGCCTAGCGCATCTAATCCCAGAATTACTCGATCTCTTAGTGCTTCTTCTAAATCGGCGAACCCGCAGAGGCCCCCTAAATTCTGGAGGTCCACCACGAAATCGGCCACGCTCTCTCCTTTTCGCTGGTTCCTCTGATAAAACTCGTGGCGTCTCACAAGTGTAGGCACAGTTGGTGCATAATGGTCTCTCAGGATGGGTTCGAGGTTGTCCCAGCTCATGGCTTTCACTTCTTGAGGTTTGGTGAGTGTTTTAGCCATTTTAAATACAGCTGGGCCGCAGTGCATCAGGAACATTGCCCGCTTTTTTGCTGGTGTGGCGTCCTTCAAATTATTCGTCTCAAGAAACATTTGGAAGTGATCCATGTAGGATTCCCAATCCTCTTGGTTTGGATCGAACGGAGCGGGTGGTACGATGCCGCTGGACATGGTTCCATGCTCAGTATTGCTTCCTGGCTTCTTAGGTTCAGATGTCTCCAAATCCCACCTTCGTCGCCAGTGTTAAGTACTTGGACATGGGTTGGAGTAAATGGAGACAGTCTTTGAATGTGAACTTTCAGCTCTTTATTGCATAGTGACTTCTCAAAACAATAACAGTGAACTCTGCCTTATATAGGCAACCTTTGTGAGAATTGTCCAATAGCGAGCTGTGAACGCTAGCTCTTTAAACCAATAATAATCCTCTGTTAAGGGCCAATCGGATTCCTAAGAACTAACCAATCTGATCTGGCTGCCTAACAGCCAATCAGAAGTGCAAGGCCAGAACCCTGCACTTTACCTCAAACTCATACTCTATTAACTATGGTACATACACAATACTCCCCATTTGTACCAGCAGAAAGGCCTGCCACAGCTTCTGCCAAGGAATACAGGTTCAAGGGGAAGAGCCTTTTCTCTCCCATACTGTGGAAAACTCTACCACTGGAAATGAAAACTGATCTCACACCTTGGGACTCTAAAAGGGTATTAAAACATGGCTTTTCCAATTGGTCTGGAGTCCTGAGTGGCATGCACATTAATCTTAATCTGCGTAGTTTTAATGTTTTAATATTTTAATTATTTTTCTAACTTGTAAGCTGCCTAAAATCATTTTATAGGGGAGATGGATGGCATAAAAACAAACAAACAAACAAACAAATAAATGGAATGTGCTTGAGATCAACAGTATGCTGGTTGCTTTCGATGGTTGTTTTTATGAAACAAACAAAGAAACTACAGGATTTTCTCCTTCTGTGAGCTGAGATATTTTTTTCATGATGGTTGTCTAGCCTGCAATTCTTCCTCCTGTCTCCCAAGTTCATTTTCACACACAAAGACACACTCACTCATGTAGGCATTCTTAAAATGTACTTTGCTTAGCAATGTAGATTCCATGTCCATGGAAGGAAATTTCAAAATCATTCAAACTGATGAATTTAGGGCACTCTTTCAATTGTGAGGTGTTGCCTATTGCTCATATGCTTGCTTCAGACATGCAATACCACTTATGACTTTTCCACACTCACCCACAATAAAGTCCTGAATCCATTTCTTCTTCTTGTAGCCTAAAGATAATTCATTGAAGCTGTTCCCTCTCCCCTTTTTGATCTACCTCTCCACCTTCTAACACTTTCCCCCCTAAAAACACCATCAATATTTCATAAATGTACAGTGACAAATGCATTTTAATGTGGCCCACAGAGGACCTGAGATTGATTGGCCTCTCAGAAATATGACATATTTCAAAGTAGGATATTCATGCAGTGTTTTAGTGCCTACATTAGTCAGAGGGAAGCGGCACCAAAATTTATCACACTTATGGCTTTCCTGGTATCTATTTTCTTTTTAGCTCTTGACAGCAAATATCTGAATGATCCTTATTGATTGGCTTTGTGACTGGGTCTTTGAAATGTAAAGGCTGTGGGAGGTTTTCAGATCAAATTAAATTCTTGCTTCCTGCAGCCTTTAGGTAAATGTAAGCAAACTAATTTCATTCACACTGGCTTTCATTCACAAGGATAGCAGTGTAAAGAGGGAGAGTGGTTATTACCTGGTAACACTATAAATGAACTTGTTTCTTCCTGTTCAAAATGAACTTCAACATTTCCAAGGAAGACAATACTGAGAATGCTAATGGCCTCTGTTGCGATGCACATACAATTAGTTAATGGATACTTGATGGAAAATCAGAGCCAGTAGAACTTTCAATTTCCTACTCCAAGTCATTAATATTCATGTACAACATTGTAATGTAACTAGTTTGCCAGTTTTGTCACTGGAAAGAATGTAATTGTAAGTACAGGCAATTTGTACAGAGAGTGTAATTTTCTTGAGAACTCTGGGGCTTGGAGAACCTAATTCTCTATGGCCACCCTACAAATGAAGGATTCTGCCATCTTGGATTTCAGCACCATCCCTACCCTGCCAATTTAAGAGAGGGAGATGTGTCAAGGAGTCAGCAGATATATACCAATGCCTGTTGATAAGAAAGACCCAAAGTGACCATTGTAGTATCTGGAGATAGCAGAAGAGAAGAGAAAAAGCTGGAGAAAATAACAAAATACAAAGATCTAGAAATAAAGGCACAAGTACAACAACTGTAGCAAAAGAAAGCAAAAATAATACCAATGGTAATAGGTACCTTGGGTGCAATTCCAAAACGGCTAGAATACCACTTGAATACCATCGGCATTGACAAAATCACCATCAATCAATTACAAAAGGCAGCTTTACTTGAAACAGCTCACATTCTCAGCAGAGGTGGTATTCAGCAGGATCTAACCAGTTCTGGAGAACTGGTAGCGGAAATTTTGTGTAGTTTGGAGAACCAGCAAATACCACCTCTGACTGAAGATTTTACAGTATCCTTACTCTGCCACGCCCACCAAGTCACACCCACAGAACCAGTAGTAAAAAAATTTGAATTTTACCAGTGATTCTGAGACAGTATATCTTTACTACTATCAAACAACTTCTGCCTATATCAGATTCTTGGGAAGGACTTGATAGCTGGATAAAAATGCCAATTCTAATCTAGACATCTGGCTGATTATGTGACAGATCAACCATAATAAAATATTATGCCTGATTTCTAACAACTCTGCAATTCCATTTTATGGCTACCTCCAACTCTAAATCCTGAAAAGCCCACCATATTAAAATGAGAAAAATAATTGTTGTTTCATTATTTCTCCAACATCATCTCTGGAGTTTTCTAAAATTTTTCACCTTACTTATATTTAGAGGTTTAGAACTTCTAAAGAGCAGCTGCCCATGAGAACACGAAGTGCTGAATTGGAAGAATGAGAAAACTGATTCATATTAAAACTGCTTGCAGATATTCTTAATAGGAGGTTATTAGTTTCAGATTTTAAAAACAGTATTAATTTAGTGTAAAGGCAAAGGTATAATGATAAAAGGATGCTGACAATGAATTTAGGCATGGAAGAAAATGCAAATATGTACACTTTAGTACTGTATATGGCTACTATATTGAAGGTGTAAAAATCTGGATGGCCACTATATGACAGCAAATGTGTGGAATAACATTTTCTTTATTCCAGTGATGGCCTAGATTTCTGCAGTCCCATATGGTTGCCTACTGAAGCATGTAGTACACACAGAAAAATGTAGCTCACCTGGTTGAGCAGAGAGCAGTTATGTGCTTACAGCTGTGTTATTTTACCTAGTCACACATCAAGAATCTATCATTTCCTTTGTGTCATGTACTATTTGCTTTCCCAATCAAAAGAAATAGCTCAGAGCACTCAACTGTATTTTAAATGAGATTTCTGTAAAAAAGACCCTGCCAAACACTTTATCTAAACCTGCTGCAGAAAGCATACACATAGAATTTATTTCATGGAGCATTTGGTTTTTGTGAGTTATATCTAACATTTAGCAGGATGATATGACATGTCCACAGCATCCTGAGGAAGTTGCACAATTGGGAACCTATTTTACAGGAGCTAAAATAGTGAGTTAATGAGAAGACCCCAGTTTTAGATGAAGTGGTCTCTGACAGATTTAGTAAGCCGACTTAATAAAATCTGTTTGGAATTCTGTATATCAACTTTTTTTTTCTTATATCCCATTCTCCCCCCCCCTCCTCATCCTTTCTTTGGAAAAGGCACTTAAATAAAGTTTTCTGATGTATTCCCAACCTGCAAATTAAGAGAATAAGGCTTGTTTAGGATTTAACATTGTTAATTATAGCTTGTACTACAATGGGTAACCTGAAGCAATATTAAGTTATCAGCTTTAGATCGTACAATTTAATCTTCTCTTTTTTTCTCTCTGCATCCCTAGAACCTGTTCAAAACTTCTCTGGAAGATCTTTAATCTTTACAAGGGGGTGTAATAGAATTCAGGACAAAGGATGAATAGTTCCCAACACTAGAAAGCCAATCCTAGATTTCATCTTATTCTAATACCTAGAAAGACCAATTTGGGGGAAATGGCCAAGTCATTATGAATGTAGCAGGAAAAGCATAGAACAAATGTTTGATTGGTTCTGCATATGAGTGTAAACATTAGCCATAGTACCAACTTGCATTCTAACATTTGATTAAAATGGTACATAGGTGTGAGAATGAACTTCACTATGGATGTCTTGAATTTGCTAGGTGGAATTTTACTTGTAGTAAAGTCTTTCTGGATCCTTAGCTCATTAGAGATTTGAAAGGTAGAGAGTATAATGCTGTTTTGTTAGCATCAATATATATTGGGATAATTTCCAATCAGAAAACCATTATGGCTTAGAATTTAGGAAGTTGTGCTCTCAATATATATAAAGAGAATGCTGTGTTATGGAAAGTGAAAATAGAAGGAACAGTGGTTTTATTTCTAACACTTATTCTAACCCTTCTTTCCTAGGTTGCAAGCTGCGAAGAAGGATTGAATAGTTCTTACTAGAAATTTGAAATGATCTCTTCTGTAAGAAATTGAAATAGAAGAGACACTAGTGGGTGGCTTTAGAAAATGATTAAGTTAATAAATCAGTCAGTCAATGATCCTATGAAATAAGTCCATAGGCTATAAGAAGTGCAAGTCACTTGCCCCTTATAAATATCCCTGGGCCATTGCTTGTCCAACAGAGGATAAATCCATATTGCTGTTCCTTCAGAACAACCTCACTGAGGTCAGTTCTGGATTTATGTACTTCTTGTCCTGTCATCAGAAGTGACCAGCAAACGTTTCTGGAGAGCAGAAATGGATGTCACCCTCTATCGATCTGCCGCTCAGCCCAAAAGCAACTTCTATTTGCATTTCTCAGCTCCACTAAAACTGCCCTTTTCCTGCCTACGTTAGTTTGAGTATTCCTGTCTGTTGGGGACAGAGGGCTTCAGTTTGCTGCAGGCTAACTGCAATAGTTCAGAAGCTACTTTGCAGAGGAAAAATATCTACTGAGCTGATACTCTCTAGGCCTCTCCTTGCCAGCAGTAAGGCAATGGCTGAATGTTTTGCTGACCTGAATTAATGTTGCCAATTCAAAACGCGCAGAACATTTTTTTTAATGTTACTATTTTTTCTGGAGTATCCAGATGGCATTGTCATCATCTTTTTAAAAAAAGTCTAAGGCCTTTATTTTTTTACCATTTTTCTAGTCCTCTAGAAAGGTTTCACCTAACCTTCCAAATAGTACAAACAAACCTATTGAAGGTCAAAAGGGACAGTTTCCGAAATGAGAATTATGAGATCATAACTGTGTCCTGTATGTACTTGAATATCCTATATGTATTTGTGTGCAACCAGAAAAAGATAACATTTGTGTGATGACTTCCTATTTTGTTATATTGGGACCTTTATCTGGACCTGTTCTCAGTAAAATGGTGCTGTGAGTGTGGGAGATTTAGGAATACAACAGCCTCACTCATTTACATTCTTCTGAATTTTAGGCAGTAACTTGTGAACCTGGGAACTGGGAGAGAGCAAATTTCCCAGACATCTCTGCAAACTACAGTAAAAACAAAACACAATATGGCAGCCATGATGGTTCAATATAACTCTTCTTGTTTTTATTTGTCATGAGTATGAAACAAATTAAAAGGTAGAGCTTTGATCACCCCATTATGGCCACCATTTTTTTTTTACTATACACTGCAGACACCTCAAAAATGACAAAGAGATGAGTGAAATATATGAACAACATCTTCTCTATGTTGTTCTATAGGCAAAATCCATCTTCTTCTTTAGATCATATATAAGTTAATCCAAAGTATTAGTGCAGTCTCTTCAGATAGATGGAACATCTTGAAAACTGATCGATAATTTGGTTTTGCGAGATTACAACTAGTAGTGTAAATATTTTCACTTTCTATTCATTGTGACATTTTAGATCATCTTCTGCCTCTCACCCCCAACTGCACGTAACATATACATGCATACAACTCCACTTCTTCAAACTTAAAAAAGCCAGTACAACCAAGCAGGAAGAGCTACAGATAATGTGGGTCAGTTAAGCACTGGTTCTGCACATTAATTCTCGATATCTCTTATTTATCAGATGGGAAGTGTTTTTTAATCATGCAACAAATGAAGTGATATTATTTTGACATTTTGCCAGATGGCAATATTTCTCCTTTCGATTGTTGCTGTGTTGCATGGAGTTTGGTTCAGGAGAAACTGAGAGGAAGGGTAGATCAAATAGGCTGAAACACTTAAAATCTGCCTATGCTTGCCTGTTATCCATACATTCCCCCCCCCCCCCCCCCGGCTGTCAGACAGGAAAGTGTGTATGGGAGCATGACAGAGTTGTGTTAAATGTCACTCATCTCCAGAGCGTGCAACAATAAAGTAGGTTTAAGTTAGAAGATTTGGAGGGGGGGGGAGATGATTTTCATGTAGTCTTAAATAATTCATACACATTCACCTATTTTCCTATTCTCTGCATTTCAAGCGCGATCCAAACTGCTTTTGTAAGCACATTTTTTTCTTGTTGCAATAGGAAAGAAATAATCATTAAATTTAGTACTGCAAATTAGAATTATAAACAAATTCTGATTGAATTAGAATTTGTGTTGAAATTTGAGATTTGCATCACTTTGTTATTAGTGTTAATTTTATGATCAGCATAGAAGTAACTTATTTTGGATAAGTATAATGCAACTTGAATTCTAGAGAATGGACATTCTATTAGATGTCAATGAACAAAAAAGCAGTACTAAGAAAGTCCCTCTGCAGTATAAAACTACAAAGCCAATGATGCAGTATTCAAGAAATAAATTTATATACATCTTTTTTTTTAAAAAAAAAAATAAAGAATGTGAATCAATCAACTTTATTATGGTGAAAAAAGAAATTGATAGGTTTTGCATGCATTTCTTCAAATATTCCAGCTAATTCCATTATTATTAATAATTAATTAATGATCCATCTGACAGAATTGTTAATCAAACTGATGGAACTATTATCCAAAGTATCTGTTATTTTTTTTTAAACAAATTTTATTGATTTTAAAGACAAACAAACCATCATTAACCATTAAATACATAAAACTTCTTTCCATTATTAATTTTACAAGTCAAGTAAAATATTATTTTATGCAACATAATTCTGTTTTACACCATTTCAATATAAACATATAGATATCTCTTAACAAATTTCTCATTATTTCTCTTTTCGTATTCAATTTCATTGTTATTATTATTATTTTCTATATTTATCCAATTTATAATCATCATCTTCATTCCTCTCTGACTTGATTACCATTATTCTCATCCAACATTCCTCCAAGGTTTTATTAATTCTCAAACAAAACATAGACACACAAAACACAAAAATATAAAACTTCTTTTAAGAAAGTAGTTTGGCCCCAGATTACCTCTCTTTGTATGGACTTCAATTAAATTCGTGCTCATCTTGTTTACCATTACCTATCTTATTTACCATTCTATATCTTCTATATAACTTCTCCCCGCTTTTTGTTCTTCTTATTTCTATTTTATTTAATTCATTTTAATTTAAATCATTATTTTTGTATTTTTTGTTCATTCTTTCCAGATTATCCATTTATCTCATTCCCTATAGTAAGAAAAATAAAAGAATTTCTCCTGAAATCACTGATCAGAGTATGATGCCTTTCTATCCTCCCCCTAAATTAATATTTAAAGTAACACCTGATATCCAGTCTGATTCTGCTTAGTACAATCTACCTACTAATCTTTAAAGAGAAAAACTAATAAGTTCATAATAATTAATATAATTAGATAATAAATCTAAATATTATATCTTATAACATTCCGATTGTCTATTTCAAAAAGCAAGTGCCACAATTTTATTAAATATTCCTTACTGTCTAGCATTCTAAATATTCTATTATCGTATTTTATCATCTAGCCATTGATAAAAAAGATCCCAAATTTTATAAAATTGTTTATCCTCTTGCTCTCTAATTTCAAATGTCAATCTACTCATCTCAGCACATTCCAATATTTTCTTAATAATTTCTTCCTGTAATGGTATTTTCTAATTCTTCCAATTTTTAGCAAATACAATCCTAGCCACTGTTAATACATTTACAATCAGGTACTTCAAACCTTTACTATATATATCAGGTAAAATTCCCAATAAGAAGATCTCTGGTTTCAAGTCTATGTGTTTCTTTGTCATTTTTTCCAACCACATGCGAATTATAGTCCAATATTTTCTTGCATCCTCACAAGTCCACCACATATGGTAATACGAGCCGGGTATCTGATGACATTTCCAGCATTTTTCAGATTTGTTCTTAAACATTCTTGCTATTCTTGTCTTGGGAAAGTGCCACCTGTAAAACATCTTATACAAGTTTTCTTTATATGCTGTTGACATTGTCATTTTATAATTTGAGACCACAATATCTGCCATTTCTCTAGATCAATCCCATATCCAAAATTCTTCCCCCAAACAATCATAGTTTCTTTGACTTGTTCTTCCTCTAATTTAATTCCCAGTAAATAACCATATAATTTTTTAATCACCTTCTCATCAGTACCCATCAAGATCTTATCTAAATCAGTCTGCTTATCATAGAATCCCTCCATTTTAGAATCTTCATCATACCTTGAATGTATTTGCGCATATGAAAACCAATTCATCCTTATACCTTGTTCCTCTAAGTTTTGGATCGATTTAAGTTCACCCTTTTCATCCAAGAGTTCCCCATATCTAACTGTTTGTTCCTTCTTATAAATTATAGGATAGGAAAATGCTTCAATAGTCGATAACCAAACTGGAATTTTCAAATAACATTGTCTTTTTATCTTCTCCCAGTTTAACCACAAAGACTCCCGCATATAATGTCTTCTAAAATAACCCTGTGTTTTAGTTCCCTTATACCATAAAAAAGCATGCCAGCCCAATAGCAAATCATGCCCTTCTAATGTCAACACCCTATGCTTTCTTAATGTTATCCATTCTTTGACCCAGATCAAATTTGCAGCTTGATAATACAATTCTCAATTAGGCAGGCCAAAACCTCCTCTAATTCTAGCGTCTTGCAAAAGCTTTAGCTTTATTCTTGCTTTTTTACCTCCGGTGTTTTTTTTAAGTCTTAAGTCCTTCATTTTCCTTCCATTCTTTCTCCTTTCTCTCAGTTAATTTTTTAGATTCACTGAAGATGGCGTCTTCTTCTTCTTTTTCTTCTTCTCCTTCTATTTCCTCCATCTGTTGTTGTGTTTGCTGATAAATAGCAAGCGCCATTTCTAAAGAAAGGAAAGCTTCTTTCACAGCGTCCTTATTTCTTGATATTCCTTTCTAAGTTCATCATCAGATAAAGCCATTCTTTGTTCTTCTTAAAGAAAACCAAAATGTTTCAAAAGTTAAAACAATTCCTCAAAGTCCCAGAGACATCAATCAGTCCAAACAACGCACAAAGTTCTCACTTTCTCTTCCTGGGGTGGTATCAGTAAAAGGGAAAAGAAAAAAAGCCCAGTCTGTATTTTACAGCCTTGTTGCAATCAATTTCTAGTCTCAAGATCTTCAAGGCATCTCCTCCAGCAAAATCTTAATATTTTTTTTTTGTCCTCTCCCTTCAATAGACAATTTCTAATTGTCTCAGAAATTGAAAATGTATGATGTAGAGAATATAGATAGATTTTATTTGAATAAAGATTTAAATATAGACAATATAGATTTTATTATTTTTTCAAAAAAATATTCCTAAG
This sequence comes from Hydrophis major, assembly GCA_033807585.1. Lineage (NCBI taxonomy): Eukaryota > Metazoa > Chordata > Lepidosauria > Squamata > Elapidae > Hydrophis > Hydrophis major. Next base: position 231,627,500 of record CM066330.1, read on the forward strand.
GGTAACAAAGACATCTTAATGTTTGTTAAGTTCTGCACATGGGTACAAGGAGCGGAGACAAGGCAGTGAACAGTGAACTTCAACTCTTTATTAAGCATACTGAACAGAGCTACAGTCGCCTTCTGGGGTAAGAAGATGTTGTAAAAGTTAATGAGCTCCAGGAAAGCTTGGAGATCTGTCCTATTCTTGGTTTTGGGGCGTTTTTGATTGCTTTTAGTTTGCTATCAGTGGGGTGGATTCCTTGCCCATCGATTAGGTGCCCCAGGAACTCTACTTTCTCTGTACACAGTTGACATTTATTTTTTTTAATGTTTAGGCCGGAGTTTTTAAATTTCTGGAGAACCATTCTAAGACGCCTCTCTAGTACTTCTCTATTCGGGGCCACAATTAAAACGTCATCAAAATATGGCACAACCCCCTTGATCCCTTGCAAAAGTCTCTCTATCAGACTTTGGAAAATCCCTGGGACTACGCTCGCTCCGAATTGGAGTCGGTTGCATTTAAAAGCGCCTCGGTGCGTAACAATCATCTGTGCTTCCACGGTTTTTTTATCTACAGGCAGTTGTTGGTACGCCTGCGCCAAATCCAATTTAGCGAAAACCTTTCCGCCCTCCAGGGAATGGAGAAGGTGTTGAACCACCGGCACTGGGTAACTGTTCTGTTGAAGGGCATGATTGAGGGTGGCTCGGTAGTCTCCACAAATACTTAACGATCCATCCGGTTTGATGGGTTTTACAATTAGGGTTTCCCAACGAGCATGGTCTGTTGGTTCTAAAACACCCTGGGATATTAATTTATCAAGCTGCTCGTCAATCTTTGGTTTTAGGGCAAAAGGTACCCAACGAGGCTCAAGGCAGATGGGGCTACTTCAGGGTTAAGATTAAATGATATCGGGGTCCCCTTGTACTCGCCTAGTTTGTCTGCAAAGACATCCTGGAATTCCTGGATGAGGGTCTCCTCCCAGTTGTCGTTTCTGGTTTGGTGAGTGCCAGCTACCTCGATCCCAAGTGGGGCAAACCATTGAAGGCCAAACAAACTAGGCCGGTCATGATCGACGACGGTCAGCGGTAACAACGCAGTATGATTTTTGAATGATACTTGGCTGGAGCCGACGACCGGAATTCGGTTCCCCTGGTAATCTTTGAGTATAATTCTTTGGGCTCTGAGGTCTTGATGCCAGACGGCAGGGATTAACTGTTTAAGGGTCTTCCAAGAAACCATCGAGAGGGACGATCCTGAGTCAACTTCCATCACGCAAGGTTGGTTCTCAATGGCGACCCTCACTTGGATCTTCTTTGCCTCTAACGACGAAGCGTGACTGATGGTAATGGTTTGGTGTGCCTCTTCCCATCTCGTTGAAGTGGCAAGTGTTTTATTTCTGTAGGAGTGGTTCATGCGTTCCCGACTCACAGGATGATTCCCTGTGGTCTGGCGGTAGTTGTTTTCTCTCCGATTTGGGCTGGATCCTCGCTTGCTTCTACAGACCTTCTCGATGTGGCCTCTTTTTCCACAGGAATGGCAGAGCGCGTCAAGGAATTTGCATTCTGATCACAAGTGGTTTGCCCCACAACCCGCGCATTGGCGCGGAAGTCTTCAATTACGCGGGTTTCGTTGGTCGCGTTTGGACCGGAGCCAATTGACCTCCTCCTCATCACTATCCGATGGAGATTCGAGGTCCTCATGGTGGGTCGTTGTTGTGTGCCTCTCTAGGCAAGGTGAGGTATCGTTGGCGAGTTGACGGAGCTGTGCATTGGTGCGGCGCATTCGGGCGGCCGACTTCCTGGTTGCTTCTACTGCAGTAGCGTCTTTGATGACATCGGCTAGATTGATGTCCCCTTTTGCCATGATCTTGCTCTGCGCCATGTGGTCATCTAATCCCAGAACTATTCGGTCTCTCAGAGCTTCTTCGAGGTCTGCAAACCCACAGAGGCCTCCCAGGTTCCGGAGGTCCGCGATGAAATCTGCGACGCTCTCTCCTTTCCGTTGGTCCCTCTGATAAAACTCATGTCTTCGGACAAGCGTTGGTACGGCGGGTGCATAGTGGGCCCATAGAAGGGGCGCGAGGACATCCCAGTCCATGGATTTCACCTCAGCCAGTTTTGCTAGTGCCTTGGCCATCTTAAAGACGGCAGGCCCGCAATCAGTCAGGACACTGCTCGCTTTTTTCCCGTAGTTACATCTTTCAAGTTGTTGGTCTCCAGAAACATCTGGAACCGGTCCATGTGCGAGTCCCAGTCTTCTTGTGCCGGGTCAAATGGAGCAGGTGGTATGGCGCCGCCGAACATGTTTTCCGTTGTCGATGTGCCTTCAGCCACGTGCTCTGTTTGGTGCTCTGTGAGTGTTCAATCAGCTCAGATGTCTCCGTATCCCACCCTCGTCGCCAGTGTTAAGTTCTGCGCATGGGTGCAAGGAGTGGAGACGAGGCAGTGAACAGTGAACCTCAACTCTTTATTAAGCATACTGAACAGAGCAATCACCTAGGGCAGCAGCAGCCCTTTTATAGGGTTAGCTGCTGTCCTATTAGCCAATGAAAAACATGGAAGTGTTAAACCCTTGAACCAATGAGAGTTGACCAGTTAACAGCCAATCAGATTTCCCATAAAGGACCAATCTGATGTCGCTATTATTGGCCAATCAGAAGTGCAGGATTAGAACCCTGCTTTTTACTTAAGGTTGTTAAAACTTTTTTAAACACCTTTATTAGTTCATAACAATGTTGATAAGAGGAAAAGAAGAAAAATAACCTCTGCATTTCTGGAGATCGATCTGTCTGTCTGTCTGTCTATCTATCTATCTATCTATCTATCTATCTATCTATCTATCTATCTATCTATCTATCACTTATCCATATATATATATGGCTGCTCATCTGTACAAACAATCTGAAAATAAAAAAATAAAATAAAATAAATAAAAAAATAAATGATATTAAAAGCAAAAAAGAAACTCAATTGACACTTCTACAAAAATCTCAATTCCCACAAATTATATAGACCAGGTTTGTCAAACTCAATTTCATTGAGGGCCAAATTAAGGTTGTGTTTTACCTTGTTAACATTAATGAGATTAAGTAGATCTGATAAAATGATGTTAAGATAACTCTTGTGAGTTATCAAAAGTTAATATTGTTGAATTTCTACAAAAACTGTTCTACACAACTTTCTGGGAACATACTTTTAATTCAGGAGTCCTTGGCTCTTCTTTTGTTGTATCTCTTTATTTTCTCATTCCCTTATCTTCATGGGGAATTGAGAGTGAGAAGATATACATTCATATAGAAGTCCCCTTATAGAAAGGGAACAACAGATGTGGACATCTGTTTATTGAAATACTTATGTTGTGATGCAGCCTTGTGTGCTATTAGTTCACACCATCTTTTGCTCAGAAAATACTTACTAATTCACCCTGAATACAGCCGTGGGTGAGATATTTCTTGTTGTTTCAGTTACCTTAGTAGGAAACATTTAATTCAGGCTTGAATTTTATGTCTGAAAACCTGATTTATTAAAATATATATTATGCCTTTATGAATCTTTAATAAGAGGTTAATAAAGTCTGCATAGTAGACTTATCAAGCTTGCATTTTAAGCTGTTTGATGAACTCATCCATAGATTTCATGTGGAGTGTGAAATTGATTTGGATAGAAGAATCCTTTTGATATAAAAACAAATGATGGATGGATTATTAATTGCCTTTGGTACAGAAAGTTGAGTCTGATTCAGCACCACTTAAATGTAAAGGAAAAAATACATGTTTTTCATTCAATAGCCAGGCATCCTGTGGGAATATAGTAGCCCTCTGGGTCTGTTTGAATCCTAGGACACGTAGTACTTTCATTAGTGGCAATGAATACAGGTCCATGGAGGGCAGTTTTACATTTCTATGGGGAATATTTTTTCTTTACATTTTGGAAGTCTTTCAGTATGGGAATAAAATGAGTTGGAACTCAGCTACATAGTTTTGAAATAATCTGCCTTGTTTTGGAAAATGTTTACTTGCTTTTTAAAAATATGGTGCTTTGAAAACAGAGTTGGAATGCTGTTTGACAGACTAATTCACTGAAAGGTTATTCAACATTACTCAGCAAATTGGTTTCTTTCAACAATTTAAAGAAATATGGCAAAGAGTACTTTATCTACAATGTAAGCTATTTTCTATCCAATTCCTGGTGTACAGTTTGGCCCCAGAGCAACAAATACATTGTCCATTTTCGGAAAACGCAGATAATTTGAATATGCACCTCTTCCAAAGAAGGCAAAGCTTTTTCATCCATGCCATATCATTGGGGTTATTAAAAAGCTATTTTGTTTTGCCTTGAATGAATATTGCATAGAGGAAAACTACACATTGTTACTTTTCACAAAGTAGAAGATGATTGTCAACCATGGATGGCTATTCTTCTTCTGTAGGTATTATGCAAAGATTAGAAGCATGATTTTTATAAAGTTGTAAATTGAAGCAGAAGGTTGTATTTTGACTCATGGAAAATTTGGTTGTACCTGTTTGTCTCTATTTCCTTTCTACATTACTTAAATGGAGAATGCAAAAGCTTGAACAGATATTGAATTAACATGTTCATTATCAGATAATAGTTAGGATGTAACTACTGTATCCCAGGTAGGATTACGAAATTGGACCTGAAGTATTGCTCCTTTCTTTTAGACTCATGGATGAAGCAGGAAATGAATCAGCTTTGGTTTCCTCTAGTTAAATAGCCCCCTGACAATTCTTTTGTTTACCTTTTTCATTAACCTCCTTTTACACAGATAGATTTTGAAATAGAATGGTAATAGGAAGCAGTTGTGGAAACATGTGAACTAACCCGCTTTTGTTGTAGCATACAATAGACATTTCCCATGATCCAAGGTTGCCTGAATGTAGTGTCTAGGATCTGATTGGGTAGCCAAGACCACCAAGATTCCAGTTTTATTTCTTTTTTATTTAGAAATAGAGTTTGGACATAAGGTAGACCTTATCACAACAGACATTTTACATTGCAGGCTGCAAGACTTACTAAACTATTTTGCATTCTTTTGTGAGTGATTCATTTGCATTCTATTTTTGTTAGCCAAGTATGGAATATTATACTGTACTTTTATGCACTTCATATGTTTTCATTCTCAAGATGTGTATTTGTTTTGAAAAGTATTTTAACAGAATAACAGATTTGGAAGAGGCTACGAAGACCTTTAGTCCAATCCCCTACTCAAGCAGGAGATCCTATACCATTCCAGATAACTGGTTGTGCAGACTTAAAAGCCTCTAGTGATCGAGTACCCAGAACTTTTAAAGGCAGGCTGTTTCACTGGTTAATTGTTCCCACTCTTAGGACATTTCTCCTTAGTTCTAGATTGGTCCTCTCCTTTAATAACTTCCATCCACTGTTTCTTGCCTTGCCTTCTAGTCCTTTGGAAAATAGGTTGACCCCTCTCTTCTTTGTGGCAGCCCCTCAAATATTGGAATACTTTTTGAACAAGCAAATCTTAACACTGTATGATATAAGCCTAGCAGATGTGTGCTCTAACAGTTGTATATCTCCCCGGTTCCTAAATACTAGATATATTCCTATTTACTATTCTAGATCTAAGAAAAAAGTTTACAATCCATCTGCATTAGAACATTCACTTTCAGATTGAAGAGATAGTAGGTTGATGCATGTTATTCTTTGGCAGATAATTTTTTTGTCTATCTTAAATGAACCTTAAATGAACTGTAGGGTTATTTTAACCATGTGTCTGACAATACTGCTCTGAAATGCTGGGGTGAGCCTTGACCCAGTCTCAGACACCATTCCATAAATCTTAATTAGTGTCAAATGCTCAGCCTATTTTTATGTTTACTAGCCAATGTTACTCTGAGTAGAATACACCACACCAACAGTGCATTCTTCAGCAGCAAGCAACTAGAGCTATCTAAACCATTGTAAACCAGTTTTAGATGTCAGCCCAAATTCCCATTACTGAACTTCTTCCCTTGAGAATTCTCTTTGCTCTTGCCACCTAATGTTAGGAGTTTATAAGCCTTCTCTACCCAGTCCACATTTGGCTCATCCTTCTCCTTTTTATTTTGCCCATAGTTTTACTTAACCCTTTAAACAAGAAGATGAAAACAAACACAGTTTTTATCTTCCACTTATCAAACGAATACAAAGTAAGGGAAATACAAGTAAGGGAAAAAAAGAAGAAATAAATAAAAGAAAATACAAAAGGAGCAAGAAAAGAAAAGAAATGGAAGAAAAATAGAAAAGAAAAAAGAAAGATATAAAGAAATGACTTCCAATATTCTTTACAGCAGTTATAAGTACAAATATATTTTATAGCTTATCCTTCTCCTGTGATCTACAAGAAGCTAAGATATCTTCCATTCCCAGCTCCTTATCAGCAAAGTAAAGGACCAACATTTGTTGACATAACTTAATGGATTCAATGTTAAATGAAGAGCCATCAAGCAGAGACCAGATTCACAACAAAGCATACGACTGGCCAATATATAACTGATCTCTATCATGAGCCATGGTGGCACAGTGGTTAGAATGCAGTTGTCAGGCAATGCTCCATTCAAAATCCAAGAAAGAAATACTTAGACTCTTTTAATTAGAGAAAAGATATCTTTTACTGGAAATGAAGTGGTAGCAACAATAGAATTCTGAATCTGAGGGAATAGGCGCGTAAATCTCGTATACAAAGTGTTGAAAACGTTCCCACCCCCAATAGTTCAAATGATTCTTCCAATTAAAAATTGTGAAGAACATCATGTGGACATCTTCAGGTGGTGATGAAGTTTCTGTCCGTTGACCTTGGGATACTTTGATAAAGGTTTGCAGCTGCGCAGAGAAGAGATAGCTAAGCAAGGAATAGAAACCTAAGCAGGAATGCGCTCTCCCCCCTCCTCATTTTATACAATGTTAGTTTATACCACCTCCAGCTCGCTTCCCAACTTGTCCCCCCTCCTCCCCCCATTACTTATGACAGCCGAAAGATGCAAAGCAATAGTAGAAGATCTTGAAGGCTGACAGCAGTATTGCAGTATTGTAGTTTGATTCCCACCGGCTCAAAGTTGACTCAGCTTTCCATCCTTCTGAGGTTGGTAAAATGAAGGCCCAGATTGTTGGGGGCAATATGCTCATTCTGTAAATTCCTTAGAGAGGGCTGTAAAACACTCTGATGCAGTAATATGTCTAAGTGCTATTGCTACTGCTGTATCTCTCTCTAGAATGCCTATATATTGTAAGTAGGGCACGGACATAGATACCTTTATTGAAAGCATGGATAGCAGATTGGATTGAAATGCTTGGAGATACACTGAAGGAGACGGTCTATCTTTTCTAAGCCACTAACCTGTTCTTAATCTTTTAAAACAAAGAAGGGTGTGTGTGTGTGTGTGTGCATGTGCATGAAAATTAATAGGAATCCAGCTCTATATCTGGATCATAAGGCAAGGGAAGGAGTCAGATAAAAAGACCATGGGTGAGAAAAATAGCAGGTATTTTACTTGCCATTTCATCAGAGGAGTGCAAAAAATGATGTACATATTTAAACAGATCTACTTGAGGGTAGTCTGAGATGATAGCGCTGCACCATTTTAGACAGTACACTTTTGAAACAGTCATTTGTTCTTAAATTCTGAACACAAAAAAGAAATTCAAAAATGTGACACTGGGGGAAAATGTTACTGTATTATGTCAGTTTTGACTGGCTGGTAAGCTTACTTTTAATTTTCTGAACATTCAAGAAAGGGATCCAATCTGCAGTTTGAAAGGTTCCTCCCAAAGCACAAATCTCTTGGTTATATCCTAATAGTCCAGCCACAGTTATAACAGGTCTTATTTTTTTTAATCATTTGAATCATTTAGGTACTTAATTATTTTCTTGGCCAGAATTAAGAGGTAGGTTTCTGCAGCTTTAAACACTGCAGGCAGGTGGTCTTTTGCACCCAACAACATCCAATCTAAATGGCGGAGACTTTAGGTACTCTTTGACACCTTACTTCCTTGGTGATCATGGGGAAGGGAGAAGAATAAAAAAAAGGAAGCAGGGGGAAAATAGCATCCTTACCTTGGCTTCACCAGGAAGAACATGAGCATATGCAATTATAAGATAGCTGGCAGATGACAGAGTTAGTTAATGTAACAAGCCCTGTAAAGCATTTAGCCACATTCCAGTGTTTAATCAGCTGTGTAAAGTGCAATATCTATCTTTCAATTTTATGCCATTAAAGGAGACAAGATTTTGATTAGGTACTTAATCTGGCCAAGAGGAAAACAGGCCCACAGCAAGCCCACAATAGGCTGCAAAAAGGGGGCATTGGACAAAGAATTCGATAAATGGGAGAGACAGAAATTTAACATAAAAGAGAATTAGTGCAGCTCCTTTCAATTTAGTGCACAGGTTTTTTATGGACTAATCAATTAGAGGCTGTAGCTGTGCTGCTGGGAAGTGGTGCCGTGTTAGTGGCTTTGCCATATTAATTCTCTTCATTATGCTGAGGTCAGATGGAGTGCTTTGGGGGAAAGCCACCATCGTTGAACAGGTCACATCATGGGCGTTTTTTTGGTGCATTTGGGACAAAGAAAAGAAGCTGGACATTGATGTGAAGGATTCAAGAAGCATACACCACATGTTATTGTAATTTCCTAGCCTAAGAGGGGCTGCTTTAGAAATGCATCAATAGTAAAAACAGCAAGCTTATAGAACTGGCTTCGGCATATGTTGCTCTGTCTGTTCCTTTTTCTAAATTAGGGCTGGCTTAGATAGCTGGACTTCTAAATGCAGAACATTGCATGTGATAAAAAAAACAGAGCAGTGCAAATTGCTTAATTTGTATTAGTCACAAGCAGAGATACATTTCTAAAAAAAGGTGCTAGGGTTAACACTTGCCTTGCAGCAAGACATTCTTCTTTGGAAATACTGATTCCTCTTCACAGATGACAAAGAATGGATATCTTGATGAAAGGAGGCAGGTTAGTTTAAATGAAGTAAATCTTTCTTTGTGGGACACAGTAAGAGAATGAGGCATAGAATGAGAACATCTGTCCTGTGAACCAAGAGAATCCCATTGCCCAATAGATATGGACAAATTTAGGGCCCGGATTAGGTCCAAATTGGCCCTTGGAAATTAAAAAGCTTCTGTGCAAAGATAAAATTCTTCTAAGAATGATCTCTGCAGCTAGTTGTTCCCAAAAGAGAATATGGATAAAAGGGTCCTATCATAGAGAAAATAGTGATCTCTTCTAATCTTGGCATTGGTTATCTACTTTCAGCTTTAGTAAAATCAAAATGCCAGCCTTTGGTATAAATTCTCACCACCCTTTTCAACTGTCACTCATTTAAGAAATCAGGCAAGTACTGCTCAAGGGGATTATTATTATTTTTCATTCCCAAAAATCTCCTGGCAAACCAAGTAATTATCTCCCTTATTTTATGATTTTCTGAATCTCAGAGGTATAAATTTGACTATATACTATGGATTCTCAGTGAGGTGCATTGAGGCGAAAGTGCTACATCTCAAATCAAGCTCAGATGCAAGAAGTCCATTGGACTTGACAGCTATTTATAACTCTAGGATATCAACCTGATATTTTGTAATGGACAGCACATAAATTTGAGCAGCTACCTTGAGCTGTTGATGCACATCAGTCTAACAAGACCTTTTGCTGTCTTGGGTTTCCAGCATTTCCAAACTCTTGTGATCGAAGGATGCTGAAGAGTATTGAGAGGTCTCAGTGGCAATCTCTTTACAGGTCCAGGGAGGTTTGAAATGTGACATCCTGGATTGCCTACTCTATCTTTTCTTGAGAAAAACATAGATCTCACTTTGATTAGTGGTATATACCTTTTACTTAGGAAAAAAAAAGGGGAAACTCAGCATTTTGATAAATGTATTTAGTTAGTCAAACAAGAAGAAAAATTAATTTATCTAGTAATGGCTGAAGTTGTAGAAATATGTGGAAGTAAATCCATTAGAGGAACTACAACTTTGCTCTGAGTGAACATGGATATGATTAAATTGCTAATTACAAATTTTACCATATAAGAATTGAAAACAAGCTTGAGATCATCTAAGGTAATTTCCACTGCAGGAATTTACTTATTTATTTGTTCATTTTCGGCTAGTTAGCTACTTACCATGTGACTCTGGGCAGCTATTATCTAATTAAGATCACAGCAAAATAATCAAAACCAAAATTAAAATTAAAATACATTGCACCTGAGCCATCTTATACATCCATAACAAACAGATCACTTAAATGTATACCACGACCCAATGCCTGAGTGAAGAACAATATCTTAACAGAAGACTGGTCGTGTCAAGGCCATGTCTTTCAGGCAGATGGAATGACAGAGGTAGCACATCTCTGAAGTCCCATCAAATGACATTGTTTAATGACGGGAATATGCCTGCCTTAGTTGGATTTTGTGAAATGGGCTAAATGAAATAACTTCAGTTAAAGAGCTGGGTGCCATGAAGAGTTTGTAGTTGACAATCAGAATAACTTTATCTATCAAATGCTTCAAATAGTTCTCATAATAGCCTTGAAGATGTTTCTCAGGCCCCTCTCTCCTCAGGGTGGGCTTGGTCAGCTGGAATGGGGTTGCCAGTTGGCAATCTGTAGATATGAGAAGAATGGGAGAAAAGTTAACATTAGCCATTCATATACCACAAGATAATCCTTAAGAAAGGCTCTTACCTATGTTTCATTCAGTTTCATCTTTCTCTAGAATTAATCCAGGCATCTCTTTCTCTAGTTTCTATCTGACAGCTAGGTTCCCAGGAATCCATTATCTAAAACTATTGTCATTCTCTCTTTCCAAACACTGATCAGCACCCCAATATCACCAACCAGATATAACCTCATATTCCCTCTAAAATTGAATAGATCTATCAGGCATCTGGGCCAAAGGAATGGGTCTTACTCCCCATGGAATAAGCAATTAAAGAGTTATAATAAAAGACCTCAGCAGGATTTCACAAGTATGGTATCATTTTTCTTGGTCATTCAGGCTCTATTAAACACCTCTAGTCAAGGAGTCTCTATTACTTCTTGAAGAAGTTTGTTGAATATTATTTAGTTAGGATTTATTTTTGGATATTCACCCCAAATCCATCTCTTTGTAATATGAACACTTTGTTTCTTGTCCTGTCCTCTGGAAAAAAAATTCTGAACAGTTCTGCCCCATAGCCTTTCAATTACTTGAAGAAAATGAATAAGCCTTTCCACTATTTTCTATTCCCCATGCATACTTAGCATCTTGAACTATTAGTTATAATTATTCCTTCCTTATTATTTTGGTTGCTGCCTCTGGACAGTTTTTAAAATTTTCTTCCTAAAACCTGATTTTCACAACTGACTGTGATAATTTTGTGGTATGTCATATGCAAATCTGAAAATCATATTTTCTAATACCTCATTTATAAATATATTGAAAATACAGAATTGAATGGAACACTTGACATTTATTTCCAGCCTATTGTGAAATTGGTCATTGGGTATGATTGTGGAGTCAGCTCTGTATCTACCTAATGGTAGCGAGACATTTTTCTGTCTTCTTCATTTCATGGGGTATTTTATTGAATGCTTCATGGTGATCATGATTTTAAGGATGTATCAACAATATTTACAAAATTTCTCGCATTTTTTCCTCTTTAAAATATTGCATAATTATACTTCAAGTACCTCATCTTATTGTGAAGTTCCCAACTTGCATCACTCTCTTTGACATCAGGATTTTTCTCCAGGGAATCCTGTTTAGTATTTGTCTAAGCTTGTTAAAATAGTTCTCTTAAAAAAAAATGTGAGCTGTATGCTATGCTCCAGTTCCTCTTTCTGTAGTATCTTTAATCTCCAAAAGAGACTGCAATCTCTTTTGATCAGGATCTCCTTAAATCTGGACCTTGAGACAATTCAGTTTTCTCAAACCTGATGCCTGAAAATTATGAGACTATAATTCTCATTGGAAATTGGCCTTGATAAAACAAGAACGATTTAATGGAATTTAATAGCTTCTTTTGGACCTTACCTCTATGTACGCAATGGTTTTCCATCAGAAGGCATCTTTTCCTTTGCAGTCTTGTGTGTCTCCTAACACATGGAAAGGCCTGTCACCCAGAGATGAAGTGATGAAACATAGTTTATGGTAAGCTGCCGAAAACTTGAACTCCCTGACTGTTCAATTTATGCATAGTTATGACAGGTTATGCCTGCAGGCTATAAGTTAGGGAAATTATTTTCTGTTCAAACATTTCATTTCTATGCTACTCTATAATTTTCTTTCTCCTCTCTTTCCCCTCCCACCAACTTCTGCAAATTAAGCACAGTGATATAAAGCAGTTGGGCTTTTGATTATTTCTTTCTTGCATCTATACTCAAGACTGAGAAACAAGGTTACCTCCCCCCTTTGCTAACCAAGTGCATCTTAGGTAAACCAAAGTTGAAAAGGAGGGGGGAAAGACCAAAAAAGTGAGAGTAGGGACCATCTGTCTTCAGTTATCTTGGGCATCTCAGTATCTTGATACCTGGGAGGACCCCTAAAACAACCACTGAATAAGAGCCATACAGGGAGATTTCAATTAGTTTGCTAACACAATATTATGAAAATGAAGGAAGAGGAGTTTATAAGCAGCAGACAACATTTCTGGAAGTGGGAATGCTATGAGGGTCATAAGTCACTTTTTCATGCCATTATATATTAACAGAGTTGAAAGGGACCTTGTAGGTCACCTAGTCCAACCCCCTGTCCAAGCAGATCCAATACCATTTTTGACTAATGTCAGTCAAGCGTCTTCTTGAAAGTTTCCAGTGATGAAGCTCCCACAACTTCCAAGAGCAAGCTGTTCCACTGGTGGATTGTTCTTACTGTCAGAAAATTTCTCTTTATTTCCAGGTTGAATCTCTCCTTGTTTAGTTTCCATCCATTATTCTTTGTCTGGTTTTTAGGTGCTGTGGGAAATAGCTTAACCCTCTCCTCTCTGTGGCAGCCCCTCAAATATTGGAAGACTGCTCTCATGTGTCCCCTGGTCCTTCTCTTCACTAGACTAGCCAGGCCCAGTTCTTGTCACCATTCAACGTAATTTTGAAAGGGTCACTGAATGAATGGTTGTAAGTTGAGGACCACATGTATTTTCAACCAGATCTCTGCCAAAGATCTTTTTAAGCCAGGGGTATTAAACTGGCAGCCCATGGGCCGGATGCATCATGCACACCTACCCCAGTTCCATAAAGGGGGAAAAAACATTGTGAAACATCACATGACAGCAACATGATGCCGCGAGTTTGACACCCATGTTCTAGGCACATTTAGCAAACAAATGCTCCTGTAGTTTTATTATTAAACTTTCTTAAAAGTGGCTTTTTTCACCTTAGCTTCTCCTGACATTTTGTTAATGAGGGAAAGCTACTTACTGTAAGTTACCATGGGCTTGTGAAGGATAATTCCCTCTTGTCTTTCCATCCTTCCAATGTTCTTTTCTAGTTTTCTGTTCTCCCTGTTCCTTCAATGCTCTCCTAGAAAATTCATGCATGTGTTGACCAACTAAATATCTAAGGAGCTTGAGCAGCTCTGATGCCTCTTTGCAGATCAGTATTTTTATTTCCAGGTAGTCCAATTTTTCTTGGGAAGTAAACTCATGATCTACTTGAGCTTATCAAAAGAATTATTAGACAAATTTACTGAAAATAAAATTTTTCTTTGGGGATTACTTAAATAGACCCTCCATATTTTAGAACCATGTATCATGAGCCCAGAAGAAAGGGTTGAGCAAACAGGAAAGGCACTTTGTTTTCCCCTTCTAATTGGAGTCTTTCTGCTGATTATTGCTGGCCTAAAAGGCTTCTTGTTTCTTTTTCAGGGTTACTCTTATGCTTATGAACTGCCTGGAGCCATAGTTCAACAAAAAGCACAAAGTCTCCAGGGTCAGCTAAGTATTTACTACCCTCAACCCTAAAGAGAAATATTGGCATAAAGTATTCCTGCAGGGCATTAGATGTGAGTGGAGCTGAAGGAACACAGGAGAATACTTATTAAAAATAATAAAACTGCATGATAAGCTGTATAATCCTCTCAACTGTATGATACTCCATTAACATTATTAACAACCCTGTCTATTTTTATTGAAAAGATGTTTCATGGATCAGAATTTGCCGCTATTCCAGCCCATTTGTTAAGCCTGGAATAGCCTGAATCACTTCAGACTGTATTTATTATTATTATTATTTGCAGGGTGAGTGCTGTGACTATTGGACTCATGGGGATTCAGAGAAATAAAGTGTCATCCTTCAGTCTACACATTTCCCCAGGGAGCAATGGCAAGAATGTTCTCTTTCTGTCTTTTCCTATTAGATTTCTCTCTAATTTCTATTAATGGGGTTCTGAGACCTGTTCTAGCACTTTGAAATTTATTTTTTCCATCCCAAATAGCAATATTTAACAACCTTTTACAGAGGGATTTTCATCCCTTCGTGCTTCAAAGCTCTCTCTGTGTTTGCAGTGTAGAATGCCAATAGATACTCACTAGTTACAGTTGTACCGGTACTTTAAAATAATATTTCTTATGAACGACCAGATGTTTGTGATCCAATTATTTATTCTGCAATGGAATAGAAATATATTTTTATTTTACTCAAGCAAAGATGCAGCATTCCAGGAAACCAGGTTAATAGGCCCATTCAAGCATTATGAAATGTGGACTATTTATAACATAAGTGCACCCGTGATGCCTCTGCCCCCAACTGATGTCACTTACATGATATCACCTCCTCTGCACATTTGTGTGTTGAGTGTAAGTGTCTGGAAGAGAGAAGACTTTTCATTTCTTATGGTATGCATGTTGGCTTCTGTATGTGAACAATTTTGCTGGCAACATTAGCAATTCAAGTGTTTATAAAAATCATTATCATCTCAGCCATGTTGGCAGGGATAGAGTGTACTGTTGAAATTTCTGAAAGCCTGAACAGGTTTATTCTTTCAAGCCAAAAAAATATGGAGGGTCTAATGGACTTGTGTGATTATTTCTTCCCTCTCCAGATATTCTGACATTTTCCTTAGAAATAAAGAAAGAGGAGGAATGGAAGCATCTAAACATAATGCTAATCCAGGATTTTCTATTAATCATGAATCAGGCCGCTGGGTGGATGATATGTCATCCCATGCCTCTGGATGACACATTATCAGAGGTGGTATTCAGCAGGATCTGACCAGTTCTGGAGAACCGGCAGTGAAAATTTTGAGTAGTTCGGAGAACTGGAAAATACCACCTCTGACTGGCTCCACCCCCATGTATTGTCTGCCTCCCAAGTCTCAGCTGATCAGCTGGGACTTCTTTTATTGCCCTGCACAGGAGAACAGAGCTGGAAAGCTGGTTAGTGGAGTGGGGAGGGAATGGGATTTTGCAGTAATCTTCCCCCAAGAGTGGGGAGGTTATTGTTGTGTATGCATAAAGATTTAATAAAGTGTAAGCTTGGAGTTAAGTGCAGGGTTCTGGCCCTGCACTTCTGATTGGCTGTTAAGTGGCCGGACCGGATTGGCCCGTCCCGGGGAATCCGATTGGCCCTTAACAGAGAGTTCCTATTATAAGAGCTAGCGCTCCTAGCTCGTTATTGGTTAAAAGTTACAGGGTTTGCCTATATAAGGCGGGTTTAACTGCTATTAAGGCAGAAGTCACAATGTAAATAAAGAGCTGAAGTTCACCGTTCAGAGGCTTCTCTCCATTCTTTCTCGCCCATGCTTCAAAACTTAACACTGGCGACGAGGGTGGGATTTAGAGATATCTGAACCAACGAAACTTCGAAGAACACCGAGCACGTGACAGATGACGCCAACAACGGAACCATGTCCAACGGCATCGTACCACCCGCTCCGTTCGATCCAGTACAGGAGGACTGGGAGTCCTACATGGATCGCTTCCAAATGTTCTTAGAAACCAACAACTTAAAGGACGCCACACCAGGAAAGAAACGGGCGGTGTTCCTAACGCATTGCGGTCCAACCGTATTTAAGATGGCTAAAGCACTAGCCAAACCCCGAGAAGTGAAGGCTATGGATTGGGACGACCTCAAACCTCTCTTACGAGATCACTACGCCCTGACCGTGCCTACGCTCGTGAGACACCACGATTTTTATCAGAGGAGCCAGCGAAAGGGAGAAAGCGTGACCGACTTCATAGCAGACCTCCGAAATTTGGGAGGCCTCTGCGGATTCACCGATTTAGAAGAAGCACTAAGAGATCGCATAGTTCTGGGACTAGATGCACCAGGCGTCCAAAGCAAGTTGATGGCGAAAGGCGACATCAGCCTTGCTGATGCCATCGCCGATGCTACCGCAGCAGAAGCAACCAGGAAGTCGGCTGCACAACTTCGCCGAAACCGCGCTCCGGTACCACCACCGGCCAGCGACATCTCACCTAGTTCAGAAGGGCAGCTTGTGACAACGCACCACGAGGACCTCTCTTCATCGTTGGACAGTGACGAAGAAGAGGTCCATCGACTGCGGTCCGACCGGGACCATCACCCGAAGCCCTTACGCCCTTGCGCTGGCTGCGGAGCCAACCATGCCAGGTCCAAATGCAAATTCCGCAACGCACTCTGCCATGAGTGCGGGAAACGAGGCCACATCGGAAGGGTCTGCCGCAGCTTGCCAGGACCCAGCCAGGCCTCAAAAGGAGCTAACTATCGCCAATCGACAGGAAACCGTCCTGTATGGCGAGAGCCAGTAAACCAATCCTACAGAAATCGAGCTTTGCAAAGAGAAGAGGCTCACCATACTATCATTATCGGTCACGCCTCAGCCTTGGACACTGAGAAAATCCGAGTCACAGTAGCCATCGAGAACCAGCCTTGCCACATGGAGGTCGACTCGGGATCGTCCCTCTCGATGGTGTCCCTGGAAGACACTCAAGCAACTCATCCCCACAATTCAACGCCAAGATCTCCACTCCCAACACCTCATCCTCAAGGACTACCAAGGGAATCGAATCCCCGTCATCGGTTCCTGCTGAGTCCAAGTCTCCTTTAAGAAGCACACAGCATACTTACATTAAACGTTCATCGATAGAGATAGGCCTAGCCTATTGGGCCTCCAATGGTTCGCACTACTCGGCATTGAAGTGGCCGGCATAAACCGAGTCAGCGGCGGTGATTGGGAGGAAGACCTTATCCAGAGTTCAGGGACGTCTTCGTGGACAGCTTAGGCGAGTACAAGGGGACCCTGATTTAATTCAGTCTAGATCCAAAAATAGTTCCCATCCGTCTAAAGCCCCGTCGAGTTCCGTTTGCCTTAAAATCGAAAATCGACGAACAACTCGACAAACTGATAGCTCAGGGAGTGTTCGAGCCCATCGATCACTCCCCTTGGGAAACCCCAATTGTAACACCCATTAAGCCAGAAGGGTCAATCCGAATTTGTGGGGACTACCGGGCCACTTTGAACCACGCCCTGCAGCAGAACGCGTATCCAGTTCCGGTGGTGCAGCATCTCCTCCATTCCCTGGGGGGCGGGAAAGTCTTTGCTAAATTAGATTTAGCTCAGGCATATCAGCAATTACCAGTAGATGAAAAAACGGCACAGGCCCAAACTATTGTGATGCACCGAGGTGCCTTTAAATGTACCCGGCTGCAATTCGGAGTTAGTGTAGCCCCAAGGATTTTTCAGAGCCTTATGGAAAGGTTATTGTAAGGAATTAAGGGCGTGGTCCCCTATTTTGACGATGTATTAATTGCAGCCCCTACAAAAAAAAATCTTACAGGACCGGGTAAAATTAATCCAAAAAAAATTCCAAGAGGCCGGTCTTAAGGTTAAAAAAAACAAATGTAAATTGTGTATTGACAGTGTTGAGTTTTTAGGGTACCTGATTGATAGCCAGGGCATTCACCCTACCGAAAGTAAACTAAAAGCGATCAAAAACGCTCCCAGGCCACGAAACAAGGCCGATCTCCAGGCGTTCCTAGGCCTCATCAATTTTTATAATGTATTTTTGCCACACAAAGCAACGGTCGCTGAACCGTTACACCAGTTGTTAGATAAAAAAACAAATTGGCTATGGGGTTACCGTGAAAAACAGGCGTTCCAAAATGTTAAAAAACTGCTCACTTCTGACTCTGTACTCATGCAGTATAACGAGACTTTGCCGTTAGTTATAACATGTGATGCATCACCTTTCGGGGTAGGTGCCATTTTGAGCCATGTACTGTCTAATGGGAACGAAGCCCCTGTTGCATATTTTTCAAAGACTCTTTCAAAAACTGAGCGAAACTATGGACAAATTGATAAAGAAGCCCTCGCAATTGTCTCAGCTGTGAAAAGATTCCACGAATATGTGTATGGCTGGGCTTTTACTATTGTGACTGACCACAAACCATTATTGGGGATAATAGCCGGAGATAAGCCGACTCCCTACATATTATCCCCTAGGATGACCCGATGGTCAGAATTCTTAGCTGCTTATAACTATCGGCTGCAATACCGCCCAGGGAAAGCCATTCCCCACGCCGACGCATTAAGCTGAGCACCGCTTCCAGAAACTCTCGACGATCCTGCACCAATGGTAACCACGTTGCAAATCGAGGCACTCAACTCGCTGCCACTAGATATCGCGAGAGAAACCAAATGCAACCACACCCTAGCACGAGTCCTAAGTTGGGTAGATCCTACCTTGTACAATGCCTTGACGATAAACTTTGGAAACGTCATATCGATCAATTACGATCGCGGCTTCCAGCGGCCAGTCCGCAACTCCCCTATGACCAAACTGAGGGGGGGGAGGTACAGAAGAAGAAGAATTCCTAGAGAACCCGTTCGAAGGAAACGATGGCTTGATAGAGACTCAGGAAGCAGAGCCAGAGGGAGAAACGGCTGCACCTCAGGGAATTGCAGAGAATGTGGGCAATGACGTAGAAGTGAACTCTGAACCAGTAACAGCCCCACTACCAAACAACGATCTACCTCAACGTGATTGCAGCCAGCTGACACAACGGAAATCAAAGAGACTAATAAGACAACCATCCTACGTAAGGGACTATGCAACCGCGCCCTGCAAATAAGAAGCCAGGGGGAAGGGGTGTTGTGTATGCATAAAGATTTAATAAAGTGTAAGCTTGGAGTTAAGTGCAGGGTTCTAGCCCTGCACTTCTGATTGGCTGTTAAGCGGCCGGACCGGATTGGCCCGTCCCGGGGAATCCGATTGGCCCTTAACAGAGAGTTCCTATTATAAGAGCTAGCGCTCCTAGCTCGTTATTGGTTAAAAGTTACAGGGTTTGCCTATATAAGGCGGGTTTAACTGCTATTAAGGCAGAAGTCACAATGTAAATAAAGAGCTGAAGTTCATCGTTCAGAGGCTTGTCTCCATTCTTTCTCGCCCATGCTTCAAAACTTAACAGTTATGGAGATTTTACATTATTCTTCCCCCGCCATGCCCCCCAAACCACAGCCACAGAACTGGTAGTAAAATTTTTTGAACCCCACCACTGAACATTATGTAGAGGAGACCAGAAATACCTGGAAAGAGAGTCATTTTCTTTTCCACCTCAGGAAAAAAATCAGTCATGTGTGCCATTTCCCCTCCAAGAAACTTCCATATCTGAGGGGGAGAGAAGAAACCAAGTTACTTAACTTCTTTGTGGCATATCAAGGGCAAGGAAGTGGGAATAATCTGCCTTGGGTAGAGGGAATGTGGGGTGCACATTGGACTGAACATGCTGTGAGAGGGTTGGCAATGGGTGCAGAGTTCGGTCTCTGCTGCTGCTGTGTTAAACAACTGTTTGGCAGAACTTCAATAATGACAAAGTGGATCTTAAATAATGATCTAGGCTCTAGGTATACCACTGATAATTACCTTTTTGTAGCTTTTATCTTTATAGTGTGTGATTTGACCTTTTGTGACATTGTCTTATGGTAGAAGTCCTCAGGAAAGAAACCTATTATATATAGCTGTGTTATTGTGAAATGTGCTTGGTTCATTCATGGGATTTCCAGAATGGTAAGGCTAGTCTGTTTAGGCAAAAAGAAACTGTACTGATCTTTACATTCTTAATAATTAACAATTTGTTATTTCTGATGTTAATGTTTATTGCTATACAATTGTCTGATGTTAAAATTACCGATTCAGCTGCAGGGAACTAAGTTACAGTTTCATTGAGTCTGTTTGAAGTAAGATTATATTTGGAACTAATCTATTATAAGGTATTTTGAATAATGTTTAACAGTATAATCTCAAATATAGCACTGCCTTTGTTTAGGTTTGTTATTTTTTCTATTTATTTATTGGATTTTGAGGTCATCTGAGTCTAGGCAGCTTAAAATATCAAAAAGAATACATAATTTAAAAGGAACGTAGCCACCTGGATAAAATCACATAAATCACTTCCAAGAGAAAAAAAAATGCAAGGGGCTCCACATGCACACTAGTCTCAGACCTGGGAAGAAAGCCAGGTCTTAAGAGACTTCCAGAGCATTTGAAGGCTGGGAGCAAATTCTGCTCCAGAAGGCAGGAATCATGACAGAGAAAGGATGACTTCAATGTACTTCACATTAACTGGACCCTAAACGAATGTAAAACTGAACCCATACATGCAACCTTCAACAATGCTGTAACAAACCTGGGACTGGAACAACTAGTTACCAACAATACTAGACTTAACAACTGCCTCAATCTCATCTTCTGCAATAGTTTGAATTCAATTTACAGAATACAAATTAAAGAACCCTTTTCCAACAGTGACCACAGCATGATTGACTTTTGTCTCAACGTATGTCCACACAAAAATCGAAGTGTGGACGATGTGATTCCCAATTATAACTTCAAAAAAGGCAACTATGATCTTATAGACAATGGTCTCTCATCCCTTGATTGGCAATTTCTATTCACTGGATACAATACTGTTGAAGACCATTACAACATATTTTTACTTGAAGTCAAAAGAGTCAACAAACTATATGTACCAATAACAACTTCAAAAACCAGAAAAAACAGATTACCCATAACAATAAGGAAGCTTCAATCCAAAAAGAGATCACTTTGGGGAAAAACAAATCTGGTCATGTTGCCAACTTCAGAAGCTGATACAAAAATTTATGCCACCAGATAAAGACTGAATGCACCAATTATCACATTAAACAAGAGGAAAACCTTCTATGCACCAATTCCATCCATGCTTTCTACAATTTTTTGAACAACAAACTAAAAGAGTCACGGTCCATCCCACCCCTGAAAGGACCTAATGGTAAAGACTTCAATGATGACACTATTAAAGCCAACCTCTTTAACACATTCTTTGGCCCAATATTTGTAAACAGCAATGAATTATGCCCAGTATTTTCTAGTCGAACCACAGACAACTAAAATGATCTAATACATATCCATTTTACAGAAAACAATGTTGAAAAAGCACTATGCAATCTAAAACCATCTCTATCTATTGGACTGGACAGAATATATGCCTACTTCTTAAAAAGCTATCCACTGTCAGAGCCGAACCTCTAAGCATAATCTTCGAAAAATCTTTCAGCATCAGCTCCTCGCCAAAACTATGGTCACAAGCCACGGTCATTCCTATCTTCAAAAAGGGAGACCCCAGCCTAGTTGAAAATTACAGACGAATCTCTTTATGCTGCATCACCTGTAAAGTCATGGAATTAATTATTAACCAATCCATTATCCTCCACTTAGAGACAAACAATCTACTCTCTAATAAACAATTTGGTTTCAGAAAAAAACTATCCTGCAATCTTCAAGTCCTACATTGCAAAAACATATGGATTACTCAACTCGATCAGGGCAAAGCAATAGACACAATCTACATAGACTTCTGTAAAGTCTTTGATTCAGTGGTACACAACAAACTATTTCTAAAACTAAAATCTTATGGTATCTCTGGACACCTGCATAACTGGATAGAGGCATTCCTGCCAATCAGACAACAAATCGTCAAAATTGGGAGCATCCTATCAAATTATGTACCTGTCAACAGTGGTGTCCCCCAAGGCAATGTTCTAGGACCAACTCTCTTCATACTCTACATAAATGACCTTTGTGATCATATTAAGAGCAACTGTGTTTTCTTCGCTGATGATGTAAAGCTATTCAACACCACAGGCAATACTGCTACCATTCAAAAAGACCTCAACTATGTATCAGAATGGTCAAACAAATGGCAACTTAAAATCTCAACAAATAAATGTTCTGTCTTACATATTGGCAAAAAAACAACAACAACAGAAAATAAAATACAGGCTGAATAGTCAAGACCTTGTTGATGATCCAAACTCTGCCAAGGATCTTGGAGTACTCATCTCAAATTATCTAAGTGCTAGAGCCCACTGTAACCACATAGCCAAAAAGGCATTAAGAGTTGTTAACCTAATCTTATGTAGCTTTTTCTCTGGTAATATTCCACTACTAACTAGAGCATACAAAACATTTGCTAGACCAATACTCGAATATAGCTCATCAATCTGGAACCTACATTACATATCTGATATTAACACAGTTCAGAAAATCCAGAAATATTTCACAAGAAGAGTTCTCCACTCCTCTCCTCATTGCAGAATACCTTATGCCACCAGACTTAAAATTCTAGACCTAGAAAACCAAGAAGTACATCGCCTTAGGTCCAATCTAAGTATAGTATATAAAATCATACATTGCAATGTCCTACCTGTCAATGAATACTTCAGCTTCAACCATAACAATGCAAGAGCAAACAATACATACAAACTCAAGGTTAATCGCACCAAACTTGATTGCAGGAAATACAACTTCAGCAACAGAGTGGTCAATACTGACTCTGTGGTTTCTTCCCCAAAACCTAAAAACTTTAACTTTAGACTTTCTACTATCAACTTCACACCTTTCCTAAGAGGTTTGTAGGGGGCATGCATAAGTGCACCAACCTGCCTACCATTCCTGTCCTATTGTTTCTTTTATTTTTCTTATATTTATCCATGTATTCATAACTATGTTTTTACTTATACCTATTATCTTGTAAACAATTGACAAACCAAATAAAGTAAAAAAAAAATGCTTCCTCAATTCTGCAAGATGAGTTTTAATTGAAGAGACTTGTAAAGTATCTACTCAGCCCAATTTTTTCCTGTTTCTCCCATCCCAAACAGGTCTTGTTATTGAGTACAGACATGGGACTGGTCACTGATGCATTTTCTTCTGTAAGGCAGTAATTGTAATATAATATCCTTTGCTTTTCTGTCCCCACACTTGGCATGTGCCATGGTCCTGTTACAAGATTTTCACTTGTGGACCCCTTGAACTACATTAGGAACCCAATGAATCCATATGGCCACTGATTGAGAATTCTTCCTCTAGACATCTCTTTCTATTTCATTTCACACAGTCCCTCAGAGAATGAAGATGTATCCTGGGTTGTCTCACAGGGAGAATGGCTGTCTCATCAGGGGAAATTACAGGTTCCCTTTGGAACTCAATTGGGTCCAGATCAAAGACTTAGGGCAGGGCAAGGATCTATTTTCCCATGGGTATGGGTGATACCAGCAAATTGGAGGACATCTAGAAAATTATATGACTATGGAAATATATAATGCTAATATCCTCCAATGCCAGATTCCACCACAAGTGCCTGAGATAAAAATCAGATATAGAATGTAACTTCTGGTATTGTTAGACTTTCGACAAAGAAATCAAGGTTATGAATGCTAATGCTACATTATTTATTTATTTATTATTCAACTTATATGTCACCCATCTCATCTGGAGGTAACTCTGTATAAAATTACAATAACAGAATCTTAAAATCTGAATTCTGGTGAATATGCTACACTCCTTTGATTTAGCTTTCTAAGAACTAGGGAGGATGAAGGCTGAGATTTTTTTTTTTTTTTTGAAATTTTGAATCAACTTTCTTTTACCTGATTGTGGCTTTTCCTACTGTTTCTCAAGATTATTCCTATTGTCCATTACTTGGGACTCAGAAATACTTATGTCAGAGTTTTGTTGGTGATTATGAAAGTGTTTGTTAGATTACTGCTCCTATAAAAGGAATGTTTATATTTGTTACTAACTAACTGTTCTTTATTCCTATTTGCAGACAACTACATATTTGCAGGATTTGATCTTCTTCAAGTACACATTATAATCCTGTAATTTTAAAGGAGTTTAAAAAAAGAAATGGCATTGGATTCTTTTATGGGTATATATGTTCCCCTTTATCATGATTGTGAGATAAATCAAAGTCAAGGTTTACTGGGAAGCAAGCAATATATGTCTGGCATTCAGCTTTGTTCGGGTATTTTCCCATGTCATAATAGTGGTGCTTTTAAAGTTGTAGCAACGTTTCAGCAGAATCTCATCTGCCATCATCAGGCTTCTGTATGGTGTTTGTCTGTGAGTCAGACTTCTACAGTGGTTTCAGATTTAAATTTGGGTCAGCCTATTGCTGTGTCAGAATGGTTTTTTCTTCCTCCTGATTGGTTGAGAGTCTTGGTCTGTGTTTATTGGTCTTGGAGTTTGCTGTGTTCTGCTACTAATATCTTCTGTCTTTTTTGGGGAGGGGGGGCTCTTTTTGTATCTTGATTGGCTGGCAACATTGTGTTACTTTATTGGAGGCCTTTAGTGCAGCTTGGCTTCGGGTAAATGGACGGCTATCATTAGTTAGGAAGCTGGGTTTCATCTGGGTGGCTGGTTGGGGTGTGTTTGAGCTGGAGGTATCAGGGGGGATCTGTTTGTGCCCAGGTGTTTGCCTGGCTTGTGGTGTGGAGATTTTTTTGTTTGTGAGTGAAGGCTTCCAAATGATTGACAGCCTGGTGGAATCATCTCTTCTGTTCATGCTTTCTGGTCTTTTTTCAATCTCTATGGCTTCTCTGATGATTCTGTGGCTGGGACTTTCTATGGTGGCTAGGGCTTTGGTGCCATTGAAGTTGATGTTATGACCTGTGGCTTCCATGTGTTGGACTCGTGAGGAAGTGTGTTCCAGATTTTTGACTGCTTTTTTGTGTTCATCCAGGCGGGTGCTTATTCTTCTATTGGTC
Organism: Hydrophis major; assembly: GCA_033807585.1. Taxonomy (NCBI): domain Eukaryota; kingdom Metazoa; phylum Chordata; class Lepidosauria; order Squamata; family Elapidae; genus Hydrophis; species Hydrophis major. The sequence continues at coordinate 231,652,487 of CM066330.1, forward strand.
TGTCCAATGTATGTGGCCGGGCATGATGCACAAGGGACTTCATATATGCCTTGGTTTTCCAGGTCAATTTTGTCTTTGGGGTTCCTGAGGATGGCTACTATTTTTCTGTCTGTTTTGAAGGCAGTCTTGATGTGGTGTCTGTATAGAATCTTACTAATTTTGTCTGTAGTGCCTCTTATGTAGGGCAGGACAGCTGTTCCATAGGTCTGTTCATCTTCTGGGTCTCTATTATGTCTCAGTGTGTTTTTGTGGATCAAGTTGGTGATTTTGCTTTTGTGGAAGCCATTGGCTGTCAATATTTTAGTCAGGGTGCATAGTTCAGTCTTAATGTGTGTCTTGTGTGCCAGGCGTTTGGTTCTAGTAATTAGTGTTTTAGCCACGGAGTTTATCTGTGCTGGGTGGTGGTGGGATTGGGCGCTGAGGTAGCGGTTGGTGTGTGTTTTCTTCTGGTATATGGTGTGTCCCAGTGTGCCATCTGTTTTCTTGTAGATTAGTACATCTAGGAATGGTAGTTGTTTGTTTGTTTCTGTTTGTTTGTGAACTTGATTTTGGGGTGTGCGCTGTTTAGGTGTGTTAGGAAGTTGTTCAGGTTTTCTTGTCCATGGGGCCAAATCACGAATGTGTCATCGATATATCTTAACCATAGTTTGGGTTTGAGTATGGCATTAGCCAGGGCTCTGGATTCGAATTCTTCCATGAACAGGTTTGCAATGACAGGTGACAGTGGTGATCCCATGGGGGCTCCTTCAATTTGTTTGTATCTTTGTCCTTTGTATATGAAATATGTGTTGCTTAAGCAGTGTTCTGTTAGTTCCATGAGGTGTTTAGCTGGTTAGTATTTATTTTTGATGATTTTGAGGGTCTCTTTTATTGGGACTTGAGTGAATAGTGAAACCACATCAAAACTTACAAGCAGATCTTCCTGCTCCACATGTAGATCTTTGATTATTTCCAAGAAGTGGTATGAGTGTTGTACATGAGAAGCTGCTATTTCAGCATGGGACTGTAGCTCTTTTGCTAGGTGTTTATCCAGGTTTTGTAGTGGTGCTCCTCTGGAGCTGACTATGGGTCTGAGAGGTATGCCTTCTTTGTGTATTTTTGGGAGGCCGTATAGTTTGGGGCATCTGGAAGATTTCTCTCTGGGTATGATCGTGTGTTGGATCTCTTTGCTTATGTGGCTGGTTATAATTTTCTTCTTGGTTAATTTTTCCAGATATGTGGTTGGGTCTGTGTTTATGGGTTTGTATGTGGAGTCTTGGAGTAGGTCTGTCAATTTAGTTTCATAGTCTTTTCTGTCCATTACTACAGTGGCATTCCCTTTATCTGCTGGGAGGATGATTATGCTGCTGTCTCTTTTCAGGGTTTGTAGCGCTTTAATTTCATTTTGCTGTAAGTTGCTTTTGGGTGGTTTGCTTGTGCATAGAATGTTGGTAACTTGGTGTCTTATTTTATCAGCTTCATCTGTATTTAATTTAGTTAGGCTGGATTCTACTGCACATATGATGGATTCTGTGGGGATTTTTTGGGGTGCTATAGCATAATTGAATCCTTTGGTTAGGACTTCTGTTTCTGTTTTGGTGAGTTCTCTGTTGGAAACATTGTACACTAATTGTTTCAGGTGTTGTTGTGAGTTGTTGGGGGTTTTCTTGTCATGTTCTAATTTCTTTAATTTTTTCAAGAGCTCTTCCTGTTTGTAAATGTTTGCAGATTCAGCTCTCCAAGTTGTAAGTTGTTTTATCTTGTCTCAAAGTAGAGGGTGGATTTTGCTGCTCAATTCCAGGTGTAGTGCTAGCAAATCTTTGTTTAACTGATCTAATTGGAATCTCTTACTGTGGAGCTCGTTCCTTAGTAGAGCCATTTCAGTTCTTTTCAGGATACGTTTAGTGGCTGCTGTGCTTTGATGAAATGTTAATTTGAAGCAGGTTGGTGTAGTATTGTTGTCTCTGCAGCTGCGTAGGAATTGGAGGTCACATAGTATTACTGCTCTTTTAATTTCCAGTTTCTCGTAGGTTTTGATCTGGTTGTTTATTCCCTCCCCGTAGAGGTTTGATATTTGTTTTCTTAAGTTTTCGCGGGTACTTACATGTCTGGCATTCAGCTTTGTTCGGGTATTTTCCCATGTCATAATAGTGGTGCTTTTAAAGTTGTAGCAACGTTTCAGCAGAATCTCATCTGCCATCATCAGGCTTCTGTATGGTGTTTGTCTGTGAGTCAGACTTTTACAGTGGTTTCAGATTTAAATTTGGGGCAGCCTCTTGCTGTGCCAGAATGGTTTTTTCTTCCTCCTGATTGGTTGAGAGTCTTGGTCTGTGTTTATTGGTCTTGGAGTTTGCTGTGTTCTGCTACTAATATCTTCTGTCTGTTTTTTTGGGGGGGGGAGGGCTCTTTTTGTATCTTGATTGGCTGGCAACATTGTGTTACTTTATTGGAGGCCTTTAGTGCAGCTTGGCTTCGGGTAAATGGACGGCTATCATTAGTTAGGAAGCTGGGTTTCATCTGGGTACCTGGTTGGGGTGTGTTTGAGCTGGAGGTATCAGGGGGGATCTGTTTGTGCCCAGGTGTTTGCCTGGCTTGTGGTGTGGAGATTTTTTTGTTTGTGAGTGCAGGCTTCCAAATGATTGACAGCCTGGTGGAATCATCTCTTCTGTTCATGCTTTCTGGTCTTTTTTCAATCTCTATGGCTTCTCTGATGATTCTGTGGCTGGGATTTTCTATGGTGGCTAGGGTTTTGGTGCCATTGAAGTTGATGTTATGTGGCTTCCATGTGTTGGACTCGTGAGGAAGTGTGTTCCAGATTTTTGACTGCATTTTTGTGTTCATCCAGGTGGGTGCTTATTCTTCTATTGGTCTGTCCAATGTATGTGGCCGGGCATGATGCACAGGGGACTTCGTATATGCCTTGGTTTTCCAGGTCAATTTTGTCTTTGGGGTTTCTGAGGATGGCTGCTATTTTTCTGTCTGTTTTGAAGGCAGTCTTGTTTGGTGTCTGTATAGTATCTTACTAATTTTGTCTGTAGTGCCTCTTATGTAGGGCAGGACAGCTGTTCCATGGGTCTGTTCATCTTCTGGGTCTCTACTATGCCTCAGTGTGTTTTTGTGGATCAAGTTGATGATTTTGCTTTTGTGGAAGCCGTTGGCTGTCAATATTTTAGTCAGGGTGCATAATTCAGTCTTAATGTGTGTCTTGTTTGCCAGGCGTTTGGTTCTAGTAATTAGTGTTTTAGCCATGGAGTTTATCTGTGCTGGGTGGTGGTGGGTTTGGGCGTTGAGGTAGCGGTTGGTGTGTGTTTTCTTCTGGTATATGGTGTGTCCTAGTGTGCCATCTGTTTTTTTGTAGATTAGTACATCTAGGAATGGTAGTTGTTTGTTTGTTTCTGTTTGTTTGTGAACTTGATTTTGGCGTGTGCGCTGTTTAGGTATGTTAGGAAATTGTTTAGGTTTTCTTGTCCATGGGGCCAAATCATGAATGTGTCATTGATATATCTTAACCATAGTTTGGGTTTGAGTATGGCATTGGCCAGGACTCTGGATTCGAATTCTTCCATGAACAGGTTTGCAATGACAGGTGACAGTGGTGATCCCATGGGGGCTCCTTCAATTTGTTTGTATCTTTGTCCTTTGTATATGAAATATGTGTTGCTTAAGCAGTGTTCTGTTAGTTCCATGAGGTGTTTAGCTGGTTGGTATTTATTTTTGATGATTTCAAGGGTCTCTTTTATTGGGACTTGAGTGAATAGTGAAACCACGTCAAAATCTGAAACCACTGTCAAAGTCTGACTGACAGACTTCTGAGCACTATACAGAAGCCTGATGTTGGAGGCCTTTAGTGCAGCTTGGCTCCGAATAAATGGGTGGCTATCATTTGTTAGAAAGCTAGGTTTCATCTGGGTGCCTGGTTGGGGTGTATTTGAGCTGGAGGTATCAGGGGGAATCTGTTTGTGCCCAGGTGTTTGCCTGGCTTATGGTGTGGAAATTTTTTTGTTTGTGAGTGCAGGCTTCCAAATAATTGACAGTCTGGTGGAATCATCTCTTCTATTCATGCTTTCAGGTCTTTTTTCAATCTCTGTGGCTTCTCTGATAATTCGGTGGCTGGGGTTTTCTATAGTGGCTAGAGTTTTGGTGCCACTGAAGTTGATGATATGATCTGTGCCTTTCATGTGCTGGACTAGTGAGGAAATGTGTTCCAGCTTTTTGACTGCATTTTTGTGTTCATCCAGGCGGGTACTTATTCTTCTATTGGTCTGTCCAATGTATGTGGCCAGGCATGATGCACAGGGGACTTCATATATGCCTTGGTTTTCCAGGTCAATTTTATCTTTCAAACTTGGCAACTTTAAGATGTATGACCACCAACCCCCAGAATTCTCCAGCCAGCATGCTATATTCATACACTATATGAACATAAAAACAAAATATCCCTATTTGTCTAATAACGAATCATGAAAATTATTTACTGATTTATTGGGAGAATTATTTCACTATATACAGACTCCAAACAAAGTAGGGAAAATGAACCTAATAACTATTTGTGAGTGGTGGATTGCTTTTAGTTATTATTATTATTGTTTTACAACTGATTAAATCAAATGGGTCTTATTCTGATTTGAAGACTGCACAAACATAGGTGATTGTGTATCCTCTTTTTAAAAAGCATTTGGATGAACTTGAACATGCATTAATTATTAAAATAAAATTTATGGGATCTACGTTTTTAAGACATACTTAAGAGTTGAAAGATCTTCCAGATTGTGATATTCAAAAAAAATATTTTCCCTTTGTCAAAGAGTCACACAATTTGGAAGATGGATGCACTATAACCAACCAAAATTTATGACTCCTAGTAAAAATGGATTATTGCTAAGGATCAAAATCTTTGGTTACAAATTCCAAAACAATGCATCATTTAATGTTGTTCTAATTTCCCATTCCAAAAGACACTTTCCAAGTTTCCAATCATTTGTATTCCAATCATTTTAATCATTGTTTGATCTTTTTTCCCATTACTACTGGCTACACATTTTTGAAAAGAGAGAAAGAAAACATAACTGATGAAGTCCAATATATTAAACATATAAATAATGCATCTTGTCACCTTATTCATAATGCAGCAACACTGCTTATAATATGAATGTTAGCTTTTCCATTGCTCTAATTTGACCCTTTATCACCAGACATGTTTCCTTCATCTACTTCCAGATATTTTCATTTACTTGAAAGGAGGTTGAAGTATCACCTTTCACAAAGCATTCCTCTGAATTTTTGGAAAGGACATTGTGCACAAATGCACTAGTTTTACTTACTAAATGCACCAATTTGCATCAATTATGTCTCCTTGCAGCAATCTGAAAGTAATACAAATTTCTGGTGGGAATGTGAAATGTTGCTTAGCAAACTCTTTACACTGTGTAGTTTAATGTTTTGACCAGTCTTAGGTCCTAGTTTATTTCTTCCAACTAAATCAACATTGCTAGATTTCAAATTCTGACTAGAACCAAAAACCAGAATTCTAGATTCATGAGCAATGCCAAAATACCCATTTCTCATTTTGATGAAGACTACAATGGAAGTACATGGTCCGCATGTACCCGTAAGTCATTATGGTAGTCCATAAGACAACATAACCTACCCCAAACATTCTAATCAAACCAAAAAAACCTAATGGCCAAAGAAGACAGAATAGAAATTATCTACAGCATACACCACAAGGATAGTGAAAACCAGTATATATAGCAAAAGGCAGAAAACTGAGAGAATGCATCCATAAATGTCAACATCAGAAGACACACTGAGAATGATTTAATCTCAAATCACATTGGCAAGCTGAGTCACAGTTTCAACTGGGAAACTACAGACATTATAGACCATGCCAATCAAAACTGCAAGATATTAATTTATCACTTGTATATTTTATGTACACTGAGAGCTTATGCACCAAAGATAAATTCCTTGTGTGTCCATTCACACTTGGCCAACAAAGAATTCTATTCTATTCTATTCTATTCTATTCTATTCTATTCTATTCTATTCTATTCTATTCTATTCTATTCTATTCTATTCTATTCTATTCTTCCTAGAGGCATGATACTCCATCACACATTGAATTGAGCTCCATATACAAACTATTCAAGAAAAGTAGCAACCACTGATCAAGGAAAGAGGCAAACATACCTAATAACCTTTCCTCACTAAACATATCAGGTAAACAAAAATGATAAAAAGGAGACAATACTTCAATCCCAAAAGCATGTACATTCATGTTCATTTGTGAATAAATTATACCCCAATTGAAACTAATGGGGCAAACTAGCACAAATAAACAGCTAGCAAGCTCCACTTCCATAGGAAGCGATGATGTTACGCTTAATAAAAATATATTTGTAGGTACAGAAGCTATGTTTGACAGATTTCAAAAACCCAACAAGGCAGTATATGCTGGAATTACTGGTTTACCATGTTTAAATAGAAACTAGAAAATATTAGAATCCACATAGCATGTGTTCTACATGATTCTCAATACTCTACAACTCATCAAAACTTCAGAATTTTAAACAATCTTAAAAGAACAATTGTAAATTATGCAAAGGCTTCAGTTTGCCCAGAAATTTTGCAGTAGGGTCACTGTACTTAAACTACTACCATTATGAGCTAATTATCAGGGCTCTGAAAATCTAGCAAGTCACATAGGCTTAGGGTGAGGAGGCAGACATATTTTAAAGAAACGCTCCTCTATTTAAAGTTGTATAAAACCAGAGCTTTGAAGAACTGTCAGTTTTCTTTTCTTTTTTGTTTTATTTATTTTTGTCAATTGCTTACAAGATAATAGGTATAAGTAAAAACATAATTATGAATACATGGATACATATAAGAAAAATAAAAATAAACAATAGGACAGAGATGGTAGGCACGTTGGTGCGGTTATGCACGCCCCCTACAGACCTCTTAGGAAAGGGATGAGGTCAATAGTAGACTGTCTAAGGTTAAAGTTTTGGGAGTTTGGAGAAGAAACCACAGAGTCAGGTAGAGTATTCCAGACATTGACCACTCTGTTGCTGAAGTCGTTTTTCCTGCAATCAAGTTTGATCCGATTAACTTTGAGTTTGTATCTATTGTTTGCTCTTATGTTGTTATGGTTGAAGCTGAAGTATTCATTGCCAGGTAGGACATTGCAATGTATGATTTTATATACTATACTTAGATCGGACTAAAGGTGGCATAGTTCTCATTTTTCTAGGTCTAGAATTTTAAGTCTGGTGGCATAAGGTATTCTGCAATGAGTAGAGGAGTGGAGAACTCTTGTAAAATATCTCTGGACTTTCTCAACTGTGTTAATATTAGATACATAATGTGAGTTCAAGTAAAGGAACACTAAAAAAGGACACAAAGGAGAGAAGGTGTATTTGAATCACCCCATCAGCAATTAGCATCTGGAGTACAGTCTGATCACTGGATTATGCTCTTTCCCACTTGCGTATGATGCATTGTATTTTTTAGTTCCATTCTGGTAAATATTTAAATATATAAATTACCATATGGAAGCTTTAAGCAAATCTTTCTTTAGTCTTTTTTCAGGGAAATTCATTTTCTCTCTCCCTCCCCCCCCCCGCGGTGTTGCCATTTTAGTATTATTGTACCCAAAGCCAGCTCATTTAATTTTGGCACTTAAGCCTGAAAAACTCTACTAGTGTGTTTCCTTCTTCAATAATAAATGAAATAGTTGACTTTTTTTCCTGTCTTATGTGGCACGCAGAGTCAGCTTCCTGAGGCTCTGCCAAATTGAGGGGTCAACTGTACATTTGTGTTATTGAAGGTAAAATGGGGCCATAGTGACTGTGAAACTGTGCTCCAGGATTTTATAGATGCAATTAACAGAGGTGCTATTCAGAAGCTCTATGACCTATCCTAATGGGCAAGAGGTATTTATTTATGTGTTTCTTTCCATTCAGTTCTCCAGGAAGCATACAACAGAGTAAACCACCCTTCTTTTAACCCTACCTTCCATTCACACTTTTCATTCACATGCATTTATTATCTTTTCTAGATGTCACATGGCTGCTTGCTTTCCATTTTATTCTCCCAGCCATTCCATATAGTCAATCCCCTGCAGTGTGATGAACATGTCAAATTTATCCAGCTTGCCTTTGGATCATAGAATCATGGGGCTGGAATGGATTTAGGAATTCTTCTAGTCCAATCCTCTGCCCAAAACATTTGTTGTTCATTATTATGGTGTTCTTCATGTGGAATAGATGTCATAGCATAGTAGTACAGATTTTATCAGGAAAATAAAAGACCCTAAGTGAGTCTTTGCTATTTTTCTAGAAAAATCTTAGCCAGCTGTTGCCAGTAAATGGCAACCAGACCAGATCTGTGGGATTGTTAGTCTGTTCACTATAAGGCAGCTTCTGTGGTTTTTATAATCTTACCATAGCTTGCTGATTATGAGTTGCTATTTAATAAAGTGCTTGGGCAGTCATTAAAAGTACAATTTTGTTCTTCAAATCTCTTGTATATTTTTATCTACAGGATGGTCAAAAGCAGTGGCCAGTGATTCCTAAAGATCTGGGTCTGGATTCTAAGCCCATCTCCTGTCCTTCACTTTGTGGATGTTTTATATTCATCAAATCTATTTTTTTTTTTGCATTGTTGATTGACTCAGGGGGCCGGGGGGGGGGAAATCCACAATAATGGAATTCAGAACAGATAGGGGCTTTGTAGCTGTCATTTAAAGGCTATGGAAATTTGAAAGGAAAAGAAGGTGATGATAGTATCACCCATACAAAGACAGCAATTATAAGTCCAGGGAGGAAATGTAATAAAGCCTTATTGAATTGAGATAACTGTGGTGGTTGCAGGGCCAGTGTTCTGGAAGGAAAAGGCTGGAGGAAAGCCTTCTCAGACCTTCCATCCTGTCTCTGTCATTCCCATACAGATTAATGAGCTCCAGGATGCCCTCAGCCATGTTCTGACCAGTCTCCGTTTCCCAAAATAGAAGACTCCATCTTGTGCCAATGTGTCATATTCCCAGGCTATCAGCGCCATTGTGTTTTATTGCCCCATTGTATTCAGAGGTTACTTCCGAACTTTTCCTCTTTGCTCCTTAATTACTCGTTTTGATGGTTTGATTCCCTGAGAAGGGCCCCTGAAACATCTGACCTGAGTCAGGTGTCCATTGTATATAAAAGAATGTGGCACAAAGCATTAACTCAAGAGTCATATAACTGCCAGCTGAATCTTCATGGAAGAAATTTCTGGCCAAGTTTGGTCTATCAAGCCTGTGTATACTTCTTGCAAAGCCAGGAAACTAACTAGGTCTCATTTCTTGTAAAAGAGAAGTAATAATTGTTGACAATGAGTGCACTGATTTAATCAAGTGGTTGGTTTACACAGTCATTCAGATTTGCAGATTAAGGAAACTGTTAAATTTCTGTTTCCTGTTCTGGTATTACAAAAAGAATTGCATAAGTGAGTTGGCCTTTGCTTATTTTATTATGCAGAACTGCAGCCACCTCACTTTTTCCAGGTAGTTAGAACAGAATATGGATTAACTGTACAGTTTCCACTCTCCCCCACCCCCCATATTATTTCCTTCAAAATCATACCAATTGGCAATGCCAGTTGCCTTCTTAAGATAAGTAACATTACACAATTTATTTTTACTGTTTTTCCATTCTGTGATGGTGATTAAATATTCTGAGGACCAAGAATGAATAGTTACCAGTCATTTTCTCCTTTTAGCAGTGATAGAATTAATTCTGGTAAGGAAAGTTAATATGTGGACTTGCTTTCCCCTGGAAAAGGAAAATGCTACTCTTTTCAGATCAGTGAAAAAACAGAGTGATTGCATTTCTAAATAGCTCTATTGGTCAGAATGTAATTTTTGAGAAAAGTTGAATAAGATTATCCTGCATATCACATTTCAGAGCCAAGATCAGTTTATTCTCTGAAACTTTAAATTGACTAGTTTAAATATTTTATACAGTGCATAACTGTGAATTTTGAATTCACATATACATACTTTCTTCACTGTGTATGCGTATGATGCAAATTGTACACGTGGATAGTGACAATAAAGGTATTCTATTCTATTCTATTCTATTCTATTCTATTCTATTCTATTCTATTCTATTCTTGCCCAATGCAAGAGCAAATAAACCATAGGAGCAATTATAGAAGTTCCATATTAAGATTTCTATAAATGAAGCCTTTTAAAGATATTATATACATTTAGTTATCTTTCATCTTAAAGATAAAAAAAGGATTAACATATCTTCTAATGTGAAGGGGATATTACCTTCATTTTTTTAAAAAGGAAACTTACTGATCATTACAGAAAAAAATAGGGACATGGATTTATTGAGTGCAGATGATGGGTTTTGTAACTGATGCGCACGATGCTGAATGCATGTTCCACTTAGCAATAGTGGTTTGTCTCTTATTCTTTTCAGACTACGCCAAATAATTTAATTGAAGAGCAACAAATATCTCTTTCTGCTGTTGTTCTGCAGTCTTTTTGAAATGTGATGCCATTTCTCTGCTTCAGTCCAGGGGAATTATCCATATCTCTGACAAGAGAATAGGTTACTAATGCACCAACACAGCTGTTTTGACACTTTTGATGAATAACATTCAATACTATTAATTGGAACAATTGCTTTTCATTTAACTAAATCACTAGAATTGCTAAACTAAATTGAAACGGAATGTAATTTTGCCTCACTCTCCTTTAATATGGGCCTCTAAATGTCTTCTCCCTGAAGGATTAGTAACTTAATCACCTAACAGTGATAACTGTTTCATAGCCCTCAGCTGGAAAGCTTTTCCTGCTAAGCAGAATTGCATGGGGGAAAAGTGTTATATGTAACAGGGATGGGGAAAAGAATTCCATTTCCTTTCTTTCTTCCCCTTTTTACTGCAGTATTAATCATATTAAAAATGATCTCCTGCCTTTCCCCCCCTCTTCCATCCAGATCTTTATGGTTCATTATAATTCCAGCCTCTCCAGCTTTCATTTTGCTTGTATCAATCACACACATTTCTCTGTGTGCATGGCAATTATATTGGTCCATTTTGCTAGAAAGAGAGATTTTTGCTGTCATTGATCAGAAAATAGGTTAGAACCTACACATGTATGTCCCACCCCCACAGGTAATTATACATTAGATACTTATTCCCATATAAACATGCTTGGTATTGTTCTCCTTGTCTTAAAAAACACAAGAGAATGGAGCAATTTCTTCTTTAATTTTATTAAAAAAACCATCCTGCTTTTGTTTGATTTTCTCACTTATTTTCTCCTTTACCAGTTCTCATACAGATTAATGCTGAAGTATGATATTATGAATCCTGAAATTTCAGATTATGCGCATTTACTTGGCTAACTATAAATTTGGCTTGGCCAGCATCTGCCTTTACTATTGTAGTAATGGAAATTCTAATAATATTTTATTTATTCATCTCACATAATGACTTGGCCTAGCTGAAACAAACTCTCACAAGGCCAAGTCGTGAGTGTAAAGTAATTACTGCATGTCATACATTTACATAGCCCTTTGCAGAATGAGATAAGCCTCAAACAACAGTTAGCAGCACTAGGACGACCAGAGCTAAGAAACAGGAATGATAAATGTTAAGTATGGAGCATGGGTGCGAATAATAGAGACGAGTCTGTGGTAACAGTGAACTTCAAACTCTTTATTTACATGGTGTGACAGCTCGAAAAGGGTGGAGGCTATAGCCTTCCTTATATAGGCAACTTATTAATTATTCAACCAATAGCAACCTAGGAGCGCTAGCTCCATTAACCAATGAGAACGGCCTGTTAATGGCCAATCAGATTCTCCTGAACGGACCAATCTGATCTTGCCATTTAACAGCCAATCAGAAGTGCAGGGCCAGAACCCTGCACTTAACTTCAAGCTCAAGATAACTTTATTTGATATTTATTCATTCACAACACCCCTTCCCCCTGGCTTCTGCCTACGGGGTGTGGTCACGTAGTCCTTGAGGTAGGATGGTTGTTTTGTTAGTCTTTTTGATTTTCACAGTGTGCCCGGCATTTGGTTGCACTCTTGTTGAGGTAGGGCATTATTTGGCAAAAGGGGTGCCTCTGGTTCAGAGTTCACGTTTTCATTGTCACCAAACTCTTCGGCAACACCCTGAGGTGAACTCACTCCCATCCCTGGTTCCTGTTCTTGCGTTCCTGTTCCGCTATCGTTTCCTTCAAAAAGGTTTTCCTCTAGTAGAGGTTCGTCTTCCTCTGTATCTCCCCCCCCCTCAGTTTGGTTATTAGGGAGCTCGGAATTGCCTGACTGCAGCCTTGATCGTAGTTGATCGATATGGCGCTTCCAAAGTCTATTGTCAGGGCATTGTACAAGGTACGATCTTGGGCCGGTTACACGGACTACAGTCGCTTCTACCCGCAGCGGATCGCCCGATAGGTTTTTAGCAAACACCAAATCGCCTACCTGGAAGGTATGGCATCGGCCGCTGGATCCAAGTGGTTTTTCCAGTTCGTAGCTGGGTGCAACCGGTCGAGGTGGGAGCGGAGCTTTCGTCCCATTAGCAGCTCGGCGGGAGTTTTGTTGGTGACGCTGTGAGGCGTGATATGCTGTAAGAAGAGGATTCAGTTTATCTTTTCTTCGATGTTGTCATAGTCCACTTTCTGTAGCATTTTCTTGACAAATTGGACCATGCGCTTAGCCCTACCGTTGGCTGCAGGGTGTGCAGGTGAAGTGAGCGCATGTCAGATACCGCGGTCAGCCAGGTACTGCTCAAAAGACAGCGCGGTAAATTGGGGCCCATTGTCAGATACCAGAACGTCTGGTAATCCGTGGGTTGCAAACAGTTTTTCTAGTCTTTTGATGACCGCTTTGGTGGTCGTGTTCCTCATTCAGTGGATTTTGAGCCAATTCGAGTAGGCGTCGACGATTAACAAAAAGGTGTGGCTTTTGGTCGGCCCAGCAAAATCTAGATGGATATGGGACCAGGGTCCCCGTGGTGTCTCCCATTTGGTTGGGATTGCCTGAGGTTTTGTGGTGTAACCTCCTGAGTTCTGTGATGTGATATCCTGAGCAGGTGTCTGTGATATGACTTTCCGGATTTTGGTTTGGCTCCGAGTTTGAGGCCTGGCTATATGTTCATGGCATGTGTCTGTTTGCTTGGTTTGGGTGTATTTACAGAGAGACGGCAGCTCAGATCACGCTTTGCTCACACAAGCACAAAGCCGAAAACACCAGCCTGAAGATGGCGAGTGGGACCTTATTGAAAGGTCACCAAGATACTCTCAATCTTACATGGGAAAAGACCCGAACATGCCAAGACCTGCATACCTGTACCTGTGAAAAATCTATGAAAACAAACAAATATATATATCATATATATGTTTTCATATATTTTCATGTGTTGTTACAACAAAAGAGGCTGATAGACACACAGCCAATACCTCAGCCACTCATGTTCTTACGAAAAGCCAGCCAATTTGCAAACATCAACTCCATCAACCAATCAAGAAATGACAACACAGCTAACCTCCCCACAAGTATATATATATAGGGAGACGGCAGCTCCAACCATGCTTTGCTCGCACAAGCACAAAGCCGAAAGCACCAGCCTGAAGAAGGCAAGTGAGTGCAACTTCTTGAGTTCTTGAGTTGCAACACAGCAAATGACCCAGGATATCCCAGCACAAGACCAAGGATACCACAGCAATAAATCTCACAAGATCATTACACAACCCATTGCCCAAGCCATTACTACACAGGAGGCTAATGGAAAAGAGATCAAAACACAAACAACCCAGGAGATTACAATGCAGGACCCAGGATACCACAACAAAAGAACTCGCAAGTCCATCATACAACCCATTACCCAAGCCACTAAAACACGAGAGGCTAATGGAAAAAAGATCACTACAAAACAAATGACCCAGGAGATTACAGCACAAGATCAAGGATATCTCCACAACAAAACTCCCAAGGCCATCACACAGCCCATTATACCAACATCAACTCCATCAATCAATCAAGAGGCAGAAGTGCAGCCAACCAGCCCAGCACACCAGCCTCCACCACCAGTATTTATAGAAAGATGGCAGCTCCGATTACACACTACTTGCACTGGCACAAAGCCGAAAGCACCAGTCTGAGGATGGCAAATGGGAGTTTGCAGAAATATCACCAAGATACTCTTAACCTTACATGGGAAAAGACCCAAACATACCTAGACCTACATACCCGTACCCGTGAAAATCTATCTATCTATCTATCTATCTATCTATCTATCTATCTATCTATCTAT